>JAUCED010000007.1:1218010-2436021 GCA_033557995.1 Phytophthora crassamura | reverse complement strand
TTGCTCGGTTGTCCACACTGGTTTCCAGTTGGGTGACTGTCGCTAATCGTCTTTGGACTGCTCTGATCCTGGTTCCCAGTTGATGTCCGTTAGCTATCCAGTCCCTACTTCGTATCCCAAATACTGGACTGTATCTCCGTGTCTGAGTACCGGAATCCCTTCGTATGTGTCTCGGTTGACTGCCGTATTCAGAAATATGATATGGCTCTTAGCTGGCTGCACTTGCAGGCCGGAGATTTGACCAAATTGCTCCACTAGTTCCATGACCCTAGGCAGCTGATTCGCTTGTTGCAGAAATACTGTCGAGTCGTCGACAAAGGCTGAGAATTTATGCCTTTCCCCTTCTCCTCCCGGCACTTGTACCCCTTGAGTATGTTAGTCCTGTCGAATCGCTAGGGCAAGAACTTCTGCGGCTAGAATGAATAGTAGCGGCGCTAGCGGACATCCCTGACGGCCGGAACGTAAAACCTGTCTATCCGGCTGGCTGCATCCAGTCCCCAGTAAGTGTAATATTCTATCGCCTCGGGCACTACTGGGTCCTCATCTCCTGGCTCTGCCAATGTTCTGGCATCCTCCATGCCAAATGATTCCAGTAGTAGCTGTAAAGCGATGATCTCTGGTCTGGCTGATCGCGTTCCTCCCATTCGATCTAGTAGCGGACTCTGGACGCTATTAAAATCTTCGGCGATCAATATCTCTGCCTCTGGCCAATTCCATTCTGCTAATCCGGCAAAGAAGTCTTCTCTGTCGGATTGTTGGTTCGGCGCGTATATATTCATCAGGATCGTGTTGGCCATTTTGACTGCTATGCAGCGGTTTGACCATCTTTCCTCTTCCCATGTCACGACCGTGGCTGCCACTGCAGGATTGAGGAGAATCGCTACTCCTCCTATCTTTTGGTTGTGCACGCTCCAATAAGATAGTCTCGGCCCGCCTTTCCTCTTGTGTTTGCCCCAGACCCGTTTCCAGTCTCCTTCCAATTGGTCTGCTTCCTCCTGTGTGGATACGTGTGTTTCTTAAATAATCCACGCGGATGGTCGTTCCAGTACTGGTGTCCTTTGCCAGGCACCCATCCACTTTCGTCTGCTCTCCGCTGTGAAGCCTCGTACATTTTGCGTCTCTATTCGCTCCGTTGCTTTCATTTTCTTGTTTTTCCTTTTTGTTCCATCTACTCGTCCTTTGCTCAAGTAGACCTGCCGCCCGTAGGCGTCCCCTGCGACTTCATCTGCTGTTGTTGATGAAGTTGCGTTGAGTAGCACGTGGCTACCCATCATACGCTTCGTCGCACTCCATTGCCCCGTGCTGGAGGGCCGCGGAGAAGAACGCCGACACCGCGCTCCAATCCACTGCGGGTGAAGCCGCCGTGTACACCTTGTTGTATGCCTCGTTCGATTGCAACGCATCCAAGTGCCTGGTCAGTCTTGTCAGGGCTCCGTATTCTGCCTCGTCTTCCCGCCCTGTGAGGGCCCTGATCTCCTTTTCGTAGAGGAGAGCGCACATGATGTGGTTTGCTAACTTCTTCTTGTTCGTCACATCACACAGTTTCAGGATTTTATCATCTCCGTACTTACGAGCCCTGAGCTTAAGCCAATCTTCCCTTCCGTCCACTTGCGAGGCAAACGAGTTGGGGTGCGGCCTGGTGAACTTCGCCATCCAATCATCCATCCAATTTTGGGTGCTGGTGTCACTCGATGCACTTCTGTACGCTAACAGTCCTGCGTATAAACACTCGCGTAGCCACGTGCTTGTCCACGCTTCCAATACTTTCTCGTTCAGCGTCCTTAACAACTCGTCCGGGTACGTGAATTGTTGGAGGACTCCCATGAGTTGTCCCGCTCCTATTTGTGCTGTTGTCATCCACTCGTCGCGACTGCTTCCGTGCTGCGGAGAGGCAGTTTGTGCCGAGGTTGGCCACACACTGCCTAGTTGTTGCCACTGAGATGACCAGGCTTCCCGCTTTAGTTGAGGTTTTACGAGCGGACCCGTTTCCGGCGAGTCGAACATCATGGTTACTCCGTCGGCCATATCTGCATGGGCTAGCTTCGTTCGCATTTGTTGCGTGATCAGCTCAGCTTCCGCTGGTGTTGTGGAATGGGGACGCTTCTGCAGCCCGTCAACGCTGCGCATCAGTTGCGTCTGTCGGAATTGCACCTCCTGTTGACTAGCCAGGCTGGTTTGAGTCGATGGTTGATATGATGAGTCCGAGTCTGGCTCAACCTCACTTTCCTGGGTCCCCCTAGGAGTCTTCTCATCTTGATCTACGCGCACAAGTGTTTGCTGCCATTGCTTGAGGACTGGCAGCGATATTTGATACCTTTGCATCAGTTGTTTCACCTCTGCATCTGCTTCACTGTCAATGTTGACGTGAAGTATCTGCTTCGTTTCTTGGTACGGTAGTTCCGTTGCCGTGTTGACTAGGAAAGTTAGCAATTCCTGGTACCGCTCGGGTTCCGCCTCATCTAAGATCAGGCCATGAGCCTCTTTCTCAGGTCGCCGATATTTCCATCCCATTTTTCTGGCTCCCATATCTCTTGCGACGCTAAGGCGACAGCTCCTGCCGACAACTTGCTTTCCTCCATTGAATCTGTCCTATGCTTACTGCTTGAAGGAATGGGGGCCTTTTCTTCCAAGTCCAGGCTCGCGTCTGTACTTTCAGTCGGCTCAGCCGTGTGAACTACGGCTGAATAGTGGTTGCCCCAGTAGCGCACCACCAGAGGGGTCCCTCCTGGTTTCATCTTGTCTGCTCGGATTTCTGCTAGACACTTGGTCAGGTGCAGCAGGACTTGTTCCCCTGTTTGAAAGGTTTTCCTGTCTTTGGTTGCTGTTCCAGGCTGATACTTGGAGCAGTACCAGAGGTGCTTGTTGTCCGTATTGTATGCCAGTACGTAGATTGTCCGTTGCAGGAAGTTCGCTGCTGTGGCCATGAGTTCACTGCTTCCCCAATTGTACTTCATCACTGCTGTCTTCCTGCGCGATGGGGTTTCCGCATATTCCTCCAAGTACCAACGGAACTGTTTGCTCGACTCGTGAGCATCCATCCCTTCCCATCCTCGGCCTACATTAATTAGTGTCGGCTTCCTCGTAAAGTGGTCAAACTGGTCCGTCATTTGCAACTGGGCTGTCCATCGAATGCCTCGCTTCAGCGCTGATGTCATTACTTCCAAATGCTTGTCTTCTTCTTCGAGGCTGTGATCTGCCAGTGCTTGGACCAGGGCCATCGCCATGCAGTTGCCTGAGGCCGGCGTTGACACTGATCTCAGTCCTAGCTCCGTGTAAACTGTCTCAAAGTCGCGGATGACTCCTCCTGATGAAACCCCTAGCGGTAGCGCTGCTCCGTGCTGCTGGGCCAATTCCTACACTTGTGCCTCCCGCATCTTCTTTCTCGTTGCTTGAGCGTCACGAGTTGAGGAATATCGGGCGCTTTGGGCGGCTACGCTCGGACTAAATGGAGTTTGGCCTTGTCGAACGCCGAAATTTGTTTCCGCTCACGGTTGTCCGATTCATCACCGGAGGAGATGTCAATGGCGAGTGGAGATGATGACTTTTCCTCTGTCTTGTCTTCTTCTTTCTCGTCAGGGTCCTCGTCATCCACTAGCTCTGCATACCGAGTCGATAGCTGGACGCCCTCTGCTTGAGAGCTGCCGAATGCGCATATAGCGTTCTGCCTTTGTTCATCGGAGTCGCTATCCAAGGTTCTGTCGGTTCAGGTTCGACTTGCGGTTCGCTTGCTCGTCCTGGTCCGCGTAGTACCTTCGCTGCTGGTCGTATTGCCGTCTTACTCTTCGGTCTCACCGTCGGCGTGTGCCCTCCCGTTCCTGCGGGGCTGACTGCCTCTGCTGTTTTGATATCCGCTTTGGCTTGTAGTTGCAACTCTCCGCTGTACTTTTCTTGATCTCGTCCATGCTGGCGAACGGGGCTGCCATGTCTTCCAACCCAGCTACTTTCTGGTCGGTTGCCACTCGGCTCCCTGGTCTTCGCAGCGCTTCGTCCGTGTATCTGCATTTTGCCATTGGGTGCCCTAGCGTGCCACACTTGAGGCACTGCAGCCGCTGACGCACATACGGATGTTTCAGCACTAATGGTCTGCCAAACCAAATCAACCGCACTATTCCACGGAGATACTCCGGGCATTCCGCCGACTTTAGCGTGAGCCGCCACACTGTAGAGGTTCTCGAATTGGGAGTGCATGTGTCCATGTCTTCGAATTCAAAGTCCGTTTCCAAATGAAGTTGCAAGTACGCGGTGAGGCGCCCAACATCCGTGAATCTGGTCACGTTGTTGATTTCCACCGTATACTCTCTTTGTTCCGTTCGCCTAATGCCATCCCGCCCCAATTGCCTCGCCCAGACGTTGCCTGTGTCCGGCTGATGCGCGTTGACTACTCGATACATCGTTCGTGCGTAGGGAATATGCCATTGTTCGTACTTCTTCGCCGTCCCCCTATCGAAGAAGAAGAGGTGGATGGTCCTGGTTACGAAATTGTAGCTGACCGTCTTTGTCATGTTGAGCATGCCTTGTAGTTCTTGAACGTTTACGTTGGCCTCTACTCCAGCCGCCAGAATGTATTCAATGATGTACCGCGTCTGCCGCCTGGCTGGATGCGCCGATACTCGACTGTGCAGTTAAATTATCAATTCTCCTTCCACCTGCTTCTGAATCGTGCTGTAGAATCGGATCTGTTCTTTGGAGCCCAGCATACTACTGAGAAATTCTGGCGTTTTCCTGCACACAATGGTGCCGTTGGCGATGCCGGAGATAACTTTCCATTCTTTTGGTGTGGCCTCCCGCAGTCTTTGTCCCCACGCTGTCGCTGCAGGTTTTTCACAGACCGCTCGCAGAAGATTGCGATCTTCTGGCGTAAAGATGGCTGGGTTGAACATATAGTTGAGGTAGCCGTCTGTGTGATCTTGCTGTTGCTCTGCTCCTTGTTCTGATCTGCCACTCTTCACCTTGGCCACCCACTGATTCAGTGGCGGTGACCGTTCCCATAGCACGCGGCTGATGTGTTTGTGCATCAGGCCTTTGAACGTCCATTTGGTGTTGTACAGGTCTTGGATGATCCATACGAGCAATTTCTCCCAGTCCACGTACTTGCTGCGTACTACCACCGATTTCTCCTTGAAGAGCCGTCCTAACAGAACCTTCTCATCCCCTCGTAACTTGGGAAACCTCTTTTTTTCCCGGCGGAACCTTGTCTTCGTCAATGTCTACTGTTTCGTGCGCTACCGCAAACAGTGCCGCTACCGTTGATAGCCATTCCTCCCGTAGGAGCTCCGCTGGTTCCGCCACCATTGCGGCCACCACTGCGCTGTACATCTCCTCGGGGCTGACTTCTCTGGACGGAGGCTCTATACTCGTGCTTCCATCGGCCGGCTGTTGAGTAGCTGCCTCAGGGGCACTGCTGCTTGGCTGGACCTGGGTCTCCTTTTCTCCTTTATCCGCCTCTTCCACCGCACGAGGGGTTGGTGTGACCGCAGTCAGCCCTGCTCCTTCCGAGGCTGTAGTCCGCGCCGCAAGACGCTCCCATTCGTCCGGCTGAGCCTCCACTTCTCCAGTAGGACTGCTCCAATTCGACTGTTGCGTCTCCTGCACGATTGAATCTTGAGAGCTGACCCCCAACGGGACTTTTCAGCGATATCTTCCTTCTCCTGGTTCTTTTTCTGGTTTTTGGCCTTCCGGCTTTTGCGTTCTTCCTGCAGCTCTCGTCCCAGCTACTGGCATCGGCTCCGTCCCTGTCCCTCGCTTCGTCTCTGTGGAGAGGGCGCTCACGTCCCCTCCATCAGGAGGCGGTCGCCGTGGCGGCTTCATGGCCACTGCGGGGTCCGGTCTTCCTGGCTTCTTCAAAGCTTGGTCGCTATTATACTCTGCCAAGGGTCGCTGATGTACCCACTGCGTCGCAGATTGGAGAGTGATCCTCCTCGCTAGAGACTTTGCGGTGAGACCTCACAAAATGTGCTGAGCGATGGCAAGAAACAGGAAACGATGTTGAAGTCTATTCGCTGGTCGACAAATTAAGCCTTTCAGCTCAGATTAATGCCCCCTCGGATATGTGACTAAAAACCAAGATGTCACTTCAAAAAGGTGAAACTCAAGTATGACGTTGTTTTAGCAAGATAATCCTATGAGCAAGTGCTTCTTTCATCAGGACCATATCACCGAAATCGACCTACTGGCGACGACCCACATTGCAAGACGGCTCAGAGGCCTCGGCGGCAACACTACCGGACGTCGTTTCCTCTGCAGTTGCGATCTGACTAACACCGGCTGCCGAAGACGTGGCATCAAAACTTCCCTCGGGTCCGCCCACCGATCCACTAAAGCCGCCCATACCCGAGCCAGCGCCCATCCCGCCACCCATGCCCGAGCCGCCGCCCATGCCTCCACCCGTCGTCGTGCTCGTCGAGTCGGCCATCACGCCGCCGTCCGCCGTCAGCGTGCCCGCGGCCGTGATGGTCTGCGCTTGCGTCATGTCCACACCCACAGAGATCCAGGCCAGCACGCCGTCCGACACCGAGTCGCCCAGCAGCACGTACTCGAACATGGGGTCGAAGTCTTCGGCCGCCTCCTCGGACAGGATCGCGTCCTCGGCGTTGGTCGTGATCTCCTGCGTGTTGGTGCTGTAGGGTGCCGTGAGCTCCACCTCGCTGATCAGGTCCTGGTCGAAGAAGAGCTGGCCCACGTGCGACGCGTAGCCGTCCGAGTACGTGTTGTTCTCGAGCAGCGTGCCGTTGTACGTGCCGATGACGTGGATGTGCGTGGCGCGCGAGGTGTAGTGGCCCGGGAAGATGGACGTGTAGGACGCCACGCCGTCCTCGTCTGTGGGCGTGAGTCCGCGCAGGAAGGTCTTGTCGATGTTGGTCGTGTCGGAGCTGTCGCCGTTGCCGCTGGCCACGATGCCCGAGTACACGCCCGTGGCGTTGCAGTGCCAGAAGTCGAGGTACAGGCCTTCCACAGGTTCGCACGTGTTGACGTTGATGATCTGGATCTCCGCGTACAGGTCGACGCCCTCCTGGTCCTCTCGGATGTCGGAGCGCACGAGCTCGCCGTTGACGTAGTACGGTCCCTGCGTAACCTCGGGCTCGAGGATGCACTTGACATCGTCTCCGAAGAGCTCGCTGGCGTCCGTGTCGTTGGTGAGGCCCGTGAGGTTGGACTTGTGGCTCGTGGACACCACGGTGTTGACGTCGAGACGGCGCTGGCGTTGGCGGCGCTCGGCGCGGATACTGTCGGCCTTGGCGGCGCGGCGGGCCACAGCGCGCTCTTGCAGTCGGCGCGATGCGTCGGAGTTGGCGCAGTCCTGGAGCGAGCGTTTGCCCTCGGCCATGAAAAGTCGACGCTGCTCCATGCGTTCGGGCGATCGTGCGTGTGCGGGCTGACCGCCATGTGCGTCAACGGGTGCCGGTAGCGCTAGGGCGGCAATTGCAGCGGCGACGACGAGGATGGCGTTGGCGATGCGAACCATGACTGTAGCGGATCGGGTGTCGAAGTGGTGGTGGTGTGCCGTTTGAGGTAGAATTGGAAATGGTCTACTGCAGTGGAGCAGCTTTTCCGAGGGTGCGGTCGCTTGGTCGACTATAGGAAGTTAAGCTCGACTCGAAGCATGACCGAATGCTCTGGTATCCCGTCATGTTTGGGATGCCCACGGAGCTTTCAGACAAACATCCGCGTGCCCAACAGATCGTTGCTCAGATAAATTAATGGACATGTGGTTGGTTGGGATCACGTGCAGTGAACTGCTAGATACGACGAGAAGTCGAGGCACTGCATGAAAGCCCGCCCTGAAACGGTTAGACTTTCAGTGCGAGGAGTTTGAGATCCAGTAGGATAACGCCTGCAACCATAAAACGACTTTCAGCACGACGAACACATCCTGAGATCGACAATTGGCAGGTGCGTACCGCATTGTTGCAGCGCCACGTTCCTTGACCACCAGGATGGCTTTCTGTGTCCAACACGTAGAAGCAGTTGTCCCGGTGATCCAGCTGGTCTTGTTAACGTCAAAGCGTAGGACTAACGATCGGCTAATTAAACTGTGGGAAGCTGCATGCGCAGAACCTATCTCGAAACAGGACAAGATTCAACAAATAGGATGTATGATGCAGTCAGAGCCAATGGGTCATTGGCTCAGCCATAGTATCGCTGACCCTCCTTTTTGAGAGAGCCGGCATCATGAAAGATACAAAGCATCATCACGAGCGGTACTTCGGATCATGTCGCCCAGATATCGTCCAGCATTCGTGACCAGGGGTTCGTATTAAAGTACAAGATAGTACTATGTTGTAGCTGTTATTACAACGATAATACTAATATTAAATATTACATATGGCAGGTGAGACTCAATATTAATAATTATAAATAGTAGGAGTTCGCGATGCCTGATATTACTAGAACTTATACTATTCCTAAGCAAGCTGTCCAGTGGCTTGTGGCACTGGTTACTCAACGACAAGCCGGTATCTTCTTCTGCTCACTCTGGACTCTTCGGCACCGAGCTGCAGGACGAAATCAGTGCAAGCTGCTTCTTGTCTGCTGTCAAGGAAACATCTTCGTGTTACATTTGTAGCCTCTGTGCATCATGTTTACAGTAACGAGCTGTGCAGTGATGCGGGGCTGGTTAGTACAGGTGCAGAAGAGTTCGAAAGATGTCTCCCCGCAAACTGAACAGAGTTTTGCAGATTCGACGCTAGTCCAAGAGTCTGATGCTGTGCTGGATAAGTGACTTGTCTACGGGTATAATGGGCCGAAGTGGCGAAGCACCATACCCCGATGTGGGTGAGCGCAATGCAATAATGGGGAAGCTATCAATTCTTCTAGCTAATGGCAAACTCGCCTGGAATGTGGGACGGTTGTGCCAATACATCGATGTCCGCCAGTGGTTTGTGGAGACTGGTCAGCGCGACAATTTCGAGTTTGGCTAGGTCGCAATTCATCGACCGCTTTTCGGGAAAGAGTATTCACCGGGTCCTACATCGTGGGCCCTCTGTGAAGTCGAACCGACAATGAACGAGCTCAGAGACAGTTCATTCTGCGTCACAACCGCCAGCGCACGGAGGAGATCAAGCGAAACCTGTGGAAACCGATATCAGATTAATAGTAGTAGCTGAAGCATAGTAGTATTTCAATTTTCGGATCTCTGAATAGTAATAGTAATACAGATAGTAAGTCAAACTGACCCTTGGACTAGTAATTATTACAATTCGATGGAATTTGGCTCAACTGCCAATCTCTGTTGAAGACGCCGTTGATTGAGGATCAAGCGCATTTTGTGTGAACGCACGGGGCTGTATTTGATGAGAGTCGAAACTCGGGGCTCGTGAATAAAGCGATCTGGAGAGCAACGCCACGTCTCATCATCTCCACCTGATCGCTACGTCCCATCTTGTTCGGGGCAGGGAGGTCACAACGATAGGATGCGAATATATCTGCTTGAGATCTGTCGCCAAAGCAGAAGCTCCGGCATTGGTGACTATGACGTGACCCCACGGCAGTGTCAACCTTATACGCTACCGTGCCGCACGTGTTGGGACTCGTGCGACTGCAACTCCCAACGGATCTCCGCGTTGGAAAGTCACGGTGACAAGTATCCACTCGCTTCATCATGAGCACTCGTGACTAGTGGTTATGCTGGTGGTCCAGCGACAAATTCAATGTTCTGCACCACGTTCCAGGAAATCTAACCGCACCAAACACATTTTGACATCGTCAGTCTTCGTTATCATTTCCAATTTTTACCTCAAAACGGCACACCACCACCACTTCATCACCCGATCCGCTACAGTCATGGTTCGCATCGCCAACGCCATCCTCGTCGTCGCCGCTGCAATTGCCGCCCTAGCGCTACCGGCACCCGTTGACGCACATGGCGGTCAGCCTGCACACGCACGATCGCCCGAACGCATGGAGCAGCGTCGACTTTTCATGGCCGAGGGCAAACGCTCGCTCCAGGACTGCGCCAACTCCGACGCATCGCGCCGACTGCAAGAGCGCGCTGTGGCCCGCCGCGCCGCCAAGGCCGACAGTATCCGCGCCGAGCGCCGCCAACGCCAGCGCCGTCTCGACGTCAACACCGTGGTGTCCACGAGCCACAAGTCCAACCTCACGGGCCTCACCAACGACACGGACGCCAGCGAGCTCTTCGGAGACGATGTCAAGTGCATCCTCGAGCCCGAGGTTACGCAGGGACCGTACTACGTCAACGGCGAGCTCGTGCGCTCCGACATCCGAGAGGACCAGGAGGGCGTCGACCTGTACGCGGAGATCCAGATCATCAACGTCAACACGTGCGAACCTGTGGAAGGCCTGTACCTCGACTTCTGGCACTGCAACGCCACGGGCGTGTACTCGGGCATCGTGGCCAGCGGCAACGGCGACAGCTCCGACACGACCAACATCGACAAGACCTTCCTGCGCGGACTCACGCCCACAGACGAGGACGGCGTGGCGTCCTACACGTCCATCTTCCCGGGCCACTACACCTCGCGCGCCACGCACATCCACGTCATCGGCACGTACAACGGCACGCTGCTCGAGAACAACACGTACTCGGACGGCTACGCGTCGCACGTGGGCCAGCTCTTCTTCGACCAGGACCTGATCAGCGAGGTGGAGCTCACGGCACCCTACAGCACCAACACGCAGGAGATCACGACCAACGCCGAGGACGCGATCCTGTCCGAGGAGGCGGCCGAAGACTTCGACCCCATGTTCGAGTACGTGCTGCTGGGCGACTCGGTGTCGGACGGCGTGCTGGCCTGGATCTCTGTGGGTGTGGACATGACGCAAGCGCAGACCATCACGGCCGCGGGCACGCTGACGGCGGACGGCGGCGTGATGGCCGACTCGACGAGCACGACGACGGGTGGAGGCATGGGCGGCGGCTCGGGCATGGGTGGCGGGATGGGCGCTGGCTCGGGTATGGGCGGCTTTAGTGGATCGGTGGGCGGACCGCAGAGCGGTAATAGTGTTGTGTCCATCGGGTCTGCGTGAGTTAATGAATGAAGCACACAGAAGTAGTGAATACTATCGGTTCATTGAATATCGAGTAAATGTGATGCGTTCGCTTGATGCTTGGGACCCGGCGTCGTGTTGTTTCCTCTTCCCTGGGTGATGTCTTGGTTTCAGTATGGACCAAGTTGAAGCTGCTCTTTTTTTGCTCTTATAGCCGTTCGCGATAATGCTCTTAGAGCCCATCCGCGTCTTCGGCGCTAAAAAAAAAAAATTGTTTTCGAAATTCCGAATTAGCTGTACTATATTGCGATGCCTCGTAGGGGCATCTGCCGTTGCGGAGGGGCAATTCTCAATACGGCGTTCAGATGCCGGTATGTACAGGCATTAGAGCCACGCTACACTATTACACCGAACCCTTCTAGCCACTGGATCGCGGCATCAGACAAATTTTGTCGGCGCCACAAGCTCAGCACAACTCCAAAGGCAAGCGACCTGTTGGTTTGACTAGCAATATATGACGTCTGCTCATTTCCAATTCGGCAGCCTTCACAGCAAGCTTCACTGATCACCGCAGACAACCAAAACCTCACCGCGACCAGTTCACCATGCAGAAGAGGAGGAAGAGTACGGGTGAGAAGTACGGGTGGCGTGGGCGGCAAGAACGGTCTGTCGAAGCTCGGGCCAGCCTACCGCTGACGCGCTCTCGTCTGTTATCAAGGGCGGCAACGGCCTTCTGATGCACTCTCGTCTGTCACCAAGGGCGGTACCGACGTCGCCAAGATGCTCCTCACCGATCTGAGCGCTCTCACCAAGGGAGCTGCACTGCCGTCGCTAACGGGCGAAGGCGGCCTGGACTCCATCACGAACGGTCTCACGAAGGGTGGCAAGCTGCCGTCGCTACCGGGCCTGCCCGTCGGCGGCAGCAGTGCAGACTTGACAAAGGGACTCTCGGGCGTCACGGACAAACTATCGGGTCTGCCGTCCCCCTCGACGTCCGCAGCCATGAAGCCGATGACCAACACTGGCAAGCACACGTACTCTTCGGCGGGCGACCAGGCGGAGGGAAAGGCTCCATCGGCTGATAAGTCTCCGGACCAGAAGCCCGTCGTGTAGGCAGCGAGGGCTCTGTATTCCATGTTTAAAGTAGTCCGCATTGTAGTAAAAGCAACAGTTTTTCGTCTACAAGTCGAGCTTCGCTAAAAGCTGATCTGTACAAGCCAAGTCGGTATCGTTCAATGCATCGACACCCACTGGCAGCACCATGTCATGCGCAGTGATCGGGTATAAGAGCATCTTCAACTTGATGCATACTAAAATCAACATACCGGGTGTAAGAGCATCTTCAACTTAATGGATACTAAAATAACAGAAAAAACATTCTGAAAGCATGAAGTCATGGCAGACTTCCAGTTGGGGCGTTCCACCACGGCGGTAAGGACAGAAGGCCAGCGCGGCCACACGCAATTGAGCGTAGTCGTTCTTCAATAACACGTTGATGGCAGCAGCATTTCACACCAGAAACTCATCCATTGACGCTAACCACTGTTTGCAAAGGTACCAGCTCGCAGCTTGACTGTGTGCTTTCTCGGAATCCAATGCCAGTCTGTGAGTGGCTTATTGGGTCGGTGTGCTCGAGGTTTCTATTGCGGCGCTGTTGAAGCGAGATGGTGTGCCTACCACATCGCTCTATGGATGGTGAAAGCCCATGCTTCAGCGCTCGATCCTGAGATCAATCTCGCCTGCCTCGCTGTCGGTTCCTGAACTATCTCGGCTGTTCGAGGCCTTCACGCGTGACTCGGGTCGTGGGAGCCCTGAAGACAGCGATCAAAGCGCCGCCGATCTCTCCTTGGCTCATGTACTGGCTGAATTGACCCCCTGAAAGGCGTCAACCGATCCACACATCCCGTATCCTGAATACCACTGCAACCAGCTTCAGACTTTGAGCGCTTTACGACGACGCTCCGCCCCTCCGGCTGGTATTGCAGCACGCCTCGGACACCAATCTACTTTCCGTTTGGCAGAGCTGATCTTAGGTGGCGGCTCGCCACGGGGGATAAATCGTAGAACTGAGAGTGAGGTCATTTCCAAATCTACCCTCTCCTGTTCACCGCCACATCAAACCAGACATGAAGATCTTTTCGACACTCGCGCTCCTTTCCGTCGCCGCCCAGTGCTCGGATGCCCACCAAATGCTGCGCTCCGCTTCCACCAAGTCCGTGGACTTCTCGGTGCTAAGCGAGTCGGGCTCCGACGCGGTTGGCTCCAAAATGCGCAAGTCCCACGACGGCTTCTTTGACGGCAAGAAGCCCGACGGCAGCTGGGGAGGCCACCACCCGCACCACCCCAAGGGCTCCTTCGAAGGCAGCATGATTGGGTCGTTCGATGGTAGCTGGGGTGGCCACGCTGGAGAACATCACAAGGGCCGTCATCACCCGGAGGGTTCGTTCGACGGCAGCTTTGACTTTGAGGGCCACCACAAGTGGGCTGGTTCATTTGACGGCAGCTTCCCTGGTCCCCATGGCAAGTGGCCCGGGATGTTTGACGGCAGCTTTAAGGGTCATGGCAAGGACGTCCCGTTCCCGGGCAAAGGCAAGGGAAAGAAGAAGACCGACAGCTCCGAAGGCTCGGAGGACACGACGGAGCAGCAGAACTCGGCCTCTGAGTAAGCCCCACATCGGTAAACTATGCGTCCATCGTTCCATACTGCTGCACTTTTGTAACCCACGTTGCGTAGTCTCTCTTGAAGCGGAATCAAATGCACTTTTTGCTTTATCTTCGACAACAACACCATGAATATTGTTCTTGACATCCTACACAAACGACACGGAGCTCCGGCGCTTAGCATTTCGCAACGCTTAGTCTGAGTGGGCTCTTCGCCGTGCAACGGTTGGAACCCCCCATGGTTTCTTCCGACCACAACGACGTCCGCATCGCTTCCGTCACGTAGTCTACGAATGGAAACCCACCAACTGGGAGCAAGGTACGCCTTGTCGGGTCAAGTCCTCGGTGTCCGACACGAGTGCCTCGGCTGATGGCACCACTACGCAGGGGTCGACCAAGTAAGTGACTGTCCGCAAACTGAGTGGGTGGATGCGGGGAAACGCCACCCCAGGCAGAGTGAACTGCTTCAACTACATGTAACTTGAGTAAATGTAGCACCACCACTGTTGATTTATCACCTTGCCGAACGCTAGCCTTTCAATTCACCCACTACTACAGCTGTGCTCCACGCAGCTGGATCTCAATTGCTAGCAGTCAATTTCGAAAGCGCAGATAAAGATCTTGTCCATCTGATCGCACACTATCGCCACGGCAAGCCACAGTTGATGACAGCTTGCCGATAGACGAACGAGTATGACGTAGATCGTTGGGCGAATCGAACGTGGATTTATTCCGCTGTGCGACCGCAACGAGGCTTCACTCTGAATTCTCCCGGACAAGTAACATCCAAGCAGCACTTCGATTACCTCCTGCCAAGCAGTAGCCTCTCCACAGCGCACCATGAAGATCGTCACGACTCTCGCTGTCCTTGTCTTCACGCCCCAGTGCTTCATCTCGACGGCTCAGATCGACTTTGTGCGCTCTAATGACAACCGGCCCGTCGACCCAACGCCTTCGCCCGTTGGTGCAGAGGACACAGCTGAAGGCGACAGACTGTCGCCAGTCGAGGAGCCCGTCGCAGTGTCTACGAGGTCTGTGAGGAGCTGCTGACGCCTGTGTCAGTTCCAGTTCCGGTGCTTCCGGTCGGTAGATCCAGCGAGGAAATGCCGCCCGTAATTGAGGACAAGCTGCCGTTTGACGGCAGCCGTTGCCACCCGTGAAGGAGCTCAGTCCGGCTAATCCGCTGCCTGTCATCAGAGAAGACAGCGAAGACGTGCTGGGCAAGACACCCGACATGCCGCTACTTGGCAGCAGGTTGGTGATGGAGGAGAGCGCAGCCGTCGAGTCGCCGGTCGTTGAGCCCGTGATGGTCGAGAAATCGATGGGTGAGTCGTACCCCGTCCTGAGGAGCTTGCACTCTTGTAGCTGCTTGCGCGCAGTGGGCAACCACTGCGAGTAGGGCGATGATCGGTAGAATCTGCATCGCGAAGGCTGAGGCTGAGGTGTGTCGGGCTGCTCGCGACCAGGCAAATGGGATAGTGAGCTGACAGCATGCCGATCTTATCGCAGTTGCGTGGCGACCAAAAGGATACGGACGCTCGTTGACTCACGCAATGCCTTGCACATGCGCCTAGGACGTGGCTGGTTAGTGGATGGCAGAAGGCGTTTGTGGCTGTCGCGTCCGCACGAGTGTTACAGCCAGGGATCGGCAGTAACTCGAGTCGCCAGTTCAAACCAAGTACTATAGTACTGCTACTGTTACTACAGTAACCAGTAGTTCGCACAATTCTCAAACTACTGGAACTGTAGTAACCAGTAGTTTGCCCTGTCGCTCCGATAGTACTGTTGAACTACCGTACTGCCAGAGTCCAGAAGCGCATCTGACGGTCGGCACTTTAGATCACCGCTCTGGCTGACAAGCTGGAAGCTTTTGGCGCCTACTTGCTCAACACTTGGGAGCTTTCCGTGTTTCACGTCGTCTTCTCCCTCCCTCGCACGTTAAGGCTGTAAGCTGCAGCATGCGTGCTTGCTTGCATCGGCTGCGGGTTGGCGCTTGTGGATTGAAGCTTTCACTTTGCAATTTCCTTTGCAGCCCGCACCCGACAGCCTGATCTCCACCTTACGACGCCCAAGTCGACACCAACGTTTCCGATGAAGTGAGCATTTGCCGGCATCCACCCGGAGCTGGGAGCCATGGATCCTTACTCCTTCTGCACTCAACAAGTGCTCCAACGATCTTTTCTACCCTGCTGCGCGGTACGTTTGCTGGTCAACTTGATGCAGCACCTTCGATGCTATTGCTAATTGTCTGTTGCAGTTTTGTAGCCGGGTGTGCGACGTCCAATGAAGAACGCGGCAGGCCTGACCAAAGCGGATGGCAATCCGCCAGTGCACCCGTAGCCGCGCCACCTGAAAGCAACCAAACTCCGCAACACCTTCACGACGAAGCAGACAAAGTCCTGACAGAGTCATACGACTGCGGCATGCCACGGGTGAGCGTCGCTGTGCACCAAGCCGCAAGCGACAAGTTAACGGCAGACGAATTCACGCGCTACTGATGGTGCGTCGTGATGGAAAGGTGTGTTGGCGGCTTCAAGGCCTCTGCAAACATGTCGGTATTTGCCAGTGGTTCCTTGATACGGGCATGCCGCATTTCATTCCCATCGACGCGCTCGCTCGTGTCTGGCAGCACTTCAAACGCGCCCAAGAGCGCGTTTTCGTGACCGGAAACCTCGTGATGAGCCCGCTTCGCACGCGAACCGCCAACGAGCGAGCCGAGAAGCAATATATTATGAAGCACAACCGGTCCGAGATCAAGTTGGTGGAGATGATGGCTAGAAGCGCAGCGATCGTCGACGATAAAGAAACTCAAGCAGTGTCAAGCTGGTCGATGGAGCCATTTCTGTAGTTCGTTGATGTAGCCATTTCAGTAGTCGATAGCCAGTTATTCGACAGTACTATAGTACTATTACTGTAGTAATACGGAAGACAGATACCGAGTTACTGTTACTGTAGAAGTTCAAATCGCCCTTCTGGTGAGCTACTGGCAGTAGCAGAGAAAAAGTGCCAGTAAGTACTGGAGTACTGGAGTACTGACGATCCCTGGTTACAGCGCCTGGCGCTACTGTAGAAGTGTGAGTGTGTGAGACCCAGCTTGTTGGTACGCTTGGTCACCGGCTCGGAAAGGTCTCGATCCGATTGGGCTGAGGCCGTGTTGTTTGCTAGCTGGGCCGGCTACTGCCACCAACTTATCATGGCCACCTCTCAGATGAACACCGAGTCATAGATGCAAATGACCGCTGCCTAAGCTGCACAACACCACGTTCTCCCCCCTGTAGTGCCGTACGTCGAGTCAGCGTATAGTTGTCCTTACACAAACTACTCGAGCGCTGGATAGTCGAGCAAGATGCCTAAGATGAAAACTGTAACGAGGCAGGAAAGGAGCGAGGGCAACAAAAACTGCATTTTCACAGACTAACAGATTGAAAACGGAATGCATCAATACTCGAGACTAGTTTACACGGGTCCCTGAGTGGGGTCCTTCGACGGATCCGGCTTCTGAGTCGTCTTCACGTTCGGCGTGTGCGAGTTCTTAGCACTCGTCTTGGAGGTCTTCTTCGCGGTCGTCTTCTTTGGGCTCGCCTTCGTCTTCTTTGTTTTCTTCTTCTTCGGGCTCGACTGAGAGGCCGGTCGAGGAGTGAACTTGGGGCTCTTCAGCGTCCGGTCTTCCGTGGCGGTGTCCGTGCCGGACCTGTACGCCTGCTTCTTTTCGCCACCGCTAGACGTAGAAGGGAGCCCAAGCCCGTCTGTGAGGCCGGACACGCTCTTGGTGATGCCGAACACGCCCTTGGATGCATCCGCAACACTACTGACGACGTTAGTCGGGAGTGACGGAAGCTTGCCACCCTTGCCGAGCCCGTCTGTGCCGGAATTCAAGCCGCTGCCGCCCGTCAACGACTGCAATCCGCTGCGGTTCATGATCGTCGTCAAATCGGTCGGGAGGGCCTTCTTGCCGAGGCTGCTGCCTTCGCCAATGGGTAGTGAGTCGGTACTCGGCAGAATGCCGCCTTTCGTGATGGAGCCGATGCCGGGCAAGGCCGCCTGCTTCTTGACTGTCGAGTCGGTAGTGGTGTCCGCCATACTGGTCAGGTCGGAGAAGTCGATGGGAGAGTCATATCCCGTACGTACCAGCTTTCGCTCAGGGGCCGCTAGCGTGCACTGGATGGCGAGCGCCACGAACGCGACGGTCGACACGATCTTCATTCTCTGAAACGGGGTGAAAACGAAGGCGTGGAGTCGAAGGTTAATCCGGAAATGAGTATGACAGTGTGCATCCGCTGTCGTGTTGGCAGAGCGGTGATCCCGTCGGTCGATATCGACGCAGTATTTCTCTCTACGGGTCTCTACCGCAGGTGCAAATACGTACCGGGCAACTGGCGTGGCAGTCCGCGGATTCAGCATCGTTGCAAGGTCCTCTCTTTGCTGTTCGAAGCAGACCAGCTGCCCGGGTATGTTCATTTTAGGCTGCACCTCCTGTCGCCGCTCTTCACGCCTCTGCCGGTGCATTGTAAGCAAATGGAGATGGAACGTGTGGCTCGGAATCTTCTCAGCGATAAACGCAACAATCACTTCCGTCTCTGGTCCTTCGAAGCTGATAAAGGGGAGCAGCGCAAGGACTGCCGCTTCTGGCGGTGCAACACCAGCACATCCAAAGCTAACCTTCACAGCTGGCGTTTTAACAGCACACCTCAAACTGTAGCAGTTAACGCAACGTGAATGAAGTATTCCTAACTCGTTGGTGCTGAGCTTCTGGGTGGCCGGGAGAGCGAACGCGTTGCGGCATTAAAACGAGCAACTTTGAAACTTCATCTTGATCCATAGTGAAACTAGTACAATATATTATCGCTCCAATCGAATTGATTGGACCACAATGTCAATATTTATGCCGTTTGAGCACGTGCGCGCCCGTGGACCTCGACTTCTGGGCTATGGGTGAGCACTCGGGCTCCGTAGCCAGCGGCAACGGCCACGTTTCCAGCTCAAGACCAACATCAGACCTGGAACTTAAAATGTGGACTCACTTGTAGGGCTAGGTCGTATGATCGTGTGTCTTGTGTTCAGTATGCATCAAGTTGAAGTTGCTCTTATAGCCGTTCTGCGCGATCTTGCTCTTTGAGCCCATTGCGCAACCTTGGTGCTTCAAGGAAGATATCGATCTCGAAGCGTAAAGAGAGACGTTAATGAACTGTCTTACGTTACAACTCGACTCAAGAAGATCGACCACTGCTGCTACTACACCATGGACTCCTACATTATGGACAACAGCGACCTTGGTGCCTTACGCGTCGGGCTTCTGGTCCGGAGACTTCTCGGCCGATGAATGCCTTGCCCTCCGCCTGGTCGCCTGCCGATGAGTACGCGTGCTTGCCAGCGTTGGCGATTGGCGTCATAGTTGTTGACGTCGAGGTGGACGGCAGGGTGAGCTGGGAGTTTGTCCGTAGTCCGGACAGTCCCTTTGTCAAGTCCGCGCTGCTGCCGACAATCGACAGGCCCGGCAGCGCCGGCGGCTTGCCACCCTTCGTGAGAGCTCGTGGTAGAGTCCAGGCCGCCGTAGCCCGTTAGCGACGACAGTGCGCCTCCCTTGGTGAGAGCGCTCAGATCGGTGGGGGCATCTTGGTTACGTCGGTGCCGCCCTTGGTGACAGACGAGAGTGCGTCCGTTGGCAGAAGGCTGGTGCCGCCTTTGATAACAGACGAGAGCGCGTCAGCGGTCGGCAGGCCCGACGGCAGGAGCTTCGACAGACCGTTCTTGCCGCCCACGCCACCCGTAATGCCGGAGAAACCCTTGGTCAGCGAATCCACACCGGGTAGTCCGGCGTTGGTACTATCGTGCCGTCGAGTCGCCTCCTCGTGAGCGTCGAGAAGTCGATGGGCGACTCGCAGCCTGCTCGCAACAGCTTCAGTTCGGGTGCAGCGACTGCGCACTGGACAGCGAGGGCGAAGAAGGTGAGGGTGGGCAGGATCTGCATGGTGAATTGGTGGTTTTGGTGAGTTGCTGTGAAGGTTGCCGAATTGGAAATGAGTAGACTCAGGTATTGTTAGTCAAACCAACAGATCGCTCGCCTTTGGAGTTGCGATGAGCTTGTGGCGTGTGCGGCTCCGACGAGATTCGTCTGATGCCGCGATCCAGTGGCTAGAACTATTAGCGTGGCTCTGATGCCTGTTCATGCCGGCATCTGAACGCGGTATTGACTATTGCCCCTCCTCAATGGCAGATACGCCTCTACTTTGAGCAAACGTGCGCCTTCCACCAATACGAGTGCCAAATGGGCGACGCCACGTGTTGGCAAGCGTTGCGACATCATCAAACGTTATGGAAGCGGCCGTGCGATATTCGCGAACGTGGTAACTTTGAACAAAGCCAGCTGCGAATACCACACGGCTTACAAGTTGTGGCGAGGTGCTTACAAAGCCTCGGCAGAGGTGAAGACATCACCGTGATACGGCAATACAAACAGTCACTGTCTTATCAACCTGAGGGAGTCATACACTTACGCAGATGTCTATCCATCCATCCACGAGTCAAATCTTCTCGGCAAAGTGATCGTGAATAATAGAAATTGCTAGTATCACGTGCTCCGAACCAGAAGCCCGACGCGTAAGGCACCAAGGTCGCTGTTGTCCATAATGTAGGAGTCCATGGTGTAGTAGCAGCAGTGGTCGATCTTCTTGAGTCGAGTTGTAACGTAAGACAGTTCATTAACGTCTCTCTTTACGCTTCGAGATCGATATCTTCCTTGAAGCACCAAGGTTGCGCAATGGGCTCAAAGAGCAAGATCGCGCAGAACGGCTATAAGAGCAACTTCAACTTGATGCATACTGAACACAAGACACACGATCATACGACCTAGCCCTACAAGTGAGTCCACATTTTAAGTTCCAGGTCTGATGTTGGTCTTGAGCTGGAAACGTGGCCGTTGCCGCTGGCTACGGAGCCCGAGTGCTCACCCATAGCCCAGAAGTCGAGGTCCACGGGCGCGCACGTGCTCAAACGGCATAAATATTGACATTGTGGTCCAATCAATTCGATTGGAGCGATAATATATTGTACTAGTTTCACTATGGATCAAGATGAAGTTTCAAAGTTGCTCGTTTTAATGCCGCAACGCGTTCGCTCTCCCGGCCACCCAGAAGCTCAGCACCAACGAGTTAGGAATACTTCATTCACGTTGCGTTAACTGCTACAGTTTGAGGTGTGCTGTTAAAACGCCAGCTGTGAAGGTTAGCTTTGGATGTGCTGGTGTTGCACCGCCAGAAGCGGCAGTCCTTGCGCTGCTCCCCTTTATCAGCTTCGAAGGACCAGAGACGGAAGTGATTGTTGCGTTTATCGCTGAGAAGATTCCGAGCCACACGTTCCATCTCCATTTGCTTACAATGCACCGGCAGAGGCGTGAAGAGCGGCGACAGGAGGTGCAGCCTAAAATGAACATACCCGGGCAGCTGGTCTGCTTCGAACAGCAAAGAGAGGACCTTGCAACGATGCTGAATCCGCGGACTGCCACGCCAGTTGCCCGGTACGTATTTGCACCTGCGGTAGAGACCCGTAGAGAGAAATACTGCGTCGATATCGACCGACGGGATCACCGCTCTGCCAACACGACAGCGGATGCACACTGTCATACTCATTTCCGGATTAACCTTCGACTCCACGCCTTCGTTTTCACCCCGTTTCAGAGAATGAAGATCGTGTCGACCGTCGCGTTCGTGGCGCTCGCCATCCAGTGCACGCTAGCGGCCCCTGAGCGAAAGCTGGTACGTACGGGATATGACTCTCCCATCGACTTCTCCGACCTGACCAGTATGGCGGACACCACTACCGACTCGACAGTCAAGAAGCAGGCGGCCTTGCCCGGCATCGGCTCCATCACGAAAGGCGGCATTCTGCCGAGTACCGACTCACTACCCATTGGCGAAGGCAGCAGCCTCGGCAAGAAGGCCCTCCCGACCGATTTGACGACGATCATGAACCGCAGCGGATTGCAGTCGTTGACGGGCGGCAGCGGCTTGAATTCCGGCACAGACGGGCTCGGCAAGGGTGGCAAGCTTCCGTCACTCCCGACTAACGTCGTCAGTAGTGTTGCGGATGCATCCAAGGGCGTGTTCGGCATCACCAAGAGCGTGTCCGGCCTCACAGACGGGCTTGGGCTCCCTTCTACGTCTAGCGGTGGCGAAAAGAAGCAGGCGTACAGGTCCGGCACGGACACCGCCACGGAAGACCGGACGCTGAAGAGCCCCAAGTTCACTCCTCGACCGGCCTCTCAGTCGAGCCCGAAGAAGAAGAAAACAAAGAAGACGAAGGCGAGCCCAAAGAAGACGACCGCGAAGAAGACCTCCAAGACGAGTGCTAAGAACTCGCACACGCCGAACGTGAAGACGACTCAGAAGCCGGATCCGTCGAAGGACCCCACTCAGGGACCCGTGTAAACTAGTCTCGAGTATTGATGCATTCCGTTTTCAATCTGTTAGTCTGTGAAAATGCAGTTTTTGTTGCCCTCGCTCCTTTCCTGCCTCGTTACAGTTTTCATCTTAGGCATCTTGCTCGACTATCCAGCGCTCGAGTAGTTTGTGTAAGGACAACTATACGCTGACTCGACGTACGGCACTACAGGGGGGAGAACGTGGTGTTGTGCAGCTTAGGCAGCGGTCATTTGCATCTATGACTCGGTGTTCATCTGAGAGGTGGCCATGATAAGTTGGTGGCAGTAGCCGGCCCAGCTAGCAAACAACACGGCCTCAGCCCAATCGGATCGAGACCTTTCCGAGCCGGTGACCAAGCGTACCAACAAGCTGGGTCTCACACACTCACACTTCTACAGTAGCGCCAGGCGCTGTAACCAGGGATCGTCAGTACTCCAGTACTCCAGTACTTACTGGCACTTTTTCTCTGCTACTGCCAGTAGCTCACCAGAAGGGCGATTTGAACTTCTACAGTAACAGTAACTCGGTATCTGTCTTCCGTATTACTACAGTAATAGTACTATAGTACTGTCGAATAACTGGCTATCGACTACTGAAATGGCTACATCAACGAACTACAGAAATGGCTCCATCGACCAGCTTGACACTGCTTGAGTTTCTTTATCGTCGACGATCGCTGCGCTTCTAGCCATCATCTCCACCAACTTGATCTCGGACCGGTTGTGCTTCATAATATATTGCTTCTCGGCTCGCTCGTTGGCGGTTCGCGTGCGAAGCGGGCTCATCACGAGGTTTCCGGTCACGAAAACGCGCTCTTGGGCGCGTTTGAAGTGCTGCCAGACACGAGCGAGCGCGTCGATGGGAATGAAATGCGGCATGCCCGTATCAAGGAACCACTGGCAAATACCGACATGTTTGCAGAGGCCTTGAAGCCGCCAACACACCTTTCCATCACGACGCACCATCAGTAGCGCGTGAATTCGTCTGCCGTTAACTTGTCGCTTGCGGCTTGGTGCACAGCGACGCTCACCCGTGGCATGCCGCAGTCGTATGACTCTGTCAGGACTTTGTCTGCTTCGTCGTGAAGGTGTTGCGGAGTTTGGTTGCTTTCAGGTGGCGCGGCTACGGGTGCACTGGCGGATTGCCATCCGCTTTGGTCAGGCCTGCCGCGTTCTTCATTGGACGTCGCACACCCGGCTACAAAACTGCAACAGACAATTAGCAATAGCATCGAAGGTGCTGCATCAAGTTGACCAGCAAACGTACCGCGCAGCAGGGTAGAAAAGATCGTTGGAGCACTTGTTGAGTGCAGAAGGAGTAAGGATCCATGGCTCCCAGCTCCGGGTGGATGCCGGCAAATGCTCACTTCATCGGAAACGTTGGTGTCGACTTGGGCGTCGTAAGGTGGAGATCAGGCTGTCGGGTGCGGGCTGCAAAGGAAATTGCAAAGTGAAAGCTTCAATCCACAAGCGCCAACCCGCAGCCGATGCAAGCAAGCACGCATGCTGCAGCTTACAGCCTTAACGTGCGAGGGAGGGAGAAGACGACGTGAAACACGGAAAGCTCCCAAGTGTTGAGCAAGTAGGCGCCAAAAGCTTCCAGCTTGTCAGCCAGAGCGGTGATCTAAAGTGCCGACCGTCAGATGCGCTTCTGGACTCTGGCAGTACGGTAGTTCAACAGTACTATCGGAGCGACAGGGCAAACTACTGGTTACTACAGTTCCAGTAGTTTGAGAATTGTGCGAACTACTGGTTACTGTAGTAACAGTAGCAGTACTATAGTACTTGGTTTGAACTGGCGACTCGAGTTACTGCCGATCCCTGGCTGTAACACTCGTGCGGACGCGACAGCCACAAACGCCTTCTGCCATCCACTAACCAGCCACGTCCTAGGCGCATGTGCAAGGCATTGCGTGAGTCAACGAGCGTCCGTATCCTTTTGGTCGCCACGCAACTGCGATAAGATCGGCATGCTGTCAGCTCACTATCCCATTTGCCTGGTCGCGAGCAGCCCGACACACCTCAGCCTCAGCCTTCGCGATGCAGATTCTACCGATCATCGCCCTACTCGCAGTGGTTGCCCACTGCGCGCAAGCAGCTACAAGAGTGCAAGCTCCTCAGGACGGGGTACGACTCACCCATCGATTTCTCGACCATCACGGGCTCAACGACCGGCGACTCGACGGCTGCGCTCTCCTCCATCACCAACCTGCTGCCAAGTAGCGGCATGTCGGGTGTCTTGCCCAGCACGTCTTCGCTGTCTTCTCTGATGACAGGCAGCGGATTAGCCGGACTGAGCTCCTTCACGGGTGGCAACGGCTGCCGTCAAACGGCAGCTTGTCCTCAATTACGGGCGGCATTTCCTCGCTGGATCTACCGACCGGAAGCACCGGAACTGGAACTGACACAGGCGTCAGCAGCTCCTCACAGACCTCGTAGACACTGCGACGGGCTCCTCGACTGGCGACAGTCTGTCGCCTTCAGCTGTGTCCTCTGCACCAACGGGCGAAGGCGTTGGGTCGACGGGCCGGTTGTCATTAGAGCGCACAAAGTCGATCTGAGCCGTCGAGATGAAGCACTGGGGCGTGAAGACAAGGACAGCGAGAGTCGTGACGATCTTCATGGTGCGCTGTGGAGAGGCTACTGCTTGGCAGGAGGTAATCGAAGTGCTGCTTGGATGTTACTTGTCCGGGAGAATTCAGAGTGAAGCCTCGTTGCGGTCGCACAGCGGAATAAATCCACGTTCGATTCGCCCAACGATCTACGTCATACTCGTTCGTCTATCGGCAAGCTGTCATCAACTGTGGCTTGCCGTGGCGATAGTGTGCGATCAGATGGACAAGATCTTTATCTGCGCTTTCGAAATTGACTGCTAGCAATTGAGATCCAGCTGCGTGGAGCACAGTTGTAGTAGTGGGTGAATTGAAAGGCTAGCGTTCGGCAAGGTGATAAATCAACAGTGGTGGTGCTACATTTACTCAAGTTACATGTAGTTGAAGCAGTTCACTCTGCCTGGGGTGGCGTTTCCCCGCATCCACCCACTCAGTTTGCGGACAGTCACTTACTTGGTCGACCCCTGCGTAGTGGTGCCATCAGCCGAGGCACTCGTGTCGGACACCGAGGACTTGACCCGACAAGGCGTACCTTGCTCCCAGTTGGTGGGTTTCCATTCGTAGACTACGTGACGGAAGCGATGCGGACGTCGTTGTGGTCGGAAGAAACCATGGGGGGTTCCAACCGTTGCGCGGCGAAGAGCCCACTCAGACTAAGCGTTGCGAAATGCTAAGCGCCGGAGCTCCGTGTCGTTTGTGTAGGATGTCAAGAACAATATTCATGGTGTTGTTGTCGAAGATAAAGCAAAAAGTGCATTTGATTCCGCTTCAAGAGAGACTACGCAACGTGGGTTACAAAAGTGCAGCAGTATGGAACGATGGACGCATAGTTTACCGATGTGGGGCTTACTCAGAGGCCGAGTTCTGCTGCTCCGTCGTGTCCTCCGAGCCTTCGGAGCTGTCGGTCTTCTTCTTTCCCTTGCCTTTGCCCGGGAACGGGACGTCCTTGCCATGACCCTTAAAGCTGCCGTCAAACATCCCGGGCCACTTGCCATGGGGACCAGGGAAGCTGCCGTCAAATGAACCAGCCCACTTGTGGTGGCCCTCAAAGTCAAAGCTGCCGTCGAACGAACCCTCCGGGTGATGACGGCCCTTGTGATGTTCTCCAGCGTGGCCACCCCAGCTACCATCGAACGACCCAATCATGCTGCCTTCGAAGGAGCCCTTGGGGTGGTGCGGGTGGTGGCCTCCCCAGCTGCCGTCGGGCTTCTTGCCGTCAAAGAAGCCGTCGTGGGACTTGCGCATTTTGGAGCCAACCGCGTCGGAGCCCGACTCGCTTAGCACCGAGAAGTCCACGGACTTGGTGGAAGCGGAGCGCAGCATTTGGTGGGCATCCGAGCACTGGGCGGCGACGGAAAGGAGCGCGAGTGTCGAAAAGATCTTCATGTCTGGTTTGATGTGGCGGTGAACAGGAGAGGGTAGATTTGGAAATGACCTCACTCTCAGTTCTACGATTTATCCCCCGTGGCGAGCCGCCACCTAAGATCAGCTCTGCCAAACGGAAAGTAGATTGGTGTCCGAGGCGTGCTGCAATACCAGCCGGAGGGGCGGAGCGTCGTCGTAAAGCGCTCAAAGTCTGAAGCTGGTTGCAGTGGTATTCAGGATACGGGATGTGTGGATCGGTTGACGCCTTTCAGGGGGTCAATTCAGCCAGTACATGAGCCAAGGAGAGATCGGCGGCGCTTTGATCGCTGTCTTCAGGGCTCCCACGACCCGAGTCACGCGTGAAGGCCTCGAACAGCCGAGATAGTTCAGGAACCGACAGCGAGGCAGGCGAGATTGATCTCAGGATCGAGCGCTGAAGCATGGGCTTTCACCATCCATAGAGCGATGTGGTAGGCACACCATCTCGCTTCAACAGCGCCGCAATAGAAACCTCGAGCACACCGACCCAATAAGCCACTCACAGACTGGCATTGGATTCCGAGAAAGCACACAGTCAAGCTGCGAGCTGGTACCTTTGCAAACAGTGGTTAGCGTCAATGGATGAGTTTATGGTGTGAAATGCTGCTGCCATCAACGTGTTATTGAAGAACGACTACGCTCAATTGCGTGTGGCCGCGCTGGCCTTCTGTCCTTACCGCCGTGGTGGAACGCCCCAACTGGAAGTCTGCCATGACTTCATGCTTTCAGAATGTTTTTTCTGTTATTTTAGTATCCATTAAGTTGAAGATGCTCTTACACCCGGTATGTTGATTTTAGTATGCATCAAGTTGAAGATGCTCTTATACCCGATCACTGCGCATGACATGGTGCTGCCAGTGGGTGTCGATGCATTGAACGATACCGACTTGGCTTGTACAGATCAGCTTTTAGCGAAGCTCGACTTGTAGACGAAAAACTGTTGCTTTTACTACAATGCGGACTACTTTAAACATGGAATACAGAGCCCTCGCTGCCTACACGACGGGCTTCTGGTCCGGAGACTTATCAGCCGATGGAGCCTTTCCCTCCGCCTGGTCGCCCGCCGAAGAGTACGTGTGCTTGCCAGTGTTGGTCATCGGCTTCATGGCTGCGGACGTCGAGGGGGACGGCAGACCCGATAGTTTGTCCGTGACGCCCGAGAGTCCCTTTGTCAAGTCTGCACTGCTGCCGCCGACGGGCAGGCCCGGTAGCGACGGCAGCTTGCCACCCTTCGTGAGACCGTTCGTGATGGAATCCAGGCCGCCTTCGCCCGTTAGCGACGGCAGTGCAGCTCCCTTGGTGAGAGCGCTCAGATCGGTGAGGAGCATCTTGGCGACGTCGGTACCGCCCTTGGTGACAGACGAGAGTGCATCAGAAGGCCGTTGCCGCCCTTGATAACAGACGAGAGCGCGTCAGCGGTAGGCTGGCCCGAGCTTCGACAGACCGTTCTTGCCGCCCACGCCACCCGTACTTCTCACCCGTACTCTTCCTCCTCTTCTGCATGGTGAACTGGTCGCGGTGAGGTTTTGGTTGTCTGCGGTGATCAGTGAAGCTTGCTGTGAAGGCTGCCGAATTGGAAATGAACAGACGTCATATATTGCTAGCTTCCTCTTGGTGAGGCTGGCCTCGAGGCATTTGGTGAAGCATTCGTTCACAGCTGCATAACGTGGATAGTGCAAGGCATGCGGCCTGGATGCTGAATCGTGTATTTCGCTGTACCGAAGACATCTGCGTCTGCGACCGTTGCTCACGAATTTGTGTGTTTCTTCTTGACTGGTGAAGAGTACGTACGACCTTCCTACAAGTCAAGCCGGTGTAGTTAAATGCTTGGACACTCACACTGGTGAGGCTGTACCATGTCAAAGCGCTCAAGGAAGGTGTCTACAGCTAGATCGCGCTTTGAACGGGTATAAGAACAGCTTCAACTTGATGCATACTGAAATCAACAGAACGAGTATAAGAGCAGCTTCAACTTGTTGTATACTGAAAGCAAGACGCTCGTTAAAAGCGGCAACAGTGCCAAGCACCAAGTCGTGAAGGACAGAAGACCAGCGTCCTCCTCAGTGATTTGCTACTGAGCGTGAGGAGGCCAAGGAGGTCTCACACGTCAGCGGGGCAAGTACTGGTACGGCGTTTCTTGCTCTCACGCAGCAAGCACGAGCTGTACAATACATAACAGCACCAACGCTTATCAGACATGATTCAAGCACATAACGACATCTCCACTTACAAATGCCGAAGAAGAGAAGGCTGTTGCGGGTTCAACTTGAGGGCCTCACTGTACATTTGCTTCGCACGTGCCCACTGTCCACATTTGTGCAGGAATTGCGCGTAACTTGCGCAGACATACGCACTCGTCTCTCTTGGCGTGTAGACTCCTGCTTGAGCTCGCTTGTCGTCGTCCTTAAGACTTCGTTGCTGCTTTAGTGCCGACAAAAGTTGCTCAAAGCAACGCTCTGCAGGCTCCTTCTCGCCCAAACCTGCAAGAACCTGAGCCAAACGCAATTGGTTCATTGGATGCGCTGGAGAAATGCTCAATGCTTTCTTCAAAACTCGTCGGGCTACCAGGAGGTCGTCGCGACTGCCACGAGATTTGGCACAAAGAAATTCTGTATACGCTCCACAGATGTTGCCATCTCTCGGAGCAGCAGCGAGAGCCTGTTTGAACATGGCTTCACTCGCAGAGAAGTCCTCTCGAACGCATCGTAAGAAGTTTGCATAGTTCGCAAGAGTCTTGGCACTCGCTGGACTAGCGGCAAGTGCTCGTTGGAAGAGGTCGTCTGCCTGGTCCATTTGCGAGCAAACTGTGCAAAGGAACAGCGCGTAGTTTCCGAGATTTTCAGCGTGGTTTGAGTCCAATTGGAGGGCTTTTTCATACGTTTCAGCGATCTCCTTGGCGTTGTACTTGGCTTTCTCCATGAACCGAGCTTTCATTCCAAGTTTCTCCGCGGGGGATGGATATTGGGACGGGTTGGCTCCGTACTCTGGTTCCCCCAAGACCAGGGCCACTCGATCCCGACGGATATGGAAGGAAGACACTGTCCGTAGCTCATTTTTCAATTGCTGCCGCTCATCGGGTCCCATTCGCTGCCACATTTCATGCTGCAGACCGGTCGGCATGGATCGACAGCGCATTAGCACAGGCGTTGGCAACTGTGTGGACGGATTCAAACCTTCATGCGTGGAGACTGAAGTCCTTCTCTGGTCCAATGAAGATCGTGAGGTTTGGTTCAAACCTGCGCACAGTGAAGTCTCAATTTGCTGGATTTGCCCGAGTAGCGCCTCCTCTTCCTGCCTGGTCGATTTGATTCTGCTGGAATCGGCCTGAAAACCGTGGAATTTGACGATCTTCACCGCCTCTTTCACGCTCTCAGCTCTTGCTTTCAGCGCATCCTGTCGCTTTTGAATCAATAGCAAGGCGTCTTCTTGCACTAAGTCAAGAGAACTCGTTTCGTTTTCTCCAGCCAAAAGTTCCAACGTAACCAGCTCATGGCCAAAGTAGTTTTCTTGAAGCCTTCTGCGCTCACGCTCAAGAGCTTGCAGCTTCGAGGAGATCTCACTCAAAGTAGCTTCGATTCCTGCGTCCTTCAGCACTCGCTGCACTTCTTGCTGTTGCTCTTGTCGAGCTGTGTGCAGTTTTCCCCTCAGCTCAAACAGTTCTCGCTCCAGCTTTTCAGTCTCCATACGGCCATCGTTTCCAGCCTTGAGCTTTGTGAACGACAACTGCGGCATCAAAGCCTTTGCGTTTAGCTTCAGTTCTGGCTCAGCGGTGCCCACTCCGTCGTAGAAGATAAATTCTGTCGCAGTCGAGTACGCACTCGAGCTCGTCTCCGACTTGGTCTCATCATCTTCATCATTACTGGAGCCCAAGCGACTACTAGACAAGTTCACGCTGTTATCCCCCTGCCTTTTGCTGCGGTACGAGTTCATCAACCGCTGAATCAGAGCATGTCGTCGAGCTTCCCCCTTCAATCCCAACGTCTGGGTAGAAAGATGCCTCAAGTCCAATGCACTTCGTAGCTCAGAAAGCGACAAGTGTTGAAGCCTTTGTTCGGCATCTTCGTGGGCTCCAATGCAGCTCTCGCTGGTCGAATCTCCCACTTCGCCGCTAGCAACGCGTGCATGACGTAAACGTCGGCCCAGTTCATCGTGTCTTGCTCCCCCTCGTAAATCCCCCGTAGTCGTCGACACACCCAGCGCCGTCAGTGCATCTTTCAGCTCGGACAAAGAGAGCAGCGCCATTGATGCAAACTGCGATCACCCTGACGGAAGAAACAACAAGGAAAAATGAAACGACGAAGCACCAAAAGTGGATTAAAGCGAGAAACATGTCAACATTTCGATTCCAGGGATGAGCTGTAGCGACCGTCACGTGTGATGAAGTAGTTGGGCACTTTCTGAGAGCTTGCTGGCTAGGACAGGAGGGAGAATTTCACGGGAAAGTGACGGCCATGCGTGAAGGTCGGTCGTCATGATCTGCAGCTATGGCGACAGCGGCTCGGATTGATGTTGATCGATGTCATTTGCTGGCAAGAATGTCTACACTCTTTCGTCATCAGCGTCGATCAATATTGACTTTCTTGGGACGAGGGCGCTCTTGGGGCGATCGCTCGCTCACTCTGGAATCCGCGCTGAAGCACCGAAGCACCATGGAGACCAAGCTAACGGAGAAGATCGGAGCGGTGACGTTCGGCTCGCAACGCGGCGCCAGCTTTCGCTTCTCCGTGACACCTGTACGAATCTGGTTGGAGCACCAGAACACCAAGCAGCAGTGGTAAGAAGGCAAGAAAATCATCCGTTTGATTGGTAAAATGACTCATGCGGTTGGACGTCTTTCTAGGCAATGCACCGTGTCGTCGGCGAACGATTTCGCCCTCAAGGGCGCGGGAATCCCGCACGATATCGTCATGGAATACCTCGCGGTTCGTGCCGCATTGAGCTTTGCACTGTAGACGTAGACGTACGAACTTACGAAGTATTCTCTTGTTATTGTAGAAGTGTCTTGGTCGGTGTGAAGCCAGCGTCGATACGGACTACGAAGTGGACCTCATTCCGATCAGTGAAGGCCGCATGCGGATGGACTTCTTGCTCAAGTTCGCGATTGCTGACGTCGTGTGGAAGCCCGAGTATCAGTTCGTGCTCCAGCCGATTGAAGTGACGGAGACGCAGATCCTGCTGGCCAAGCTGCAAGACGCCAACGAAAATCTGGAACGTCTCCACTCGATCATCCCCGAGTGGGTGGTGGACAGTGGCGATCGGCCCATTCCCCGCAAGGAAGCAGCGGTGCAGACTGTCGCCTTGAAGGGCGCTCAGTCCTGGATGTACATGTGCAGTCTGGCCAAGTTTGCGCTGGAAAACTCGGGAACGAGTGTTGACGCTGCGGTGGAGTGGAGTGCAGACGTCGTGCACAAGTCCACGGACTTGGTGACGAAGTGGTGGCAGGTTGCCCGAGAGACGGCCACTCAAGCTGGTGGGGTGGTCCGCAAGATGCTGATGGACGAGTACGCCGCCAATGCCAATTGAGAAGCACGCTCGGAATCTGTGCGCGAAGGCGCTTTCCTTTCTCTTTCGTTAGCTTCTCTACTCAGTCTTTAACTCACTTTTCAATCCAAACGTCGTGTTTTCCATTGCTCATGCGTAGGTCCATCCTAGCAGCGACAGGGAATCCGTTGTAGTTCTGCCTCCTTCTTCGTAAAGTCCCAGCGTGTCAGTCCCAAGCATCATCCAGTAAGCTCTGCTTGAGTCTCCCTCACTTCCGAAAATCCGTCCAAGCGATGGCGTGTGGCCAATTTCTCAGCGGTTTTCCTTCTTTCCCCGACGTGCAGTTCTTCTGCCGCGTTGTCGACAAGGAAGGCAACGTCGAGATCGATCTCTTGAACATCGATGCCCAGAAAGCATGGTGCGTAAATGCTGGTAACCAGTTGTAGAAATATACTAAACTGGCTTGTTTCGGTTGTCCTGACAGGATGGGCGTTGTCTCCACCGACACGCAGGGTCTGTACGCTGACACCGAGACGCAACTCCCACTCGAAACACTCGAAGTCGTTTCTCAAAGTAAGTACCGACTTTTTGTTCTTGAATCGGAGGATCAAGCTTAGACGATTGGTTGTTATCTCCTGTCGTAGCTTGGGCTTTCTACACTTGAACCAGGCCACCACTCGGAGGACTTGACCCTCGATATGATCGAACAGACGGATGCTTTGGTTGTGTTAGAACTCTGGCTCCGACTCGGGACTGGTGATTGCTACTGGAGACCTGCTCTGCGCTTCAGGCTTGAACAAACTGATGCAGACCGGCGTGAAAAGCTCGAGGTTCAAGCCAGTATTGCCATCTTGGTATCGCAATTGAAGAAAATCCCTGTCCAAACCATGGAGCAAACCGAGGCGAGCCCTGGACCCGCGAGATTATCACTGTGTGGCAGCCTGTTGGCAGTTGCAATCGCAGTTGTCGTGCTCGCGGGTTCACTCTTTGGGTCTGCGCCGTCAACTCAAAGAACCGGTTTTGCTAGAATGAAGCCGTTTCTGCTTCGTGGCCAAGAACATGCGTACAGCGGGGCCATTTGCTGGGAACGTATCAGCCATTTTGGCGCGAACATTTTCACTGCAGAATGCCCTTACGTCGCCGTAGCAGAGTCTGGCGTGGTGTACCTGTCGATTACGTTGCGTCATTCCCACTGCCTCTCGGACCTCGCATTCAAGGTGTTTCAGGGCACGTCTGAGATCGCGAGTGTCGATGACGACGAATGCTGGGCCAAAACATCCACAACTTATACCCGCACATTTCCAGTGAAAGCAAACGACAAACTATGGGTGCTGTACACTGCCGCGGGCGAACTGGACATTGACGGGAGCTCCATGGACATTCTGATGCTGCCACCAGCGAAGCGATGGGCCTTTCAGTAAGAGGGATCTGCAGTTTTGCTTGACTTGAATTACTTCTTCCACAACCCCGTGTCCAATCTTTTCGTTGACAATTAACGCCGTACGATGGATTGATACCTCAGCTACATAACTGACCGATCCCGACTATCCGTTGAAAGCTAGCACTTTGACATCTTTCTTTGAAAAGTTCTTCTGAAAGCGCGTTTTCGGCTTCATTTCCAAAGTTGAACAAGGAGACCGCAAAGGAGATGAACAAGCCGCCAGCGCTGTTCTCGCATCGTGGGACGCCGTTCTTCTACCGCGTCGTTGAAAACGAAAACGCGTTCGGTGTTGAGCTCTACAACACGCTAACGAGAAACGCCTGGTACGTGCAGCGAGTAATAGAGAAATGTTGTCGTTGTTGAGCCTCACTCCGAATGTCATTTCCTATTACCATTAGGGCTTGTACCGTCACGTCGGAGATTATCGACACGGGAATTCCTTTGGATAAGGTCCAGGCTCTCGTCAAGGTTAGTGCACTAAGCAATGGATCTTCGGAGGTTTATGGACTAACCGTTTATGAATGATAACCTAGCTTGCCTGCGTTTCTCACGGAGCAGGACGTGCATCGGAGCATGCAGTCATTGACCTGATCGACCAGAGGGACGACCGCGCTGTGCTACAGCTCAACATGCGCTTTGGTCACTGGAGCCCAACTCAGCAGTTCGTACTGACAAAGGTTAACGCGGACCGTCGTGAGAAGCTGGAGCTCCTCGCGAGTATCGCGACTGTCGCCTCCACACAACAGGAGCATCTGCAAATCAGGCTCAAGTCGCTGTTTTACAGCGTTGTGGCGCTCGCGCTGGTCGTCGTTCTGGTCCTCGGTGGTGGTGGCTCGCGGGGAACTGCTTTCGCCAGTTTTAAGCCCTATAGGGTTGGTCGTGAGCGCACGATTCTCTGGGAGAGGAGCGATAACCTCGACTCGGCCGTCCCCGACGTCAGCTACTCGTCGCTACGAATGACTAGCTCTGGCTTGGCGCAAGTGTCGATTCTACTGCACCACTCAAACTGCCGAAAGGATGTCGTGCTCCGAGTGTATCTGGGGGCGCGCGAGATCGCAAGTGTCTACGATTACAAGTGCGGACTATTTTCCATTGGAACGACCACCTCTTACGTGCATTCAATCCCCGTCAAGGCTGGGGACGCACTCAGTGTCAAGTACGTCGGTGGCGGCTCGCTCTATCTCGAAGACAGCTTTATGGACGTGCTGATGTTACCGCAGTAGGGGCACGCTTTTTCAGTCTTGACCCTCAACGGTTTCCTTTTTTGAAGTGGAGAAGCACGTTTTTTTTTTTTTTATCGTATTATTTTATCCCGCGTAAAAAGTTTTGCAACGACTTTCGCTTTATCTCGAGAACCGACACTTGCAGATGCCGAGTTTGACTGATAGCTGACGCGAATCTGGCCCTGCGTAGAGGATGGCTCAAACTATAGATTTCTCAAGTTTATCATCCGGAACTTTGAAGAACATACGCGACTTGGTTCAACAGTTACATATTGAAGGTGAACGAGTCTCAATCTATCAACTGCGACGTTGTTAGGACTCGGTTGCTGAAGAAGCTTCCTCACTTTCACTTTGTCAGCGAAGTGCAGATGAAGGAAGGCTTGACGACAGTCGGCGGAGGTGCAGCAGCTGCAACGGTTGGCGTTGTTCAAGGCGCTGGATTGTTAGGCGTTGGCGCGATTGTTGCAGTCCCTAAAGCGATCGGAATTCTCACGGATCTCCACAAGGATAGATTGGAGTCGACGAGCGCGTACGAGTTGCATGATCTCGGCAGCCAGTGGATCGTCGCCATTGAAAAGGGACCTGGTAACGTCCGTATCGTTCGTTTCGACACGGAAAGCGAGGCTCGCGCGTGGTTCAAGAAGAGCTGGTCGATGCGTGAGCTCTACAGCCCCACAGGCGAGTTGATCGAGTCTGCGGGATGGAATCCGTGGTCTCACGCCACCATCCGTCGAGTGACGAAGGACGAGTACTTTGCCACGTAACTCTCTAGTGGATCGTGTAGTGGTGATCTGCTTGGTTCAAGCACACTTCAATCCACTCATCAATACTCGTTTGCCTTGATTCCATTTGACCTGCGGATAGCAACTATGTGTAGTGGCTTGATTTACAGACACGGTCCAGCCAAAGCTTAAACGCACAGGAACAATGATGACTGGCAAAGGGAGCGTTTCCGGTCGTCGGTGCGCACGTATTGCCCAGTGGACAGCATTGCACAATACAGGCATTCTCCTCGTGTCTTCTTACATGTAAATGGACAACTAGTGTCACAGGCAGGCATGGGTAGTAAACGGATGTGGCAGTACGAAATAGTACAATAATACTATGTATATTACTATAGTATCCAGTACTTTTGTCGATTGCCCACTTCCAGCCCGAGTATTACCAGTATTTATCTCTATCGATCTAGTAGTACTATTTTGTACTACCAAGATTTATAGGTTGATTGTGGAAATTCGAACGATTTTCCAACAAGAAACTGCGTCATGAGCTCTCGACGATCCCATATTGATAATGAGAAGGGGCTAACATATGCATGCTTATGCGGCACAACGATGGGGAACGGATGCGGTGAATGGATGGGTGATTTTTTTGTCGACGCCGCGCAAGTACAAGCGGTTTAACCAGGGTTCGAAAAAAACATGTTCAAACTTTTCGTAAAAACATTTGACTATGTTATCATTTTTACGAGAACACGATCCTGTTGTAAGTACTTCTTACGTGTTTTTACGGGCCGCGCTAAATTGTGGTGCGCTTCCACATCGTGACCGACCCTGTCAGCAAAAAATGGCAGGGTCTGCTGGCAGCAGTAACACAACACTGCTAATATCACGACGACTTCATTGCTGGCCTTGCAGCGGCGACTTCATTAGTCCTGAAAGATTAGCGTCCCTCAACCAGAGCAGACCGTCAGGTTGCAAGCTACTGTGAAACACCGGACATTGGCGCCACCTGTGCTGCCGCCCATGTGTCGATATTGCTGCTCAAGAGGGAGGTGCTGCAGCAGCCCCGCCTCCGGGAGATCACGCTTCTCCCTTCGACTTCAACTTCGCAGATCACGAGAAGAAGCAGGAGACGCTGCGCTGCGCTGGTTCGAGGACGCCTACGACGGCAAAACCAACTCCGAGCGCGAGGAAGGCGTCTGGGTGCGCCTGCTTCACGTGTTGGTGAACAACCACCTGCTCACCAACAGCTCCCCGTTGCGTGCCAAATTGTTCCTTACCAAGGAGCCGTATAAATGCTGCAGACCAACAAACTCGGAGGTCTTGCTGTGCCCCACGTACACCATACCAACCCAGGGTGCTGTTGTCAATGTGCGCGTGCGGGTTGGCGCTCGGGCAGCATCATGTTGTTGGACGCGGCCGTGTTGGCCTTCTAGCTGTCGGGCGCATGCACCAAGTCCCACGTGATGTCGAACGCGAGGGTGGCGGCTAGGTCTCGACACTTGGATGGTGAGACGCGGAAGGACGTGTGTCTGTCGGCCGGATTGGTGCCGAGCTGCATGAGCGTGGCGAAGTCCACGGAGAAGAGCGCAAACAGCGGAATGGCTCGGCAGCTAATGGCAGGATGCAACACGAAGACAGAGAGAAAGAGTCAGCAGATAAGCTTCTCGTCAGAGACCATATTGCGGCGTCGGAGCCGCAGGTTTCTTTCTCACAGTACATCCGGGACATCGGATTTGCCTATTCATCTCAGCACAGACGGCAGTGTCAATATCGAGCAGACACTGCCCAGTTGAGATGGCGATCATTTGTTCGTGGTGCGGCTCACAGGCTGCGCAGCGCGCTCAGACTGAGCCTCGGTTGGACGCTTGTATTTGTGGCATTTTCGTGGCCTCTAAATGTGGTACGAATGCCACAAATTCGCGTCGGCACTAACGTATTTATTGTTCATGTTCAAACATGTTTGAACCTGTTCGAACTTTAACCTGTTTGAACAGACGGGCAAACCCTGGTTTAACAGCAAAAATGTCAATGAAGGTGACAGTAGATCAGTAGTAGATCGATAGTACTAGTGAATGCGGTATTAGATGCGTGGCGAGGCAAAACTAAAGTACTGCTAATACCAGCAGTTTTTGTGGCCATACTGGTCATAGACTGCCCGCACTCAGCGAAATACTCCAGTACTACCCATGCCTGGTCACAGGGTGTGCCGTGTGGATCAAGCTCCCGTTTTTTACCAGTTGAAGTTGAAGTGGTTTGCCCTGTATTAGCTCATTAGGTGGTCGAGTCAAGTGCCACGCAGCGTCTAACAGTGAAGTCTTCGTCGACTAGCATCACAAGACGTATCCAAACGACGATGTGTTGTTCGAGCTTCGATGGCGATGGCTCAAGACGATGGTCAAAGTAATTCGTGGCGGTGCTGATGGTGTGAGTTTCCATAAACCGCGCGCAAACCTACGGCAGACAGACAACCAACAAAGATGTGTGCAGGAATAACAGTCCGCTTGGATCTCGCCACGTGTGCTGGACCTCGAGGTCACTTTCAATTGTGCAGCCTCGACAGTCACCAGCAATGTGGTCGTTCTTCTCGAGCAGCACGACCAACTCAACGCACGAGTTCCCACTGCAAGTTCTCCAAGAAGCCATCGACACTCAAGACGAGGGCAAAGTATGGGAGATACTTCGCAAGCAGAACATCCGCGACGAACTGGTTCACAGCACCACGACGCACAAAGTTCCAAGCGACCCGCACCAGCAGAAATACAACATCTTCACGTGCGTTCAGGCCGCCGTTCGCCTCAATATGCCTCGGGTGGTGCTTGCGATGTGTCAATTCGACCCGAAGGACGTCCGACTCGCGACGTGATACGCACTTTACCGCCTGGAATCGCAAGCCAAGCGGAAGGTTTCAATCGACCTGGTTCAACTCGCTCGAGCGCAACGCCGAGCTTGGCTCTGGGACCAAATGGGGGCGTTCATTCTTCTTCGAGAGGGCAAAGCCAGCACACGCAGAGCGAGTAGAAGGCAGGTTCAAGTGCTGCACCCTGTTGCTCTCCTCCCCGACGAAGCGTTCCAGGTCATTCTGAGCTTCGTAGACCTGCACGAAGACCGGGAGGCGCGCATCCTTAAGTTCCTCATCGAAGCTCGGCCGTGCCCCACGTGCTCCAGACTGTGTATTCCAGGCGATTGCAAGGCCAAGCGCCTGCGCAAGATGGAGAGACGAGCATCTCGTCGTGTTATAAGCCTTTCCATACTACCCGTTCATAAGTTGTAGGAGTGAGTACCCATGCTCCTTGCAATTTGGGACGTCAAGTCCTAAGACGCTGTCTCAAGACAGCGCCGTGAAACTGCCGCCTCTGTTCAAGCAGATCGCTGACCGCTGACACAAGAGCTCGGCGCTTCAACCAGCCCGCTGCGGATTTCTCAGAAGGCTTTCATGAACAGGGCTTCGCAGCAGTCCGTGCTACTTGCTACAGTATGACGCGGATATAGCAGCGTAGCAGCAGCAGTATTTGTGTTGGGGACCATGAGTATCAGTATGACTGATACAAGCAGCATCAGATTGGCACATTGATACCATATCCAATATTGCGCTTAATCGTCGTCTGCATTAAGTGGGGCTCAAACTACCATTCCACCGTGAAGGTTAACGTCTCCCAGACTATAAATAGTATATATATTCTACCATTTCCTTCTTTGGGTCATGATGAAGACGTTCTTCAGTGTGTTCGCTCCAGAGCCCGCCCTAATCTGATCAAAAAGAAACGCCAAGCCCTCGACATGGCGCCTTTGTGCGATTCACTGTCAGTGATACAACAAGCTGTTTGTCGCGACGACAATTGCGCAGTTGCTGTGCTTGAAGAAAACTGACAGGAACATAAATTACTACCTTGACGACCACACATAGAAGTTTTGGCTTCTCCAGCTTCATGCACGCGAATCAAATTGTATCTACTGCAGTATCAAGTGTATTCATACGATACTGATACATCTATCAGCGGATTTCTAGTATGTATGCATCAGTGTGATTCAGTATCGATTCAAGTATCTGTGTTACTGATACGTCTGAAGTCGTCGTTGATGCGAAGCCCTGTTCATGAAGCTTGTGGTTCTATAGGTCATCTGGAAGCCACGTGCATTTCCGTTTGCTTTCCTCGCACATGTTGCGCCAACCAAGCACTCCTTCGTGACACATTTAGTGTGGTGTGGCGTACATGGAATATGTGACGTGTGGCGAACGAGCACTGGTAAGCTGATACATTGTGCAAGATACTTGACTTGACACCGTAAACGTCCAGCTGACGTTCGCGGCGAGGCAAGACATCATTTCGGAAATTCTCCGCCTACTGTTCACAGCAAGACGAACACTGAAAGCACTTGACATCCAACCACCATGAGTTCCTTCCACCTCCGACGCCAAGTCATCTAAGATGTCCTACCGCTTCCTCAACAACTCGGGTCTGCTCTTCTCCAAGCTCTCGCTCAGCAGCTGGATGGATGGCAATGGCAAGTACATAGCCGACGCCTGATACGACATGATGAAGCTGGCCTTCGAGCACGGCGTTAACTACAATGTCCGAGGCCTATGCTAGCGGTCTCGCTGAGAAGGACATGAGTGCTGCCATCAAAAAAGGAATCGCTGAGGGCACGTGGAGCCGTGAGGATTTCGTGATCACCACCAAAATCTTCTTCGGGGCGAAGCCTTTCATGGCGGAAGCCAGTGGGCTGCTGCCCAGATCATTGAGGGTGCGAGATCGCCGACCGTCTTGGACTGATCCGACCTATCGTGGAGCAGTCTGTCTAAACCATCCGCGACCGCAGTAAGGCGGACTTCGAGTACGTGGACCTGTACAAGAAGTTCAAGCTGGGATCCACGACGACGGCAAGTACATATTTTGTCAGCGTTATTTGTCAATAATTGAAACTATCTTGCAAAAAAAGCGTTTCGCAAATAAATAAAAATGTGTTTGTTGGAATACTTAATCCGTCATTTTACAGTATGAGACGTCGCGCTCCTCCCCTCGATGCCGCCAGCGTCTCCCGCTTCCACGAGGCTCTGCGTCTCGGTCACGTGGACGTGGCTCGTCGTCTGATCCACCACAACTCAGCTCTGGCCAGCGCCCGCTCGCTCGCCAGTCCCCACTTGACGTCGCTCATGGTCTCCGCTACCAGCCAGAGTTCCCTTAGAAAAACTCTAACGTTACTAAAACTCCTTTTGGCTAAAGGCGCCTCACTCCGCACCAAGGACGACCGTCGACGTACTGTTTTAATGGTTTCATGCGCCTCCGGGGCTCATCCCAACATCATCAAGTGTCTTTTAGACTGGGACGAACACGGGGTTTTGCTATGGGACGACGAGGACGATCAGGGTCATACGGCGCTCGGCCTCGCAAGTGTAAACGGCCACGGACGCCTGGCAGGGTTCATTTTGGACTTCTTGAGGCTGGAGGAACAAGTTGGCGCCAATACGCCTTTGAAAACACTCGATTTGAGTATTCAGAGTGGAGATGAAGGCAGTGTGCTGGATCTACTGAGGACCCGGAAGCTGCAGTGGGTCGTCAGGAACGAGAGAAGGGAGGAGAAATTGGAGGAAAGAGGGGAGTGGAGGCAAACCCAGATGCAGGAAGAAGTGACGGTGGCCAGTTGTGTCGCTGCGGCAGTGGAGAGAGGGATGGTGCGCGTCGTGAGGGACCTGCATTGGATGAATCGACGGTGTGTGGGCCATGCCACGTGGTTCGCATTGTATAGCAGGGAAGACGTGTGTGGCACGGAGCAAGGGAGAGCTCGGCCGGAGTTGGAGGAGATTGCGCACCTGTATCGACGCGACTGCGTCTGGGAACAGATGAAACTCGTGTTTCTGATTCGCTATGCACCGGAACGAGCAGTGGGAACGCGGAGGCGGGCGCAGATGAACGTTGTGGCTGAGCTGCCTGACGCTGTGTTTCGGGTTGTTGCCGAGTTCTTGAAGCCCAAGTTTGACGACGATGAGGAAGCGCAGAAAGAAAGGTTTAAAGCAGTGCTGGATCTGTCGTCGTGGTAGTTTTGGTGGGATTGCATCGATGATTTCGTTGGACTTACATCGTTAGTATGGCCAATGAATGGATCCAATTCCGCGTGAGGAAACCAATAATACAAATTTGGTGCGGATCTTTGCCTATTCATCACGCTCACTGATGATCTACCAAGTGGGCAAGAGCTCGGCATCAATCAGAATGGTAGCACGGCTACAACAGCCTCTTGGAAAAAAAGAAAAAAAACAGATTGCGGCTGACATGGCAATAGATGAGAGACACGTTCACGTCGGAACATGAAACGGTCGTCCGGTCCCCCGTCAGAACTCTGCCATGAGTTTCATGAAAAAGTTTGCAAAGGGGATATCGCCCGTATGCTAAAGCGGCTCGAGGTTAAACCCAGGTTGGTGAACTCGCGCAATGCAGACCAAGAAACTGCGCTAATGGCAGCCACCAGCCACCCAGACCCTCGGCGAGCTTTGGAAATGACCAATTTTCTACTCGAAAGAGGAGCGCACCTTGGGCTCCGTGACCGCCTAGACGGCATGTCTTGATTCACGCGTGTATGCACGATACTGATGTGGAGTGGTTGCCACTCTTCTCGTCTGGAACGCAAGCAAAGGAGAAGACACTTTCGCTGGAATAATCGTGATTCCCAAAACCGAACTGCGTCAGTAATAGCAAGTGAACAGGCGAATACCTCCGTGACAAAACTTCTTCTGGACGCCTGGCGGAGCGCAAAGGAGAACCACTCGTTCCGAGTGCTGATAATGGCGATCGAGTCAGGCGACGAGAACCACGCGCTGGAAGTCGCTCTACTCCTGACAATCCAAGCGTGTATTAAGCGCTTTGAAATGTGTCGCGACGTTGACATAGGGGTTTGGACTATCTTGTCGTGCACGAGAGCTGCTCGGGAGGGGGAAATGCTGAAGTTGGTTCAAGTGCTTTTCCTGTGAACCGACGCTAAAATGTGGTTCGAGCTGTATGGTTGAAGGTCTACCGTCTTTCTCGCAATGCACAGCAATCTTGACGATAACGCCGCAGGTGCTGCTGAAGATTGGCATGCACTTCATCAACGCCTGGAGGTGGAAACAGGTCCGGGAGCTTTGCCTTGCGTGCTGTGGATGCGATCAAGATGAGTTAGAAGGAGAAAAGCGTCTGCTCGCGAGACTACCAGAGGATGTGTTTCACCGGATCGTAGCGTTCGTGATGCCGCCAGCGTTCCAGCTCCCACGAAACCACGAGCTACTCTGGTGTGATTGCTCGAATATGGCTGTGCTTGGAGAGTGCGAGACTTGCAACAATCGCTACGTCTGACTTGGTGAGACCCCCAAGAAGGGATGATGCTTGAGGTTACAGAATAAAGCGACATAGAACTATGCTTTTTCGAGCTGCGTTTTGAGGAATTGCACTTCACCCGGACGTGCTTCAATTGTCCTCGACGGCCGTCAAGACCGTTGGTGAGCTACTCGGTGGCACCGTCAAAGGTGTGCAAGTTCTTGATCGGAACAAGGCTGCTCGGAATCATTGTTTCGTTGCGCTCTCCGTGTCTGTGTGTGAGTTGCGTTCACTTGCTTCTGGTGGATTCGATAGTCTGCAATGTAGAGGAAGAACTGGGTCTCGCTGCTCAATCTTGATGAAGACACCTTGTTCACGCTTCACTAACCCAATGCATGGATGGCTCAAACACGAGAACCGAAAAGAAAAATCGACACCTACAAAAAAGAATAAAATAGGGCCGGTTAGTGCTAGCTCATGCAAACACATAAAACTCACTTGAGCATACCGAAGTGAACAATTGGGTATGTCAGCGTCATGATCGTCCACAGAATCAACTTGGACCGCACAAGCGCGGCCTGTGTCTCCAGCACCAATGTGAGATAGTATAAAGCTTGGATTCCACAATTTCGACGCATGATCACAGCTAAAGCCACGAAAGACAGAAACTCCAGCAACCCATTGACGAAAAATCTCTGAAGTGTGCCCCCCAACGTTTCACTTGAGGCCGACCATTTCGAGGTGATACTGTGCGCTGGGCAGGCGAACCATCGCGAAGAGGAACAGCCCATACAGAGTCGGGATGATGATTTCCAGGTATTCGGTGAGCACGAGGCACTCGGCGGTGAACAGAGCCTCCAAAGCTTCGTCCAGAATGCTGACGTTGCCCACAAGAGACTTCTTTCTACTGGCAGCGCAGTGTTTGACTCTGGCTGAACCACATTGCCACTACGGAAGCTGCTGTACCACAGTTTTGTGCTTGCGATCTTGATCGAGGAACGCTTGTGGGCTTGCTCGAAATCCTCAGGCTGGCAGTTTCTCCAGCAATTGTCTTCCTTCTGGTGAAATCGCGTGCGAGATACAAGAACGTACAGGCTCCCGACACGGATTTGGTTTTGGCAGACCTCGACGTGGTGGCACAGCGATTGAATAGTGGCGAGCAGGTTAGCAGTCGATACAGACGCGATGCGAAGATATGCCAGGATGTTTTGTGTTCGTCGATGTAGATCGTGCAGCTCAACCGCAGTCTCGGCCAAGTCCACGACCATTATCACCACTATCGTCGTCGTAGACTTCACGGTCTGGATGCACGTCGCGAGTTAAAGTGTGTCGAAGAACTCGACGGTGAAGATCAGGCCTTCAGGGATCATGTCCTCCTTCGACGCGAATGTGCGCACAAACACGTTGTTCAAGACGAGCTTCATGACTGGCAGCAGCAACATCACGGGCAGTTCCCATTGTGTGTTCTTTCCAGCTTGAAACTGGACCTCGTAGGCTGGGTAAATCGTCGTCATGGACATTTGGACGGACGCAAACTTGAGGAACCGGACGATTTGGTCTCTCTTCTGTGCGATCGAAAACGCGCCCGCCCTCCAACCACAACGCGAAAGGAAAGCATCAAATGGTCGCCATCGCGGTCGAAAATGTGATGGAGATGAGTGGAAGCGGGAACAGATAAAGCCAATCGCTGACAGCACGCAGCGTCATGCGTGACAGCACACGCATGACACAAGCGGAGAAGAAAATGATCTGCCGGAACGAGAGTTTGGCGTCGTCTATCATGCCCTCGGCGTGCATTACTATCCCGTACACGATCGAAGCAGCTAAGCCGCCAAAGTGGATCCAAACCCGTAGCTCGCGCTCCAGCCGTCCAATAGTGGATACAGCTTCCTGTGCGAGCACGAGCAGCACAACAGGAGCCGGAGTGCCGATCAGGAGCAGTACGCCCACTAACGACGCCTTTGCACAGTATTCGCCCAGCGCCAGCGTCCGCTCGATGGAGTATTCACCTCCATAGTTCGTGAGCTGCTTTGCAAGCCAGGCGTCAGTGACTTTTCTCCTCCACGTTTCGCGGTGTCGTGTCGTCATGGTCGCCACGCGTGTGTCTCCCATATCGAGCTGAATAGAGGACGGAGATGCCATCAAACACACTTTAGTGCTCTTATTGTCGAAAACAGTGGGGGGGAATACTTTAGTCGGACAAGGATACGTTTCGACAACGATGAAGAACATGCAACAATTGAGCCGTCAACTGCATCCTATCCTATGGATCGAAGGGAGGTTGAACTTAAACGCTGGAGCTGGAAACCCTGATGGATCATCATCAGATGGTATTCCACACGTGCCCCCTCAAATCCGTGAATGAATCATCGTTGAGTCACGCTGGACATGCGGTGTGACTCAACGCATGAGCTGAGTCACGCAGCACAACGAGTCTTCTGTGAAGACTCTTCACACTTCACAACTGACAAAGTTCTCCAGTCATCAAGTCAAAACCGCGGTCAAATGAGTAGCAGCACGCTGGTCCCACCCAACCACTGGTGGCTGAGCGACCAGATCGTTGGTACCGTCCTGACAGGCTCCAAGCGAGGACGCCGCCCTAATGTCAGCTCGGGTGGGAATATCTCTCGAATCACTCAATCGAGCGCCGTTTCGACCACTGCAAGACCCAAACGCTCGACTTCCGAGCGCTGTGAAGGCGATGCAGCGCAGCAACTCGAGTCCTATCGGGGGCGCCGCAGAGTCATTCAGCAACAGTACCGACAAAGACTGCGTGAGCGTGGCATCGCCCTCGAGCAATACGTGGAGCGGCTTCGAGGCGAAGTCAAGCGACTGGAACAGCATCGAAACCGTCTGCGTGCAGAGGTCTCGACGAAGACGACGCCGTGACATTTTGTCGCTGAGTACTTCCGACTGTTTCGCAGTGGCTTCGAGCCATCTAAGCTACTACACAGCACGGACATGACTGTTGAGCCGTCCTTCTTCAGCAGGCAGAAGCAGGTTCTCCGAGTGACGAACGTTGTCCTGACAGGCTTAGGAGTGGACTCTTTACTGGCGATTTGGAGGGCCATCTCACACCGACACGAGGACTTGGGAGTCGAGCTCGTTCGCTTGTAGTGCGACGAGGCGGGAGCGCTTGTTGCCACGATCAAGTGTCATATCACCGTCATTTGCACTGTGCTCCGCGAGGAGATCCCGCATCTCTTCGGTGAAGACGGAGAGCTCTCGTATCTGGCTGCGAAGCTGCTCGGCCATCGAATTGTGCTGCCCAGTGCTGTGCGATTCGAGTAGAACAATTAAATGTGCTGAATGGTTCGCGTGACCCGTCAGTTCAAGAACGAGATGCTGGGTCCATTTTCAAGTTGCTAGGGAGCTTGGAAGACCTAGCTTTCGTTTTAGGCGGATGATGTTCCTTTTGTCGGTTACAGTGAATAACAGCAACTCTGTGTTCTAGTAGGAAGTTAATATATACTTCAAAGTACTTAAGTAAATTTTCCTAGCTTAATTAATTGGAAACAGAGACTACCGGCTGTGAAATCCAGCACGATATCGGCGAGGATTCGATACCTCGAAGACATCCATCTTGCTGGTCCATGAGTCGATACCCTTATGCGAAAAGTGGACAATGTCCATCATAGCCGATCCGTGCGAAGATTGTCGTCGGCACTCACTCGCTGGGCACCAACAGTGCGGCACTTCTCAATTCACTCCGTCAAGATGAAGGTGCTTCAGGTTCTACTCGTCGCCGCTTTGGCGCTTTCCAGCGTCTCCGCTGCGTCCAACTCAACCTCAGCCAGCTCCATATCAGCTGTGGCTTCCTCCAGTGCAAGTGCAAGTACAAGTGCAAGTGCTTCGACGGCCAGTTCCTCTGCGACGACAAGTTCTTCTTCATCTTCGAGCGCCTCCACGTCCACCTCGGAGTCCGCCACGTCCGACTCGTCGGCCAGTGATTCCGACATCTTAACAGACTCAGGCTCCGACTCGGCCACTGCACAGAGCAGCTCCGGATCAACGTCAGGCTCGTCCTCTTCGTCGTCCTCTTGGCTGTCGGGTTCTTCAGGCGGTGCCATCGCAGCTCGCTCCGGTTCGGCCTTGTCGAGCTCCGATGCCATGCCTCAAGTCACGACGTCCATTGCCACTGTAGCAGCAGTCGTTGTCACCGTCGGCGCCTACTTTCTGTAGGTTGGAGCCAATGCTGCTGTAATGATAGGAGATGCAGACAAGGTCTTGGAAGCGAGAATCCACATTGCGCGGTGTCCAACGCAGGAGCGGTTCCCATTCCCAGCAATAGTGCCTCGACGATCCTCAACCTGTACATATATAAGCCACTTTGCAACTAACTTGCCTTGTCATTCATGATAACTTCCTCGGTTGTTCCTACAGACCCCTGCGTGCTCGAGTTAGTGGAGAAGACCGTATCTCCCGCCAAAATTGTACGCACGAAAGTAGTCGCTGCGCGTTGCCTTGTACGAGTCGTGCCAGTAGCATTCGCCAAAGTCCTTGGCGTCGTAACACGTGCACCAACGCCCCACAAACTCCGACGGATGTCGAAAAGCTTGCGGGACAGCGAATGCAACGACTTTGTGGAACACTACGTCGGGAAGACGAGCGAGAGGGTGGTTCTGCTCTTTGCAGCGAGCCACGAACAACTCGCGAACCAAGCCTCGCTGGTGAACTGCCTGCCGATCTTCAAAAGCTTCGGAGAAACAACCGTGGTCACCTCAACTCCTTGCTGGACAAGCTCGTTGATCGTGTACCACACCGCTCGAGATACCTTCCGCCAGTTTAGCTGGTTCATCTCCTGAACCAGCGCCAGCATATCCTTCTCCAGTGCAGCTTCCGTACACGTAGCTATCGTCGCTGCCAGTCCTGGCACACCACTGCCATTGTAGCGCGTGAGTTCGGGGTCTTGAATCGATGCCCGAACCTTCTCGTGACGCCCGATCGCCAGCGCATGGCGCTCGTTACTTGTGCCGATGGCTGCCTTGAGTAGTTTGAAAGGGTGGTTCTGCTTCGCACTCCGTTGGAGATCAACCTTATTCAGCAGAAAGATGGCGACTTGAGTATTCCCTTGCATGCTGGCCAGCATTAACGCGGTGAGCCCTTCATTGTCCAAGTCATGCCAACGAAGCCTTGTCCCTCCCTGACGCTCGCTCGATGCCACAAGGGCTTCAACCACGGCTCGGCTGGCCCCGTGCTTGCAAGCGTGTAACAGAGCGTGCCTCTGTCGGCACTCGCGAGACCCGAGAGTCGCACCCCTTTCGACTAACATCTCGATCATCAGCACAGCCACGCGAGCGTCGGGATGAATCGCGGCAGTCATCACGCAGTTGCCTTCTTTTTGTTGCGAACGTTCACCAATCTGCGGTCAATGCTCAGCAGGTCCAGCATGCCATCGATGTCTCCGGCGCGAATGCGGTTGAGGAGTCAAAGCGCAAACGCCGAGGAAGGCGCCAACCCATAGTGCTAACAGCGCAGCACGGGCACGAGAACCCGCGGATCTTGCTCAATGGGACCGTGCGCAGGTCCGTAGCCACCGTTGACACTTGACTAAAAAAGTGACAGAAAACTCTGTGCTTTTTTTTCACGCCTTGAAAGCAGGTTTTGTGGTTACAGTTTTTGAAGTCAGTTACAGCCTATTGGGATCTCGCTCTGCTAAAGCAAATTAAACGATTTTTCTTGCATTCACTCAGCATGAAAATGGTGTTCTACTAGCCATTCTGTAGGACTCAGACGGAGTTTTTTTTAGCCTCGTCCAGAACCCCGCCCACCTGTGAACGTCAGCACCAGCGCCTCGAGAAATGAGCTTCCGAACAACGCCGCTCGCTCCTGATCCGAGTCTTTCGACAGATTGAGGTCGACCAGCTCCCAGACGCGGACTCATCGTGATCCGCCTTGTGGAAAGTGCTCGGGTCGATCGTGATCACCATCGTCCCGGTGTAGTTGCCAAACTTGATGGGGATTTCCTGCAAACAGGAAAACCTTAAATACTTCGGATACGAGATAGTAGACGTTGATGCAACACGAGCAGCGCTGTCGGCAGAAGTTAATTCGGCTCCTGTGGCGCGGAGAGCGACTGCTGTTCTCTGAAATTTATTTCAGAGCTAAGACACGATGCCAGTGGAGGTGTGATTTTCCAACAATTGAAATTCGGTAAATTATATATCGGCAGTATACCAATTGCGAAGGTATATTACTTAAGTCAAGAGTGACAAGTACTTTAGCACTGTATGAAAAAATACCTGAAGAAACTGAAAAATTTACATGGATGTTGCCTATGTCGTCACCCCATCACCGTACGTGCGAAATATATCAAGCTTGCATGTTGCATGAAGGTGGCGCTAGGAGTGGTGTTTTTAAAAACAATAAAAAACGAGCCCGTTGACTCCGGAAAACTTAAACTTAGTAAACGCCCTCAAGTTCGTAGACATACTGAACATGTTTCACACTCCATGAGGTCACCACGGAAGTATTCGGAGCGCAGACTCCGTATTTGGGTTGCACAGAGAGTTTTGATTATGGCTCATAGATATCCACCTTACTGACTGGACTGGCACTACCGACAGTTCCAGCGATTCTAAATGGTCGTCGTCGTCAACGTTGTGCACGTTAAACCGATCTCAAGGTCCAAAGTGGCTCACAGTTTTGCCGGTTCCTCGGTTCCGACCAGACGCGCAGCAACACTGGCTTGTACGGCTCCGCTTTTATTCCTCAACTTTCTCCCCACCACCCAAACGATTCAAATTTATCAGCAGGAAGATGCGAGTTCCCATGCTCTGCTGTCGACAAAGTCGCGCGCTGTGCGAAGAAGCTCTGAAATTTGGATTTATTAGGGTGTGTCAGAATTAAGAAAACTCGCTTGGAAATCGCATGCGATTTCGTCAAAACTTTCATTTGAATTTCTCTCTCAAATCGCATGCGATTTGGCGCAAAATCGAAATCACCCACCTCGAGAGGTGGGTGATTTGGAAACGTGCGATCCGTGGGGGAAATCGCAGGTTGTAGTCCGACAAAAGAAAAACTTTGCTCAGTTTTTTTTTGTCCTTTGGGGCTCACGTCTCCGCAGCAAGAGCGGTGCACCCTCGCTCTGGAGCAGATCAAGTGCTCAGGCGCCTTCCTGAGCTTCGAGGAGCAGCTGCACGCGAGGAGATAAGCCCCTGATAACTGACAACAGCGTGCTGCTCCACTGACCTTTGTGCGGTTGACTCGTGCTGATGTAGAGACGCAGAAGACAATTACTGACAAGCCTGTACGAAAGCAACGTCAGGGAGCAAGGCATGCCTAGAATGAAAGGAATAGTCGCTACAGAGAAGGTCAAAAACTTAATATAAATGAGTTCTTTGCGCTCGCTGGCGTTCGACATATCGTGTAGATTGCTGTGGGTAAATGATATGGCTACTTATTGTTATGTGTGAATCGCAGCCGTGTACATACGTGGATATTGCATGTTTGCACGCTCCGAGGCGATGCCGACGCAGTTGGTGACCTACCAGGCGTAGCATGAGGGCTGAACGAGTAAGACTGTGTATACGTGACAATATTCTGGTGTCGTTCCAGTGTTACACTGTACAGCACTTGCGGCTCTCGACAGTGATCCCTGCCTTTAATTCTGAGACCCCCGTGTGATTTGGGTGTGTATTAGCGCGAAATCGCATGCGATTTGTGTCAGAAATCACATGCAAGGTTTGAGTGAAATCGCATGATTTCGAAGCGCTTTTTCTTAATTCTGACCCCTATTTAGAACGTTAACCATAATGTACTGGATCATGTTAGATCATCCTTTTGACCAATCAAAGCACTGGCTCTTCCCACCTCCACAATCGGTCAAATACCTCGGTCGGTTGCCACTGCGGACACCATGAAGCCGCACTCGGGGCTGCAGCTGCAGGTGCTGGCGCTATACAAGAAGGCGCTCTCGGCGGCCAAGCACAAGGACAACGACACGCTGCGCTTCGTGCGCCAGCGCTTCCGTGACGACGTACGTACGGCCCTCAATATCAACAAGACACAAAACCGTTCCTAAAAAATGTATTTTTGACAATCACGGTACTATATTCCTGTTTTAGGCATCGACTGTGGACCGCAAGGACTTTGTGGTCATCGAGTACATGCTGCGCAAGGGCGAGCGAGACTTAAAGATGCTGGAACGGAGCAAGTCGGCGCACTTTGCCAAGGTTTCGCACGAAAACTAGACCAACCAATGCGGAAATGTAATGTATTCGTGTGGTTTTTGGTGAAAATTTTGGTTTTTTGGGGTTGTTTTTACAGGAAGTTGGTGATGACCAAGAGAGCTGCAGTGGCCACTGGCAGGAGGTGGTGAACGGTTGTGGACGCTGAATTCGAGTCTGAATCGGAGCTGGTGCTCATGGGCGAGCCTGTGGAGGAACTGGCCGAAGAAGTAGAGGACGCGCTCTTGGTGGCCTTGGACATGTCCATGAACGAAGAACTTTCGACGCCCGAGTCGGAAATTGAGGAAGCGGCCGTTGATGCGCTAGCGAAGCCGCTGGATCCGTCGAGAGACAAGCTGGTCGACGCGTTGGTGGAGGTCGAAGACGCGGCCGAGGAAGAGAAGCTGCCGGAGCTGGAAAGAGAGAGTGGAGCGCTGGAGTTCGAAGAGGAGGACGAAGCGGACGATGAACCAGCGTCGAGGCTAGTAGCGGACCCGGAGGAGTTCGTTGAAGCTGAGGAGTCGAGAGACAGTGAGCTAGACGAGTCCCCGGCGGAGATGGAGTGATCGCTGGAAGCAGATGAGTCACGTGCAACGGCGCTGCTGACGGCGACGGCGAGGAGGAGGACGTTGAAGAGCTTCATTGACGTTTTGTGTACGGGATGAATCTCGTTTGCTTATCGCTTTGGAAGGAAATTCAAGTATGAAGAAGTGGGAGCCATGTTCGTTTGGAGCCCACGGACACGCGTTGCGGAGGAACATGCGCACATTGAAGTCAAGGCAGACGCCACATGCAGCCACACAACTAGCGGACAGATGGAGAACCATGTGTGCATTCTATCCCTCATCTCCAGCCAGGTGGACAGCAGCAACGGTGAGGACGCATGCTGTTCGGCCACGTCGTAGAGAACGAGAACTATCGATCGAGTCGTGTTTCAAATGCCGAGTCTTTAACAGCATTCTGACACAGCTCCAACTTCTGGATCTCAAAGTTTCGATCTCATCCAGCAGACACAAGTGAGTTTTACGAGTCCTCGCTCTCGCCTCGACATAGTTTTAAGCTACCGGTTGAGCTACGCGTTAGATCAAGGTTTCGGCTAACATACGACCACGACCACAGCTCACAATGGCAAGTACTCGGGACCAGGGTCCACAGCGGAAGAAGCGGGACGAGCAACTCCACTTCCGTCAGAAATTTGCGCAAGCGATGGCTCCGTTCTTAGCTACTTTTTACGCAGCCTCCCCCATGAAGTTGCACATTTCTCTTCGCCGTCCTCTTTCCGCGAGTCTTGAACTTCTGCATCACGAGGTCTCGATCTCCTCCAGCCAATTTCACAAATCTTGACTGGGCGTTTGTAGTCGCTTCGACTTACGTCTTTAAGTCCGGCCAGCGGCATGCAAGTCCTCGTACAAGTTATATCGCACCAGAGTTTTTCGAGTAGGTTTTCGTCATCAGGTGGAAGTTGGAACGCCGGCGGTACCACGAACGCCACGATCCGGTGAAAAACATCGTCGGGGAGACTCGCCAGCAGACATTCTTCTCCATCTTGATCATCTCGACTGCATCCATAGCGCACGATGCAAATCTCCCGAACCTGTTTCCACCGCCAGATATTAGCAAAATGCATGCCAATCCTTTGCAGCACTCGCGGCACTGTCGTCAAGACTTCTGGTGCATTACGACAGAGCCGGTGGATCCTGAACCAGACCATCCGAGACACATCTTGTGGTTCACCTGGTTCAGCACCTGCACCAATTCCAGCATTCCAGCATCGACAGCGGCTCCCGTGGTCAAGCACATATCCCAAGCTCCTTCTCCGCCGACGTTTAGAAATCTTCCAGGGCTCTTGGCCCAGGCTTGGATTTTCGGGTGTAGCGCGACTTCTAGCGCGTGTTTCTCGTTGCCTGTCTCGATCGCCGCTTTCAGCACTTTGAGCGAGTGGTGCTCCTTTGCGCTCTGCCAAGCGTCAAGCTTGTCCAGAAGAAGTTTTGTCACGGGGGTATTCGCCAACTCGCTTGCTACTACTGATGCGCTTCGGCCTTGGGAATCACGGTCGTTCCAACGAAACTTTCTTTTCCTTTGCTTGGCGTTCCAGACGAGAAGAGTCTGAACCACTGCAACGTCAGCATTGTACATACACGCGTAAAGCAGGACATGGCGATACGGTTGTCACGCGGCCCAAGGTGGGCTCCTCTTCCGTAAAGTAGCTTCATCATTTCCCAAGCTCGCAGAGTGTCCGGGTGGCTCGTGGCAACCATCAGAGCAGTTGATCGATCTGCATATGTGCGCGTTCACCAATCTGGGCTCAGCCTCGAGAAGTTCCATCGTAGCAGCGAGATTTCCTTCCCGAATTTGATGATAAAAGGCACAGCGGAGCTCTGACGAGGGCCCAGGCGACCGACGCGTGGTCTCGGCACTACAGAGATAAAGAGAAAATGTATCTTGTCAGTAGAAAGGTTTGCATGATGGAACATGACTCCAAGCCACGAGGTTTCACTCAGATCAAATATTATGCCTTCGAGAAAGCGCGTTGAAAATTGAGTGGTGTTCTGCTTTGAAATATTTCGATCTCCTCCAGCAAAATTCTCAAGGCGATCTTACGTGTCGCGCTCTCCCTTGAGCGCAAGACACCTTGTTTAGCTGAGGTTGATCTACGTTCGTGATTTGATCCGGATCAGCAGATCCGACGGGGCGGCAGCAATATGTAAGGCACACTATAGCCTCCCGAGATTTTGGATATTTTTCATTTACAAGCACCAGCTTGTGGCAACTACGTATTAACGTTATTCCTTCCGACGAGCCTCACCAAAGTGGAAGTCGATACTTGCCGGTCCCAACAGCTTCGTCGAAAAGTCTGGCAATCAGCCTCGTTCGAACAAATGCACCAGACTTTATCGTACTCAGGTGGGAGCTGGAACGCTGGTGGCATCACGAACGCTACGATCCGATGAAAACAAATATCGAGGGGAGAGCAGACGATGTTGTCCTTCTAACGCATCTTGATTGCAGCCATAGCGCACGATATAAAGCTCCCGAACCTGTTTCCACCTCCAGGTGTCGGTGAAATGCATGCCAATATCTCGAAGCACTCGCGGCACAGTCGTCATAACAATTGTTGGTGCATTACGAGAGACGACGGAGCTTGATCCAAACCACCAGAGACACATAGCGTTGGTTCGACTGGTTCAACACCTGAACCAATTCCAGCATTCCCAGATCAGCAGCAACTCCTACACACGAGGAAATCGGCAAAGGTCCTCTGTAAAGACTTCAAATCATTTTCGGCCGCTCAACACACGCTTTGATCTGCCAGTCTAGAGCGACTTCCAGCGGGTACTTCTCGTTGCCCGACTTGATCACGACCTCCACCACTTCAAACGGATCGTTTCTCGCCACGTTTCGTCTTAACGTCAATCTTTTCATCCAAACTTTGCTCCACCTTGCTAGGCGGTCCAGGCGAGAAGAATCTTAACCAATGCTCGGTCAGCATTGTGCACGCACGCGTAAAGCAAAGCTTGGCGATTATGGCGGCCACGGAGCCTCTTTCAGAAATTATCTTCATCATTTCCAGAGCTCGTTCAGTGTCTGCGTGGCTGGTGGCTACCATCAGGGCCGTTGCCCACTCTGCATTGTCCGCGTTCACCATCTGGGCTCAACCTACAGCAGTTCCAGCATCCCAGCGATATTGCCTTCGCGAATATGACGCACAGCAGAGTTGAAACGAGAGCCTAAACAACCTGACTGTGCATACGTAAGAAAGATGTAACTTGACTCCAAGTCACGAGACGTCAGTCAAAGCTGCGATGACGTTGGAAGAATTCCACTCCGCAATGCCCCAAAGGCAACGATGGATGACTCGAGCCGTACGTAGCTGGGCGGCGTAAGTATCATGTTTTTCGAGCACGATTCCGCACCAACTCTTTCGCCGACTTTCACGAGACCATTCACGTCGGGACGTCGATGGGGTATGGAAGATGCTCGAGGCTGAGCCCGCGCTGATTCACGCTCGTAACGGAGATCTCATGGTTGCCACAACTTACCCCGACACGGAACGATCTGTGGAAATGATGACGCTGCCCATGCAGGACTTGGTCTCGTGACATTTTTCCATCGCCAAACTTTGGTTTACATTAACCGTCTTGTCAGAAAAGCAAGCTCATCAGAGTTGTTGAGTTAAGTCTCGCGACTTGGAGTCATGCTCCATCTTTCGCACGCTTTGCTGGTGTCCCCATTGGCATTTTCGCACAGCTCCAGAACCATGAGTTTGGTGTCTGAGCCCCCGCCACATCACTGCTGTGCCTTTCATCATCAAATTCGAGAAGGAAATCTCGATGGGATGACGAAGCTACTTGACGATGAGCCCAGCCTCGTGAACGCGCGCAATGCAGATCGATCAACTGCTCTGATGGTTGCCACCAGCCACCCTGATACTGAGCGAGCTCTGGAAATGATGAAGCTGCTTCGCGGAAGAGGAGCGCACCTTTGCCCGCAAGACCGCCATCTTCGCCAAGCCTTGTTTTACGCGTGTATGCACCATGCTGACGTTGCAGTGGTCCAGACGCTTCTTGACTGGTACCCAAAGCAAGTGTATAGAAATTTCCAGTGGGGTGGATGTCTTTCCCGGGGACGAACTGCATCACTAATAGCAAGCGAACTGGAGAATACCCCCGTAACAAAGCTCCTCCTGGACAAGGTTGAACACTGGTGGAGCGCAAAGGCGAACCACTGGGGCCACGTACTCAAAGTGGCCGCAACGAGAAACACGCGATGGAAGTCGCTCTGCACCCGGCGATCAGAATTTGTATCAAGCGCCCGAAAATGACTCGTTCAGCTATTGACGGCGCAGAAAGAAGTTGGACTATTTCCTCGTGCATTGGAGCTGCTGTTGATCGGAGAATGCTCGAACTAGGCCAAGTGTTTTATCAGTTGAACAAACGATACGTGTCCCGGGAGGTATGGTACAAAATTCACGATCTCGCGCGTGCTACACCAAGCGTCCTGGCGGCAATGCCGCGATCGCTGACAAAGATTTGAATGCATTTCATCAACGCCTGGAGGTGGCAACACGTTCGGGACATTTGCCTTGCGCGCTATAGCTGCAAGCAAGAGGAGGGGCTGGCGACTCTCCCCGACGACGTTTTTCACCAGATCATGGCATTCTTGATACCGCCAGGGTTCCACCTTGTACCTGACGACGACTACGATGGCCTTTGGCGCACTGGTTCCGACTTGGTCGTGTTTTGGGGATGCCACACGCGTTACGAACCAGCGCGTACAATGGACACTTCAGCTGCTGAAGGACCCTCGAGCTGGAAGATGAGGTAGTTTGAGTGTTAAGTACCGTATACTTGGTGGGTTTTTTCCCGTCAAAGTAATATGACCAAGACGTCTTCCAAACGGTATTGCTAGTAAGAAACACGGAGCTACAGGCATGAGCGAAAATGAAGAGTGAGGGCGAGGATTTTTCTGACGCGGGAAACCGTGCATGGGTGGTAAGCGAAGCTATCCTTCACGATGCATCAGCCCACTTCGGTAAATCGTTGAAAGCTGCGATAGAGGATCGAATGTCTGCGCTTGCAAGTAGCTCTCGCAGATACTTGAGCTTGGTAGTTTTTATTTGCACGCCGGTCAGTATTCTGATGAAGCGCATGCCTCCATACATGGCGAAGTCGATGAGTCGAGACGCTGAAAGCAGGTTTCTGGGGCTTCTATAGAACTTGTGGCTTGAACAACAAAATGCCACACGTGCAATGAAAGACGTCGTCAGAAGTGACGAACTATCGAATGTTTATTGCGCCCCCCCCCCCCGCTCATGAATCTGCGGGTCAAAACAAATGCCTGAAGGGATTAAAGTATAGTATCAATCGGTAGCTTACTATTGTGATTCTTGGGTTCTTCGGCCAAAGGCAATCATTCGTACTTAGTGATGGTCCTATAGTAAACTCAAGCGCGGCGATTCGCCGGCGGCTCTTTGAATCGCCGGTGGAAATTTTGGGTAGAACCTACAATAAAAAGCTCAAAAGAGAAAGCTTGCACATAGGATTAATGAAATTTGCTCGACATTGTTATTCGTTTCCGGTCTTGTGTTATCTGATCCGCACCAGTGTGAACAGCATCGTGTTGAAGGCTTTACCGTCATGAGGCAAAGGTGGTGCTTTGGATAGTAAGCTGCTTGAAAATAAAATATCGCTCTTAGCCGTCGTCCCCTTGAGCGATTTAATCGATAAGATCATGATATCGTAGGCGAAACTTTCTGAGAAGCTCAACGTTAGGAGGTGAAACGATCACTCGCTCTCCATGACGCTGAAACGCTGCACAGACCATCTCAATTCGGCGATAGTCCATTGCCCGGTGAAGAGGAGTATTTTACGTCACGGAGGCACAACCAAATAACCTCAAGAAAATGGCCAAACCTCAACAAAGATTTTGGCATTACATTACGAATGGCCACGGCTGGTGCCGTTCACGCGGAGATTGATGCGATAGCTTCTCATGACGATTCTGAATAGCCGCACAGCTGCAAGCACGTCTTCTAAATAGTGTTGTGAGCGAAAGAATTGCAAAACTTGGGGTAATAATGTTTAACCCCTTGGTTCCCAGAAAAAAGGCCCCAGAACACCTAAGCGAATGTCGTATGATACGACGTAGCGGGGTCCCCTTTAACCTACCAATTGTCCCTCAATCACACAAACCAGCGATCCCCTTCATCTACACTTGCTTATTTGGAATGTAATACCGTTAATCCTCCGGGAGTACCTCACCGTAGCGGGTGTACGAGGTTCCAATTACTCCAAAACAACGGTGGCATTCTCCAAAGACCGACACGTCCCAACAATCGCACCAGAATTTCTTGTAGTCAGGCGGGAGCTGAAACGCTGGCGGAACCACGAACGCTACGATTTGATGGAAAACATCGTCGGGGAGACTCGCCAGCAGACAATCTTCTCCATATTTCAGAGACTCATAGCGCTCGAGGCAAAGCTCCCGAACTGGTTTCCACCTCCAGACGTCAGTGAAGTGCATTCCAATCTTTAACACGACACGCGGCACTGCCCTCAATACTTCTGGTGCATTCCGAGGAGACGATGGAGCTTGATCCAAATCGCCTGAGACACGTGTCGTTGGTTCAACTGGAAAAGCACTTGAACCAGTTCGAGCATTCCCCGATCAACAGCAACTCCAATGCACGACGGAAAAGCCCACTTCGCTCTGTAAAAGTCAAGGATCCTTTCGGGGTGTTTAATACTCGCTTCAATCTGCCAGTGCTGAACCACTTCCAGTGCGTGGTGCTCTGTTTCCCGACGTGATCGCTACGTCCAGCACTTGAAACGGGTGCGTGTTCTTGGCGGTCCGTAACACGTCAATCTTGTCCAGTAGAAGCCTCGTCACGGGGGTATTCGCCACTTCACTGACTAGCACCAACGCGGTTCGTCCTCGGGAATCATGGGCATCCAATCAAAATTTCTTCCACCTTGCTTGGTGTTCCAGTCGAGGAGGGTCTCAACCACTGCACCGTCAGTATTGTGCATGCACGCGTAAAGCAAAGCGTCGCAGTTGTGACAGTCACAGAGCCCAAGGTCTGCTCCTCTTTCGAGTAACAACTTCATCATTTGCAGAGCTCGTTCGGGATCAGGATGGTTAATGGCAACCATTAGAGAAGTCCCTCGATCTGCGTTATGCGCGTTTACTAGGCTGGGCTCAATGTTTCCAGCATCTCGAGGATACCACTGAGATTCCCTTCGCGGATAGTAGCATGAAAGTCACTGCAGAGTTGTAACGGGAGCCCAGACGACCAATTCATGCGGGCGGAGGCGAAGAGAAAATGCAAATGGGGGAAGCTTCGCAGCAATTCGAGCGAAAAATGGAACTTGACTCCAAGTCACGAGGCTTCACTCAGAACGCTGAGATCAGATTCAAAAAACGTTTGAACTGAAGTTGCAGATTTACAATTTGTGTTGGATTCATTTTTTTTTAAATGTTATTGGTTGAAGAGTTCCTGCTTCTTAAGCGCAGCTAACTACTATAGACCCTGCCTAGCTAGCGTGTACCGCAGTAGTTGAAAGCGCGATTATAATCGCTTCGAGTTGCCTCGTACACATCATGCCAGCGGCATTTTCAACCCGCGTCCACGTTACTGCAGTTGCACCATAGCTTCCTGAAGTCTCTCGGGTGCTGAAACGCTGTCGGGACTAGAACGCTACGATCCGGTGGGAAACGCCATCAGAAAGACTCGCTAGCAGACGAAGTGCCCCCCTCCAGTTCGTCTTGAATGCGGCCATAGCGCACTAGACAAAGCTCACGAACCTGCTTCCACCTCCACGCATTGGTGAAGCGCATCCCAATTTGTATCAGCACTCGCGGCACTGCTGCCGATACATCAACACCATCCTCTGAGAGCTTGTGGATTTTGTACCAAACCGCTCGTGCCACTTTGCGATCATTCAACTGGTTTAGTACCTGAACCAACTCCAACATTCCCAGATCTACAGCGGCTTCGGTGCACGAGGAGATTGTCCAGGGTACATGAGGAGCTTCACTACCTTTGTTTCGCGTGATCTCAGGGTCTTGGAGAGAGTTTCGGATCTTCTCGTGCTGAGCGACCTGCAGCGCGTGTTTCTCACTACCCGAATCAATGGTCGCCTTCAACACTCGGAACGGAGGGTTTTGCTTGGCGTAACGTACAAGGTTGATCTTGTCCAGAAGCAGCGTCGTCACGGGGCTTCCACTAGCCAGTACCAAAGCGCTTGTCCCTCCAGAGTCGCTGTCGTACCAGTTGAACTTGGTCCCTCCAAGCTGGTCGTTCCACTGGAGAAGCTTTCGTACCACGAACCAATCGACTTTGTGCGAACACGCGTAAGGCAAAGTTTGGCGGTGAAAAATGTAACGAGACCCAAGTCATGCACCTCGATCCACGAGCAGCGTCATCATTCCAGCTCGTTGCGTGTCCGAGTACGTTGTAGCAACCCTAAGAGCGGTCACTTGATCTCCGTTACGAGCATGAACCACCGCGGGCTCGACTTCAAGCATCTCCCGCATCTTATCAATGTTCCCATCGCGGATGTTGTCGTGAAAGTCACGGCACAGCTCTAGCGAAAGAAACGGCGTGGGATCACGCACGAGAATCATGATACGTGCACCGCAGAGCTACTTTGAAAATGGCCGCTGATTCGGCGAAAGAAGCGGCGAGCCAAACAAAGTGTTCTTGTCGTGAGAGAGAAGCCTCGTGACTTGGCGTCACGCTCCATCTTTCAATACTTTACTGAAGAAAAAAAAACTTCCTCTTTTGTATCCGTAGTGCTGAGATCATGTCTTCTCCTCCACATGGACAAAGCGGGACTTGCACGAACACCAAGAGACGGTGCTGAGGATAATCAAGTAGTCCTTGAATCTGAAGCTGAAGGAGCGTGATTTGTCCAACGAAGACGATATCGAGCAGCTGAAGCAGGCCACGAGAAGAACCTGTTGAAGCTGCGGGCCTTACCAAAGTGGAAGTGAGGTCACCATCTCCAGTAAAGCTTGCGAGAGCTGACATACGGCTCTTCGTCACGAGACTTTACTCACGTGCACGCAATTTCTAACAGTTCGCTCACTTCTTACAAAGAAATTACAGCGATCGAAGTGCGGGATCGCGCTCGAAAATATGATCCTTGAACTTCGCAGTTACTCCCCTTTTGTCAGCCATGATTGCTTCCTTTTGGCGCATTAGCGGTCTACAGTAATCAAAGTTAGTTGGCGAACTTAAGAAATTCACAGGATCACTCTCTTTCTGATTGGCTTCTCTGAGAGTGAAGTCTTGAGACCTGGTGTCACGTTCCATCTTTCGCACTTACTGCTGGAGCACATTGTAGGATCATGAGTTGGCAGCCTGAGCTCCCAGCAGAACTCTGCCTTGACTTTCATCACAGTATTCGCGATGGGAATATCGATGGGATGCTGGACCTGCTTGAAGTTGAGCCCAGATTGGTGAACGCACACAAAACGCAGATCGATCGATTAACTGTTCTGATGATGGCCAGCAGCCACCCTGACACGCAACGAGCTCTGGAAATGATGAAGCTGCTTTTCGAGAGAGGAGCTCGCCTTGGGCCGCGTGACCGCCATGATCGCCACGCCTTGTTGTACGCGTATACGCACAACGCTGACATTGCAGTGGTTGGTACTCTTGTCATCTGGAACGCCATGCAAGGGAGCACAAAAATTCCAGTCGTTTGACTGCGATTTTCGAGGACGAACCGCCTTAGTGATGGCCAGTGAACTGGCGAATACTCCCGTGACAGAACTTCTGCTGGACAAGATTTACCTTCCGCGGAGCACCTGTCCGTTTCAAGTGTTGAAAGTGGCGATTGAGTCGGGAAACGAGAAACACGCACTGGGGGTCGCTCGGAACCGACAGGTCCAAGCTAGTATCAAGCTCCCAGAAATGACTCGTGATGTTGACGAAGGGATGTGGACTATTTCGTCGTGCGTAGGGGCTGCTATTGATCGCAGGATGGTGGAATTGGTTCAGGTCTGCACCAAATGAACCGGGAATACGTGTCTCGAGGTGTTTAGTTCAAGTTCCACGATCTGAATTGTATGGCGCCAGAAATTCTGAAGACAATGCCCCGAGTCCTGATAAAGATTGGGATGCACTTCACCGACGCCTGGAACGTCGCTCCCGACGACGTTTTCCATCGGATCGTTGCGTTCGCGGGTGTCGCAGCATTCCAGCTCCCGCCTGAATCCGAATTCGATAAACTCTGGTGCAATTGTTCGAAGATGTGCGCGTTCGGGGAATGCTACGCTCGATCCATGCGTGGTGTCGTCCCTTCAGCTGCGATGAAACCCTCCAGCTGGAATATTCGTCTGAGGCAACTGCTATCCTGCTTTTGGCGCCGCAATTGAGAATGTTTCAAGAAGTTTGGTAGTTTTAGGGATTAAAATACCGAAACCTTTGGCGGTCTTTTTTCATCAAAAACACTTTAATTCCTGCTCCTCATTGTCGCTTTTATCTCCAAACGTAGTCCAAAGCCTTCTCGATGCATGGCGGGCTCGAGTTTGCTAACATTCTTGAAGGTAACGATCCTCCCACGGTTCTCGAGAAGAATTGTGTCGATGTTGTTGATGGTTGTAATCCCCTGCCGTTGCAATGAAGTCTTCGCACGAACCGATTCGCTGCCGTAGCCAGTAATTGGCTGCTTGTATGAGGCCAGGTTGCCGTCGTTCATTGGTCTGCTGATCCAAACCCTGAATCACATCGAGTATGTTGATCAACCTGCGCCTGAAAAAGATGTTTCCTTCTCTCAATTCCACATCAAATAGATCGATGCAGAAGTTGGTACTGAGAGAAATTGAAAGTCTGCCCCTTCAACGTTGTAGGCGCAGGAATCCGAGCTTGGCTAAACCTGAGAGAAGCCTTGAACTCACGTTCCATCTTTCGCACGTATTACAGAAAAACGCACCCACTGACATTTCTGCTTTGCCAATGAAGCAGGAGTGGGTCGCTTAGTGAACGCGCCCAATGCGGTACGAGCAACTGCCTGATCTGAAGACAGCCACCAGCCACCGTGATATCCTACGAGCTCTCGAAATAACGAAGCTTACTGCTCGAAAGACGAGCAGATTTTGAACTGCATACCTTCCTTTACACCTGTTTGCACAACGCTGACAGCGAAGTGGTTGAATCTCTCGACTGGAACGCCAAGCAAGGTAGAACAAATTTTGAGTGGAATGGCCGTGATTTTCATGGACAAACCGCGTTATTGATAGCCAGTGAACTGGCAAATACTGCACTGACGAAGATTCTCCTCGACAAGATGACGCGCAAAACTCGTGGAAAATCCACCCGTTCAACGTGCTTAATTTAACGAACAGGTCGGGTAATGAGTGAACACGTGCTGGAAGTCGCTTTGCACTGCCAGCTCCTAGCTTGTATTGAGGGTCTGAAAGGCTTTATTTTCTCTACGTCTTTGAAATTTGGACGATTTCCTGGTGAGTACGAGCTGCGATTGATCGAGGAATGCTGGAATTGGTTCAGGTGTTGAACCGCTTGAACCGACGCTCCGTATCTCGGATGGTTTGGTTCAGCTCCGTCGTCTCTCTCATAATGCACCAACAATCTTGATGACTGTGCCGCGCGTGCTACGAAATATTGGAATGCATTTCATCAAAGCCTGGAGATGGCAACAGGTTGGGGAGCTTTGTCTCGTGCGCTTTGGCTGCAACCAAAATTAGTTAGAGAGACAACATCGTCTGCTGGCGAGTCTCCCCGACGTTGTTTTTCATCGGATCGTAGCGTTCGTGGGGCCACCAGCGTTCCAGCTCCCACGTGACTACAAGAAATTGTGGTGTGACTGTTTAAACGCGTGTGCTTGGAGAATGCCAGACTTGCTACGGAATATGTGGAAACGAAAACTATTGATGTGGTGAGGCCCTTGAAAAGGCACAGCGCTTTCGTGGCAGATCGCTTCGTCGAAACAGATATTCTGACCTATTGAATTGCTGCCTGCTTGCTTGAGCTCGGATTGCCATCATTCAAGGTGAGGTCCTCGATATGTTTTGAAATTATAACGTCCTAAATCGCGGGAGTCTATGCCTTATGGGTTGCCGACGAACAGTTCACAGCACTGTAGCCCTTCTCACTTTGCAGTGATCCTCGTCGATTGTAGTACTACTTCTCAGTTCCAGCTTCTGGATCAAAGTGTTCTACCGATCTCCTCCTCTCGAGGCTTGCGTTCACCATGAGAGCAGGTACCACATCTACGCGTCTAACAAGCCACGGTCAAGCGAGTTCCGAAGTAGTGGAATGGGCGATCTTAGCGCTTCGCGTGACCTCGTACTTCGAAGTAGATATCATGCCAGCGACATTTCAGTATTTGCGCATGTTACTGCAATCGCACCATTGTTTTACAAAGTCCCACAGGTACTGAAACGCGGTTGGGACCATGAACTCTACGATCCAGAGGAAAAAAGAAAAAGCAGTGCACGAGGAGATCGTCCAGGCCAAATGAGGCGCTCCACTCCCTTTGGGGGAGTTTGGGGAGTGGAATGTAGGATCTTCCTGTGCTGAACCACTTCCAGCGCGTGGCGCTCGTTACCTGAATAAATTGCGGCCTTCAACACTCGGAAATCATGGTTTGCTTGGCGTAACGTACGATATCCATCTTGTCCAGCAGAAGCATTGTCACTGGGGGTGTTGGCGCTTTCACTAGCCAGAATTGACCTCGGTCCACGAGCAGCGTCATCATGTCCACAGCTCGTTGCGTATCCGGGTAAGTTGTAGCAACCCCAAGAGCGGTCACTCGATCTCCGATGAATCAGCGCGGGCTCTACCTCGAGCATGTATGCTCCTTATCCCATCGACTTTTTTATCCGTCGCGAATGATCATCTCGAGAAGTCACAGCTTAGCGTAGAAGACTCCTTATTCTTTTTTGCCAGCATTTGTCATTTTTTCCATCTCAAACTCCACAAAATGAAAGGTTAAATCTTGTTCGTCTTCTTTAAACAAGGTGTCTACCCCATCATCTACATCTTTCGGACTGGCGAAAGAAACGGCGCGGGATCGCGAGAACGAAACGTGATCCAGAAGCCTTGTGATTTGGAGTCACGTTCCATCTTTCAAGACTTTGCTGAAGAAGCCCCGCTTGGCATCTCAGCACCATGATACGGAAATGTGAAATCCAAAAGAGTGACTTGTGTAACTTTTCGTTTAATGTTTTTCTGTGTAGAAAACATTAAATGAATGGGGGTGCACGTAAGCTGAAGTTGAAGTTGATCGACCGCCAACAACCCCGACAAATTTCCATAGGTTTGCAGCGTGAGCTGCTAAGGCGGAAGAACCGAAGCGAGCTCACGCTTGGCGGCAACCCGTAGATAATGTTGTTGAGGCAAAACGACAACCGCTTTAACAGGTATTTGCAGAGCAAGACGTAGCACGGGTAGTACAATACAACAAGTGTCAATAAAACTCGAGAATTGAAAGTTAACTTCTGGATCGTTAAGCAGGATTTATCCGCCAACCAAGGACTGATCCTCCTAGCGAGTTTCGCGGCCCGCCGTCGGTTCGCACGGTGCTGCTTCGTGACGGAGCCCCATGTTTCAATGCGCCCCGTTTTCAACTGGCACGCGCTTTTGAATTGCGGCAGGGTCCTCGGGGTTCATCGGGAACGACCAGCTGCCTCGGCTTCCACCAATCTGGCACTCGAGTTTTAGCTTCATGAAGTACATCGAGTGCTTCTGCTTCAGGGACAGCTTGCACCAATCCTGGCTAGGGTTGTAGCTGCTCGTAAGCGGTCCTAGCTTGCCTCTGAGCGCCTCCTACTCGCAAGTGGAGCATCGTACACACTAGTTAACAAGCGATAATAGAAACGATGTGAACTATAATTCCCTCGTACCTGTAGAATTCCAATAACCACCTCTCGTAGTCCGCCCAGTCGAAGACCCTTGCTCTGCTTCGACCGGAATGAATCAATATTCGCCGAAGTCACGCGGCAGGCCCTGAAATCATAGAACGCAAGCAGATTAGCATCATCACGGCTGCTACCGAGACGAGTTGCAGCATGCCAAACCATTTGTCGCCCGTCTTCTGGTTGAGAAGTCGAATAACTGAGTCGTCTTGAGCCGACTCCACCTTGCAGCGGTAGATCTCGCCGTTTGGTCCACGCAGTTCAAATGGACGCGTCTGCTTCTCCATGATCTCGTGACTTCGTTAACGAGTTCAAAATGAGAGAAATGCTAACCTCCCACGGCTTCGAGATGGCGGGTTTCGCGCTTTCAATCAACCAAATAGCAGCCAAAGCTATCAATCGGATCTGCAAATTGAAGAACTAGTTCGTGTACATCTATCAGTTTGCTGCGCTCCCGATGATAGTAAAAGGTGATCAAACTCGCAGCATTTTCATTTGTGAACGGAGACCAACGCATTTGTTGCGGGGTTCCGGGCAGCCTTTACAGGCTCATTGTCCAGTAGTTCCCGTACGGCGCGGCTCCACTGTGAAGCATACGTGACATTTTAGCAATAAGCAGCAGGGTAACGTCAAAACGCCATGCCGTGGCATAATACAATAGGCTTTTCAAGTGCTGAAGGCAGCGATCGAGCCGGGCAACGAGAAACACGCGCTGGAAGCCACTTTGCAGCCGAAGATCCAAGCCTGAATCAAGAGCTCGGAAACGACTCGTTGCGTTGACGGCGGCGTAGCTTGGCCTATTGTCTCGACCACGACAGCAGTTGTTGAGGTTGAAATGCTGGAATTGGTTCGGTGCTGTTGAACCGACGATACGTGTCTCGGGCGGAATGGATCAAGCTTCCACCGTCTGTTGTAATGCACCCGAAACATGCCGCGAGTAGCTAAAGATCGGATTGTAACGACACTGGAGGTGGAAACAGGTCCGGGAGCTTTGTCTCGTGCGCTATGATTGCAATCAAGATGAGTTAGATGGAGAACAGCGTCTGCCCAACGATGCTTTCCATCGCATCGTAGCGTTCATGGTGCTGCCATAGTTCAAACTCCCACCTGACTAAGTGAAACTCTGGTACATTTGATTGAACGTGTCTGTGGCCTTCCCAATCTGCAACTGTTGCAGCGGATTATTTCAGCCTGGGAACTATCGGCAATTCTGCTAAGGGTGGCTTGCTGGTCAACCAGTGAAAGACTTGAAATATCTAAACTTCAAAGTACCCAAGTCTTTGTCGTTCTTTCTCGTTAGAAACTTTCAACTGCGTTTCCATTCATTGGCATTCCAAGTCGCTCCTTAGTCCCCAGAAGCTGTCGTCGTTTCAATTCCCATAACGATGATACATGCACCAGCTACGATTGCTCCGAATGTAATCATCTCCAGGTCCTTTTTGGCGTATGGACATTTCTTGGGGTTATCACCACTTGCTGCGCAGCCTCCTTCCTGATTTTTAGTAATCCTCCCTTCGCTTGCATCGTTGAGTTTGTCTTCCGCCTTGAGTTCGCCGGAGCATTAGTCCAGTTCACTTTGTTAATAGTTTTGGTCCCGAACCTGTTTCCACCTCCATGTTTTAGCGAAATGCATCCCAATCTCATGGAGCACTTGCGGCACTGTCGTCCAGATTTTTAGCGCGTTACGAGAGAGACGGCGGAGCTTGATCCGTACCGCCCGAGACACGTACCTTTGGTTCAGCTGATCCAGTACCTGAACCAGTTGAACCAACGCTATCCTCCCCTTTCCTTCGTTAACATTTCAGGGCGCTTAATACTAGCCTGGATCTCCAGTTGCGAAGTGACTTCTAGCGCGTGTTTCTCGTTGCCTGTCTCGATCGCCACTTTCAGCACTAAATGAGTGGTGCTCCTTTGCGCTCTTCGCCAAGCGTCAAGCTTGTCCAGAAGAAGATTTGTCACGGGGGTATTCGGCTATTCGGCTGTTCACTTGATATTCCTGACGCAGTTCGGCCTTGAGAATCACGGTCATTCCACCAAAAGTGTCCTCTCATTTACTTGGCGTTCCAGACGAGAAGGTCTCAACCACTTCAGCGTCAGCATAGAACAAGACACGGCGATTATGGCGGTCACGGAGACCAAGGTGCGCTCCTCTTCCGAGCAGAAAAGAATCGTCATTTCCAGAGCTGCGAGTTTTACGATAGAAGTCACGACAGAGTTGAGACTTGGTGTGAAGAAGAGAAATGAAAGTCGGGTCGTCTTTTCCACTAAAATACTTAATAGATGGAACGTGGCTCCAAGACTCTTCTGTCTGGCAGGATGCGACCCTGTCACACTGCCTCAAGACCGGATGACTTGCGTTGGCATTTTCGAAGTTGCTGCGCAGTGAGAACCCCATGTTTTACTCGCGTGATTCCCTTTTGCCCGAGCTGTGCTATGCCTTCCACGGGAGTATTCGCAACGGGAACATCGATAGGATGCTGGAGCTACTTGAAGTTGATCCCATGCTGGTGGATGCTCGTAACGGAGACCGAGAGACCTCTCTCATGCTTGCCACGGTTTACCCGGAAACTCAACGAGCTGTAGAAATGATGAAGCTGCTTGCGGACCGGGGTGCAAGACTTGGGTGTCATGATAATTTTCGTCGGCAAACGTTGATTTACGCGTGCACGCACAACGTCGACAGTTTCGTGGTAGGAACGCTTCTCCAGTGGAACGACGAGCTTGGAGGAACAAAATTTAATTGGTACGACGTTGACGCTGAAGGGAAAAGCGCTTTAGTTCTGGCTAGTGCAAGAGCCAATACCCCCGTGACGACGCTGCTTCTGGACAAGATCAACATTGTACGTTACGCCAAGCAAACCATCCTTTCCGAGTGTTGAAGGCGGCCATCGATTCGGGGAATGAGCAACACGCGCTAGAAGTCGCTCAGCACAGGAAGATCCAAAACTCTCTCGAACACCCCGAAATCACTCGCTACAAAGGTAGTGGAGTTCCTCATTTGGCCTGGACGATCTCCTCGTGCACGGAAGCTGCTGTTGATCTAGGAATGTTGGAGTTGGTTCAAGTATTAAACCAGTTGAATCAGCGACAAGTGGCGCGAGCGGTTTGGTACAAAATCTACAAACTCTGAGAGTTGATGGCGTTGATGTATCGGTGACGGTGCCACGAGTGCTGCTAAAGATTGGCACGCCCTTCACCAATGCTTGGAGGTGGGAGCAGGTCCGTGAGCTTTGCCTTGTGCGTTGTGGATGCAACCCAGAGGAACTGGGGGGCGGACTACGTCCTCTAGTGGGTCTTCCTGACGATGTTTTCCACAGGACCGTAGCGTTCGTGGTTCCATCAGCGTTTCAGCGGCCGTGGGACTTCGTGAAGCGTTGGTGTGATTGCAGCAATGTGTACAAGGGCGGGATGCATGCCGCTGGCATGATATCTACGAGGTAACGCGAAGCGACTATGATCGCCCTTTCAACTACTCCGGTAAACTTTAGCCGGTGACTGTGCCGTGACTTTCATGATCCTGTACGCGGAGGAAATCTCGCTGGAATGCTGAGGCTGAGCCCAGATAAAAAACAATAACAATGGATGAAAATAACTAACAAACAGTATAACAATTGGTGAATGCGCACAAGGTCGGTCGGAGAACTGCTCTCATGGTAGCCACCAGCCACCCGGATCCTCCTCGAGCTCTGGAAATGGTGAAGCTACTTCTTGAAAGAGTGGCGCGCTTGGGCCGCATACTTTGCGTAACGCGTGTCAGCGCAATGCTGACCGAGTAGTGGTTGAGACTCTTCTCACCTGGAGCGCCTAGGTGCAACAAAATTTCGGTGGGATGATCGTGATTCCCAAGGACGAAACGGCGTTAGTGATGTCCAGTGAAGTGGCGAATACCCGCGTTGACGAGGCTTCTACTGGACAAGATTTGCACTTAATCTTGCGCAAAAGAAATTGTTGTTTCTGCAGTGAGCGGCAGAAATGGTAGTTTCCTTGGTTGAAGGAGGAACCCAGGTCATTCCCATCCCAGGATCAGCGACCGAGGCAGCTGTTCTGGTGCGGGCTTGCAGCGCATCGCACACAGGCCAGCCGTACGCTGTCAGAAGCCAGTCCTAAAGTTTCCCCCGTCAGCTCAAGTACTTCTCTTCCAGCGTTTCCTCTCTTCATGAGTTCTCCGGCCTCGCATGACAGCTCCTTCGGGCCCCCCATCTCGACGCCGACCGCTATGGCCTCCGGCGCCTCGTCTGCTCCGGCCTCTCCCTCGTCGGCACCGCATCGCGCCCCGACAGTTGACGCTGCTCTTTCTGCCGGCGCCCGTCTCGAACCCGCCTCGTCTGCTGGTTCTACCGCTTCCGCCGGGATCATCATCCTGGACGACACCGACGTCCCGTCGGCCGCGGCGGCCCACTCACCTGGCCGAGCCAGCGTTCGTCTTCAAGCGAAGCAAGCGGCGCGATCGCTGCGTGCAGCATCGCGCAAGGTGAAACGCGTTGGTGCTTCCGGCACCGCCGAGGTGGCTGCCGCTCGGATGAAGCCGAAGCGTGCGTCGGTGCTGGTCGTGCAGGCGTCAGCGACCACCTCGACAACCCGCGGTTGACATTGACCAGCTTGCTCGCTGCAGCCAGCCGGCTACAGCCACGGCCACGGAGACCCAGTCTCCCACCGCCTCTCTCACTCCTGACGCGCGGCTCAACGGCCTACTCCGTCGCTACTCTCTAGTTGCCATTGTCACCAACGCCGTTGGTGCCTTCTGTTCCGGCGCCACCGTCGGCTTCACCCCTTCCGTCGGTGCCAAGTCCGATAGAGGCTGCTGGTAGCACTGCCAGTTCCGGCGGCCGTGCCGTCAACGAGGGTGATCGCCAACCCGCCGACGGGGTTTGACCTCGATGACTTTAACCAGTCCTTCTCGCCCGTCACACAACAGACGAGCCAACCTCCACTCGGTGAGTCATCCCTTGCGGCCAAGGTCGACCAACTGTTCCGCATGTTCAGTGAGCTGCGCCGTGAGCTGCTGTCGCGTGCACCCGCGCCGCCAACCCTGTCTTCAGCCGATGGGGCGTCGGCGTCGGAACCCGCGCTACCCTCCGTATCGGCTTCCGGATTTGCGACCACGGCCCTTTCATCCGAATGGACCTTGCCGACCGCGGGCAACCCGTCCGACGTGCCACCTGCCGCGCTTCATGAGCTTCGGTGCGCTAGCTTCCAAGTGCCCCGCACCCGCGTGAAAGGTGAGTACTACCCACCTCTCGCGCACCAGCTCGCAGCCCATCGCCTGTTCAAGGACCTCAGCACTGACGCAGGTAAGTGGCTGTCGCCAATGGTTTTTGTATTGTATATGAGGGAGCTCGACTGCGTCCGTTTCGACGCCCCGCCGGCCGTGCTGATGGCCATCTTCAGCGGACGCCTAGGCTCGTGAGGTCTCACCGTGATGCAGTCCGAGCTTGAGCAACTTCAGCGTGGCTCGACCAATGCCAACTTCTCGTCCGACTTCGGCGCCAGCGCGACCCTACCATCCACTGCAGCCAGCTGCGCGACGTACGAAGACCCTCCTCGCCGCGATCGGCGGTCTCATCTCGCTTGGAGACGCGCTCTGGTTCGACCATGCGCGCAGACTCTTGTTTTGTCTGAAGCGTTTTGTTCTGGCAAACATGGAGCGTGACAACAACACGCCCGAGTGTGTGACGCTCACCCTTCTGTACGCGAACCAGTATCTCGGCCGAGCACTCGCGCACCTCCTCGTGGACTCGCCATTTTGGTGGCGTAATTTCTGCGACGCGGTACGGGCTGTGGACTACCATGGCGCCGACTGGCAGGCGGCCCTAAATGGGCTTGCTCTCCGGCTGGCCACGCACCCTTCGACAAGCTCCGCGCCAGCGCCCAGCGCGGCCCGTCTGCAAGGAACCCAGCCGCGGCGTGGCCCTGCCACGCGCACACCGATCATGCCGAGCACATACGCCGCCTCATTCCCCGCGACCGTGATGGCCGCGAACCGTGGCTTCGCTTTATCGCGGGCGGCATGTGCTACGGTGGCAGCGTCGAGCGGTGTGCTCACCAGCGTCGAACGCATCGCTAGGACGGACGCCTTCCCCGCGAACTTCAGGAATTCATCGAGCGCAGCTACGGCCCCGCCCGGCGTTCCAGTGGTGACCGTGGTCGCGCATGAGGAGGCCGAGGTATCGCCGTTCGTCGATGCTTCGGAATGTACTCACCGCCAATGTTAATACAGCATCACTTGGCTTTGTTAACGAACATTCCCCGCTGTCTAGTCACCACGGATCGGTCCTCCGCGTGCTGCCAGGCGCTGCCGCATCAGGCTTCCGCTCCACAACTACCAGCTGCGCCTTAGCGCACCAGTCGGTCCAGGCGCCCCATGGTCCGGGTCCCACACCGGAATCGCCCCATGGCATTCCGCGTGCCATTGAATCGCCCCACGGCTCTAGTTCACACGGCGTTTCCGTCAACACAGCGTCCTCGGCCAGAGGTTTTGTCCGTCGTAGCCCCAGTTCGGCCTGCTCATCGCCCAGCGCCTCCGTTGTAGTACCTGGCGCCATTGCACCTACCCACCAGGCAATGCACCTACGATGCGGCTGTCGGTCTATCGTGCCAGACACAGTCCCTCGCCCCGCGCCAAGTCGTTCGGTGGCTCTGCGACTTACTCAACACGCTGCGACCCGTGCCGATCTTTGGGACAACATCCGGCTCAACAGCATTGCGGTCGCTCTCACCAGTGTGGGCTTGGCTTTACCGTCGCCTTCGCCACTGTCGCTCCACGGCTCGTTGTCTCTGAACAAGGCACTCCAGCGTGTGCTATCGGAGTTCCTTCGGCGGACGCGAATCTCGTTTCCAGCGTTTGTGGAGCTGATGCGGGGTCAGTCGGTGGATGATTATCGTCCCAACAAGCGCATGCTTCCCCACGTCCTCCGGGACGTGTGTCGCGGCTATCAGCACTGTGATGCCTTGTACCAACTTGCATCCACGGGCGTTCGCGCACCACTTGCCACCGACGTTGTTCGGCAGCGCTCATACCCGGACAGCCACAAATCGGCGGACGACCATTACGCCGTCCTAGTGAAACATATTCGGAAGGAGCAAGACAACTGGCGCTGCTTCGTTCTGGATCTCAATATCCTAGCCATCTGGTCCGAGGTTTTCATCAGCCCGTTCGGTGTCGTCGACAAAGGTGATGCCGACCGGCGCACCACAGGCCGAGTCATTCATGATCTGTCCTTCCCGGAGGCTCGATCGGTGAATGATGCCAGTGCCACTGGTTCATTATGCGAGCCGACCTTCGAGCCCTGCGACGCTATCGCAACCGAGATCCTGCACCAGAAACAAGAGCACCCTGACGAGGATATCAAGTTGCAAGCCGGCGATGTTGCTTCGGCCTTCCGGAACGTCTGCATCCACAGTGAGAGCGCTTTCCTCTTCGGCGGTCGTCTGGTACCGAATAATGCACTCGTCATCGATGCGTCTGCAGCGTTCGGTTCGCCGGCCAGCTATGACGTCGTCGGTGGCGCTATCGCCCACGTGCACGGTAGGTCCATTTCTACCTGCCGGGCTTCGGGACCATCCAGCTATATTGGTTGGACGATCATATCAACGTTGCTGCTGACATCGGAGAGAACTGCACCGAAGTTGAGCGATCACTGCGGACCGCCATGACCACCGTGCTTGGCCACGGGGCGATCAACGAGACAAAGTTCTCCGGCTGGCACTCTCGCCTCAAAGTTCTGGGGCTCGTTTTCGACACTGTCGCCGCGACCGTCGCTATGCCTACAGCGAAAGTCGAGGCAACTAAGGCTTCCGTACGCGCGGTGCTCAGCGCATCTTATCTTCATGGCGCTGATTATCGGTCGCTTCTCGGCAGTCTCCGTCACGTTGCCACTTACGTGCGACCAGCTCGACCATTCCTTCAGCGACTTTGCTGTTAGGAACGCATGCCCACCGTTGGCAACGCGTACCTATCACGCCGGACATGAAGCAAGACCTCATCTGGTGGCTTACAATTCTTGATTCGCCCCTGCTGAATGGTGTACCCCTGCAGTACTTCCGTACTCGGCCCCGCCCGGACGTCATCGTCGAGACTGATGCATCCGATGTGGCGCTCTGCGCTCTCGTTTCGGCCGACCACATAGTACTTCAACATCGATTCACTGCCGAAGAACGACGCCTGATCCTGGCATCCAATCGGACCCGCGTATCGGGTTCGATATCAACTACCGCGAACTCTTGTCTTGCGCTTTCGCTGTTCACGCTTGGGGTCGCCGTTGGGCAACACTGCGCACTTCGGCTGATCATCCGCCCGTACACATGCAGTTTCGAATCGACAATACGTCCGCGGTTGCCTGGCAGAACAAGGTGGCGTTGCGGAATCCACGGGCTCAATCCATTATCCGCCTCCTCAGTTTCTGGGAGTTGGAGTTTGGTCTTCATTTCTCAGCCACCCACGTCGCCGGAGTTGACAATCGGATCGCCGACGCGGGCTCCCGATCTCACAGCAGTACCTCCATGGCTACTTTATTCGCTGAACTAACGCGTGGATGGTCGCAGGTAGACTCTACCATGAACGTTCAGGGCCTGGAAGCGATCTGGCGTTCCACTTCAGAGCGCGCTCTGTCGCAGCATCCACGTTCGCCAAATACCGCGGCTCCTTGAAGGCCTGGCACACCTGAGCTACTCGCTGCGGTGTCCGCCCCGCGCTTCTCGGATACAGCTTGGACACCAAGCTGCAGATAATCGACGCTTTCATTCTCCACGGGTTTCAGCGCGGATTCGGTTCCGGTCGCTCCATTCAAGGCTCTACTATCGTGGCCACGCTCCACGGCGTCCTGCATTTCTTCCAAGCCGCTGCTCTCGACTTCCCATGCGGACATCCACAAATTCGCGTGCTCCTTAAAGGTGTTTCCCGTCTCGACGGTCCTGTCCGCTCCAAGGCCCCTGTATCGTTACGCCTGCTGGAGCGTTACTACAATCTTCTCGACCTGGCAACACCTTCCGATCGAGCTCTCTGGGGGTTCTGTGCATGTCATTCTTCTCCCTCCTCCGGCGCTCGGAAATCGCGTCCAACGGGAAGAAGTTTGCATGGTTCGAGCTCGCAGAAACAGACGTCGCGGTGATCGACATATTCGGCGCAGTGACAAGCATCCCTCACAGTGCCGTAGCCGTGCACATTCGGCTGAAAGGGTCCAAGACAAACCAGCGAGGAACACCAACTCTTCGGATACTGAATCGTTCGGGGCATCCGTTCCTGTGCTCAGTGTTCGGTGCAATCTGCCTTCAAAGCGCACACCGCGGACTTCCCATGACAGTACACATCGCAGTGTTCCTGAATGAGTCTGGACAGGCATACTGCGTGTCAGCAAGGTCACTATCGAAGTGCATCAGGGGCGCGGCAAGCAGCCTGGGACTCAAGTCGGCGGAGTTCAGTGCACACTCGCTTCGTGTTGGCGGTGCACTCACATGTACCGTGCCGGTGTCGATGCACTAACAATCCTGTTCCATGGGCGCTGGGTGTCCACAAAGCACATGACTCGCCTTCAGTGAGGGCTTACGGAATCTATCACTTCGTGTGGGGTTTCGACACGTTCTATGATCGTGCCGAAGTAGATTCTATATGCCCCCACTGAATAAAGTCTGTGTTTGTCCCCACGACGGTGTTTTGCAAGGAAACCCATCATTTCCTAGTTTTGAAGGCACGCGCTGGATGTCGCTTTACACTGGTAGATCGAAGCGTGTGTTGAGCGCCCTGAAATGATTCGAGTTTTGTACAGAGGGACAAGCTTAGACAATTCCTCGTGTGCAGGAGCCGCTGGAATTGGTTCAGGTATTGAACCAGTTGAACGAACAATACTATCGGGAGGTTTGGATCAAGCTCCGTTTTCTTTCTCGCAATGCACCAAAAGTCTTCACGACTATGCCGCGAGTGCGACGAGAGATTGAGAAGCGTTTCACCGAGGCCTACAAACGTTGAAGCGGAAGACTTTCAATTCGTATTGAATCGTTGTTGGTGAGTTATTAACTACTTCTCAGATCCAACCTCTGAATCAAAACGTTTCGATCTCCTCCACTCGTGAGAGCAGGAACAACAGCAATGCAGCTACCAAGACGCCGGCTAAAGTGTTCCACAGTAGCTGAACGGGCGATCGTAGTCGCTTCGCGTTACCTCGTACATGTCATGCCAGCGGCATTTACCATCCTCCCCGCTACTGCAATCGCACCATCGCTTCACGAAGTCCCACGGGTGCTGAAACGCGGTTGGGCCTGCAAACGCTACGATCCGGTGGAAAACGTCATCAGGAAGATTCGCCAGCAGATGAAGCCCTCCTTCCAGTTCATCTTGACTGCGTCCATAGCGCACAAGGCAAAGCTCACGGACCTGTTCCCACCTCCAAGCATTGGTGAAGGGCGTGCCAATCTTTAGCAGCACTCGTGGCACCGTCACCGATACATCAACGCCATCCTCTGAGAGTTTGTAGATTTTGTACCAAACCGCTCGCGCCACTTGTCGCTGATTCAACTGGTTTAATACTTGAACCAACTCCAACATTCCTAGATCAACAGCAGCTTCCGTGCACGAGGAGATCGTCCAGGCCAAATGAGGAACTCCACTACCTTTGTAGCGAGTGATTTCGGGGTGTTCGAGAGAGTTTTGGATCTTCCTGTGCTGAGCGACTTCTAGCGCGTGTTGCTCATTCCCCGAATCGATGGCCGCCTTCAACACTCGGAAAGGATGGTTTGCTTGGCGTAACGTACAATGTTGATCTTGTCCAGAAGCAGCGTCGTCACGGGGGTATTGGCTCTTGCACTAGCCAGAACTAAAGCGCTTTTCCCTTCAGCGTCAACGTCGTACCAATTAAATTTTGTTCCTCCAAGCTCGTCGTTCCACTGGAGAAGCGTTCCTACCACGAAACTGTCGACGTTGTGCGTGCACGCGTAAATCAACGTTTGCCGACGAAAATTATCATGACACCCAAGTCTTGCACCCCGGTCCGCAAGCAGCTTCATCATTTCTACAGCTCGTTGAGTGTCCGGGTACGTTGTGGCAACCATGAGAGCAGTCGCTCGATCTCCGTTACGAGCATGAACCAGCACGGGCTCAACTTGAAGCAGTTCCAGCATCCCATCAATGGTCCCGTCGCGAATGGCCTCGTGAAAGTCACGGCACAGCTCGGGCGAAAGAAATGGTGCGGGATCGTGCTCGAAAAGCATGCTCCTTACGCCCAGCTACTTCGAAAATGACGGAGGCTGGCAGCCTTGAGCGAAGTCTCGTGACTTGGAGTCAAGTTCCATCTTTCTCACGTATTGCTGGAGAAGCACAGTCATTTTCGCTTTGTACAACGCTAGTAAGATCATGGGTTGGTTGTTTAGGCTCTCGTTTCAACTCTGCCGTGACTTCCTTCGTCATATTCGTGAAGGCAATATCGCTGGAGTGCTGGAACTGCTGTAGGTTGAGCCTAGATGGTGAACGCGCACAATGCAGAGTGGCATTGGCCCTGGTCGTAGCCACCAGCCACGCAGACACTGAACGAGCTCTGGAAATGATGAAGCTGCTTTCTGTAAGAGGCTCCGTGACCGCTATAATCGCCAAGCTTTGCTTTACGCGTGCGTGCACACTGCTGACCGAGCAGTGGGTGAGACTCTTCTCGCCTGGATCGCCCAGCAAGGTGGGACAAAGTTTGGGTGACACGATTGACGTTAAGACGAAACGTGGCGAGAAACCACCCGTTTCAAGTGGTGGAGGTCGTGATCACGTCGAGTAACGAGAAGTACCCGCTGGAAGTCGCTCTAGACTGGCAGATCGAAGCGTGTGTTGAGCGGCCGAAAATGATTTGAAATCTTTACAGAGGACCTTTGCCGATTTCCTCGTGTGCAGGAGTTGCTGCTGATCTGGGAATGCTGGAATTGGTTCAGGTGTTGAACCAGTCGAACCAACGATATGTGTCTCGGGCTGTCTGGATCAAGACGCACCGTCTATCTCGTAATGCACCCGAAATCTTGACGGCAGCACCGCGAGTTCTGTTAAAGATTGGCATGCATTTCACCAACGCGTGGAGGTGGCAACAGGTTTGAGAGCTTTGTCTCGTGCGCTATGGATGCAATCAACATGAGTTAGAGGGACAACATCGTCTGCTGGCGAGTCTCCCCGACGTTGTTTTCCATCGGATCGTGGCGTTCGTCGTCCCGTCAGCGTTCCAGCTTCCACTTGACTACGAGAAACTCTGGTGCATTTGTTCGAGCGTGGCTGTGTTTTGGGGGTGCCTCCATTGCAACATATTCGGTCCCTATCCACCTCAGCTAAGGTGAGGTCTTCCAGGTGGAACACGATTTTAGTTTTCACCCAAAAACGACTTGGTTGTTGAAAAAAACTAAAACTTCGAAAAAAACAAGACTTTGGCGCTCTTTCCCTCCAAAACATATCAACAACTTTCAACTGAATTTTCATTCGTTGACATTCCAAACTGCTCCACTATTTGCTACTCCCCCGAAGCTATCGTCGCTTCAATCCCCACAAAGATGACACGAGCTTTTTGACGTATGGCCATTTCTTGGGGTTCGTTACCACTTCCTGCTCGGGCTCCTTCGTGATTTTCGTAATTTTGTCTTCTGCGGCCTCGTTGAGCTTGCCTTCCGCTTTGAGTTTCGCCAGAGCATTTGTCCACTTCACTTTGTTGGCGGTTTTGGTCTCAGTCTTGAGTTTCTCGCCCGTCTGGAGCTTCTCAGCGACGCTTTGTCACTTCGCGGCGTCCTTGGATTAGAGTTCGTCAGCATTATTCAAGATATTAGTCGTCTTCAGACAATTTTTGCCAGCCTCTCTCTTCATCCTCCGGAGATAGCGCATCTGCTTCTTCAGCTGTTTCTTTGGGGGCATTCAAGTAGCGAACGGCTCTACCACCATTAGGATTCTTCTCGAGTGGCTTGCTGTTCGCGAGACTCGAACAGGTTGCAGAAAACACTACCGCAAGTACATGTAGTACCAACGCAATCTGCAATGAAAGATCGCGAGTCTTGAACGCTTCGAGCGTTGGTTGCGAAGTGAGGCGATCTGTGCAGAGTTTCAGCGAGAGTGCTTGCATCGTGTTTAGTTGTGCATATTTTACTTTGTTGCAACTAGAATTTGAAGTTCTTTAGTAGTCCGGGCACCTGATGCTAATATCAAGATCCGTGTTACAATGAAGCACAGGTCTTCATGCTTGGCGAAGTCGACGAGTTGAGCTCGACTTTCCGAAGAACCCCTTCCACCACCTCCCGAGCCTCTGGAATAGCCCCTTGTTGTAGTACTTGGAGTTGGTGATCGTTCCGTCTTTGTTGATGGTCGTCGTAGTCACCGGTGCGACTCCCGTCCCTGTGCGCCCTCCCCCCGCGGCGCTAACAGTACCCGAAGCAACTCGTTCTTCCTCGGTCGATGAAAGTCCAGTCGACTCACTACGGGAGCGCTTCGAGCCGTCGAAAGACAGCAACTCGCGAATAGTCTTGAAAACGGAGGCGCCGGTCGTCGTGGCGAGCTCGTTACTGCTGGCCGTAGCAGCAGCAGCAACAGTTTCGCTGCTTGCGAGAAGACACACGAAAAGTACCAGCACAACTTGGATAAAACGCATCGTTTTCTCTTGGTTTCTTGAGTACTTGTGGCGCAGACAGCAAAATATCAAGTGGCGTGCAATGAAGTCTTCGTCAGAACAGATCAGCGAAATGGCTGTCTGTCTGTCTGCTTGGGTCGGGTTGCCGCTGCTCATGGGATCTGCTGATCCTAACACTCACGCGCCGTAGTTCAACCTCCAGCTAAAAAGACGGTCGTGAGATCTCGATCCTTCTTGATTCAGCGTTCAGATGATAATGGAGAATGACCAAAATCGATGTGCAGCTTCAAAGTGTACCTATTGGTAAACACAAGAACGTTCTTCAGTAGCTCAACTCAAGTTTTCGATCATTACCGACCAAAACAAAGTATCATTTGTCAATCATACTTAACATTACAATTATAAATTGTCGTACAGAGCATAAAAGACCGAGGACGAGCGTATTTTTAGTGGGTTTCTTCGCCATGCATCCTCCGACAGCACAGCTTTGCAGTCCTCAGGAGCTCCAGCGTCGACGTCTCATGCGATCCTGTTAGTACTCAACAAGTGGAAAGTCTAACCCGAAGGCCTGTGTACACGATCTAGCGTCGGCTCGGGTAACCGTACGCATGCCGGCAAAAGCTGCCTTGGCCACGACGGCGCCGTCGCCGTTCAAGGGCGAGAGCTTTCCTCAATACGTGCTCTACCGCTCTATCCGGGGCTCCACACGGCAGTGCATCGCCACTGACGGCACCATCGTCCAAACACTTGATCCGATCCCAGTTCCAGTCGACCAGTTTCCGCCTCCACAACTGACGGCAGCGTCGAAATGCGACCAAGACCCACCACAGCCACGCCGTGCTCGACTCCCTGTCGGCTTCCACAAGCGCCCGCTGCCGTCTCCGAGTCTGCGGCCGTCCCTTTCCGAGCAGCTCAAGACAATTTCCCAGGAAGCGCAGGCCATCACCGCCCAACTCGCCGCCACGTACAACCTCCCCGGCCGCGCGAACGCACCTGCTCTCGTGGCGTCCAGCAGTTGCGTCCGGCCTGATCAACTCACCCACGACAAGCTCGCCTTTCAGGCCACCACCATCGGCCTCAGCGTCGGTAAGCTTGAGTGTCGGTTCCCGTGTCCAGCCACCTTTGCGTCCGACCGCTGCACGTACCTGTTCCAGCACCCGTTCGAAGCCAAGGAGGTGCTCATGATCATGTACTACCGGGACATGCTGCACGCCTCCGTCAACCTGGCCGACCGCAGCTTCCGCTTCCGCTTAGCGCGTGTGCTCGAACAGTTCGGCAGCGACTACAGCCCGGCCAACGCGCAGCACTGGATCCGACTCGTCTTGGCGACCGCGAGCGAAGCGCTCAAAGTCAAGCTCTTCCTTGCAAAGCTCGGGGTCGTTGACAAAAGGCGCTCGTCACGTCATCCCGAGACGTCCTGCAACTCACAACAATAACATGTGCCAACCCAGACTCCCTCGATTTCCTCGCAAGCAATAGAGCAACGGCTGTTGCATTCATAAGGACTGCGTTGAGTGTGCTCGTCTCCGCTGTGCCTACCTGTCCGTTGTTTCTCGTACGCGGCACCAGTGATTCCAATCCAGATAGCTCAGCCTTGGCAACAACCAGATCCAACAAAACAGCAGCCTCCTTCGTCCTGCTCTGCTCGCCCTGATTCAACGCGCTTGCTCCTCGTTCCTCCATCGCCACCCTTGGTTATCTTGACCAATACCCAAGCCTCGCATTCCCAGTCGATCAACGCAACAGAGTCATGAAGCCTTACGCCGTACCTGGGGGTCCTTGCGTCTTTTGAAGCAGCGAGTGAACGACAAAACACAAAACAACAATCAACATCCTCATCACCCAAAACAAGAGCATCGCCACTGTCTCCGCCGGCCGTCTCATGCTCGCCACCAACCACAAAACTCTCAGGCCTTTCATGAAACATGCGCAGCAACACAAGCTCGCAGCACGTAGGATCGAGCAACATAGCGGCATCGAGACCGACAGACGGGAGGGATTCCCATACAGGCAAGCACAAGAATACAATCAACAAACCTGTGACGTTGCGCTCGCTGGGGCCGACGACGAATCAGCCGTGGTTGCACTAGTGGGAGCAGAAGAAGTGGCAGCGGGGGCCTCGCTAGGGGCACCCGGAGCCGCAGTCGAGGCGTCACCGGTAGCTGTGGCCGCGTCGCCGCCAGCCGTTCCTGCAGCTCCACCAGCTTGCTGCTGGTACTGCTGATACGCCTCGGCACTGGCCTGTGCGGCAGCACCCGTGACTCCCCACGCCGCATTGGCAGCGTCCACACCGTAGTAAGCAGCATACTCGTAGTAGCCGTTCCAGTAAGCGTTCGGGTCGTTCGGATCCGCAGTCGTCGTCGCCGTCGCTGTCTGGGCTGTCGCTGCTGTCGTTGCCGTGGCCGAGGCGTCCTGCTGGTAGTACTGGCCTTGCTGCTGCTGCTGGTAGTACGGCGCGTACTGGTCCTGTTGGCCCTGAGCTCCGTAGCTACCGCCGTATTGCTGCTGCTGGCCGTAGCTGCCGGTCTGCGCTCCGTAGCTTCCAGACTGAGCTCCGTAGCTTCCAGACTGAGCTCCATAGCTATCGCCGCCGTATCCGCCATGTCCGCCGGCACCTTGCAAGATCACCATGTCGATCTCCTCCTTGGCGCCTGCCAGGTTCTGCGGGGGGCCCTGGATCGAGATGGTTCGCACGTCCGAGCCCGCGTCGGCTTCCTGCGGGATCTGGATGCGCACGGCGTGACGGTCCTGAATGCCCTTGATCGTTTCTCCGCGCTTGCCAATGACGACGCCGACGCGGTCGTTCGGCACCTGCATGTAAATCGTTTGGCCCGACGTCATCCCGTAGCTGTGACGCTGGCCGGGCTCCTCGTTGATCATCGACTGGATCTCAAACTTGGCGGCCTCCTTTGCCTCCATCGTGCCGCGAATGGTGATCAGGCGCATGTCCGGGTGGTTCGGGTCGGGCGTCTGCGGGATGGTCACGCTTGTACCGGTGCGTTGCTGAATAGCCTTGATCGTGCATCCGCCACGTCCGATGATGAGGCCCACACGCTCGTTGGGCACCAAGAGCTCGACCGTTTCCGTGCCGTCCGGGTTCACGCCGCCATAGCGCTCCATCCGGTCGCGGTCGTCACGCTCACGGAAGCCACCGCCGCCCTGGTTCTGCTGGCGCTCGTCAATCAGGTTCTGAATGAGTCTCTGCGCCAGATCCAGTGATTCCTGGCTGCCCGTAATGTTCACGAAGCGGTCAGGCAGCTGGGGGGCTCCGTCCTCCTCCCGCACGATCTGGATATGCGCGCTGCTCTTCGTCTGCAGGTCACGGATCGTCTCTCCGCCGCGGCCGATGATGTAGCCCACCAGGTCGCGCGGCACCTTCATGTCAATGGACGACGACGGGCCTCCGTCGCTGCCAGGGCCATAGTGGGCCGGGCCACTGCCCGAGCGGCTGTCCCCATCCCCACTCCTGGGGCCGTAGTTGTCGTTCACCGTGCCATTGAGCTCCGCCACCTTGCGCAGCTGCTCCTGCTTGAGCTTCATGGCCTGCTGCGGGTTGAACAAAATGTCCTCCACGGCGCTTTGGGCCTTGGCCACGGCCTCGTCCGTGTCGCCCTGGATCAGCACGTGCAGCTCCTCGTTCTCGTCCGGGTCGCCCGTGGGGACCTTGGACGAGCCTTTGCCTCGGATCAGGATGCGCGCGCCCGACTCGTCCTCCATGCGCTTCTGGTTCGAGCCGCGGGGGCCAATCAAAAGCCCCATGAAGTTGATGTCCGGGTACTTGTCCACCGGGATGTACACTTTCTTGCGCTTCCTCTCGCCCATACCGGGCGCAGGTCGTGTGCCTCCGTCCTCTGCAATGCAACGAGCAATGTTAACATTAAATCACAAAAAACTTCAACTTTCTGGGGCATTTTCGGCCACGTACCATCACCCTATTGTCGCCAAAAATGAGAGCATCACAAAAAAATAGTCCGTCAACTAAATGCCCGACAATACTAAAAGTGCGTCGAGGACGCACCTCCCAGCGGCTCTTGCGCTTGCCCAGCTCGCCGCCCGGGATGGCTGCCGCCGCTAGTCGCGCTGCGATCTCGCGTGCACGCGCTACAGGATCCATGTCGTCTAGAGAAAGAGAGAGTGAGAGAGGGCTGCCGAGTGCACCAGCCTTCAGGTTTGAGTGCGTTGTGACCAGTTCTGACTGGGCGTCCATTTTCCTTCAATCGGTGAACTCGATAGGCTGAATTTAATTTCGGCCAATCCCTGAAGAGTATACGTCAGCTCGTTGCAATGCATGATGCTTGGTACTACAGTACATGTATACAGGTAGTGTGTTGTGTTGGTGCTCAGGTTGGGCGTGAAGAGATTTGTAGGAACACGTAAGCTGCAATGCAGCTTGCTATGGCCGAGAAAACGATGATCAAGCTAAATTAACGTTAGCTTCGCTCGCCCAAAGGTCACGTTGCTAAGTATTAGACGGTCTGTTACAATTCAGCGTGTATTGCGCCTAGTATTCGGCTAAGATCCTCATCTTCCTCGCCTCTTTTGCCTCAGACGGCATCAAGAAGCTCAATATCTGCGAGAATACATCGTTATGAAGTATCGTCCACGGGTGAGATGCAATAGCATTCCAGTCGCGATGTCCACAGAGCCACCAACGCCGTATCCGCTGCACTGACGAGCATGTTCGTTCGCACTTGGCTATAAGTTCCCAGTGACGCAGCAGCACGATCACACTGATCTGCGGCCACACCTTGTGCAGCAGGTAAGATTTCGCCATCCGCTGCAGCCATGGAGACATCTCAATTGCTCTCCACGATGTCTGAGACTGCAGTTTGTAGACCGTGTACCATACGGCTTGGCGAGTCTCGTCGGGGTTCACTTTGAAGATGAACTCTACAATGTCGGTCATCCCGCACCTCACTGCAGCTCCGACGCACGTGAAGATGTTGTGCAGCTTCTTCATGGGAGTTTGACGCTGTGTCCACCTTGCGATCAGGTTCAGGCGCTCTGCTTTGCCTGGCTGGAGGTGGTCCACCACCCGCTTGTTGGCTAGAAGTGATCTCACGCACGCTTCATTTCCAGCCTCGATGGCGAGTTCCAGCACTTCCAGCGGGAGATGATCACACAGCAAGTGGTCGTACGACGCTGGGTCTCGCTGTCCCAACAGACAAGACGCCAGCTCCCCGTGTCCTCCTTGAATCGCAAGCTCGACGGCGTTTAGACCATGAGCATCTTTCTCGGACATCTGTGCGACTGTCTTGAGACTTCCTCTTCGGGCCCACTTGATCAACCGTAGCAAGACCGAAGAATGAACTCCATTGAAGCAAGCGTCCATGATCACATGGCGTCCACAGGAGTCTCTCGCCCACAAGTCGGTTGTGTGTGGGCATACCAAGTCGATGAGCTTCACGGCCAGATGAGGATCCGGAACAGCAGCCACAAGCATCAAGACCGTCCTGCCCCTTTTGAGTCGGAGCTCGTCTTGGCTTGGCCAATACGTTTCCGGTGGCAACAAGTCGTTCACGATGGAGATCAACTCGGTCTTTCTCATGGGTGTGCGTGAAAGTCGGCAAATGAGATACTAATCGATGTACCGACACCAGTCGAAACGCCTTCAAGACGCGCGCGATCGTGTTGACGCTCGCTTTTGGTCTCCGTTTACGTCGATTTGTGTGAATCATAATCAACAGATCGAGTGGTAGGCGACAGTTTGGGGTGAGACTGGTGCTTCTCGTCCGACGACGCAAGTCTCATAGCTACATAGAGATGTGATGCAAAGATCGGCCCAACTGACAGCAAACTGATGTAAGAAGCTACTCGGCCGCGCTTCTCTGGTCGAGGTCCTCGACGAGCTACAGATGTCTCCATAGATATTGGCGACTGTATTACTTTCGAAGCAACCTACACTATCGATATATTCATCGTGCCCTCTTCCGCTTGTTTGTTCCACTCTCCACTGAGGTTATGGACAAACCGTCGTGATCGAGGGCTCAGCTCCGTCTAGGGCTCAGGAAGCACATGTCGACACGTCGGGCACTCCATCTTGACCTGCATCCAGCCCTGGAGGCACTCGCGGTGGAAAATGTGGTCGCATGGCGCGATCATGTAGTCTCGCGCTTCGATGTCCAGCTCTACCATGCAGATCACGCAGTCGATGGAGTTGTCGCCGTCCTTGAGCAGGGATAACTGCTGCAGGTCGATGCGCCGCTCGTAGTTGTACTTGACGGGCAAGAACCGCGCAGGCACGAAGAACCTCGGACCAAATCGCTGCTGCAGGGCCAGAATGCCAACCTGCAGCCCCATCCACGCCGTCAATACGTAGCAGAAGTGCGGGTCAATCTTGCTCTCGTACTGTTACATGACGCGAGTTAGTTCACACGCTATTGCCGTCAAAGCGTGGTGTTCTTACCATTGGGAAAGCCGTGAGAAAGTTATCTGGGCAGCCGTAGAAATACAGCGGAAGGAACAAGCGCAGCGCGCTGATTCCGTACAGATATCCCAGGTCGAACGGATTCCGAACCTCCCTGGACCAAAATAACACACAATTTGAATACCAATAAAACCCAACAAACAATTAACCCAGTAATTAACGCACCTGAGGACGTTGTGCACGATCTGTGGGACCCAGAACGAATAGCAAATGAACACCAGCACGGGCAAGTGGTTCTACAAGAGGCACAGCATAAAATACATGTTAGCAAACCACCCAGGAGGTCCAGCCAACGCGGATCGTACCGAGAAGTTGTAGAAAACGCAGAGCCCAGCAAGTAGCGACAGGTAGAACCGCGAATAGAGCGTCGTCAGCTCCCGGCGCAGCGTCAGCCAACCCTCCGAGAAGCCCTGCGGTCTCCGCGCCTTCCAAATGATCAGCAGATAGCGCATCTCAAACACCGAGAAGATAATGAGCTTCACGAACGCGACGGAGGCAAATGCGGCGAACACGTTCTGAGCCACGATGCCGACAGTTAAGTGGCCCAAGCACAGGTACGAGTCCACGATGGCCTGCTGCCCGATAGTCAGCAACGACACCTTGGCCGCTGTCGCCTGCGTGCTGGAAATCTGCAGCTGCCGCAGCAGGAAGTAGATCTCGGTCATGGCAATAAACGTCATGATCACGGCGTAGCGAGACGCCTTGGCGAAGAACACGTTGAGGTTTTCCTCCTGGAAAGTCGTATCCAGCTTCAGGTACAGCCCACAGTTGACGCTGGCGAGCGTGCCCTCCAGCTTCATGTAGCGCATCGACTTCTTCAGCACCGTCGCCGCGTCATCGTGTTCATCCTCGCCGCCCTTTTTCACGGGCTTGCTCGTATCATTCACAAGCGACATCTCGACGATACTCACACACTGGTCGCTGAACGAATCGCTGCTTCGGAAGCGCGAGACATACGAGTATCTCGGCGGAGAAATGTCAATGGCAGCGTACTCGTCCCTGTTCTCCACGGCCGGCACTCCATCCAACACGCCAAGGTTCATGAGCTCAGCACGCGGTTGACGCGGCAATCTCTCCAAATTGGCTTTACCGTCTCCTTCCTCTTCCGTATCTTCCGACGCAGCAGGTGCCTCCGTCGTCTCCTCCAGTGTCGTCGTATTGGCATTCGCTTCGTTTTTCTCCTTACGATAAAGAATTTGGACACTGGAGTCCGGGCTGTTGCCAAACAGCGTCAACTTGCCCAAGCTACGCAGAAAGACCCCTTGAACGGGCAATATTGTAGCCGCCAGCGACGCCTGCTCCTCGTAGATCACCAATTGACCCGTGACGTACGCCACCTCCATGCTCAGCTCCTTGGACGCCGGTGTCTTCATCTTCAGGAACAACCACGTATGCCCAGCCTCCACAGGCTGAGTGTATTGCTGCAGCTGGATCTCCCGGTCTACCTTCAAATACGGACTATAAAACACAATGACCCGCATTAAAACCCAACTAGTACAATAAAACCCACAACTAACTTTCACGTACATAATGTCCTTGTACACAGGCTTGTTGGCGTCATATTCCTCCGCCAACAATGAGTCCCAGGTACCTAGAGATGAAAAAACACAACCCTCAGTCAGCTCAGCTGCCGTCACTTTCACCTGATTCCGCATTCCTCATACCTGAGTAGATGCCTGTGACGTTGAGAGGCGGTTCCTTAGTGCGGTATCCCGGTTGCTCCTTCAGAAGCGCTTCCAGCTCGTGCACCTTCTGCACCCGGTCGGTGTCGTTGAAGGCGTTCTGGGGCAGCGAGTAGCGGTTCCGCCCCGTGCCGTCGCCGAAGCCCTGCCCTCGACCGTTGCGTGCGTTGCGCGCGTCACCCGCGCGGTTGTCGAAGAAGAGCACGAGGAAGCACAAGAAGATGGCCATGCTGAGCAGCTGCATGCGCTGGCGCTGGAACTGCTGCTGCCGCCAGTCCGCCTCCATGGCGCCCAGGTTGAGCGCCATCGGGTCGCCTCCGGGGCTGCCGGGACTGCCGCCAGGTCCATCACCGGCGTTGCTGTTGCGCCGTGGCGAGTTGGCGCGCACGATCATGACGACGCGGCCGTTCTCCCGGTCCGCCATGACTTGTGGGGATTTTCTTAGCTAATAACCGGGCAACGTAAGGGCGGAAGTTGCGCAACTTAGCCTAAATTATGTATTGTACATGATTTATCTGCTGAGTACATCTAATTCGCCAAAATACGTCCTCTTTTTGCCTAATCACATTACTCCGTGGTCGCGTTTGACAACGCCATACATTTCCCTGCGTCGCGCCAAGTGGCTCCAAGTGGCTTGCTCCTGTCTGCATGGCGTCGCGCGTGCCGCTGCTAGTCAAGAGCAAAGGCCGCAAACCCTCGCGTGTGTCGATCGCGCCGCGCGCCAAGCCTTCTAACGGTGCGTTCGCGGCCGAAATCCGCGCCAAACTGGATTTTCTAACTTTTTGCCGTGTTTTATCCCATGTAGCACCCCGAGCGAAGCGCGCAGCCACTCCAGAGAGTGACAAACCCAAGGGCCATGTAGCCAAGACTGCGAAGACGCCAGAGGTGCGAATTTGCGTCCTGAATGGCCCTTACAAGCCGAGAAAAGCTGTGTCCGAGACTGGAAATTTAATACGGCAATTGGTGCTTTATTTTACAGGCCCAGAAGCCTGCAGAGAAGCCAAAACCTACAGCTGATAAGGTGATCACCTCGAGAGCCGAGAAACCTACAAAATCCGCGGCTCTGGCCGTCAAAACGACAGTCGCCAAGCCCACCACGGTCTCCAAGCCTTCTGTGGTGGCCAAGCCGAAGCTGAAGCCGACGGCAGTGGCCAGGCCTGCTGCAATTATTACAGGTGCTAGCAGTCGTTCTTCTGCAGCTTCTGGTCCGTCGCCGTCGCCTGCATTGCAGCCACGGAAGACTGGGGGAATTGCGATCGGTGGCTCGCTTTCAACAACGTCACCAAGTGCGCTGCTTAAGAGCCCCGGCACACGCCTGGTGCCTACCGTGCGGTCGCCCATAGTACTGCCCGTTCAGCGACGTCCCGAGAGACTGGCGAAGATCACGTCGGCCGGTCCAGTGTATCGAGCGAGCCCCGTGGTGCGTCCTCGTGCTGGGAGTATTGGCAGCTCGCCAGCGATGCGTCCGCGTGGTGGCAGCGCTGGCAGCTCTCCGGCGGCGGAATCACAGAAGTCAATGAAGCAACGAATGCTCCGGAAGCTGGACATCAAGCCGCACCAGTCGCCCAGGCGTTCGGCGATGCAGCAGCAACAACAGACTCTTCGCGCCCAGGACGGCCCGGCGTCGCCGCTGCTGCTCGGTGGCAAGCCAGCGCCAGAGATGAGCAAGGACGTCCCGGACGTGCAGCTTGATGCGCAGCAGTCACGGCGCGCGACCACAACGAAAGCCACCCGAGCCAGAACGGCCTCAGCGAAGAAGAAGCGGCCAGTCAAGCGACGGAAGACGAGCGAGACCACCGCCGTTCAGACGCCTCAGCGCAGATCACTCAGGAGAAAGGCCAAGAGCTCGAGCTACCGTGACACGGACGACAGTGGCAGCTCGGCCAGTGACCCAGATGACGATGAGGACGTGGACCCGAAGGACCTCGACCTGCCGGAGAACGAGACGAACGTAAGTCAGCCTTGTGTTTTTACTCTTGCTGGTACTGCACTAAACTGATGTTTTTACTCGTGTTTTAACTTGTGTTTAAACAGGTCTACGTTCCTGCGCGCGAGCGAGCCACGATGTGGGCGAAATCTCTTCTGCGAAAGGATGAGGACGACGGCAAGGACAAGGGACCTGCCCAGGCGCTGATTGTACGCGAGAAGAAGGCCCCCGTCCGCAGGAAACGCAGCAACTCGAACGCGTCGGTGGCCTCGTCGGTGGTGACGGGCATCGGCGGTGGGCTTCTTCCGCGCAGCAAGATGGAGGAGCTGATGAAGAAGGAGCCGTCGCAGATGACCATGGGCGAGTTGGCGCTGACCGTGCCGAAGGGCAGGCGCATGCAGCGTCATGAGCGTGAGGAGGCCGCGCTGGACGCGCCGCCCGGTTCCGCCGCGGAAGGCTCGTCGAGTCTGTTGAACCTCAGCGCGCTCAACCGCGTGCGCTCGCTCTCCGTATCGTCGGAATCGGCCGCGTTCGCAGGCTCGCTGGTGACGCCTCAGGTGCAGATCATTGACGGCCAGATGGTCGTCCTGGAGAACACGATCAAGCTGGGGGACGAGCTGCAGCGCACGGCCGACGCGCTGGGCGACGGCAGCATCGGCGGCGAGAGCCTGGGGCTGCCGCCGCGCCACTCGGGCGCGCGCTACAGCTCGTCGCACCCGAACGGCCCCGGCAAGCGCTGGGGCAAGGACGAGACCAAGCAGTTCTACTACTGTCTGAGCCAGGTGGGGCCCAACTTCTCCATGATGGCGACGCTGTTCCCGACGCGCAAGCGGAAGGAGCTCAAGAGCAAGTTCAAGTACGAGGAGAAGCACCACGCCAAGCTGATCGAGATCGCGCTGCGCGCGTCGGCGGCGCCGCTGGACGCCGAGATGGTGGACGTGATCGCGCAGATGGTCGACAAGGAGGCCCAGCGGAAGCTGGACGCGCAGAAGAAGAAGAGGAAGCCGCGGTCGCAGCACGATCTGGTTCGCAGAGCGCCGGATGACGACGCCGCGTCGGTGGCCAGCTCCATGGGGTCGTCGCCCCAGGTGCACACGGAGGAGTTCGTGGAGACGCTCAACGACGAGGACCTGTTCCCGCCCAGCAGACGCAACTCGTTCGACTTCAGCGGGTGACAGGACAGGGCTTTCCCTTGGCAATTACTAGTGTGTGTAGACAAGATAAACAAGCAAAGAAACATGAATTCACATGCGCCAGTAGGTTGCAGTTACAGCATGGCCGCCACGGCGACTGCGAGCGCACTGGCGCCCACAGCCAGAACGGTGCGGGGTGCGTCGCTGCTGGAAGCACTGGCGCTGTCTGCGCTGCTCTGGCTCGTGGCCGCGTCGGTGTCGGCGTCGGCGCTGGAGCTGGTGGAAGACGCGGAGTCGCTGCTGCCGACGTCGACCGACGCGGAGGCGTCTGAGGCCGTCGTGATGTAGCTGTCGTCGCTGCCGATCCCGGACGACACGGTGGAGGTCGAGGCCGACGTGGTGAGGCCCATGTGGCCGGCCGCGTGGCTGTCCGTGGTGGTGGATTCCGTCGTGGAGCTGCCGGCGGTGCTGTCGGCCACGCTCTCCGTCGCCATGGTGGCGCCGTTGTCGTTGCCCGACACGACGCTGTCTCCGAGCGTCTGCGCGTCGACGGACGCGAGCGCGAGCACGACGGCGAGGACCAGCTGGAACTTCATAAGTAAGTGCTCTACAGATGGAAAGTTCACGAATGAACAGATCAAGGGTCGAGTCTCGAGGTGCATGTAGAGGATCGGGAGAGGAGACAAAGATGGGGGACGGAGAGTCGGGAACGAGTCAGAGCAAGGTCGCTTCAACGTGCTCGAGCCATGTGAAGGAGGCGATGGCTTCAGTTTCCACCGGCCTGTCGAGCTTTACCCACTGCAACGTCGGTTATCGGGATGCCTTCGCGCGCTTGGTGCGCGGGCACTCGATGTCGGCGGACTGCATGGTCCATGTAGAAGAGTCTTCACGGGAACCATAGAGCGATTGAACCGGCCAGCGACAGATCGAGGATCAGTGGCGCTGGACTTGGCAACCAGCCACACGTGTAATATCTCCGATCACAGTACCGCATCACTAGCCGAGGGCAGATCTCAGCTCGACTCCCGTGCGCAGGCGTTGGTACTGTATCCTGTGAGCAACGAGCTCCTGTCGATCGAACAGCAAAGTGGAAGACAAAGCAGCAACATGGTGTGCCATCGTGATATGGCGATGAGTTGGTGTGCCCTCCTCTGCGTGAGCCGGCGCCATTTCGTGCTTGGCACGTGGGTATCGTCTTCTCGGACCTGCGAAGTCTGCGGCGAACAGCTACAACACGAAGGCACATCACCTATAAAAGTGAAGTAAGTACATGTATAATACTTTTCCATGAAAATCGTCTTCTTCAGTCGAAACCCACGGATGTGAACGTGCATCACTGAGCTCGGCGGTGAGCTTTGTCAATTTGGGCACGTTTGTTCTGCCCGAGCAGGTCGTTTGTAGAAGAGGGTGTCGACAGATCGAGGTTTACGTTTTGCTGCGGCATCTCGACTTCGACAGCGGCAACAATGAGGCCAATGCTTGTCAAGATGGGCCAAGGTCAGATACTGAGCCAAGCAGCCTAAGTGGTTATTACAAGTCTCGACGAACGGCAAGTGGATATGATCGTCACTTGTCTATTCGAACTGTCAAATCTACCAATTCGGTCATTACTCGACGTTGTACTCTGCTAGGATGGTCATTTTCTTGGCTTCCAGCTTCTCGGACGGCAGTAGGAAACTCAAAATCTGCCACACCATCTCGGTTGGCTGCGATGTCCACGGGCTAGCAGCAATTGCTTCCCCATTGCGATGACCACGACGCCACCAACGTCTCAAGCGTTCCCGCAGCGCGGGCTTCTTCTTGCCCAGAAGCTCCCCGTGACGTAGTAAAATGATCGCGCCAATTTCCGGCCACGCTTTATCTAGCAGATACCTCCTTGCCATTCTACAGACCACAGGAGGAACCTGCAGCAACTCTTGACCACCCAAAGCCTGCAATTTCAACTTGTGTAGAGCGTACCAAGCAGCCTGGCGAGTCTCGGTCGGGTTCAACTTGTATATGCGCTGCACGATGCCAGGCATTTCGCAGCGAGTGGCAGTCTCCACGCACGTGAAAATGTTGAATAGCCTCTTCACAGTAGCTCGTCGCTGCTCCCAGCGCATATACAAGTTGAGCCGCTTGGCTGATCCTGGCTGAAGGTGGCCCACGACTCGTTTATTGGCCAAGACTTCCACCGCGCATTGCTCGTTCCTTGACTCGATGGCCAGCTCCAGCACTTGCAATGGGCTGTGAGTACACAGCAGGTCGTCGTGCGAATTCGGGCCGTGTTGCTGCAGTAAGCAAGAGGCCAGAGCTCCATGTCCTGCTTGGATCGCCAGCTCCACAGCATCCAGGCCATTGACATCTTGTCTGGACATCGGAACGATCACCTTGACGCTGCGCCTCCGAGCCCATTTCAGCAACCGCAACAGCACAGAAGGGGGGACACCGTGGCGGCATGTGTCCATTATCACATGTCGGCCGTGTGAGTCCCTCGCCCAGAAGTTGTCGGCGTGGGAGCAGACGAAGTCGATGAGCTTCACAGCCAGCTGCGGATCTGGTACTCGAGCTACCAGCATGAGCACCGTCTTGCCGTCTTCAAGTCGGATGGCATTATGTTCATCAGGCCACGTCGTGCCTGGAGGCAACAACGCACGGACAGCAGCTACAAGCTCAGCCTTCCTCATTCCAGTGGCTGTACAGCGATGACTATCGGAGACTGAAGATCTGAGCGCGACCACAGCGGCTTCAACCTGCTCAACTAGGTTCATGGCTACTATGTCGTGGCAACTCAACAAAGCAATCAAGTCGAGGCTTACAAACTTCGCATACGCTTGAGGTTGTAGTTGGACATGAGAGCTCACAGCCTCTGGTATCCTAATACTCAGCTACGATCGTCATTTTCCTCGCCTCTTCTGTCTCGGACGCCATCAGGAAACCCAATATCCGCGAGAATACTTCGCTCGGAAGTATCGCCCACGGGTGAGATGCAATAGCATTCCAGTCGCGATGTCCACAGAGTCACCAACGCCGTATCCGCTGCACTGACGAACCTGTGCGTTCGTACTTGGCTACGAGCCTCCAGTAATGCAGCAGCACGATCGCACTGATCTGCGGCCACACCTTGTCCAGCAGGTAGGATTTCGCCATCCGCTGCAGCCATGGAGACATCTCAATTGCTCTCCACGATGTCTGTGACTGCAGTTTGTAGACCGTGTACCATACGGCTTGGCGAGTCTCGTCGGGGTTCACTTTGAAGATGAACTCTACAATGTCGGTCATCCCGCACCTCACTGCAGCTCCGACGCACGTGAAGATGTTGTGCAGCCTCTTCATGGGAGTTTGACGCTGTGTCCACCTTGCGATCAGGTTCAAGTGCTCCGTCTTCCCCCGTTGTAAGTTGTCCACAACACGTTTGCTGGCAATGACGGCTCTCGCACAGTCTTCGTTTCCAGATTTAATGGCAAGCTCCAGCACCTCCAGCGGGTAGCGAGCGCATAGCAAGTGGTTGCGTGACGCCGGACCGCGTTGATCCAGAAGACATGATGCCAGCTCCCCGTGTCCTCCTTGAATCGCAAGTTCGACGGCGTCCAGACCATGAATGTCTAACTTGGACATCAGTGCGACCGTCCTCAGACTTCCTCTTCGGGCCCACTTGATCAACCGTAGCAAGACCGAAGAATGCACTTCATAAAAGCAAGCGTCCATGATCACATGACGTCCGTTGGAGTCTCTCGCCTAGAAGTTGGTTGTGTGTGGGCAAACCAAGTCGATGAGCTTCACGGCCAGATGAGGATCCGGTACAGCAACCACAAGCATTAAGACCGTCTTGCCCCTTTCGAGTCGGACGGAGCTCGTCTTGGCTTGGCCAATACGTTTCCGGTGGCAACAAGTCGTTCACGATGGAAATCAATTCGGTCTTCCTCATGGGTGTGCGTGAAAGTCGGCAAGTGAGATACTGATCATGGACTGACCCCAGTCGAAGAAGCGCACACTCGATTTTGCATGTGTCGCGATTCGCAGCGTCATGTAAACTGCTTCTTCTCGATGCAGACTTTCACCGACCAAGATCACGATAGTCTTCATCTCGATCGTTTCGGGCGGACGACGTGGCCCGTAGCCTTCTTGCATGCATGTAAGCCTTCGCCATTCGCTCCAGCTCAGCGAATACCGCTAGCTTACAGACAAAATACCGCCCAGCTCGCTGAGGTCTATCTCGAAAATGGATGTTGAAAAGCCCCTCGTTCAGAGTTGCCTCCATTGCGCGGCCGAGTTCAATCACTTATCTGGCCGCAGCTGTTCCATTGCATCAACTAGCTTCAAAACGAAAAAAAAACAAGCAGTAAGAGGTCTATTGATCTCGTCTTTTAAAAAGAGGGTTCTGGCACACGGCCGCTCTACATGAAGGAGGCGACAACAGCCAGGGCGGCAATGGACAGCACGCTGACGGCACGGCCGACAGACGACGCGGCGCTGGAGCCCGACGAGGCCGAAGCGGCCGAAGCCGAAGCCGCAGCGGACGCCGACGTCTCGGTAGCCGCCGTGCTGGACTCGCCCGACGAAGCCGTGGACGTGGCCGAGCTGGAAGGCGCCGTGACGGTGTCGCTGGAGCCAGCCGTGGTGTTGCCAGCCGTGGAACCCGCCGTGACCGTCGTGGTCGTGGCCGTGGAGCCGGTCGTGGCGCTGCCCGAAACCGAAGCGCATTGCGCCGGCACGTAGTCGATGAGGTCGGCCAGCAGACGGATGTTGTCACCCACGGGCAGGATGCACTCCGTCAGGTCCATGGTCTGCGCGTCAGCGAGGAGGCCACGGCAGGCCGAGGACGCGCACATGAGGTCGATGATGTCCTGCGTGGGGACGGATGCGGCCGTGAAAACGTAGCCCGAGTCGGTGGAGCACTGCTGAATGTACTGGTCGGTCAGGAGGGACGTGAGCGTGGCGGAGCTGCACGTGGCGATGGAGCTGGAGCCGGCAGTGGACATCTTGGGTTTGGGATTGGGGAGGGAGGTCTACCGCTGAAGAGGCAAAAGGAAGAATGAGAGAAAGAGGAGCCCGCATTGAGTGCGCACGTCGGGCTCGAGTGCCGGTTCTCGAAGGCGGGCAAGGAAGTCAGCAACATGTCCGTGTTGCAGTTGCCCTTTTTGCTCATCCCCTTTTTGGCCATCAAAGAGTGGCCACTTTTTCGGTCGTTTGATGGCTCGGATGGTTGGCAGCGCGGGGAAGGCGAGTTGCCGGTCACGCTGCGTTGCTGCTGTTACTTAGGGCAGGGTCGAAGCGCGCTCTATGGAGCTGTGAACACCATCGACGGCGACGCGGAGCTGATGTCACGCTGGACGAGCGCCTCTGACTCCCATCCCGAGACGTGTCGCTGCGCCCACTTCAACATTGTCCGCCAATGTCCATAATAGACTCCGTTGCTGGCTGCCAGTGGCTGCCGACTCGTGAGACTCGAACCACGGAGACTTGGAGTGTCCGACACTCAGTGTCGTGAGGTACATGTACATGCACAGCTGCTACTGCATGGGTTACTGAAGTCATGTGTTGGGGCACTTGCCCGCTGATACGAGGATCACCACATCGCGGCACTTCCGTACAAACGGATCTCGCTCGGCCGTGAAACCTCGGCCTCCAGAGCTGCGGAAGCAACGGAGGCGCTGCACGAGGAAGGTGGCGGAGCTGCACAGGACCGACAGCAGCGAAGAAGCCGCGCTCATTCCTTGGGTGTCAAGCAAGCAAGAGGGTGGCAAATCCACGTTGAAGGATCAAGCTGTATGTCGCCGGGCGGGCGGGAATGTTGGGGTTGGGTTGGGTCCGTGAACGCGGTAGCCATCGTTGAGGTCCCCGTAAACGCAGCGAAGACCTCCGCGGCGACGACGGGAGCGTTCATCTGTACAGGTTCAAGCTGCTGGCGCCGTGACAAGCTCAATTGAAGAGAAGGTGGAAGACAGGTTTATTATCGACGCCACTGGTGCTTCATCGCTGAGCTTTCTACATGAAGTAAGCGCCGGCGACGAGGAGGACGCTGGCCACGGCCGCGCTGAGCGACGTGGCAACCGAGGACGCACCGCTCGAGCCCGAAGACGACGAGGCGGCCGTCGAAGCCGAAGCCGACGTCGTGTCCGTAGTCGAGCTGGAGGTCGTGGAGGAGGCCGACGACTCGACTGTAGTGTCGGCCGAGGCCGAGGTGCTGGTGATGGTCGCCTCCGTGTCGGTACTGGCGCTGGAGGTGCCGACCGTCGCGGTGTTGGCCGAGCCCACGGATCCGACGGTCGCGTCGTTGGACTCGGCACTGCCGGCATAGGCGCTGGTGATGGCAATGTCAGTGCTTGCGCTGCTGGCGTCGACCGTGCCGGCCGTGCTCCTGGCAAACACGTCGAACATGGTATCGTCCGTCTCGGTGGGTTCGGTAGCACTACCGCTAGCGACGCTGGCGCTGCTGCTGGTGATGACCGTCGAATCGTCCGACTCGTCGAAGGTGTCCTCCGTGTACGAGCCTGAGCTGGAGCTCACAGCACTGGTCGACGTCGTGTCCTGGGCGCAGGCGGCGCTGATGGCAAGGGCGCAAGCAATGGTCACGCGGAAAAGCTGCATGGTTGGCGGTGGGATCGAGTCTTCTCGTGTGGAAGGGGATGCTGGCTAGGACTCGACTGTCGAAGTGTCCAATTGCTAAATGCCAGCACTGGAGCACAGAGAGTTCACGTCCGACGCGCGCCGCATTCAACCAGTCGACAATCAATCGTTATCATGATCGTACAGCAGTACGACACGGACAGTTGTGGCTCTGGAAGCGCTGCGGGGTGGATACTCAACGCTGAGCCCGGTCGAGCGTGGGAATCCCCAGTCTATGACCGGGCCGTGCCACATGAACAGCGCCACACAAAACTGAAGTTGATCTGCGCCGCCGCTAGCCGACCGTTAATAATCCACGTTGGAGCTGCCGACCTGAGATCTGCTCCGATCGTTTGACACAGAATGCCGCGAGCGCTGCTCGGCACCGAAATCCACGCACAGCGGCATGGCCATCGGCAATGGCCATGGACTCCAGCTGGCAAAATTTGCCAAAGAGCACACAGCAATCGGCTTCGCTTCATCGTCGGAACGCATGCCGTTACTCATGCGGCGATTGTGAAGGCCACCAGCGACTTACGGCGCTCGGCAGATTTTGATATCCTCCATATTGCAGACTCGACGAAGGAGCTCGTGCCGGTTCATGTGCACTTGCACCGAGACCAAAATTTGAATGAGCTTCTTATCCATGCAATTGTCTACTCCGAAGCAGCATGACTAAAACAAAATGCAGCTTGGCCTTCACTTTCATGCCGTCTGCCGCCTCTCGCTACCTCTCTGTTCTCGTCGTCGAGGGCGATCGACCAACAGGTCGACCAAAAGCAGTCCTCTCCAAGCAGCATTTTGGTGCTACAACCGATCTGCTCTTTTGCTCTTCAACTGTTTGTTGCTGGATTGTCGTGTGTGACGCACGCCAAGTTGGTGTTTCACACACACAAAAGAAGCCAGCCAGCTGCCTATCTCTGCCGTCACTCATACCAAGCGCTCTTCGCCTACTCTTGCTGTCGAGAGCCTCCGCCGCTTGGACATCTTCTCCGTACACAGAACACGCACACGATGCCCCGCGACGAAGAGAACTACCGCAACATGGACGCCCAGCAGCAGTTCGACAACCGCCGCGCAGATGACCAGGCCCGGCAGGACGCGCTGCTGGACCAGATCCACGGCGGCGTCGTGGGCCTCAAGAACCAGGCACACGCTATTAACGGCGAAGTCGTGGAGCAGAACATCATGATCGACGACCTCGGCAACGTAAGTCTGACGGTGTTTCCCTACACTGTTGGCAAAGACCGACAGCTTCTAACGAGTCTGTTGTGTGTTGCTCTTTAAGCGAATGGACGATGCTACGCAAGAAGTTTCAAGGGAAGAGCAGGCGGCGCGGGAGGTCAACGCCCGCAAGAAGAAGGCAAGTTTGTATGCCCAAGTGCAAGAAGTTACGACTGCTGGAGTTTAGGTCTGACACGGTTTGGTTGGTTTCCTTTGTTGTTGTCGCAGGCTTGCAAGTTATACGGCGTGATCGCAGTGCTCGTGGTGATTCTTATCATTGTGTTCGTGATCCCGTCGCCCAATTAAGCAAGTCTCTAGGCTGGCTCGAGTCAACAGGGGGAAGCTGGACACCGTCTCCCAAGACGTTTTTGTTGCCTGCCTAAACCTTTTCCACTTTCCTGCTCCCCGACGCGCTTCGACTATCAAGACAAAAGTTGCCACAGCTTTCAAGGCCGCAACTGGTACTGGGGATTGTACACATAATACAGCGAGCTCCACTCACATGCAAACTTGTTTAACGTTACAACTCCACGCACAATCATCTACTTCTACAATGCAATGGCAGCCATCACCACCGCAACTGCCATTGCCACATTGCTGAAGGTCGTCATGGTCGCGCCGGCCGTCAGCACGGCGCTCTCGGACGAGTCGTCCTCGTCATCATCGGGCGGCATTTCGCCCGTAGAGGAACTAGCGGGCTTCACCGTGCCCACCACGTCGCCCACCGAGTCTCCACTGCCCGTTGAGTTAGTCGTAGAAGAGATTCCGCTGCTCGTGCAGCCGGCTAGTAGTTCGCTGCTCGTCGGGATCAGGGACGCGTCGGACGGGTGACTTACACCGTCCGTGATGAGGCCCGCCGTGTTGCTGGTCGTCCACGTGCAGCACGGGTCGCCCAGCTCCTGTCCATTCGTGTAGCCGTCTCCGTCCGTGTCTTTCTGACAAAGCGACGTGGTCCATTCGTCGCCCGCCGCGCCAAATGCTGTGCCGAAGTCGCTGAGGCCTGTCTCGCCCGCTGCGTCCAGGTGGCCGATGTTGGGCGAGTCTGGCACGTTGGCGCCGTTCGGGATAAGCTTAACGTACTTGGCGTAGCCCTGCACGCTCGAGGGTGCGGCTATCAGCGCCACCAGCGTCGTTGCAAGCACCAAGCGAGACGTCATTATGCTAGCAGTTGCTTTGAGTCACTTGGAACTTGGCGAATGCAGCGCCGCGAAGCTGAAGGCCGCTGGTGCACAGCACAGTTTCACCATCCTGTGGTCGCTTTTACACCAGCTGGTCGGAAGGTAGAAATCGTCGGAATACATAATGAAACCAAGTCAAGACGGGTTTGGAGCACCGGCTGGATTCGTGGATGAATGCCTCAGTTTCCGTTGGTGTCGTTCCTGGAGCAGCATGCAGCGAAGACCTCTTCATCATGACATTGCTGGCTGGATCAGCGCTGAGACGGACGCAGGTCATGCACGAGGTTACAGTACCAAGCTTTCTGCTGCACCACCACAACGTCACTTTGCTGCGTGACGACCACGAGCACCTCAGAAAACAAAGGTTAGAGATCTTGTTTTGTTTTCGAGTGCCGACACACACGATAAGAGAACTGTTGCCTTGATTGGCCTTGCTGCAGCTTCAGCAGCCGTGTGAACGGAAGATTCAAGGCGATTGATTGCCTCACTCCATCGAGAGCTCAAGCATGAACAATCCGGGCATTTCTGTCGTCGTTGCAAAGTCCTGTTCATGGAAACACCGACTAATTTCTGAGTGAAAGAAAGCGACCTAGTCCAAAAAATAGGCTCAAGCTCTCACAAAACATTTCGCGATGCAGTCTTCGCGATACTGGCCACGGCGGTCGGTGGGTGCAATACTCTGCGCTAGGATATTCTCTAAGCATGGAAACTCGCTGCCTCACATTGCTCGCCACGTCGACGAATGCGTGATTGAATCGTTCGACTAAGGGCAGCCTGTGAACTTGGAGCTCCGCCGAGTGACCTCGACTTTATTTTGTCGCGAACAACTCCAAACTGGGGGGAAGTGGTGAAAGCAGCAGCCAGAGGCGGATACCTTCACGTGTTTCGATGGATGACACAGCGTCAAGATAGCTGCGGCCCGTGGAAAGCTGATTTTTACATTGCAGTTGACGAGGCTGCTCGCTATGGCAACCAGGAAATTCTCAAGTGGTTGCATGAGCGATGCCTCGGTTCCATCCATGGGTATGCAATGGCGGAAGCCATTGCCAATGGCCACCTTGCAGTGGTAAAGTGGCTGCTACACGAAGGTGCTCAACTCAAAGATTTTGATCGAAGGCAACTACGATTGGCCGCGCAGAATGGGCATCTGAAAACTGTGCAGTGGATTCATGAGAATTTCAAGGATGTCGCTACGTGGTATGCGATGGAAGGTGTGGCCACAACTGGGGGTCTCGAGATGCTCCAATGGCTGCACCACCAGAAACGTTGCTCGAAGGCGTCGTTTTCGCTAGTGATGAATGCAGCCGTCAGTGGACGTCATTGCCACGTTGTCGAATGGTTGGTTGAGAACTACAGTCAGTGCCCTTCTAGATATGCTGCTGAAAGGGCTGCGAAGGCTGGGAATCTGCCGATGCTGCAATGGCTACACAAGCAATACAACGCGCGTTTGGGTTCGGGTATGATGGATCTGGCGGCCTCGGAGGGACATCTCGAGACGCTCAAGTGGTTGCACGAACACGGATCCGATGGATGCACGCCGCATGCTATGAGAACGGCAGCGAGTAATGGACATTTGGAGGTATTGCAATGGCTACATGCTAACCAAACCGAAGGATGGACAGCATACGTCATGGATCTGGCTGCAGGAGGAGGACACCTGGATGTCGTCAAGTGGTTGCACGAAAACAGACCTGAAGGATGCACTGATTTAGGTATGGACAAGGCTGCTCGTAGTGGACATGCACATGTACTGCAATGGCTAGTCGAGCACTACACGGATAGATGTGGGGAATACTTGATGACAATCTCTGGTTGGGAAGGCCATTTGGATGTGGTTCAGTATCTTGAGGAAAACACAAAGCAACGTGCATATGGGTGGGGGCTGGGAGCTGCTGCGAAACAGGGGTGGATGAAGACACTACTGGTGTTGATTCCAAACTACTATCGTGGTACATGTAGGGCCGTGGACTGGTATGGGCTCAGTGCAGTCTCGAAGGCTTTCGACGAGATGTTGACTCAATTATCTAGTCAGCCAAAATCGTCGCTGTGGAGTGAATTTCTGGAATCACTGGAGCTCTTTCATAGCTGTGGATATTACACGTGTGTGTCGCTGATGTTGGAGCGAGCGCTGCGGAGAGGATACTCGGTTCTGGTTCAGAAGTTTATTGGGCTTCGTGATGAAAGTGAAAGGTGCAAATACATGGCAGTTGCTGCGAAGCGCTGGGAAATCGTTTTACTCAGGTGGCTGCTTGCCAATGGGACTCCTATCGACACGTCGTCGGCTATTCAATTGGCTACGTAGCGGCACCGAGTACGTCGAGGTCGCCGGCTATCTCTCCGAGGGCGATCGGGTTCAGCTCGTCTGTGAGCCTGTAACGAAGACGACGTTGCACAAGCTACTGCGGTGGACGCTGGAGAATACGAGTTTCACGGACGACAGCTCGCGTGCACCATCTGCAATGCTATCCAAGAAGCCCCGAGCGATACTGTGCAGTGGCTTCGCGAAAACTTAGTCAACGGAGAGGCTCGCAAGTGGTGCGTTTAGTTTTGCAAGCGTGAAAACATGAAGTCACGCCTAGCAACCAGCATGGCTTCACCAGAGGTTGATCTACTACGTAGGATGCAATGGATACTTGTCGGCCATCAAGAGAGACGTGGTTGCCTTTGCAGCACTGATTAAGCCAAGGGAAACAGTTTAATAATGCCATTCGTAGCTTCAGAAAATAATGCCATCGCCTGTCCAAGAAAGCTCCTGCTCCTGTCGATCTCATTTGCAAATCTGTAACCAGAAACCAAGGAAATCTGCTTCTAAGAGCACGACGACGACGTCTCCGGCATCGGCCGTCGCAGCTCTTTCCTGAAAGAATTTTAGGTTTACGGGGCGTTGATACACTACAAAGCAGGGACTCTATAGGTAGCTTGGAGTTGCTTGGTCAATCTGAACAATTGTATCACAAGCAACCTGAAAAACAATCATCTGAAGACGATTCTCGAGCTAACATGACTTAAAGCTAGCCTTTGTTACCCATCCAAGCAAACTGGAATGTAAAGTCAGCACCTGCAGTTAAAACCGAGTTGTCAGTATTTTACTTGAGTAAACACGCGTACGGGCGAATACCCAAACTTACCGAAGTGAATGATGCGGAAGGTTAAGATCACCATTGCCCAAGCCAGCATCTTGAACTGGACCAGTGCTGTCTGCGTCTCCAGTACGAAGCCAAGATGGTACAGCGAGTGAATTCCACAATTTCGCCGCATGATCACCGCAAGTGCTACAAAGGACACGAACTCCAGTAATCCAAAGAAAGACGCTCTCGACGGTTCCCCCTACGTTTTCAGCTGTGAGGCCTTGCATCTCCTGGTGGTATTTTTTTTGGCGCTGGGCAAGTGGACCATCAGGAGAATGTAGTTGGCGTAGAGGATGGGGATGAACGTTTCCAAGTACTCGGTCAGAACTAGACACTCAGCGGTGAAGAGCACCTCGAGGGATTCGTGCAGGGTAGCGACGCTGCCGTCAACCGACTGACGAGTTCCGTTTAAGTCTGAGCGTTTCTGGTTTGGATCGACTGGTGTCACCGCTGTCATCGGCTGTACTTCGCTGACTCGACGTGTACGCTGCCACCATTTGGGCTTCGTCGTGGGAAGAAGTGCAGCAGTTCTCGGTGCAGCGACTTCAACGGAATGGCGTTGGACGGCGCTGACAGGCATCGACTGGCTATCCATCTTTTGCAGTAGGAGGCTGCTGTTATGCGAGATTCGGTGTGAGTTGATGCAAGAGCGCAGTCGAATATCGGAGCTTGTTCCCTCATGCAAAACGTCTTGGAGCTGACTGCACAAAGATCTAACCGCGGCCAGCAAGTCATTGCTACTGACTTCAGTAAGTTGTTGAAGCCGCTCCAGGATTGCTTGTGTTCGACGGTGAAGTTCTCGTAGCTCAACAGCCGTCTCGATCACGTCGACAGCCATGATCAGTAGCACTGTTTGTAAGGACCGGATACTCTGCATACAAGTGGCCAGGTACAAGGCGTCGAAGAAGATGATAATGAAGGTAAGTTCCTCTGGCAGCAAGTCTTCTTTGGTTGAAAAGATGCGCGTGTAGGTGTATTTGAACACCAACTTGATCACAGGCAGTAGCAAAATCGTCGGTCCCTCCCATTTCGTGTCGACGATGGCTTGAAACAGGACTTGGAAAGCTGGGTACGTTACTAGCATCAAGAGATTCACCGTCTCAAACTTACTGAACTCTACGAGCTGCTCCTTATGAGTCATAATTTCACGAAAGGCGCGGCCCCCGATGATAACGCGAAAGACCATCGCTGTCATAGAGATCACCACCATCGAAAGCGTTATGGTGAAAAAAGGTATCGGGAATGTCCAGCAAGCGGTGATTCCCATCTGTGCTACCGCGCTCAAGACCGCGACGGAGATGCAAAAGACAACGAGCTGCCGAGTAGAAAGGGCCGCACCTTCAACGTAGACGGCTGCATGAGTCACCATAACGAACGGCACCACGCCTTCCAACACTAAAACACGGATCCAGAACCCGTAGTTGGCCTTCCAGCCGTCAGCTGGGTCCTGCAAGGGAACACATTCCTGTGCGACCACGAGCAATGCCATAGGCACTGGAGTAGCGAAGATCACCACAACTACTCGCCACAACGGTGTGCTCCGGGTGTACTCGTCAAGAGCCAACATCCTCTCGATGGAGTATTTACCCCCGTAAGTTGTAGGCTGGATTGAAAACCAAAGGCGCGTTATCTTGGACCACCAAGCCTTGAGACGAAGGACCGACGCGTTAGGAGCAGAGGGTGACGATACCTCGCCTGGCATGTTGCTCCCAGCGAAATACTCGCGTCAGTCGACCAGACGGGTGGGGAAGAAGATAATGAACAACTTCAAAAGTGCTGCGGTGAACACGCCAAGCTCGCTACAAGTTCAGGTTTGGACGTGGTTCGGCACAGAAATACCCCAAAGTCAGGCAGGCACCATTCATGGCTTTCCAAAAGTCCTCAAATACCCTTCTCGGATGCATCCTCCTCCCAACGGAATTCACCAGTCTCTTGCCCATTCAAAGCGGTATTTCACGAACCTTCAGCACGCTGAGGCTCTTAAGATTTTTGCATCAGCACCGCAACATCACTGCAGATCGAATTCTTTTGGCGGTGCGACTCCGCCTTTGTGCAGCTTGGCAATAGGAGCTGCTGCGTGACGACCACGGTAGAGATCTCGTTTGAGTGCATTCATTAGCCTTGAGACGGGAGTTCCCTGGCACTTTCGATGCTTGCACCGGTTTCGGTGCGCTAAGCATCCTACCATGCACACGATGTTGCTCCGCAGATTCTTGCTGCGGATGGCAATGCTCTGCCTCGTTCTCTCCTGGTAAACCAGTTCTGCATGCACGACCAGCTCTCCATAATAACTACTGTCGTGGCCCTCACAGCACGATCTTCACGATGAAGAGGACGGCTGATGCGGCCAGCACAACCGATTGCCTCAAGAGCTGGGTCCCTTCACGATAGGATATCACGTGGCTTGCGTTTTCGGTCTGCATGATATGCAGCAGGTTGATGACCATGTTGCACAGAGCGAGCCCATGACGGCGGTACTACCGACAAGACCGTTTAGCGTGGATGGTTTCGACACCAAAGTACAATTTAACCGCTGAGAGGGCAAAGTACACGGCGGGCATTTTCTTGAGCAGCTAAAGCTTTTTGCGTCTCCCAAGTGACGGCTACACGACCCAATGATGTTAACTTGGATCAGGTACACGCGAGAATTGACCGTGAGGCGACGACGATCACCTGTACTGCATGACGGCAAACATAGTCAAAGTTACTCACAGAGGCAAAAATCACGGAAGCTGGTGTATGAGGAGACCCGAGCTGTTCTAAAAGGTTTTCGTTGGCACCCTTGTACGCGACGTAGTGATGTACACGGAGCACGCAAATCGTAAAACTGCTTCTTGTCTGAGCTCTGGTTCAACGCCATGTCAGACTTCACCTTAGATTGAATTGCAGTATCCTCGATCTGTGTCGAATTGAAGGGTTAAGCCTTCGCAAGCCTACAAAAAAAGAGTCTTGCAAAAAAGCATAAAATAAACATAATTTTTGCCAGCTCATTGTTAGATTAGCTTCAGGAACTCTATATTTACTAGACAAAGCTATTTACTTTCGTTACTGGTGAATTCCATTGGGAGGAGGATGCATCAGAGAAGGTATTTGAGGACTTTTGGAAAGCCATGAATGGTGCCTGCCTGACTTTAGGGTATTTCTGTGCCGAACCACGTCCAAACCTGAACTTGTAGCGAGCTTGGCGTGTTCACCGCAGCACTTTTGAAGTTGTTCATTATCTTCTTCCCCACCCGTCTGGTCGACTGACGCGAGTATTTCGCTGGGAGCAACATGCCAGGCGAGGTATCGTCACCCTCTGCTCCTAACGCGTCGGTCCTTCGTCTCAAGGCTTGGTGGTCCAAGATAACGCGCCTTTGGTTTTCAATCCAGCCTACAACTTACGGGGGTAAATACTCCATCGAGAGGATGTTGGCTCTTGACGAGTACACCCGGAGCACACCGTTGTGGCGAGTAGTTGTGGTGATCTTCGCTACTCCAGTGCCTATGGCATTGCTCGTGGTCGCACAGGAATGTGTTCCCTTGCAGGACCCAGCTGACGGCTGGAAGGCCAACTACGGGTTCTGGATCCGTGTTTTAGTGTTGGAAGGCGTGGTGCCGTTCGTTATGGTGACTCATGCAGCCGTCTACGTTGAAGGTGCGGCCCTTTCTACTCGGCAGCTCGTTGTCTTTTGCATCTCCGTCGCGGTCTTGAGCGCGGTAGCACAGATGGGAATCACCGCTTGCTGGACATTCCCGATACCTTTTTTCACCATAACGCTTTCGATGGTGGTGATCTCTATGACAGCGATGGTCTTTCGCGTTATCATCGGGGGCCGCGCCTTTCGTGAAATTATGACTCATAAGGAGCAGCTCGTAGAGTTCAGTAAGTTTGAGACGGTGAATCTCTTGATGCTAGTAACGTACCCAGCTTTCCAAGTCCTGTTTCAAGCCATCGTCGACACGAAATGGGAGGGACCGACGATTTTGCTACTGCCTGTGATCAAGTTGGTGTTCAAATACACCTACACGCGCATCTTTTCAACCAAAGAAGACTTGCTGCCAGAGGAACTTACCTTCATTATCATCTTCTTCGACGCCTTGTACCTGGCCACTTGTATGCAGAGTATCCGGTCCTTACAAACAGTGCTACTGATCATGGCTGTCGACGTGATCGAGACGGCCATTGAGCTACGAGAACTTCACCGTCGCTCACACAAAATCCTGGCGCAGCTGCAACAACTCACACAAGTCACCAGCACCGACTTGCTGGCCGCGGTTAGATCTTTGTGCAGGCAGCTCCAAGACGTTTCACAGGAGAGAACAAGCTCCGATATTCGACTGCGCTCTTGCATCAATTCGCACCGAATTTCACACAACAGCAGCCTCCTACTGCAGAAACTGGATAGCCAGGCGACGCCTGTGAGCTCCGTTCAAGGTCATTCCGTGGAGGTCACTGCACCGACAACTACTGCACTTGCTCCCACGTCGAAGACCAAATGGTGGCAACGTGATCGTCGAGGCAGTACGGTGCAGCCGATGACACCGGTTATACCAGTCGGTCCGAAGCGGAAGCTCTCAGATTTGCAAAGGGCGCATCAGCCGGTTGACGGCAGCGTCGCTACCTTCCAAGAATCCCTCGAGGTGCTCTTCACCGCTGAGTGTCTAGTTCTCGAAGAGTACTTGGAAACGTTCATCCCCATCCTCTACGCCAACTACATTCTCCTGATGGTCCACTTGCCTAGCGCAAAATACCACCAGGAGATGCAAGGCCTCACAGCTGAAAACGTCGGGGGAACCGTCGACAGCGTCTTTCTTTATGGGCTACTGGAGCTCGTGTCCTTTGTAGCACTTGCGGTGATCATGCGGCGAAATTGTGGAATTCACTCGCTGTACCATCTTGGCTTCGTACTGGAGACGCAGACAGCACTGGTGCAGTCCAAGATGCTGGCTTGGGCGATGACGATCTTAACCTTCCGCATCATTCACTTCGGTACGTTTGGTATGCGCCCATGATCGACCCTGCTCAATACGATTCTGACAACGTGTTGGTTTACTGCAGGTGCTGACTTTACGTTCCAGTTTGCTTGGATCGGTGACGAAGGCCAGCTCTAAGTCATGCTCGCACTGCTCGAGGGTGGTCTTCCGAGATAGCCTTCATCTTTGAAAACAATGCTTTCAGTAATTATTAACACAAATGCATGCTTAAGACAACAATAATATTTTAATATAATAGTTCCTGGTCAAGTCAAGCAAGAGCGACGCAAACAAAGATAAACAAACAAAAATGCATATACAGCAACACTTACCCAGTAGTGTCCAGGTGTGAGGCGATACTCTGCATATTTTGATGCTACAGGCATATATAAGCAGAATTACCATGGAACAACATGAACGCCACACAGCAAGGCATTGACGGTCTGTCGGCAAAATGAAGAATGCCGGTTGCATCACGCAAACGGAAATCTAAAAAGTCTCTGTTCCGAAACACATTTCAAGTCAGTTACTTTCACAAAGCCGCGACTTCGCACGGAACAGCTCTGGATTTTACGTTAATCACTTAAAGGCGTGATCCTAAAGCTGCTGGTGTTGTGAATCTTCGTTGGTTGGCATTTGTTAAAAATATTACTTCTTCGATTTGTTTCGTGAAGCTAGCCTAAATAGTCAAGCAGCAAAGCAAGGCAGCACGGGCTTGATAAGTCTGTTAAGAATATAATACTGCAGCAAAGCACAAGGGTAGAAGAGCACAAGAACAACTGGTTAAGTCCAGAATTCAAGCAAAGAGCAACAAATATACTGTAAAGACTTGCGGTGCATCTGCTGCGCCTGCTTCGCAGCCGCAGCATCTGCACGGTATGTCAACGGCCAATTTTACAATGGTAATCTCCGTATTCTGCATTACGTGAGCGTTGGCACATGTAGCATTCCGTTGATCAATGGCGTTGACTGCCTCATGCAGTTCCACCCAGAGGTGCATGTTGTTTGAAGGCAGATAGAATCTGAAATGTTGCGCGAGTACAGATAAAATCAATAATGTTGCGGGTATGGATTATTTCTCACAGACAATATAGGATATTCGCGGCTACTCTTTCTACAGTTTTTTAAAACCCAGAAAACAAAAACATTTAAAAATGCTATTGTTTTCTGGATGGGTCAACCATTTAGGTACATAAATTTGTTTTGTACGGCTATGTTATATGGTAGTTTTCAGAAGACGATGCTACCGAATTCAGCAGGGTATACGTTATGAACGTATTCTGACCCTCGCTGCAATTGTGGGATGGACTCTGGATTAAAATCTAGAGAATTCTCGTTTAACCCTTTCGTGAACAGAGCTTATTGCCATTGATTTGTATGGTATACAAAGTTAGCATAATACAGTATCAAGTGGGCATTGTGACCCCTTTCATAAAAAGAACGGTACTCGCCCAAATCAGCCACGTGATGCACATATGGTAATTGGGAGGGATGGGGTAGTCAAGTGGGCTTTTTGACCCCTTTCATAAGTCACTGTACTCCCATCAATATTTTCGAGTAATAATTTCATTGGCTGATACTTCAGATACCGCGAGCAAAATCGACGGCGAGTATTCTCATTGGTCAAGCTGGGATATGCTTGTTCACGTAATGCATGAAAAGCTGAGACAGATACGTGCGGATACATCATAACTTACGAGTCCCACTTCATATCTTACAGCGCTAACTTCAATATCATGTGCTGGTGTGTGTGCCTCACGCACCGCCTCGCAGCCTCCACAACGCGAGCCAAGAGCAATTATAACGGCCTAACTGTCTGGGTTACATTACAACTATACGATACATGTGCGATTGTCTGATAAAAGCGGCACAATGACCAACGCTGTCAAAAAAGGCCACACGACTTCGCTATCCTCCTAACAACTTGGCGGAACAGGCAGTTGTGCAAGTGTCTTGGTTTCATTATTGGAAGTCATATGGCAAATAACTTGATTTCGTTATTGAAATGTTGTATCTTCAAACACTATCACCTTCATATGTCAATGATATAAAGTATTATGTAACTGTGTTATTCTACCCTATTTGATCTTGTCAAATAGGGATCTTGTCATACGTTATACGAGATCGACGGATGGAATCATTTCCATTTTCTGAAACCGTGTGGAAGCCGGAGGCGCTGCTAGCTATGGCCACCCATCGACAAGGAGCTGGCCCAAGCGAGGAAGGAGTCGAGCCAAGAGGGGAAGGAGCCGAGCCAAGAGAGGAAGGAGTCGAGCCAAGAGAGGAAGGAGTCGAGCCAAGAGGGGAAGGAGCCGAGCCAAGAAAGGAAGGAGTCCAGTCAAGAGGGGAAGGAGCCGAGCCAAGAGGGGAAGGAGCCGACGCAAGAGAAAAAGAAACCGAACCAAGCGAGGATGGAGCCGAACCTAGAGAGGTAGGAGAGGCCGCAATCAGAGCCTCCGGTGTTACTGCTGCTGGCCTGGGTTGTGCCACAAGCGCGATTGAAGCTCAGACAGGTGTGCAGACGACAATCTGCACGACCGCAACGTACACAGGACCGTCCAACCAAGCGGCAGTTATTACAACCCCGGCTCCGCGGAAGCGTGGCCGTCCAAAAGGATCGAAGAACAAGCCAAAGCCTGGACAACCTGCTGCCAAGCCGTCCGACAGAGCAAGTGTCAGCAACGAAAAACGGCAGCACCACTCCGAGGCGCAGGCTTGACGAAGTCTTCACTGAAGGAGCTGCTTCCGCTGAGGTTCCCCAATCCGTTCAAAGGGCAGACACAACCGAAGCATCGGCAGGCACGCAGACGACGCACCAAGGTGGCAGCGCGGCCGCAACACACACAGGACCATCCAACCAAGCAGCAGCTGTTACAGCCCCGGCTCCGCGGAAGCGAGGCCGTCCAAAAGGATCGAAGAACAAGCCAAAGCCTGGACAACCTGCTGCCAAGCCGTCCGACAGAGCAAGTGTCAGCAACGAAAAACGGCAGCACCACTCCGAGGCGCAGGCTTGACGAAGTCTTCACTGAAGGAGCTGCTTCCGCTGAGGTTCCCCAATCCGTTCAAAGGGCAGACACAACCGAAGCATCGGCAGGCACGCAGACGACGCACCAAGGTGGCAGCGCGGCCGCAACACACACAGGACCATCCAACCAAGCAGCAGCTGTTACAGCCCCGGCTCCGCGGAAGCGAGGCCGTCCAAAAGGATCGAAGAACAAGCCAAAGCCTGGACAACCTGCTGCCAAGCCGTCCGACAGAGCAAGTGTCAGCAACGAAAAACGGCAGCACCACTCCGAGGCGCAGGCTTGACGAAGTCTTCACTGAAGGAGCTGCTTCCGCTGAGGTTCCCCAATCCGTTCAAAGGGCAGACACAACCGAAGCATCGGCAGGCACGCAGACGACGCACCAAGGTGGCAGCGCGGCCGCAACACACACAGGACCATCCAACCAAGCAGCAGCTGTTACAGCCCCGGCTCCGCGGAAGCGAGGCCGTCCAAAAGGATCGAAGAACAAGCCAAAGCCTGGACAACCTGCTGCCAAGCCGTCCGACAGAGCAAGTGTCAGCAACGAAAAACGGCAGCACCACTCCGAGGCGCAGGCTTGACGAAGTCTTCACTGAAGGAGCTGCTTCCGCTGAGGTTCCCCAATCCGTTCAAAGGGCAGACACAACCGAAGCATCGGCAGGCACGCAGACGACGCACCAAGGTGGCAGCGCGGCCGCAACACACACAGGACCATCCAACCAAGCAGCAGCTGTTACAGCCCCGGCTCCGCGGAAGCGAGGCCGTCCAAAAGGATCGAAGAACAAGCCAAAGCCTGGACAACCTGCTGCCAAGCCGTCCGACAGAGCAAGTGTCAGCAACGAAAAACGGCAGCACCACTCCGAGGCGCAGGCTTGACGAAGTCTTCACTGAAGGAGCTGCTTCCGCTGAGGTTCCCCAATCCGTTCAAAGGGCAGACACAACCGAAGCATCGGCAGGCACGCAGACGACGCACCAAGGTGGCAGCGCGGCCGCAACACACACAGGACCATCCAACCAAGCAGCAGCTGTTACAGCCCCGGCTCCGCGGAAGCGAGGCCGTCCAAAAGGATCGAAGAACAAGCCAAAGCCTGGACAACCTGCTGCCAAGCCGTCCGACAGAGCAAGTGTCAGCAACGAAAAACGGCAGCACCACTCCGACACGCAGCCTTGACGAAATCTTAACCGATGAAGGCTTCCGCTGGGAGTTTCCCGATTCGTTCAGGGGGCGGACACCGAGCTACCCATATCTACTGTCGAATCAACGGTGCTGCCGCCAACTCCAGCCACAGTCGCACCTTCAGGCAACGCCACGGTACTGCCCAACGAAGGGCTACCAGATCCGGCGCACTCGATTGCCATGGAACCTGCAACACCGCCTTTACAACGGGCGAAGAGAACCCCTCTACCGTCGGTGCTGTCGATGTACGTGGATACCCTCGTGGCATTTTCACCGGCGAAGGAAGGATCTATTTCCCAGAAGAAGAAGTACGCTGGTGTCGGGAGCGCTTTCCTGGTTGGGAGAGTCTGCCGGCTCTTGAAACGGTCCTTGTTTCAGATCAATTGGTTGGACTCGCAGTTTCAGAAGCATGTGGAGACGTTGAATCTAAGCGCGGTGCAGCGAGGCAACGCTAACTATCGCTCACTACACGGACGTTCAACTGGAGTTGGTTGGGGCCGCTTGTGCGCAGTTGATGACGGCGAAGAAGTTCACGTCGATGACGATGCAGACATGCTGGAGCGGTATATGGAGTCTTTCGAGCCTCCGGAGGAGCTTCCGACCTCATTAACAGAGGTCGAAGCGATCAAAAACATGCGCTTCGAAACTGAGAACGAGTGTGACGAACCTCCAGACCTGTATCAACATTCTGACGGATCTACGAAGACACGATTACGACCGGAGTTCAAACATATTTTCAGCATTCGGCCTCCTCAAGTTTTTTTGCGTACATCCCGGTCTCGTTCTGGCAGCAGGTTGTCGGCGAAACGAATACGTACGCACGCCTGCACGACATCGCAATTGGTAAACCCTTTTCGCTCGATGAAGTGATGACATTTCTGGGGATCTTGCTGTTTTTGGCTCTTGTCGACAAAGGAGAATACTCTAACTATTGGGGGACACAAGTGGAGAACGCAATACTGGGTGGAACATCAAGTGGACTTGACGACGTGATGGCACTGCGTCGGTTTAAGGAGCTGAGGAAGGCGTTCTGCTTTCAATGCGTGGAGGCAAATCCGGTTGCGCGGGACCAGGCTGCAAGGATCCGTCCGTTACTGAATCTGTTGGAGACTACTGGGCCGAAATATGTGGAAATAGGCCGTAATGTTGCGCTTGACGAAGCAAGCGTTGCTTGTCGGTCGAAGTATGGCAAGCCACTTATTGTCTACAATCCTATGAAGCCGACAGGGAAGTATCACTTCCGGATCTACATGTTATGTTGTGCTTCGAGTTGGATATCGTTGAATTTTCGGCTACATTGTGTTAGCGATATCTCAGAGCGTTTGATGGAGTTGTATCGCCGGGAGAAGCACAGGCATTGAGTGATGAAGTTGCAGAGCTATCCTCGATTCGAAAGTGTGTGCTTGAAGTTGTTCGCCCCCCCCCTACAATACCCGCCGGATCGTCAACTCTGATAATTACTACACTTCGGTGCAGTTGCTGATGTCGTTACGCCTCAAGGGTCTCTACGCTCGCGGTTCTGTGCGGAAGACTAGTGCACACTTCCCTCGCCATGTACTCTTGGAGAAAAAGATTGCTCTCGCGGAGTCTCCCGACAAGGCGTTTCCACCGACCACTCGATGGTTGCGGCGTCATGGTATGACAGCGCTATCGTGACGGTGATATCGAACGCGGATCCGTCGACACTCGCTACTGTAACTCGTCAAGTTCGTTCAGAACAGCGAAGCTTTTCGGCCCCAACGTGCATCAAGGAATACAATGCGAGTATGCAGGGTGTAGATCGTCTGGATCAAATACGTGCACGGTTCTCTCTGGCGGACGGCCACTCCTTCAAAAAGTGACATAAGAAGCTTGCATTAGCTCTTGTCGACGTTGCTAGAGCTAATGCGTACTTGACCCGGAGACTGGCAGTGGATCTGAGCAAGGCCCGCGATGCGCATCGAGACTTCGTTGTTGAGCTGTGCTCCGAACTGGTATCAGGAAAGTGGAAGGAGGCGCCCAGTGAACGACTGATGTTCTACACTGACACTGCGTCCAGCGAGGAGCTTCCGAGCCATGCGTCTCCATCAAGCACAGTCTGGATTGCTCGGCAACATAATGGAACGCCATGCTCTGGACGCCCTGAAAAGAGATGCTCCGCTGTCTCCTCGAAGCAATTCTATACGGACATGAATCGCAAGCACAGAAAGTGTGTTGTGTGTCGTTGGGAGGACTGCTACGCTACTGAAGTTACGGATGTCTGTGTGCTCCACAACGTCTGCCTTAGCCAGAACGTACACGTCTGCAACAAGCCGTATGCCTGTCCCGAAACTACTGGACCTGTTGGGAGAAATATCATCGTTTCTATCTCCCCCAACAGCTCCTCTCACAGCGAGGGAAGGTGCGTACGAGCTGTGATTTGTACAAGTTGAAGCGCAGGCAAGGTACAACGGATGGTCAAGCCAACCTGAGTGCCGACGAGGAACTTGGTGTCGCTGGTGCGGGCCGAACGGTCGCAAGGTCCATCGTTCTGTGAGTTGTGGGTATTTGTCTTGATGTAAGTATGCAAAAGTTGCATCAAGAAAAAAGCTGGCAATTCACTTGAACAAAGTATACATATATGAAAGACCAAAAAGTATCTTGCTGTAATTCCATTATGTACTTGTGCTCATTTTATTGCGACTCGTACACAAAAACTTGTTGGAGGTCGGCCTTCCAGCTACACGGGAGGTACAGCACTTTCTCCAACTTGAATGCTAGACAGAACGCATTGTGGCAAAGGTCACGATGTCTTGCACAGAAGTTCAATGAACTCACCAGCTTTCGCAGCAGGAACATCCCAGAGAGCTCTTCCTTCACAAACTCGATAACCCGCGGTTCAAACAGGAGATTGTTCCAAAACACCACTGTGGCATCGGCGTACGGTGGCATGCTCGAAATCCGTATGTCCAAGATGTCTTGGCATACCAGTTGGCTTCTCTCGAGGAATCGTTTCGAGTTCACAGACTTGGCTATCATCTTCACCCCAGGTCGTTCAACTCCCGGCGAACTTCAACTCCAACAGCTTTGGCCACATTTGTCGCTAGCACCACATGTGCCACCACGTTTCCCACACCAGATCTAATGTCTAAGAAAACGTCCGTCTCGTCGAGCCCGCCCAGTTCACGGAGAAGTGATGAAATACCACTCGGCATCAGCTCTCCAGCGTTACGATGTGGCATCTTGTTGGCACCTTGGACAACTACGTCGCGAGGAACTTCGGCGAAAATCATCTGTAACAGCTCGCTCACCACTTGGCGGGGACATCGGTGGAGTCCTTTCTTCTGCAGGAGCACCCGGAGATTTAAGGAGCTGCTGTCGCCGCCGAGTGATGTCACCAGGTCCTCGTCGTGGGCTGACGCTGACGGCGCTTGAGACGCGGGAGAAACTGACGGTGCGTGAGACGCAGGAACCGCTGGCGATACTGGAGGTACTGGCGACAAGGAAAACGCTGGTGGCGAAGAAAACTCTGGCGGCGTGGAAGACGCAGGATCCGCTGGAGGTGCTCGCGGTGCTGGTGGAGCTGGCGGCGCGGAAGACGCAGGAGCCGCTGAAGGTGCTGGCGGCACGCGAGCCGGTGGAGGTGCCTTCACCTCCACTGGCTCGCGCGCCGCGGGTCGTTGCACCTGCGTGAAGAAGCTGGGAGGGAACAGCCGGATGTCCGTCCCCCACGTCTTCATCAGCGTCCGAAGGCGCTGTTGTAGCTCCCTGGCACTGTGGCCCGAGCGCCGCGTCCGCTGAGCAACGCCTGCCCATGATACTTGCGTCCCTGCGTCTACGTAGGCGGACGCTAGCTGCACGAGCTCTTTGTCATCTATCGAAACTGAACGTGGTGCGCATGGTTGCCGTGGCAAGTAGGCAATTGACTTCAGTTTTGTATTCCAATTATGGAAGTAGGCATTTGACTTCGATTTTGTAAGGCAATTCTGTCAACTTTGGTATGGAAGTAATGTGAGGAGACGGGACGCTTACTCTGAAAGCATCGCATTACGCAGGCGCGTCAGCAAAATTACGTACTTAGTATGCATTTTGCTGACGCAATCGCGATATATTTCGCACCTAAGCGCATTACGGGATGTTTGCCACATCAAGTAATATATCGTGGCAAATTAGCTGCAGAAACGCGATTGGATTGGCTGTATTAGGAGATGATGATGGGCTAGTTGAACTTCTGTGAAAAGGGGGCAAAATGCCCCCCGTCATGGCCATTTTGCTTCAAGGTTTCGAAACATGCGTCAAACGGGTCAAAATGTACCCTTTGACCACGAAAGGGTTAACTTAATAACTGTCTGATTCCGTGATTTTTAACTTTTTACCTAAACGGGAGGCCTCCATGATTCGATTCAATTATAATAATCCGATTTGGGCTGCGTCCAGAAGATATTTTAATATTGCGAGTTCTACTCGAACTTTCCGAGCACGATTGATCCAATCAATCAAGCGAGATCGCCCAGCGAATCGACCGAAAACTGGGAAGCACTTGGCCTCACTATTGACCCTATTAAGTACGACCGCGGACTTCGAAGCGTCGCTTTCAGACCATATGTTTTGCTTTTGGTCGATTGCTTTTTGACTTAGGTTTTGTATGTGGTGGCTCAGGACATAGCAAACTGACCAGGATCCGCAAAATTGGACGGAATTGGCAATACATCAAGGTGATATAGTAGCCTGTATGCGAAGCTCTGGCTGCCACGATTTGGCAGGCATTAACGTCCAGAAAAGCCCCGACTCGATCACGTACAGTGTAGCTACTCACTGCTTTCTCTCCAAGAAAGACGTCGGAGCCAACAACTCCATTATTTGATGCAACTGGCTTGAGTACTCCATCCGCTGATTCTCCGAGGATCCTGGAAATGTCAACCGAGTCTTTCCTGGCACCCGTCGTGTTTTTGTGAGTTTGTCGCGAAATTTCCTGGTTTCTGAGTTTCTAATAGCATTGGTGGCATCACGCGGGGGGGTCAATGCGTGAGTCGTCGAAACTCGCGCTTTCGAAAGTCCTAAGCACCAGATTGCCCCACTTCTTGTTTTTTCAGCTCTGCAACTGAGCTCGGCAGGGACCGAAACGATCTCGGACAGGTACTTCAACACAATATCTATCGGTTGCGTGACCGAGCACCCATGCAGAGGTTGATAACCAGACGAGCAACATATCACTGGGGGGGAGGTGCACCGTCTCTACGAACTTGTCGTCAAAAATGCAAAGCTGCGACAACTCGTTCCTCTTACACTGCCTTGGTATGCAGCTGAAGCTTTGTAAAATGCCCGCTTCAAGTCTTTGGAAAGGGCAAGATGGGCCATCGCTCTTCTCACAACCTGTGAAAAACTTCGAAAGGCAGTGAAACAAGTTTCCCTTGGCCTGATCATTGCCGCGAAGCCACCACACCAGTGCTTAATGGCCAAGCAACTATCCATCGACCCTACGAATGCAGATCAACGTTTGTTGGAGCTCTGCTTGTTTCAAGGCACCACTCACCCTTTCCCGCTTGCAGAACTATGTGCACCATTTATGAGCCTCTCCGTTGTCTAAGTTTTCATGTTGCCACTGCACAGTGGCGCTCGAAGCTCGCTTGATAGCATTACGGATGGTGACTGGAGACTTGTCCTCGTTGAAACTCGTTTTCTCCAGCGTCCACTTCAACATCTTGAGTCCACGAGTTGATACAAAACGTTGAACTCGATCGACCTCCGAGAGGTAGCCGGCGACTTCGACCAAATCTAGACTACCGTAAACTCCCAACTGGAAGACTGAGGTCGTGTCGATCGGAGTGCCATTGGCAAGCAGCCACCTGAGTAAAGCGACATCACAATTCTTAGTAGCTACGGCAGCGCATTTGCAGCTTTCACTGTCATCGCGATGCCCAATAAGCCGCTGAGCTACAGTCAGGTGTCCTGCTCGCATAGCTCAACCCAGCATTTGAGTCACACAACAGTAGAATCCGGATCAGCGCATTCCCTCAGTAACTCCAAATACTAGGCTGTCGGTGCAATGATCATTTAGCCACGTGATCGTTTTCGACGTGTCCATGGCCAACAGCCTCGTCAATTGCATGGTAGAACTCGGTTTCCCAAGGACCACGATCGTCCGAAAGTTCTCTCATCCACCGAAAAACGTGCACGTGCCCGCAAGTATCAAGCACGAACCTGCTGAGACTCTTAGAGGCGCCGCGATTTTCGCCGCACCACCTTCAGATCGAATTCTTTGGCGGTGCGACTCCGCCTTTGTGCAGCTTGGCAATAGGAGCTGCTGCGTGACGACCACGCTAGAGATCTCGTTTGAGTACATTCATTAGCCTTGAGACGGGAGTTCCTTGGCACTTTTGATGCTCGCACCGGTTTCGGTGCGCTAAGTATCCTACCATGCACACGATGTGCAGTGCAGATTCTTGCTGCGGGAGTCAATGCTCTGCCTCACTCTCTCCTGGTCAACCAGTTTCTGCGTGCACGACCAGCTCTCCACAATAATTACTGTCGTGGCCCTGCACGATCTTCACGATGAAGAGGACGGCTGATGCGGCCAGCATAACCGATTGCCTCAAGAACTGGGTGCCTTCACGATAGGATATTACGTGGCTTGCCCTTTCGGTCTGCACGATATGCAGCAGGTGGACGATCATGTTGCACAGAGCGATCCCATGACGGCGGTACTACCGACAAGACCGTTTAGCGTGGATGGTTTCGGCACCAAGGTACAATCCAACCGCTGAGAGTGCAAAGTACACGCCGGGCTTCGTTTTGAGCAGCTAAAGGTAAAGCTTTTCGCGTCCCCAAAGTGGCTTCTACACGACCCCAGTGATGTTAACTTGGATCAGGCACAACGAGAATTGAAGACCCAGAACCGCGAGGCGACGATGATCACCCGTACCTGCACGATCGAATTCGACGACACTCAGAGGCAAAAGTCACGGAAGATCTAGTTAAAAATCTTGAGCTCTTGTTGTTCAACCAGTAGACGCGTACCAAGAAAGACTGGACTGACATCTCCAGGATCGTTGGGGACTCAGCGGATGGAGTGCTCCAACAGAAAGCGTATCTTGAAAAACTCAAGGAGATGCATGGTTAAAAAAAACGATTGGTACCACAAGGTAACCAGAAGGAAAAATTATCTCAAGACGATTCTCGAGCAGTGCTAACATGACTTAGCATTCGTTACCGATCCATGCAAACTGGAACGTAAAGTCAGCACCTGATGTAATACAAAACGTTGTAAGAATCGTATTGAGCAAGCTCGCTCATGGGCGCATACCCAAACGTACCGAAGTGAACGACGCGGTAGGTGAAGATCGTCACTGCCCAAAGCAACATCTTGGACTGGATCAGTGCTGTCTGGGTCTCCAGTACGAAGCCAAGATGATACAGCGCGTGAATCCCACAGTTTCGACGCATGACCACTGCGAGAGCCACAAAGGACACGAACTCCAGTAACCCATAAAGAAAGACGCTCTCGACGGTTCCCCCAACGTTTTCAGCTGTGAGGCCTTGCATCTCCTGGTGGTATTTTGCGTTGGGCAAGTGGACCATCACGAGGATATAGTTGGCGTAAAGGATGGGGATGAACGTTTCCAAGTACTCAGCGAGAACTAGGCACTCAGCGGTGAAGAGCGACTCGAGGGATTCGTGGAGGGTAGCGACGCTGCCGTCAACCGACTGACGAGTTCCGTTTAAGTCTGAGCGTTTCTGGTTTGGATCGACTGGTGTCACCGCTGTCATCGGCTGTACTTCGCTGACTCGACGTGTACGCTGCCACCATTTGGGCTTCGTCGTGGGAAGAAGTGCAGTAGTTATCAGTGCAGCGACTTCAACGGAATGGCGTTGGATGGCGATGACAGGCATCGACTGGCTATCCATCTTTTGCAGTAGGAGGCTGCTGTTATGCGAGATTCGGTGTGAGTTGATGCAAGAGCGCAGTCGAATATCGGAGCTTGTTCCTTCATGCAAAACGTCTTGGAACTGACTGCACAAAGATCTAACCGCGGCCAGCAAGTCATTGCTACTGACTTCAGTAAGTTGTTGAAGCCGCTCCAGGATTGCTTGTGTTCGACGGTGAAGTTCTCGTAGCTCAACAGCCGTCTCGATCACGTCGACAGCCATGATCAGTAGCACTGTTTGTAAGGACCGGATACTCTGCATACAAGTGGCCAGGTACAAGGCGTCGAAGAAGTTGATGATGAAGGTGACTTCCTCTGGCAGCAAGTCCTCTTTGGTTGAAAAGATGCGCGTGTAGGTGTATTTGAACACCAACTTGATCACAGGCAGTAGCAAAATCGTCGGTCCCTCCCATTTCGTGTCGACGATGGCTTGAAACAGGACTTGGAAAGCTGGGTACGTTACTAGCATCAAGAAATTCACCGTCTGAAACTTGCTGAACTCCACGAGCTGCTCCTTGTGAGTCATAATTTCACGAAAAGCGCAGCCCCCGATGATCACCCGAAAGACCACCGCAATCATAAAGAACAGCACCATCGCAAGCGAGATGGTGAAAAAAGGGATCGGGAATGTCCAGCAAGCGGTGATTCCCATCTGTGCTATCACGCTCAAGACCGAGACAGAGAGGCAAAAGACTACGAGCTGCCGTGTAGAAAGGGCCACACCTTCAACGTAGACAGCTGCATGAGTCACCATAATGAACGGCACCACGCCTTCCAACACTAAAACACGGATCCAGAACCCGTAATTGGCCTTCCAGCCGTCAGCTGGGTCCTGCAAAGGAACACATTCCTGTGCGACCACGAGCAATGCCATAGGCACTGGAGTAGCGAAGATCACCACAACTACTCGCCACAACGGTGTGCTCCGGGTGTACTCGTCAAGAGCCAACATCCTCTCGATGGAGTATTTACCCCCGTAAGTTGTAGGCTGGATTGAAAACCAAAGGCGCGTTATCTTGGACCACCAAACCTTGAGACGATGGACCGATGCGTCAGGGGCAGATGGTGATGACACCTCGCCTGGCATGTTGCTCCCAGCGAAATACTCGCGTCAGTCGACCAGACGGGTGGGGAAGAAGATAATTGCCAACTTCAAAAGTGCTGCGGTGGACATGCTCACACCTGGTAACTTGAGGTTTGGCGTGGTTGGGCACAGAAATATCCCAAGGTGAGGTACTATTCATGGCTTTCCAAAAGTCCTCAAATACCTGAAAAATGTCAGCGGTTTCAAAGTGGATCTACTGCTCGACGCCATCAAAAAAATTCTTAGATTGTTTTACGGTACGCAGTATCCGTCGGAGTGAAATATCATTCTTCGCAAGCCCACATAAAGGGATTTTTGCAAGAAGGATAAAACATTAAATACAAATTCAAGCACGTGTATTGTATATTTTTTATTTATTCTAATATTCTCTGGATTTTAATCCAGAGTCCATCCCACGATTGCAACGAGGTCAGAATACGTGCATAATGCATACCCTGCTGAATTCGGTGCCATCATTTTAAGGAAACCTCTGAAGAATTATCAATATTATATATCCTTTCAAAGATAATCTCTGTACGTGGATGTTGACCATCCAGAAAACAATAGCATTAAAAATAGTAGCCGAATATCCTATATTGTCTGTGAGAAATAATCCGTTCCCGCAACATTATTGATTTTATCTGAACTCGCGCAACATTTCAGATATTATCTGCCTTCAAACAACTACTTATTTTATGTGCCTTCAAGCAACTACATGTGCCAACGCTCACGTAATGCAGAATACGGAGAATACCATTGTCAAATTGGCCGTTGAACATACCGTGCAGATGCTGCGGCTGCGAAGCAGGCGCAGCAGATGCACCGCAAGTCTTACAGTATAGTTGTGCTGTTTTTTTGCTTGAACTCTGGACTTCACCAGTTGTTCTTGCGCTCTTCTACCCCTGTGTAATGCTGCAGTATATTCTTAAAGACTTTTGCTCTCCCTGCGCAGCCTTTGTTTTCTGCTTGACTATTTTTTTTTGGATAAACTTTACGAAACGAAGTAATATTATATATGTTTAACAAAATGCCGACCTTTCAACACAGGAAAAATTCACATCAACCCAGTAGCTTCAGGATCACGCCTTTTTTGGTTAACGTAAAATCCAGAGCTGTTCCGTGCGAAGTCGCGGCATTGTATTAAATATTAAAATAAAAATATAAAATAAAATAAACAATATTACAATAAAAATATACATTGCCTGATTTTTATTTAACGCTTTATGATTCTTAATTAATTGGTTTTTAATTTTAAGACGGATAAAGATTAAATAAAAATATTAAATAGACAAAGCTGTTTACGCTTGGTGAATTCCGTTGAGAGGAGGGTGCATTATCGAACAATCCACCGAAGTCGCCATTCCGTACGCCAACCAAAACAAAATGTCCGCGACGTGTGAAACACACGTGACAGATTCTATCATAAGTGCCCCGCTGCGTTTTGCTCATTTCCCCCCCCCTTGTTACCGTTACCCTTTATCAGGCTACAGCATTGCTAAAGCTGGTCATTGTCTCCGACCTGATACATCTGGTCGACTGTCCTCTGCGCTTAGGCTGTGACCAACATGCCACGCGAGGTAAGGTTGAAGACCGTATCGACACGAGCCACTCGTAACGCATCGAGCAGGACTCGCCTTCGTCTCCAGGCCTGGTGGACCAAGATTGTTCGCGCTGGTTTTCAACGCAGCTTACGAGCTTCGGGGGTAAATGCTCCATCGAGAGGATGTTGGATCTTGACGAGTACACCCGGAGCACACCGTTGTGGCGAGTACTTGTGGTGATCTTCGCTACTCCAGTGCCTATGGCATTGCTCGTGGTCGCACAGGAATGTGTTCCTTTGCAGGACCCAGCTGACGGCTGGAAGGCCAATTACGGGTTCTGGATCCGTGTTTTAGTGTTGGAAGGCGCGTTGGCGTTCACTGTAGTGATAACCGCAGCTATATTCATTGATGGTGCAAGCCTTACTACACGGCAGCTCGTAGTCGTTTGCCTCTCTGTCTCGGTCTTGAGCGTGATAGCACAGATGGGAATCACCGCTTGCTGGACATTCCCGATCCCTTTTTTCACCATCTCGCTTGCGATGGTGCTGTTCTTTATGATTGCGGTGGTCTTTCGGGTGATCATCGGGGGCTGCGCTTTTCGTGAAATTATGACTCACAAGGAGCAGCTCGTGGAGTTCAGCAAGTTTCAGACGGTGAATTTCTTGATGCTAGTAACGTACCCAGCTTTCCAAGTCCTGTTTCAAGCCATCGTCGACACGAAATGGGAGGGACCGACGATTTTGCTACTGCCTGTGATCAAGTTGGTGTTCAAATACACCTACACGCGCATCTTTTCAACCAAAGAGGACTTGCTGCCAGAGGAAGTCACCTTCATCATCAACTTCTTCGACGCCTTGTACCTGGCCACTTGTATGCAGAGTATCCGGTCCTTACAAACAGTGCTACTGATCATGGCTGTCGACGTGATCGAGACGGCTGTTGAGCTACGAGAACTTCACCGTCGAACACAAGCAATCCTGGAGCGGCTTCAACAACTTACTGAAGTCAGTAGCAATGACTTGCTGGCCGCGGTTAGATCTTTGTGCAGTCAGTTCCAAGACGTTTTGCATGAAGGAACAAGCTCCGATATTCGACTGCGCTCTTGCATCAACTCACACCGAATCTCGCATAACAGCAGCCTCCTACTGCAAAAGATGGATAGCCAGTCGATGCCTGTCATCGCCATCCAACGCCATTCCGTTGAAGTCGCTGCACTGATAACTACTGCACTTCTTCCCACGACGAAGCCCAAATGGTGGCAGCGTACACGTCGAGTCAGCGAAGTACAGCCGATGACAGCGGTGACACCAGTCGATCCAAACCAGAAACGCTCAGACTTAAACGGAACTCGTCAGTCGGTTGACGGCAGCGTCGCTACCCTCCACGAATCCCTCGAGTCGCTCTTCACCGCTGAGTGCCTAGTTCTCGCTGAGTACTTGGAAACGTTCATCCCCATCCTTTACGCCAACTATATCCTCGTGATGGTCCACTTGCCCAACGCAAAATACCACCAGGAGATGCAAGGCCTCACAGCTGAAAACGTTGGGGGAACCGTCGAGAGCGTCTTTCTTTATGGGTTACTGGAGTTCGTGTCCTTTGTGGCTCTCGCAGTGGTCATGCGTCGAAACTGTGGGATTCACGCGCTGTATCATCTTGGCTTCGTACTGGAGACCCAGACAGCACTGATCCAGTCCAAGATGTTGCTTTGGGCAGTGACGATCTTCACCTACCGCGTCGTTCACTTCGGTACGTTTGGGTATGCGCCCATGAGCGAGCTTGCTCAATACGATTCTTACAACGTTTTGTATTACATCAGGTGCTGACTTTACGTTCCAGTTTGCATGGATCGGTAACGAATGCTAAGTCATGTTAGCACTGCTCGAGAATCGTCTTGAGATAATTTTTCCTTCTGGTTACCTTGTGGTACCAATCGTTTTTTTTAACCATGCATCTCCTTGAGTTTTTCAAGATACGCTTTCTGTTGGAGCACTCCATCCGCTGAGTCCCCAACGATCCTGGAGATGTCAGTCCAGTCTTTCTTGGTACGCGTCTACTGGTTGAACAACAAGAGCTCAAGATTTTTAACTAGATCTTCCGTGACTTTTGCCTCTGAGTGTCGTCGAATTCGATCGTGCAGGTACGGGTGATCATCGTCGCCTCGCGGTTCTGGGTCTTCAATTCTCGTTGTGCCTGATCCAAGTTAACATCACTGGGGTCGTGTAGAAGCCACTTTGGGGACGCGAAAAGCTTTACCTTTAGCTGCTCAAAACGAAGCCCGGCGTGTACTTTGCACTCTCAGCGGTTGGATTGTACCTTGGTGCCGAAACCATCCACGCTAAACGGTCTTGTCGGTAGTACCGCCGTCATGGGATCGCTCTGTGCAACATGATCGTCCACCTGCTGCATATCGTGCAGACCGAAAGGGCAAGCCACGTAATATCCTATCGTGAAGGCACCCAGTTCTTGAGGCAATCGGTTATGCTGGCCGCATCAGCCGTCCTCTTCATCGTGAAGATCGTGCAGGGCCACGACAGTAATTATTGTGGAGAGCTGGTCGTGCACGCAGAAACTGGTTGACCAGGAGAGAGTGAGGCAGAGCATTGACTCCCGCAGCAAGAATCTGCACTGCACATCGTGTGCATGGTAGGATACTTAGCGCACCGAAACCGGTGCGAGCATCAAAAGTGCCAAGGAACTCCCGTCTCAAGGCTAATGAATGTACTCAAACGAGATCTCTAGCGTGGTCGTCACGCAGCAGCTCCTATTGCCAAGCTGCACAAAGGCGGAGTCGCACCGCCAAAGAATTCGATCTGAAGGTGGTGCGGCGAAAATCGCGGCGCCTCTAAGAGTCTCAGCAGGTTCGTGCTTGATACTTGCGGGCACGTGCACGTTTTTCGGTGGATGAGAGAACTTTCGGACGATCGTGGTCCTTGGGAAACCGAGTTCTACCATGCAATTGACGAGGCTGTTGGCCATGGACACGTCGAAAACGATCACGTGGCTAAATGATCATTGCACCGACAGCCTAGTATTTGGAGTTACTGAGGGAATGCGCTGATCCGGATTCTACTGTTGTGTGACTCAAATGCTGGGTTGAGCTATGCGAGCAGGACACCTGACTGTAGCTCAGCGGCTTATTGGGCATCGCGATGACAGTGAAAGCTGCAAATGCGCTGCCGTAGCTACTAAGAATTGTGATGTCGCTTTACTCAGGTGGCTGCTTGCCAATGGCACTCCGATCGACACGACCTCAGTCTTCCAGTTGGGAGTTTACGGTAGTCTAGATTTGGTCGAAGTCGCCGGCTACCTCTCGGAGGTCGATCGAGTTCAACGTTTTGTATCAACTCGTGGACTCAAGATGTTGAAGTGGACGCTGGAGAAAACGAGTTTCAACGAGGACAAGTCTCCAGCCACCATCCGTAATGCTATCAAGCGAGCTTCGAGCGCCACTATGCAGTGGCAACATGAAAACTTAGACAACGGAGAGGCTCATAAATGGTGCACATAGTCTGCAAGCGGGAAAGGGTGAGTGGTGCCTTGAAACAAGCAGAGCTCCAACAAACGTTGATCTGCATTCGTAGGACACATGCACCAAGCAGTGGCGTGGTGGCTTCGCGGCATTGACCAGACTAAGGGAAACTTGTTTCACTGCCTTTCGAAGTTTTTCACAGGTTGTGAGAAGAGCGATGGCCCATCTTGCCCATTCCAAAGACTTGAAGCGGGCATTTTACAAACCTTCAGCTGCATACCAAGGCAGAGTAAGAGGAACGAGTTACCGAAGCCTTGGGTTTAGGACGACAAGTTCGTAGAGACGGTGCAGCGCACCCCTTACTGCAGACGAGTGATCTGTTGCTCCTCTGGTTATCAACCTCTGCATGGGTGCTCGGTCGAGCAACCGATAGATATTGTGTTGAAGTACCTGTCCGAGATCGTTTCGGTCCCTGCCGAGCTCAGTTGCAGAGCTGAAAAAACAAGAAGTGAGGCAATCTGGTGCTTAGGACTCTCGACTCGCGAGTTTCGACGACTCACGCAATGACAACCCCCACACACCATCGTGATTCCACCAATGCTATTCAGTAACTTCAAACCCTCCAGGAAGCGCTGGCTAACTCCGCGACATACTCACAAAAAAACGCCGAGTGCCAAGAACGACTCCAATGAAATCTCGGATGGAGTACGCTTTCGCACTCAAGCCAGGTGCATCAAATAACGGAGTTGCTGGCTCCGATGTCTTCCGTGGAGAGGAAGCAGTGGTTAGCTACGTGATCGAGTCGGGGCTTCGTTAATACCGGCCAAAACGTGGCAGAGATATTGGGATATCTGGGCTTAGAGCTGGTCTTCGTCACCGATCCAAGCAAACTGGAACGTAAAGTCAGCACCTGCAGTAAAACAAAACGTTGCAAGAATCGTGTTGAGGAAGCTCGTTCGTTCATGGGCGAATACCCAAACGTACCGAAGTGAACGACGCGGTAGGTGAAGATCGTCACAGCCCAAACCAGCATCTTGGACTGGACCAGTGCCGTCTGGGTCTCTAGTACGAAGGCAAGATGATACAATGCGTGGATTCCACAGTTTCGACGCATGATCACGGCAAGAGCCACAAAGGACACGAGCTCCAGTATCCCGTAGAGAAAGACGCTCTCGACGGTTCCCCCAACGTTTTCAGCTGTGACGCCTTGCATCTCCTGGTGGTATTTGGCGTTGGGCAAGTGGACCATTACGAGGGTGAAGTTGGCGTACAGGATGGGGATGAACGTTTCCAAGTACTCTTCGAGAACTAGACACTCAGCGGTGAAGAGCACCTCGAGGGATTCTTGGAGCGTAGCGACGCTGCCGTCAACTGGCTGACGAGCCCTTCGCAAATCTGCGAGCTTCCGATTTGGGCCGACTGGTGTCACCGCTGTCATCGGCTGTACTTCGCTGCCTCGACACGTATGCTGCCACCACTTGGGCTTCGACGTGGGAACAAGTGCAGCAGTTATCGGTGCAGTGATTTCAGCGGAGTGGCCTTGATCAGGGCTGGCAGGCATTGACTGGCTATCCATTTTCTGCAGTAGGAGGCTGCTGTTGTGCGAAATTCGGTGCGATTTGATGCAAGAGCGCAGTCGAATATCGGAGCTTGTTCCCTCCTGGAAAACGTTGTGGAGATCACTGCACAAAGATCTAATCGCGCGCAGCAAGTCGGTGCTGGTGGTTCCTGTGTGCTTTTGAAGCTGCGCCAGGATTTGTTGTGTTCGACGGTGAAGTTCTCGTAGCTCAATGGCCGTCTCAAACACGTCGACAGCCATGATCAGCAGCACTGTTTTGAAGGACCGGATACTCTGCATACAAGTAGCCAGGTACAGGGCGTCGAAGAAGATGATAATGAAGGTAAGTTCCTCTGGCAGCAAGTCTTCTTTGGTTGAGAAGATGCGCGTGTAGGTGTATTTGAACACCAACTTGATCACAGGCAGTAGCAAAATCGTTGGCCGCTCCCAGTTTGTGTCAATCGTGGCTTGAAACAGGACTTGGAACGCTGGGTACGTTACCAGCATCAAGATGTTCACCGTCTGAAACTTGGTGAACTCCACGAGTTGCTCCTTGTGGGTCATAATTTTACGAAAAGCGCGGTCCCCGATGATAACCCGAAAGACAATCGCCATCATAAAGTACATCACCATCGAAAGCGAGATGGTGATAAAAGGAATCGGGAATGTCCAGCAAGCAGCGATTCCCATATCTACTAGCACGCTCAAGACCGCGACGGAGATGCAAAAGACAACGAGCTTCCGAGTAGAAAGGGCCACACCTTCAACGTAGACAGCTGCATGAGTCACTAAAATGACGGGCACCACGCCTTCCAATACTAAAGCACGTATCCAGAACCCGTAATTGGCCTTCCAGCCGTCAGCTGGGTCCTGCAAAGGAACACATTCCTGTGCGACCACGAGCAATGCCATAGGCACTGGAGTAGCGAAGATCACCACAAGTACTCGCCACAACGGTGTGCTCCGGGTGTACTCGTCAAGAGCCAACATCCTCTCGATGGAGTATTTACCCCCGTAAGTTGTAGGCTGGATTGAAAACCAAAGGCGCGTTATCTTGGACCACCAAGCCTTGAGACGAAGGGACGACGCGTTAGGAGCAGGTGGTGACGATATCTCGCCTGACATGATGCTTCCAGCGAAAAACCCGCGATGGTCGACCAAACTTCAGGAACTGCTGCAGCGAATCTGCTCACACCTGGAAAGCTGAGGTTTGGACGTGGTTGAGCACAGAAATACCCCAAGGTCAGTACCATTCATGGCTTTCCTACAGTCCTCAAAGACCTATCCTCCTCCCAACCTATCGAAAGCTGTCCGATGAGAACCCGTATTTAGATTTTTCGTCAGAGCTCCTGTTCGTCAGAGCTCCTGTTAGACGCCATGTCAGAATTTTAACATTAAATTGAATTGCAGTACGCAGTTTCCGTCGGAGTGAAGCCTCAGTCTTCGCAAGCCTATAATACAAAAAGGGATTTTTTTGCAAGAAAGGATAATACCATAGTTTGCTACCTTCACTCTACCAAATTCGCCTCAAACTGCCCGAGTGGGAAAAATGTCCGCGACATGACAGATTCTATCATAAGCACAAGAGGAGGTGCCCGCTTTTGATCTATTTCCCCCCTCGTTACCGTTACCCTTTATCAGGCTGCAGCATTACTGAAGCTGGCCATTGTCTCCGGCCCGATACATCTGGTCGACTGTCGTCTGCGCTTTGGCTCTGGCCAACATGCCACGCGAGGTAAAGTTGAAGACCGTGTCGACAGATATGGTGGTGGAAACGAACTGAATACGTTGCAGGAGCAACACGACAGTTCAAAAAGTGATCTTGTGTCTTCCCAACAGATTTCAATACCAAGCATCTGCATTCATCGATTTTCAGTGCCTTGACAAATCCTCCGCCGTTAGGATGTGGTCAAGTCCAGTAGGAAGTACAAACTGCTTGCCGGCTTAACGACTGCATGCAACCGCCCCCATTCTTTTCTCAAGACGGAGTCGCGATCGTTTCCGTTGCCATATCGTCCTATCCGTGAAGGCTAAAAAAATCTTACTTCAGAAGTAATCATAAATAGTAATTCGGATTCCTAACAAAAATGATGACGGAGTGTATACGCCTCGGGCGGACGTTTTGCAACGACTGATTCCATGTTACTTATTGCATGAGTGTGTTTGGCGTGAGGCAGGGCATACGAGGTCAACAAGCACAAGAACTACCGGATATATGATGTATGATGCCTTACCAGTGAAATGTTCATGCAGACATGTACACGAAGCGAACCCCATGGGTTCACATTCATTTAAAATCGTCATCGACGTGGGAAACCTCCGGCGTTGCGCACGTCACAGATTCTATCCTAAGAGGTCCTGGTTGACATCGCCCTCTATCAGGTTGGACCACTGCAGCAGTCCTGAAGCTGGCTATTGTCTTCTATATCTGGTCGACTGTCTCCCGAGTGTTGGCTTTGAACAACATGCCAGGCGACAGAACGCCGGCGAACGTACCGGCTCCTAATGCATCGGACCGGACTCGCCTTCGTCTCAAGGACTGGTGGAGTCAGATTGTCCGCGCCTGGTTTTCAATCCAGCCTACGACTTACGGGGGGAAGTACTCTATCGAGCGCATGCTGGCTCTTGACGAGTACACCCGGAGCACACCGTTGTGGCGAGTACTTGTGGTGATCTTCGCTACTCCCGTTCCTATGGCATTGTTCGTGATCGCGCAGGAAATGATTCCTTTACAGGATCCAACAGAGGGCTGGAAGGCCAACTACGGGTTCTGGGTCCGTGTTGTCGTATTGGCAGGCGTGGTGGCGTTCACTTTGGTGACACATGCTGCCATTTACATCGAAGGAGCGACCCTTTCTACACGGCAACTCGCAGTCTATTGCATCGGTGTCTCGGTCCTGACCGCGATAGCAGATATGGGAGTCGCAGCTTGCTGGACATTCCCAATACCGTTTTTCACCATCTCGATTTCGATGGTGCAGGTTTTCATATTGGTAATGGTCTTCCGGGCTATCGTCGGAGGCCGCGCTTTTCGAGAAATTGGGACGCACAAGGAGCAGCTCGTAGAGTTGAGAAAGTTTCAGACGGTGAATTTCTTAATGGTGGTAACGTATCCATCTTTTCAAGTCCTGTTTCAAGCCATCATCGACACGAAATGGGAGCAACCAACGGTTCTACTACTTCCTGTCATCAAGATGGTGCTGAAATACACCTACATGCGCACCTTTACGACCAAAGAAGACTTGGTGCCAGAGGGAACCACGTTCACTGTGATCTTCTTCGACGCCTTGTACCTGGCTACTTGTATGCAGAGTATCCGGTCCTTCAAAACGGTGCTACTGATAATGGCTGTTGATGTGCTTGAGACGGCGATTGAGCTACGAGAACTTCACCGTCGCACACAGAATATCCTGGCGCGGCTTCAAAAGCTCACAAAAGTCATCAGCACCGACTTGCTGGGCGCTGGTAGATCTTTGTGCGGTGAGCTCCACAACGTTTTCCAGGAGGGAACAAGCTCCGATATTCGACTGCGCTCTTGCATCAATTCGCACCGAATTTCGCACAACAGCAGCCTCCTACTGCAGAAAATGGATAGCCAGTCAATGCCTGCCAGCCCTGATCAAGGCCACTCCGCTGAAATCACTGCACCGATAACTGCTGCACTTGTTCCCATGTCGAAGCCCAAATGGTGGCAGCGTACCCTTCGAGGCAGCGAAGTACGGCCGACGACACCGGTTATACCAGTCGGTCCAAACCAGAAACTCTCCAGATTACAAGGGGCTCATCAGTCGGATGACGACAGTGTCGCTACTCTCAAAGACTCCCTTGAGGTGCTCTTCACCGCCGAGTGTCTTGTTCTCGCCGAGTACTTGGAAATGTTCATCCCCATCCTCTACGCCAACTACATTCTCGTGATGATCCACTTGCCCAGCGCAAAATACCATCAGGAGATGCGAGGCCTCACTGCTGAAAACGTTGGGGGGACCGTCAAGAGTGTCTTTCTTTATGGGTTGCTGGAGCTCGTGTCCTTTGTGGCTCTTGCAGTGATCTTGAACCGAAACTGCGGAGTTCACGCATTGCATCATCTTGGATTCGTCCTGGAGACGCAGACAGCACTGGTGCAGTCCAAGATGTTGACTTGGGCAATGGTGACCTTGACCTACCGCGTCGTCCACTTCGGTAAGGTTGTTTATGTCTGCACTACTGCGCGAGGTTGCTCGATCATATTCTGACAAGTTTTTCAACTACAGGTGCTGACTTTACGTTCCAGTTTGCTTGGATCAAGATCGAGGGCCAGCATTAAGTCAAACGACACTTCACTTTTATCTAGCAGAGCTTGAAAATCGTCTTCCGGGTGATGCTTATGTTAGATGCTCAAGTGTTCAGACGGCCACGATGCGAAGCCACTGTCGTCCAGATAGGCGTAGGGAGTATCAATGAGCTAATGTACACGCAAATGATCAAGGCAGCTCTTTCTTTCAATGTTTCAATTTGAAGACTAGCGCGTGAATGCTGCATCACTCTGACTGCTGTCCAAACCGATCGAGTACACTGCGGACCGCACAGCAATCAAATGTAAATCCTGGCATACAGTCGACCAGGAGCTCCGACAAGAAGCCGAAATACGGTTCCTCGCCGCGGTTGTAGATCCAAACAAGATCGTGCAGCACGTCAACAACGACGCCTTCCCGAGTACCAGCACCAATGAACCAAAAAACCTTCCTCTGCAGTTCTTCAAGCTTGTGCGTAAGTAGAAAATCACCTCGGGCACACAACGCAAGTACTTGACGTCCTTCTGTGGTAAAACGGTTCCACGTTTCCTGGTCGACGTACGAGAGATCAGGTACGAGCTGCTGGTAGTGACCAGGAGTAGGTCCGTTGAATTGGTAGCCGCTGCGGTAGCCGCAGACGCTGAAGCCGATAAACCCTCCAGTTGTAGGATTCTTCCTTTGCCCGTCGCACGCTTGTGTGTAGGCCTTGATGGTCTGCACGTTCACAGATATCCGTTTTGCTCGTTCTTCAACCGTGAGAACTGGGAAATCGTATTCGAGCAGGAATCGCTCCCCTTTCACTTCGTTCAGATCTGGTGGAGGCTCGAGTCGGTATTTTCCTGTTGCTGCTGGCACGAAAACCCCGCCTGGACAAAGAAACCATTCTCCTTCTCCGTGCCTTTGGTGAGCTTAACGCGCATGCGCATGGCCTTGCAGCAGCTTCAGCAGAAGCGCAAGCGGGAGTTTCATGGCGGTTGCCTCTCATCGACGCCTGCACAAGCAACCCTCCTTTCGGCTTCCACACGTAGAAGTCCACACAATGCCGCTTCCTAAACTCTTGTTGCGGGTAGCAACGCTCGCTCTCTGCTGTTCCACTACCGCGATAGGTTCCTGTGTGCACGACCAGCTCTCCGCACGCCTGGTTTCCAGCGCGCAGAGCTACTCTAACGACCCTCGGCAGCCGCACGACGCCACGTTCGCTCCATCCCCAGCCCCCAGTACCCAAGAGCAACCGATCGTCATCGAGCAGATAGTAGACGTCCAAGAAGAGCAACATATTCTACAGTTCCTGCATCCACGAAACCAATAACCCCTTTGTCCATGCACAAGCGCAACTTCCAGATCAAGACCCTCTTGTTACCATCCCGGCTCTCTCCTTCTGTAACTGTAGTTGTATCCTCTCTAAGCGCTGGTCTTGGCCACCGCACGCTGCACGAAGCGGTTGCTCTTGACCGACACTTCCTGGCGCTTCTTGGGCACGTTGTACCAGAAGCGCACGAAGCCGTCGCGCGTGGCGAAGATGGTGTGGTCCTTGCCTAAACCCACGCCCGTGCCCACGTGGTACTTGGTGCCGCGCTGGCGGATGATGATGTTGCCGGCCAAGACACTCTGGCCGCCGAACTTCTTGACGCCCAGACGCTTGGACTCCGAGTCGCGGCCGTTCTTGGTGGAGCCGCCCGCCTTCTTGGACGCCCAGCGGCGCGACAGCGTGAACAGCTCCTCGCTCTTGCGCGCCGTCGAGACGCTGCACCCGAAGACGCGCGCCATGCCCATCGCCATCGCCATTTTAGTCCCCAGAAGCTCGAAAGTTGCGTTTTGGCCACACAAAAAGAAAGCCGGCTAAAGGTACACAATATATATCGTACAGAAGTTACAGTTAGTTGCGTTCGGTACACCATTTTGGCTCTAAAGCGTCGGGTGCCGTATTGCCCATTTTGAGGAAGCTCATCTGGATCGAGACATGACGTACGTGACGGGAGGCGATGTGGTGGCCAAGCGCTCGCCCTGGCGGCTGTCCATCGTGACGGACGCGATCTGGGGGGTTGTCAACTTCGTGGGGCTCTTGTACGTCGTCACACAGGCTGCTTATGGTGATGAAGGAGAGACTAACACGGTTTGTGGCATGTTGAGCAGCGTGACGTCGCTCTTCTCGGTACGATGCTTCGGGTGTAAGGGCTGATGCGGACATGATGCTTATTAAATAGTTCTACTTGCAAACATGCAGGACCCGGCGACGGCGACGCGCCCGAACAGCAACATTGGCCAAGGCTCGACGACGACCCGCAGCTTGGGCGGCAACGGAGGGCCGCGTCGACCCATGGGCGGCGTCAACCACCGCGGCACAATCAACATGCCCAGTACGTGGACTGCTATCGAGGAGGGTGTGTTCATTGATGCTGATGAGCTGGTGTTGTACTGTGCAGTGGGCGGAGGCTGCTGCGGCTAGACTCGACACGACACGAAGGCAGACTTAAAGCAAGAGGTGCAGGATCGAGGCTTGTAGGAACAGAGAGACAAGCAGTCCCTATGGCTTGACATGCAGCATATGTTATGTGATCTTTTCTATGAAGAGCCGAGCTGTCAGCTCGCCTCATGGGTGTGAGCTTACTTGGTCCGTTGCTTCTTGGTCGCGCCCTTGGTGAAGTTTTTGAGCTTCTTTCCCTTCTTCTTCTTCTTTCCAAGACCTTCATTCTCGTCGTCGTCGAGGTTCTTGCCCTTGTTCTTGCCGGCGTTCTCCTCGCGGCCCAGCACGCGCTTGAGCGCGTTCATGCTGCGCTCCTTCTCAGTGGTCTCGGCACCCGTCGTAGGGAGGAAGTGGTTACGCTTGCCCTTGACCTTGCGCTCAGCTTCGCCGTCGCGCATCTTGTCGAACTTGCCCATAGACGCCGTGGAGAACTGCACCTTCTCCAGGGCCTTAGTGGTGCCGTCCTTGCCGCGCTGCTTGGCCTTCGTGTCGTCCGTGTTCATGAGCTCCACAGGGATGCCCGTAGGGGTCCGCCCGGCAATGCCAGCGAGCTGCCTGCCACGTCCCTGCTTGAGGTTCTTGGCCTGCGCCGTCAGGTTCTTGTCCACACGAGCCTTCTTCTCCTGCTTGCGCTTAGTCCACGGGTCCTCCTTGTCTCCCTCCTTCATCTCCACAGCCCAGTCCTTCATGTCATCACCAGCACGCTGGTAACCCCACGAGTGGCCCCACTCTCCAGTGTTCTCGTCAAAGACCTTGCGGGTCTTCTTGCGCTTCTCAATGCCCTTCTCCTTGGCGAACTTCTCCCATCTCGTCTCCACCTTGGGCTTAGGCAGCGGCTTCTCGCGCGGGATGACCGTCACAGGTCCAGGCAGCAATGCCAAGGGCCCCATGTCGGACATCTGACGGGGCAGCTCGAAGATGTGGTTGATCAGAAGCTGCACGTTCTCACGGGCATGAAGCGCCAGCTCCTTCTCGCCCTGGTACGCGAACGGGTGCGTGTCGAAGGCCGCCAAGTTGCCCAGGTCGTAGGCCAAGTCGTCCTCCTTCTGCACGTCGCTCGTGCTGCCCACGGCGAACGCGGCCGGCGCGATCTCCGAAGCCTTCACCACCATGTTGCTACAGTCGATACACTTGGAGTCTAGGAACTTGTAGTGGCACAAGCGGGTGGAGCACAAGCAGAGTTTGACTGGTTTGGTTGGTGCGGGGTTTTCAACCAATGAGAGGACGTGGAGGAAGGGGATTGGATGAAAATGGGGGAAAGGGATTTGACCAATGGGAAAGAAGTTGACGTGGACAATGGGCGAACGAGAGGGTACTGTGGAGGTGGACACTGTTTTGCGTTCAAGCTTCTCGTGGTCTAGGCGATCAATTGCTATTGTTGTGCTTGGGTTTTCATCGAAGTCATTGTGGTTTTTCTTTTTTTAATGGACACACCCTGGGGATCACCAGCTCACCTGATTCCCGTAAACTAAAGTAGTTCCCGTCTTCACAGGAAGAATGCCGGTCGTACCGGGACTACTTAAGTACATTTGACCTGCTATTCGGGTTGAACTGATTCTGCTGTCGTTTCGAGATCTCTTCGCTGGAACGACGACGGCACCGAGTAAAACGAATCCATTCGGCAAGGCAGTTTTCGATGAAGAACAACATTGTGGTTCTCGAAATTGCATGTGCATCTCTAAGCGGACCACTACATCGAAGTTGAGCACATCGAGATCCTACACGAAGGAGACTGCTGCTTTACTAATAGGAGCTGACTGTGTCACAGACAGCGACGAAAACGGAGGTCGCCCTGCTTGTTGCGGCTCCCAAATTAAAAAATATTACAGTTCCCAGGGCAAGTCGTTTTTCTACTGATTGGTTAGACTTCTATCGTCAAAATGCGCCCACTACGAAGGCAACCATGAAAGGCTATCACTGCACTAACACAGCGCAAAGCCTAGGTGCGGCCAATACCTGCGGATGCTGCACGAGTCATTCATGCAATTCTATCGTCATTAACACGAGTCCAATGTACTTTACTTATGGGTCACAAGCTCACTCACGCGGCAGACCAACCCGTTCAGCACAACGTAATGTATTTCATTTTTTAGTTCACGCTGTGAGCCTGAACTCCCTAGCGCAACAACGCAAGTTTCACACAAAATCCACACTAAAAGTCAATTGTACCGCCTTGCAGGTTGCCATTTCGTATCCACAGGCAAGCAAACCCTTCTAACAGAAATGCCACAGATACCACTCATGCACTCGGAAGCCAAGATGCCATATTCTACGTCTCCAGAGTCGTCAGATTCTGAGTCATGAAGATAATATCACATGCAGAATCCGGTTCAAGCGAGCCACGTCGCTTTGCAATCGCGTTTCCAGCGAAAGAAAACGCTCGTTCCGAAGGCACCGAGGTCGTAACACACCCGAGCCACTTTCGAGCTAGTTGGGCAAGAGTCGGAAAGGCCGTGTGGTTCTTCTTCCACCAATCCAGCGACGATGGAGGCTTCTGTGGGTTCTTGCTCACCTTCGCTTGTCCCGAACGGCTCAAATACTTGTCCAATTCAGACGCATTCTTGCCTGATATGCTCCTCGGATGGGGTACTTTGGAGTACCATTCTCGAGCCGTAGAGAAGATGCTGCCAGGAGGCTCCAGCACGCGCTGTCGGGTTGGCTTCGCGGGTTTCGAGACTTCCATTTTCCACTTCACCCGCACCCTCCCTCATAGTTGGGAGCATCTCATTCAGTAGATTCTTCCGAGACAACTCGTGTTCATGAGCCGTAAAAAGGTTCGAGTTCGTGAGGTAGGGGTCGAGCAGTGACACCCAGAGCAGCTCGGGCTTCGTAACCTCCTCGAACTGCTTATCAAGAAGTTTTCCAAAACTTCGACGTGTAGTCCTGGGACCCAGATCGCCTCCACGTCCAAGACTCCAACACAAACGCTTCGTTGCCGAAGTGCACCGTCAAAACAATGTAGCTTCCTCCATTCACGGCTGGGCAGATCTCAGCTGAAGCGGAGAAGAACTTGCATTTGGTCTCAATCTCTTGATGAGAGAGCATCAGTACTCGCTAGCAGAACGTTTGATGCGGTTCGAAACCGTTTGGCGAGTCGGAAGCGATAGCTTGGTCGACAAGCTGTTAACGTACTGCACGAAGTTGATGAATTCTGGGTCCTCGAGGATGCTCATGGGTCGCAAACTCGTGCTGAGCCACTCCGTAAGTAGAGCCACAGCCTTGTCTTGTTCAGACACAGCTGCTGGAGTCGTGAAACGCGTGTCTGACCAACGAGTGGCGTCGACGATTGTCGAGTGGTGTGCCGTTTTCTGGGCCTTACGTCGCCGCTCGTTCTCTTCAAAAGCGTCCAGCTCTTCGGCGTGGTAAGCCTTCATGTGGGGTCCGGCGGAGCTTTTGCCCTTTACCATTCGCAGCGCGCAGTTGCAGCGAAGGCACCAGGCGTTCTTGGCGTGCTCGACTGTCAGTTCGTCGGCCGGGATATCGGAGTACGCTTCATCGGCAACGCAAAAGATGAACTGCCAGTAGGCTTTAATACGTTGTTTGGGCATTTTGAAGAGCCTCATGTTTCCATCTCTTGATGTCGTTGCCATTGTTGTAAGACAATGGCGTGTTGTAAGACGAGTTGTTGAGCTGCTGGGTGAGTTTGTTCGTGGGGTGAACGGTTGTGTCATTCCTGATCTGGGCCGCTGTGAGTCTACCAGTCTTGTCCGCGATTCTTGCGGTGTCCCTCGACGCGTGGGTGGAGGTGTAGTGAAGCTGCCGCCCCCAGCATCGCCTGGGTCATCCATATTGAAGTACGTGTCCGTCCACCCACACCAAGCTCGTACTCGTTGCAAACTGACTGCTCTCGCTGCGCCAATGGCTGGGCGCCGGACGACACAGGGCCAAGACCGTGGCTCCGCGGAACGAACAAGCCGCGACTCAACACGATCAAGTGCTCGGACGTCTTTTGGAAAATCGACGGCTGGCGGCGCTCGGATCTCTCTGTACGTGAACTCGTATTGAGCTGCTTTGTGCATTTTGGGGAGAGATGATGACTATCAACTGTAAATCTCGAAAGTTATCGACTTCGAGTGTGGCGATCTTCGGGGCTTCTTCACCGGAGCCACATTTTAACTTAACAGTTACAGGCGTTCAAATGCATGCTTGACTGAGAAGCAATTGCTTGTCTTCATGCACTGTTGCCTTGATAATTAAACCGCTGCGGTTTGGAATGCATTCGTGCAAGTGCACAAACTTCAATGCAGATTTCGGCATTGAGAGGTGCATCAGTCACCTTGTCGGCGGCACTACGTCAAAACTGTCGAGGGTGGCCCAAGTGTGTACAGAGTGGCAACAAGCCGAGGCAGCCAAGACAACACTGCGATGTCGTCCCAAAGCGGCTTCAAAGCTCGTGCATGCTGGGAGTGTCCTGACGAAACATCGCACAAGAACCCGACGCAAAAGAGACTCCGAAGACATTTCACCGGCTGCCATCAACAAGACGTGTTGCCGGTGCCTCTACGGACCGAGCCACGAGCCTCGCTGTTTGGCACACGCACCAGAACCATCAAGGATGTCGCGCCATCAAGGCCGTGGATAGGTCTTCCTGCGGCGTGCGGCTGGCAGAGTTCGGCGCCATAAGCTCACACATCTTGCACTGATCGAGCAGATGTGCTTATCCAGTGCAGCGAAAGAGGATCCCCGCTAGACTGTCCCCACCCAGCACCTGCAGAACCAAGTGATCCCCTCAAGATACAGCTGAAAGGCCAGTCAGAGACGCCTCCACGGTTGGATAGCCGTGTTATCAAAGCTACTACAAGTTTACCTTTAGATTTGCTTCAGGCTTCAGGTTGACCAGCATTTCATATCTCGCTGCGGTTGCCGTCGCCTAGCCTAGACTAAGGTATTCGTGGTCTTCACTCGCCATTCTCCTTTCCCCCCCATCAAGCAGCACCGTCCGTCCACCAGCTACATAGCAACAACCATGCAAGTCTACCACTTTCTCGCCGTCACCGCTATCGTTGCTGTAGCCCTCGACACAGCCGCCAGTGCCCGCCAGGAGGATGCCACCACTTCCGAGGAGGTCTCAAATGACGCACTCGACGTTATCCTCGGAGCTTCCAGCACGGCCGGATCTGTCATCGCCGGTGCCACTGACACCATCGGCTCAGCCACAGGCTCCAGCGGAGCGTGCAGTGTTGCCACGGCTGGTGTCTTCGCGACCGCTTTCGCGGTGGCCGCCGCAGGCCTCGTATAAACGAGGAGAGTGCTGCCCACGAACCAACCGCTGAGCTCTAGTGCAGAACGCCGCCGCCGACCGCGTTGCATATTCAAAGTCTCTGTCCAAGTAATAAACGTTGAGCGTCGGTAGTGGTTTGGCTGGCAAGCTCACGCTGGACCCTGTCGTTCTTCCTGCCAGGTTGTCAGCTTGCACAGGTACGACAAAGCCGGACGCAACCGAAGTCTAAGCGCATGTGCAATACATTTGTTTGGGAAGCTGCATGTACCTCACAGGAGGCTGCAAGCTCATTTGCTGCTATTGCAGCCCGTCGCGCTTCGAGCGCCCTTTATCGACGAGGCTCATTTATCGTTCGTGGTGTTGCATCTATCGCTGCGACCTGCATCACGACGCCACGCAAAATGCGTGTTGTCGTCGTGTGTTGGTGCGTGAAGGCGGCAAAGCCTCGGAAAAGTGCGGATCATGCCAGCTTCTTGCAAGAGCGAGTGGGTGCAGGTCACTTCAACATCACGATATCTTTTCGCCATTGCCACCGTTCGGTGCGACTTCCCGCGCCGCACAAATGGAGACCCTTCAGCCTTCAGCTCTTCGGCTGTCGCCGACGGCGTCGCAAAGGCTCATTCTCACTTCTGCTTCCAAGTGCCCAAGTCCTCCACTCCACCTCCCCAGTCCACCATGAAGGTTTTCCAGCTCCTCGTCATCGCCTCGCTCGCCATCGCCGCCGTCAGCGGCCAGACCTCCACGGCTGCCTCTACTGGTGGCTCCGCCGCCACGACTTCGGCTGCGGCTTCGACTGCTGCCTCGACTGTCTCATCGGCTGCTGCCGACACCACGTCCGCTGCTACCTCGACGGCGGCCTCGGGCATGGACTCCAGCATGAACATGACCTCCAGTGGCACCTCAAGCGGCACGGATACGACCACGGCCACCAGCGGCACCGGCTCCGAAGCCGTGGGCTCCGAGGAGTCGTCGGGCACCACGGAGTCGTCGGGCGACGCCGAGGACACGGTCGCAGACGCCAGCGCGTCGGCTTCGGGCTCGAGCGGCGCCTCGCAGGTGGCTGGCGCCATGGGTGCTGCCACGGCGGCCGTGCTGGCCGTGGGCACCTACTTCCTGTAAGAAGACTGCCTTCGACCGACCAACTCGACACGAGTACACTAGTGTTTTCCATACGTCGCCGCGCCGACAATGCATTTTGTAGATAGCAGGCCTCTCCAGCTTTAACCAAGACAAGAAAATCTGCGTCCTATTCATCCTCTCCGACTTGCGCGTTGCCTGCTTTGCCAGCCACTGATCTTTTCAGTGGTCGAGTGCAGTCTTTCATTAATCAGGTGAAACAAGAACCCGGATTTGCCTGTAGGACACCTTCCTCTTTTCAAGCCAAAGGTGACGGATATATCCGCTGTACCCGGATTTGCCTGTAGGACACCTTCCTCTTTTCAAGCCAAAGGTGACAGATAGTATATCCGCTGTACCTGACACCTCGTCAATGGGTTAACGCGTTGCAAGCTGCAATGTGGCCACGGGCGCTTCGCTGGCGTGCGTTGCCGTCTGGGCGGCCAGCAGGCAATCGGCTCTGTCTCGCTGTCTGGCGCGCTGACATGGCAGCGGCAGTGCCCAGACAGCACTATCGCTGCGGACAACGCATGCAGCCATTACCGCAGGCTCCCGCGCTCACACACACAACGCGACGGCATGAACAAAAGCACCAGCAAGCGCTGACTATCCGAGCCGCCAGACAAGACAACTTCAACGAGCGCACAAAACGTCGCTTGTTTTATAACTCACCCAATCAGCGCGCGCGGAATTACCACGCAACCCCACGAAATGCGCTAATCTTCCAGTGAACGACACCTGGCAAAAAAGAGAGCCAAAACAGTCGGTCGCACGACATGCCGCAGAAGGATAGACCCATGGTCTCTCCACGTCAGTACAACCGATCGCCTCGGGCTTCCGGAAGCTCATTCTCACTTTCACCTCCAAGCGCGCAAGTCCTCACCCCACCCAAGCCCCCCATTCCAACAATGAAGGTTTTCCAGGTCCTCGTCGTCGCCGCCCTCGCCATCGCCGCCGTCAACGGCCAGACCTCCACGGCTGCCTCGACTGGCGGCTCGGCTGCCACGACGACTGCCTCCGCTTCCGCCTCGCTTACCGGCTCGGCTGCTGCCACGGACGGTACCGCGACGGCCACCTCGGGTGCCGCGGATACGCCGGTGGGCGCCACCAGCACCACTGGCTCGGTCGGCACCGTGGGCTCCAGCACCACCGAGACCTCGGGTTCGTCGGGCGTCACGACCTCGTCGACCACTACGGACTCTTCGTCCTCGGCCGCTGCTGAGTCGAGCGGTTCCACGGCCGCGTCGGCTTCGGCTTCGGGCTCGAGCGGCGCCTCGCAGGTGGCCGGCGCCATGGGCGTTGCCACGGCTGCTGTGGTCGCCATCGGCTCGTACTTCCTGTAAACTGTCTGAGAAGGAGGGTATCTTGTCATTGACAACTGAGCTCCCTTAGTTGCAGCACTTCAAGCGCAAGCAATAGACGTACATTTGCTGTTTCCATGCCTTGCCACTTGTTTGCCACTTTGTTGTTCGGTTGAAAAAGGATTTGGAAGATCGTCAACGAAGTGATTGGATTACGAAGTTTACGAAGGTGAAAGTTTCGGAATACGATTACCACTTTGTTGTTCGGTTGAAAAAGGATGTAATTCCCAGTTTCACTTTCAAGTTCCAACCGACTCCACCACCAACTCAAAAACCATGAAGTTCTTCCAGGTCCTCGCTGTCGCTGCCCTCGCTGTTGCCGCTGCTAACGGCCAGTCAGCTGCCAACACCACCCCTACGGTCACGAGTGCAGTGGCCCCTGCAGCCGGTGCTGCCTCGACCGGATAGACCCGAGAATGATACAGTGGCAGTGTTGCGAGGTTCACCATTCAGCGATCAAGTGTCTTAGCTGTCAAAAATTGACAGCAAACTGATAGATATACACAAACTACTTCTTCAATCAGCAGATCCGATTGATAGATAGCTTTGACTGCTATTTGGTTGATTGAAAGCGCGAAACTCGCCATCTCAATGTTAGCAATTCTCTCATTTTGAATTCGTTAACGGAGTCACGAGATCATGGAGAGGCAGGCGCCCCTGTTGAGTCCATTTGATCTGGGGCGAGATCTACCGCTGCAAGGTGGAGTCGACCCAAGACGACTCCGTCATTCGACTTCTCAACCAGAAGACGGGCGACAAATGGTTGGCATGCTGCAACTCGTCTCGGTAGCTGCCGTGGTCATGCTAATTCGCCTGCGTGCTATGATTTCAGGGCCTGCCGCGTTACTTCGGCGAATATTAATTCATTCCGGTCGAAGCAGAGCTAAGATCTTCGACTGGGCGGACTACGAGAGGTGGTCATTGGAATTATACAGGTACGAGGGAACTGTAGCTCGCAGCGTTGCTATTATCGCTCGTTAACCAGTCTGTACGATGCTCCACTTGCGAGTAGGAGGCGTTCAGAGGCAAGCTAGGACCGCTTACGAGCAGCTACAACCCTAGCCAGGATTGGTGCAAGCTGTCCCTGAAGCAGAAGCACTCGATATACTTCATGCAACTGAAACTCGAGTGCCAGATTGGTGGGAGCTGAGGCAGCTGGTCGTTCCCGATGAAAAGACCCTGCCGCAATTCAAAAGCGCGTGCCAGTTGAAAACGGGGCGCTTTGAAACATGGGGCTCCGTCACGAAGCAGTACCGTAAGAACCGACGACGGGGCCGCGAAACTCGCTAGGGGATCAGTCCTTGGTTGGCGGATAAATCTTAATGATTCAAAAGTTAACTTGACACTTGTTGTAGTACTAGCCGCGCAACGTCTTGCTCTGCAAACACCCATTAAAGCGGTTGTTGTTTGCCTCAACAGTATTCTCTACGGGTGCCGCCAAGTGTGAGCTCGCTTCGGTTCTTCCGCCTTGCAAGACTACTCGGGGTTGTTGGCGGTCGATCAACTTCAACTTCAGCTTACGTGCACCACATCCATTTAATATATTTACACAAAGTTACACAAGTCACTCTTTTGGATTCCACATTTGCGTATCATGGCGTTGGCACTCAAGTTCGCCGAGGAAGGCGAGTTCAGGTGCGTCTTTCGCGCTTCCCAAGGTCCCCACGACCGCACAGAACACTCACCTTGTACCGATGCGTTTCCCTTTCCTCGTCAGCTCTCGCGCAGGCGACGTCTCGTCGCTGGAGACGCCCGACGTCGCGCCCAGCAAGGCCTTCTTCCGGGTAACCTTTTTCCTCCTTTTGTATCATGCCACGAACATGGCGTTCTGGCGTACCCTGCTGTTTGTTTACTCAAATATCACGTATGCTTTACAGTGGAGCCGCGCCGTACGGGAGTTACTGGACGATGAGCCTGTAAAGGTGCAAACTTTGCTGGTGGCTATGCCCGGAGCCCCGCAACAATTCGTGCAGCAGTTAACCAAGACGTGGAAGCCCGTGGGAACGCTGGTTACAAGTGATCAAGCCATCGTACGGCCGTTTTTCGACCTGAACAAGGCTCCAGCGGCTCAAATTGACGCTAACTTGTTGTTTTCTAGCGTCCGTGCAAGTTACAGGAGGGTCTGGAGTCCCCGTCAGCTTCCGTGCTGCTGTCCAAGTCAGGCGTGAACGTCTCAGAGGCTGGCAATACGTTGGTGCTGTTGGTGGGACAGGAAGTGCCTGCTGCAGCCTCGTGGGCGTGGTTTAACACGCTCAGAGAGCACGTTAACGCCGAGGAAGTCGTGTGTCTGGACTCGCAGCTGTCGACCATCTACGCGGACCAATACGCAGACAGCGAGATGGGCCCGAAGCTCAGGATGCTGGCGTCCTCGACTGTGAGCGACAAGACGAAGATGCAGAGCCCCGTGCGGCCTCTTGAAGTGCCGCAGTTCGTGGCGGGGATTCCAGCGGCGCTGCTAACTCACGTAGGGCTCTTATAGTGAGGATGGAGCGTTGAAATGGACTCTAATTGTTGTTGTTTGTGATAGGGTGAGCTGCGGAAGCGCCGTGTGCGCGTGTTCGTGAGTCTGCGGGACGTGTCGTCGACGCCGGTTGACGTGATGCGCAGCTTCCTGCCGTTGACGGAGTCTGCGTCTTCTGTGCTAGGAGCGCTGGAGCGCCCGCTGTTCTTCCAGCCTTCTGGCGAGTCTTCCGCGCCTGAAAAGGGGGCGGCCGGCTCGCTAAACGTGCTCTACACTTAAATCCTGGGCGGAAGCTCAACTGCCATGGAGGAATAGAGGTATTTCGAGCAGACTTACTGTGTATTCTTGGTGGCTGTGTGTGACCATGCCAGGTGATTGTGCTGTGGCGCTGTTTCAGAGTTACCCAGCGATAAATAGCGTCCATCCAAGCGCGCTGTTCTCGTAAGCTGGAAGCTGTTTGTGCTGTCATTTTCCTCACGACTTGAGGCTTTGGGGTATGGAGGCGTAAGGTCAAGTTTGCTTCATCAGAAATGGAGAACCAACCGAACCAGAAAGCGGCTACCGCGCGCCAGTTTTCCACGCGGTTCCTGCCCAGTGATGGCATCCCAGCGTACAACGCGTTGCTGGACAACAAGTTAGGAAAGCGGCGTGAGTTCCTGCTAGGGAATCGCCACTCGTTGGAGCTGATGCAGCAGACAGGAGTGATTGAGCGCGTCGAGACGCAGCCGGACAAGCCGAACCAGTACGTGGTGCACATCGCCGAGAAGCCCATTCATCGGCGCAAAAGACTGCCGCCTCGATCGTGCTCCGGCTCGCTGCCGCGTCCCGAGTCGCAAACGATGCCGTGGCGTCAGCCTTCCGCGTCACGAGGCATCCTAGAGGGATTCGCGTCGTCCAGATTGAATCCTGCAGACGATTTCGACGGGGGGATTAGCGCAGCGAAGAAGGCCAACGCTGCGACGTTGAAGGGGCTCAGTCGAAGCTACAGTGCCGACACCGTGACCGCGTCTTGCAAGCCCGTCATGAAGTCCGCGGCGGCCAATCGCCAGGCTCTTTTCGGCTCGACCAAGTGCAGTGCGCTACTGGAATCGTCTGCTGTTGGATCGTTCAACGTCAAGCAACGAGCAGCGTCGGAACACGCGCCACCGTCTCGTATGTTGGAGCTGCGCCAGCGGAGTCGCAGTGCTGTACCCGCGTTGTTGACTCTTGCTGTGGATACCGCTACGCTCAAGACGAAAGGTTTGGTACCCAAGAGAGCCGTCAGTTCTGCAGTGAATGGAGCCCCACACACGGCCGTGAAAGGAGCAGTGGAGCACTTGCTGGAGAGTGACGCCGCGTTCATGACGCAAATCCGGTCGATGAAGGAGCAGCTCGCGGAATTGGAGAGCAGCAAAGCTTATCTGGATAGCGAGATCGGTCTCTTACGACGGAAACTGCGCGGCGTGAATGCCGTACGGGAGAATGACGTGGCTGTCGCGCACTGCTCGTCGATCATGCAGCATCGGCTTTCGAAAGCGGAGGAAGAGTTTATGAAGCTGGTGACGCAGCAGCAACAAGTCAAGAAGGACGTGGATCGAGTCCGCCGCGAGTTGCTCTCCCTTCGTAAAGTTCGACACAAGCTTCAAGAAGACAGCGAGCACGTGGCGCAGTCGAACCAAACGTTCGAGGAGAAGATCCACGCGGCCAAGAGCGTGAGGAATCAACTCTCGGAGGAGTTCTCCGAGCTTGAACGCCGTGCCGAAGGCGAATTGGAGGAGCAACGGCTCAACTTGCCGCCTGAAGACGCCGTGATTGTGGACGTGGCGAAGCTCATGGGCGCTGTACAGGAACGGACCTCGGCGCGACGGGATGCTACGGTTGGGCTCGGCACTTCACTCGCAGCTCTTGAATCCAGCGCAGAAAGCTCTTCCACGCACATTGACAAGGCCTCAAGAAGCCGCAAAGACCGTCGAGGCAGCGGCTCGGGCCACACGAAGACGCTTCTTGACTACTGCACGGCGTTCCGGGTGCTGCAGCACTCGCTGGGCTTTGAGGATCTCGCGGCGTTCGAGGAAACGTTCACCGCTACAGAAGAGCAGCTGCTGTCCAAGTACAAAGGCAACCTCGCTCTAGCGGACGAAGTGGCCGCTTTGGAGAAGGAACTGGCCGCAGTGACCACCGAGAAGAAGGTCAATCGCGCCAACGTTCGGGAAATCATGCAGGCGAACGACAAGATGGAGCGCGACGTGCATGCTCGTATCCAGACGACGCTGAGGGGTATCAAGTCGTACAATGAACTGCGTGAACAGCGCAATCGAGAACATGCCAAGCTACGCGGCATCATGTTGCGGTGTCTTGATGCGCTGCAAACGGACGAGCACGAGAGCAGTGGCGGTACTGGCGGTAGTAGCAACACGGGCGCAGCATCAAGCACGCACTCGTTGTATTGGACGGAGACGCAGTCCCCTGAACTGCTCGAGATGCTACAGCGCAAGATGACGCAAGTGGCCATCACTCTCAAGGTCAAGCACAGCTCCAAGATGTTGGAATTACCGCCCGAAGCTCTCCGACTGAATCGTGGACATGATGGACGGCGCAGCAACATGTTCTCGACTCGAGAGCAGTCCAAGATCGTGTTGGGGCCGCGACAGCCTTCGGGTTCAGCGTTAGCGGCGATTGTCGGCTCCGTGCAGCCCCCGTCGGTCGAAAACGCCTTGGCGTTGACCGAGAATGCCAACATGTCGGAGGTCATGCACGGGTTACACCGAGCGGTGAGTCCAGCTCGAAGAAAGGCAAGCTCACTGTCGTTAACGGCACCGGAAATGGGGAAGCTGGAGGTGACGAGGGGCAGTACTAACAGCGTGACTCCCGTCGTGATGGCCTTGCTTGGAGCTGGAAGTGGGGCCGCTAGACGGTCAAGACCCAACGCTTTGTCTCCAGTGCAAAGTCTAATTAGTAGACCCTCACTAGCTGTGATGACGGAGATGGACAAAGAAGAAGATGATGAAGATGACACGGAGCCAGAAGAACCAGATGAAGACGAGAACGAACAAGCCGACGATGACGATGAAGACCTGAATATCTAGTGAGCTGTTATCTTTCTGTTACTGGAATCGTCTTGCGTGAACGAAGAGGTGCTGGGCGGGGATGGCTACTGGCAGAGTGTGGCCGTACCAGTCGTTGTTTTACAGCTCGTGGGGTTTGCAACCATTTCGAGCACAAGGAATTGGAGTACCGCTGACAAGTGAAGAAGCGTGAATACTGCGCCGTCTCTTCCGTTACTGAAGCTGGAAAGATCCGATCGAAGTGGCCGCGGCGATCCAGTTCGTCGTCCATGGCACGCACGATGTCCCAGTCGCTACTAGCGAAGAGATCCAAGTGCGAAGCCTCGAACCGTTCAATTGTTGGGTCCAGCACGACCTCGTGGAGTTGACGATTTACTGGCGTCGCCCGCATTGTCTTACTGCGTCGGAACTGACGGCCTGAAGAAGCTGACGAAGGAAGAGACGACGCTGAAGGAAGAGGCGCAGATTCCAATGCAGATCGAAGCTCAGTGGGTAAATTCTCGCGGGGTACACTCGTGATCGGTACGTGTAACCCCACCAAGTGGAACGTATCGCTGAGAAGCAGGCCTTTGATCCGACGATCGAGCGGCGAGTTCCCCATTAACGACGGAGACACGTTCACCTCAATGAGCCACGGACGGAGCTTGGCGTCCAGCATGAGATCGAAGCCAAAGAGCTCAAAGCACGAACTTTGGCCTGCGAATTGGTGAAGAAGCGGCGTAAGATGGGCTTCAGCAGCGATGATCGTCTTGCAGATAACGGCGCCGATTGGCCGCATGAGCGTCTCCGGGTCGTCCAGAAGCTGCTGGGCTTGTAGCCTGCGTATCAGCGCCGAGAGACTCCATTTACTACCTGCATCCGCTCGCTGAGCGTCTTCGTTCTCCACGAACCCATCGCTGCCTTTGTTGATGGCGTAGTTGGTCAAGTGTGCGAACCGATTTCGAGGATTCTTGAGTGAATATGGCGCCGTACAGAAGCGCGCGATGCCCTCCTGGAAGAGGTAAATGCGCAATGGATCCAAGCTCGTCACCACGACGTACAGTCGGAGATCGAACTTGAAGCGTTCGCCGTCGCCCAGCAACAGCGGATCGGCCACATACTTCTGGACGATGCGAGCGTTGCCTTTCTTGGCCTTTTTCGAGAGTTTTCGAGCGTCTTCGCACATTTTACACGCGTCACGATGGGAAAGCACGCGGATTCCGCGTCCACACGCGGATGCGGGCGGCTTCATGATCCACAGGGGGCCGTTCGTCGTCGAGTTCTTGGCTCCAATTGAAGGGGGGAATGTACCCGCGATGAAAGCTTCGTTGCGCTCGAGAGCCCGGCGGAAAGCGTCAAGCTGGTCAGGCAGTGAAAAGCCTTCGGGGAAGAAATCGTAGCTCGCTCCAAAGCGCCGACGGCAGTTCGCGAGCGTCTTCATGAGTCGATCTTTGCGTCCGATGACCCACGGATCGGGAAAGTGGTTAAACACTTGCGGGTGGTCGCCTCGGAAGCGCTCAAACTGCGTCTTTGGAATTGGTTTGGCCCACGCCAAGTGCCACGCCGTCCACTTCTTACGAGTACGTTGAAGTCCGGCCGCTGCGAAGGCGTTCTTGACGCAGTTCCGTTCCCACGAAGTGCGATAGAATAGCTCCAGCTCCTGGGTATCAACAGTGGCGACGAGCAGACCTGTGTAGTCTCGCACAACGCCGAGAGATGACGGGTAGTCGAAGCACACGGTGGGACTGCGACCAAGGGGGTCACTACGACTGAACAAGAGCTTGACGACTGGTGCAGTCAGGCATTTCTCGCCTGGTCGAGAAGCTCTGGATGCTCGACTGTTGTCGTTGGCGTCGATATCGTCGTCGTCCACGCCGCTCTCTTCTTCGTCGGCATCTCCTTCTCCTTCATCGTCGTCGTTCTCATCGTCGAATTCTTGCCGATCATCTGAACTACGTGACTGGTTCGAGCGACTACCGGAAGGTGTTGAAGCGGGGTCGAGTGACGCAGTGGCTGCGTCGGCGTCGCCGATACGAAGCAGCCGCCTACGCAGACTCAACCGAGTCTCCATGAGACTCTTCCAGACTGGGCGTCGCTTTAGCCCCAACTTGGTGGCGTTGGTACAGCTGAGCTATCCGTTTCAGCCACGCTTTTCGGAACAGCTGACACAAAAACTACTGCGAAGGGACTCATGCTGGCGTAGCATTAATACAGACGGAATGGATCAGAGAAAAGCGAGCTTAACTTGTTCGTCGTGGCCATGCCATGATCAAGGTTACGTTTCCGCCCTGAACTTCCATCTTGTCTCGAAGTTGCGCAGTTGAATCATTTCCAACGTCCGCAAGCCCTGTATGTAGCTACGTGGTCTTTCCTTTCTTCTCCTCGAGCTCCCGCTCCTGAATTGCACCAGGGTCTTGAGGTATCATGTCGAACGACCATACACCATGGCGATTGTCGAGATAGCAGTCCAGCGTTAGCTCCATGCAATAGGGCGAATGGTCCTGCCTTAGAGAAAGGTATGGTAAACGTCGAAGGTCGTGCAGGTTGCCCTGGAGGAAGTTCTATGATGCATGAAACAGAGTTTACACAATCAATTACTCGACACAGCACGATAATACCACACAATACGACTCGTTTTACCAGCAAAAGTGTCATGACCAATTGATGAAGATTTTCAAGACACAGCACATTCCCGTGCTTGACGTTCTCGTCTCTCACACTTTCGGTTGTAACCTCGCATGTCCTGCAATCGCCAAGTTATGTAAGTAAAACCAAAATCGTTTGATGCAAAGTTCACGGCCAAGAGCGTACCACACGTCACCGGTCCTCTTGTTAGTGAGTCGGATAACCGAAGCTTCCACGCGCATCTCGACGTCACAACGAAACTTGTCGCGACTCCCGTCTTGTAGAGTAACTTCCTGTTCCCCCGCACCCATAGCTTCTTTCAGTGGATCTCCGACGGATCCTCAGCTGTTCAAAATGAGGACTGTGATGCAAACGACCGCACCTTTCCAATATAGCGGGTCTCATTCTGTCGGAGATAGCCCCCCTCATTTTCCTGGACTATTCCGTGCTTCTCCATGTCAGTAAATGGTCAAGATTCGCATGACTTCGGTTGCTTTCTTTCCGTCAGTCTCCATTGATCAGGAAGATATCTACAGTACAAGCACTTTACCACAGCCAGAATTCCCAACGTTCGCGTGCAACTATGTACCATCGCTCCAACTTGCACAGTCCATCGATTGAGTTGAGCATTGTCCCTACGATATTCGTTCAGCCTCTTATTGACTCCGTGCTCGAAGCCGGCCGCTGCAACAAGCGCACAAAATGCGAAGTCAATGCAGCTGCTGTGAGCGTTCGAGGAAGTTGTCTAGATTGATAGATTTGCACGAAGTATCCAAGGCATGGATAATGAATGAATGAAGTTGATTGCTGTGATACACATGGAGCGTTCCCGATCACTTTCCAACCTTTCCTTTCTTCTTGCTTCTGCAACGTCGCCAGTTGCATTTCATCAACACTTCTTTCTACGGACCCTCGGCGATAAGCCCATCAGACGGCAACTATGCGCGTTAAGTTCACGAAGAGCATCGATGGCATGACGAATGAGAAGGGTGTCTTTCTTGCAGGCGGGGCGAATGTTCCAGCTGCCCCTGCAAAACACCGAATCGAGCCTCCACCAGACCTGAACGAAGTGAAGGAGGAGCGATTCCTGCTCGAATACGATTTTCCGATCCTCACGGTTGAAAACCGAGCAAAACGGCTACCTGTGAACGTGCAGACCATCGAGGCCTACAGACAAGCGTGCGACTGGCAAAGGAGGAATTCTGCTGCTGGAGGTTTTATCGGCTTCAGCGTCTGCGGCTACCGCAGCGGCTACCAGTTTAACGGGCCTTCTCCTGGACACTACCAGCAGCTCGTGCCTGACCTCTCGTACATCGACCAGGAAACGTGGAACGGTTTGCCACAGAAGGACGTCAAGTACCTGCGTTGTGTGCCTGCGGTCGTTTTCTACTTCTTGTTGCCCACTCACAAGCTTGAAGAACTGCAGAGGAAGGTGTCTTGGTTCGTTGGTGCTGGTACTCGTGAAGGCGTCGTTGTTGACGTGCTGCACGATGTTGTCTGGATCTACAACCGCGGCGAGGAACCGTATTTCGTCTTCTTGTCGGAGCTCCTGATCGACTGTATGCCAGGATTTACATTTGATTGCTGTGCTGTACGCAGTGTACTCGATCGGTTTGGACTGCAGTCAGAGTGATTCAGCATTCACGCGCTAGCCTTCAATTTGAAACACTGAAAGAAAAAGCTGCCTTGATCATTTGCCTGTACATTAGCTCAGTGTTATCCTCATGCGCTGCGTACTTTGAAGTATTTGCTTGGCACCAAAGTGTTCACTACCGACTTGAGCTCTGGTGAAAACCGCAGGCATTAAAAAAATTGCTAGCATATTAGAAGCCAAGCACGCGACACGAGCTGGGGTACTGACGGGTTTACCAAATCTTGTGTTCGCTCAATCAGCGAGCAATTGTATCGGTGCTCCCTACGTCTCCTATCTGGAGCGACAGAGGCTTCGCATCGGGGCCCGCTGGACACATGAGCATTTAACATCAGCATCACCCGGAAGACGATTCCCAAGCTCTGTTATAAGGAGATAAAAGTGAAGTGCCGTTTGTCTTAATGCTGGCCCTCGTTCTCGATCCAAGCAAACTGGAACGTAAAGTCAGCACCTGTAGTTGAAAAACTTGTCAGAATATGATCGAGCAACCTCGCGCAGTAGTGCAGGCATAGACAACCTTACCGAAGTGGACGACGCGGTAGGTCAAGGTCACCATTGCCCAAGTCAATATCTTGGACTGCACAAGTACCGTCTGGGTCTCTAGTACGAAGCCAAGATGATACAATGCGTGAATTCCGCAGTTTCGCCGCAAGATCACTGCTAGAGCCACAAAGGACACGAGCTCCAATAATCCAAAGAAAGACGCTCTCGACGGTTCCCCCAACGTTTTCAGCTGTGAGGCCTTGCATCTCCTGATGGTATTTGGCGCTGGGCAAGTGGATCATCACGAGAATGTAGTTGGCGTAGAGGATGGGGATGAACGTTTCCAAGTACTCGGTCAGAACGAGACACTCAGCAGTGAAGAGCGCCTCGAGGGATTCTTGGAGAGTAGCAACACTGTCGTCAACCGGCTGACGAGGCCCTTGTAATCCTGAGAGCTTCTCGTTTGGAGCAACCGGTACCACTGATCTCATCGGCTGCACTTCGTTGCCTCGACGAGAACGTTGCCACCATTTGGGCTTCGACGTTGAGAGAAGTGCAGTAGTTATCGGTGCAGTGATTTCGACAGAGTGGCCTTGAACGGAGCTCACCAGGCGTCGACTGGCTATCCATCTTTTGCAGTAGGAGGCTGTTGTTGTGCGAGATTCGGTGCGAGTTGATGCGTGAGCGCAATCGGATATCGGAGCTTGTTCTCTCCTGTGAAACGTCTTGGCGCTGACTGCACAGCGATCTAACAGCGCCTACCAAGTCAGTGCTGGTGAATCCTGCGAGCACTCGCAGCCGCGTCAGGATTGTTTGTGTTCGACTATGAAGCTCTCGCAACTCAACCACGGTCTCGATCACGTCGACAGCCATGATGAGCAACACCGTCTTGAAGGACCTTATGCTCTGCATGCAGGTGGCCAGGTACAAGGCGTCAAAGAAGATGATGGAGAAGGTGATTTCCTCCGGCACCAAGTCTTCTTTGGTTGTAAAGGTGCGCATGTAGATGTTGGTTGCTTCCATTCGTGTCGATGGTGGTGTGAAGCAGGACTTGGAAAGATGGGTACGTTACCATCATCAAGAGATTCACCGTCTGAAACTTGCTGAACTCCACGAGCTGCTCCTTGTGAGTCGTACGTTCACGAAAAGCGCGGCCCCCAACGATAACCCGAAAGACGATCGCCATCATCAATAACAGCACCATCGAAAGCGAGATGGTGAAAAATGGGATCGGGAATGTCCAAGAGGCAGCGATTCCCATCTGTACTACCGAGCTCAGGACCGAGACACCGATGCAAAAGACTGCGAGTTGCCGTGTAGAAAGGGTCGCTCCTTCGATGTAAATGGCTGCATGTGTCACCAAAGTGAACGCCACCACGCCTGCCAATACGACAACACGGACCCAGAACCCGTAGTTGGCCTTCCAGCCCTCTGCTGGATCCTGTAAAGGAATCATTTCCTGTGCGATCACGAACAATGCCACAGGAACGGGAGTAGCGAAGATCACCACAAGTACTCGCCACAACGGTGTGCTCCGGGTGTACTCGTCAAGAGCCAGCATGCGCTCGATAGAGTACTTCCCCCCGTAAGTCGTAGGCTGGATTGAAAACCAGGCGCGGACAATCCGACTCCACCAGTCCTTGAGACGAAGGCGAGTCCGGTCCGATGCATTAGGAGCCGGTACGTTCGCCGGCGTTCTGTCGCCTGGCATGTTGTTCAAAGCCAACACTCGGGAGACAGTCGACCAGATATAGAAGACAATAGCCAGCTTCAGGACTGCTGCAGCCTGATAAAGGGTAACGGTAACGAGGGAAAAAATAGAGCAAAAGCGGCCACCTCCTCTTGTGCTTATGATAATATATCTGTCACGTCGCGGATATGTTCCCTCTCGGGCAGTTTGAGGCGACTATGGTGGAGTGAAGGTAGCAAACTATCTCGCAAAAATCCCTTTTTGTATTATTGTCAATTTGCCGGCGAAATTTGCCGACTTCAAACAGCAGTCGGTATATCGCTCCAATACAAATCCAAGTCATTAGTGAAATCGCTCAAGCATCGCCAAAGAAAAAACATATGGTGTATGTCGTACTTAAAAGAGGCAATACACAGCTTGTATACGCTTGGCGATTCGGTGGTGGTTTCCCCTCGATTGAACCAACCGCGCTCGGAAACTTCGACTAGAACTATGAGCTTGCGAAGACTGATGCTTCACTCCGACGGATACTGCGTACCGCAATACAATCTAAGGTTAAGTTCTGACATGGCGTCGAACAGGAGCTCTGACGAGAAGTCTAAATACGGGTTCTCGTCGACTCGTGCTCAGCTTTCGATAGGGTGAATTCCGTTGGGAGGAGGTCTTTGAGGACTTTTGGAAAGCCATGAATGGTAGGGTATTTCTGTGCCCAACCCTCAACTTAGCAGGTGCGAGCGTGTTCACTGCTGCACTTCTGAAGTTTGTCATTGTCTTCCCCCACGCGTCTGGTCGACTATAGCGAGTTTGTCGCTGGGAGCATGCCAGGCGAGGTATCGTCACCATCTGCTCCTAACGCGTCGGTCCTTCGTCTCAAGGCTTGGTGGATCAAGATAACGCGCCTTTGGTTTTCAATCCAGCCTACAACTTACGGGGGTAAATACTCCATCGAGAGGATGTTGGCTCTTGACGAGTACACCCGGAGCACACCGTTGTGGCGAGTACTTGTAGTAATCTTCGCTACTCCCGTTCCTATGGCGTTGCTCGTGATCGCCCAGGAAAGTATTCCTTTACAGGATCCATCAGAAGGCTGGAAGGCTAACTACGGGTTCTGGATCCGTGTTTTAGTGTTGGAAGGCGTGCTGGCGTTCACATTGGTGATACATGCAGCCATATACATCGAAGGAGCGACCCTTTCTACACAGCAACTCGTAGTCTTTTGCATCGGTGTCTCGGTCCTGAGCTCGGTAGTACAGATGGGAATCGCTGCCTGTTGGACATTCCCGATCCCATTTTTCACCATCTCGCTCTCGATGGTGCTGTTCTTGATGATGGCGATCATCTTTCGGGTTATCGTTGGGTGCCGCGCATTTCGTGAAATTATGAGTCACAAGGAGCAGCTCGTCGAGTTCAGCAAGCTGCTGACCGTGAATCTCTTGATGATGGTAACGTACCCAGCTTTCCAAGTCCTGCTTCACACCACAATCAACACAAAATGGGAGCAACCAACGATTCTACTACTTCCTGTCATCAAGATGGTGCTGAAATACATCTACATGCGCACCTTTACAACCAAAGAAGACTTGGTGCCGGAGGAAACCACATTCGCTGTTATTTTCTTCGACGCCTTGTACCTGGCCACCTGCATGCAGAGCATAAGGTCCTTCAAAACAGTGCTGCTGATCATGGCTGTCGACGTGTTTGAGACGGCCATTGAGCTACGAGAACTTCACCGTCGAACACAAGCAATCCTGGCGCGGCTTCAACAACAGCGTACACAAGTCACCAGCACTGACATGCTTCGGGCTGTTAGATCTCTGTGCGATCGGGTCCAAGGTGTTTCCCTGGACAGAACAAGCTCCGATATTCGACTGCGCTCTTGCATTAACTCGCACCGAATCTCGCACAACAGCAGCCTCCTACTGCAAAAGATGGATAGCCAGTCGATGCCTGACAGCGCCGTCCAACGACACTCCGTCAAAGTCACTGCACCGAAAATTACTGCACTTCTTCCAACATCGAGGCCCAAATGGTGGCAGCGTACACGTCGAGTCAGCGAAGTACAGCTGCTGACAGCGGTGACACCAGTCGGTCCAAACCAGAAACTCCCAGGATTACAAGGGGCTCATCAGTCGGATGACGACAGTGTCGCTACTCTCAAAGAATCCCTTGAGACGCTCTTCACCGCTGAGTGTCTTGTTATCTCCGAGTACTTGGAAACGTTCATCCCCATCCTCTACGCCAACTACATCCTCGTGATGGTCCACTTGCCCAACGCCAAATACCACCAGGAGATGCAAGGCCTCACTGCTGAAAACGTTGGGGGAACCGTCGAGAGCGTCTTTCTTTACGGGTTACTGGAGCTCGTGTCCTTTGTGGCTCTCGCAGTGATCATGCGTCGAAACTGCGGAATTCACGCACTGTACCATCTTGGGTTCGTCCTGGAGACGCAGACGGCTTTGGTACAGTCCAAGATGTTGGGTTGGGCCGTGACGATCTTGACCTACCGCGTCTTTCACTTCGGTACGTTTCTCTAGACGCGAGTTTGATCTAGCAAAATACTGACAACTCTGTTTTAACGGCAGGCGCTGACTTATCTTTCCAGTTTGGTTGGATCAGTAGCTGAGGCTAGCTTTAATTAAGTCAATATTGGAGCGATTCCCGTAGGAAGACTTAAACTTCACCTCGATTGCACGTTCACGGGTATCCATTTTGCTCATTCTTCAATGTGAGAACTGGGAAATCGTCTTCGAGCAGGAATCTCTCCTCTTTCACCTCGTTCAGATCTGGTGGAGGCTCGAATCGGTATTTTCCTGCTGCTGCTGGCACGTAAACCCCGCCTGAAAGTCAACTAGCGGGACTACATGTACTACTGATTGAAGATTTATCGGCTCCAGTCTCAATTTTTTGAACGGGTTCTCTCCTCCTTCAAGCCCAACATGTATTATCTTCTGTACATCCTTCATGTGGCCTTTATGCAGCCACTTGACCACATCCTGATGCCGAAGGATTTGTCAAGGCAATGCAAATCGATGAATGAAGCTGCTTGGCTTTAAAATCTGTTGGCAAGTTCTACAAGGTCAAACTTTCGGCTTGCTCCTGCAACGTCACTCAGTTGCTTACCATCAACATTTCCAATAAATGTTCGGCGCCAAGCCCGCAACAGACTGCAAAAATGCGCATTAGGTTCACGGACGAAGTGAATGAACCTGACGAAGGAAGAGGAAACCCTGTACAGAAGCTCAAAAAAAAGCTATGTGACGCCCTCCAACCTGCCTCTCGACACGCTCGATCGCTGGGTGAAGAAGGGAAAACCCGTTGACAAAGTTTTCTTCGGCTGCAACTCGACAAGGCAGGAGACAAAGTACTGGCCACCCCTCAGTTCGCCGTCTGGATGAAGTACGTGGACGATTTCAATGTGAAGCACCCAGACAAGGCGAGGCATTGACGACGAGGCTGACTGATCACTACGGGCTACGAGGGACTTGCAAAGATCCTAGGAAAGGCCAAGATAGTGTCGGGAACGGAGAGCGTCGCTAGGCCAAGTTGTTCCACAACTGGATCATGAATCGTGAAACCCTGGACAGTTTGTTCTGCGAACTGCGTCTGAACTTTGCAGTAGCGGATGATAACGTCCTTTAGGGTCCGCAGTTCGCTAGCTGGATGCATTTTGTGAATCAATTCAACAAGGAGAAGCCTCCAGCGAAGGCAAGTTCCTGGCATCAATGATGACTTACCACAGCGACGAAGCCACATCCAAGCTCCTCGAAGCGGCAGCGAGGAATCCTAGCACGACGAAGATCGTGGAGCACCTGGAAGCGGAACAGATCCGGCGCTGGCAGAGCAGAGGAGACTCGCTGGACACTGTGTTTGGGCCGCTAGATCTAATCAATAAGGATGCTAGTTTTCTCGCTAGCCCCGAGTTGACAACGTGGATGAGGTACTTGTATGTATTAAACAAGAAGAACCCTGGCGTGAAGGAGTATTTGATCGCCAAACTGACATTTTACCACGGAGACGCGGGCATTTGAGGATGATCGATGTGGCAAGAAGACCCCAACACTCTGGATATTGCCAAGAAGGTGGAAACAGAACTGTTCCAGAACTGGTTGAGGTCTGATGAAAGCCAAGACTACGCTTTCAAGGCCTATTCCTCTTCACCACTCCGAGGTTCAACATGTGGATCAAGTACTATGACGCCTTCAGCACGCAGTACGCTATACGGAGCGAGCCCATGGCGTCGATTTGCTGCGGTACTACCGACAAGACAAGTTTGGCGAAAATGGTTGCGACAGCGAGATACAATCCAACCACTGAGAACGCAGCCACGGAGTTGAAGCAGCCTTGTTTAAGACTTGCAAGTTGGCGCCGGACATGGTGTTGAGACTACTAACGCTTTTCACTTCACCCAAGTCGCTTCATGAAGACCCGAAGATGTCGACTTGGGTCTGGTACGTGAGAACATTCAACGCACACGACCCCCCGTGCCTTCATGACAGTGTTCGGAGACAAAACCTTGTCGAAACTGCTCATCAAGGCAAAAACGACTCCAGCTTGGAAAGATGTAGCTGTAAATCTCGAGGCTTTGTTGTTCAACAAGTGGGCGTGTGCCAAGAAAGACCCGGCTGACGTCGCCAAGATCCTCGGATAATCAGCCGATGGAGTGCTCCTGCAGTACAGTGACAAATTCAAGGAGATGCATGCTGAACACGATGCTCGAGCTCTACTAGATAAAAGAAGTGATACTTGTCTTAATGCTGGCCCTCGCTCCCGATCCAAGCAAACTAGAACGTAAAGTCAGTACCTGTAGTTGAAACAACTTGTCAGTATTTTGCTTGAGCAAATCTGCGCCTAGAGAAACGTACCAAAGTGACCGATGCGGTAGGTCAAGATCATCACGGCCCAACCTAACATCTTGGACTGCACAAGTACCATCTGCGTCTCCAGTACAAAGCCTAGATGATACAGTGCATGAATTCCGCAGTTTCGCCGCAAGATCACTGCAAGAGCCACTAAGGACAAGAGCTCCAGTAACCCGTAAAGAAAGACGCTCTCGACGGTTCCCCCAACGTTCTCAGCTGTGAGGCCTTGCATCTCCTGGTGATATTTTGCGCTGGGCAAGTGGATCATCACGAGAATGTAGTTGGCGTAGAGGATGGGGATGAACATTTCCAAGTACTCGGCGAGAACAAGACACTCGGCGGTGAAGAGCACCTCAAGGGAGTCTTGGAGCGTAGCGACACTGTCGTCAACCGCCTGACGGGCATCTGAAAGCGCCCAAATTGGACCGACCCGTATCACCACTATCATCGGCTGTACTTCGTTGCCTCGACGGGTACTCTGCCACCATCTGGGTTTTGACATGGGAAGAATTGCAGCAGTTATCGGTGCAGTGATTTTGACAGAGTGGCCTTGATCAGGGCTGGCAGGCATTGACTGGCTATCCATTTGCTGCAGTAGGAGGCTGCTGTTGTGCGAGATTCGGTGCGATTTGATGCAAGAGCGCAGTCGAATATCGGAGCTTGTTCCCTCCTGGAAAACGTTGTGGAGCTCACTGCACAAAGATCTACCAGCGCCCAGCAAGTCGGTGCTGGTGAATCCTGTGAGCATTCGCAGCCGCGTCAGGATTGTTTGTGTTCGACTATGAAGCTCTCGCAACTCAATCACGGTCTCGATCACGTCGACAGCCATGATCAGCAGCACCGTCTTGAAGGACCGTATACTCTGCATGCAGGTGGCCAGGTACAAGGCGTCGAAGAAGTTGATGGAGAAGGTGACTTCTTCCGGCACCAAGTCTTCTTTCGTTGTAAAGGTGCGCATGTACATGTATTTCAGCACCAACTTGATGACAGGAAGTAGTAGAATCGTTGGTTGCTCCGATTTCGTGTCGATGGTGGCTTGAAACAGGACTTGATGACAGGAAGTAGTAGAATCGTTGGTTGCTCCCAGTTTGTGTCGATCGTGGCTTGAAACAGGACTTGGAAAGCTGGGTACGTTATCATCATCAAGATGTTCACCGTCTGAAACTTGCTGAACTCCACGAGCTGCTCCTTGTGAGTCATAATTTCACGAAATGCGCGGCTCCCAACGATAACCCGAAAGATGATTGCCATCATCAAGAACAGCACTATCAAAAGCGAGATGGTGTAAAAAGGGATCGGGAATGTCCAGCAAGCAGCGAATCCCATCTGTACTACCACGCTCAAGACCGAGACGGAGATGCAAAAGAATGCGAGTTGTCGAGTAGAAAGGGCCGCTCCTTCGATGTATATGGCTGCATGTATCACCAAAGCGAACGCCACCACGCCATCGAATACGAGAACACGGAACCAGAACCCGTAATTGGCCTTCCAGCTGTCAGCTGGATCCTGCAAAGGAATACTTTCCTGGGCGATCACGAGCAATGCCATAGGAACGGGAGTAGCGACGATTACTACAAGTACTCGCCACAACGGTGTGCTCCGGGTGTACTCGTCAAGAGCCAACATCCTCTCGATGGAGTATTTACCCCCGTAAGTTGTAGGCTGGATTGCAAACCAAAGGCGCGTTATCTTGGTCCACCAAGCCTTGAGATGAAGGACCGACGCGTTAGGAGCAGATGGTGACGATACCTCGCCTGGCATGCTCCCAGCGACAAACTCGCTATAGTCGACCAGACGCGTGGGGGAAGACAATGACCAGCTGCAGTGGACATGGTAAGTTAAGGTTTGGACGTATAAATACCCCAAGGTCAGGTATCACACGCCTGAAACAAATCAAACCAACCACCAGGTTGAAGTTCAAACCAAACCAGCAACTGTCAACGAACCTGGTTCGATCCCGTTACACGGTTTGGTTCGAAGTGGTTTGAACCGAAGCAAAATTAGATCAGGATGGCCCAGGTTCAAGAAACGGCATCCAACACTATTGGTTACTTTGTTCTGATCAGATCGCTTGCGGCTTTATCCGCGAGGCGCCCCTACGACCATTGTTCAAAAGCACCGATGACGGGGGGTGCCTGTCCCAGGTGCGGCTTGCCAGAGAGACGCATGACCGATAGAGAGCACATTTAGAGAGCACATTCCTTCCAATCAGAGGCCACGAGAGTTCAAACCAACGGGTCGAGCTTCATGAAACTCCAACCGTTGAAACTCCGAACTAGCCGAGCGGTTCAGAGTTTTAAAAGCTCCATCTTCAAACCAATGCCACCTCGTACTTATGGTTTGATCTCGCTGGCATGAAACTTCAAACCAATAAGTTGCTCTTTGGTTGGTTTGGTTTGTTTCAGGCGTGAGGTATCATCCTAAAGTCCACAAACACGTGATTCATCCCTCCCCCCAACGGAAGTCATCGGTAACGACGCTGAGCATGAGTCGCCAAGCGTAAACAGCTTCGTCTAAGGTAATTCTTTGGATTTAATCCAGAGTCCATGCAACGAGCCTCATGCGTTGTCTTCCTGCCGTGAAAGTGCGTTGTTCGTATTTGGTTGATGCCGACGGTGCGTACACGAAAGTTCGCAAGGCGAAACAGGTTGGCCAGTCGGCGCTGCCGTTTGTCCTTGTCGTAAGGTAGAGGAAGGAGGAGGCGGTGGTATATACCTTCTCCACCGACCCCATGCGGTTAGAATACGTTCATAATGTATACCCTGTCGAATTCGGTGGCATCGTCTTCTGAAAACTACCAGAAAACATAGCCGTACAAAGATAATTTCTGTACCTGAATGTTGACCCATCCAGAAAACAATAGCAATAAAAGAGTAGACGCGAATATCCTATATTGTCTGTGAGAAGTAATTCATTCCAGCAACATTACTGATATTATATCTGTACTCGCGCAACATTTAGATTTTATCTGCCTTTAAACAACGTGCAGCTCTGCGTGGTGCAATTTGGAACTGCACGAGACGGTCAACGCCATTGATCAACGGAAAGCTACATGTGCTGCAGATATGGAGATTATGAATTGGTCGTCGAACACACTGTGCAAATGCTGCGGGCTGCGAAGCAGGCGCAGCAGATGCATCGCAAGTCTTTACAGTGTATATGTTGCTTTTGCTTTAACTCTGGACTTAACCAGTTGTTCTCCGAAATTTATTTCAGAGCTAAAACACGATACCAATCACCCTACCATTATCCATAAATTGATCAATCGGTAATTTATATACCACTGAATGGACACTATTCAGGGACCCATACGTAAATGCAGTGATGAATCCACAGAAGTGAATACCTATAGTAACTTATGTATTACGTGTGTGTTGCCTGTGACGTCGCCCTCCCGGCTAAGTGCGAAAGTCTGATGGGGTGCAAGTTGCGCGAAGGTGGTACGAGAGGCGATAGTGGTGGGGTGAATGTGATATAAAAAGCCCAACGGACGCGAGCGTGGGCGAGCGTGTGCGAGGCGCGTAGCCACAGCAAACCCGCGCGGTATTTGCGGAGGCGGGCCCAGCGCCGAGCTTAACAGTGAGCCCATGTTAAATTGGCTCAACACAGTAGAAAGGCTCACTACGTGTGTGTATTAACCGTAATTCCTGATTGCCATACTGTAGACAATGTGCTCGGTCTGAGGCAAATGGGGAAGTGAGCACGCCTCCGGAGGGGCGGCATCGCTTCCTTTGCCTGCTGTCGTCATTGCACTATGTAGCCAGATCACACCATCTGTGATCTGTACTGAATGTCCTCTCGTACTTGCTATCAATATGTTCATATCATCTTAAAGAGGATTTCTCTCATTCAGTCTTATTCCAAGGCAAGCAGGCAATGCCTGCTGCCTCTCCACTCAACACTCCCACTAAGTACTAGGGGACAATTTCAGATCTCGGACTTCTAGCTTCTCTCTTAGTTTTATGAACGGTTTTGTCGGCAGAGCCTTTGTGAGAATGTCTGCAGTCATTTCTGTTGTAGCACAATATTCGATCTTGAGGCGACCCATTTCAACGAGGTCTCTCGTGAATAGAAAACGAATCTCAATGTGCTTGTCTGCTTTATGATTTCCTGGGTTTATCGCAATGCTGATGGCAGCATAGCTGTCGCATCATACCTGCACTGGTACCCTTTGCGGAAATCCCATTTCGCCCAGTAAATGCCACAACCACTCACTTTCTTTAGCTCCTTCGCTTAGTGCAATGAGTTCTGCTTCTGCAGTCGAGAGTGACCCCCCTGTTTACTACTGCACCATGACACACTGGCACCAGTCATTTTAATGACATAGCCTGTAACTGATTTGCGTTCTTTAGGTTGACACGCGAAGCTCGCGTCTGTGTACACTTCGTAAGTCACGTCACTCGTTTTACCATCGAGTAATAGACCGTACGTCGACGTCCCTTTCAAGTATTTGAATACACGCCTAGAAGCATCCCAGTGCGTACGGTTGTAGCAAGATAGAAACTTACTTAGCTCTCTAACCGCGTTTGCAATGTCCGGTCGTGTCCCACGGACTAAGTATTGGAGTGAACCAACAATGCCTCTGTTGTATCGGAGTTACATCGAATAGTGTGATGCACACAAGCTAGGTGCCACACATAAGTTGAGTTCCACACATATGTTACGTGGGTCACCCCAGATAGGAGTGGGTGGCTCACAGCCAATGGATATGCATTAGACTAGGCTCTACTATGATAGATAGTGAGTCCTATACATACAAACAACAGGCGGCTCTGCCGCGATAAACAACAATACATTCAGTTCACATTTGAAGCCTAAGAGTTCACTAGCCTTGTTTAAGGTACTTCTGTCTCTTGGAGTCCGTAAGTAGTTATCTTACGGTACTCGGTATAGCTCTTGTATAGAGCGTAAGGTTATCAATAGTACTAGAGACTCTCTGAGTCTGTGTCTTCCTCTGACGCTAAAGCTACAGCAGCCCCGCTGCACTTGGTAGCACTTGTAGTCAATCCGACACCTGAGTCTTACGACTGTCCCTCTGTGAGGATGGAGCAATTTGCCCACTTACCCCCGAACCAACAGGACGGGCTTAATAAGCTGATGTCCTTGATCGGCCCGGAAGGTGTGGCCCATCTTGCTTCGCAAGGCCCCGACGCGGTGAACGCGCGTCTGGAGGCGTTTTCTCAGTATGAGAATGCTCTGTTGGAGCACGTCCAGCAGAAGATGACTGCGGCCGCGGCGTCTGTGACGCCTAGGCCTGCATCGGACGGTGCTTCACGAGCCCAACCACTCATGGTGAGTGTCAAAACCTTTGAGGGCAAAGAAGGCGAAAGTCTTATGCTCTGGGTCAGAGAAGTCGAAATGGCTATGGCGTCCGCCATGCTCAAGACTGAGCAGCAGCGCGTGGCGCTTGCTATCTCGAAGCTCGATGGCCGAGCGCGAGAATGGGCCCTGACGTGCGGCACGTCAGTGGACACCGCGTTCCCTTCTTGGGACGAGCTGAAGCTTCAGCTCTCGCGAGTGTTCTCGCCGCCTAACCAGGCATATCGCGTGAGGTCACGCTTCCTTCCTACCCGCCAGGGTAAGAAGGAGTTGGTGGACTTCGTCCAAGAGTTGCGAACTCTTCTCGCCGGCATGGCGGCGGATCCTCTTTCTGAAGTGGTCGCGGTGACCGTCTTCATGGAAAGCCTTCGCACTGGCGTGGCCAGGACGGAAGTCTTCCGTGTTCACCCTACCTCTTTTGAAGAGGCTGTGAACGTGGCGTTGAACGCCGAGTTCAACTTCAAGTCGGCCCGACTTGGTTGGACGGCTTCCCAAGCCAGCTCTTCCGGAGCCTCTGACGCGTCCAATGGCGCTGTCCCGATGGACCCCAGCTTCGCTGAAGATGAAGAAGCTGAGCTTCAGGCTGCGGAGCAGCGCACGGGCATTCGTCGATGCTATGTGTGTGGCAGCACCCAACACCTGCGTCCAGGTTGTCCGCTGCGCAAGCAGCGCCAGGCTCCATCGAGCCGAGGCTCGACCTCTGAGCCGAAGCTGGGCTCGTGGCGGGGAAACGCCAAAACCCAGTAGGCGCGGGGCGCCCTGCTGGGGAAGAACTGAGTTCTGTTGAGCCTCAGGGAGGAGGTCGACAGGGCTTAGACCCGAAGAGCACCGTGCTCTCTAACAACACGGAACGTGTATGCAAGGCGGGCTTGCTGGTCGTCGAGGCGACCGTGAAGGTTTTTAACAAGCCGTGGAAGATCATTATCGACTCAGAAGCGTCGGGCAATTACGCTCGGCGCTCCACGATACAAGGAAGTCAGCTGTATGCTGAGGCGCTGAAAGCGCGTACGAGTGATGTCATCACGGTCCGTCTTGCAACGGGAACCCGTGTGACGGTGCCCAAGGTTACGATGAACCGGGGCGTGAAGTTCTTGGACTTCGATAGCGTTGAACGCTGTTTGGTCATCGAGCTATGACCTCATCCTAGGCATGGAATGGCTTGAACGCCATGAGCCATGGATCGATTGGAGGTCGAAGACCTTAGGCGCTACGGGCTTGTCTCCTAGTGGAGCTTTGGCGAGTCGTGAACCCACCTCTGCTAGGAAGCAAAAGCGCTATTGGCGCGGGCACTGGACCGAGTCGGTCAATGTGCTAGACATTGAAGTGTCTGAGTTAATGGACACTGGCGTCGAAGACGCGAGTCCCGAGCACTGCTCGCGGGCTGACCGTGGAGTGGCACGTAACCCACTGAGTGAGACTCATCGCGATGAGTCATCGCTGCATGCCGGTCATGGCATGGTCGACAGTTCGTCGAGGGTGTCTGTCCTTGACGACGATAGCGAGCAGCTATATACACTCGTTAATGGAGTGACCGGTGAAGCCGAGGGCAATGCTAGCCTCGAGGCTATCCCGGCGCTAAATGCTCTGCTAGAGCTGGACGAGAAGTCCATTCCCGACTTTGGGGATGCCTTAAAGGCTGGCGCGCTCGCCGAAGTGGTCATGATACGACCGGAGGAGGAATTGAACTCCTCGTCGCTTATGGATGAAGCTGTCCTTGAGGACACGAAGGAGGCACTCAGTGCGCGAAGTGGATCTTCGATCCTGAAGGACCCATCGGATCCGTTCTATCCTTTGGTTAAGGAGTACCAGGACGTGGTCTCCAATGACCCGCCGACTGGCTTGCCTCCTGATCGAGGCGCTCGTCATGAGATTGACCTGGTTCCCGGAACCAAATACTGCGTAACACGGCAGTGCCCTTACCGAAAGAGCAGTGTGACGTCATTGACGCGTTCTTTAGTGCCAAGCACGCCGCGGGCATGGTGCGTGAGAGCAAGTCTCCGCACTCAACACCAACGTTCTGTGTCAGAAAGCCTAATGGCAAGTGGCGCATCGTTCATGCTTTCAATAAGCTCAATGCGGCCACCATTCCGGCGCAAACGCCGATTCCTAGAAAGGATGTTATGCAGAATAAACATGGTCGGCTGTACCATGTACAGCGCGCATGACCTTGTCGATGGTTATTACCAACTGCTCATGCGAGCGAGCGATGTTCCGCTGACAGCGGTTAGTACTCCGAGCGGGATGCTCTGGGAGTGGCTGGTCATGCCCCAAGGGCTGTCGAATGCACCTGCGACGTTCAACCGTCTGGTGACACAGCTCTTTAGGTCCCATCGGGCGTATGCACAGACATACTTCGACGACATCTTCGTCCATGGTCGTGCTGCCGATGGCAGGTCGGATGTGGACAACCACATTGACCACTTGCGAGCGGTGCTTGAGTGCATGCGCACCAACAAGCTGTACGCTAACGCATCGAAATGCATCTTCGGTGCTGAAGAGATTCCTTTCTTACGATGCTTTGCTGGAAAGCGAGGCCTTCTAGCAGATCCTGCTAAGGTCAAGGCCATTGTCGACTGGCCGGTTCCAAAGAACCAGAAGGACTTACGCAAGTGGCTTGGCCTCGCCAACTACTTGCACAAGTACAGCGAGAACTACGCTGAGATGGCTCGGCCATTGTCCAATCTCCTTAAGAAGGATGAGGACTGGTGTTGGAACACCGAGCATCAAGATGCTTTCGAAGCAGTCAAGGAGAGTTTCCTTCATGCCCCGATCCTGGCGTTGCCAGACCCTGAACGTCCTTTCAGTATCGTCTGTGACGCATCGGACTTTGCCATAGGCAGTGCTCTGCTTCAAGCAGACGCCGAAGGGCGTGAACGCGTGATAGCGTTTGAGTCTCGCCAGCTTAAGGCTGCAGAGAAGAACTATCCAGTTCATGACAAAGAGCTACTTGCGATGAAGTATGCTCTCGTCAAGTTCAGGGTTCACCTGCTGGGCTCTAAGCCGTTTGTGATCTTCACTGATCATGCGTCACTACGCACTGCGACCCAGTCGCCTCACCTCTCGCAAAGGATGGCCCGTTGGCTGTCCTTCTTCGCGGAGTACAACTTCGAGGTGAAGTACAAGCCTGGCAGGCAGAATGGTCTTGCAGACGCGTTGTCACGGCGACCGGACTATGAGCTTGCTCATGTCACGATAGTGACCTCGTCGGTGACGGACTTGATACGCGCTGCTTATGCGCGAGACGACATGTGTGTCGCCCTGCTGCGTGCTCTTGGGAGCAAGGAGTTTGAAAACTCGGACAAGACATTGTCGGCGCGCTTGCGCGCGAGCCTGCACCGTTACTCCGTCGCTGACGGTCTGCTGTACTACAGCACGAGTGCGGAGGACACACCTCGAGTCGTGGTCCCTCATGACGAGGATTTGAAGTATCGTATCCTCTACGAGGCGCATGATACACCGCTTGGCGGCCACCTCGGTCGCGAGAAGACCTACAGCTCTGTGAGCCGGACCTATTGGTGGCCCAAGCTGTACAGTGGACGAGCACGTACGTGCGCACGTGTGAGACGTGTCAACGGGTGAAGCCCTCACCGCATGCGGCCGCGCCGCTGGCAAGCTTGCCTGTACCCTCTGGGTGTTGGGAGTCCATGAGTTTGGACTTCGTGTTTGGCCTTCCAAAGGACGCGGAAGGTAACACGGGCATCGTGGTCTTCGTTGACCGTCTGAGCAAGATGGCTCATCTAGCGGCAGTGCCGGACACCGCTGACGGTGAAGGAACAGCAAAGCTGTTTATCGATCGGGTCTTCCGCCAGCATGGCCTGCCCGTTTCGATTTTCTCGGATCGAGATCCCCGCTTCACTGGGAAGTTTTGGGACGCTGTCTTTAAGGTGCTCGGCACCAAGTTGGACATGTCAACGGCGGACCATCCGCAGATGGTCAGACGGAGCGCGTGAATCGCGTTGTCGAGGACATTCTTCGCATTTGCGCTGACACGCCCAAGCGTTGGAGCGCCATGCTCCCACTCGTCGAGTTTGCGTTAAATAAAGCTGTGCATGCCTCCACAGGCTACACTCCGTTCTATGTGAACGGCCTCACTCACCCGCGCGTCCCGTTGACGCTACCACTGCGTGGTTCTGGGCTTGGTGGGGGAGGGATTGCCGATCGACTCGCTAATGTCAGCCCACTCACTGCTCGTAAACAGGTTGATGAGTTTCTCTCAACGCGTCTAAGTGTCCTTCGACACGTACGTGACGCAATGGCCGATAGCCAAGACAAACAGAAAGAACATGCGGATGCTAAAGGCAGAGGCAATGTTGAGAGTTTTGAGGTCGGGGACCTCGTGTTGCTTAATGCTAAAAACCTACCTATACATGCAGTGTCTGCGGTCTTCAAGACCAAGTTGCGCCCGCGCTTCGGTAGACCGTTCACGGTCGTGGCCAAGAAGGGCCTAGTGTATACGCTCAATCTTCCGAAGAAGATGCGCACACACCTCGTGTTTTTTTTTTTTACGTGGGCTTGCTCAAGCCGTACCGGGACCCAGCGCAGGTGGGTTCCCAGGAGCTGGCGCCCAGCGTGGCGGAGCCACAGCGCCCTGCTGAAGTCGCAGCAACAGGTCGACCTGACCTTCCAGCCGCGCTCAAGGCGCGCCAGGCGTTGCGTCGCCGACTCAGCAGCCTCACACCACTGGAGACGCTCCTGGAGATCGCGGATCTCATTCACGGTGGTGTCAGACTCCCACTCGGCTTGATCAAGCCTCCGCTCGTGGCGCTCCAGGGTCTGACGCACGTGGCTCAGCGATCTCTCCAAGCTCTCCAACTCCTCAGGACGGACAGGTTCCTCACTGTGCGAGGACACGGGCGCCGCCGGCGCTGCTCCACGAGCAGGGAAATCGCCACTTTCATGTGGAGCGTATTCTAAAGCGTCGTCGACGCGAGGGCCACGACCAGTATCTGGTGACGTGGCGAGGGTACCCCCACTCTGATAACTCATGGGAGTTTGCGATACCCCTCCGGCAAGACTGCCCTGACGTCGTGGACGCTTTTGATCGACAGGATCAAGGGAGCTCCATGAGCCGGGGGCCGAGTAATCGGTCGCCTCCCGCTTCCCGACAATAGGTCGGGGGGCTGAAGGATCAAACGCTGAGCTCAAGCGTTGATCCGGAGCTGTGGCAGCCATGGATCCACTTCGGTGGAAGCTGCTAGAGCTCGAAGGAGCAGGATAGGCAGGCCCTGGGGGCAGTGCCGAAGACGGGGGCGCACGGCGCTTAGTCTTAACCTTGGCGAACTCAAACGGAGTCTGCGTTCGAGTCGCACATCGGCTTCAGCGAAGCTGGCTCGCAGAGCATCCAACGAGGTGAGCTGCTTCGCATGCTCTACCCAGTTGCTGAACTGGGCATCGTCCTCCTGGACGGACTCTCCTGCAAGGAGCACGACGGGGTAAGTCCGCATCTGCGGCACCGAAGCACGACGTGCTTGATCGGCTAGACGAGTACCATACTCAGCCGGAGTTGTCTTTGGTGGAGTCAACAGCCTCTCTCGGAGAGCAGCCCGAGTTTGAAACTCAACGGCAGCAGTGGCCGCGGGCCCAAAGATCCACGTGCGCAGCGAGCGCTGCGTCATGGCGTCCTTTACCATTTCGGCAGGATCGCGTGGCGTGAAGTGATAGTCTCGGCGAGAGCTAAGCAAGGGTCGCGCCGCAGGCCGCTGGGAGCGCTGGACTTCCCCTTCCTCGAGCTGTTGCTCTTGTACCTCGTCGGGATTAGTGACTTCACCAGTCTCCAGACCGGAGGAAGCGCGAAGCGCGGTGAGCCCTTGAGCCGCGCCACGTTCGGAGAACGGGTTGGGCGCACGCGGCCCACTAGACTCCGGCTCGGGCGAGCGGGAAGGCTCATGCATAGAGCAATCGGTGTCGTAGTCCACCTCCACCTCATCGAGGCCCGCAAAGGGCTCATCGCGAGCGAGACGAGGGCGACGTGAAGCGTCTGAGGACTTGGTGTCCGTAGGCATGGCCCTCGAGCCCTGCTGATATCGTCGCTGGTGCTCGGAGTGATACTCCTTCACAGAGAGCTTGTGCGCGGAGCGCGTAGGAGCTTCGGGACTTGAAGCCGGCGACGCACTACGTGCTGGCGAGCCCCTGGGGCTGGATGCGGGTGACGCGGAGGCGGAGGAGTCTTTCCGGTCGAAAGACCAAGACGCTTTCTGGCTGACAGCCATTTCGCAGCTCGTGGAACTTGGAAAGTTCTTGAGCGAGGTCTTGTGATGGCTAGCGATTAGCGACACGCGTGTTCCGTTGAACAATACCTCAACCGAGGCGATGACGAGTGAGGACACGTGTCCTCAGTCTGGTGGGGGAGGGTGTAACGGGGTTATATCGAATAGTGTGATGCACACAAGCTAGGTGCCACACATAAGTTGAGTTCCACACATATGTTACGTGGGTCACCCCAGATAGGAGTGGGTGGCTCAGAGCCAATGGATATGCATTATACTAGGCTCTACTATGATAGATAGTGAGTCCTATACATACAAACAACAGGCGGCTCTGCCGCGATAAACAACAATACATTCAGTTCACATTTTGAAGCATAGAGTTCATACCTTTGTATAAGGTATTGTCTATCTCTGGAATCCTTAATTAAGGTTTAATAAGGTATTCGTCCAAACTCTCGTATAGAGTTTGTGAGCTTTCAAAGAACAGTAGAGACTCTCTGAGTCTGTGTCTTCCTCTACGTAAACGCTATTGCAGCCCCGCTGCATCTGTAGTCAAAAGGCTGTGCAGCAATTTGTTCTGCACTCATCTTCGTCTCTGGTTCTAATGTGAGACCAGGTACTTGTGGTGTCATCACCGGTGAGCTATTGACCATGTTGTACTTTGTGATCAACTCCGCAATGTACTTGCGCTGTGAGATCATCATCACACGCTGGTCTCTATTGCGTTGGACTTCCATTTTCAGAATGTAGTGAATGTCACCTAGATCCTTCATTTTGAACCGTTTTGAAAGTTCTACCTTCAGTTTCGTGATGAGTCTAATGTCACGCGACATTATCGTTAGATCATCCACATATACGACGACTATAAGCCATTCTTCTCCCACGTTTTGTACGTAAATACAAAACTCTTTGTGGCAACCCATCGAGACCAAAAACGTATGAAGGACTCTATATCAGACTCGAGGGGCTTGCTTAAGGCCGTACATACGCTTGAGAAGTTACAGACCAGATGTTCTTGGCCTCTCTTCCGAAAACCGTGAGGTTGCCTCGTATAGATTGTTTGCTCTCCTTCCATAGTGCCGTTTAGGAACGCTGTGTGGACATCCATTTGATGGATATGACAGTCCAAGATGGTCTCAATTGCTAACACTAAACGTAGCGACTCGAATCTTGCCACTGGTGCATATACTTCGTCACAGTCCACCCCAAACGCTTGATGGTTTCCTTGTGCAACGAGGCGTTCTTTGAACCGCTCAACTGTACCGTCAGCATTATACTTAACGACTAGTACCCAATGACACGGTAGCGCTTTTCGTCCTGGTGGCAGAGGTACAAGCCTCCATGTTCCATTTTCTATCAAGGAGTCATACGCTAGCTCCAGAGCTCGTTTCCACTGCTCTTTATGGGGCACACTCAGGGCTTCTTTGAGTGTGCGTGGTGTTGGCAGTTTGTGCTCCAGTATATCTAGTGCAATATTTTTGTCTAGCATTGCCTGGAAGCACTGATAGTCCTGATATTTCTTTGGTTTCTTGATTTCACATCGGGGACGTGATTGCCGGTTGGATCCACCAATCCTGCACGTCTCATTTCGACGCTCTTACTGCTCCAGTGCTATCTGTTGCAAGTGCCGTAGCTCCCACTGCTCCAGTACTCTCTGGTGCAGGTCGCATAGCTCCCACTGCTTCAGTGTTTTCTGTTGCAAGTGCTGTAGCTCCCACTGCTTCAGTGCTTTCTGCAGCAGGGGCTATAGCTCCCACTGCTCCGGTATTCTCGGTGGCAGGTGTTTCAACTGGAAGTGTGAGTAGACTCGGGCTTGCCAATGCCCGTTGTACCAAAGTGGCTACATTTGTGGTGCCAAACAGCACATCCCTTGATGTGATGTGCCTGCTATTATAGATATCCAGTAACCTGCATCCTTTCGTATCCTCTGACATACCGAGGAATCGGCATTTAATGGCTCTAGCTGATAGCTTCTTGTCTTTTCGAAGAGCTGCTGGAACATGTGCAAAGCACACGGAGCCCCAAACCGGTAGGTCGCTCACATTTGGGGTTTTACCATACACCATTTCGTACGGTGTCTTGTTTCCCAAACGACTCATTGGTGTACGATTCTGCACATAAGTCATGTACATTAGTGCTTCTGGCCACCACCGGTGTGCCATTTCAGCATCCTTTAATTCACAACGAACTCTGTCAAGTTTACTCTGATGATCTCGCTCTGCAGCTCCGTTTTCTTCGGGAATGTATGTATATTAGATGTCTGAAAGACAATACCTTTCCCTTGACAGAAGTTTTTAAAAGCGGCGTTCACAAATTCGGTGCCTCCATCAGATCGAATCCGACGGATAGTGAACTTTCCTTCACGCTCTAGCTGCAGTAGCAGTTCTTTGACCTTGGCAAATACCTCCTTTTAGCTGCGTAGAACAAATGACCATCGCCAGGATGTGTTGTCATCAATTATACTCAGGAAGTACTGAATCGTACCTACACTCCCATATACTCCCATTGTTTTCATAGGTCCGTTAGTGTCCATATGAATGGTACTGATGGGCTGTGTATCTCTGGTCCCTTAGTATTGCGATAGGACATCCGTCGCTTCTTCATTTCCGCACATGTAGCCAGATCACACCATCTGTGATCTGTACTGAATGTCCTCTCGTACTTGCTATCAATAGGTACATATCATCTTAAAGAGGATTTCTCTCATTCAGTCTTATTTTAAGGCAAGCAGGCAATGCCTGCTGCCTCTCTACTCAACAGCCCAGCATTGTTCTGGCCAGATCTTAAAATCGTTTTGTCTGCAGGAGCGCAGCGACTGCGTTTGCGACGCGCAGCGGAGCAAAAATGACACCCGTCCCGCTTACCTAACCTAGTTACGAAGTATATCGCAATGCGGGCAGCAACGACGATACCCTTTGTTTGCAGCTTCTTGAACATGTATGCGACCGAGGCCACGAGATCTCTAACCCGAGGCCACGAGATCCTAAAAAACGCTACCTAAATTTCAGAGCTTCTTCGTGCACCGCACGATTTTGTTCTTGTGCTCTTCTACCCTTGTTTTTGCTACAGTATTTGTATATTCTTAACAGACTTATCTAAGCCTCCGTGCTGCCTTTGCTTTTCTGCTTGACTATTTAGGACTAATTTCACGAAACAAATCGAAGAAGTAATATATCCAACAAATTGCCAACCTTTCAATTCACAACGCCAACCCTTAACGTAAAATCCAGAGCTGTTCCGTGCGAAGTCACGGCATTGTGCTGTCAATCTACCGTGTCTGAAGTTAATCTAACAATGGGATGGCAAAAAGTACTTTTATGCTTTCTTTCAATGTTTTCCTATTGAACGTATGCAAAGCATCGTTCTTCACTCTGACTGCCGCCAAACCGATATCTTTCTTACGGGCTTACGGGCTGGTGTCTTTTGTAGCTCTTGCAGTAATCATGCGGCGAAACTGCAGAATTCACGCACTGTATCGTCTTGGATTCGTACTGAAGATCCAAGATGTTGGTTTGGGATGGCTTTGACCGACCGCGTCTGTCACTTGGGTAAGTTCGTCCCTGACTGTACGTGAGTGTCCATGTGTGAGTTTGTGTATTTTGTTTCTAACTTCAATTATGGCTTTACATTCCAGTATGCGTGGATCGGCAACGAGGGCCAGCATTAAGACAAATCGTACTTTCTTTTATCTAGTAGTGCTCGAGCATCGCGTTCAGCATGCATCTCGTTGAATTTGTCACTGTACTGCAGGAGCACTCCATCGGCTGATTCTCCGACGATCTAAGCGAGTCTTTCTTGGCCCACTTGTTGAACAACAAAGCCTCGCGATTTACAGCTACATCCTTCCAAGCTGGAGTCGTCTTTGCCTTGATGAGCAGTTTCGACAAGGTTTCGCCAAACACCGCCATGAAGGCACGGAGGATCGTGTGAGTTTAATGTCCCAACCAGTTCTGGAACCGCTCGGTTTCCACCTTTTTGGCAATCTCCACTGTGCTTGGGGTCTTCTTTGCCACGTCGATCATCCTCAAATGCCCGCGTCTCCGTGGTAAACGTCAGTTTGGCGATCAAATACTCCTTCACGCCAGGATTCTCCTTGTTCAATACATACAAGTACCCCATCCACGTTGTCAGTCAAGGCGGGGCTAGCGAGAACGTTATCGTCACGATTGCTCAGGCCCAGGCGCACGAACACAGTGTCCAGCGAGTCTCTTCTGCTCTACCAGCGCATGATCTGCTCCGCTTGCAGGTGCTCCGCGATTTTTCATCGTGCTAGGATTCCTCGCTGCTGCATCGAGTACCTTAGATGTGGCTTCGTCGCTGTAATAAGTCATCGTTGTTGCCAGGAAACTTGTATTCGCTGCCGATCTTCGGGTTCGTCACTACCGCAGACGCAGCAACAATGGAGAGTAGAGCAGCAGCCAGCACTATGAAGGAAGGGAACCCCATGACTGGACTTGAGCGACGGAACGCAAGTTTAAAGTGGTGACGAACAGCAACGTACTGGACAGTGTGGCTGTGCCAATGCGGAATACTTCTATAATTTTCAGTGTCCTCGGTCCTTACAACAGCGAGGCCACGTACCAAGCAGCGCTCACTCTCGAACTGGAAAATCGCGGCGTCACCGTTAAATCTGAGGTGAGCATCCCCATTCTGTACAAGGGACAGCGGATTGACACTGGCGACGAGCGAGCCGCCACTCGACGTCTGGATCTGCTCTTAGAGCTGGATAGGCCCGTGATCCTTGAGCTCAAGGCCGTAAATGAACTCAAGCCTGACCACATGAAGCTGCTCAAGTTCTACCTCAAGCATTTCAAAGTGAGCGACGGGGATCCTCATTCAGCGCTTGGTGAAAATAATATAATAAACAATATACTGTGTATTGAATTTATTGAATAATTATTATTGGGTTTTCCCGAGTCCAGTTATATTCCAATACGAGCCAATTATCATTGTATTTTTCCTCTACCACCCGTCAGATGGATGGTCCTCGAGCCCATCGTCTGCGAGCCACTAATTCCTCGCGCTGCCACGAGAGCTTGGCCGCAAAGTGCTCTTACTATCCTTTTGGACCAACAACAGCCATGACGACCCGCCAGCTCTGCGCCTTCTACTTCGCCGACCTCGGCAACACCGGCTACAAGTGCAACAAGTGCGGTACCAACCGCAAGCAGGCAAAAGGGTCGGGCTACAGCAACCTTGTCAGCCATCTCATCGCCAAGCACCCTGCGTATGTAGCCGAGTTCGAAGAGTTCCAGCGCAGCCATACACCCACGATGGACGGCTTTGGCTTCGTCGACGAGCGGATTGTTCATCTCTTCAAGTGGATGGACTGGGTCGTCGACCGCAACCTCCCACTCTCAGAGGTTGAGAACGCTTGAAGACCCGCTCGATGGTCTCTATCGAGCCAATAACAGCTAGAACGCTCAAGAAGTACATGCGGCACGTGTCCGCCAAGGTCGGTGCCTTCATCGGTGGAGAGATGGGAGAATCGTTCGGACTCATGCTGGACGGGTGGACTAGTCACTTGTTTCACTTCCTCGGTGTCTACGCTGTCTACATGGTCGGTGACGAACGTCATCAGCGCCTCCTCGCGTTGTCGCCGATGGATGATGGGCAATCAGCGGATGCGCATGTCGCCCACCTGGCTCAGGTTCTTGGTGTTTACAACAAGACGCTTGCAATGGTGCGGTTTATTGTCGGAGACAACTGTTCGACAAATCAGAGCATGGCTACAAAGTTCAAGATCCCACTGGTCGGTTGTGCCAGCCACCGGTTTATCCTCGCGGTTAACCGTTTTTTGGAGGAGTACAAAGATCTGATTGATCAGATCCAGACTCTCATGATTACCCTGCGACATGTGAGCAACGCCACGGAGCTCGATAAGGCAACTGAATTGAAGCCTATCAAGAGCAACGCTACTCGCTGGTCGTCCGTCTTCAAGATGCTCAAGCGCTACCTGGAGATCCGCGACGTGGTGCAGACGATTGGAGCTGTAGAGGATTTTGTTCCTCGTGGTGCAGCACACCGCCGCATCGTCGTCCTGGTCGAGAAGCTGACTGAGCTTGACAGTGTGTGTGTGAAGCTCCAAGCTGAAACGCGCACGCTGGCTGAGGTTCGACTGCTATTCGATGCCTGCATCGCAAAGTACCCGATAATGGCAAGCCATCTTGCCGCTAGTGCCAACATCGTGCACAGCACAGCGTTCGAGTCGGCGGTCGTTAAGTTGCAGAACGACCTGCCGCTTGTCGTCGCCGAGCAAAAGAGTCTGGAGTCGTTCATTCTTCCGCCGAGTGACGCTACGAGCATCGTCTCGGCTCGCAAGGTCGACTTCGCCACCACCATCCTGCGCAAGGCGAAGAAACCACGACGTTCGGAGCGAATGGCCGTGCAGTACGACAAGTTGGCGGCGCAAGTTCCCCCAACGAGCAACAGATGTGAACGGCTGTTCTCCGCTTGCAAGCTTGTGCTCACGGACTTGCGCGGCTCGCTCTTACCAGCGAACTTCGAGATGATAATGTTCTTGCGTGCTAACCGTGAGCTCTGGAACGAAGCTTCCCTTCTCAGGGTTATTGCAGACGAGTAGTAGACACTGGGTCAATCCGGCGTTAAGCTGGTGAGCTCTTGCAATATACTGGTATTACGGCAATTATTATTATTGTCTGTCTTGGTATTGCCGTTATTACTACTGGTGATCGCTGGGTTTCAATATGATTGACTATTTTATTCGCCGAGCGCTGTCCTCATTAACTTCCCGCGCATCCTGGGATTTCCTGCTGATAACAACGTGCAGTATGTCGAACACGTGCTGAACCCAGAAGGTTGGGCTGGACTTACCGACCGAGTCACCAGGTCATCGAAGCCTCGCAAGGTTGCCGTACCACAACTCATCCATGTGAAGCAGTTGAAGACGGTCAAGAAATCTACCACCAAAAAGAAAACCAAATCCAAGCACAAGTAGGCTGTCGCCTTGAACTGGAACCCAGCTGGATGGTTAGCTGATCCCATTTGAGTGTGAAAGTACCGCCCGGTTTAGACGCAGTTGGGTGAACAAACTGTCCGGGTTTCACGATTCGCGATTCGTGATCCAGTTGTGGAACAACTTGGCCTGCAAGTCACCAGCGACGCTTTTCGTTCCCGACACTATCTTGACCTCTCCCAGGATCTTACAAGTCCCTCGTAGCCGTAGTGATCCGTCAGCCTCGTCGTCAATGCCTTCGCCTTGTCTGGGTGCTTCACATTGAAATCGTCCACGTACTTCATCTAGACGGCGAACTGAGGGTTGGCCAGTACTTTGTCTCCGGCCTTATCGAGTGCGACTGAAGAAAACTTTGTCAAAACAGGTTTCCCTTTCCTCACCCAGCGATCGAGCGTGCCGGGGGGGGTTAGATTGGAGGGCGTCACATAGTTTTTGAGCTTCTGTACTGGGCTTCCTCTCTCTTCGTCAGGTTCATCCGCTGCGTCCTTGGTCCTCATAAACCTCTTGGCGGGACCATCGATCTGGACGGCACGTAGAGAGTGAGGGAAACTGTGGATGTCTGGCTCGGCGACCTTCAGGCTCGTCACTAGCGAAGTTGCATCAACAATGGAGAGCTAGCACTACGAGGGAAGGAAACCCCATGGTTGGACTTGAGCGATGGAACGCAAGTTTTAAAGTGGTGACAAATAGCAAATAGTATTTACTGGACAGTGTGGCTGGGCCCGATGACACCCAGATCAGCGTTTGAGATGCTGAAATACTACATGTAGTACATCGAAGATCAAAGAAGAAGAAAACGCGTTGAGCTGTTGGATGGACGTTCCCTTGATGGAAGTCAACTAGCGGATATGGAAAGCCAACTTTGCATTGAAAAGCTAATCGACACCAGACTCATCGGATCAAGCTTTGGAAGGGCAGATGAAAACTTTCTTGGTTCATTGGTGGTACTCGTGAAGGCGTCGTGTCGACGTGCTACACGTTCGGCTTTTGGAGCTACCATCTCGACGAGAAATCATATTTCGACTTCTTGTTGGCGTTCCTGATGCCGGAATTTACATTGGATTGCGTGGTAGTGCGCAGTATACTCGATCGTTTTGGGTAGCAGCCGAAGTGAAGTGCCATTTTTCGCAAAATATTCAATACGAAGCTTTGCTGCCATCCATGTTTGCCAATGTACTACTTCGAAGTATATCTTTGTTGAGTATCTTCAGTACTGAGTGGTATACTAACTCACCCAACAATGGCAACACTTCAGCGATAGAGGATGTGGATCGTAGTTTTTATCTTAGTGCTGATCTGCGTTACCGATCCAAGCAAACTGGAAGGAAAAGTCCGCACCTGCAAACAAACGACTTGTCAGAATATTATCCTCCTTGAGCCTGAGTGCCTGTAAGCACACAGACAACCTTACCGAAGTGAACGATGCGGAAGGTCAAGGTCACCATTACCCAAATCAACATATTGGACTGCACCACTGCTGTCTGCGTCTCCAGTACGAAGCCAAGATGATACAGTGCGCGAATTCCGCAGTTTCGACGCATGATCACTGCAAGAGCCACAAAGGACACGAGCTCCAGTAACTCGTAAAGATAGACGCTCTCGACGGTTCCGCCAACGTTTTCAGCTGTGAGGCCTTGCATCTCCTGGTGATATTTCGCGCTGGGCAAGTGGATCATCACGAGAATGTAGTTGGCGTAGAGGATGGGGATGAACATTTCCAAGTACTCGGCGAGAACAAGACACTCGGCGGTGAAGAGCACCTCAAGGGAGTCTTGGAGCGTAGCGACACTGTCGTCAACCGCCTGACGGGCATCTGAAAGCGCCCAAATTGGACCGACCCGTATCACCACTGTCATCGGCTGTACTTCGTTGCCTCGACGGGTACTCTGCCACCATCTGGGTTTTGACATGGGAAGAATTGCAGCAGTTATCGGTGCAGTGATTTTGACAGAGTGGCCTTGATCAGGGCTGGCAGGCATTGACTGGCTATCCATTTTCTGCAGTAGGAGGCTGCTATTGTGCGGGATTCGGTGCGATTTGATGCAAGAGCGCAGTCGAATATCGGAGCTTGTTCCCTTCTGGAAAACCTCATGGAGCTGACTGCACAGCGAACTAACCGCGCCCAGCAAGTCATTGTTACTGACTTTTGTAAGCTGTTGGAGCCGGGCCAGGATTGCTTGTGTTCGACGGTGAAGCTCTCGCAGCTCAATCACGGTCTCGATCACGTCGACAGCCATGATCAGCAGCACCGTCTTGAAGGACCGTATACTCTGCATGCAGGTGGCCAGGTACAAGGCGTCGAAGAAGTTGATGGAGAAGGTGACTTCTTCCGGCACCAAGTCTTCTTTCGTTGTAAAGGTGCGCATGTACATGTAATTCAGCACCAACTTGATGACAGGAAGTAGTAGAATCGTTGGTTGCTCCGATTTCGTGTCGATGGTGGCGTGAAGCAGGACTTGGAATGCTGGGTACGTTATCATCGTCAAGATAATAACCGTGTGGAAATTGTTGAACGCCACGAGCTGCTCCTTGTGAGTGTCCATTTCACGAAAATCGCGGCCCCCGATGATATCCCGAAAGACCATCGCCATGACGAAGTCTACCACCATCGCGAGCGAGATGGTGAAGAAAGGGATCGGGAATGTCCAGCAAGCAGCGATTCCCATATCTGCTACTGTCGTCAAGATCGAAACGCAGATGCAAAAGGCAACGAGTTGCCGTGTAGAAAGCGTCGCGCCGTCGATGGTGCTGGCTGCATGTGTAGCCATGACGAACGGCACCACGCCTAATAACAGTACAACGCGGAGCCAGAACCCGTAATTGGCCTTCCAGCCTTCCGCTTGATCCTGCAACGGAATCAGTTCCTGGCCCATCACTAGCAACGCCATAGGAACTGGAGTAGCGAAGATCACCACGAGTACTCGCCACAATGGGGTGCTCTGGATGTACTCGTCAAGAGCCAGCATGCGCTCGATGGAGTATTTCCCTCCGTAGCTCGTCAGCTGGATTGAAGACCAGACGCGAACTATATTGGTCCACCAGGCCTTGACACGAAGGCGAGTCCGGTCCGATACCTCTTCTGGCATGTTAGTCACGGGCAACACTCGGGAGTCGATGAAAAGGTCAACTCCAGGACTGCTGCAGTGAACACACCTGATAAAGGGCAATGACATTGGTCTGTCAGCAACGAGGGGGAAGTAGATTTAGAGGCCCCCTCTGGCTCTTATGATAGAATCTGTGACGTGCCCAACGCGGGTAGGCAAAATCGAAAGGCACCATAGTACTTGATCCACATGTTAATCTAAACCAGATCAGCTAAAGTGTCATGCCAAGCCACTGAAGATTCTCAAGACGTCCTACACGCGCATCTTTAGACCAAAGAAGACTTGCTGCCAGAGGAAACCACCTTCTATATCAACGTCTTCGATTCCTTGTAACTGGAGCCTGTGTCCTTTGTGGCTCTTGCAGTGGCCATGCGGCGAAACTGTGGAATTGACGCACTGTATCATATTGGATTCGTTCCAGAGACGCTGGTACAGTCCAATATGTTGATTTGGACCATGACAACCGCGTCGTCCACTTCGGTTAGTTTGTCCCTGAGTGGATCACGGCACCGAAAGGACTGTGGGAAATGTTTCTGACAACTGCAGTGTGAACGTTTCCTTTGTATCCGTAACGAGGGCCAGCATCACGACAAAGAGCACTTGACTCATAGGATCAAGCTTTCTTTTTCAACCCATCCCCGAATGACTTGGAGTTTGTATCAAATCCCGAAGCTCGAAAGAATCATTTCCGATTCATCCGCTTTCGTAAGACGAAACTTGCATTTTGTGAGCCAGCGTAAGACGCACGTCTTATTTTTGCTCATAAAAAGTTTTGATCACCAGCAAAACATCTTGTTTTAGTATGCGCGGACGCAAATGGGTTGTGAGAAGCATTTGTAGGACGGCCGTCTTACGCCCTGAGCTCGTCTCCTATTGAAGAAATTGATGCCATAACTTGAAGGCGAACACGGCGACCGTCGACCACAGCTCGCCGCCTCCAAGCCCGGTGACCGTCGACCACAGCTCCCTGTCTCCGAGCATGGCGACCGTCGACCACAGCTCCCTGTCTCCGAGCATGGCGACCGTCGACCATAGCTCCGTGGCTCCTTTGTCTCGTCCCCGTGGCCGCCCTCAACAGGATTCTACGCCAGCACCTGGGTCTCTCAGTGGTGCAGACGTTCGGGCGGCTTGCACAGCTCCGTCAATGAAGAAAGCGTACAAGAGCTATATCAACGGGATTTCTAAGTGGATCAAGGCTAATTTGCCGTCCCCCGACAGCTACTTCGATGTTGACGGTGGCATCAATGTGGAAGTGTTCCAGCCGTCGCATTTTGAGAAGTTTTTGCTCGACAAGATGAACTCAAAGGCGTTTAAAGTATCGACGTTAGGAGGTTATCGAAGTGCCATCTGGGATATTTACCGGCAAAAGAAGATCCCGCTCCCTCAAGAGTATTCGACTGGCCTGAAAACATTTTTTCGTAGGCGCTTCACGATGCAAACCCCGACGCTCACACTATACCATTCCGTCGTCGAAAGAGGGCAACAAAATCAACTCAACGACTAATCTCTATTTTTAGCCAATCCAATCGCCTTATTTTGACGTAACCCACCCGTCTTACCAATACTTGACACAAACGAAAGATCGCAACGATGAACACCCGCAGCCAGAACCGCGAGCACTTCGAGGCCGCTTGTCCAAAGCCAGCAGATGATCGCAGTAACGACCAGGAAGAGCACGACCACGAAAGCAAGAAGACGCGCGATACCATCGCAGAACTCGCCGAGGGCGTTCACAACATTTCGTTCGGAGAGCCAAGAGATTCGTGCACTGCAACGTTTGACAAGATCACGACTTGTAGCCAACTGGAAGAGGAACTTCCAGCGATCTGCAATGAAGTTTTCAGTGTCCTCGGTCCTTACAACAGCGAGGCCACGTACCAAGCAGCGCTCACTCTCGAACTGGAAAATCGCGGCGTCACCGTTAAATCTGAGGTGAGCATCCCCATTCTGTACAAGGGGCAGCGGATTAACACTGGCGACGAGCGAGCCGCCACTCGACGTCTGGATCTGCTCTTAGAGCTGGATAGGCCCGTGATCCTCGAGCTCAAAGCCGTCGTCACGGGACTCAAACCGGAGCACATGAAGCAGCTCAAGTTCTACCTCAAGCATTTCAAAGTGAGCGACGGGATCCTCATTAACTTCCCGCACATGACGGGCTTCCCGGATGACAACAACGTGCAGTATGTCCAGCATGTGCTGCAGCCTGAAGGCGGAGCTGGCCTTACCGACCGAGTCAGTAGATCCTCCACACCTCGTAAGGATGCCGCCCCACAAATCATCCACGTGCAGGTGAAGACAGCCAAGAAGACGGTCAAGAACTCTACGACCAAGAAGACAACCACAGCCACACACAGCTAGGGACTCCACTTCGATCGGATTGCTGATCCCTTGCGTGAAAATACTTGGTGCAGCGGCCGTCATGGCCGCCGGTGCGTACTTCCTGTAAGTTACCTGCAGCATGCACCCTCGGCCCTCATACACAACAAGCTCCGCTTCGTGGCTGCCTGTGCAATACACTTCCATTCCTTTCAAACAAATGCGTGCAATTATTCTCTCGCCTTCCGCATACCTTTTGCTGCGACTGCACCTTCCTGTCGTCCTAAGAACCAGAAAACCTTCGTGTCAGTTGAACGGCATGCAGTCGAGACCGGCACCCCAATGCACCCCGCCACAGGACCGCTCCGCGTTCTCTGTAAAGGTTTCGTAGCCAGATTCAATTCAGCGACGGCGGCGGTCACGAGGAGAGCGGCGGTCATCGGTGCCCTTCCGAGCGTCAGTCAGGAACTGATCCAGGCCGAACGGATCGTCGTCACTGTCCTCAGAGCGACGACGCTTGCGGTCGCCGCCCCTGCTGCGAGAACGAGAGCGAGATGGAGACCGCCGAGACCGGGAGTAGGACGGTGAGCGCCGACGGCTGCTGCGTCCGCGCGAGTACGACGGAGAGCGCGACCGCGCACGCGGACGACCACGCTGCCGCGAAAACGAAGGAGAGCGCGACGGAGAGCGCTTGCGTCCACGCGGTGCTGACCGATCACGACCGCGGAATGGGGAAGGAGAACGGCCACGTCCCCGAGAGCGAGGCGGGGAGCCGGACGGTGAGCGGCCACGTCCTCTTGAACGCGGCGGCGATCCTGACGGTGAACGCCCACGGCCTCTTGAACGTGGAGGAGATCCTGAAGGAGAACGGCCACGGCCTCGACCGCGCGGCGGCGAACCTGACGGAGAACGGCCACGAGTCCGAGACGGCGGAGGCGAACCCGACGGGGAGCGAGCCTTTGTTCGAGACGGCGGCGGAGAACCAGACGGCGATCTACGCGCCTCATCGCGGCGAGCTTCCGGGGCACGCGACTCGTCCGCATCTTCGTCGGCCTCGTCCTTGACGTCATCGTACGAGAACTGCACCGGTCCATCCCGCCCACCACCTCGCGCCACCGCCTCGGTGCCTCGGAACTGCTTGTCGGCCTTAAAGCGCTTCGAAGTGCCGCCCTTCAGCTCGTCATACTCCTTCTCCGCATCGAACGCGCCGTCGTCGCCCTTAGGGCGGTACACGCTGGCTTTGCCGCGGTCTACCATCGGCTTGGAGTAGACAGAGTACTCGTCCTCCTGGCCGAAGCCCGAGCTGATGCCCTGCGACTGATTAAACAGCCGCGAGTCGAACAAGCCATCGCTGCCGCCAGCCCGGCCTCCACCCTGCAGCTGCCCCAGCGCGATCTTTTCCGAGATGTCACGGTCTTCGTCACGCGCAAGCTTGCCCTTCTTGCCCAGCTTCTCCATGCGCATCTCGCGTTCGCGCTCCTTCTTGCGTTCACGACGGATCTGGTCGCGCTCCTTGCGGCCTTCCGCGTCACTGTCATCGTCGTCTCCACTGTGGGCACTGGACGATCGGCGACGCCGACTACGACTGCGGTCGTCGTCCTCATCTCCACTGTCCGCTCGGATCCCAGCCCGCTCCATGCGGGCTTTGGACGCCAGTTCGCGGAGCTCGTTCTCCTTCTGCTCCTTCTGCTTCATGGCGAGCTTCTTCTGCACCTGCGCGCGCATGTTGACCTCCTCTCTGGCCTTGCGTTCGGCAATGGCCAGCGCCTCCGACAAGCTGGCAAAGTTGTCGTTAACTGTAACCTGCTGCAGTCCACGGCCATCAGCAGCCAGTCTTTTATCCAGAGCAATGGTGAAACCCTTCGAGTTCTTCCAGTTGGAGATACAGGGCGGGATCTTCCACGACTGCTGGTCCGCCACTGTGAGCTTCCTGGGTGGACTGTGTAGCACCGGAACGGGCGGCGACGGCGGGCCACGCACAGCCTTGGTGTGCTGGAACTTGGGCGGCTCCATGGGGTCCTTGGCCACCTCCACCATGCGGATGATCCGCTGCTTGGGGGCTCCTGCAGCCTGGTCATTGGGCGTGTAACGAATGTACTTGGCCGTCTCCTGGGCGCTCTTCTGGCGGCCCACATTGGTAGGTAAGGAACTCGCTACTTTTCCCTGAACAAGAGCTTGGAGAGCCTGCTTGGTACGGTTAGCCGTCTCCAGCTCCTCATCTCGGGAAGGAAGAGCTGGCGCTGAAGCTGCGCCATCCTTCTCCACGATGTCACTGAACTTGGTGTACACCTTGGTCTTGTCTCGATGTTGCTGGGTCACAATGGCGTCGTAGCTCACTTTGCCATCTTCGCCACGTACTTGGAGCGCAAGGGTATTATTTTGACTGGACCCATTTTTGCCCTTTTTGCCCATTCCGAGCGGAAATTGGGCAACATGAAGCTCTGGAAAAGCGCCGCCATCGCCGAAGTCCTCGGCGCGGCGCGGCACGAACTGCTGCTTGAGTCGGAGAGGGTACCTGGGGACGGACGCGGTGGCAGGGCGCTGGGGAGGCGCAGCGGGCGCCGACGCGTCTGAGAAGGTCGTGTACGGACGCACGGGCGCAGGGAAGAGAGCGCTCATGGCGGGCCAGCGACTTCCTGAATGGGAGATTAGGAAGTCCGTTTTAGGTCGTGAATTAGCAACCACAAATTAGAGCAGGTGGAATTAGGGAAATAAAAACATGATGAAACAAGTAAAACGAATTTTACTGTCCAGCTTTCGTGCAGCACTGTTCATTTGTGTTGGGCATTTTTCCTGATGCACCTCGGTCTCCTACGGATTGACGAGTACGAACCTGCAGATAATCGTACGCCAGACGAGCTCACCTCTTTGTAGGCTATGGCTGCAGTGGTCTGAAAGATGACCACTATTACTACAACACGATCGTGACGCAAAATAAGTTTGGACGGGACCGTGCAGTACTGCACGTGTTCCATGGCCGAGGCCTCTCCTTGTATGAGCTGTGACTGCCTTTCATGTAACAGACTTCAACTGCGAGCATATCCTGTGAAATGTAGGTACCTATAACTCCTGGACGAGTGCATATTTAAAGAGAATGCAGGAACGACATATGACAGGTCATGAACGGCCTTGGTCACGCCATTTGATCAGTCGCAAAAGTATCGTAAGGATACTTTTGACGATGCTAGCGACGTTGCTGAAGAAGCTGCAGCTGCCCAGCGACGTGCTAGTGTTAATGAAGGACACTGACTTCGGTTGGGAAGAAGAAATGGGCCCCTTCCAAGCGTATTAGTCGGTAATTTTGCCATTACGCTACTTTAAATATGTCTGCAGGCGCTCAAAACTAAGTTTTCCTACCTGATCAAATGGCGTGACCAAAGCCGTTCATGACCTATAATAATGATACCAAATGCAAGACGCTGGCAGAACCAAGTGCCTGCGTTCCACGAACAAACAAGTCAACAGTGTACATGGTTGTTTGTATTATCTAGACGGTATACACTAATTTCAGACACGGCTTCCTGATCACCGGATCCTGATGACTTCCATTGGAGTTCGACGACTTGGCCACATATGAACATATCTCGCCTACAGGAAGTACGCGCCGACGGCATGACGGTGGCGACTGCAAACCCATGGCACCATTGATCTGAGAAGCACCGCTCGAACCCGACCCACTCGCAGATGCAGAATCCGCTGTCGAGCTGCTCGAGTCGCCCGTGGACGACGACACAGTGGTCGAGCTCAGTGACGAATCCGTTGTCGACGTGGTTGCGCCGGCGGCATCGATGGCGACGGATCCCGTCGAGCTCGAGGAGCCCACGGCCGTGTCGGTCGCAGAGCTTCCAGTCGTACCGACGGCGGGTGTGGTCGCACCCTTCCGGAGGCAGCCGTGGTGGTGCCGGCAGCGGGAGCTGCAGTCGCGCTGGCGGAGGAGGCGACGCCAGTAGTACCTGTCGCCGGAGTCACTGCTGGAGTCATTGCATCCGTGTTCCCGGTCGGAGTGGTGGTGGCGGCCTAGCCGGAGACGCCAGCAACGGCGAGGGCGGCAATGAGGCTGGTATGCACTTGGAAGTGGAGCTGAAAGTGAGTGAGACCCTGAGTAAAACGAGTTCGTTGGGAGGGAGAAGCACGCAGCGCGTTCGCTTGAGATTTCCATGTGAACACGCGACTTGTGGAGTTGCCGATCTAGCAGTGCAATTGGTAAACCTGCTGCTTTCGCAAATGCCACTGAGAAATGGACAGCTCGTATTCTCGTGTGTTACAATGGTAATGTTTGAAAAAGGTGCACGATCACTTCAATTGTCATTTGTCTACAAACGGTACGAGTTTGTCGGTGAATTTTACTTGGTGAACCTTTGTAAGAGCAGCTTTTACGGGCTTTCTGTGGTTGTACACGGGATACCTTGGATATTAAAATTATTGAAAATAGAGCAGGTGAATGCAGATAGAAGCTTCGTTTTTTTTTTTTTAACACTAAATTCAGGACTTTCTGTCGCTGATCCACCTTCCGTTTTCATCGTGAAGACTCGTTTGGACTGCGTAAATGTACTGAGTTTTGCATTATGAGCTGGCTGACAAACGCCTCTATTTTGCCTGTTGGGTCTTGTACACTTAAAACGGACTACATTGTAGTGGTCTTCGTTTTAAGTGCACATGTCGTGTAGTTCTACATGTAGTCGTGGGTGGGTACGTATCGACGGAGTCGCGCAACGCCACAATTTACACACAAACGGTTTTAGTAGTGTGGCTCCATTTACTCGTGACTGGGCGTTAGTATCGAGTATTCGCGATCAAGATGCCAACGCGATCTCACAAGCAGTTCAAGCTGATCATTTACTTCGGGAAATCGAGCAACCCATTCCGTAAATCGATTTCGAGTCTTGCTAGTGCGGTCAACTGGATCACGTTAGGATACTTACTCGCACTCCTTTTACTGCTCTCACCGCCACTGACAAGCAAGAATGCTTGAAGCTTGTTTTTAAACTGAAATTGCTGGTGAAATTGCGGTTCGGCTCTATCGAAGCCGACTTGTTCTTTGGTCTGACTTCGCCTTTTTGCACTTGCAACACTAGATGCACCACTTTCGAGCCTTTCCGTCAGTTAAATTTCACGAATCCACTGCACCGTCTCGCTCGGGGTTTGCTGGATAGCGTTGTAGATGGTGGAACGTGAGCTGCCGTCCAGGAAGCTCGTATTCTCCAACGTCCACAGCAGCAGCTTGTTCGACCTTGCCTCCGTTACGGCTTCATAAACAAGCTGAACCCGATCCCCCTCAGGGAGGTAGCCGGCGATCTCGACGTAGTCCGCATAACTACATTTTGTAGCGCAATCAATGGCCGAGGCCACGTCGATAGGAGTACCATTTTCGAGCAGCCACCTAAGCACGATGAAGTTCCAGCGCTTAGCGGCAAGTGCAACGTATCTGCACCTTTCGCTTTCATCACGATTTTGTAAAAAGCGCTGCGCTAAAGCCGAGTATCCTCTTCGCAGTGCTCGTCCCAGCATTAGGGAAACACAGATACCGAACCCGCTGCTGTGAAAAAGCTCCAGTGATTCCAGTGCTTCACGCCACAACAGCAATGCTGAAGCCTTCGGCTGGTAAGATATCTGCGATAATATCTCGTCGAAAGCCTTACCAGTCGCATTGAGACTACTCCAGCTGCCACCATAAGTCTCACGATTGTGGTACTTTTTCATCAGCACGAGTAGTGTTTTCAACCACCACTGGCTTGCCGCAGCCACCAATCCCCAACTCGCAGCACGCTGGTTCGTATTTTCACCAAGATACCAAACCAGATCCAACTGACCGTCCCAGCCAGCGACTTCCATCAGTTCTCCCCGCACTTATCAGGGTAGTGCTCGACTAGCCACCGCCATACGTCCACATGACCATTACGAGTGGCGTCGTACGCGGCTGCATCGGTGCACCCTTCGGATCTGTTTTCGTGCAACAATTTCAAGACATCCACATGCCCGTTTCGAGCAGCTCCATCCATCGCGTTGGTTGTACATCCTTCATTTCGGTTGGCATGCAGCCAGCGTACCACATCCAAATGCCCACGACCCGCTGCTGCATCCATAGCATACGTCGTACATCCCTCGGATCGATGTTCATGCAACCATTTCACTATCTCAAGATGGCCCCCTGAGGCCGCCATATTCATGACACCCGACCCAAAGCGATCATTGTAGTGCTGGTGGACCCACTGAAGCATCGGCAGATCCCCATTGCCAGCAGCATTTTCAGCAGCATTTCTAGAGCAGCCCAGCCTACAGTTCCCATGCAGCCATTCCACAAGGCGAAAATGGCCACCGCCTACGGCTGCATCCATTATTGTCTTAGAACACGCCTCCGAGCAACGTTTCTGTTGGTGCAGCCATTGCAGCATGTCGTGGTTCCCTTTTCGCGCTGCACTCGTCATTGCATTTGCCATATCGACGTAAACCCACTGCACCGTGGCCAAATTTTCCCTTTCAGCGGCATTGTCCATTCCCTCTTTCATTTCAGAGGTAACGTATATATCGGAAGTATGTTCGAGTAGCCACTTCAGAGCTGCCAGGTGGCCATAACTGGCAGCATTGAAAATCGCACAGCTTCTAACACAATTTAAGCGTTGTTCGTGCAGCCACTTGATGAGTTCCAGGTGGCCGTATCGAGCAGCCCCGTCGATTGCATAGTAAAAGTCGGCTTTCCAGGGACCGCGGCGATCATCTCGACGTTCTGTCATCCAGCATGTGCCCACCTCTGACGGACGATGCCATCACCGGTGTCCAGTCTGGAGCTGTTCGTGAGAGGAGAAAGTCGAGATCACTCGGCGAAGCGCCAGATTCACACGCGTCTACAAGCACCTGTTCGTCAAACGATTCGATCGCGTAGTCGTCGATCAGGCGAGCGACGTGGAGCAGCGAGTTCCCGTGTCTGGGGAAGAGTCTTGTGCAGATGATCATTCCGGTCGACCACCGCGGCCAACGCTGTGAAGACGGCATCGTGAAATGAGTTGTGAGGACCTGAACTCTTGATGGGGTCATTCTTCGCCTCCCTCTCTCGCTTTAAAAGATTTTCTCTCACTTAGAATCTTGCTTTTTTCCTCGAACAGAACGTGATTGAAGGCTTCGACGACGAGCACTTCGACTCGACGAACGAAAGCACAAGCTACAGAAGCAAAACGTTTTTATATGTAGTGTAGCACTAGAATCATCGAAACTGAGGATTGCATCCGCAGTTCATCGGTAGCTGCGAATCATTGGAATCTCGTCTTGCTGAGGCGGCTGCTCGCGAATGGTCTTCCGATCCAAGGTTTTGCGCTACTCGCGAGCAGCCAGTGCTTATCCCCAAAGTTCACAACTGTTGAGGCCTCAACGTACTTGGTGCATTTCGTCCGGCGTTTTTGCAGATCAATCCGGTGAACAAGTACTATGAAGTGTATCTTGATACGCCTGACGCGTGCCTATACATTTGTTTCTCATTACCTGTAGTCATTGCTGCTCCTTCACATGATCCTTGTATGGGAGATCATGCTCTGTCGGGGGCTCTTGTTCCTTGGCACTATTTCGCCCTTTCACGTCGGTAAAACTAAACGCACCACTCCAAAACCGCTGCGTTGGTTAAGTTTTCACGAAGCCACTGCTTCGTGTCGTTCGGGGTGTGCTTGATAGCGTTGTAGATGGTGTCACGAGAGCTATCGTCGATGAAACACGTATTCTCCAGGGTCCAGTGTAACAACTTGCGCCACGCTGGCTTCGTTACAGCTTCGCAAACGAGTTGTACCCGGTCGCCCTCGACGAGATAGCCGGCTACCTCAACATACTCGCCGAAATCACGTTCCGTAGCCAATTGAATGGCGGACGACTTGTCCATTGGCGTACCATTGGTAAGCATCCACTTGAGGAAAACAAAGTTCCAGCGCTTAGCGGCAACGGCAACGTATTTGCGCCTTTCACGTTCATCGCGATGCTCAATAAACCGCTGAGCCAAAGTCGGGTATCCTCTTCGTAGTGCTCGCTCCAGCATGGCGGACACACACGAGTAGAATCCACTGCAATGGAAAAGCTCCAATGATTCCAGCGCCTCAGCCCACAGTGAACATTTTGTGGTGGCCTGCTGAGAAGACAACTGGGCCAACATATTCCCAAACGCTTTACAGACCGACGTGAGGTCATACCAGCGCACTGACTCATCATCCTGACGAAAAGTTAGCGTCAACACCAGTAGCGTCTTCAACCACCCCTCGATCGCGGTGGCGCCCAGTCCACATTCAGAAGCACGCTGGTTGGTATTTTCATCAAGGTACCGAACCACATCCAGATGACCTCCCCACCCAGCGACTTCCATCACGTCGTCCCCGCATTTATCAGGGTAGTGCTCGACTAGCCACCGCAATATATCCACGTGGCCATAACGAGCGGCACCGCGCAGGGCTGCATCAGTGCACCCTTCGGATCTGTTCTTGTGTAACCACTTCAACACATCCAGGTACCCGTTTCGAGCAGCTCCATCCATTGCATCTGTTGTGCATCCTTCCGTTCGGTTGGCATGCAGCCAGCGTACCACATCCAAATGCCCACGACCCGCTGCCACGTCCATAGCATACGCCGTACATCCCTCGGATCGTTGTTCGTGCAACCACTTTACCGTCTCAAGATGGCCCTCCGAGGCCGCGCCATTCATCATACCCGAGCCAAAGCGATCCGTGTAGTGTTGGTGCAGCCATTGCAGCATCGGCAGATCCCCATTGTCAGCAGCCCTTTCAGCAGCATCTTCAGAACAGCCCAGACTACAGTTCTCATACAGCCATTCGACAACGCGAAGATGGCCATCACCAACAGCTGTATCCATTATTGTTGTAGAACACGCCTCCGAGCAACATTTCTGTTGGTGCAGCCATTGCAGCATGTCGAGGTCCCCATTTCGCGCGGCGCTCGTCATTGCAGATGCCATATCGACCGAATCCGTGAAGTTGTCGTAAATCCACTGCACTGTGGCCAGTTGACCATTTCGAGCGGCATGGCTCATTCCTTCGGCAACTCCAATGTGTTGGTGCAGCCACTTCAGCACTGCAAGGTGGCCACGACTTGCAGCATAGCGAACCGCACACCTAGAAACGCAACTTAAGCCTCGCTCATGCAGCCACTGGATCAGTTCGAGGTTGCCATAGTGAGCAGCCTCGTCGATGGCATCGTAAAAGTCGGCTTTCCACGGCCCACGCGCATCCGAGCATTCGCTCATCCAGCGAAAGACGTGCAGGTGCCCGCCTTTGACTGCTGCGTCCACAACTTCCCTCCAGTTTGGACTCGTTCGCGACAAAACGAAGTCGAGGTCACTCGGCGAAGCTCCAGATTCACATGCTGCTGCTAGCACCCGCTCGTCAAGAGGTTCAACGAGGTATTTGTCGATGAGGCGAGCGACGTGAAGCAGCGAGTCCCCATGTCTAGGGAGACAGTGAGTGCAGATGATTGCGCCTGTCGACGGCCTTGTCCAGCGTTGCGAAGACGGCATCGTAAAATGGTTTGTGAGGACCTGAACCTTGTGGCGCTGTTGGTGGGGTATTTCCTCTCCCTCCTCTCTCTCTTTGAAGGAATTTTCATTCACTCAGAATTTTGCTAACCATGATTGATTGAGGGCTTTGACGAGGCCTTTGGTCACATGCTGGGTCCAAGCGGCTGGGGTGAAGCAAAATCCAATGTCATTGACGATAGCTCTCGCGTGGCAACCTCGACGTAAAACCCGTGGTTGTCACGAAGCTCACAGACGTTGTGGCCTCTAGATGGTGCATCGCCTTTAGGACAAGCTGGTACGAGCATCCCAAAGTGTTTTCGAAAGCTCGTAAAATCGACCCCCTCTCTTCAGGGTGGGGCGGAATTCATATCAATTTGGACGCGAGGACACGCACTGCACTCTGAAACCAGTTCAAGGTGTTGCTGCTTGGTGCGTTGAGCGTGGCTCCCCGGCTTCTCGCACAACATGCCTTGATCCAACAACAGTAGAGATAGTAAAGCGTGGCCTAATTACCATAACGTGCACCGTGAATCACGGCTCGAGATGCGTTTGTCTTTACTTTCATTAGCTGCTCTCGTTACTACTCCTTCACGTGATCCGGAAGTATGTAAGAACCCACTTTTTTGGCACAACTTGGCCCTGTCACGCTTGTGAAACTAGCGCGCCACTCACGAACCGCTGCGTCGGTTAAGTGCTTACGAAGCCACTACACGGTGTCGATCGCTTGCGGCTGCACCCAGGCCCCACGTGGAAGTATGTTGACTGGTGTTTTCATCAAGGTACTGAACGTCCAAACGGCCTTCCCACCAGCGGCTCCGATCAGGTCGTCCCCGCAAATATCAGGGTAGTGCTGGGCCAGCCACTGCAATGCATCCACGTGTCCATCACGAGCAGCATCGCACAAGGCTGCCTCGCTGCACCCTTCCGATCGGTTTTCGTGCAACCATTTCAAGACATCCAGGTGCCCGTTTCCAGCAGCTCCATCCCTCGCGACGACAGTATACCCTTCCGTTCGGTTGTCGTGAAACCACTTGACCAACTCAAGATGGCCATTTGACGCCTCGGTATCCAGCACACTCGGCGCCAAAGCGATCGTTCATTGCACTGTATCGCGATGCCCATTTTCAGCGGCAAAACGGATTCATCCATTCTCGATACTAGTAGATTATGGCTACCATTTTCATGCAGCCACTTGACCACTTCAAGGTCGCCACGACCAGCAAAATCGATCAGCGCTGGCGTCGTAATGCAACTCAAGGCTCGCTCATGCAGCCACTTGATAACTTCTAGATTTCCATATCGAGAGGCCTCCGTTATTGCATTGCCGAAGTCGGCTTCCCATGGACCGCGGCTGTCTTGACGCTCTGTCATCCACCGGAATAGGTGCAGGTGTCCACATCTGGCTGCCGATGCCACCACTATTCACCAGTCTGGAATTGTTTGTGATAGGAGGAACTCGAGGTCGATCGGAAAAGCTCCAGATGCACATGCTGCACATAGTACCCGCTCGTCAAGAATTTCAATCACGAATTTGTCGATGAGGCGAGCTACGTGGATCAGTGAGTTTCCATGCGGGAGGAAGAGTCTTGTGCAGATGATCAGATCGGTCGACCACCGCGGCCAGCGTGAAGACTGCATCGCGAATTGTTCTGAGACCTCGAACTGGATCCTCCTTCTCGAAGCGTTTTCTTTCGCTCACGTATCTTGATCCAGATGCAGTCTATGTCCTTGAACAGGATGTGATTGAACTCTTGACAGTGAACGTTCGTTGTTAACCCGAAGACCGAAAACGCTGGTACCGGTGGCGTCGATTTTGAGACAGTTGAAAATTACATGAACAAGACCTACTTGAAATTCCGATGTGATCTGCTTATATGCACGGTCGGATCTTGCGACGGCAGCACGTTGTGTTTGTATTATCTAGATGGAATGCACTATTTTCACAGAGACCTGATGACTTGTGGCCTCTACCGCCATGACGATGGCTGCTGCAACACGATGCAAGTGAATTAAGCCACTCGAACCCGACGCCCTCGCTTATTCAGATTCAGAATCTGCCGTTGAGCTCCTCGAGTCGCCCGTGGTAGTTGCAGCCACGATAACCGTGAGAGTCGTGGCAGCCTGACCAGAGACACCGTGGATGGCGAGGGTGGCGACAGCGAGGGGCCTGAAAGAACTTCATGGATGTCAGGGGGAGGTGGTGGTAAAAGTGGATATTGGACTAGGAAGTTGAATTTAAAGTTACTTTGGGCGAAATGAGCAGAGAGAGAGTGATGTTGTAGAGAAGAAATTGTCTGCTTGTTTTGATTCCTTCGCGGGCCATACGAGTTTCGGAGTTTCGACTCATGTGCAAAATGACTATTAGGATGAATAGTGGCTACAGGTGTTGCTGCCAAGAATGTAGGCGTGAACCTTCCCGCACACAAAATGGTGGCGAGGAGAGCACGATACGTGGGTCTACGCGTAAAGTGGCGCATGGCAGTGAGATGACCACCAGCGTCGTCGGAGTGTTTTCGATCTCAGATCAAAGGTGAACTTTTCGGTCTTGGACTTGTAAAAAAACAAATCGAATTTTCCATAGTCAATCGATGAATTTTCCACGAACAAACTGCTTCACTCATATAAAGCCGTTCACTTCGGCAACTGATCCCAGGTTCTGTTCAATGTGCCTCAACAAAAACAAACCAAAATTTAAAGACGACGGCATGGCTTGCGTTCGGTCTCTGGGTCAGCAACGCTCATAGCCAAAGTCCTCAATCACATCCTGTTCAAAGAAATACACTGCATTGTGAGTCATAAACTATTATACTAAGTGAAGGAAAGGCGAGTGAGTTCAAGTTCTCACAACTCATTTCACGATGCAATCTTCACAACGTTGGCCGCGGTGGTCGACCGGTATGATCATGTGCACAAGACTCTTCCCGAGACATGGGAACTCGCTGCTCCACGTCGCTCGCCTCATCGACGAATACGTGATCGAATCGTTTGACGAGAGGGTCCTACCGGACGCATGTGCGTTCGGCGCTTCGTCGAGTGACCTCGACTTTCTCCTCTTACGAACAGTTCCAGACTGGAAAATGGTGGTGCCATCAGCTGTCAGAGGTGGGCACATGCACGTGTTGCAGTGGATGACAGAGCGTCGAGACGATCGCCGTGGTCCCTGGAAAGCCGACTTTTACTCTGCAATTGAAGTGGCTGCTAGCTACGACCATCTAAGAGTTATCAAGTGGCTGTTTGAGCAAGGCCTAAGTGATATTGGTAGGAGTGCGATTCTCAACGCTGCTAGTCATGGCCACCTTGCAGTGCTCGAGTGGCTATACGAACACGCTAGCGACAACGTTACCTCCGAAATGAAAGATGGAATTATTTATGCTGCTGGCAATGGGCATCTCGGCACGGTGCAGTGGATTTACGAGCATTTCAAGGATGCGGTCGATATGGCGTCTGCCATGACAAACGCCGCGAAAACTGGGGATATCGACATGCTGCAATGGCTACACGAACAAAATCGTTGCTCGGAGGCGTGCGCTACGAAAGTTATGAATGCAGCCGTTCGAGGCGGCAATTTTCACGTTGTGGAATGGCTGCATGAGAACTGTAGTCTGGGCTGTTCTGCTTATGGGGCGGAAATGGCTGCTGACACCGGGAATCTACCAATGCTTCAATGGCTGCACAACCACTACAACGATCGCTTTGGTGCAGGTGTGATGGATTTGGCGGCCTCGAAGGGCCATCTTGAGATGACCAAGTGGTTGCACGAACACCGAGCCGAGGGATGTACGTCGTATGCTATGGACGTGGCAGCAGTTAATGGACATTTGGATGTGGTGCGATGGCTGCACGATAACCGAACGGAAGGGTGTACAACCAACGCGATGGATTATGCTGCTGGAAACGGGCACCTGGATGTCTTGAAGTGGTTGCACGAAAACCGGTCCGAAGGGTGCACTCGTACTGCCTTGAACGATGCTGCTCGTAAAGGTGATCTGGTGGTATTGCGGTGGCTGGTCGAGCACTATACTGATAAATGCGAGGACGACTTGATGGAAGTTGCTGCCTGGGGAGGTCATCTGGATGTGGTTCAGTATCTTGATGAGCATACGAAGCAACGTGCTGCGAGGTGGGGACTGGGGGCTGCCGCGAAACAAGAGATGTTAAAGGCACTACTGGTGTTGATGCAAAACTACCACGATCCTGAGGATGGGGCAGCCGGCTATGGTAGAATCAGCGCGGTCGGTTGGGCTTTCGACAAGATATTAACCCAGTTATCTCACCAGCAGGGGCCTGCAGCATCGTTGGTGCGGACTGAAGCACTCAAATCGCTGGAGAGCTTTCATCGATGTGGATTCCACTCGTCTGTGTCCCAAATGCTGGAGCGAACATTGCGAAGAGGATACCCGGCTTTGGCTAGGCGCTTTATTGAGCATTGCGATGAGAATGAAAGGTGCAAGTACGTTGCAATTGCCGCTAAGCGCTGGAACATCATCTTACTCAGGTGGCTGTGCGAAAATGGAACTCCACTCGACAAGTCTACCGGCATTCAATTGGCTACAACACGTAGTTTCTCCGAGTACGTTGAGGTCGCCGGCTATCTCACCGAAGGCGATCGGGTTCAACTCGTTTGTGAAGCCGTAGCAAGGCCAAGGTGGCGCAAAATGTTGCACTGGACCCTGGAGAACACTAGTTTCAGAGATGACTACTCTCGTGCCACCATCCGCAACACGATTAAGCAAGCCCCGAACGACACGGAGCAGTGGCTTCGTGAGAACCTCACCAGCGTAGAGGCTCGGAAGTGGAGCATTTAGTTTCACAAGCGTGAAAGGGCGAAGTAGTACCAAGCAGCTAGTGGCTTCGAGTGGCTTCGACAGAGCGCGTCGCACATCCGCCCATGATCATGTGAACGAGCAGCAGTGACTGCAATTAATGAACAAGCACCAGGCGTATCAAAGTTCAGCTCATTGTACTTGTTCACTGGGTTGATATTCAAAAACTCTGATCTTTTCCGTTCGACCGCGCCAGTGTCGATGGTCACGTCGAGACGAAATGCACCATGCACTCTTGAGGCCTCAATATTTGTGAAATTTTGTGACAGTAACTAGTTTGCGCCGACGTTCCTGTCGTCAGCGAAAATGGGATCTTACTTCACTCTCGCAGCTTGTGCCTGTCATTAATACATTTTGTAAACGAGCTTTTGGTGAGGCCGCCACGTCCCGACGTCCTCTGCGCACGGATGGTTTGTAGGCAATTGACTGACGACATTCCCATGCTTCACAGCAACCAAATCATATTCGTTTCTTGTGGCTCTTTTCCAATCAGCTTCTGATGGTAACTGATCACCGCCAGAGTTCTGTTTCGGTGGTGGCTTGTGCTTTCGGTTCTTCGCCATCGCCAAAGCTCTCAATCACATCTTGGGCGACGATTCTGAGTGAAAGGAAGTTCCTTCCAAGAGAGAGAGGGGAGGAGAAGAAAGACGTTCGAGTTCTCACAACTCATTTCACGATGCAATCTTCACAACGTTGGCCGCGGTGGTCGACCGGTATGATCATGTGCACAAGACTCTTCCCGAGACATGGGAACTCGCTGCTCCACGTCGCTCGCCTCATCGACGAATACGTGATCGAATCGTTTGACGAGAGGGTCCTACCGGACGCATGCGCGTGCGGAGCTTCGCCGAGTGACCTCGACTTTCTCCTCTCACGAACAGCTCCAGACTGGAGAAAAGTGGTTGCCTCGGGCGTCAGAGGTGGGCACATGCACGTGTTGCAGTGGATGACAGAGCGTCGAGAAGATCGCCGCGGTCTCTGGAAAGCCGATTTTTACTCTGCAATTGAAGTGGCTGCTAGCTATGGCCATCTAAGAGTTATCAAGTGGTTGCTTGAGCGAGGCTTTAGTGGCATTGGTAGGAGTGCGATTCCCAATGCCGCTGGTCATGGTCACCTTTCAGTGCTCAAGTGGTTATACGAACACGCTAGCGACAACGTTACCTCCGAAATGAAAGATGGAATTATTTATGCTGCTGGCAATGGGCTCTCGGCACGGTGCAGTGGATTTACGAGCATTTCAAGGATGCGGTCGATATGGCACCTGCAATGACGAGTGTCGCGAAAACTGGGGATCTGGACATGATGCAATGGCTGCATCAACAAAATCGTTGCTCGGAGGCGTGCGCTACGAAAGTTATGAATGCAGCCGTTCGAGGCGGCAATTTTCACGTTGTGGAATGGCTGCATGAGAACTGTAGTCTGGGCTGTTCTGATTATGCGGCGGAATGGCCGCTGACACCGGGAATCTACCGATGCTTCTGTGGCTGCACCAACACTACAATGATCGCTTTGGTTCGGGTGTCATGAATATGGCGGCCTACGAGGGCCATCTTGAGATAGTGAAATGGTTGCATGAACATCGATCCGAGGGATGTACGACGTATGCTATGAATGCGGCAGCGGGTCGTGGGCATTTGGATGTGGTACGCTGGCTGCATGCCAACCGAAATGAAGGATGTACAACACACGCGATGGATGGAGCTGCTCGAAACGGGCATGTGGATGTCTTGAAATTGTTGCACGAAAACAGATCCGAAGGGTGCACCGATGCAGCCGCGTACGACGCCACTCGTAGTGGTCATGTGGACGTATTGCGGTGGCTAGTCGAGCACTACCCTGATAAGTGCGGGGACGAACTGATGGAAGTCGCTGGCTGGGACGGTCAGTTGGATCTGGTTTGGTATCTTGGTGAAAATACGAATCAGCGTGCTGCGAGTTGGGGATTGGTGGCTGCGGCAAGCCAGGGGTGGTTGAAAACACTACTCGTGCTGATGAAAAAGTACCACAATCGTGAGACTTATGGTGGCAGCTGGAGTAGTCTCAATGCGATTGGTAAGGCTTTCGACGAGATATTACGCAGATATCTTACCAGCCGAAGGCTCCAGCATTGCTGTTGTGGCGTGAAGCACTGGAATCACTGGAGCTTTTTCACAGCAGCGGGTTCGGTATCTGTGTTTCCCTAATGCTGGGACGAGCACTGCGAAGAGGATACTCGACTTTAGCGCAGCGCTTTTTACAAAATCGCGATGAAAGCGAAAGGTGCAGATACGTTGCACTTGCCGCTAAGCGCTGGAACTTCATCGTGCTTAGGTGGCTGCTCGAAAATGGTACTCCTATCGACGTGGCCTCGGCCATTGATTGCGCTTCAAAATGTAGTTATGCGGACTACGTCGAGATCGCCGGCTACCTCCCTGAGGGGGATCGGGTTCAGCTTGTTTATGAAGCCGTAACGGAGGCAAGGTCGAACAAGCTATTACCGTGGACGTTGGAGAATACGAGCTTCATGGACGACAGCTCACGTTCCACCATCTACAACGCTATCTAGCAAGCCCCGAGCGAGACGGTGCAGTGGATTCGTGAAATTTAACTGACGGAGAGGCTCGAAAGTGGTGCATCTAGTGTTGCAAGTGCAAAAAGGCGAAGTCAGACCAAAGAACAAGTCGGCTTCGATAGAGCCGAACCGCAATTTCACCAGCAATTTCAGTTTAAAAACAAGCTTCAAGCATTCTTGCTTGTCAGTGGCGGTGAGAGCAGTAAAAGGAGTGCGAGTAAGTATCCTAACGTGATCCAGTTTGACCGCACTAGCAAGACTCGAAATCGATTTACGGAATGGGTTGCTCGATTTCCCGAAGTAAATGATCAGCTTGAGCTGCTTGTGAGCTCGCGTCGGCATCTTGATCGCGAATACTCGATAGTTAACGTCCATCCATTAATAAGAGGACACGCATCAGCACTCCTAGTTAATCACTTCTCAGTATACTGTCTTCAATTCACCCATGCTACTAAAACAGTGTGTACGTAAGTTGCAGCGTCGCGACTCGGTCGAGCCGTGTATCCACGGATGGATCGTTATCGACACACGTCCCTATACTGTATACGCTTTCCCTCGTGGCCCGTTGTACTTTTATCAATCAGTATGGTGCGCCCGTTTGAGTTCCCAACAAGAGCCGAGTTCGCTTCTGCTTCTCTGGGCAGAAGCTACATCCCGCTTAGTCGTTGTTGCCACTCACAGATTGCCCCAAAGTTCAGAATCCTTTCCTTCTTCGAGTCGTAATTCTCATCGTCAAAGCCCTCAATCAATCCTGCTCAAGGAACACGCAAGGATTGGAGTAAAAAAAATGAAAATTCTTGGGGAAACAAGGAGAGAGGTCAAGAGTATTCAACGAGATTCCATGTCCTCATAAAGCATTTCACGATGCAGCCTTCGCGACACTGGCCAAGGCCGTCGACAGGTGCAATCATCTGCACTCACTGTCTCCCCAGACACGGAAACTCGCTGCTTCATGTCGCTCGCCTCATCGACGACTACCTCGTTGGATTACTTGACGAGCAGGTGCTAGCAGCAGCATCTGAATCTGGAGCTTCGCCGAGTGACCTCGACTTTGTTTTGTCGCGGACGAGTTCCAACTGGAGGAATGTGGTGAGAGCAGCAGCCAAAGGCGGCCACCTGCACGTATTTCGCTGGATGAGAGAACACCAGCACGATCGTGGACTGTGGAAAACCGATTTTTACGATGCAATCGACGAGGCTGCTCGCTATGGCCACCTGGAACTGATCCAGTGGCTGCATGAACAAGGCTTAAGTTGTGTTAGAACGTGTGCGATTCCCAACGCCGCTAGTCACGGCCACCTGACAGCATTGAAGTGGCTGCTCCAACATACTAGCGATGACGAGATTTTGTCTAGCGTCGACGAGGGAATGAGCTATGCCGCTGGAAAGGGGCATCTGGCCACGGTGCAGTGGATGTACGAGCATTTCAATGGTGCGGTCGATATGGCGTCTGCAATGGCAAATGCCGCGGGAAATGGGGACCTCAATATGTTACAATGGCTGCACCACCAGAGACGCTGCTCGGAGGCGTGTTCTAAGACAATAATGGATGCAGCTGTCGGTGGTGGCCATTTCCGTGTTGTGGAATGGCTATACCAGAACTGCAGCCAGGGCTGTTCTGAATATGCCGCTCGTAGGGCGGCAAAGGCGGGGAATCTACCGATGCTGCAATGGCTACACCAGCACTACAATGATCGATTTGGTTCGAGTGTGATGGATACGGCGGCCTCAGGGGGCCACCTTGAGATGGTCAAATGGCTGCAAGAACACCGATCTGAGGGGTGTACGGCGGATGCTATGAATGTGGCAGCGAGTAATGGGCAGTTGGACGTTGTGCGGTGGCTGCACGACAACCGAACGGAAGGATGTACAACATCCGCGATGGATGGAGCTGCGCGAAACAGGCACCTGGAGGTCTTGAGGTGGTTGCACGAGAACCGATCCGAAGGGTGTACCGACGCAGCCATGTACCAAGCTGCTCGTAATGGTGATCTGGCTGTAGTGCGGTTGCTGGTTGAGCATTACCCTGATACAAGCCTACAGAGCTTGATGGAAGTCGCGTGTTGGGGAGGTCATTTCGATGTGGCTCGGTACATTGGTGAAAACACGAAGCAACGGGCTTCTGAGTGGGGACTCGGGGCTGCCATGAAACAGGGGTGGTTGAGGACCCAACTAGTGTTGATGCAAAACTACCATGATCCGGAGGATGGGGGAGGCGGCTGGAGTAGACTCAACGTGATCTGTAAGGCTTTCGACAAGCTATTATCCGGGATATCTCACCAGCATGGGACTGCAGCATCGTTATTGTGGCGTGAAGCTCTGGAATCACTGGAGCTTTTCCATAGCAGTGGGTTCTACGGCTGTGTTTCCGAAATGCTGGGGAAAGCACTGCAAAGAGGTTACCAGGCATTGGCTCAGCGGTTTATTGAGCATCGCGATGAGAGCGAAAGGTGCAAATACGTTAAGATTGCTGCTACGCGCTGGAACTTTGTTTTCCTCAGGTGGCTGGTTGAAAGTGGAACTCCAATCGACAAGACTTCCGCCATTCAATTGGCTGCAGAACAGAGTTTCTCGGAGTACGTGGAGGTCGCCGGCTATCTCTCCGAATGCGATCGGGTTCAGGTTGTTTGTGAAGCCATAATGGAGAAGAAGTGGAGCAAGCTGTTGCAGTGGACCCTGGAGCATACGAGTTTCAACGACGACAACGCTCGTGCCACCATCTGCAACACGATCAAGCATGCCCCCAACGACAGCGTGCAGTGGCTTCGTGAAAACCTATCCGACGCAGAAGCTCTTGAGTGGTGCGAATAGTTTTACAATTATGAAAGGCTGAAGTAACGAGAGGGGAGAAGCAGACTCCGACTGAGTGGTCCGAACTAGGTTGGCCCTCCCACAAACCTGTTCAAATTGAAATTTCACCAAAACCAAACAGGTTCTTGTCAACTTGCGGTGAGAGACTGTAAAATGAGAGTTAATACCTGCGGCTCCTCGAGCGCGACGCCGCCGGCTCAACCACGTCAAGAACGGATTCGTCACTGAACTGCATCGTAGTCCACGGGCGACTCAAGCAGCTCGACAGCGGATTCTGCATCTGCGAGTGCGTCGTGTTCGAGCGGTGCGTCTCAGATATCTGGTGCGGTGGGCGTTCCAGCAGCCACCATCATGGCTGTCAGCGCGTACTTCTTGTACTTGTAGATGACAGACAATCATCAGGTGACCAATATGTCCATGATTGCAGCGATCCAAGTCACGAACGTTCGTCTGTGAAAGTAGTGCATACCATCTAGATAGTACGTGTACAAACATCCTACTACAGACTTGATTTTCTACTGTATCCATTTGTGTACTAAGTACGAATTGTCATGCCGTGTCCGTTATTGCCATTATTCCAAGAGCATCGCGATGGACCAGATCAAGTTGGTGATCAGCGGGGCTGGCGACAAGGTGGCAGGCGCTGCGAGCGATGTCAGCAAGAAGCTGGCGAGCGTGACGGGCGATAAGAAGACTGCGACCAAGACGGATGCATCGGCGTCTTCTTCGTCAAGCGACTCGCTCACCAGCACGTGCCCGAGTCTCACCAAGAAGCAGCGGTTGATCGGCTTCGCGTCCTGCTTCGTGCTGGGCTACCTCGTCAGCTTCGGGGTAATGCAGTTGACTGTCTCTATCTGGAGGATACAGTTGAGTGAGAGTGGGAGCTAACGTGTTCCGTGGGTCTTGCTAGTCGACCTTCGCACTCATTGCAGGCTCCGACAACGGCACCAAGTTCGGCATCACTTACACTTTGGGCAACATCATCTCGCTCTGCGGGTACCGTACACATCAGGGAAAAGGGAGGGATACACCGGATGTTCTGACTGACTGGGTCTTGTATAACTTCAGCTCTGGCTTCCTGGTTGGTCCCAAGCAGCAGGTGAAGCTCATGTTCAAGCCCGTGCGACGCATCGCAACCATCATTTACCTGCTGATGATCGTCGTGGTGCTGACTGTCGCCATCTTGGTACGCAAGCGCTGAAGTTTCATACTGAGCGGTGGTTGGGGCGACGCTGACTTGGAATTCTTTGTGGAAATACAGGCGCCCGAGCTCGGTCTGGTAGTGCTGCTGCTGGTGATCATCCAGTGCGCGGCTGCTGTCTGGTACGATGGAATGGCTGTGTCACGATAAGACTACAGCGAGTCAGGAGCTGATGTTTTTTCTGCAATCACAGGTACTCGGCAAGCTACATTCCGTACGGGCGCAAGATGCTTGCAGGCATTGCGAAAAAGCTGTGTGGTACTGCGGTCTAAGTTTCCAAGAGCTTCCACTTCAATATCCTACTTCTATAAAAAAATCCGATAAACAGATTTTCCTATTTCCAATGCTGGTTGACCGAATCGCTCTGAGTCGAAGAACTAAATGTTTGCAATAGATCATTCCATTTATTTACCTACGAGCTATTAGAAGCTTCAACGTAAAGGCGACAAAAAGACGGTCACGGCCAGTTTGCCACCACGAGGGAGGATGCGGTGAAGTGCGTGAGCACAACAGCGTACCTCCCAAACGTTGGAGCAGAAAGAACCAGCCGTGGGCGCCTAGTTGTTGCCGTAGTAGGTCGTGTTGGTGTAGACGACCTCCGCGTACTCATCGGGGCAGTACTGGAATGTCTTGTCGCTCACGACGTCGAGGAACAGGTCATGACCGGTCGTGTACGTCACGTACGCGCCCAGGCAAGTGCAGACGAGGATGATGAACGTGCCGATGGCCTTCTCGTACCATGGAGTGCGGTTCCAGAACACCTTAAGGTAGAAGAAGATGGGCAGGATCATACACGCGAGAGAGACCGCCCAAGCGCCCACGAAGTCCGAGAAGTCCATGAAATGGTCCTTGAAAATGATGGCGAGGATGAGGAGAACCACCACAACGCAGATGCGCAGCGTCACGTACTTCATGATCACTACGGGTCCGCTGTTGTGGTATTCGTTGATGAGCGCCTCCGGAGTCAGGTCGTGCTCGGCGTCGGCCATGGAGGTGACGGAAGGGTTGCCGGTCAAAGTCGGCGTGCCTTCCTTCTCACCAAGACGGCCTTGCGGGGTGCTGAGGACGTTGAACGCCGGGGATTCCTCGTCGATTGTGGCCAGCAGAGGACGCTTGTGCATGCCCAGAATGCCGCGCTCCAGGATGTAAAGCACGGGGTTCAGGATCACGGACATGGCGATGGTGATGTGCAGCTGCATGAACATGTAGGCCAGCACGACAGCACCGCGGTTCGCGTTCAGGTTCAACGCCGTGCCGTTGATGGCGAACAGCAGGTTACCGGGGATCTGGCAGCCCACGTAAGAGTACGACGTCTCGCCGATGATGAGGAAACAGCAGGCAGAGAAGATCATGGTGCAGGCGACCACACGGGGCATACGCTCGGGCTGCGAGTGTTCACGCTGAAGAGCGGGCACCAGCACGGCAGCGGAGTAGGCCAGCGCGAGGTTACCGAACGAAGACGCCGCCTCGCTGAACTTGATGTCCGGGTGAGGCACCGCCGGGTGGTCATTGCCGATGCCCACAGCGAGCACGGAGATGGCGATGGCATCGGCCAGCACGGTGCCTATGCAGCCGGCAAAGGCAGCGTACGCGCCCTCCTTCAGGGTGGGGGTCACGATCACTGGCAGCAGCATGCACGCCATGATGATGCTCCAGTACTGCGTGCCGAAGGCGTCCGGGGAGATGCCGTCGAGCAGGATGCCGCCCAGCACGAGGTACGCGCAAGGCACCAGGAGGCACACGCCGAACTGCGCGAGCAGCACGAGGTAGCGTCCGATCTGGCCGCAGCACCACTCGCCGACGTCGCCGTAGGTCTTGAGGTTCTTGGGCGCCGCAAGACACACGCGCGAGATGGCCACGCACGAGCAGACGTTGGCGAAGCCCATGAAAAGCAAAGCTACCGTGGCGATGGGGGCGCCGGAGCGGGCGAAGTTGGCCGGCAGACCAAGCGTACCAATGCCGTACACGGTACAGAAGAAGCTGAAGGAGATCTTAAAGTCCTCGAGCGTGAAGAACGGCATGGCTGTTGCGTGTTAAACCGCCGTCCAGGTGGAGGGAGGGGGGCTTGAGGGCAACGCGGAGAAAGGGGAAATGAACAGATTGGCCCCAGGCCGTCGACGAGAGGAGACCTTGTTGAGAGACGCCAAGAGCTCGAACAGAGCGGGGGGTCTCGATTGGCTTCCAATCAGCGGAGACCGAACGTGCCTGCACGCACACTGACTGGGGCTGTGCGCTGGCGGCTTTCTTTCAGCCGATTCGCCGACGCGGTGCTGCCGCCTCCATGCTGCGCGTGATGGCCCAGCCTTCACACAGAGGAGGCCGCAAGAACGCTCCGCTCGTGACGCAGGCCAATGCGTGGTTGTGGTCGAGTGCAGCGCTGCATGCGACGCGCGCAATGACCCGTCTCTTTTGTCGGACAGTCGAACCTCTGTCGACGAAAAGGGGGATGAGCGCCGGTGCACCGGCACAACAAGAACGGGATCTAGCCAACGGAGCGCTTCGCTTCGTGTCGAGGCAATCCGAGGGTGCTGTGACTGCACTGCCGGCACAGACAAACAGCTCTACTGTCTTGTCTTGGGGATGTTTATGCACGACGCTCGTCTACATGTAGAGAAATCGACAAGCTCACTTCAACATCCCGCCAAATCAGAGCTGGCTAGGTCTGTACGTGTACTGGCTGGTTGCAGGGCCAACGAGAATCCTTTTGGTTCCACTCGGCAAGCCCCCTGTCACTCGGTCGAACGGTCGACGAAGTGATCTGCTTTCCGCGGACGCTGACCGTCAGCCAGACGAGCTCGACTCACGAGCTGAAGTCAAGCTTGCTTGCACGGACGCACGCTTCAGCGCCGGATTCTATAGTCATGCATTACGTGACTTCCGGTGGAAGCAAGCTGCACCTGGTGCATCTGCACATTGTGTGAAGACGTCCTGGATTAAATCCTTTGCCCAAAGTGCTTGCTGTCCGGTATCATTGCTCGTGAATTCCATCCACGAAAACTTGCGATCCAAAGCTTGCTTCAAACAGCCAAGCAAGTATTCTCTAGTACCGGTAAGCTCAATTACAGTAATAACGCCAGGCTGCTTGCACATGCGGTCTACACGCATCGCTATGGTAACCGCACGGCAACATTCCCGCCAAGGGTTTCACCAACTCCGTCCAGCAAGCGCAATCCGATCGATGAATAGATGATAGTGTTTATTTAGCTGATACTATTAATACGTAGTAGTATCATCAGCCTGATACAACAAGCGCATACTGCCAGGGCCAGCTTGACACCACAACGACGGAGCGGTGCTGTGCGCAGAGCACAGCAGCATCTCCACCGCATCGGTTGGTGCAATCTGCTAACCGTGGCCGCCCTAGTTGCTACCATAGTAAGTCTCGTTCGTGTACACGACCATGTCGAAACCCGAGGGGCAGTACGGGAACGTCTTGTCGCTCACGATGTTCAGGAAGAGGTTCTTGCCCGTCGTGTAAGTCACGTACGCGCCGAGGGACGCGCAGATGAGGATGATGAACGTGCCGACAGCCTTCTCGTACCACGGAACGCGGTTCCAGAACATCTTGAGGTAGAAGAAGATGGGCAGGATAATGCAGGCCATCGACACCGCCCAGGCGCCGACAAAGTCCGTAAAGTCGACGAAGTGGTCCTTGAAAATGATGGCGATAACGAGCAGGATCACCACGATCACGATGCGGAGCGCCATGTACTTGGCCGTGACCAACGGTCCGCTGTTGTGGTACTCCTCGATCAAAGCCTCGGGGTTCAGGTCGTGCTCGGCGTCAGCCAGCGACGTGACGGACGGGCCAGTGGTGTTGCCGATAGTCGACGGACGGTCCTTCTGCTGGGGTGTGTTGATCACCTCGAAGGCCGGCGACTCCTCATCAACAAGAGCGAGCAGAGGACGCTTGTGCATGCCCAGAATGCCGCGCTCGGCAATGTAGAGCACGGGGTTCAGGATGACGGACATGGCGATGGTGATGTGCAGCTGCATGAACATGTAGGCCAGCACAACAGCACCGCGGTTCGCGTTCAGGTTGAGAGCAGTTCCACCAATAGCGAACAGCAGGTTACCAGGGATCTGGCAGCCCACGAACGCGTACGACGTCTCGCCGATGATGAGGAAGAGGCAGAACGTGAAGGTCATAGTCGTAGCCACGACGCGAGGCATACGCTCCGGCTGCGAGTGCTCACGCTGGAGAGCAGGCACCAGTACAGCAGCAGAGTAAGCCAGTGCGAGGTTGCCGAAAGAGCTAACGACCTGGCCGAAGTCGAAGTCGGGGCTGATGACGGCCGGGTGGTCCGAGCCGATGCCGTTCACAAGCACGCCAAGAGCGATCGCGTCAGCTAGAAGCGTGCCCACGCAGCCGGCAAAGGCAGCGGCGGCGCCTTCCTTGAGCGTCGGCGTCAGAATCACCGGCAGCAGCATGCACGCCATGATGATGCTCCAGTACTGCTGGTCGAATGCATCCGGGGAGATGCCGTCGAGCAGGATGCCACCGAGCACCAGGAACGCGCACGGCACCAAGCAGCACACGCCGAACTGGACGAAGAGAACAAGGTAGCGGCCGATCTGGCCGCAGCACCACTCGCCGACGTCACCGTAGGTCTTGACCGTCTTGGGGGCAGCCAGCATCACGCGCGAGATGGCCACGCAGGAGCAGATGTTGGCGAGTCCCATGAAGGTCAGCGCGATGGTGGCCAGTGTGGCACCCGAACGGGCGAAGTTGGACGGAAGACCGAGCGTGCCAATGCCGTACACGGTGCAGAAGAAGTTGAAGGCGATCTTGAGGTCCTCGGACGTGAAGAACGCCATCTTGACCGCGGTGCCGTTAAACTCGACGGTCTTGTAGCTACACCGCAGCAAAAGGAGAAGTGGACGTGGCAGTACAAGTGCAAAAAGGCTCCGGATTAATCTCCGATGTGCAGGCGCCACTTGACAGCATTCGCCTCGGCTGGGCTCCAGTCATGGCAGCTCGCCAATCGCTGCAGTGCTGACTGGACAGCTTGTCCCGCGGCGATAGGGTAAGTCGCCGGCTCCGGCTCCTCATTGCGAGCGACAGTGAAGCGCCCATAGCCCGGGACCAGTACAGCGCGTTTGGAGCGTCTCCTGGTGACGCGAAGCAGGGCAAGACACCGGATTGGCGAGTGGAGACTTGCCTCGTCTACGCTGCGCTTCAGAATTGCAAGAGATGGGCCCAGTAGACGACAAGAGCCGTTTCTTACACTCGGTATTTGTATGCCAAGAGGTACGGTGTCGCGATCGGATCTTTTTTCGGAAATTAAATTGGCGCCAACTTCGGCGTTGTCGTCGCTGCGTTGCGGCTTGTCAAACGAGCTCGGCCGGGAGGAATCCATGCACACCAGCATCAACTCGCGACATCATCGAGGTCTCATCGAGAAGACTGCACGAGACCTAGGGCGCTCTCTGTCGTTGTTGGAGCGATGACAATGGTGCGGGGACGGGGCGGCGAGGCCTGAGGGGGATGCGCCGGCAAGCATGCGAGCGCCAGCGCCACTGGCAGTGGATCACGGTCTTCGACAACAACTTCGTGCCATGGGGGACACTACCGCCGGAGATGAGGTGTCCCCCGCTCGGCTTTGTCTCCCAGCCAAGCTTCGTCACAGTTCCGGTGCAATTGCTCGGTCGCCATCGAGACTCGAGGTCCTGTGCGGTGATGGAATTCAAAATTCCGAATTCCTCTCGCTACTGAGCAATGCTGAACGAGCTGGGCCCGCCGTATCGCCTGCGGCGAACCGTGTCGCCTCTCAAGAGCATCAGACATGGCATCCTCATTATCCGTAGCGTGTCAGATTCGCAGACGGACCGGATGTTCGTGCCCTCCAGGGTTCGTTCGCCATCATTGTCGACGAAAACGCTTTTACCGCGCTGATTGGCGAGCGAGAGTGGGCTCCGCTCTCGGAAGAAGGCTCTCAGCCCGGACGGCAAGTTGCTCGGCTGAGCAAGCCGGGTCACCTGCGTCTGCCGCAACAACAGTGGCAGCAAAACACGCGAGCGGCAGTATCACCTGCATGCATGCAGCAGCTCAACCTCGAAAAGGACATGTAGCTCGACTCGAACGATCCTCTAGCGGCAAGACCACTTAATCTGCAGCTCCCTGCTGCTCAGCGCCACAACGACTCCACCTGATTGCTCCACCGCAATCGAGCGCATCAACCTATCTGCATGTACATGTATTACGTACCGGTCTCGTCCCGCTCGTGAAAGCATCGCCATGCCCAGCCCGACTTCACACTGTAGACGAGCACCACTGCCGGCACCTAAATCCGATCTTCACAGTACTATTTTTTGTGGTCTACCCATATGACACTTCTCGTGTGGTCCACCCATATGACACTTCTCGTGTGGTCCACCTCATCTGTCATTTGACATCCCTTCCGCCAGCCATCGGCACGTGCCTTGGAGCTCTGCGTCAGCCTCGTGCAGCTCACCACGACGTTCGCACGCCGCCTCTCCTGTCTCCGCAGTCGCCCACTGTCCGCCATGGCTCGCCTGCTCCAGCCAGACGCCGATGGTTTCGCCCTCGCAGCGCAACAGCTTCGCCAGGGCCAGCTGGTGGCTTTCCCCACCGAGACTGTCTATGGCCTGGGCGCCAACGCGCTCAACCCCGAGGCCGTGTTGTCCATCTTCGCAGCCAAGAAGCGGCCACTCACCGACCCTTTGATCGTCCACGTCCCAGCTCTGCAGGACGCGCTGAAGCTGGTGGACATGACGCCCAGCGGGCTTCAAGCGTTTCAGTGTCTGGGCAGGGCCTTCTGGCCCGGACCGCTCACGCTCATCGCCAAGGCGGTGCCGGAACTGCCGCTCACCTTGTCGGCCAATACGGGATTCGTGGGGCTGCGCTGTCCTAAACACCCTATTGCTCAAGCTCTGCTGAAGGAGGCCAAGGTGCCTGTAGCTGCCCCGAGTGCCAATCGCTTCGGTCATGTGTCGCCTACGACGGCGAAGCACGTGATGGACGACCTGGGGGCTTGCGAGAACTTGAGTATCATTGAAGCTAACGAGGAAGGATGCTGCCTAGTCGGCATTGAGTCGACGGTGGTGAAGATCGTGGCGGAGGAGAGGAAGTTGATCGTCTTCCGTCGAGGAGGAGTGAGTGAACAAGCTCTGGAGCACGTGCTGAAGGAGAACGCCGAGTTACTTGGAGGACAGTATGAGGTCGTGACGATCCAGAAGGAGGCCAAGATGCAGACCAAGGAGGCGCAACAGGCCCCCGGACAGATGATCACGCACTACGCACCCTACGTGGACACGTACCTGTTCCAGGCCGAGGCGAAGGAGGAGATGGACGCCTCGACCAAGGAAGATGTGAGTCGCTGGGTGGTGATTGACTTCCACGGCAAGCTGGCCAGCTTGAAGGACCGTGTACGAGCGTACCTCGACCTCTCGCCCAGTGGGGACGTCGCGGAGGCCTCGCAGCGCATCTTCGACTCGCTGCGCTGGTCCGAGAACGTGCAGGGCGTCGAGCGCGTCATCATCACGGGCGTGGTATCGGAGCCCCACGAACAGGCCGCTGCACTACACGATCGCATGTACCGTGCGGCGTCGGGCAAGCAACGCGCTCTCCAACTGTAATGGAGCTAGATTCCCATCCATTACTATTGTACTTTCAGAGAAGATCATTAGAATCCGCAGTCCCAAGCCACGTAGGCCCTTATAGAGTAGCTTGACGCGTTCGACTCGATCCATTCATGCATGATTGCTCTGTTACGTATTCCCATCGGCGCGTTAACTTATCCCCATCGGGAGGATCGCGCTGGCATTCAGCATTTCCGTAGGTCTTGCCGCTCCTTCGCGCTACGAGTCGAGGTCTTGCACGTACACGAGTGCCTGCGGCGCGAGGCCCTAGTAAACACACAACACCAGTGAGTACCGGCATAACAAGCACCACAAGCATCAAGCGCGTACCACGTCGGTGAGCGTGACGTCCAGCAAGTCCGGGCCGTACACCTTCTTCGGGAAATTGGTAGCCAGCTCGTAGTTCCGGATCTTGATGTCGCGGTCGAAGAACTCGACATCGATAAAGGCGCGCACAGTCTTGAGCGTGTCGTGGGCGTAAAAGATGTGATCAAGGCGGGTGCCGTTGTATAAGTGGAACTTGATGACGGCCGTCTTGTAGTCTGCGCCTGGCGGAGGCGCGTGCGACTTGGGGCCGTCGGCGATCCGAGCACGCTTGACTTCAATTTCCGCCTTGTACTCTTTCTCCTGGCGGATCTTGTCTTCTTCCGCACGACGGGCCTCCTCCTCCGCGCGCCGCTCCGCCTCCTCCTTCTGCAGTCGCTCCTCCTCTTCACGCTCCGCCTGCTCGCGTGCCTCTTGCTCACGACGACGGTCCGCTGCGAGCGACTCCTGGTACTCTTGGTCCTGCTGTTCCCGCAGGATCTGCGCCTCCGTCCGCTGCTGGCGGACGTGGCGAGCCGTAGCCAAAATCTGGTTGTTGCGGTCCACCGCTGCATTCAGCTTTTCAATAATCTCGTCCGCCGGCAAGTTGGCTGGTAAAAGCAAGCAGCAAAGCAGCAAACAATGAGCTCTCATATCTCCACTTTTCCACCTTTTTCCTGTCTCCCAACCTGTGATCTTCTCGACGACGTTGACTCCCCGTGACACACAGGACAGCAGGGCCAGGAACGGGAAGGTGGCGCATCCGAGCGACAAACTCACTCCAAAGCCCTCGGCATGCTGCACGCAGCCTGCCCACGACACGATGCAGTCGCTGTTGTTCAGGTACGCGCTCATCCGCTCGGTGCACATGGCCTTGCTGCAACATCAACGTCAACATTCTCAGCCAATCAGAATCCACCCCACATTGCTCGCTAACTGTCTGCATCTCTCTCGCTGCTCTTGTGCTCTTGTGCTCTTGCGCTCTTACCGACAAAAAGCGTCTGCATCATCATGGATGTTGGAGTGCAGGAACACCAACAGGAACTTGGATGCCGTACGCGCCGTGCTCACCGCGTCCCGAAAGGACGTGTGCTCGAAGCGAGGCGTGACGCGCTCTCCGTAGCGACGACGCAGACTGTGCGCGAAGTTGCGCGCCGAAGCCTGCGGGTCCTCGGGCTCGCCGTCGCCCAGCACGAAGCTCAAAGGGGACATCAGCAGCTCCACGAAGCCCTTCTGCGCCCTAGGAGCGCGGCGTGGCTGGCGCTCAGATGCCTCCTGCTGTGGCTGGTCATTCTCACTCTGTACGTGACGCCGACGCAGGCCGTTCACCTCCGGGTCTGTCGTGCCCACCGCCATGACTGCAAGGAAGGAACTGGGGTGATGAGGTGGCGTTAGAAGGTCCTCTTCCGCAAAATGCTGGGATCTGATTCGGCCAAATCGGTGGACTCGTGTTTCAATTGTGTAGACAACACCAATGCCACGTACAATTACGTGGGATTTAGGTGGTAAGGTGTAGCATACATAAAGTTATTTCTCAAGATACCCAAAAGTTGTCAAGATGCCCAAGAAGAGTAAGGAGTCTGCGTTGTGTCCTGTGTCTCTAGAGGCATGGGTAACTTCCACACGTCGTTTGCTGGCGATAGAGCAGCAGGAGGAGGTGCAGGGTATGCGTGAGGAGCTGGCCACTCTGGACGACAGCGAGAACCCCAACGTGTTGACGCGCCTAAGGCTGGCCAAGAGCTCCACGGGTCTGTTTGGCCGCACACTGCTGCAGTTCTCTTTCCCGTCGCTGAGTCTGCGGCAAGCGAAGCCACATCACTTCACAGTTGGAGATTTAGTACAGATCCGCACTCAGAAGAGCGCTCCAACGGGGGAGAAATTGCCTACGGGCATCGTCTCCCGAGTGGAGGAGATGGGCATCTCGGTGGCGATTAATAACGACCACGACGAGGTGGATGAGCTGGAACTACTGGCTGCGGCAGAGGCCATCACGCTAGACCGATTGGTCAATAATGCGACCTTTGTGAAGCTGACAAGTGCGCTGGATCAGCTAGCCAAGTTCGACTTTGGCGCGGCTCAGAAGGTCATTGACGTCGTGTTTAACGACCGGGAGCCGAGCTGGAACACGCCTCTACCGGAGATTATTCCATTTAATACGGGGCTTAATGCGTCTCAAGTGGAGGCCATTCGGTTCGCCTTGGCGTCCAAAGACTTGGCGTTGATTCATGGCCCTCCTGGAACGGGCAAGACCACGACAGTCGTGGAGTTTATTTTACAGGCAGTGACCAAGTTTAACTTGAAAGTGCTGGTTTGTGCACCGTCAAACATCGCTGTGGATAATGTACTGGATAAACTGTCGACCACGTGCTCGACGCTGGGGAAAAAGCTGAGACTGACGCGTGTAGGTCACCCGGCGCGGGTACTGCCACAGATCTTGAAGTACTGCTTGGATGCGAAGATCCAGAGTGCAGAAGGCACGGAGATCGTCAACGACATCCGAAAGGAGATGAGCGCCATGCTGACCAGGATGCAGAAGACCCGCGACAAGAGTGTGCGCTACCAGCTGCGCCGGGAGATGAAGGCGAACCGCAAGGAGATCCGAGAGCGCGAGCAAAGGGTGGTGGGCGATATCGTGCAGCACAGCAACGTAGTGTTTGCCACCAACGTGGGCGCGGCGTCGAAACTGCTCAAGGACGTGACATTCGACCTGGTGATTATTGACGAAGCGGCGCAGGCGCTTGAGGCGTCCTGTTGGGTCCCCATCTTGAAGGCGAACCGATGTGTGCTTGCCGGAGATCACTTGCAGCTGCCTCCGACCATTAAATCCAAGACGGCAGCGGCCAAGGGACTGGAAGTGACGCTGTTTGACCGTGTCACGAGCTTCCCAGCTCTGCAGAGCATTGTGAAAATGCTGGACACTCAATACCGGATGCACGAAGACATTAGCGAATGGAGCTCACACGCAATGTACAAGGGAGAGCTGAAGAGTTTCGAAGGTGTAGCGAAGCGGAAGCTGCATGAGTTGCCGCACGTCAAGATCACGAAAGACGATGAATTGCTGGATGCGACGCTGCTGCTTCTGGACACGGCCGGGTGCGAACTTGAAGAGGATGTCAACGACGCCGATGATACCAGCCGTAGCATCCTCCATCTTTCCAAGTCGAACGAGGGTGAGGCTCGTGTTGTGGCAAGACATGTCCGAGCGCTTCTGGAGGCTGGTCTGAAGCAGGACGAGGTGGCCGTTATCACTCCGTACAACAAGCAGGTGCAAGCTCTGAAAGCGCTACTGCTCGAAAGCTACCCCCGGCTTGAAATTCGGTCTGTCGATGGCTTTCAGGGCTGTGAAAAGGAGGCCGTGGTCATGAGTTTGGTGCGCTCGAATGCTTCCAGGCAAGTTGGTTTCCTCGCCGACGACCGCCGGATGAACGTGGCGATTACGCGTGCAAAGCGCCATGTCGCCGTGGTGTGTGACACCGACACCATCTCCTCGCACAAGTTTCTGGGCGTGCTTGTCAAGCACTTCGAAAAGTTGGGCGAGTACCGAAGTGCCCAAGAGTATCTGGATGAAGATGTGGTGGAAGGAACAGTTGATGAAGGATTGATCCATTCACTCAGTGTCCCCGTCAGTGAGGGTGATCATCCCTTTAGTAAATCCGCTGCGGGGCCTCCTTTAAAACCTGCAGTGAACGCGAAGACCACAAAACCCAAGCAAGTGCAAAGACCGAAGAAAGAGGTCAAGGCGGACGCTACGCCCAAGACACCTGACGAGGCCGAGAAGATTGAAGCTGTTGTGGTCGAAGATGTTAAACCTCAGACGACTGAAACAAACACAGAAGTAAATCAGGAAGAAGAGGACGATGCTGTTGAAGAACCGGAAGAGAAAGCTGTGGCGACGAAGAGTGTTTTCCAGATGATTGAGTCAGATAGCGATAGTTCTGAAGACGAACACGAGAGCAGTGATCGTGGAGAGGATGACAGTGAAGCTGGAGATAGTCCACACGAGCCGAAACCAAGTTCTGCCGACGATCTGAAGGCTGCCAATTCGCTTCTGAAGGACCTGCACTTGAGTCGACTCACTCGCCAACCTGTTCCGCCGTCGGCGCCAGCGTCCTCAAGCAAGAAGAACAAGAAGAAGAACAAGAAGAAAAAGAATCAGGCCAAGACTGTCAATACTGCGCCGGTCGACGAGTTGAAAGATGGCGAAGACGAGCTGGAATTCCTCACTCGCCAAGCGAGCAAGAGCACGAAATGCGCGTTCCAGAGCTCCAGTCGCTGCAAGAAGAGCACGTCGATGCTCGGCAGTGTGTGCAAGTTCTGCAACCTCAAGTTCTGCTACGACCACGCGCAGCCTGAAGTTCACGGCTGCGGCGACGCTGTGCGCAAATTCGAGCGCGCTGCCTTCCAGCAGCAAATGACACGACTCAACGACGGCCCGCAGAAGAAGCTGACCGGCGACAAGCGCAAACTACTCAAGAAGAAGCTTGAGGAGAAAGTATCTGCGAAAACGGCAGGTCGCACCACGCAGTCGAAGCCGAAGGGGAAGAAGAAATGAAGGTCCTGAACGACTGACAAGCCTTGGCGATCTGTACATTCAGCGAGCCAAACGCCTCGACACCCTAGCTAGAAATGAAGAGGCTACATGCTGCTAACCAGGTTTTCAATGGCAGCGTTCTCGTCGCCATTGGCGGCGAGAAGTGCAGCTTTTGCCTTGTCCTGCCAAAAAAATAACAACGTTAGAAAAAAACTATCCAAAAAGAAAAAATAATCGCTCTGCAGCAGCCCGTACAGCGGGGAAGCCCATGTCGATGAGTCTGGAGAGTGCGGCGTCGTCGCCTGTGTCCGTCTGCTTGGCGTAACTCTCGGTCCAGAAGCGCGCAGTATTGAGGAACTGCTCGTGGTCGTGGAGGTACATCTTGGCCACCTCGGCGTCCTGAGGGTCCGTGGGCTCGGCCGCTGAAAGCAGCGCCTGGATCGACAGCAACGCCGTCTTGATGGTCAGCGCCGGAGACCATGCATCCTTGAGGATGTCCAGGCAGATGGCGCCCGTCTGCGACGAGATGTTGGGGTGCCAGATCTTGGTGATGAAGCGCATCTGCGGCGGCTCGAACGGGTACCTATCGACCAGCAATGTTAGTATTTTACTAACTTTGCTGCAACTACTGTAAGTAAATCACATCCGTCTCACTTGGGAGGGATGATGATCTCCAGATCAAAGTGGCCGCCCTCGTATGGCGTGGCTTCGGGGCCCTGGATAGAGCCTTGCAGGTGCGAGAGCGACGAGGCGTCCACGGGGACGGCCGTGACGCCCGACAGGTGCGAGTCCTTTTGGCACTCCTGCAGCTCCTTGCGCACGCGGCCTCCTGTCCAGAACACTCCACCGTTAGATCATACAACAACCAAAGAAGAGCTCCTTCCCGGCTCACCTGGAGCCATCTTCTCGATTTTCAATAGATGATTCCAACAAGATGTTGGTGTTATGGTGTATATTTAATGTGGTCTGGCTCAGTTGAAAAAACGCTCTTTTCAGAATTTATACATGCAAGAGCCGTCGAGGAAGCGCGGCCGCGGCTTCGGCCCTCGGCTCAACGACCTGCAGCGCCTGGAGATCCTGCGCCGACACCGGTCGTCATCTCCACCTGTGTCTATCCGCCAGCTGGCGCGCGACTTTGGCGTGGACGAGAAGACTGTCCGGCGCGTGGTTGCTGCAGCTTCGGACATCGAGGCACGAGCTAGCGCCTCTGCGGTATTAAGTCTGAGAGGTCAAGTGCATCGCCGCCCCAGTGCGCGCTTCCCGGAGCTGGAGAAGACGCTGGCGGCCTGGATCGATGCCCGACAACGAGCACGGGCCGAGATCTCGCCCTCTGTGGTCATCGACAAGGCCAAAATGGTGGCCAGAGTCATGAGCATCCGCCCCGAGGACTTCAAGGCCAGCTGGGGCTGGTACGACAAGTTTAGCCGCCGCTACGGCATCCGCACGGCCTTCATTGGGGCAGAGACACAGCCCCAGGAGAGAAGTAGCAGGCAGGTCAAAAGCCTGCAGGAGCTTCATGCACTTATGGAGCAGTACGACCCCGAATGGGTCTTTACAGTTGAAGAGACGTCGTTGTTGTATGATGTACTGCCCTTTGAGGCCGCTACAGGACAAGATGCAGCGGAGAAGAAGAGGGTGACGTTAGTAGTGAGCTGCAATTCAACCGGGAGGCAGACGCTGCCAGTTTGTATGGTGGGGAAGCAGCAGCAACCTGGAAAAGCTGCTGCGTCGAGCTCCCCGGTGCCGTATTTTACACAGGAGAGAGCGTGGCTGGATCGAGTGACGTTCGGAAGCTGGTATCACTCGGTCTTCGCTCCATTTATCAGGGAGCGTACGAAGAAACCGGTCTTGTTAGTGGTGGATAGCGAGCGGCCTGGACACCAAGGAGATTTTGAGGATGACGGCATTAAACTGGTGTTTCTGCCGCCGTCACCGATGGCAAGGCAGAATCCGCTGGGATCGGGTGAGGCTGCAACGACTCCGAGGGATCCGAAGACGTGGTGGAGCAGGCCGCTGCGGATGGGAGTGCTGTCTGCGCTCAAGATGAAGTACAAGTATCTGCTCGTGCAGAGTGCGCTGTCGTACCATAACGCCCCAGAGGAGGTGAAGGCGGCGCTCAAGGCAGCCGAACGGGATGAAAACCACTTCGGCGGTGTACATTTTGGCCACGCACCGACACTACTTGACGCGGCACGGATTCTCTCGCAGGCCTGGAGTCAGGTGCCTGTGGATTTATTGGAGAATTGCTTCGCTCGTGCCAACCTGACTCCACCGTCAAAGTTGTTGGCGTCTCCAGCTAACATACAGGAGCGGATCCAGGCATCGTCGCGCTATAATGAAGACATCGCGAACAAGATCGAGGAACTGCTGATCTCAAGCTGCCTCCCTGCTAGTACATGGCCCCTGAGCGAGCCAACTCCTCCATCCAATCTACGAGATCGCGTCCGGTTGTTCCTGTTTGTGGATGATGACGATTCCGTGGAGCTGCAACGACAGCTACGAGAAGAGATCAGTGCCGCTCTGAACGACGCGACGCCGTTAAGACCGGACTTGGCGACTCAATCTTCGAGCGTGGAAGCCGATAACAGCGCGTCCTGTGAACCTGCTTCAAGCAGAGTGAACTTCGAAGTGAAAGTCCGCGAGTTGCTAGTTGGAATCACGGATGTGGCCACGCGACTACGACTACTTCCTCGGAATGGGGTCGATGTAGAGAAGTTAGCGCCGCTTAAGCTTGAAGGGTGCATTGCCGCAGCCGACCAGATCCGCCTGTGCATCCAGACATTTGACAGTTCTCTTCGTACCGACAGCAGCCAGGCCGACAATGTCCAGAGCGAGGAAGCAGCAACCGAGAAGGAAGCAGAGGCAGCCGATCAAGCGACCGTGGTGTAGTGTACCAGAGGGGTGAGATCTCATCGACCCAGCAAGGACCGTCTGGCATCAAGAGTATCATTTCCACATGTACAAGAAGCGGTTATCTGTTCAGTCGATCTTCTTGTTGCTTCGTTCAGGCTCAACGTGGCTGTCGACCTCGTCTCGTTGCCTGTTGTTGGCTTCCTCCTCCTTCGCCTTCTTCTTGAGCAGCGCCGGGATGAGCATTCCACTCGCCAGCAAGACGAGCAGCCCCATCGTTCGCGGGTCCAGCAAGTCGCTCGTGCTCCGCAGCGAAGACAGCATCGCGCCGGCGTTCACCGTGATCAAGTTGTACGGCAGCAGTCCGAACGCCACGGACGGCGCGAACAACTGCAGAGGCACTTGGAGCCACGGACTCGCCATGTTGAGGAACCAGTTGGGCGTGAACGGGAACACCCGCAGGAAAAGCAGCAGAAACGGAAGCTGGCCTCGAGCTCGCGCGTCTTCGATCTTCTGCCTCAGCATGTGCAGCTTGCCCGGCAGCAGCCGCTCGCTCAAGCTCAGCACGATCTCTTCCGACGCCAAACTCTTGGACAACAGGAAGCAGCAGGACGCTCCGCAGGCCGTCAAAGCGCACACCAACGGGAAAGCCAGCGTAAATGGTAGAATAGCTCCGGCAAACACGTTGAGCAGCGCCGAACCGGGGATGGCGAACGTCTAGCAACAACAAACTCAAGGTTAGTGACCAGAACGCGCAGTTCTTTAAGTACACAGTTGCTACATGATTCTCTACCTGCTTAAGCACGTAGACGCACGTGAAGCAGGCCAACGCTAAAGGAAACTGCACTGCAAAGACGTGCAGGAAGGTCCCGTGCGAGCGCTGCAGCTCCTCGAGCGACGACAGGCTGCGCAGCGACAGCGAGTCCAACCTGGACGTGGCGAGGCCCAACGCGGCGTCATGTTCGCGCACGCGGCGCACCAGCAGCAGGCACAGCCCGAGTACGACACTCACAGCGCAGCCGAAGATCAGCAGCAACTTGGCCACCAACAGCAGCGCGCGGCCGCCTTCGACTCGGCGGGCAGCGGGGGGCATGCCTATAAAAAAGAAGTGAAGGCTTTGCACAATATACCCAATGTTTTGCAAATACAAGTTACGTCGAAGTATTTGACATCATCAGAGCTTTCTTGTCGTGCAACGCACAGCTCTTTGGTCTAGAGGATCAACATTGTTTACTGTAGTATTATTGAGTGCGAACTTCGTGGTCTTGATCGAGCATTACAGTCGACGAGGGGGATCTAACGCCGTAGGATGATGAGCACGTTCCTCGCCGCTTCCAGGGTCTGAACCTGTGGAGTCAAAGCTGGCGCGAAGTGGCTTGCGTTTGGGTTGAGGTGGCTTGACCAAAGAGGATTGACGATGATTTGTCGCTGCCAAGGGCTCAGTTAATGCTCTCTCTAGTAAACAGTCTTTACTGGCAATGCACTAGCCACTCGTCAACGCCAATATTGCAAGTTCATTACGACGACTACGACGAATAGACGCACTGGCAACGCTAATACTCAAACCTCGTCTGCGGTGCTTCAATGCGCACAAGTATCGACCAAACGACCGCGTGCGAGCCACTTACAGAATGCAGCAGTCACTCGAATCCGCAGGTTCCTTTGAGGCGGCACCACGCATTGCTTCCATGCGTGATATCACGTGCTCCAGCGTTAGCCTGTCTTCCGGCTCTGTCTTGCACATGTCCTTGATAAGCTGCTTGTGGTCTTCATTGTCGATCAGATCCAACACACTGCCTGCCAGCGGTTCGAACCCTTCATCTCCAACGTATTTCGTATGAGCGTTCTTGTTGGGCGTAATGGACGAGAACTGGGGCACCAGAACATCCAGGATACACAATCCAAACGAAAAGATGTCGTCTTGGAAGGACGGGCGGCGGAACAGCTTCTTCTGTCGACAACCTGGCGCACGCCAGCCAAGCTCATGGAATTCCTTGTCCTGCACAGCATGATTCTGCAACGCGAGCATGCCTAGACCAAAGTCCGTAAGCTTCACATGGCCATCAGCAGTCACCAGGATGTTGTCGCTCTTGAGATTGCTGTGCACCATCGTCTGGTGCAGAAACTTCAAGCCTTGCGCCGCCTCCAGAAAGAGACTCCACAGTGCGTGTCGCTGGTTGCGGTACGGCCACACGTGCTCAGTAAATACGCCGTGTTTGCGCTTCTCTCTTGGGCTCTCGGCCTGAACTCGACGCTGATGCGTAAGATAGCTCACCAGGGGCCCATTCGTGGCATCTTCAAGCACCAGAAGAGCAGGGCGACTGCAGTGCGACGCCCCGTACAACTTCAGCACGTTCGGGTGGTCCAACGTGAACCACGTCTCCACTTCCTGACGAAACGTTTCGATTGCGTCTGCGTGGAAAAGAAGCCGCTTAACCACAACCTTGTACGTCTTGGGCTTCTCGGAGCCATTTCCATCGCCCTTTTCGGGTTTCTTGCCATCAAGCGGCTTCCTATCCACCCACACACCACGGTGTGCCGTGCCCACTGATCCTTGCATCGCCTTGTCACGTGCATAGTTGACCGCATAAGGAGGGATGTACCAGTCTGGGATCTTGGCCACTCTTCCATTCGAAGACCTCACCACACTGAAAAAGACTTTCTTCATACTGGCCACGTGCTTGACGGAGTTGCCAGGCTTGAAGTAGTCAATCTCGAACTTCAGCAGCGTCAAGGCCTCCATGGGCTCATGAGGCATCATTCTCCTCGCGAAAGGGAGCGCATTCTTGGCCGCTCGCACACTCAACTCGGCCTCCTCGGTCTCCCTGTCGGCCAGCAACTGCTTTTCCCACGTCCAGCCGTCCGGTTTGCCCTGCTTGTCCGTCTGCATGGTCTCCTCCAGCCCACTCACTCTCACCACGTAGTCCAATTGCCCGCCCATCGCATGCAGATCCAGGTACATGCGCCTCATACTTGCCAAGTGGAAGACGAAGCGGTCAGTCTTGGCAAAAGTGATAACGAACGCCTGCGCACTCTCCACAACCCGCTGGAAGACTGCTACGGTCGTACTTAATGAGATCTGCCGATCCCCCACCCCTCCACAAGGTTCTGTCTGGGCGAATGAGTCCCTCTCCGAGCGAGCCTTCGTCTTGGCAAAGTTAATTTTCATCTTGTCTCTCTTGATTTTCTTCTTGGACAACGAACTGTGGCGACGGAAAAGACCCAGACCCAGACCACTGCATGCCCCGGAAACCTTTTGGCTGCTGGCCGTCTCCACTTGGTCGCGTAGATATCCACCCACGAGGATGGCATACTGGAGCAGCGACGCGAACATGGCCTGGTGAGGCCGCGGCGCCAGGCGAGCGCTGCGGAGCGTCGCCAGCGCCGTCTCCATACGCTGGTGAAGGGACGAATCCATGGAACGACGAGGAAGAGACGACCTCGGCAGCAGATCGTCAAAGCAACAGTGACCCGCTGAACTGATCATCCATATTGTAACCCATTAATTAGGGTAATTCGTAGTACTTTAATGGTAAAAAGAGTTTAATTACGGTATCCAAGACTCGCTTCCCAACGTATCCCTGGACATCGAAGAGCAGGAAGTTCACATCGAATTGCACCTGTAATGACGTGTTTGGCGGGGACAGCGTGTGTGCTCATCGACCAGTTTGTGCGATGCTAAGAAAGCTTTGTCAAACGTTGGTTTATCGCGTTGTTGAAATCAACCCGTGGCTTCACTGTTATAAATGAAGGCAGCTAGTGTCAGCCGCCACTGAAGTGACAAGTGACACCTTCTCCCTGTGGATGCAAGAAGCTCACCCACAAGCTTCGCAGCCACTTCAATCGAAAGTATTTGGCGTCGTTGTACGCCTTAATGGTCGTAGTAAGGCTCTTCTTAAGGTGCTCGAGCAGACAACAAGAGCGTTCTTGAAACAGGAAATACAGTGCTTCTCACGAAATGATGAACATGTTTGTCATAATTGTCCAGGTATAACGGAGCGTTTGGTTTTCTCGATGGATTGGACGACTGACTGGTTCGGAGTAGGATAGTATCGTGGGGTGGGTAAAACTTATCAATACCCACTCCCGACTGCTTGAAAAGTAACGCAGCCTAATTGTTGCCTTTTACGATTGCGAACCCCGTCCGTGGGTAAGCATGTTGCATTCCGGGTGACGGCAACGCTTCAGTGTCCTTAATTTGTAACTTAGCAGTGAAGTCACGGGTGGATTCTACGACGTTTTGAGTTGTCGCCCATAGAAAGATACTTTGAAGTAGCAGCGTACAAAAGGATAACCCTTTTGCACCCAGTTGACGCTATGATGCCCGACAAGAAACATTGATTTCAGACCTGTAGTTACGCTATGGAGTATTACATGATTACATGAATCACCAAACGGATTGACTTTTCCTAGCCTGGAATTCCTACAAGGCAATCGGTGCAGCACTTTGCCGCGACGCTCTTTTGTGACGAGCCTTGCCCTTCTGAAGTCACAAATACAGTTGACCATCAAAGCATCTGTGCATCATGCACTGAAAAGGCTGCAAACCGCATAGAACTCGCAGGTATTTTGGTGGTGCAATCAAACCACCGCAACTTGCAGCGATGGCCGACGCGACGAGTACATTGTCAAAGCAATTAGATCATCAGGAAGATCTTTTGCCACCATGGCAATGTCTACACAGGCAAACGCTGCTGCCTCCGATCATAAGCTCTCTGATGTTTGATCCCCTGAAAGAAAGGTTGTTTTTTAGTATTTGGGTTCAACGACTTTGACATTCTTATTCAGTTTGGATGAAAATACAACACCTGAATCTCTACATTTGAGGGACGAAATAGCGATGTTGTGCCGAGCGAGCACTGTAATATGGTCTACAAAGGCTTCAGTTCTCTAAACCACAGAACACTATGGTTGCTGGAGATCTACGGTTTAGATTACTTATCATTTGCACTCCACTAAAATCGTGTTGTCTATCTATCTACGCCGCGGTGTCGAAGGCGTAGCACGAGTCAAGTGCAGAGAGCACGTCCATACGAATTCCCAAGTAGAACATCCGCCGCCGAAGCAATTGCGCCCGAAAGTTGTCTGGCAACGGAGTTGCACCAAAGCCGATGAGGCATTCCATAGGGAAGTCGCCATCGTAGCTGGTAGAAGAGCCGCCGTTCGGTCGACGGTTCTGGCGCGGTGTCACGTAGGACGGTGTGGGGTTGTACAACACGTTTGCAGACGCCTTTCCTCGGTTCTGAAGACCCTCCGGAAACGGGTCGAGCAGCGCTTTCCCATTCACGTACAGCAACTCGGGCGTATCGTTCTTCACAGGCATAAAGTGCGCCAGACTGCCACAGAGCGAATCTGGGTGCTTCTTCATGTCTTGATTCCGCGACGACTCGATGACGCTGGGACCCCACGGAGAGAAGAAGTATTCGTGCTTCGCCAGCGCGTACGCAATCCAGAACGTCTCCTTGTCTCCGAACGAGAACTCGCGTTCGAATCGCTGCACTGTGACAAGCCAGAACATCACGGACATGGCTTGACCCGAGCGCGACTTGTCCACTGCCACCAAGGACGAGTCCTGTTCGTGGGAGGCCTCCCCCTTGTACGCATAGCTGCGTTCCAGGTAGTCTGGAATCTCCACTCCCGGTGCTAATCCAAAGGCGGCGTAGTCGAATTCGTTCAGCAGCGTCTTCAGATACGTCGAGTTGTTGACCTCCTGGTTGAACCATTCCTTGCTCGACAGCACGCGGTCGTAGAAGAAGGTCGTGCCCGTGCGTTGGTACCCGTCCGTATCTCTCAGTGCCGCTGGATCACGCAGGAACACGTCGTCGACATCCATGAGCAACACCTCACTAATGTCTGTGTGATACATGGCCAAGGGCTTGAGCCACCAGCTCCGGAAGTTGGTCGCCATTTCGCGTTGCAACAAGCCACGCTGTACGAGGTCCGTGCACACATCAACGATCTCCACCCTTGCGTCCGATCCAAGCAGCAATGCTCTGTTCTCATCCGACAACTCGTCCGGAAAGCAGTGATACACCTGCACGAGCTCTTGGTTTCCCAGGCACCGCAGATCTCGGATCAGCGAGAGACCCATTGGCACCGCCGCGTTGTACATACACATCACAATACCCTTTTGTCGGGAAACCGAGGCGTCGAATTCAGTGACGATTGTCTTCTGCTTGCGTTGGTGGATGCCCGAGTGGGCGAACTGACGCGGTTGGGCGTCCGTGGAGCTGAAGACGCTCGAGAGCAGCGTCATGGACGCCACCACAATGCAGCAGAGCACGAGTAGCAAAAGCCACAGACTCACGTGGCGGCGGCGCCTTCCGACAGTCGAGTTGACGAGCGCCATCAGGTCTGACAAGAACTCTGGCGCTGCATTAGCGCGGCCAGCGTGGCGGCTCAGGAGCGAGTTGCCCAGCATTTGAGGAGGCCGTGAGGTATTGGGAACTGAGGTGATGAGCTCCTGACTGGTCCAGACTCGAGGCGGGATGGACGCGAGCTTACAAAAAGCAAGTCAAGCAGCCAGAGACGAGACGTCTTCGTTTTAAGTATCCTGTCATAACGATTTACACACACAGCTTGTAACGCCAAATCGCAGCAGTTGGCTTGGGGGGAGAGGAACTCACCTCGATTTAAGGTACGATTTAGCTGGTTGCACCGTAGGGACGAGGAATCGAACAGCGAGGCGGTACAGCACGCTTGGCCCCGCTGCCACTGGCATTCGGTCTTCTGCGCGGGCTCCTGCTCACTCGTGTTGCCGGGAACGTCCTGTAGAATGGCGCTCAAGTCCAAGGCGAAGCAGGACCTGGAAACCGGTGATGTCCAATTGACGTCATCCGCGAAACCGTCACAGAAGGACACTTCGATTCGTGGACGAGGTGGACACTTCCTCCTGTACGCGGTGGCAGTTGTCTCCGTGGTGAGCGTGCTGCTGTCTCTGCTAGTGACGCGCCCGCCGCTGTTTCAAGCTCGAGACGCGCGCAGCGTGGGGCGCGAGAAGGCGGTGGTGCTCTGCATGCACGACGGAGTGGTGCCCATGGGGCTGTCGCTGGTGCGCGAGCTGCGCTGTTTGGGGAACAGGGAGCTCATCCAGGTGTACCACTGCTTCCCGGACGAGCTGTCGGTCACGTCGCGCGAGATGCTGCTAGAAGCGGACTCGAGCATCGAGATTGTGGACGTATGCTCCGATCTCGTGGAGCGCAAAGAGCTGAGCGAAGAGCTGGCCAGGCACTTCCGCAGTTGGTGGATCAAGCCGCTGGCACTGCACCACTCGGACGCGAACGAGGTCATGCTGCTGGATGTGGATGACCTGTTCCTGCGTGACCCTGCAGTCTTGAGGAACACGGAGGGATACAACCGCACGGGCACGACCTTCTTCTACGACCGAGTGATCCCGGGAGATCACTTTTTCAACCACCAAATGGACAACAACGTCTCGTACTTGGAGAACCTGCTGCACGACTTTGACTACACCAGCATTCGAGTGAGAGAAGGATACGAGCCGTCAGAGCACTTGAGGCAGACTTTTGCTTACCGAGGCGAGACGGCGCACGAGCAGGACTCCTCAGTGGTTGTCGTGGACAAGTCGCGTGCAGGACAGGCCATGGACGCGCTGTGGTGGTTGATTACGAAAGAACGCTTTGAAAACTCCTTCTCCTACGGCGACAAGGAGGCCTTCTGGCTCGCTTTCGAGCTGGCCAAGCAGGACTACTTCTTCTCCCCGTGGGGCGTCAGCGTTATCGACTCGTCCACGAATGACGATCTGCAGACCCACAACGACTCGCTCTGCGGCAGTTTAGCGCACTTCATGCCGGTGGAGAATGAAGCACCGGAGTTCCTGTACGTCAACGGCAAGGCACTGCTGGACCCGTTCGCTGAAGGACTCACGAGCCACCACACAGCCACGACCAACGTGCTGTACAACACCAACCCGACACACATTAGTCCTCGCCAGAAGCGCGCCCCAAACGGCGAGACCAAGACCAACTTCCGAGGCGGCTGGCCGAACGAGTGTCTTCGCGGCTTTGGCGCTACCCCTCTACCTGACAACTTTTCTCCGCAGCTACTGCGCCGACGGATGTTTTACATGGGCACGAGGATGGGTGTGCCCAAGGCGCTGCAGGCGTGCTACCCCTTCAATGGGTAGATCGATGTTCAGCTGCGGCACAGAGGAAGCAACGGATAATAAACATAGTAGTATTTACAGGAATACATGGCACGCGTATCTGTACTCTTCGCTGTGCTTCCAGTCGCACTGCCAACGGCCTTCTGCTAGAAACTTAGTTCGTGTTAGCTTTGGCGAAAGCACCGTAGTGGCTCAAACCGCAGCAGCTTCACCATCGAGCCCGAAGGCTTTCAAAACACTAAGTTTCGTAGATTCCGGACCCATCAGCGCTGTCGATCCGTTGATCCTCTATACGCAAGAGCCTAAACCTGATACCGATGTAGTTTGTTGCTTGTTCGCCCTCGCCCACCGATTCCCACCACCACCATCTTCTTTCTTCGTTGCTATCGTACCCCATTACACTCGTGTTTTCCGCTTCCCAGTCTATACGGAGTCGTGCAAGCGATGAGCCTTTGCAACTCCTGGATATGCGCTCTGCACTGCCAACGAAACCGTTTCAGATTTATGATAGACCAGCGACCTCGGCGTTGCCGTTGCCGTACTGCATGGTCCATATGGGATCACGGCAAGCAGCGCCACCGTCCGCAAAGCTCCCCGAGCAACCGCAACGCTACCATGCACGCACTGGGTTGCTCTGCGCACGAGATGAAGAGCCAACCGTTTTAGTTTGCGTTGCTGCACGTTGGCGTAACTTCTCCATGCGAGAAATCACTTCATCGAGCGACGGTCTCGCACTCGACTCGACGCGGCACATGTCCTCGACAAGCTGTCGTTCCACTACGTCTTCAATCATCACGCTAGCAGATCGCGTACTGAAGTCTTCATCGCCAACGTATTTCACATTGGGGCTCCTATTGCACGTAATGGACGAGAACTGGGGCACCAGAACATCCAGGATACACAGTCCAAACGAAAAGATGTCGTCTTGGAAGGACGGGCGGCGGAACAGCTTCTTCTGTCGACAACCTGGCGCACGCCAGCCAAGCTCGTGGAATTCCTTGTCCTGCACAGCTTGGTTCTGCAGCGCGAGCATGCCTAGGCCGAAGTCCGTAAGCTTCACATGGCCATCAGCAGCCACCAGGATGTTGTCGCTCTTGAGATTGCTGTGCACCATCTTCTGGTGCAGATGCCTCAACGCTTGCGCTGCCTCCAGAAAGAGACTCCACACTGCGTGGCTCAAGTTGCGATACGCAGGAAGCTGACGCTCGGCCAAATAGCTCACCAGAGGCCCGTTAACTGCATCTTCAAGCACCAGAAGAGCAGGGCGACTGCAGTGCGACGCCCCGTACAGCTTCAGCACGTTCGGGTGGTCCAACGTGAACCACGTCTCCACTTCCTGACGAAACGTTTCGATTGCGTCTGCGTGGAAAAGAAGCCGCTTGACCACAACCTTGTACGTCTTGGGCTTCTCGGCGCCATTTTCATCGCCCTTTTCGGGTTTCTTGCCATCAAGCGGCTTCCTATCCACCCACACACCACGGTGTGCCGTGCCCACTGATCCTTGCATCGCCTTGTCACGTGCATAGTTGACCGCATAAGGAGGGATGTACCAGTCCGGGATCTTGGCCACTCTTCCATTCGAAGACCTCACCACACTGAAGAAGACTTTCTTCATACTGGCGACGTGCTTGACGGAGTTGCCAGGCTTGAAGTAGTCAATCTCGAACTTCAGCAGCGTCAAGGCCTCCATGGGCTCATGAGGCATCATTCTCCTCGCGAAAGGGAGCGCATTCTTGGCCGCTCGCACACTCAACTCGGCCTCCTCTTTCTCTCTGTCGGCCAGCAACTGCTTCTCCCACGTCTCCCTCTCCGCAGTTTGCTGCTCTAGGCCTCCAGCCTTCACTACAGAGTCCAGTTTCTCTCCGATAGCATAAAGATCCAGGTACATGCGCCTCATACTGGCCAAATGAAAGACGAATCGGTCCGTCTTGGCGAAAGTTATGCCAAACGCTTGCAGCGCGCTCACCAAGTCGTGGAAGCGCTGGATGGCCTGAGTGGAATTGATTGTAGCATTTGCCCCTTGTCGTGGGGTTGAGCGGCCGAGCGCGGCGCGCAGGGCCTCGCCTGTGCGGGTGGCACGCGCGAACATGGACTGCAGCATGAGCTGGTGCGGTCGCACGACGACGCGCGTCTGTAAAGTCTGCAGGGTCGAATCGAGGGGAGAAGACGCCATCGTAATGCAGGTAATACAGGAGCTTGGGGGCCACGGGGCGAATTAGCAACTGACGATGGCGATGGGTAAATTTAAACCCAACGGCTGGCTTCCCTTTTGCCCGGCCTTTTCTGATCTTTGATGGAGTTTCTGGCGTTTGCTTACAGCAAGGATCTCAAGGAGATTCAAGCGTTGGCTGAACAGGCGAATGCGGCTTTTCTCCCGTGCGTCTCTTTATCCTTGGAAGAGAGTTGCCTCGGATTCGGCGGCAGTGACCAAGGCAGAATCTGATGCAGGTGAGACGGAGTTGATGATGGCTTTGCGGGTGCTGCTGTCGCATTAATCCATTGGATTTCTTTGTAAGTCAGCCATTCGAGATTGATCGGAACGTAACTCGAAGAGAGTTGGATGGTAGGAGTTTCCCAAGGAGTTTCCCACAAGAGAGATCTCATAAAAGAATGGTTTCGGCATGAGCCACCCTGACCTTGTGGCGCGTTTATTTCGTCGGAAAGCTGCAATTATTGTCTCGATTTCTTTGGATGCTGGGAGTGGAATTTCTCATGGTGAATAATGCTAGTTTTCATGGAGGAACCCTGGAATGAGAGTTTGTTTGCTTGCAGACGCACATTTCAACTCGGCTTCGGATGAGGAAGAACTTTCCCATTGACAGCAACAAAACAGAGACTTGCAGCGCACCACAATCACTTCTGGCGCTTTTGCCGCCACAAATCGCCCGTTGATATATGTAACCATGTCGTGCCAGTGACTTGCTACACACTGTGAGGAGCAGGAGTTTGCTGCTTCGTGCACACATGCGGCTTTGCCCCCTTGCCTGAAGCAACACATTTGTTGGCGAGATAATGTACGACCAAGGCGCGGAGGTTCAACAGCAAATTCAATAAAGCATTTCCCCTCATTCACGGATTTTGAAGACCTACCGGGTGGTTCGGCCAGTGGTTTGCCGCGATCCTCGCAGTTAAGGAAATCGCAAGTCCTCACCTGCTGATGACGACATATCATGCAAAGCGTCCAGTCATCGAAAAACTCTCGACGAGAATGGTGCTGGAATTTCAACTTCAAGCGGAGACTTTTTCAAGCAACGAGCGCGGCATCGATGAATTCAGCGCTTTGATTCGCACAAGAATAGTAGTCACTGTCATGAATTCTCGTTGATAGCCTCTGTCATAGGCCCTCCGTCATAGGCCCTATGACACAACGATCCGAACTATAGCACGCACTAGCTACGGTGCAGTAGAAGCTGGCGAAGATACCATTTCACCTTTGCTGCGTGAGCACACACACTTGTACTCTTCGGCACTCGCCCTGCCAACGGTCTTCTGCTAGAAACTATCCTCGTGTATTAGCTTTGACGAAGGCACGGCAGTGGCTTAAACTACAGCAACTTCATCGGCAGACTTTCACAACACTCAGTTTCGTGGATTTGCGATGCGGGTACCAAAGAAGCTCGTCTCCATCGCTAAGTCTCCTTCATGAAGAGGCCAAAATGCCACCGAAGCCTGTTCCTCGTCGGAAATCGCTTCAATCACATCTCTCTCCTGCAGCAGCTCTTCCTGATACCCCGAAATGTAAAAATGTGGTTTGTTGCGTGTTCCCGATTCCGATTCCCAGCACCATCATCTTCTGCCCTCGAGACCCTCGTAGCGCTACCATGAACGTACGTTGTTGCCTTGACCACGAGAAGAAGCGCCAGCAGTGTCAGTTTGCTCTGCCGCACGTTTGCGTAACTCCTTCAATCATGATGGTCTCTCATTCGGCTCCACGCGCCACATATCCTCGACAAGCTGGCGTTCTATTTCGTCTTTAGCGTCTTGAAACCTTCATCGCTAACGTATTGCACTGTGGGGTTCTCAAAGCAATTGACGACAACTGGGGCACCAGAACACCCAGGACGCACAGTCCAAACGAAAAAAACGTCAGCTGAAGTAGGCATGAAGAGCGTTTTCTTGCTACACACATACTTTCTCACCATTATCACTTGCAAGTGACGTTCTGTCCTTAAGTTCTCTATACACTCTGGTCGAAGCTGATAAGGCAGTGAAAAGCAGCGAAACCTGCTTGCTTTACGACTTCAGATTTAAGTGTTTTATAGTATTTGTTGTGTTCCCCTGGATCTGTACGAGCTACTGCTATTTTTTGGTCCAATTCACTTCGAAACGCGCTCTGCGATCTCACGCGTAATTATCATTGATGAGACGCGGCTTGTACAATTTGGGCTTGTTCGCAGCCCCCGAGAAGCTCAAACTTCTCCGTTTCCATAGACTTTCGTACGGCAGCCTTTTACTCTGCCGTCTTGACGCTGGTTTTATCAGCTTCCTCTTCCATGGCTTCCTTCCAGGCCAGCTCCTCCATCATCTCGATCGCCTGGGCCATCGTAGGCCTATCCTCCGGGTTATGGGCGACAAATCGCTTGACGACCTCCCATTCATTATCTCGCATCTCGTCAGGGCGCGGGTAGCACTCGAGCGTCTCCAGCTGGCTCATCACGACGTCTTCGCCGTCCACACTGTACGGAATGCTGCCGGTTCGAGCTTCGATGATGCACAACCCGAACGCGTACACGTCTCCAGCCTTCGACGGGTCCAGTCCTTTGCCAAGATTGTACTCGGGGCCCTTCCAGCGGTCAATGGCGCCCGTGTCGCCTCCTTTACTCAGCTCAAAATGGCAGATCTTGGGGGTTCCATCCGCTGCTACTAAGATGTGCGAGCACTTGAGGTTTCCGTGGGTCCCTCCTTGCTGATGGATGTAATTGAGCCCGTGAGCAACCTGCAGGAACATCCGCCACAGTTGCTTGTGGTTGTGTTCGTGCTCAGCAGCGAAGTAGTGGATAAAGTTGCCGTGCGCAGCCACGTCCTCCCAGACGACCCAGGGCTCCAACTCCACCATGGACTCGCCCAGCATCTTGGCCACGTTCTGGTGGTGAAAGCCATGCCACATCTCCGTCGCATGCCAGAAGAGCTGCCGCGCGTATCTGTTATCCGCCGACAAGTACTGGACCACAAGCTTTGTCTCGTGGTCGTACACGCCGTGCTTGACCTGGCAGGGTGTTCCCCCCACTTTACTGTGCCTTTCCCCAAGCTCAATTGCCAGCGACGGCAAGTACCATTCCGAGATCTTGGGGATATGCACACTGGAACACCTGATGACCTTCTCCATGGTCTTCCTCAAAAGATCCGCTTGGTTCGGCGCTTGCTCCTTGTTGAAGTAGACAAACTCAAACTTCAACAAGCCCAAGATCTCGGCAATCGCGGCGTTCGGCATCCTCACTATCAGCGGCTTGGGGTTCTCCACCCGCTCTTGAAACGTCGTGTACATCCGGGCGCACTGCATCGGCCACAGGCTTCTCCATTGCGTCATCAATGGGTCGTTCTCCAAACCTACGTATCCGAACAGTGCGTCCAGCTCCTTGTGCAGCTCCTTTACCCTCTCCAACGTCGTCCTTTTGGTGGCAAAGCGCACGAGCACGTGCTGTTCGCGGCGTCTGGTCACCGCAGCCTGGAAGCGCGCGACCAGTCGTCGAACCAGCACCAAGAGCCCCACACTCCGTCGAAAGGTTCCTCGACCGCAGCCTCGAAGCTCTCGATGTACGCGGTGCAGTCGGTCGTAGGCTTGTGTGAACAGCTCGTGGAACTCGTCGTGATCGTCCTGACACCGCAGCCAGAGCTCATCCCTTCCGTCTTGTGTCAATGTTTCAGTGTATTCCTTCGTCTCGAGGAAGGCGCAGACCAAGCCCGGGATATGGAACATTCTCTCCTTCGTCTGGGGCCTTGACGACCCCCCCAGACTTTTTCGAAGATGGCGCACTTCCAGGCTAAGCGTGCCGGTGTCCTGCGCGCGACCGCCTAAATTTGCAAGTGAGGAGGTCCAGATAGATGTACCCAATGAGTCGGGACGGTTTTACGTGCATTTGGTGACAATGCTGTGACGCTAGCGCCTCCTTTGGCTTCAGAGGATGTAAAGGTTCTCCATGCGACCAGTGGAGACCGAGCGCGGCCGGGTTCAAAAACTGAATGGATATCTGGTGTTGTGGGCTGGCGTTGGGCCTTGAAGGTGGATAGTTGCCAGGCTTTGAGCTGGGGTTGGCGTTCTTTTGCATAGCTGGCGCATGTAACAGACACTTGCACTCGGTAACGCCGTCTTGACTTGACGGAATGCTCGATACAATGCAGGACAAGCACCAGTTGGGTGGAGAGTCTGCAACTTGGGTCAATGCTGGCGAGACGACAGCCTCGGCCATCTAGCAGTCCATGCAGTTTGAAGCGTCGAACGCGTCGCTGGTGCGGATTGCACGTGATTCCTGGAAGACCGATCTTGCCTCAGTCTACGAGTTACCTGTAGTTTGGTGAATGTTGGTGCCAATAGCTGGCTGTACCCGTGAGCGTTTACCACGTCGCAGCCCGCAGGTTGCTGCTCCATTGAAGAACGAGTCTGGAGGTGGCGCTGAGCATGAAGGATTGAGGTCTCATCAAGCCGTTGGCATCACGTGCGAGCCGCTTGCGCCAAGACAAGCGCACAGTATAAACAAGCAGAGCTCTTCGTGCGCATTTACCGACGGTTTCGTGTCGGCCGTCAGGAGCGTCCGCGGAAGGGGATTAAGTTGCGGCGTTTTGTGAAAGCATGCAGAGAAACGGTGGTTATATATTGATCGCCAAATGTCTTCGAGTTCTTTGCATTTTGCAGCTCGCCTTCTCAGTGCATGAACGTTCACGTATCCGGATCGATGTTTCGTAAGACTGAGCTCCGCAGGATACTGGTACCGTCGGGAGATTCACTGTTTTGATCAATGTAGACTTTGCTCAGGGCTCATTTTCGAGATAAAAAAGAAGTTGTAGAAGAAGAGGAACAACACGAATTCAATGTGATATCAAGTTTAAGTTGCTCTGCGTACAGCGATGACATTAGTCTACCTAGTTCGCAGACAACTTCTTACGAAGGCGACGCGCAGGATCGTCGCACTTCGCGTATGTGCCTCGGTATTCTGTTCCTCAACCGAGACCCTCTCCGACGGAGCCGCTAGATAGGTACGTCCGACGCCTGCTGCTCCGTGGAAGATCCAGCGGCAGACGTCTGGACCTCAGCCGCACCGCCACTTCCCTCTAAAGAATGCAGTTAACGCACGCCTGCCACTGCTTATTTTGGAACACGTGATGAATAGTCGTGGGCAACCCTCCACCCATTCCCCATTAATCGTCATCGCTTTTGAAATTTGCCATCTTTCAAAAGCGATGACGATTAATTGAGGGGGAATGTTGGAGGGTCGCCATATATGAGGGACTCCAAACATTCCCCCATCAATTAATCGTTTTGAAAGATGGCAAATTTCAGGGATCCAGAAAAATGAATTGAAGAAAAATAATTGTCAATAAATATATTGAAATAATTGATTGATAGGGAAGCCAATACCTGGCCACACACACATACAGACTTTCATACAAACAGAATTGACGCTGCTGATGGAGTGCAACACGCGTAACTGCACGACGGGTACCCGAACAGCATGTTGCATTTGAAGGTATCCCAGCCTACACGGAGATCTGTAACACCGAGTATAGCTCAAACTATCCACGCAAGCTAGATATGTTCGTAAGGGTCGTTGTGGCCTTCAACATTACCTTGAACACGTACTATTGACTCAACTGGATCCTGATGAAGCACCTGCTGCTCGGGTTTCGCACGAAGAAGCGGCGATTGTACTCAACATTAGCGTAAACACACTGTGTAAGCATATGGGCAAACTGAGGAATTACCTTATCCAAGTGGATGTCCACTTGGATTTTTCCCATGGGATAATCTCGATGCTTATGCAAGTACATGAAGAATGCGGCATTTATTATTCCTTCTGACATGTCTTATCACCCACCGCAGCCCAGGCTTCGGCCGCTTGAACGCCAGTCTTTCTAAAGCACTGCAGGATAGCGCGCTTAGTTAAGCGCCTCGCGTGGCAGCTCGGGCCACGACAGAATGTCGGTCGCACTCGAGTTTTTTTTCGGACAAGCTACCCTTGCATCATCTAAAACCTATAGTCGCACTCAGGTATTGTTAGCCGCACTCAGGTGCCAGTATTGTTAGCCGTCCTTAAGGATCCATGCCTCCATGTCTCCCACCAATGCAAAAGGTTACAGTGGCTAAGACCAACCGGACACACATTTTCAATCGCCGCAGCTGTTGCCACCGCACAGTGGGCGACTCGGGCGTTGACAACATATTAGTCCTGCAGTGGCTGCTGGCTGGCCGTCAGCGACGACGCCGCAGCTTTGCCGCTTATGGTTCATGCTATATACATAGTTCTCGACATTTTGCATTTTGCGATTTTCAGCTTAAGTGAGTGAGTGGGTCGCTCGCGATTGTCTCTGGGAAAAATCCAAGTGGACATCCACTTGGATAAGGTAATTCCTCAGTTCGCCCATATGCTTACGCAGTGTGTTTACGCTAATGTTGAGTACAATCGCCGCTTCGATTTTCAGCTTAAGTGAGTGAGTGGGTCGCTCGCGATTGTCTTTGGGAAGACGTGGGTTGTGGAGCTATCCGCGAGGAGTTGACCCACAAAACGCTGTGGCTGCTGTTCGACACGTCCATTGAGGCAGCGCTGCACTATGGCTCGAAAATCGATGTTGTTCACTCCCGAGATGGCTAGTCTGTAGCGGACAAGTATCTGCTCGGCTTCACTCCCTTTGAGGACGAGAAACGTTTGACGGCCAACGCTTAAAGCAGCGCGGGTTGATCGTTCTCACGTATTGAAATTCAATACACCAATACATCCAATAATTGATTGATCTCCATTACCAGGTCCAATTCAATATCAATTATATTTTCTGGATCCCTGAGTGGGCCTGATGGTTGTCCGAGATGGCCCAGGAAATTCCTCCTCGAAGTCGTCGCCGTGGAGCACCATCTTGTCGTCGAGGTACAGCCGGTATGGTGAAGCCGCCGCCGCCATTGCCCCACCACATTACTATTCCGTTGGTGGGCACCGGCTTCGGGTCCACGTCCGTGCGCGTGTAGCCACCATGTGCTCACGAAAAGTGATCATCGATTGCGAACACCAGCTCACGTACATTGCACTCCGACGAGGCTTCTTTAGGACAGTAAACACTACTAAAGTAAAGCAAAACTAAAGAGAAGGACTGACAAAAATCGTGAAAGAAGCGGGTGCCTCTTATTTCTGAGTACCTTTCGATGACTTCGAAGTAAACGCTGCTGGCCCAGGAATTCTGAGTAAAACTAGGAAATCTAAGTAATCCCAAAAGGCATCTGAAGCGAACTTCTCAAAAAGTGGAATTCTGAGTAAAGCATAAGCGCATCAAAGGGTGCTACACAAGCAGCTAGCCCCTGGTGAGCAATCTAGTTTGTTGCTAGCTTGTGTACGTGAATGGAGTGGATAGAGATGGCAATACAGAGCGGCAGCATCACTGGTGCAGGAATGAAGAGAGCAGAAGCAGCACGACCTCACCCAGTCTGTGGCGTGGAGAGTGAGTCTTAAGATGCGAGCGCGCTTAACGACATGAACGGAGCGCACCGAATGCATATCGGTCTGCGTGTGACCCGACACAAAAAATGGTATCTTGCGTCCTCGTCGAGCACACTGCAAGAAGGACTAGCTCCCAGTTAGTCGGAAGTCATTGGTTTCGGCGCGTCTCTCGCAAGGACTCAAAAGCGGCCACTTTACTCAGGCGTTCATGAATAATACTCGTTTACTCAGGAGTCATCGAAAGGTACTCAGAATTAAGGCCATTCCGAAAGAAGCAGCACACCAGTGCGGTTGAGGTTTTGAAAGAATTGAAAGTTTGGTCTTTGGCTGTATTCGGTGCGGCCCCCAGGATACGGGGATTACCGCACAGCTTCAATGCCTGCAACGGTGACACCCACCATGATAAAGCCAGAGTCATTGGAGTTAACGTGACTGTACGTGCCTGACGAAGTTGATCTGACTGTACGGGCCTGACAAAGCCAACTCGAGAAAGCTGGTGCGCACGCTTCTTTAGACCCTGGTCTCTCCGTCCGTCTCTACGGCGCTGAGCTTCATTTGGCGCTACAACAATTATAATGAAGACACTACTGCAGATCAACTACATGTAGTAGTTCAACCAAGACTACCCAGCCGGGGCTGGGGCTCTTCCCAATATTCGCAGATACATGAACTTGCTGTCAAAACCTGGTTGGAGCTCAAATAAATATCCGACGATCGGTGACCAACAAGCGAAAATGTGCTACTTTGTTGAAATCTAGACTCGTCGCGTTCCAGCTCAGTTGAACCGGACGACGATGCCTTCAAGCAAAAGGCGAACAATTATTATCGTCGGGGCAGGCATACGACATTCTCCAAACACCTCGCTGTACCACTTCCCCTCGAGAATCTGGTCATTTTTTCCATTGACAACAAGTCGGTGAGCTGACTCGCGCCATAGGTCGGACCTAGTCGAGAACGATCCGCGGCTCGTGGACCACGCGACCGCAAGGTATCGACACGGCCGGCAGAGGATTGAGACGGTGCCACAAGTGGATGGGATGCTTGTTGTACGGCCTGCTGCTGGCTATTGAGAGCGCTCGAGAAGACCGGCAGCCCTACGAGACCGCGTCTCAATTGCAGCAGCTAGCGGAGACCAACCCCGTCGTGCAGCACTTAAAGCGGCTGCATCGCGTGATTGATGAAGCGATAGGCACGAGAGACGGGAGCTCGACGAATGGAGTCGAGGAGCTCTGACGTCTCTTGTAGGCCAAGTCAACACTGCTGTGCAGCAGTAACAGGCTTTGACGCTGATGAAAGCGGAAGATGTGATCAACGAGGAATTGACACAAGACGAGGCGGAGATCAGGAGACTGTATTCGATCTAGTGGCTGACGACGCCGATATGCTTGTGGTCTCAGTACCCGACTGGTTCGTGAAACCACTTTTCCTGGACGATTCCTTCGGGTTGTCTTCGCGGGGAGGCCCCGACTGGAATGTTGAGTTGTTGAGAGACACTTGTGAGGAAGCAGTAGAAATGAGAAGTGAGATTGATTGAAAGTTAGAAATGCAGAGAGCGCTAGCTATCCTCCTAGCTGTCCTTGGCGCCCTGTACTCAGCCATGCCTGACCTTGAAGTTAGAAGACCTCAATAATGACTCTAGACTAAGGTGGACTTCAACGTTCACTCGGAGCTGATATTGCCCCGTCCGTGCGCCGCCAGCAGACTCCGTCTGACACTTCCACTCGGCACATACCGAGACGCGTGACGAACAGGCTAAACTTTGCCTGAGAGAGCGGCTTGGTGAACAAGTCAGCCACCATGACCGCCGTTGCGCAATACTTGATCTCAACGATACCACACTGAACTTGCTCGCGGATCCAGTGATAGCGGAGATCAATGTGGCGTGAGCGCTGCGAAACCCCCTTGCCTTCGGCTACATGCTGCGCCGCCTGGTTGTCCTCGTGGACAAGCCCTTCCCGACGTCATAGCCCAATTCATGGAGCAACTGCTTGAGACCAATACACTCGTTGACCCCGTGAGCCAGAGCCACGTACTCGGTCTCAGTATTCGACAGCGTGACGATCGGCTGTTTCTTCGATCCCCACGCAACGCTGCAGCCATTCAGGAACACGACGTAGCCCGTGGACGACTTCCGTTCCTTCTCGCACGCAAATGCAGCATCGCAGAACACTTCAAGTTGCAGCTCGCGCTTCGTCGATTGGCGGTAAGCCAGCCCCATGTCTGCGGTACTGGCGAGGTACCCCAACATGCGTTCGATTCCAGCATGAACCGCGCGTGTCGGCTGCTCCGTCTCTTGTGCAGCGAGTCGAACAGCCGTAGCCAAGTCAGGACGACGCACCGTGGAAGCGTAGAGCAGAGATCCAACTGCAGGACGAATGGACTCGCCGGTGATCTTCGTGTCAGCGGCCACTTGACGCTGAAAGTCGCTGTCCATTGGAGTGCGAGGCTTCGACTTGATCGTACTGCTGACAAACCGTCCAGCAACACTAGCAGCGTACTTCTGCTGCGTGATCGTCAATTTGTCGCCCGTCTTGCTCCACAAAAGCTCCATGCCAACGAAGGAACTTGACTCAGCACTTGTTGATCGCGAACCGGTTCGTGATGTTTGCCTCGAACACAGTTAGCTCAGACTCCACATCGCTGAAAATCAGCAAGTCGTCTACATAGACAAGAACAACCACAATACTGTCAGCCGTACGCTTGAACAGCACACAGGAGCGGACTGGCACTGCACGAATCCAAACTCGCACAGGAACTTCGTGACGGTCTTGCACCAAGCTCGTGACGCCTGCTTCAGCCCATACAGAGCCTTGCGCAGTTTCCATACCTTATCATCACCGATGTCAACGGGTGGCTCGACGAAAATGACTTCGGAGAGATCACTGTTCAGGAACGCTGTCTGCACATCCAGCTGCAGACGGTTCCACTTGAGCTGCACAGCCAAAGCAAGAACGGCTCGAATCGAGGCATGACGAATCACAGGGCTGAAAATTTCTGAGTAGTCCACTCCAAACTGCTGCGTGAAGCCCTTGGCGACCAACCTTGCCTTGTATTTGCCGAGCAAGCCATCTGGCAGTGTCTTGCGGCGAAATACCCACTTGGTCTGCACTGGACGTGAGTTTGCCGGCGAACACACCACATCGTACGTGTTGTTGCGGCGAAGGCTGTCCAGTTCCGCGTTGATGGCTTCGCGCCACTGCTCCGCGTCAGGTCGCGACATGGCCTCTTGCAGTGTCAGTGGATCCTGCAGCTCGCTGACCAGCGCCGTTTCCTCCGCGTTGTGCAACTGCTCGAACTCGAGTCTTCGCACGGACTTCTTCTTAATTCAGGTGCTGCGGCGAACAGCCTGCTTCTCCACGCGAGGATCAACGGCTCGCTGTTGTGGAACCTCATCGCTTGGAGGTGCTTCTTCCATCTCGATGTCTTCTTGAATTGTGTCGAGTTTTCCAGGTGCGATCTCGCTTGCTGGTGTGACTGGCACCAGCGCTGGCAGGTCTCCGTCTAGAGTGACGGTACTCTTCTTCGGCACGCTCGACTCAAAGAACACTGCAGTGAGAGACGTAACGACGCTCCCACTGCCTCCGTGACCACTGGGTACCCAGAAACGGTAGCCGCCGCTCTTCTCGTACCCGATGAAGATCCCTTTGACCGTCCTTGCGTCCAGCTTTGCGACACTGTGACTTGGGCAACAGCACTTCAGCATCGCAGCCAAACACGCGAAGCTTGCTCAATGCTGGCGCCTTACCCCTGAGTGCTTCAATAGGCGTTTTGCCACCAAGCACTCGTGTTGGGCAGCGGTTCGGATGTAGGCCGCCGTCACTACAGCGTCGCTCCAGAACCGTTTCCCCATACCAGCAGCTGGAAGCATCGAGCGAGCCATCTCAACGACGACACGGTTGCTTCGCTCGACCTTCCCGTTCTGCTGCAGAGCGTACGGCGAGCTGAACTCCTGCGCAATCAGATTCTCGTTGCAGAACTCGGCGATTTCTGCTCCCACGTATTCCGCTGCGTTGTCACTCTTCAGGACAGCAACCTTTGCGTCGGGAACCATCACTTTTTCAGGTTGGCGATACATTCGCGAAGTGCTCGCAGCTGTGTTGGCGAGCTCTTGTCCTTGACAGGGAAGACCGCGGCCAGGTGATATGGCTCGATCATGATGCTCACCATTCCTGTGTAGCCGTCATGGGACGTCGACTCCATCGGCCCCACATAGTCGACAGCTATCAGCACTTGCCCACCGTCAGGTCTCGTTGCTTCTTCGCCGGAAAAGCCGCACTGGCGAGTTTCCCAGCGGCGCAGGCTTCACAGGGACCAAGATGCACGCTGCGAGTTGTCACAGCACCGGCTCTCAGGACCTTCTTCAAATCCTTCTCGTTGAGGTGTCCCATCCTGGCATGCCAAACAGCCAAGTCGTCCGACTGATCTCGAGACGCGTACGCTGCCTCAACGCAACCGGCCGTTCTAGGCGCAGTCACCACATATAGGCCGCTGCTGCGTCGTGTGGCCACTAGCTCATCTTGACCGCTAGTGATCACACACTTCTCGCGATTGAACGAAGCCGTGAGACCTGCAGCCCCGACTTTGCTCAGACTCACCAGGTTGCGTTGAAGCCCAGGAACAAACAGCACGTTGTCCAGCGTGCGTAATCCACCGGTACTCAGAGGAAAGCGAGCTTGCCCGCGATGAGTCGCGCTCAGCTTCATTCCACTTGCCGTCGTGACAACAACGTCGCTTTCCATCGTGCGCAGCTCGGAGAGCAATCCACGCGAGCCAGTCATGTGACTGGACGCTCCCGAGACGATGATCCAGTCAGCTCCCACTGAATCCGCATTGAAGCTCACTTGGAAGACGAAGCCGCTCTCAGCGTCGTCTTTGCGCCCCTGGCCCACAGCTGAAATACCAAAGGCACCGCTAAGTCGCTTCTTGGACTTGCACTCGTTCTTGAAGTGGCCGCGCTTTCCACAGTTGAAGCACTTGCCTTTCTTCACACCTTGTTTACCGTGCGCTGCCGCGGTGAACGCGTTCCCACCGCGCACAGCTGGTGCTCCACCGCTCTTGCCGCACTGGCTCTGCGTCGTGCGGCGCCTAGCCTCAGCGGCGGCCTTGATGAGAAGCTCTTCCATCGTGTCGCAGGTCTCAAGTTAGCCGATGTAGCCGTTCCAGTCCGGGCCCAGGCTCTACAGGAAGTTGCTCTTCTTCTCTGCATCCGTTAGCACCACCTTGTAGCACTCCAACTCCGCCAGCATCAGACGAGTTTGGCGAACGTGCTCCAGCATGTCGCCTCCCACATCGATGTAGAGGGACATATACTCTCGCTTGAGAGCTCCGACAGTCGTGTCGCACGCATGGCGGTGCGTCTTCTGCAGCGCTGCCAACATGGCCTTGGGGTTGGGCAGGTCAGCCACCAGCGCTGCTTGATCATCCGTCAAGCCGACAGGATGATGGTCATGGCGAGCTTCTGCTGCAGCTCCAGTTGGTGCAGCGGTCGCTCCCTTTGCTGTAACGGGCGATCAGCTTGGCCGGACTCCTCCGTCTCCAGTTGCAGTGAAGTTGGAGCGGGCTTCAGCACGGCTCCCCACACGTCCTTCACCTCCAGGTACAGCTGGAGCTGCCGTGCCCAGACGCGGTAGCCCGTTCCGTCGAACTTGCGATGCTTGGTGGTGAAGGCGGTCGTGGTGGTCGTGTTGATGTGATCAACGAGGAATTGACACAAGACGAGGCGGAGATCAGGAGACTGTATTCGATCTAGTGGCTGACGACGCCGATATGCTTGTGGTCTCAGTACCCGACTGGTTCGTGAAACCACTTTTCCTGGACGATTTCCTTCGGGTTGTCTTCACGGGGAGGCCCCCGACTGGAAGTGGACCCAGACTCTGCCGCGAAAGCGATGCGAAGTGCGTTCATTTGGAGTACTGACATGCTTGGACCCAGACAAACGGATGCAGTTGTCGGTCACTTGTACGTTACTCTCGTGAATTGGACTCGCGGGATAATCGTGCTGATAACGAAGTAGTATCGGCTTCTGGGCACTAGAAGATACAACCTGTACTTCTTACAAGATGCGGAAAATGAACACGTTGTCGAGTGGGCGACGGAGGCATTAGCAGTCTGCGCTGGAGCAGTGAAAGCAACCGAACGTTGGCTCAACAAGCTGACGGCATTCCCGCACTAACCCGTCCGTTGCGCCACAATCGATTCGAGACGCTCTTTTGCAGCGACCGCAACTCAAGTGCTGCGTTTGTTAGTGAAGGGCAGTCAAACCATCCGAGACGAGCTTTCAACTTTTGGGGCGATCCATCGCTTGGTGGGTCTTATACGCGATGGCAATGAGACCGAGCAATATGAGAATGTGGCTGCTGTGATCACAATCTCCAAAGACAGATACCATTGTGATCAGATAGTCGAGGCTTGTGCGGTCTGCTGTTGGTTTGATGGAGAATGGAAATGCAGTTAACCGTATGCACGCTGCTTGCGTCTTGGCGAACGTAGCGGTTGTATCCAAGTATGAAAGCGTTGTGGCAGAAGCTGGTGCAATCCCGTCTTTTGTACAGATGCTCGAAAGCAAGGATTCCGACGGTACCGTCCGTGCTGCCAGCAAATCTAGCAGCAAGCCAGACAAACCGTGGTTTGATTGCCCAAGCCGGTGCTCCGCAATCCGGCTCCGACGAGGAAAAACGGTCGGCTGCAGCAGCATCGATTGACTTGGCCATGGAATCGGATCTTCGTGACCGGATTTCAGCGGACAGCTTCCCGGCGAAAAACGGTTTCGTGGATCTTGCTGAAGTAGGGCCGTTCTACAACAAGAGAAAGCTCCCACTGGGAAGTATTTCTAGTTGCGACTGCGAAAACTGGAGCAGCGGATGAACCTGGCTGGTAATGGTTTTAGTATATGTACGAGCGATTATTGCCGCCGGTGGGGTTTCTCTGTTGGTGAACCTTCTCCAGAGCAGCTACCTTGTGCAACAAGAAATACGATGGCAGCCTTACGGATTCTCGTATTCGGCAATGAAATCGAAGTTACACTGCAAGTAGTAAGTGCGGACACGATCCCGTTGCTGGCACACCTGATGGAAAGCGGTAGCAACTCCATGACAAGAAAAAACAATCGCAGACTCAACATCCCAGATGCCAAAAAAATCACGTCGCCGGACATCCTCGTCTCTCTGCATACAAGGCTTCTATCGATCAGTGAATACAGTACCAATAGAAGGCCAATTGACAACAAACCAAAGTCAAGAGCCAGAGGAGACTTGCCAATTTTGCAGGTGCACGGAAACTGTCGAGTCGACTGGTATCGCTCCACCAGTGAAGATCGACTCAGTACGCCAGAGAGTTACAGTCTCCTAACATACCTGCAGACAGGCTTATCCCAACTCTTTCCACCAACGCTTGGCTGCTTGGTGGTTCTGGTCTGATCTAAGTTGTCCCTGCTGTGCAGCTGAAGCTGTCAACGTTGAGGCGGGGGAACTACGTCCTGAGCTGTGCCGTTGCTGTGCCGTACCTATTCCGATCCAGATTGTGGTCCTGGGGCCCAGTCTGTAAATGCCATTTACAGGTGCAGCTTGCAGATACTAAATGCTTCACTGCGCAGACAAGTCATTTCTCAAGTTGCATCAAGCCCAGAAGGCTCAAGCCTGCTTCGACAAAGATGCGTTTTGTTCAAGTCGCGTTGGTGGTGATGGCCTCGCTACTTGCAAGTTCCGACGCTGTGGCAGCTTCCAGCAAAGACAAGGTCGCTTCAATGAACGCAACCTCAAATACCACACATGAATAAATAAACTTAGTTAGCGTGCAAAAATTGAGGCGCATTGTGCTACGTAGTATTTGAAGCACTGTCATGAACTGTGTGTCCTTTGACAAAGCTTCTTATAAATTCATGGGGAAGGATGATATTCGGCGGTAGCGTGGCGACATGTGCGAGGAATTAATCTAGTTCGGCCCAGCCTTCTCTTGAATGTATCAATGCCTATTGGTAACCCTTCGACTTGCACACAAGGACATTTTAAGCTATGGTGGAAAGCATATGACACTCCTGCAGCTCTTTCTAACAGTAAAACAAGCCTTACCAATGGTTTAGCTGTTGCTGTTGCCAGCGATGAAGGGTTGGCGGAGATTTTTTTACTTTTCAGATAGGCGTATCACGATAAAATGGCCGCTTGGCATTGTGGTTGGACGGCGCCCATGGATGTACCAAACATTTTGTATGAACCTTCTTGACAAATTAAGTGAAACTTTTGCTTCTCGGAAATTCTTCATTAGTTCCTTGCCGTAATTTACAGTGCATGTGTATCTCCTTCGCTGCTCAGCTTCAGCTTTCGCCGTGCCTGCACGCCCATCCAGCATTGGTGAAGGATCAAATTTGTATGCAGAGCCACAGTTTTCCAGTTTTATGATTACGCACGCGCCAGGCATTTCTTCCCCTCCCTCCCCAGTGAAAAAAACAGAATTGAATTCTGAGAATTCCTTCCGAGCCAATCACTCCTTGAAGCGCTCAACGTTTCTCCACTGGATCCAATCCAAAGATCATGAGTCCAAGTCAGTCTGTTGAAGACCTTTATCCCGAATGCTGTGCCGCTGTCCGTATGTTGGAGCTTCTCCACCGCGCAGCCAACGACCCGTCAAGCGAATCTCCTTCTCATTTCGAAAGTTGCACCGAAGCACCGGTATCTCCGGGGACTTTGACAGATTCTCGAAAAATGCGTCTGTCTCAGTTCATACTGCTGGCCTTGGTCGCTCTGCTGGCGAGCTGCGGTACCGCTACGAAGAGCGCCAATGCCCGCAACCTCCTGTCCTTCGAGGATGTTGAGTCCGACGCGAAGCCGACCAAAGAAGAGCGGGTCAGCAGTGGTGCCATCTCGGCGGCAGAAGGTGGACGCGCAGGAGCGGGAACTATTATCCCGGCCACTGAACTTTACGCTGTTATTTGAAACCTATCCTGTAACAAAACTATAGCAACAGTTAGATATAAGGGGTAAAATGGGTGGAGAACCCGAATTTGCGGTCAATTTTAGCGAATTCGGCGACAAATCGGCTGTTATAGAGCGCAAGAAAAACCGCTTTTTTGTTTGCAATTGCATGCCTGCCACGTACGTGAAATTCTCGATCCCGATAGGCTGGCGGAAGAAAGCATCTGGTTTCTGCCCATTGTTCTCGATAAATTACCATCCCTTGTAAAAAAACGTGATTATGGGAAAAATACTAACCGTGTTATAAAACCTTTCTAATATAATATTGAGTGTGTATAAACTAGACGAGGGCGAGCGTTCAGCTTTGGATCGTACTTTCCAGATGGTGTAATACCTTCCATCTATAATATATCAGTTTTCGACCAATGAAATGTTATAGTTGATATGTAACAGCAACATGTCAGTTGATCGCCTACCGAGCTGAAGTTGGGGCCGTGATGTTTCTCCCTGGCAGCCCTAGACGGCAAGAGAGTGTTCTTCGAGAAGCCCTAGCACGCGCGGACATGATAAGCACATTACATTTGAAAGGGTGCAAACCGCGGCCTTTTTGGCGCGGATGTGCTCGTAGGTCCTCATGTCCAGCCGCTTATTGGCAACCGATAATATCTTACCGGTTGCACTTTGACTAATGGTGTCGGAGCTGTGCATTCGCATGTTGCGTCTGAGTATAAGTAGATGGAGAGCTTTCAAATGCGGGTCGGCTCATCGAATTTGAGTTAATGGTTGTCAAGAATCATCGTGGTGAAGTTTAGACACATAAATTACCGTTTCCGTCCGAGGTTTAATGGCCGATAATACCGTTGTATCCTCGAACACGGACGGAGGCGGAACGGTTACCGTGTCGATCTACAACAACAACGGCCTGATGCAAAAAATCAAGCGGTGGTGGCTCAAGCGCCTTGGCAGAGAAGTCAAAAAGGAAGAGCGGGCTTCTCAAGGTGCGATCGCGGCTGCTGAAGGAGGACGCACGGGGGCTGGCGTCTCAGTGCTATCGACGAACAACGGCAACACGGAGACAGTCACGGTCTCGGTCTACGACAACAATGGCCTCTTCCAGAGAATCGTGCGATGGTGGAAGAAACTGGACCACCGAGGTTTCCAAAGCGACTACCGAGTCGACTAGACTTCGTCAATAAACGCATCGAAAGACTGAATCTTTCTACGGCCTACGTTGTTCAACTCGTGGCACGCGCAGACTTCATTCATGAGTACCGGTGCAGGTTCAGCCCGCGAGGTGTACAGACGGGGGCCGCTGCACGAATTTGCAAGTTTTCTGGAAACTGTTCACGAAGTTATTGCAGCACTCCTTCGGCTCGTTTTGGTGCAGAACATGAGGCGACTTTCCGGCTGCCAGCTTTGAGGAATCATTCGCGATGGCATGGGTAGTAAACGGAATTGGCAGTACGAAACAGCTAGTACTCTTCATATTACTATAGTACCAGTACATTCGTCGATACCCCACTTACAGCCCGAGTATTACCAGTACTTCTCTCGGTCGATCTAATAGTACTATGTTGTACTACCAAGACTCGTACTACCTCAAAAAAAGGGTGTTTTTCCTTCACAAGCTGATAATCCGGGATTCGGCCGAGTTTAGTATGGGTACATGCATCTTGACTTTTTCAAACAGCGTTGGCTCGGCCCGGGATCAAGATACGTGCCATCAAGGACATGCATCATGATAGACTTGGTTTTTGTATGTACACCCCGCACACACCATGTACATCACATGCACATCACTTTCACGACGCCCCCCCCCTTCATTAACATGACCGCCGCCGCCGAGGAGATGCGCAGCGCCGGAAGCGCCACCAGCGCCGCCCCCCGCACCGGCAGACGCCCCCGGTCCCGCGCGGCCTGCCCGGCAGCCGCAACCCCAAACATGCTGGCCTGGGCGTACGGCAACCGCGTCGTCGCGGTCCAATCGCGCGCGCATACGAGCGGACGCGGCGGTGGCCGATGCTCGACGGCTCGACGAGCTCCATGAGCGGCTCAAGATTGTGCACTACGCGTCCGACCACTACCGCAAGGGTGGCATCAACTACAAGGCCGTGCCGCGGCACTTCGGCAAGGACCCCCGCCCAGTTCGCAAATCTCTGGCCATCGCACACTTCCCAGAAGCCCCTCCCCCTCTGACGCTAACCTCCCCCTCGGTTGCCTACGAAACAAGTAACCAACAGCGAGCGTCAAGCAATATGGGAGACCTGCCTTCTTCGCAGCGACAATGGCGAGCTCCGGCATGGCGACATAACGAAGATAGGAGGGGCTGCAGAGTCTGGGACAGTCGCTGTACGATGGGAGAGCTCGTGCCTGTAGTGGTGAATGTACGGTCGGCCTGTGGTGGAGGAGTACGTCATGCAGCATGAGAGCGTTAATCGTGACGCTAGAGTGATCGATCTGCGGCCCGTGAGTGACGATGACTCGTGAAATCTATCGGCGCATGCTAATTGAGGACGTCATCCCGGCCATCAAGTCGAAGTGGGAGTGGATCAAGGACGACGAATATGGCGTGCGATCAAGGTCCGATCCGACTGCAATGCAGACCCATGTCCTTCCGCATGGTCCGGAAGTGATGGCAACTTCCACAAGGACAAGCTCCTCAGAGCTGGCGAGCTCCCTGTGACGATCCCGTGTGCTCCAGCTATCTACTCGAGTGCTCTCTCCAAAATCACGCCCCCTCCCCCCCACACACTCCGTCCGAATTGGATGTTGTTCCCTGCTAACCTGGCGGAACACTACGCATTTAGCTGTTTCCTTCTTTGCTATTTCCTTGTTAAGATGCATGAAGCGAGCGACCGCCCTCGGCCAAGTTCAAATCACAGGTAGATCGAGAGACCCTCTGCATATTTTTTATAACCCGATAAAAAGCGTAGGCGAGCTCTTCTTTTTTCGTGAATTTGCTTTTGAAATGATCGTTATTTTCCGAGCGGAGGTAGTACTGCTGTAGTAGCAAGTCCTATGATTGAGAGCAATATCATAACTATTGTGCATTGTAAGGTAAACAATGTAGTATATGGGGTTGAGTCTCAAAAACGCAGTCTCGTTGGTGGACTTAACGCAATTGAACTCAGAGGCAAGACAACCAAGCTTGGTTGTGCCTTGGTTGAACCAAGGCACAGTGACTTCGCTGGAAATGCCTTTCGCCACGCTTTTAGAGGGATGCATCAATCGAGATCGATAGCGTTGGATAAGTACTAGTAGGTTACTGATGGGGGGGGGGGGGCACGGCACCAGGCACAGCCTCCGTAGTGTATGCATAGCTCTTCATTACCACAAAACGCATTCTTGAAAGATCGAACGCCTCGCCTTCTGAATGAAAGCCGCACGGTTGTATTTGGGGGGTTGGAAGTTATGCTCGAAGCCGACGGGTGGTCTCCTCATCTCCTTTCTTGGGGCATTTCTTGATGCTCTTGTCAAATAGTCTCTTGAACCAGTTCGTGAAGCGATTGCACTTCTTCTTCGTCTTGCGATGACTGTGCCCGTTGGGATACATGAGCCCGATACTGGTGTACGGTCCGTGCACCGTGCCTCCCCAACCACCACTTACATGTCTGCCGCCGCCACCTCCATGGCCACCTCCATGGCCACCTCCATGGCCACCTCCATGGCCACCTCCATGGCCACCGCCTCCATGACCGCCCCTTCTCTCTTCCTCTGTCGCGGATATCTCGTTTGCGGTCACTGTCATTCCGTTGCTGACAGCAACCAAGGCAACCACGACGGCCAGAGCGAGGTGAAACAGACGCATGTTTCAGGACGTGCGGTGTCTGCGTTTTTCGTGTTGCCACGCGAGAGCAAGTTGCAGAGTGAATGAGCTGGGCTCGGGTGCTTGCGTCGGGAACGTTCATCACCGGCTGTCTTTGTTATCTTCGGCTTTGAAGTGTACGGACAGCAAGTTGCTTTTGATGAATTTATAAACAGTGTTTATGGCGCGCAGGCTGTTGATGACTCATGAATGCGGGTGCTACCGGAAGTGGTTATTTCACGAGGGCGCGGGAAAAATCCATAGGATAGTGAGGTCAATCCGCAGCTTTGCTGATTGGGGCAAAGCCCCCTATAATGAAACACACACATTACTTTTGTACCCTTATTTAATACGTCAATTACTCTTTTTACAGGACTTCTTACACATAGTTACTATTCGGGTTAGGGGTTATCATTATAATCACACGCCCTAGGACACTTTCGATCGACATTTACCTCTTTATAAGAACTTCAAGAATCGAATGACCGACCCTTCAGACAAGAATCCATGAAAGTCACCTCTTTCGAATGAGCTAACCGTCACTAAAGTCCGAACGAACTTTTATGGAAACCGGGAAGGGTCGCTTTGTATCAATTACCGTGGGTCTCACGGTGTTGTATTACACGATTCGACGACTTTTTTAGTAGGATTTGCGATTGGCTACATCGAGCCGGCAGTCGGCTTTTCGGAGCCGACAACTATGATTACGCTGCAGTTGGTATCTGATTTAGTGGAGAGGCAGTGTCTACTTGCCCCGTACTGTGCCGGGGAGTCATAGTTTCATCAAGTCGATAATCTAAGTACGAGTTTTATCCTGGGATGCGTAAACGGATGTCATCTGTGCTCCGCTTCGCGTCGCAAACGCAGTCGCTGCGCTCCTGCGGGTAAGAAGATTCTAAGATCTGGACAGTATAATGCCCGGCTCGCTGTTGAGCTCGGCGCTGGGCCCGCCTCCGCAAATACCGCGCGGCCCTGCTTCGCGGGCACCCCGCGCGGGTTTGCTATTATGGCTACGCGACCTCGCACACGCTCACCTCCGTTAGTCTTTTCTACATCACATTTACCCCTCCTTTCTGAAACGGGGCAAGCAGCCACAGTCTTAGTGGAGATGCGAGCAAATCGGAGACAGCTGGCTCGTAAAACCTCATTAAGTACGAAGCGTCCGGTCATAAGAAGTCCGGCAGATGTACTGATAAAGCTTACTGCTTTATTGTGAACAAGGACACCGGTTCTAACCGGCGCCTGCATTGCCTGCACTGTGCAGTGGCGAGCACATGGCATCAGGAAGGCGCTGCGTCAGAGGAGAGGTGCGTGTGCGGCGAGCTGTTCGCCGGTCTGTCGGCGACGTCAATGCTCGTGGTGTTGTTCAAAATCATGCTGTTCATGTTCAAGTTGTTCGTGTCCAGGGCAGAGGATGATGCAGTGGCGTGCAGGCGGCATTACAAATGCAATACCGCAAACTTAGATTGCCGGTTCTGCTCAGAGTTAGCTCGTATCTAACGAACAAGGTAGCTACAAAAACATTTTGCATCGTGTTTGCCTCACTTTCGCTTTTGCCGGGAGAAACGTCACTGCATCGATCTCCTCGTCACTATCCAACAGGCCGTGCTGGAGCAGAAAGAAGAAGCCGTCAATTTCTTCTCAAGTGTACAAGCCGTTCGTCAATTTATTTTGACTTCTCGCCCTACTAGGGAGGTGGTTGCCACGCTCAGATTGTGCTGTGTTGCAACAGAGCGGCTAAGTTGCTGTTGCGGGATTTGCGTTACTGCAATTGACTCGATGGGGTGTGTTGAGTGGGAGCGGACTACGGATGCAGTACGTGGCCTAGCGCTTTTGAACCGGAAGTCGGGCATCGATCAGATAACGGTTTGGGATGCCAACACGCCGGCCGGACAACGCAATCTTGAATTTCGTCCCGGTGGTGTGTACGTGTTTCACTAAGTCGAGTATCTCGGGCTCGTGGACGATATCGCCAAGGGAACGGTGCAGTATGACACCAGTGATGTCTTCAAGATTCGAGAAGTGAGCCCACCGTTGACCAAGCGGAGAGCTGCTTAAGCAAGTAGTGCCAAATACGTACGAGTTGACATGGCTACTGCGATGATCCATATACTGGTGGAGAGTTGCTTGCCAATCCTGACCAACAATGCAGTCCAGCCGTCCTCACGATGGGCGCGCGTAGCGCTAGCTGTATCGTGGGGCTAGTTCACAAAAGCAACTGAAAACACAACTAGCGCTTGAAAAGACCAATGTACGTATTTTGAGGTAGCTCGTGCTATAGGGACGTGCATGTTGTTTTTACCAATTGCTATCGTTGACCTGGTTAAGCAGTTGCGTCGATTGAAGTAGGTTCAGGCTGCGAGCTCAAGCTGGCGAACGGCTGCACGCACGACGTAGAGTTTGAGGAGACAGCCAGCTAATGCATGAAAATGGATGATGAGCAGCACGACCGTACGCTGAAGTCTGGAAAGATTTCCTGCGAATAAATCAAGAAGCTATGTAGTGCCGCCACTTTAGCAGACTGCTGGCGACAATAGACCTGCATGACGGCAAGCTTGAGATCGTAGCAGACCTCTACGCGAGCGAAATGGTGGCGTGAAACTCGGTTGTGTTTGCGCTTCTCGCGCCACGGAAGGGGTCGCTATCCACGTGGCAAGGCCGTCCTTGCATGCAAGCTGCCATCGATGGGTGACAGAAGTAGTGCCACCCATACGGAGCTAGAAAGATTCAAACGGGTTTCCTTCGTTGAAGTTCGCTGACGTATCTGTTCTCGTGAATGACACGTAGCGCTCATTATTCGCCGAGATAACAACGGGGAAAAAGCGCTCTACTGTTTGCGGGCGTCGATGTTCGGCCTTGGGCCAGGCAATACGAATGCTGGCAGTCGGCATGCCAATGCGAATATTGTATGGTAGCTTCAATAAGATGCCACCGAATCGACCATCAAGCTTCGTTTGCGAAGCTTTTGCTATGCATTCCAAAGCAGCCAGTGCCATTTATCAGAAAATAGAAGGGAATGATTATACTTCCAGTGTGGATGCGCTCGTACCCTACGTTCTCGGCATTCAATTTGTGCCTTCGTCGTCAATACATACCCGCAGGCATCAGTTGCAAAACGGTGCTTGGAGAAATACTGTGCAGTCAGACTTGGAGAAATACAACGATGTTGGACGCGTCATGGCGAGACCTACTAAGCTACCGCGTTGCGTCAAGGCGGCGAGGCGTGCTCTTAAAAAGGCAGCCACTTCCAGTCACCAACAACGAGGATCGAAATCAAGTCAGCCTTCGTCGGTAGATGCAGTTGAAGCAGACAATCAAACGCAGCGTCTGGCCCACCGAGAAGAAACTAAAAAGAGGAACGCAGGTGCGCAAGGGCTTCCTCGAAGCGAACGCCGTAAAACGACAGCAGCCAAGGCTGCATCAACCTTTGAGGAAAGGTGTGAATTCGATCGGAAAGGTATGAACATTTCTTTACTTGTGGAACCCTGACAAAATAATTGGACTTACTTATCCTTGTTCCATTTGTAGCTTTTTTCGACTGTATCGATGACCCACTTGTTCGAGTATGTGGTAGTTGTAGTGAACTTGCGAACTCAGCTAATGCGGTACTCAAGTTGTTTGATCCGGGTGGTGCCTTTTACGATCCACTTCGTAACGACGATGGGCAAGTCGAAATTGTGGAGGAGGGTCTCGTTTGTGGTGCATCGGAGGAGGAGATCAGCCAGTTTGGTTATGCGATAGATGCAATCGAGCTATACGGTCGCGGAAAACACCGAAGTTGTGCCGATCTAGTGGATTTCGTCTCGGTGATGTTCCAGAAGAGCTTGCTGTTCTCAACCGGTTGGAGGTGAGACTAGTGCGATTGGGCATTTCATTTACCACGTGTGTAAATCTTTATCGGGACGGACAGGAATTCACGCGAGGCAACGCGATAGACTATTGGAACGAACCTGGAGAAGTTGTGCGTGAGCTGCCGAGGCCATTAAAATCGTGCGGGATCGTATTTCTTGCAGCTAGGTCTGATATGGCTACCAACTACTTTCGCGTGCGTCCGTGTTTAGTTCGACGAGCGTTATGCTGGCTGATTAGCAACAACCCGCTTTACGAGAATATATCAATTTCGGAGCAGAATCTTTAAGCGCTCGAGGACATAGATCTCGATCAAGAAATACCTAGCCTTCCAGTTACAGATGAGGACGTTCAGGAGCTGCGAGGGCATGTCCAGCAGATGAACAGCATCAATGAGAGCAGCAATGTCTGCGTAGGGTCAACCCCATGTACCGAAGCTGTTAACGTATCTCCGCGTGTGTGTAGTAGGAGCATGGCATCACACAACACCGAGTTATGCTGCTCTAGTAGTCAACTAAGTGATGACGTTTGTGCAACGAATACCGACGTAATGCAACAGACCACGGCTCAACCAACCAGGCGACGACAACGTGCGCATGCTTGTGAGGCCAATGAAGAAGCTGTTGCTGAAGATATGAGCTCCGAAGGCGAACATTGCGATCCACAAACCGACATTGATAAAACTGGCTCCGCAGAACATACATGCGATACTGGCTCAACTATTGCGTCACAACAGAACGCGTCATCCAGCACCGACTGCACTTCTCCGGGAGACGTCACGAGTGGATGGCCTAATCATGAGGACGTTATGGACAATCTAACGGAATCGTACGAGTTAGAAGGAAACCACAATAGTAAGAAAAGCGAGCTAGAACATATTCTAAGTGCCGTTGGTGTAGATTCGCCACATTCGCAGATTCCAATGGGTGAACTTCGGTGTCAACAGGACCATCGACGAGTACCAAACCAAACAGTTGATGCAGTGCTGCTTTCCGACACTGTTTCCTCACGGACTTGGTGGATATCACCCACTTGACGGTAAAGAGAATCGATGCATAAGTACAAGCTGTCGGAATTCTGTGCCATTTGATAAAGTGGCATGACCGGCGCTTTATAATCGATGGGAACTTTAAGTTTTTCTGCATGAACTTAATACAACGCATGCAAATTAATGGTCTTGTTCGAAGAGTGTGTGTTACCAACAGTCGTACAGCAGCAATAAATGCTGCTGGTTGCGGGAGGAACCTCCAACCTACATCGGACGAACAAACATCGAAAAATGAGAAAGAGGAGCTCAATGCCGCGCTCCAAGTTCTGGAGTCTTTAAAACCTTACTTTCGAGTAGTCCGCGGAAGTGGGTTGTACTGGTCTAATGCGCGTGATGATTTAATGGCCATGATTGGAAACCGGGTCATGCCGACGAGGTGGCCAACTTTCTTTTTTACGCTGAGCGCTGCAGATACTATTTACCTGCTTTCGCTCGTGCATGCAATCCGTCGTTGTCGCTAGATGAGTGTAGAGATCTCTCTTACGTTGAGAGAAGGAAATTATGAATGAAAACCCAGACATCAGCGCTCGTCAGTTCAATAGGCGTTTTCAAGCGTTTTTCGATAAAGTATTGTGCGGGGTATCGCAGCCGCTAGGCGAAATTGTTGACCATTTCTGGAGGGTAGAATTTCAACAACGAGGCTCGCCACATATCCTTTGCTTGCTGTGGATTAAAGACGCCCCTGATGTCCTAAAGCTGTTGAAACTGACGAAGGTCGGTCGCAGCTTGCTGCTTACGTCGATAAACACATTTCAGTACTGGCAAAGACGCTTACACAATTGGATGAGTGTTTGTGCACCACTTGCTGTACGCATAGAGATGACGCGGTCGACATATTAGCTTTAAGACTTCCTTCACTGACCAGTGTGGAATGGAGTGCGATTTAGCCAGAATCGTGCAACGCGTGCAGCAACACGTCTGCTACGCCAATTCGTCTTGCAGAAAGAAAATCAAATGAGTGCCGATTCGGGTTCCCTAAACAGCTGCAAGCCAAAACAACCATTGAAACGAATGTTGGTTCTGACGGAACACCTTCGTTAAAAGTTCACTTAAAGCGCGATGTTTCAAGTATAAACAACTATCACCACACTTGCTATCGAGTTGGCGGGCTAATATGGACTTGCAGTTGATCGGGAATTCGTACGGTGCTGCAGAGTACGCAGGAGCTTACATCAGCAAAGCAGAACCAGATACACTTCGCTTTAGACGCGTGATTGCCAAAGCTGTGCAGCGATGCGACCCTAATCTTCCTTATCATTCAATTCTCAAGCGCGTAGCTAATGCAATACTTTCCGTTCGAGAAGTTGGAGCACCGGAAGCCATTTATATATTGCTTCGATGTTTGCCAATACATAGCAAGTCGCGATCGGTTGTAAAGGTCAAAGTGCTTCGTCATTTACAGCGATTCTACCGCGTGGAACCACAAGGGTTAGAAGAGCTTATGTCCTTGGCAGATACAGCAATCAGCTCCGACACAATCAAAATCGAGCCAATTGAACGTGCTTATATGAACCGTCCAACAAACGAACTCTTTGAGTTTCTCCATGCACGATAAAGTCTTCCCTCGCCATGGGCATTTCTGCCCATGCGAGGAAATTGACGTAACACACGCCTCCGACGCACAGTTCAATAGGCTGTAGCGCATCTTGTGTGTGGCCCGGGCACACCACACACGCCAGTTGGTTGCACTTGGTCACCTCGTACGTCTTCAAGGCACCGCACCCCCTCGGCGTCGAGGGCGGAGGTGCCTAGCGCCACGTCTTTCCAGTCAATCCGCTTGGGCATCTCGTCGAGCGCCGTCGAGCAGAGCAACGGATTTCGAATTTTTGAATCAGGACGTGGCTCTGATTGAGCTATATTCGACAGCAATAGTTGGGCTCTGATTGAGCTATATTCGGCAGCTCTAGTTGGGCTCTGATTGGGCTATATTCGGCAGCTCTAGTTGGGCTCTGATTGGGTTATACTCGACAGCTCTAGTTGGGCTCTGATTGGGTTATACTCGACAGCTCTAGTTGGGCTCTGATTGGGTTATACTCGGACCCTGTGGCCAGTCCTGTGGCTGTTCTGGCGCGCCTGCAGAAAAGTGGCAGCGTGCACAGGCACGCCAATCTATTTGTGAAGCTACCGCAGCCTGTTGTGTTAGCGGTGGCTATGGGTGCTCACCCGTTTTTGGTGTGGGAAGGCTGTACTGTTGGGTGAAAGTTACAGGTACTCCTTAAAGCCAGACGTTTGCATGCGTTCCGCGACTTCCAAAGCGAGTCTCTTGATAGGCTCGGCTTGGGAGTTATGCCCCTAGCTTCATGTCTTCTTCGTGCTCGGCGTCAAAGCAGTGCCGCAGACAGTGGCGCTCGAACTTCCACACGAGGCGGCGTGTAGTGAGGCTTACACAGCAATTTTGTTTCCAACACTATTACAAAGCTTGGTTTCAGTACCAATCACCCTAGATTGGGGTAATGGGCAGCAGGACGGATGTCATCTTTGTTCCGCTGTCGCAAACGCCCGCGCTCGCCTCCGTTTGTCTTTTCTATATCACACTCACCCTCCTCCTAAAATACTTTGTATTATGCCTTTCAACCCTTTTGGCCGATCGGACTTGAAAACTATCTTTTAATGAAGAGGGTTAGGTTTAATGAAGGGAATTACGATGACTCACCATGGAAATAGACGCTCGTCAAATCATGTCGGAAGCCCATCGGCAAGCCCTTGCAAGCTGGGCAGAGACTCCGTACACAGTCAGATGCCTCGTCTCAGGACAGTATTCAACAGTCCGACACAGTTATGCACAGTCTCCGGTATTTTCCCATGTACTGAATCGCCATCTGGTGGAAAGGCTCGGCGCGTGGTGGTCAGGTTTCTCGTCAAAGACGATGCTAATGCACGCAGATGGTCCTGTCTGAATACGCAGAACAGCCAGAAAAATAAGAGTGGTGGTCGCTTGAGGCGTGCAAACTCATCGATTTTCACTAAGTCTTTCAGCTCCGATGAAGATGGATTTGAAGAGTCTTTCGTGCGTGATCCCCCGTCCAATGAAACTCAAACTGAGCAAGTAAAAGTGCCACTGCAGTGCTTGCATTCTCTTATACTACGATAAGGTATCCATTGTGTATGAACTGCGTCTCCTTGGACGTAGTGGCAATCTAAATAACCTTATATTCATACCATAAGAACTGTACACAGTTTGAGACTGTGGCACAACTTGAATAAACCGGCTTCGATGCTCACCTCAACGGGGTGAGCTTCCAGCAAGCTTCATACCCCCTGATGCGGAACATATCGTCGTTTGTGGCTTTGCTGATGTGGGCAATGGGCTATCATGTACATTTTGAATGAGATACTAACTACACTGTGCACTTACACAAGTCAACGGTAATATATTCTACGATTCTAGACAACATTCTGCTCAAATAAATCAACTTTCACTTACGAATAGACGCCTGACTGTTGTTGAGCCTCCTCATCCGTATATACGAGCATTACTCTTGCCGACGTGGCTGCCCAAGCTTCGCTAACACCACTAGTACGACCTTCTACACCGTCTCTTGATGGCTCGTGGTGCGTGCAGAACATTTTTTGTTCAGAACTTCAGTCCTCAAGGATCACGTTCACTGTTCTTTGACTGTTGAGAACGATGGCATTTCGCTAGCGACATGGCAATAGAGCACAACTTGAAAATGAGTTAGAAATACGGTGGAATCGATGCACAGTCTAGGACTGTGCCACATACCTGGAATGTTAATATGCCATGGTGCTCAAACTAGCGGTGGGGGTCTTCATAGTCTGCCTACAGACGCTCGTGAACGTCCGCTATATCGCCAAGCGGGTCGGGGCCACAAAGGCCTAGTCAACCGCTACGGTCATAGAAACCGACACATTCCTCTCGCCGCTCAAATCAGTCGTAGTGATGGTATCTAACAATTCTAGACACGGTGTTAGACGCTACGGAGGCATTCGCGACCTCGCATTTGTGCTTACCGATTCGTGTGCTGCATCCACGCTGTTTCTTGGGTGCACGTCGATAAGGTGGCGCCGCGTCTTCGGACGCTGCAGAGCCCCATTTTAATGAGGCGCCTCTCCACATTCGTCTCTTGGTTGACCATGAGTCATCGTCACGCCCCAGCATGTCCGCGCGGCACGTATCGACGTTCCTGCTGTCGTCGCTGTGCTGCTGCTGGTTTGGGCCTTGATTTCGAATGGCGGACAGGGGGGAGAATCGGCAGCCACCAAATTCGGACGGCCAGGAGTGATGGTCAGTGGATGCGGTGAAAGCCATATGCGTGGTTTAGGGGATACACATTCCACTACGACCTCGCCGACGCCTATTTTATTGACTGTGTACGAAGCCCCTCTCTTGCAAGCTGCCACCAAGGGAGGAGGTTATCGTCAGAGGGGGAGTGGCTCCGTACACAGTTGTTTTTGGAGGGGGTGAATGTGATATAGAAAGGACCAACTGAGGTGAGCGTGTGAGAGGCGCCTAGCCACAGCAAACCCGCGCGGGGTGCCCGCGAAGCAGGGCCGCGCGGTATTTGCGGAGGCGGCCAAGCGCCGGAGCTCAACAGCGAGCCGAGCACTATACTGTCCATATCTTAGATCTTTTTACCCGCAGGAGCGCAGCGACTGCGTTTGCGACGTGCAGCGGAGCAAAGATGACATCCGTTTTGGTTGCCCTCCCCCTTTTAGGGGGGATGGGGAACTCATACTGGAATTAAGCTTGTAATTTTTGATTACCAAAAAAACTGTGTACGGAGGCGCTGCCGAGGGGGAGGGGCTTCTGGGATGTGTGCGATGGCCAGAGATTTGCGAACTGGGCAGGATGGAATTCGGGCGGGAAAATTCAAGCGATCGATTTCAACAGGGTATACAATTTGAACGACGTGGTGTGCGGGTACTTAAGTGCATTATTTTCCGAGCGGATGTAGTAGATTGGTTGTGGGAATTCGAACGAGGTTTCTACCAGAAACTGCGTCGACGATCCCGTATTGAGAATGAGAGCGCTTTTGTGAAGTACTACCCCCCGTAGTAGGTGGGTTATACGGCAAAACCACGGGGGGAGAAGGGTGGTGAGCAGATGTGCCGATTTTTTGTCGACGCCGCGCATGTGCAAGTGGTTTAACAACGAAAATGTCAAGTGAAGGTGACAGTACCTCAGCAGTAGATCGATAGTACTTGTGAACGCGGCATTAGAAGCGTAGCGAGGCATAACTAAAGTGCTGCTAATACCAGCAGTTTTCGTGGCCGTACTGGTCATAGACTACCCGCATTCAGCGAAATGTTCTACCGTCTTACCCCGCATATCAGGCATACGTGCTTTAAGCGAATACAACAGTTCATTTGGGTTCTATTCGTTTACAAGGCCTAGGTGCTATATATCGAACAAAATGCTAAACTCTGAAGAATCAAACGATGGGTCCTGGAATCTCTCTTGATGGTTTAGGTCTGACCCTCCTAATCAACCGGCGTGGGTTCGAGCCCGCCTGCGTGCAGTTCACATGAAATACATATGTAGCGGGTCTTTTCTTTTACGGTGGCTGCGTTGTATACGGAGTTTGGACTCCGTGGTATTATTTATGGGGAAGTGATTCTTTTCAAAAAGTTCAAAGCAAACATGTATTATGAGCTAGATAGCGTGTCATCGACCTTCACGGCGAAGTACGTCCCGGATTGTACCAGACACACCGTTTTTACGGGGTTATCTACAGTGTACGAGAAAACTTGTTGCTCTTGTCGACGGTACTTACCTAGATGGTCCAGCAGTGCATTTGAGACGCTGTGAAGAGCTCTAGCTCACCCGGCTCTTCGGTCCCATTGCGAATACCAGCCATGTAGTTGACGTTGAACAGGCCACCGAGGTCACTTAGCGTTTCCATGAAGCTCGTCAAGATGTACACATACTCCCTCACTGGCGTGCCAATGCCGTGGAGAAGGCAACAAAACAAGCTTGAGACCCGGTCGTGAGGCAAGTACCACTGCTGTGCGCTGATGTCGAGCTGCTCGCTGTCGTCGGTAGCAACAAGAGCACAATGATGCTGGTTCTAGACGTCCATGTCCATATCTGCAGCAAGCAACTCACGGAGGGGCGCGTACAGTGCATCCACCTCAAATGCTTCCTTGCTCACCAGACCGCACAGCGCGAAAGCTCTCTTGATCTTGGCTGCATCCTTAGAAGCTACCCAATCCAATGTCCACTGCGCGACCGAGGCGTAGCGCGGTACCTTGGGGATGCCTGCCTTGGTCTGAAGCAAAGGGTCCTTCAGAGCCTCGCCGAGGTATTCATCGTACTTGTTCCTGTAATACTCCTGGTATCTTCGGTTGACAGCCACGTCGAGTGGCTGCAGGATGTTGGTCATGTTAGGCGGTACCAGTAGAACAAGGACGTTGTACGCCTCAAGTCGCTTGGAGTCAGCAAGCTTGACGTGGCAGCCGTACGAGTCAATGATGTACAGCACCGGTTCTCGATAGAGTTGCGTCTCCTTCCTGCTGCAGACAACCTGCCGCGGATGCCCCAGGAGAATGTCAGCGTTCCACATGCCAGTAGGGTTGACGTCGACCATCACCCCTGGAGGACACACTGGTTTGTTCTTCAACTTGGACAAGAGCAGGTGCGGCGTGAGAACCTTGCCCTCTGCTGTAATTGTGAACTGGCCGTGAACCATCGATGACTTGATCCACCTTTCTTTAGCAGCACCCCAGGGGAGCCACGTGCAGCGATCGTTGACTTCGGCTCCGTCTCGAAGTATCGTGGCACCTGATCCATGTTTAGGATGTTGCGGGGATTGATGCCGTGCGTCTCAATGAGCTGCTGGGCATGGTGGAGGAATCTACGGCAGATTTGAGGAGCGTCATCGGGGACCGACCGAGTGGTTGTCTGGCGCCGAGAAACAAGGTTCCTCCGGCATTAAACATAGCTAGCCAGCCCGAAGAGGCCTCAAAGCCTGTAGTGTCGCCGCTATTCATGTCGCGATACATGTTCCTGGCCTGCAGACGAATGTAGGCGTCCTTAACGCGAAGGTCCTTGGCGTTTCGCGCTGCAACCCAGTCGAAGAGCCTATCTTCGAGCTTAGAGTGGGCTGGCTTGCGTCCAGCACCGCCGAGACGAAGACGGCGCGTGACTCGAGTCGCGACTTGCCGATTCCTGAGGGCCTCTCTTAGCTGATCTTCGACGTTACGCCAGCCTCGGATTGTCTTCGCAGGCACGCCGTGATTCTCACCAAGTGCCTTAAACCCGTGGCCGTCGACGCCTCTCTTGTAGTCGGCTAGAATCGAAAGCTTCTCGTTGATGCTGTAGCTACGTCGCTCGCTGTTCATGGTGTTGTTAATTGCTGAGTAACCACCAAACGTCACGCGAATGGTGAGCTCGAGAGCTCCGTCGGGACCACGAGCGACTGGTTGTCGGCCTGTTGTGTCTGGGTGGCCCGTAGCTATGCCTTCTATTAGGGGTGTTCTCTAAACGGGGTTTGTATTGCAACTTAAGCGAAAACCCCTGTCTCTTTAGAAGGCATATGCCTTATATGCGGGGTAAGACGATAGTACTACCCATGCCTGGCGGCGATGACACTGCATCACCGAGCGTAGAGCAACATGTACCTCTAACATGATACTACCAGTAGTAATAGAGTAGTCCATGGTACATGTACTAGTAGTAATACAGTAGTCCATGGTACACGTACTCGATTGAGATAAACTGAAGTGCTTCTCGATGAGAGTACAGTCGGCACACCATGTCGGTGCACCCGACCAGGTTCGAACCTCCATGCGGGAGGTGATACCCGCAGCGGGCGTCCTGCTATTAATAACGGCAGCGAGCCTGTCCTGTCCGCACACTAATAGAGTAAAAAAACTTGATACAGCCGTTCGATTGTATTGAATCCGAACAAGTTCATATGAATACCATTCGAGTAGTATTGAAACTGGTAGAGTAATTCTAAGCCTTTCGAATAGTATTATTGTGCATTTCTGTCAAATCGCCGGTGCTCCATCGGACTTCCGTCAGACTTTGTCCAGCTACTAAATCACACCGGCCTGTCGCTAAAAACACGCGCGGTATGTACCAAATATTTGGCACGCCCTGCAGCGGGTGGCAGCAGCCGCTGCTCACTCGAGAACCTTCGCAAGCCCACGCAGAGCTGCTTCGTTCCAGGCCGCGCTCGAGAGCTTCGCACCAGCCCACCGCACCTCACAAGCTCTGCGTCCACGTTTCAACCAGCGTAGCTTAAAAGGAAAGCGTCGTCGTGAAGGAAGGGGGCTCGATTCCCCCCACTGGTGTGCTCGGCACTGTGGACCAGATCATCAGGACGTGTGGGGTGGCAAGAAACAGCAGCTGTGTGGCAAGCGAGAGCAGCAGATGCTCGTCGTCCTGGTGGTGATGTCGTCGTACTGCGATTGTATCGTGTATTGGGTTGCATTAGTGGGTGCGATGGGTAGCTGACTATGAGCGTGGTCTGGTGTTCTATTGCGTGTACTGTGTGTAGTGGAACAGAAGTCGAGAAACATCTGCATTTGCCCTCACGGTAGAGGTTGCTGTGACTGGCAGAGGTATCGAAGACGCAACGAGAATATTGATCAATGCATTGCCTCTTTTGCTCACTACTTCTGAGCTGACTATGGAAATCCCGTCGCCTGAGTTGTTGTCTTGCCGACTAACGATCAAGAACGGAGAGCCGTACACAGCCTGCCGAGACAAAGTTGCTCCGAGTGATTTTGGTTTTCGTGTAAGTACAGGATGGCGCGTTCTGCGGGCCACGATTGAAGAGAAGTTCGAGGCTGCTCTGCCCGGTCAATGGAACCAGAACATGGATGTCTTTTTGAAGCCAAGTAAACACGCGCCACAAAAAGACTACGCCAAGCTCAGCACATTTTCCGATGCACTACTATCACAGCTCAAGAGCATTTGGCACCGAGCGCGCCTCCGCAAAGATGGCCAAGCAAGCTTTGTCCTGATGCTGATCGTCTACGTACCGAAGCCAGAAGGACACCACACGACGTTGCGTCGGGCAACTGAAGCGCGCATCCAGCAGCAGCTACCCCGGGTAGCTGCATTTCTCGATGAGCAAGGGGTGGCATCTAGCTCTGCATCTAGGAACTACATGGCGGTGACCCACGCATGATTGCCTGAAGGCAGTCCGCTGCAGGTTCCGGACAGCGCCACCTTCAGGCAGTTAGTTGCAGTCAACTGACGCTGAGCAAGCCTCTATCAACGACGGATTGCAAATGGAGCAGCAGATACACGACGCTGAGTATCGCGTTGTCCGGATCAAGATTCAAGGCGTACCGGTGCCAATCGCTGTCAACATTGCGGACCTGAGAGAAGCGCTCGGGCTTCCAGCTTACAGCCTCCCACCTCCCTTCCGACAGCCATATGTCGTAGATACGCCGGACCCTCAGGAAGACATGGAAGATATTGATCACCAAGGCTAGTTTTCATGTTGCATTTTGTTTAAGCTTCCTTAAACACCAACTCGTTTATTTGGTATCCGCAATGACTGTACAAGTGCTCTCCGACTAAATCCTTCTGACGTGTGCACTGGTGCATTGCGACCTTGAGAACAGCAAGCGGGGCTTCTCGGAAAGTCATGTTGGCGTAACGCTGAATCCAGCGCTTCAACAACGAAACCCCCACCTCGATGGGGTTCAAGTCGGGGGAGTAAGGTGGGAGGAAGAGTAGTAGTGCACCAGCAGCGTGCACGAGGTCTGGCAGCTCTTCATACATGTGGAATTTTGCATTATCCATGACCACAATCGATCGTGGAAGTGGCCATGGATTGAGGAAAGGAAGAATTTGCTCCTTGAACATCTTGTGATACTCGAAACGGGTAAACGTGTCGTCTACATTTCCCCAGGCAAAAAAATCTAGTGACATCCATCGCAGCAAGAATGGAAACACGCTTACCGCGGCTGAACGGCACGGATACAGTCGCAGGCGTGTTTCTGGTGGACCAGCCAAAACGCCGCAGCACTGACCTACATGAAAGCGCAGTCATATACTTAGGCTCCCTCGAACAAACAAAAATAAAAGCAACACTTCCGGCCGTATTTCGATGTCTCGTCAATAAACACGAGTTGGTTTGGGCCACTGTAAAATGGTCGAAGCCACGCCTTGTACTCGAGACGCTCCCGCGGCACGCTCTTTGGTGCGCGTTTGGTGAGGACCTTCCTCGTGAGGCTGAGGTCGAATCGCAGAGCACGACAGATAGTCGAGTCCGAGAGATTGCTTGTGCCCGTAAAGCGGGCCTTGATCTCACAGCGTAGCTCCTCGAAATAGAAGCACGGATGCAGATCAACGTACTCTCTTACGAACGCACACACAGCCGGGGGCCAGCGTGAAGCTCGAGCATCAGGTTGAGCCTCCAGCACGTTTCCAGTAGACTTGAAATGCTAGTACCAGCGTGAAAGGCTGCGATCTGAAATTCCTAGCACAGTCGACACTATACCTCTCCAGCGGAGATCGACCGAATACATCCGCTTGTTTCAAAGTCTTCTCAAACTCCGAATGGCAAAAAACTGTTCGCCATTCGGGGATCTATCTCCTACGAAAGTCCTTCGAATGAGTGGTTCTTGGACCAGGTGGGTGGGGCATCCCGGTCGTCTATTGCCGGTAAACTGTAGCTAATCTGAAGCAAATACCAAGTAAACAACTGAAGAAGACCTAACCACTATAAGAACAAAAACTAGTTTTTCATCTCCGATCCGCCGAAAGAACAGAAAGGCACAATAAATCCGTTACCATCATTACCAAATGAAGCACGAGCTCTCTTTCGTTGTGCGTACGGCTTTGAGGTGCATTCATGGCAGACATCAAGCAATTGGTGGCCCAGCATGTTCAGATACTCGAGTATCGGTTTGCTCAATAGCTCCTCATATAAGAACAAGTAAAAAACTCAAGAGTCAAGAAGCTCAAGCACACGCAGGATCACCTGTAAGTAGCCAAATGCATAAGGTGGATGGCCTACTTTTGCTACGTATTTTCCCCTAACGCCTACTACTGTAACAGTAGTAGTACTGTTATTACGGTAGTAGTACTGTTATTACAGTAGTACTGTAGTACTTTTGCTCTTCTTGTCTCGTTTTTCTAAACGTACGATTACGCTTTTTTTGGTACACGTACTAGGATTTTGTACGTATACATGTACAGGCCCGCTGCCGTTAGCAAGCCACCCGCTGCGGATATCACCCCCGATGCTTATCGCAGATTGCGATCCCTCGGAGATCATCTCTGTATCAAGCAGCAAAGCTTCATCATGAGCCATTTCGCAACTTGCATCTCGGTATTGACCGAAGTTTGGTGCTCCCGCGTCGCGAAGCAAGATGCACCTGGAGCAAGCCGTGCTAGCAGTATTGGTCGTTCTCCTGGTCAACAGTGATATCATCGCGCCTGCAAGTACCGAAGAGGCCGAGGTCGCTGGCTACGAGTCCGGAAATGGTCGCAAGTTGACTGAGAACGTCGCGTTCAATCAGCTAGAGCTGTCCTCAACGCAGGAAGAGCGGTCGAAGTCAAGGTCAGGCACAGCGGTGCGCTCGGGTGCAATTGCTAGTGGCAATGTGCCAGTGTCGAACAACAACGGCGGCACGACAGTTACCGTGACGAAGTACAACAACAATGGCCTGCTGCAGAAATTCAAGAGGTTGTGGAAAAGAGTGTTTGGTGGCGGCTCTGCAAGCTCGACTCGCCGACTTGAAATTTGAGGAATTCAATATCTCTTTGATCTGCCACTGCACAAGATTTCTAGAGCGACATGTTGCTGTGTATGAAGAAGCATCACTGATGCTGGAAAACTACCGGTAATTCATCAATAAAAGAGTTTAGCTGTATTACTCCAATACTTCAAGTCATAGTGAAATCGCACAGGCATGGTGTAGGTTGTACTTAAAGGGGAATTATACAGATTGTATACGCTTTGGCGGTTCCCCTCGGTCGACTGAACCAATCGCGTTCGGAAACTTCGACTTGAACTCACAATAATACGTCGTAGATCTGAGAACGCATCTGAACAATGGTCATTCGAATTCTATGTATTTTAACCACCCGGCAGATTGAGCAATACGTCACGCTTTATTATTTATCATCAATAACTTCAAAGTTGTTGTAAAATAATGAGAATGCACCAACCACTTTCCTTCACCACTGCTCGGCACTGTTTGGTGAGTTTCCTAAGTCTCCTAATTGTCCCATACTCACCATCGATTTTGAACTCAGCGAACTGTTGGTAAACCAATTCAGAAATTGAACTTTTCAGAGCTTGCCTCGAGCTCCTGTCCTAGTTTCCTAGGTTTACAGCGTGGTTCATGTCAACATTCCCCAAAACAAGGAGTTCAAGGTACGAAAGAATTAACACATGAATTCTGCTCTAGCAACTGGCAGAGAGAAGAAAAAAAAGTCAAATTTGCACTCGTTCGATGACTTCTGATCAGGCGTTGCAGATCTGTGGCAACCAATTCTAGGTTATTGCAGAAACTGTTCTTGATGTGTACGTCAGCGCTGTTCTAACGCTTATAGCGCAAAGTAACAGAGGCCATACCTGTCTTCCTTTACAGGAAGAAGATAAGACAGACGCAAAGTGAGAGAGAATCCGTAGGAAATATGTCGCGCCGAGTCGACACTTTCACTGTATCCTGGAACTGCCCAATGCAGCAGATCGACGACGTTGTAGTTCCGGAACGAAGTTCGTTTTTTTTAGTTCTGGCAGGGGCTCTTTTGTTTATGGCGTGGTGGCATAAACAAAAGAGTTCTTGATGATTTGTTGACTCAAGACTTGAGCTCATGCCTCGCGATAGAGCGAAAGCGTGAAACTTTCGACCGATTAGCTCGAAGCGATAGCCACACGTCGACATCAGAAGGACTGTCCATTTTGCGACTTGACGTCCTTTCACTGAACAACGCCGACAAGATCGTATGCGAAGAGGCAGCAAGTAATGTTGCAAAGCACGAAGTCGCCGTCAACAAGTGCCATGTCAGCTGTCAGGCCCGGTGCTCACAGGTGCTCAAACTCGGCGGGCTTCATATCCGCTGTAGTTTTACGCTCCAGGTTCTTCCAGATTGAGAATGCTTCAGCTACAACAATCAAATAATTATACGGTACTGTCAATAGTCTGCTGTCTGGTGAGCAACAATGGCTCGTGCTGCGGTAATGGGGCTTCGCGAGTAACGGTAAACGGCACCATCGGGAGAGATGATGTTGACCAGGAAGGCTAGGCTAGCCCAGCGTGTGTTTTGCAAGTGACTTAGAAGTCTCCGGGCTCGCCGTTCCGGCTACGGTACTGTCGTCTGTCGTCTTCCACGCGTGCGTTTGATCTCGAGATTGGATTGTATCCATCGTAATAGGAATTAATCGGCAACGGTTCAGAGCTTGTTCTCCAGCCCCAAGGTCCGGTTCAAATGTCTCCCCAACGGTGCTTTCGTGACGAACTGTACTCTGAGCGAACCTGTGCCGAATGCTTGGTCCTGGTGCGAGGCATCGATTCTTGGAAGCCCTTTCGAGATGTTGGGCAAAGCTCGCTTCGTTTGGCATTTCCCAATTTGCTGTCACCGACCAACACAATCGAGCTGAGCCCCTGAAAGATGCGCTTGTTCCAAGTTGTCCTTCTCATGGCTGTTTGGCTTGCAAGTTACGATAGCATTGCTTCCGCCAGCAACAACGACATTGCGTCACTCGACCTGCTGTCTTTCGAAGATGCCAAGCCGAACACACTCTCGAGGTCTCACAAGTCAAGCGAACTCTCTCTGGTCGAAGAGGAACGATCAGGAGTATCGGCCACAATTGGTGGTGCGGCTGCACACAGCGTGTCGAGGTCGAACAACGAGGGAGATGGCAAGCTTGTCACTGTAACGAAGTACCATAACAACGGCCTGTGGCAGAAGCTCCAGAGGTGGTGGAAAACGAGAAGTGCCGGCGAGGAAAACGCATCAACGAAGCCTCGTCGACTTCGAAAGCGGATATAAGGCTGACCATATCCAGTAGTATATGGCGCATAAAGAAGCTTTGTCAAGAAGAAATAATACAGTGAAACCTATCGTCTTCAAACCGGTGCGAGCGTGTTCCAGCTCCCTTGACGACAATCTATCAATCCGACAGCACATTGCGACGTTCATGCTGCCAACGATACCAACACCTTACTGGTGGAGGGCCATCATCTTGGCAATAATGGCGGCACCCATCGCCTTCGTGCCCACAGCAGCGGATTGGTCCTTGGTCAGGTCGCCCGTGCGCACGCCGTCAAGCAGCACCTGCTCCACGGCCTTCTCAATCAACTGGGCCTCAGCCTCCATCTGGAACGAGTACCGCAGCAGCAGCGCCGCCGAGAGGATCTCCGCAATCGGGTTGGCCAAGTCCTTGCCAGCGATGTCAGGGGCCGATCCGCCGATGGGCTCGAACAGGTGCACCTTGTTACCCAGACTGGCCGAGGGCATCAGACCCAGCGAGCCAGGCAGCACTGACGCAGCGTCCGACAGAATATCACCGAACATGTTGCCCGTCACGATGACGTCGAACTGCGACGGGTTGCGGATGAGCTGCATCACAGCGTTGTCAATGTACCTGCAGCGAACAAAGGATCAATAGTCAGTATTCCACCTCCAAGCCTCAGTCCCCATACACGATATCTTCGCCTCGGAACGTACATGAAGTCGTACTGCACCTCCGGGTAGTCCTTAGCCACGTCCTTGGCAACCATGCGCCAGAGACGGCTGCAGTCCAGCACGTTGGCCTTGTCCACAACAGTCAGATGCTTTGAACGCTGCAGTTCCACGAAAGCAATGCATCCGATACGTTAAAACTCAGCAAGATATCACCAGGATGCATAGCACCTCCAACGTACGTTCATGGCCGTCTCGAAAGCGAACTTCATGGGCTTAGCAATCTGTGCACAGCAACAGAAAGCATCACAAATCAGTAAAACCCATTGCACACCGCTGCAATATCAAGCGACAGCCGCGCACCTCCGCCTCCGTGTACTTCATGACGTCCGTGGCCGTGTCGCCGCTCGTGTTGTGCTCGCCGAAGTAGATGCCCGAGACGAGCTCGCGCACGATGACCATGTCGACGCCGTTGGCGATGATACTGGGCTTGAGTGGTGACAGGTCCGGCAGCATGGAATAGATCTTGGCCGGGCGGATGTTGACGGCCAGCTGGAAGTTCTTGCGCAGGCCCAGCAGGCAGTTCTTCTCGGCGTCCTTCCACTTGGGGTCCTCCTGGGCATCCGTGGGGCCGCCCACCGAGCCGAAGAGGACGGCATCCGAGGCCGCCACCGTGTCCACAGTGGACTGCGGCAGGTGCGTCTTGTGCTGCTCGAAGGCTGCGCCGCCGCAAAGCGCCGTGGTGAAGGCGAACTGGTGCTGGAACAGCTCGGCCGCGGTCTGCAGCACCTGCACCGCCTGGTCGCAGACCTCGGGGCCGATGCCGTCGCCCGGCAGCACTGCGATCTTGTATGTCTTGCTCATATTACGGGGTAAAGTCTTCGACTTGTGCACTTCTCGATGAATTGTGGAATGAAGTCGGCGGGCTTAGAAAAATGTTTTTTTGAAATTGAGAGGTGTACCACTTTTTACGCGGACGCGGATATCCGCGGCACAATTAAACAGGGCTTGTATGGGCGACCACGTTTCTAAACCGTTAGTCGGCGGATATCCGCGTTTCTAAAAAAAAAGCAAAAAAGGTGTTTGCGCAAGCGCCCAAAAAAGCGCTTTTTTTAGAAACAGCAGGTGGTACACACCAATGAAGCCATCCTGTGACACCGGAATGAAGGTCCGCTTCAGTCGTATGGAGCGCTTCGTGCTGCGCGGGGACGCGGCGGCGGCGCTGGCGGAGTCGCTGGCGGACGCGACGCCGTCGCAACAGAAGAAGCGGCAGAGGCAGACGACCATCCACCACGGCGACAAGGTGGTCTCACAGGAGCGCGTGCAGTACTTGAAGGAAGAGCTAGACGACGCCAAGACGACTTCCAACATGCTGAGTATACTGGACGCGCTGGAGCAGCTCTTCGTGTCGCTTGAGATGATGGAGAAGACGCACATCGGTGTGGCTCTCACAAGACTGTATAGGCGCGCTGAGTCGCCCGAGGTGCAGGACAGAGCCAATAAACTGCTGAGGGCCTGGAAGAGCCGAGCCAAGAAGGCCATGAGACGGCGCGCCAGGCGCGTCGAGACCTACGGCCGCAACTATGCCGAGTGACAACCAGTTATCTACTAGTATTACACACATGCAGCCTACTGGTGAGTGGAAGGCTAGCAAAACCTTTGATTTTCCTCTCTATTTCATGTTATGGGTATTGTTGGAAATGATCTACACGTCCTGCGAAATACGTCGGGAGCTGGAAGCGGTGCGAGCACGTTGTGCAGACAGCGTCATGTCGGCGCGAGCGAGATAGCCCAGGAAGCCGAAGTATAGGCAGCAGGTGCCTCCCAGCGCCACGAGGCCGACGGCACCTAGCGCTAGGCCTTCCAGGTTCGTGAAGATCAAGTACAGGTTGATAACACACACGAGGCCGCCCAAGAACCAGCCAGTCGCGACGGTAGTCTTGCTGTTCGCGAAGTCGCCCATGATGGCAGGTGAGCTGGTGAAGATCAGCACGGGCAGCAGCGCAAACGGCAGCTGGATGGACTGCAGCACGTTGAGCAACTCGTCCATGTGATCGCTGTCCGCGGGGTTCTGCTGACTCAAGATGGCCACCGTCATAGCAGGCACCAGCGACACACAGCGTGTGAGCGCAACACGCTTCCACGGAGAGAGGTGAAGCTGGAGGAATCCTTCCATGACGAATTGGCCGGCGTACGTTCCCGTCATGGTGGAGCTTTGTCCCGCTGCAAGCAGACCGATTGCCCAAATGACGTCGGCGTACTGGCCCAGCATACCACTCAGCGCCACGCCGGCCTGAGATAGACCGATTTCCTGACACATGCCTTCTCCGCCGCTTGCAAGTTGGCAGTCCCCGTAGGTGTCGCCATCGGCAATCGCTCCCGGGACACACGCGGTGTTGACCCCGTGCGTATCGAAGGATGCCGTGCAATCGGACGAGAAGAAGCCCTTCGCGAACACAGCCAGCACAGCCAGGTTGATCAAGAACGACACAAAGAGCGCGAAGCCCGACTCGATAGCAAAGTACTTGTTCGCCTCGCGCACTTTGCGTCCATCATGCCGATTCACCTGCCTCGTCTGAACAAGCGCAGAGTGAAGGAAGATGTTGTGCGGCATGATCACCGCGCCAAGAATTCCGACGGCCTGCGTGACGGCGTAGCGATCAACACGCGGCACGAAACCAGCCAAAACGTCCTCCGACGCGACCTCTCCACGGACCAAATTGGCGCAGAAGCAGACCAGCATGACCACAATTAGCGAGACAAAGAACGCTTCAAGCTTCCGGATGCCGTAGCGGTGCAAGAGCAAGAACGTGAACGTGTCGAAGCCGGTGATCAGACATCCAATCCACAGCGGGAATCCAAAAAGAACCTGGAACGCAATCGAAGATCCTAGCACTTCCTGGACGTCGCTACCGACGATAGCGATCTCCGTCATGATCCACAACGTCAGCGACGCCCAGCGTGGATACACCGCAGTGCACATTTCAGCCAGATTCTTTCCCGTGACGACGCCCAGTCTTGCAGCCAACACTTGCAGGAAGAACCCCATCACCGTCGCGCCAAATAACACCCAAGTCAGCTGATATCCGGCGTATGCTCCAGCCTGCAGGTCGCTCTCGAGGTTGCCGGGGTCCACGTACGCGATGCTCATGAGCCATCCCGGCCCAGCATAGGCCCACAACGTCCGCCAGCTGCAGCACGGAGAGCACAAGTGAGTCGCCCTGTAATCTACACTCCAGCCAACAGCTAGGCATCGTACCTAAATCCATGCGTCGAGGTTTCTTCATCAGGGGCTTGGACCTCCCCAACCGACAGCGCGAGCGCCTTGTCCACTGCGTCGTAGCTGGCCACGTCCTCCACCTCGTCGCCCAGCAGCAGATCCAGCTCCGACGCCCTGGTCTTCGGCATACCCGACATTGCTGCGGTACCCATGTCGTGGGGTCTGATGCAGCAGTCGCAGCAGCTCTTAGCTCTCCCGGTGTTGGTTATTGGGACTAATTGGAGCCTTCCGATTGGCTGATACTGAGACATGTTTTGGCCAATCCGAACTCAGTCATTGCTAATTGAACTGGTTCGTTGAAAAAGGCAACATGCGTCACATTATCGATCGGATCAACTGCAGACTACATTTCACTGAGGCGCCAGGTATCGCGGCGGACGCATGGAACTGCTCGTGAGATGGTGCGTCGTGGGGATTGGGGGAGTTCGCTGCTCGGGCGTGGTCGGGTCGACCCGCATCAAGTAGACCAGGAAGCCGAAGTACAGACAGCAGGCGCTGACGAGTACAGTCAGCCCGGTAGCTCCCATTGCGGTGACGTCCAGGGTCTCGAAGATGAGGTACAGGTTGATGATGCACACCAGACCGCCCAGCACCCAACCGCAAGCGACAGTTGTCTTACTGTTCGCAAAAGAGCCCATGATGACTGGTGAACTGGTGAAAATCAGCACGGGCAGCAGCGCGAACGGCAGCTGAATTGACTGCAGCACATTGAAGAGTTCATCCATGCGGTCACTGTCTGCGGGGTTCTGCTGGCTCAGAGTGGCAACCGCGACGGCGGGCAGTAGCGCCATGCTACGCGTGAACGCCACGCGTTTCCATTGCGGAATTCGGAGCCCTCCATCACGAACTGACCCGCGTACGTCCCCGTCATCGTGGAGCTTTGGCCTGCTGCGAGAAGACCGACGGCCCAGATTGTGTCTGCGTACTGGTCCAGCATTCCGCTGAGCGCTTCACCAGCCTGAGAGAGTCCGATGGTTTGGCACATACCCTCTCCGCCGCTCGCAAGTTGGCATGAACCATACGTCTCTCCGTCCGCAATGGCGCCAAAAATGCAAGCCGTGTTGAGACCATTGACAGCGTACGTCGCCGAACAGTCCGTGTAAAGAAGCCCTCAGCTAAGACGGCCAGTACCGCGAGGTTGATCAGGAAAGACACGACCAGCGCGATGCCAGACTCGATTGCGAAATACTTGCGGACCTTGCGGCTGTCATATCGATTCACTTGGCGTGTTTGAACGAGAGCGGAGTGCAAGAAGATGTTGTGGGGCATAATGACGGCACCAAGAATGCCCACGGCTTGCGTCACGGCGTAACTCTCAACTTGAGGAACGAAGCCCCTTGCGGTGTCTGCTGCTGAAACATCTCCGCGCACCAGGTTGGCGCAGAAGCACACCAACATGATCGCGATCAACGACACGAAGAATGCTCTCAAGCTTGCGGACACCATAACGATGCAGAAGCAGGAACGTGAACATGTCGATGCCAGTGAAGGCGCAGCCAAGCCAGAGTGGGAACCCGAAGAGGATCTGGAAGCGATTGATGATCCCAGCTCCACTTGGATGTCACTGCCGACGATGGCAATTTCGGCCATGATCCACAACATGAATGATACCCAGTGAAGATACACCGCTTTGCACATTTCAGCCAAGTTCTTCCCCGTGACGACCCCCAGGCGAGCAGCCAGCACTTGAAGATAGTATCCCATCAATGTTGCGCCAAAGAGCATCCAGATGAGTTGGCACCCGGCTCCCGCTTGTAAGTCGCTCTCGAGATTTCCTAGATCTACGTACGCTATACTCATGAGCCAGCCCGGTCCAGCGTACGCCCACAGCGTCCGGAAACTGCATCACACACACCAACAGCGAGTGAGTCCCGTTGTTGAACCACTACAATCAATTGTTATGGGAACATACCTGAAACCACACTTTGCAGAGTCTTCATCTGAAGTTTCGACTACCAGCTCTGTGATTGCCAGAGTCTTATTGAAGTTGTCGTAGCTGGGGAAGCCTTCGAAGTTGACTGGAATGAGCAGATCTCTCTCAGAAGCTGGAGGTTGGGACTTCAACAAAGTTGCCGAACCGGTCATGGCGCAATTCTCTGGGCGTTGAAGAAAGGTGCTCGACGGAGGACTTGGAATATCGGAGAATGAGTCTCGAGCAACATGCTTCAAGAACTCTTATCGTCGCAGCAAGCTGCTTGTGTAGGTTGCCCGCCGTCCGATCCAGAACCAGTTCCGACGGCGGGAAACGCTCTCAACCTGCGGTAGGAGTCATGCTGCTTCCATGCAACGAAGAGTTAATAGCAAAGCAATCCTTGCAAGCGCACAAGTGCATGCCGACGTGCGTGCTTCTGGATTCGCGGTCCATACTGTGGAATTCTTTTATGAAACCTTTATTTTTTGCACTTTTTGTGAGGAACCCAATCACTGACGATCTGGTTGCAGTTGTTGTTCTGGTGAGGCTTACGTTTTGCTTCATGTAATTGTTGCCTTCGTAACTTCAAGACGGTCGCAAAACTTCCTTGAAAATGAATGGAGTTGCTTGATGAATGGACGTCACTCGTTGCTGGCCGAACGATTGCTTTTCCACTTTCAATCTTTGTAACGTATGCAGTTAACATTGAAGTTCGTTATCACTGCGTATACTACGTAGTATAACTGTCCCAGCAAGGAGAGTCGATAACTTCCACTCATACCTTCAGCAAAATACTACTATAACTCAGACGAGGATTTTAAACTTAAAAATGCTCATGATTTACTGGACGCCTTCCAAAAATGACCTATGCTTCTGCATAAGCTGCTTTAGGAAAACTTATATCTGCTGAGACTCAGATTCGGTCTCACCAAGCGAAAGGTCACCTCACCCCCTTATTGGACAACTTCATAAATATTGTCTTGGATTCAGTATGGGTCACTCTTTTTCGACAACTAGGTGGCATAAACTCCCATATATCGACCTCTCTGCACAATTTATATTTAGAGACAAATTTAGAGAAACCGAATACGGTGACTATAAGGCATTTTTGGCAGGCGTCCAGTGGACGCCTGCCAAAAATGCCTTATAGTCGCTGTCATGAACACTGGTATGACGAGTTGTGCCATCAAATATGCTTACTCCAGGCGCAGTCGGCGCGAAGAAGAGCACGACGTATCCCCGCCCGAAGCTCTGTTCCACCAGTTCTTGATGCCAGACCAGAATCCGGTTTCGCACTTGGGCGCGTCGGCATTCGAGTCCGTCACAGGTTTCAAGGTGGAGGCCGGTGCACTAGTTTTGGTGGTGCTGACATCGGTTGATCCGGAAGAAGTCGTCGTTGAGCTGCCGCTGGCCGCGTCACTTGATCCCGACAGGAGGGCGCTCAAGTCAAGGTCGTCGCTGCCAGACTCGCTGGTGCTCGAAAGAAGATCACTCAGGTCCATGCTGCCTGCAGTCGAGCCGGATATGGACGCCGTTGCTTCGCTTCCCGACGAACTTTCCAGCAGAGCGCTCAAGTCAAGGTTGTCGTCGCTGCCGGACTCACTGTCGCTAGACAGAAGAGCGCTCAGGTCGTCGCTGCCAGACTCAGTCGAGCCGGACGTGGACGCCGTTGCTTCGCTTCCCGACGAACTTCCCAGCAGAGAGCTCAAGTCAAGGTCGTCGTCGCTGCCGGACTCACTGTCGCTAGACAGAAGAGCGCTCACGTCGTCGCTGCCAGACTCAGTCGAACCGGACGTGGACTCCGTTGCTTCGCTTCCCGACGAACTTCCCAGCAGAGCGCTCAAGTCAAGGTCGTCGCTGCCGGACTCACTGTCGCTAGACAGAAGAGCGCTCAGGTCGTCGCTGCCAGACTCAGTCGAGCCGGACGTGGACGCCGTTGCTTCGCTTCCCGACGAACTTCCCAGCAGAGAGCTCAAGTCAAGGTCGTCGTCGCTGCCGGACTCACTGTCGCTAGACAGAAGAGCGCTCACGTCGTCGCTGCCAGACTCAGTCGAACCGGACGTGGACTCCGTTGCTTCGCTTCCCGACGAACTTCCCAGCAGAGCGCTCAAGTCAAGGTCGTCGCTGCCGGACTCACTGTCACTAGACAGAAGAGCGCTCAGGTCATCGCTGCCAGACTCGCTGCTGCTCGACAGGAGGGCCTCCAAGTCGAAATCATCGCTGCCAGACTCAGCCGATCCAGACGCCGATGCAGTCGCTTCGCTTCCGCTCGAGGACAGCAAGTCGCTGCCGGACGCGCTCGATCCCGACGCAGGTGCAACCGCTTTGGTCTTCGTCTTCTTCGTAGGAGCCTTCGTCGCAACGGCATCATCATCACTGCCAGAGTTACTCTCGCTCGCGGACGCCAGCAAGGCATCCAGGTCGCTGAAGTCGGATCCGCTGCCGACCGTAGGGAAGTCGCCCAATGAGCCCAGCAGCAAGGCGTTGAACTCACTGTCGCTCAAGGAGCCCTGCAAGTAGGCAAGGTCACTGCCACTCAAGGACGGGGAATCGGACCCGCTGCCGATCGTAGGGAAGTCGCCCCATGAGCCTAGCAGCAAGGCGTTAAACTCACTGTCGCTCAAGGAGCCCTGCAAGTAGGCAAGGTCACTGCCACTCAAGGACGGGGAATCGGACCCGCTGCCGCTCATCGACAGCGAGTCATCCAACGCACTGGCGTCGCCACTTGAGCCCGAAGCGGAAGCTGCCGTCTTGGTAGCCTTTGTCGCTTTCGTTGCCGTGGTCTTGGTAACCTTCGTCGCCGGGGCCTTCGTAGCTTTCACCGACGAAAGAGAAGCACTACCGCTGCTACCCGAGGCCGGCTCCTGAACCTCGCTTTGAACGTGCGTGACACCGTCGTCACTGCTCGATCCAGAGCCAGAAGAGATCACCGTATTTTGCTTCGTGGCCCCCTTCGTCGCAGTGCTCGGTTCGCTGATGTCGGTGAAGGAGAGCAGATCACGGGTAGCCACAACTTCATCGTTGCCGTTGACGCTAGACAGCAGAGCAACAGCAGTTGCCAGCACGACGTGGTTCACGCGCATCGTTCTAGTTTCAAGTGTTTCGAGAGTGTTGCTCGCTGGAACGCAGGTTATGGAGTGCCATCAAACCGAAGACACGCGGTTGAGATGCAGTCCCAACAACAGATCTCGGGAACACGGAGATTTTTGTGATGTGAAGTATAATCCAGAAATTCCCATTCTGGACCAGAACGGGTTTGTTGTGGGAACTTGACTCGTCTGCAGCATGGAAAGGCAAGAGAGACAAGTCGATCGATGCGTACAACGGCTTGTTTGGCGGAAGCCCTTGCATCACGGGATGGAATTCCTCCTGCAAAGAGAGGCTCGAGTTCTCGACGAGCATGCGTGCGATTGGGCTCAAAACAGCCGTGATAGTATAAACGATTGGAAATGGCTGCGTCATGCTAAGAAAATGGTGCTGCATTGCGGCCTGCAACACGTTTTTTTTTCGTTGCACCGCAATTGAGTTGAGCTTATCCTTCATACATCGTCGAAAATTTTTGCTTGGAAGAACAACTCGTATGATGCCAGAAAGTTAACAGCATCCAGTAAATACGGAACTCCAAGCAAGGTGCTGCACATGTGTAAAGCCTAAGCAGCACGAAGCACCGGAGACGTAGATAGCAGAAATTTAACTGCATCGCTTTGTATGCGCGCAGTTTGGCACGTACATCCGAATTACATGCATCGAAGACATGGAGATGCTGCGATAGTCGCCGTAGCATGTTCGTATGCTGTATGGAACGAGGCAGAACGCTGCCGTGGCAAGATTTTGACCTAGTGTCGGTTGATATTTTGCCGACATGCCATAGCTGCGCTAGCCTCATGATTTTGTCTTCTGCCTTTCAGTGATTTATGATACAGCTCAATTCCAAAGCAACCTTGAGGTTCGCACTGAAATATTTCTTTATCTTCCCAGGTCATTATTTTTTTCTAGGCTTTCACTGAAGACTTCGAGTCTTCCTGCTTCAGCGAAGCTACATACGATGAAAAACAAATCACAAATGTGTAAAGTTGCAAGTGGCAGAGCGAAGTCGGCTGAACTTCTGTTAATTACGATGAAAGGGTGAACAGAATTGTCGTTGAGTTATCGGCACTACACGTATCACGGAGAGGCCCATACACCAAAGGGTAATACTGCAGATTGGCGATCCCGACGTTTTCTAGGAAGGTTGTGCTCATTTTGGTTCGGGTACCCCGGCACAGATGTATGTTGGTAACAAGCCCTTCAAAAGCAGAGCTCAAAACCGAAATCCCACACCACACGACACCGCAGACTTCTAATCGGGGAGGTGAACACTGGAGCGATTTTTTTAATTTTTTATGTTTGCGGTCACATCCAGCGTGGGTTTGTTGCTCGAGAGAGGATGCTTGGCCATCTCGAAGAACAATATTACTGTAGTATTAAGCAATTCGCAATGCTGGTAAGAGAACAAAGCACAGTACAGTTCTTTTGGAACCACATCTTCATCGTTGACTTTGAAGGATTCTCCAACATGAATTTTCAAGAGTCCGCACGACCACAAACCCCCTTTTGAACGACAGCTTTCCCAGGGGATTTTTGTATTTGTAGGTTGCATTTCTAAGCACGAAGTCGAAGAGTATTTTCCTCCTCCTCTTCTCCCTTCTTGGGGCATTTCTTGATCTTCTTGTTGAACAGCCTCTTCAACCAGTTAGTGAAGCGATTGCACTTCTTCTTGAACTTGCGGTCATCATGATCGTTGGGATACATGAGCCCAGTGCTCGTGTAGGGTCCATAATACCTTGTGCCGCCTCGGTATACTGTCCCTCCACTCCTGCGTCCGCGCCCGCCACCTCCACGCCCACCACCACCGCCATGCCCGCCCTTCCTGTCTTATTCCGCCGTTTCAATCGCGGACACCTCGTTCGCGTTCACGGTCATGCCATTGATGACCGCAACCAAGGCGACCACGATGGCCAACACAAGGCGAAGCAGACGCATGTTTCTCGTCGAACACGAGATTTCGCGTTTCTTCTTGGCAGGAAAAACGCAAATTGAGAAGTGTGCTTGTTGGTGTGGACTCTACGTGGAGCTGGTGGTTTTCGGGCTCAGGTGGAGCTTTATCTTCGGCTTTGAAGTGTACGACCGTTGTATAGTCATCAGTTGTAAATTACTATGTATTGTAATACGCAGCGGGTACTCTCGTGTAGTGAGTCACTGTGTATTGTAATACGCGGCGGGCACTAGTGACTCACTATTAATACACGAGAGTGCCCGCTGCGTATTGCAATACACAGGACTAGTACTATTAGGGCGTGGTCGCGCTGTTATCCACCTGGAGCTGAAGGCTGGAGAATGCCCCCAGTCATGGTCGCGCGGTGTTTCTCTCCACTCGGAGAGAAGGCTTCCAAATTAATCATTATGAGCCAATCAAAAGTCAGACCATCAACCGCAATAGACATGGGCCATTTCAGCATTTGGGGCGTCGGAGACAATGGCGGTCCTGAGCCGCCCGCGACCTCGCCAGGGCCTGGCACCTTTGGCCCCCGCTCCAGCAACCGCTCCAGCAACCGCTCCAGCAACACCGAGCGATTCGCCTCGTTCTGATATTGATCGAATCGAGCCCGTGGAGCGTGGGTCAGCGGGCGCAGACGCGTCTCCTGCCGGCAGCACACAAGGCGTCCCAGAACTACCTTCTTCTGTCGCGCGAGATCCCCCTGAGCAGAGTAGCATCGCAGATGCCTTCGCGTGGACACCTCGCGCAGCAGATATACTCTTGAGGGTGCGATTCATCACGCTGAAGGACAGATTTCACGATTGCACGAGATCTTCGCAGCTCAGGAGCGCATGGATCATGCTAGCCAGCGAGGTGTCGCGATTGAGTGGACTCGTCGTGAAGCCTATCCAGTGCAAGTCAAAGGTATTCCGCGCCCAAATTTATTCAGTATACAATGATCAGTAGTTCTTCTAACTCGCTGGTTTCTCTTGCTTCATTGTTGTCGTGCAGATCAAGTACATGCAAAAACAATATACAGCGTATCGCGTTGCTCAACACGACACCAGCAACCGAACGGAGCGCCCACTGCATGAACCCCCTTGTTACGATACAATGTGCGACGTATGGGCAAACAGCTCAGGTATGCAAACGGATGCATTCTTCTCTAGTGATGCGAGCACCACTGGGGAACCTCGTCACTTTGATGCACAGAGTGATGCTGAGGTGGATAGCGACGATGCAAGAAGCCAGACGCGTGCTGGAGAGGAATAGGGCAGCAACTGCGACGAGGGTACTGGGCATGATCGTCGTCAAGGTTGGCGTGCGGATCGTCCATCGAAGCGCCGCAAAGCCGTGACGTTAGCAGAGGGGATGATGGCTGTTCATGACAGCATGAAGGACATTGCGGAAGCCTTCAAGGCTTCCAGAGCGGCCTCCGCGGAAACGACCCGACCCGACGCTAGTCTTGAGATTCTACAGTCGCTAAAAGACCTCACACAAAGTGTTCGAGCTCAAACCGACCTGCTGCTTCAGCTGGTGCAGCAGCGATCAGCGGCAAACGAAGCAGACTAAAGTCGAGATGCAAAACCACACACGTGTGTTTCTGACTCTGGAAACAACGCAAGCAACTAAACACTAACATGTTAATGGCAAATAGTGTTAGCTATTCCATCTCGTTTCTGTTTTCCAATATTGCGCATCATAGCAGCAGTGATAGTTGCTTCTGAGTCAGAAAAAATGTCCTCTTCCTCATGAGGCTCGCTGAAGGGTGTTATGGGGGTGTCATCGCGAAGGCCAAGCATCAAATTGTGCAAGACTATTGTCGCCATGATCACGTGCTTCGTTTTACCCAACGACTTCTCGTCCATCACAGTTTGAAGGACGCGATATCGGCCTTTCCAAAGACCGAATGTGCATTCAACCGCCATCCGTGTGCTGGAGTGAAAGAAGTTAAACCGCTTTTGCAAGTGAGTCAGAGTGCCTCCTTCTTCCCGTTCTGCATACGGTACCAAAAGGTACGGCAGCAGCGCGTAGCCCGAATCTCCGATGAAGTGAGCCCCCGCCGGTATCATCGCTCCTGCATGCCTCCCGATCACGCTGTGCTTCCACGACTTGCTATCAGACCAGGAACCGGGGCGAATCTCGACACTGATGAACTTGTTATCCGCAGTCACAATTGCTTGAATGTTTAGAGCAGGATAGCCCTTCCGGCAATAAAACCCTTCGTACGCTTCTGGTCGATCAATTGCTAGCAGGGAGCCGTCAACAGCTCCGGCAACACCAGGATATCCACGACGAGCTGCGAAGCCCTGCTCAACCGAATCCCAACCTTGACGATCCCGCGGAAAGGAGACCACTTCGCCAGCCGCGCGATAAAGAACACGAGCTACCTCGTCAACAATATCGACGACGTAGCTCTTGTTCATTCCCATGGCCGATGCCGTTTCGCGATAGCCACCCGACGAAGCAACGAAATAGAGCGCTGCGGCAATCTTCTTCTCGAAAGAGTGCTTCCTTTCCACCGCGTTAGCAAACACGACACCACGCTGCCTGAGAAACCCTGCAATAGCTAGAAATGATGAGCGCGAGCACCGCAAATTCTCAGGAAACCAGGCTTCATATTCGGCGCCACGCAGAAGTCCATTGAAGTGTAGAGAGGTTACAGCATGCCGCTGTTTTGGCTTTTCGTCTTGGCGACTGCATGCAGCGAGAACGACAGCCTGCCCAGCTAGCGCCGTCACCAGCACGATCGCCTCCTCCAACTCGTTCATTTCACTCAATCGATCTTCTTTAGTTCTCCAGACCTCTCCACCCTCCAAAGGTGGAGAGAAACGCTGAATTTTGTCTCCTGCTGTGTTGTCGCGAGGGATCCAGGCCAGCCAATCACAATCACTGAATAATTCTCAAGGTGACGCTATCTCCACTTGGAGACTGCACGCGACCACGCCCTTATAGTAATGCTTAGGAGGGAGGATGAACGTGATATAGAAAATACCAAAGGAGGCGAGCGTGTGCGAGGCGGGGCCAGCGCCGGAGCTCAACAGCGAGCCGAGCATTGCAATGACCAGATCTTAGATTCTTTTTACATGGTACCGGTACCCGCAGGAGCGCAGCGACTGCGTTTGCGACGAGGGAATTACCAAATCGCATAAAAAATGAGTGAAATGGACAACCATGACCACATCACACAAACGATGGTTAGGGCCCTACCAGTTCTCTGGTCGCGTCACGTCAATCGATGCAAATCCACACGGAAAACCGCATTCCTGCTCTTGCCGCCAATTGCCGACCCTGATGAAATCTCCTCCTTGGCGCACCATTCGGGAGCTCGTATGCGCGACTGGCAATGCTGAGGAGGAGAAGAGGGAGCTTGGCGAGTTGGAACGAGGCGAGAGGGGGCCTGGAGACTGGGCTTTATTCGACTGGGAGGCCGCGGTCGAAGGAATCGATAACGATGGATTGGGAGCGTCTGCAGAAGGTCTCGTCTTGGAATCGGATGAGTTTGCATTCGTAGATGATGTAACGCTGAGTGCTGAGTTGGTTGGAGACCTGTTCGCGGATGCACCAACGTTGGAATCTTGTGCGCAGCAGCTTAGTGGGCAGTCGCTTCCAGTGGTGCTGGTGCCCGAGGGTGAAAGCCAGCAGCCGTGTGCTACTCGGTCCGTGGCCGTCATCGATCTTACCGCCAGTGACGACGAGCCCGAAGACGATGTGCAACGACCCCGCCGTCGCCGCCTGCGGCGTCTTGATGAACATTTAGATGCCGTCCATGTGGAAGAGGAGGAAGAAGAAGTTCCAGATCAACCATTGCTTCCGGAGCCACCAGCAGCGCATCCAGCAACTGGTGCCCAAAATATGTACGATCCTAGCGAGCCAGTGGATGCCGATCGTCATTTCGACGTGTTCGCTGTAATAGATAGAGCGCTCGACTTACCACATCGAGCATATCTAGTACAGTGGTGGGATGCCGAACATCGCTTTATTGCGTCGTGGGTGTGGGCTTCGTCTCTCCAACGCGATGGGTTTGACGACGACATGGAGCGAATTGATGAGTGGAAAGATCGGTACCCGTGGCTAACTTACCAGCAATTCTGCGAGCGGTTCCCGACAGCTTACACTGCATCCACGACCGGGCAGTGCTTCTTTGACGCTGTGAAGCTCGCGTGCGTCATTTTTGGAGATCGTGAATTGGTGACGGCGCACCAGACTGAGCAGTTTATCACTGAAAATGCCATTGACGCGTCGCGAGGAGCGGCAACTGCTGATATTCGACGATTTGTTGGATTCCTTCGCAAACATCGTTCAGCGATGGCGATTAACGTTTTTGCGAAGAACTTGCTGAGCAAATCGCTGAACAATGTTGAGGATCTGGAGAACTATCCGCTCGAAACCGGCGTCTACGTAGTTGGAGCGGCATGTGCCCGCAACATAAGACACTGCTTCGTGATGAAAGTGAGCGATGGTGCGCGTGGCCGACATGTATATGACGATTTGGATCAAGATGGCAATAATGACGAGTACTCTGATGAACTGCTGGATAATCTGCACTGGATCCGACGTGTTGGATTTATCCGCAAAGTTGAACGCGTTGACTACGTGAAAAAGACCAAGAAGCCCCGCTTGGGTTAACCTGAGTGTAGTGACCGTGCTTGTTAGGGACAGTGACTTTAATCAGAAGTTTTGTATTGCGCCATTGTTCAAAGTTCAGTACGTTGTGTCACAACCGGTATGATTCAGCCAAACACAGTAGAGATTGGTCATTCACGGTATATTTTTGATAGTACCGTAACAAAGCATTGCGTACCGCGACAGACAAAATAATACTATAAGTGGTCTAGCGGCCAACCGATTGAAGTTGGTTCACTTGGTTGGCAGCGTCACTTACACTTTTTCTGGGGATGGAGAGTGAATTTTGGGTGTACTGCTGGAAGCATGGGTCCCCCAAAGTCAAGGCCTACGTGTGGTCGCGGAAGGATCTTCATGTGGAAGCCCGGCAACAGCAAGATGAAGTGTTTCTCCGCGGTCGTGTTGGCAAGGCTCTACGGGCAAGGTTCTGGCAGAAGTGCTACAGCGATAGCGAGGAAGAAGATGATCCCCGTGATGAAGTGGAAATACTCGAGCGCTGTGTTAGTGACACACAGATTGAAGTTTGCGCCGCGCCTGATTCCATACTGCTCAAGCGAGCGTTCAACAGCTACACGATGCGTCTTGAAAATGCTCGGAAGCAGCGAACTGAGCAGCGTCGAAAAAAACGACAGCACGCGCTGAAACAGAAGCGACTCGAAGAATCAGTTGCATTGGCGAAGAAGTTGTACGGCAGTACGTCTCCGCCACCTCTGACGACTGAAGAAACCGACTGCAGCTCGACTTCGCAAGCAGCAGAAGGGCAGAAACAACGACGCTGGCGTAGCCCTTCACCAGACATGTAGGTTCGACGCAAGAAACAGTTAGAAACACGGAAACATTATCCCAAACCGTGTTGATTACTTCGTTGCAGCTAAAGGTTCTGCTCCATTGTTGTCTGGGTAGTGACCACGGCGACTATTCTAACGCTAGCGCTGGACCGACATCCGCATTTCTTCCCTTTCTCTTTCGGCGCCTGTTGACAAACCGAACTTTGGCTGGCGTCACGCCTGGAATCGCTCGACCTGTGGCCTTTAACGCCGCGAGCAGGTGAACGCAAAGCCGATACTTGTACCAAGAATGACATGGGCAGACATTCGACTGCATATCGACTCTCCATCCATCTGCGGGCTGTTGCCAAATCTCCATCCGATGCTTGTTGCGTTTCCCCATTTTCTTCTTCTCCTTCGAGGCATCAACTTCCGGTTGGCGTGGGGGAGCTCCGCGCTGATAGACGTAGGCGATATGAGTTTCACTCGGTTCATCGAGAAGGAAATCCAAGCCGTGCTTGTGCGGTTGAATCACGCTCAAACGCCCATTCCTGGCTAAGTATTTGTCTCGATCTTGCAGCTCTCGATTTGGCTTCGGTCCGAGCGCGAAAGTCGTGGTGCCTCTCGAACGATGGCGACACATGAGTGTGAGCTGGTCGGTGAGCGCCACAAGCTTTAGAAGCGTCCTGAGTGAATAGTCTCGTTTGATAGCGTTGTTGAACTGCTCGACCGGATTATTCGTCTTGGCGTACCAGTGCGGCGTGTGATAACACGCCCACCTCCAGAACACTGAATCAATCCACTGCTTCTTGAAGTAGGGTCCAAACGTCTTCAAATCAGGCCTGGTAGTCCATGCCGACAGAGCAATCTCTGCTTCCGATGCAAACTCCGTTGCGTTGCGAGCGTAGTGCATCTGGTACAGATGCTTGAATACCAGTGATACCGCTTCAAGAGGCAGCTTGGAAACGCGATCAGCTACGTTTTTGACGACGTGAAAGAAGCACATGAGGTACACAGCGCACTTGCGATTGCCAGTTTTCGTCGACGTTGCTGTGGATACAGCATTATACTGCGCCTTGTCAGCATCCCCCATACAAAACAGCACCTCTGGGTATGACATGGCTACTTGCTTGAACTGCTCAAAGACACTGCTTAACGCAGAACCGATAAGCTCCCCAGTCTGCTGAGAAGTGACGAACAATGCCACAGGATGAAACGAGCGAGCTTGATCAGAGACGCCGACGACGAATACGGGGTATCCGGACTGGTTCAGCTTGTACGTGGTGTCCACATGGAGGACGAAATCTTTGGCGTAGCGCAGTTGCTTGATCACGTACGGCGTAGAGATTCCAACAAGCGTTGGATTCTCGTCAGATCCTTCGCCAATTATCGGCAAGCCATCTCCAGTTACGGCATAGCCAAAGGTGAATGCCTCTTCGTCCGGCATGTCTGGCGTGTATCGCGTTCGCTTCACCAGATCCACCATATCGTCGACTAGGTCCGTCTCTTTCAATGCTGTGCGCTTGAACGTTCCCACGAAAGACTGGACTTGACTCAGCTGTGGAGACTGACCTTCCTTGTGGCCAAAACGATCAAGAATAGACTGATACACTTTGTTTGGCTTCATCCGCATTTTCACCAGGGGCTCAACATACGTCTTCATCTCACGAGTCAATGTCGGCTTTCGAGGCGACGCGGTTTCCGTTAAGTGTTGACTTGATTGATAGATGTTGCTCAGACTTGATTGCTCGCAGATGATGATCTTCTGACGCCACGTGCACGAATCCCCGACGAAGGCGTCACAGGTACTCGAAGCACAGTCGACAATCCGGTACTGCATGCAGTGGTTGTCTTGATTGATGACGCAAAGCTGACAGCGGACAAGGTGGCTTGTTGTCGTTCGAAAGGACTTGCTCCGATCTAGCCAGCGATCGAGGTCTGCTTCCGCTAGCCCAACCGTTAGGCTAGCCCACACGTGCGGTGGGGGCATTGCGCTGGCGGCTCGAGAGAACCTGGACTGCAAACACTGAGCTGTGACCAGCCGTTTTGAACCTCCGAATTACCGTTTGTACGCAGTCATTTAACTGCTAAAGCAGCGGCTCCAGAGTAAAACAATGATACTTGAACATAAGGTCGAGTTACTGTGTGTTCTGATGCGTCCTTGTCCATTCTGCTCGATTTCCGTCCAGTCCGCTGGCACATCGTGTGATTGATGGCTTGCATGTGTGCTCACTTAGTTATTTGTGTATTCGTACTCAAAACTTGTCCATTCGATTAGTGCGCTCGTTTGCGACGCGCAGGGGAACAAAGATATAATCCTTCCTGCTGCCCATCACCCCAATCTAGGGTGATGGGTAACCCATACTGAAACTAAGCTTTGTAATCACTCAGTACCGCATAACAGAACTCATAGTTCGCACCCCACCTGCACAGAAATCGTCTGCTTGACGTCGCAGAAAAAAGAGCAGCTAAAAATTAGCCTGCACCTGGCAACCGAATAGCGGGCTAAGGTTAAAATGACTGGCGTTCCGAAAGCAGTTTGCGCCGGCGGCTCACTCGAGCTCAGTGCTGGATTGACCGCGTTTGCGAATTGAGGGGGGACTGGGTGCCCTAGCAGGGTTGTCGCCTTTCTAAAGGTTAATTCCCCATCCAACACGAGAAGGTGAGCGCTGCGTTCTTGCTACTGTCCTACTGGTGCTATTGCTACTCTAACTTATTGTGCTGGTTGATTTGGACAGGTCAATTCGACGGCCTACAACTGTAGCTTAATGGGAAAGCATCTACGGATGGACGGGGGTTCGATTCCCTCCAGTGGTCTGATCCAAGTGCGGTTTGCTGAAAAGGCGCGTGCGTGAACGAAAGATAAAGGTTGCGAAAGGTTGTGGTACCAAGGGTCGCATAGCGTGATCCGAAAGGTCGTCTATTAAAAGGGTAACACTGTTCTGTTCAAGCTGCCACTCTGTTCCTACATCCTCTTCTTCTTCTTCACGCTCTGCAATGTCCTTCAGCGGGTCTATTGGTTGTAGGGGCACGCGCTGTTGCTGCAAGATGCGAATTAGGTCGCCCCAATTTGGCTCGGGGATTTGTTCTTCAACGCGATCCGGTGGTGACACTTGAAGCAGTCGTGCCTTCTTGAACCCACCAACAATAGTAGAGGTCGAAAACGATAGCCAAGCTTTCATGATCCACATGATGACGTCGGGTTTTGAGGGCTGCGTCATCTTGAACGGAGACGCGCGGTTTGAGGACCGAACTTGGGCTAGAAGAAACTCGATCCACTGCTTGCGTAGGTGCTCCTTGAGCGGGTGATTCCAGGCCACGTCGGCTGGTTGGCACACGTACGTGTAGCCTGGAGGGACCTTCATGAGCTCCACATTCAGCAGCCTAGCGCAGACCAGTACATCGTAGCGCCAATGCCCCGAACAGTCATCCCACAAAAGCAGCACGGGCTCATGCATGTTCTCCCTGTGACCAAAATGGTAACCGAGAAACTCGATGGACAGCTCGCTGTTCCACCATCCAGCCCCATTGCCGTAGATTGGACGCCTACCTGCTCCTCTTCCAGCTCGTTCCAGAGCTGGTGACCAAACCCGTGGCGAAGGACAGTGTTGTCTCGCGTTGTTTCGGCAATCTTGGATGGTCGTGTCTTGAAAACAAGGAAAGGATCAGCCTTGTTGCCGTCGCTATCACCCAGCAGCATTGCAGTCACCCGCTCCTTGGATTTACCGGCGCATTTCACCCACACTGTCTTCGCCCCTCTTGTGTTGATCGTGGCTGTCGGCATCATATATTCGTAGTTCACACCTAGATAAAACGCGTAAGAACTCATAAAAGAACCCAAAGAATAGTATATCGCACCTGTCTGGTCAGCGTTGTAGACCTTCGTGATGTTGAGCTCCTCCATTTTGGCCTGCACTTGACGACTAAACTCTTCCAGCTTCTCTAGCGCGTCTTCCGGCGTTGTCTGCCCCTCCCTTGTTCTACGGCGAATTGCCAGCTTGTGTCGGCGCAGAAGTGCTTGTGTCGGCGCAGGAAGTGCTTGCGCCATGACCACGACGCAGTGAAAGCGCTACGAGGAAGCCCCGTAGCAGCGTAGGGAGGTCACGCGCTTGCAGCTTCAACATCAGCCCTGTCACAGGCACACCATCAGCTCGGAGGTCGTTGATCCACCTCACAAGCTGCTCCTCGGCCACGTCAGTTAGGGTGGAACCCATTCCCCCGAGCCCTATGGCGGTGATGGCTACCCATTCCCGTTGCGCACTTGGCCTCGATCAGGACGCGATTGGCCTTCCACGAGTAGCAAAGGCGCTTTTTAAAGCGCACATGGCGCGCACTAGGCCAGGATAGAAGCGCCCAATAGTCTCTTCCATGCTGTGACAGTCAAGAAACCGTAGTACACGCAGCTTAAAGCGGTAGGACACTGCGACTCGTTTGTAGGTTTTCGGTTTGGAGCCATTTCCCGTTGTTCTCTTGCGTCCCGTGCGTGGCATGGTGCAGGGCTTGGATACTAGTGCGTTGGTGAAGTCTTGGCGCGAAATTGAATTCTTGAGCAGCATTGGCGCGCGACGGCTGAAGTCTCCAGCCTGGATGACTGGTTTCGGAGTGCTATGAACTATACCTGCAATTAAAGGTAACATTTAACGTTTTATATATAAGTGTGCTAGCTGTTGATTGGTTAGTAAGAGGTGTGAACTATGAGATATCTGCGAACTATGAGTTCTGTTATGCGGTATTGGAAAACATAACTGTGTGCGTCCCCTCTGCCATCACTACACGCCGCCTCGTTGGAACGCCACAGTCTGCGGCACTGCTTTGTCGCTGAGTGCAAGAGGACATGAAGCTGGGGGCTTAAGTTATGTCCCAAGTTAAGCCTTAACTCCCAAGCCGAGCGTCTCAAGAGATTTGCTTGGAAGTCGCGATCAAATCATGCAAACGTCTGGTTTTGAGAAATGTGCATAGAAATTGGGCTCGCGTATTTTTACATTTGTATATCTTGCTTGAAAAAAATACATACCGATACAGGTTTCCGCGCCAAATTCTCCCCTGTCACTAAGCCGTGCCAAAGGCACGGAGAAGCTCTGGATTTTCCCTTGAAAATCAGCTCACGCGTCGGATAAACGTTATGCCTGCTTCAGTGACCAATCTGCTTGTGTTCCACACCTTGTTGAATGAAGGTTGATCAACCGTAACAAATATTCGATTTTGATTGGCTAAGGATGTCAACTGATTAATAAAGTGTCCGCTGTAAAAGAAACAGTCACGACAGGTTTTTATGGCAATCCGTACAGGTATTAGAATTAGCAGGTTCCTAAAATCATATTTATATCGATCTTGTCAGGTATGCATATATATCTTTAAGTTTATACTGGTGTATAGAGAATTGCACGAGCACTCGTACCGCCCCCAACTACTCTGAGTAAAATCCAGAGAACAAATTGTAGACCTCGTGCCTAGGTGGTTGATTCGACAATGCAGAGCACTCGGTTTGAATAATATACGCAAGGGCTGTTCCGATATATTGGTGGCTTTCTCCAAATTGATTTTCGTCCTGGCGGAGCAAGTGAGGTGTAGTACATGCTGTACCGGTAGCACACGCATTCATGAGTCACCGACAGCCTGCGCGCGCGAACTATCGCAAATCGTAGTGTTTAGTAACTGTTTACTACTTCGAAGTACTTGTAGAATGGCGTTACGGCAACCTTAACACGACACTACGATCATCAATACGGCAACCTTACAGTCTAAAAGCAACCATAAAAACATATGTTGCCTGAGAAAATCTGATAAACTCAGAAAGGAAATAAACCTAACCCCGATGGAGAGGACGGGTGTCATGGCCTCCAAATCATGAAGTGGACAATGCTCTTAAGGAAACCTTCGCCCCGGAACACCATTGGAAACCCTGAGGAAGCTGTCACCTCCTCCAGTACGCTTAAATGAAACACTACTTGCCACTGCACTAAAAGATCCGAGCTTAAGCAGGGATCTGAAAGCTCGAGCATTGATTTTGCTGTTTCTGACTTGGCTCTTTCACCCTCACTCCAGCGCTATGGTTGCTGTAAGTACTCTGGTATTTATACAGTAGTAATAAACATAAGCACTGATTTTGAATTCATCAAAAGCAACTTGCTGTCCGTACACTTCAAAGCCGAAGATAACGACAGCCGGTGATGAACTTTCCCGACGCAAGCACCCGAGCCCAGCTCGTTCACTCTGCAACTTGCTCTCGCGTTACAACACGAACAACGCAGACACCGCGCGTCCTGAAACATGCGTCTTTTCCACCTCGCTCTGGCCGTCGCGGTTGCCTTGGTTGCTGTCAGCAACGGAATGGTAGTTACCGCAAACGAGATATCCGCGACAGAGGAAGAGAGAAAGGGCGGTGGTCATGGAGGCGGCGGAGGCCATGGAGGTGGCCATGGAGGTGGCGGCGGCAGACATGTAGGTGGCGGTGGGGGAGGCACGGTGTACGGGACGCACACCAGTATCGGGCTCATGTACCCCAACGGGCACAGTCATCGCAAGACGAAGAAGAAGTGCAATCGCTTCACGAACTGGTTCAAGAGACTCTTTGACAAGAGCATCAAGAAATGCCCCAAGAAAGGAGACCAGGAGACCACCCGTCGGCTTCGAGCATAACTTCCAACCCCCAAATACAACCGTGCGGCTTTCATTCAGAAGGCGAGGCTTTCGATCTTTCAAGAAAGAGTGTGGTAATGAAGCTATGCATAAACTACGGAGGCTGTGCCTGTTGTCGTGCCCCCCATCAGTAACCTACTTATCCAGCGCTATCGATCTCGATTGCTGCATCAACGAAAGTCATTTCCCAAATACTACGTAGTAGTATGGAGCAAGAACGGCCCGAGGCTTCAGCTGTTGTTTGGGGGCAACACCATGACTGCGGTGACGATCGTGGTAGGCTGGCCACATCCTCCTCATGCTTTCTTCAGTACGCTTTTGACGAAAGTGACGGATGCGATCATCACTCTTTCCACTGATGCGCCGTATGGTGCTGCCTTCCTGCACATTCTGCCAGAGTCCGTCCATCGAGGCTTCCTCCACGTTGCTCTCCATCCAATTGATTGCCTCGTGGTAGTTATTACATGTAGAACGACGACTGGCCCAAACTGGTGGTGAGATAGACCTGCTATCCGATCCCCTGCAACTCGAATATGTAAGCGGCGGTGGAGAAGAAGGAACTGTGAGCGGGGTTCATGTACCCCAACGAGCACAGAAACTTCAAGACGAAAAAGAAGTGCAATCGCTTCATGAACTGGTTCAAGAGACCCTTTGACACAAGCAATAAGAAATGCCCGGAGGAAGTAGAAGTGGGGTATATACGTCGATTTCGAGCTTAAACTACATGTACCGAACGACTACCAAAGTGATTGTTCAGCGTTGCTACGCGAACGATCTTTCAATAACTTGTGGCGTGAGCTTATGACAAGGAAACGCTCGTGTTGGTTTTACGTAAACTACTAGTATTACTAAAAAGTAATACATATCCTGAAGTGTGTGGACGCTTTGCGTCATGGCGAGCCACTCGGTGGCCAAGCTGGACTTAATTTGGTTCTGGAAGGAGAAACTCTATTTGGATATGAATTAACCACAGAGCCCTGATTTGGTAGGCTTTGCCTAATATTCCAGCTTGCTTCATTGCTCAAAGAGTCCCAGCTCTGCGTGTCAGATTTTTTAACGGAGAACTGCTCGATTTTAATCATGTTCATACAGCGTTGCATGCTGGGGAGCTACCGCAGATAATGTGCATTTGTTTCTCGACAGTTCCGATGGCTGAGCAATTGCAAGCCCTGCCATACTCACTGCATTTCGGATGAACACGGCAAAGCAGCACACCCCTTAACAGCAAGGCTGGGATCCGTGCCCAGCAGATAAGAATGACCCTCACTGGAGTGGATCTCCACTCCGCAACTCGCTCTCGCGTGCCAACACTAAAACGCTAACACCCTTGCAAACATGCGTCTATTTCACCTCGCTCTGGCCGTCGTGGTTGCCTTAGTTGCTGTCAGCAACGGAAAGATAGTGCTCGCGAACGAGATATCCGCTACAGAGGAAGAGAGGAGGGGGGGTTATGTTAGCGGCGGGCATCTTAGCGGAGGGAGGAGAGCTCGCCCCCGAGGAAGCTGCTGCAGGGATCTCAGCCGTGGTTTGCTTTGAACTGCCAGTAGCCGAGCTCTCACTCGACTTCATCGAGTCGCTCAAGACACTGTCCGACCTGACAGGAGGGAGCTCAAGTCGACGCTGCCATCCGTGGTCGATCCCGACGCGGATGCTGATCCACCCAAGTCTCCGCTTGATGCTGGCGCTGACGTGGCCGACGTTGCCTCCGTAATCGGGGCCTTCGTCGTGAGCGAGGCACTGCCGCTGCCGGTATCGCTTGTCTTGAGCAAGCCATTAGGGCTACTTCCGGCAGACTCTGAGCTTGTCGTAGGCAAATAGTCGCTCATGGAACCCAACAGGGCGTCCAACTCACTGCCGCTCATCGAAAGCAGACTGCCTAAGTCGCTACTACCTGAAGCTTCCTTGGTATCCGTGCTCGACCCAGTTGTAGGCTTGGTCTTCGTCGTACTGCGCTCTTCATTGATGTCATTGAAGGAGAGCAGGTCGCGGATAGGATTGGCGTTCGCCACTACCTCATTGCTTGACAGCAGAGCAACAGCAGTTGCCAACACGACGTGGTTCACACGCATTGTTTCTAGTTTTCAAGTGCTTCGGGACTTGCTGGTTAGAACTTAATTCCGAAGCGAAGTCGAGCATGGAGCTCGGCGTTGAATATCGGAGGAGAGCGGAGAATATTTCGCGATGCACCACCGCACGAGTTGGACTGGAATCTGACTGAGCCGCAACGTTTTTAAAAAAAGCTCAAACTGTTGAAGAAATCTGTCTTGGCTCTTCAAAGTTTGGGGGGCAATACGTTGATCAATTTGTACGCCAGCGTGTTTTGTTGGAATGACAAGAATTACATAAGAATCTTCCCCAAAGACTCTCGTTAGGGTTGCCTCGTCCAAGGGTATGTTCCAATATTTTCAGGGATGTCGTCGGTATGGTAAGCTTAGCATAGGCACGAGGTCAACACAACAGCCGCGATAGTAAACTGATTAGAAGATGGCTACGGTGATTGAGTATGTTGGTCATTCAAGTTCGACACGGAATCTACACGTTCTGCTTTCCTAATGTACCCATGCGTTCGCGTAAATCAAACAATGCTATTCTGTCAACTATGTCGGCCTTATGGCCTAACCAACCGAGCGTTCCTTTTACAGGCCTGTTAGAGGCTACCGTCGTTTACATCCGGTGCTTGGTGCAGTGTGCTTGTGGTATCAGCTCAAAATGAGATAACTCTTATATGGTGACGCTTCTTGGTACTGAAATATCAGCTCACAAAACGGAGACTCGCATGGTGAGGTTCCTCGAGAACTCGTTTTGAGAAGAGGTTGATGTAGTAAGCTGATACATTGGACTGAACTATTACCTTGTGCTGGAAGGTGGAGCAGTACAGTAGAGTGTTGCCAACAGTAACTCGCCTAGGAGTGGTTAGAGTGTCGGTGATATTACTACGTAGTATCTGATAGAGTAGATGCAGCACGCCTCGATGTTGCTCTGGTGAGGTTTCTCGCGATTGATTGTAGAGAAGACGCTGATGCAAGATCATCTGCTACATTTACGTTCCGATTACATTGACAGTAAGTCAGTGTTATTGATGTCAACAAAAACTAACCACTTGCCATTCTGCATCTGATGCTTCCTCAGGCTTCGTAAGCCTCTCCTCCGACGATAAATTTCAGGATTTCTTCTTCAAGTTCCATCCCGAATGGCGGCGCCTGCGTCAGTGCCTCAGTCATCGTCATGCCCAGCGAGTACACGTCCGACTTGTACAGCGAGAGCGCGTTACCGACTTCCGTCAGCTTCTCTCGGCGTTTCCAACGCACAGCATTCGCTTGGTCTTCTTCTGTTTTCTGACTAAAACTGGCCGACAGCGCTCGGATGTGAGAGCAGTTAAAGTCCGATATCTTGGGTTTGAAGTCTTCGCCAATGAGGATGTTGTTGCCCTTCAGCCCATCGTGCACGATATTGTGGTCGTGCAGCTCCTTCAGTCCTCGTGCCACCTCAAGGAACGGGATTTCTCGAAGGGGTTTCTCGCAAGATGCGAGCCGCCGTAGAGCTGGACGATGTTTGGGTGTTTGGGTAAGATCTACCAGAACTGCAGCTGCTTGAGAAACTGCTTCTCTTTGCCCGCGTCTTTTTCATACAGCGTCTTGACGATGACGTTCTGGATGGTACCATTCCGATCGCGCCATCCGCGCGACTTACGAATCGTAAGTCGCGTAAGTTACGATGCCACAGGATCCAGCACCGATGGGCTCGCCTATTATCTTCACGTTCCTCGTGAGTTCACAACTGATCCGTCGACGACATTAACGTGACAAAACTGTGTACGGCTCCGTGGCTTCGGAATAGTAGAAGTACTAGTGATAGTAGGCCTCGCGAATTCCTAATATTTCAAACTATTAATTATGAGTATTACCAGTTATTTGTAAAATGAAATACTAATATTATCATTGTATTAGTAGTATGTCATAGTACTATGTTCAACTCTAGAACCACCCCTGTTTGCGATGCTATCTTGCCGGCCACTACCTTACTGTACACTACTGTCGCAAACGTTATGTAGTGTTTTACTGAAGTAGTTTACATGTACAGACAATCGGTGGTAGTCTCGGGACCCAGCCCATTATTACTCACTGGAGTTATTACAAGGCAGAAATGTGCCGAAAAGCTGGTACATTCTGACTTCTGACTGCAACGCGCAGACGCTCTCGAAAGGTTAACCTCACAACAATCTGCTTCCCTCTCCTTTCCTTAATTAAGTCTCGACTCAAAGCACACGATACAATTTTTACCACTCATTACCCCATTCATTGGTGGTAATAAATTGTACCGGGAGCTTTGAGTCTTTTCAATCTTCAGCTCTTTTCCCTCTTTTCGCAAGGGAAAAGAGCTGAAGATCGAATGCTTCTTCAATGCATGGAACAGTTTGTTTGATAGCGCATATGGGAGTGACGTCCAGGAATATCTTCGGGCTTAGATCGATGCAGCAAGTGTTTAGATATGATTTCTCTGAAAGTAATGCTGCAGTCGCCAACACTAGATACTCGACTTCTTTTTTTACGACCTGAACCAAATGAACCTTAGCCATAGTTAAGTACCTTTGAATAGTGGTACTGACTTTTATTGTATTACAAACCAGTATCTAGAGGATAGATGCACATTTGATTGTATAGTGAAGGGTCATCGGCTCCCCATAATATGATATTATCTCTGCGTGGGGTAATCATTGTTCAGGATATCACGACATAGAGGATTGTCTGTACTGTATGAACTTCGAAGTGACGGACTTGCTGTCCGAACAAGCCGAAGATAACGACAGCCGGTGATGAACTTTCCCGACGCAAGCACCCGAGCCCAGCTCGTTCACTCTGCAACTTGCTCTCGCGTTGCAACACGAACAACGCAGACACCGCGGGTCCTGAAACATGCGTCTGTTTCACCTCGCTCTGGCCGTCGTGGTTGCCTTGGTTGCTGTCAGCAACGGAAATACAGTGCTCGCGAACGAGATATCCGCGACAGGGAAGAGAGGAGGGGCGGTCATGTAAGCGGTGGGCATCTTAGCGGAGGGGGAGGAGATACAGGAGGAGGCACCGGAGGAGGAGGCACGGTGTACGGAACGCACACCAGTATTGGGCTCATGTATCCCAACGAGCACAGTGATCGCAAGACGACGAAAAAGTGCAATCGCTTCACGAACTGGTTCAAGAGACTCTTTGACAAGAGCATCAAGAAATGTCCCAAGAAAGGAGAAGAGGAGACCACCCGTCGACTTCGAGCTTAATCTTCAACCCCCCAAATACAACGAAGCAGTTACCAAAAGTGAAGGCGAAATGTTGCCTTCGACCACATTTTCACGAACTTTTATGATGGAGAAGAACTCATTTGGGTTTAATACTGGTAGATAACTACGTAGACTTTCTAAACTACTTCTTCTGTATAAACCACAAGTAAGAAGATCACTTCAAGTGTCACTCTATGATTCCTTCACATGAGCTAATAATTCTGCCGTTGCTCTGTATCGAAGGGCAGGCTGACAGGTAGTACTACATAGTATCTGTTTTTGTGCTTCACATTTCAATCAGCTCTCTGCAACGATACCGCTTTCTGGGCTGTTGATTTGACCCGCTAGCACCGAAACGCATCAGATACACCAAGAAGCCGAAATACAGGCAGCAGACGCCGAGCAGCATGGCCAACCCGTTCGATCCAAGCGATAAGCTTTCCAGATTGGTGAAGACCAGGTACAAGTTGATGACGCACACGATGGCGCCCAGCACCCAGCCGCTCACCACTGTCGCCTTGTTGTTAACAAAGTCGCCCATGATGGCTGGCGAGCTCGTGAAGATGAGGATAGGAAGCAGCGCGAACGGTAGCTGAATGGACTGCAGCACATTGAGCATCTCGTCCATCGTGTCGCTGTCTCCAGGGCTACGTTGGCTTAGAATCGCCACCGCCATGGCAGGCACGAGCGACACACAACGCGTAAGCGCCACGCGCTTCCACGGCGCAATGCGGAGGTTCAAGAAGCCTTCCATAACAAACTGACCGGCGTACGTCCCCGTCATGGTGGCGCTCTGGCCAGCCGCCAGCAGACCGACAGCCCAAATGACGTCCGAGTACTCGCCGAGCATGCCACTGAGCGCCACGCCGGCCTGCGACAGACCAATCGCTTGGCACATTCCCTCGCCTCCGTTCGCGAGCTGGCACGAACCGTACGTGTCTCCATCAGCTACTGCACCAGGCACGCACGCCGTGTTGAGACCGTCCGCTTCGAACGTCGCGGAGCAGTCGGAACTGAAGAAGCCCTTGGCGAAGACAGCCACCACCGCCAAGTTGATCAGGAACGACACGAACAGTGCGATGCCCGACTCGATGGCGAAGTACTTGTTGGCCTCACGCACCTTGCGGCCGTCGTAGCGATTCACCTGTCGGGACTGCACCAGCGCAGAGTGCAGGAAGATGTTGTGCGGCATGATGACAGCGCCAACGATGCCGACAGCTTGCGTCACGGCGTAGTTCTCGACGTGAGGCACGAAACCACGCGCGACATCGGAAGCTGCCACGTCTCCGCGCACCAGGTTGGCGCAGAAGCAGACCAGCATAATGGCAATGAGTGACACGAAGAACGCCTCCAGCTTGCGGACGCCGTACCGATGCAGCAATAGGAACGTGAACGTGTCGAGACCCGTGATCAAACACCCGAGCCACAGCGGAAAGCCGAACAGCACTTGGAACGCGATGGATGAACCGAGCACTTCCTGGATATCACTGCCGACAATGGCGATCTCGGTCATGATCCACAGCGTCAGCGACGTCCAGCGCGGATACACGTTCGTGCACACCTCAGCCAGGTTCTTGCCAGTCACCACTCCAAGCCGTGCCGCCAGAACTTGCAGGAAATACCCCATGGCAGTCGCGGCAAGAAGCACCCAGATGAGCTGGTACCCTCCATAGGCACCGGCTTGTAGATCGCTCTCGAGGTTGCCAGGGTCCACGTATGCGATGCTCATGAGCCACCCCGGTCCAGCGTATGCCCACAGTGTACGCCAGCTGCAGGAAGCACAACCGTCACGTTAGCTACTGCCATTCAAAACGGTCCATTTACTGAGTAGCGACGAACCTGAACGCGCGAGTCGTTGGTTCTTCGTCCGGTGTTTCGACCTCGTGCAGCGATGCCTTGTTCACGTCGTCGTAGCTCGGGAAACCATCGGTGGCGACTGGGATCAGCAGGTCGTGCTCATTCGCTGGAGGCTGCGGCGTCGCCATCGAGGCCGTCATGGTAGGAACCTCTCAACGTTAAGCTCAAACACCGCTTGCAGTCTACTCGGAATCTTCAAGAATGAACCTTCGTTGCGGTTGTGCTTGTGGTAATGGTGAGCTGAGCCATAAAGAGACAAAGTCTTGGTACGCCGACAAATCATGCTGCCTTTATGCAACCCCTGCGCATCTCTAGCGATGGAGGTTGCCTTGCGCCAATGGCGGCTCAATACTAACAAGCAGAGCGCCCCATTGGCGAGGCTGTGCAGACTCGGCATTGCTTACTTGCAGCCTGCGCCGCTGTTAAACCACCAACCCGGACCTGATTGGACATGAAGCGACGAGGCCAACACCGCTGGCTTATTATAACTTCAACAACAAAACACCAGCTACCAGTACTCCACATTAATCAAGCAAACGTGTTGCAAGGCACGAGATGAAGTGCTGGACTCCAAAAGTGTTTTGAGGGTCAACCTCTACTTAACTCTACATAATATTACGTACGCACACATCCTTTACCAGCCAATCGAAATATCGGAGCTCAAGAACCAAACGTCAGGAACTAAATAGTGTAGCCATGTACGCTGGAGTAGACAAGTACGGTGGAGCGTTGGTAGGTGAAGGCCAGCCCGACGGGGCCGCAGCTGCTCCCAGGGGTCTATCCCTTGAAGATGCCATCGAGACTGCCTCCGCTGAGGAGACGGTGGTGGTGGACGTGCCCTACTCGTACCTGGAGGATGACACGGATCCGACTTCCGTGGTTTCGGGGGTTTCCAAGGTTCTGCTGTCCGCCCAGCTCAATCCGGAGGCGGGTGGCCTCATGTGGGTGGAGCAGGGCAGTCCTCAAGAAGCCTACAAGAACGTGGTCGCCATGTCCCAGATGACGTCAATGCTGCGGGACCGGGACCGCAATTCCTGCTACGAACGGGGGATCAAGATCTCGATCGCGAAATTCCGCGCTGAAAGGGGTCGAGCGCCCATTGTGCTGGACATTGGTACGGGAACAGGGCTCTTGTCCATGTTCGCAGCCAGCCACGGGGCTCAGCACGTGTTCGCGTGCGAGATGTTTGAGCCCATGGCGGAAATCGCCGAGCAAGTGACGCAGGCGAACCACGGCGACAAGATCACGGTCTTCAAGCTGCGGTCCACGGATCTCCAGGTTGCGCCGGAGAAGAAGGATGACAGGGATCCCACGAAGACGTACCACCTGCCAAGACGCGCTGATATGCTCGTGTCCGAGCTCTTCGACTCGGTGTTGCTAGGCGAAGCGGTGCTGCCCACGATTCGTCACGCGGTGCAGCACCTCTTGACGCCTGACGCGATGATCGTGCCGGAGAGAGCGACGGTGTTCGCGCAGGTGGTGGAGAGCGAGCCCATCTACCATTTCAACAGCTTTGCGGTGGCGGAGAAGGGAGCTGGAGCTGCCGAGCGTGAAGCCAAATTGGCGAGAAGCGACACGGCGTGGCGGTGTGAAGGCGGCAAGCCAGCGCTGCCTGTGCACTTCCGAGCACTGGAGAAGGACTCCAAGCTGCTGACCAAGCCGGCGAAGGTGCTGAGCTTTGACTTTACCAAGCCGACGACGGGAGCGGCGCAGTATCAGGAGACCGTCGTGGATGTGGTTGACGCTGGGAAAGTGCAGGCTGTGCTCATGTGGTGGGAAGTGAGCTTTGATGAAGGCGACAGCGTCGTGTACTCGACCAAGCCCGGAGCGCAGAACTGGCAGGATCACTGGGTGCAGGTCGTCTTTCCTTTGGTGGAGAACGTCCAGGCGAAGACGAACGACAAGCTGTTGCTGCGAGCTCACCACGACGATCTCCGTATCTGGTTCGACGTGGAAGCTGTTCCAGGAAATGACTCGGCCAAGAAGGCCAAGCGGACCGTGGCCAGTGACAAGCCGCCCTGCACCTGCGGCCTGCATCTCATCTGCAACGCCGAGCGGATCTCCATGCTTACGGACGACGCACGCCGTCAAGCCTACACTGCGTCCGTGGCTTGTACTGTCGCGGAGCTTACGAAGACTGCGCCTCTGCGTCCGATCTCGTGTCTGGATATCAGCGATGGCTCTCTCGGTGCGTTGCTAGCAGCTGCACACAAGGAGGTCAAGAGCGTCACGTCGATCGAGTCCAAGGAAGTCTCCGCGCGGATCTACGACCAGATCTTGGCCTACAACGAGGCCGACGCCGAGGTGCTCAACAGCGGCGTCAAGGGCTTGCTGCTTGAGCACCTTCAAGGCGAACCGTCCAGCGTGGATCTCCTCGTTGGGGAGCCTTTCTACTACTCAATGCAGAACCTTCCTCTGTGGCAGGCCTTCAACTTTTGGCTGCGTCGCTCTGCCGTTGACAAGCTTCTGAGCCCCAAGGCTCGCGTACTGCCTGCTCGCGCCCGTGTCCTCGCTCAAGCGGTTCGGTTCGAGCATCTGCACCAGTGCTTCGGAGCTGTGGGCAACGTGTCGGGCTACGACCACAGCTGCTTCGACCAGTTCCAGGACGAGTACTATACGCGCAACTTCCCCTTCCCGGCGTACATGTACGCGTACGCAACAGCGTCCAAGGTGGCGGAGCTGGCGGCGATGGACTTCATGGAGATGGCGCACACGGTGGCCACCAGCGGAACGATTGAACTGACGGACTCGGCTGCGAACGCCGTCATTGTCTGGGTGGAGTACGCGCTGGATGCTGCCGGCCAGCACGTGGTGGCGACGGGCCCCGCGGTCCGCTACGCGAAGCAGCTCATCCGCTTCCTCCCGCCTGCAGCCTCTGGAGCATCGAAGCGCGCGGTGGCGTCCAGATTCTGCTTTGACTCGCTAGAGGGTACGATCGACCTCAACTTCGAGGCCAACTAGGCAGGTAATACATGCACCTGCATCCATTCCCACCCGCATGGTCTTCTTCTCGTCAGGACGTAGATCTACAGATCATGAGGACAGTTTTCCGGTGAAGTAAACGCGGAGGCACACCGCGCCTACTGTCTCCACCGAGCCATTCAGATGCAAGACTTCCCCATGGAACGTGCTGAACGTTCCAGTTTCCCCGTGACGACGGGCCAGGCTCGCCTCCGAGCCTGGAGGTGCTTTCGATCGACCTCCCAAGGAGATTTGGACGGATGCCTGAAGTGAGCGTTTTCTGCCAAAGCCTGTATCACTACTCGAGGCTGCTCATGATGCGGTCCAAGCGTATGACGAGCAATGGAAACCCGTGTTTTGCGACGTCATCAAGTGCTTTCTCAAGATACTGAGGCAACCCTAACGAGAGTCCTGGGGAAGATTTTTATGTGATTCTTGTACTGGCGTACAAATTGACTACTTGAAGTAACATATTGCCCCCAAACTTTGAAGAGCCAAGACAGATCTGTTCCACAGTTTCAACTGAAACTGCGTCTCTGTCAGATTCCAGTCCAACTCGTCTATCCTCGGATCGCGAAATATTTCTCCGCTCTCACAAGATGGGCCTCGATCGTCGAGCTCCATTCTCGACTTCACTTCGGAATTTGCGTTCTACAGTACTAAGTAACCAGCAAGTCCCGAAGCACTTGAAAACTAGAAACAATGCGTGTGAACCACGTCGTGTTGGCAACTGCTGTTGCTCTGCTGTCAAGCAATGAGGTAGTGGCGAACGCCAATCCTATCCGCGACCTGCTCTCCTTCAATGACATCAATGAAGAGCGCAGTACGACGAAGACCAAGCCTACAACTGGGTCGAGCACGGATACCAAGGAAGCTTCAGGTAGTAGCGACTTAGGCAGTCTGCTTTCGATGAGCGGCAGTGAGTTGGACGCCCTGTTGGGTTCCATGAGCGACTATTTGCCTACGACAAGCTCAGAGTCTGCCGGAAGTAGCCCTAATGGCTTGCTCAAGACAAGCGATACCGGCAGCGGCAGTGCCTCGCTCACGACGAAGGCCCCGATTACGGAGACAACGTCGGCCACGTCAGCGCCAGCATCAAGCGGAGACTGGGGTGGATCAGCATCCGCGTCGGGATCGACCACGGATGGCAGCGTCGACTTGAGCTCCCTCCTGTCAGGATCGGGCAGTGCCTTGAGCGACTCGATGAAGTCGAGTGAGACCTCGGCTACTGGCAGTTCAACGCAAACCACGACCGAAGCTCCTACAGCAGCTTCCATGGGCTCCAGCGGCGGAGTGGGCGACTACATGAAGGGTTTAATGTCTTTGACTGACAGCGATCTGAAGCCAAAGAGCCTCACCGACGACCTGAACAGCGTCAGTTCATTCATGTCTTCTTCTCGAAAGACGAAGGCGCCAACGACGGCGAATAGTGCCGACACGAGCGTCGAGAGTCCCGCGGAAACGGAAGCTCCGGCAACAGACGTCTCGACCCCTGCAACGGCATCGAGTGGCACTAGCGGGGAAACGCAAAAGTGTGAAGAGGGATTTGTGGCCAAAATCAAATCGTGGTGGTCGAACACCTTTGGCGAAGGAGACAAGTGCTCTTCGTCCGCTTCACGCCGTCTGCGTATCGAGTAAGTGTTAATTGTGAAGTCTGCTGCTCAGACAAATGCACTCAAGAATCTTTTTTTTGCATGGACAACTCTTTTTTACAACATTGGACTACAGCTAATTTATTACCGAACCGAGTTCCATCTCCTTTGAGAACAAATGCTCGTCTGAATCCTTTAACAGCCGAATCGCCCCAGTCGAAGCCAATACCTACTTCTCTGCACTTCGTCTTCCAGCGTTCGTTCTGCCAGTCCACTGGGAGTTGAACTGTCAAGTTGTGAATTCTTAAGCTCGAAGTCCATGGATCTGTTATTCCTCTTCTCCTGGTGAAGCGATTGCACTTCTTCTTAAACTTGCGGAGCTGGTGTCGCGGGATATGCCCCACCGCCTCCTTTCTTCTTCTTCTTCTGGCGCCTCTGTCGCGGAGATCTCGTTGGCGGTAACCGCGCTCCCGTTGCTGACAGCAACCACGATGGCCAGCACGAGGTGAACCAGACGCATGCTTCCCGTTCCTTCTTGGTTCGGCAATCTCAATTTGCGGACTGCTCATATGGCAATTGATCGCTAGGTAAACGCTGACTGTTGATATCTTTGGCTTTGAGGGAGAGTCATCGTCGAAGCAGAATATGACGCAGTTGAACATTGGCGTGAGTTACGTCAGTACATGTTGATGTCACGTGACTACGACCCTCACCAGAGCAGGCGAAGCGCCCTTGGACGACGCCAATGTGAAGCGACATTAACACCGTTAGCCAACGGGTCAACACCAAGCCAACGGACAAATTGGAAATCAAGGTTCCGCAGTCGTACACGATCCGCACGACTCGTACTTGATGGATTTCATAGAGAAAGAAGCCGTACCAGGACCATTAGAAATCGTGATTGAGTTGAGATCTCGGGCGTAGTCTCACGTGAAGAACTTCGTGCCCCACTGGTTGAGTCTTGGTGCAGGCAAGCACGTTTCTTGCCTCGAGCAGTTCGAGCTCTGTGCCTGTCCGGGCGTCGAAAACCGGGAACATCATGTAAAATGGCACCCCCGCGTTGGAGCTCACGACGTCGGAGAACCAGCGACATCCATCCAAGTCTTTACACCAGGCATTCCGCCATACGCCACCGGGCTTGTTCAGTCATTGTAGTGTGCGTTCATACCGAACTATGCGGCTAACTACGCAAACTTGCTTGGGAATTGCCGTTCGTGTCGCTCGGCCTGGACGGTGACAGCGACTCGTCCGAGGTGGGGCGAGTTCCTCCTCCTCCGCCAGCTTCATGAAGTCCAGCATTTGTTGCTCAAGGGTGGATTCCGAGTCGTCCGCGTCGCCGCGTCTTACGCCGGCTAAAGAGGATCTGGAGACGTGGAAGCTGCGAGACGAGACAGAGGAGATGCATGAAGACGAGGTGGACGTGGTGATGGAGGCGGAGAAGTGACGGATCAGGCGCTGGCGAACGCGCAGCACATGCGTGATGGCCACGCGAGCCTGCATCTTGATTTATTTACAAAATACACATGTAAAATAGTAATAAACCAAAAGCTGCCAGCATGGTCCGCTTAAAATGCTTGTTAGACGGATTTTGCCGGACATTTGCCGGACACTATTCGATGTAACCCCGTTACAAAAACGGTCGTTAGTGGCCTGGCCAACTCAGCGTAGTTCTCGCTGTACTTGTGCAAGTAGTTGGTGAGGCCGAGCCACTTGCGCAGATCCCGTTGGGAGGTAGGCACCGGCCACTGCGAGATCGCTTCGATCTTTTCGGGATCAGCGCGGACGCCATCCTTTCCAAGGAAGCAGCCCAGGAACGGGATTTCCTCAGCACCAAAGATGCATTTGTTGATGTTTGCATACAAACGGTTCTCCCGCATGCACATCAAGACCTCACGGAGGTGCGCAAGATGCATCTCAACGTCTGTCTTCCCATCTTCAGCGTGGCTGTGAACGAAAATGTCGTCAAAGTACATCTGTACGAAGTGCCGCAGCGGCCGGAAGAGCTGTGTCATCAAGCGATTAAACGTTGCTGGTGCGTTGGATAGCCCTTGGGGCATCACCAATCATTCCCACAGCATCCCGCTGGGAGTGCTCAGAGCCGTGAGAGGGATGTCAGACTCCCGCATCAGGAGCTGATAGTAGCCATCGACCATGTCGAGCGCGCTAAACACCGTGCAGCCCGCCATGTTGTTCTGCATCACATCCTTCCGAGGAATGGGCGTCGATGCGGGGATGGTGGCCGCGTTCAGCTTGTTGAAAGCGTGTACCATGCGCCATTTCCCATTGGGTTTGCGTACGCAAAACGTCGGTGACGAATGAGGCGACTTCGACTCGCGCACCATGCCCGCGGCGTGCTTCGCTGCGCAGAAAGCGTCGATGACGTCGACTTGTTCCTTCGGAAGCGGCCACTGACGCGTGGTGCAGTACTTCGTACCCGGCTCGAGGTCGATCTCGTGGCGCACACCCCGATCCGGGGGTAACACCGAAGGAGGGTCCTCCGATACCACGTCCGAAAATTCCTTCAACAGAGGATAATAGGGATCCGAGGGGGTCCTTCAGAATGGCTGCGCCATATCGTTGTTGTCTCTTCGAGACCCGCCCCTCTTCTAACACGTCAGGATCCATGACCGAGGAGCTGTTCAGCCTTGTTCTCGGCGGAGAAGGACTAGGTCCTCCAGCCCCCCCCGCCTTACGAGATTCTAGGAACTCGACATAGGAAAGTTCTTCGAGCTCAAGGACCTCCGACAACGTCGGTACTGGGGTCAGATCTTTCGCGTTGCGATCGCCCGTGATCGCGTTAACAACCACCGTAGCGCTGCGAACTCCGTCAGCGGCTTCTTCTTCTTGGGCGACAGCTGAACCAGCCCGAACGCCTTGCGTAGTGGGAGAATCTGCTCGACCATCCTTGTTGGAAACACACACTTGTTCGGCCGAGCCGGCAAAGTGTCGTTCCCCGCGTGGCACCCGGCGCTCGTGCACGAACCCGTCGCGGGATGAGGAGGGACATGACCCGCCAAAGCTCGATCCGCTAAGGGTTGGTGACTTGCACCTATGGTGCGACTCCGCCAGTCGATCCACGGCTCGTGCTTCACAAGCCAGGGCATGCCGAGGATCAGATCGTATCGATCATCCATGTCAAGGACAATGAACGGTTCGACCGAATTAAAGTCGTCAAATTTGACCGTCAAGGGGAGAAGGACCTTCCGCGTCGATACGATCGACGCAGTCGCTAGGCGAACAGATACGTTGCTATTACTCTTAGAGTCTTCTAAAGCTTGAGCATACAGTATGCGGTTCCAAGCCACACTGGCCTTCGTTGCGAAGTTATACGACGCACCCGAATCAATCAGGATGGCAATTGGTTCTTCGTATCCCTTGACGCTGGCGGTGACAACCACGAAGTTAGACCGCGCGGCGGCCACCGAGAGACACAACGGTGTCGTCCCTGGGACTTGCTCTCCTGGGCGGGGAGGTGGCGAAGCCACCGCCGTCCGGGGAGAGCGAAGCCTCCCAGCAGGGCGTCCCGCGCCTACTGGGAGTCGCCGTTTTCCGACGCCGCGGCTCAATCATATTAAGTGACGACGACGCCGAAGTGGCTTTGCCACGAGCCGTTCTCCATGGGTTGGTCGGGCAGTTCCGACGGAAATGGCCCAACTCGTTGCACCCAAAGCAGCGACCATCGCACGAAGCTTTTCGCGCCGGCCCGAACAGACTCAGCCGCCGAGATCTCCATGGGAGTGGGGCCTTCTGACGTGTCGGTCGGACCCGCGTGTCCCTGCGCGGATCTCACACAGTGATCCTCGAGTAGCGCGAGATGCACTGCATCGTTGAAGGTCTTCGGCTGACGGCGGAAGAGCCCGGTCCGGGCTGGACCAGTACGGACACCGTCCATGAATACCGTGACATTCACGTCCTCTGAGACAGGAGCTCCGGCCATGGCTGCTTTCAAGTTCTGCAGCTCCATGACATAGTCTTGAAGGGAGCGCTTCCCTTGCTTGCAACTCAAGAAGAGGGAGCGATGGCGGTACGCCACATTGGCGAGCAAAAAGTTCTTGCGCAGCTCTTGTTCCATGAATGACCACGAGATGAAGAAGCCTGGAGACGACGTCTCACGAGCCATGGCCCAAGCCCGAGCCCGACCTCCGAGGTTGGACAGGGCGAAGGCGACCTGGGATCTCGGATCATAGATCTGTCCCGCGCTCAGCGCGATCTCGATCTCACGGATCCAGAAGACCAGGCTGTCCGACTCCTTCACATCAAACTTGGGAACCGTCATCTTGACTGCCTTGGTCGATCCTTGTCGCGATGCGAAGGTACCCGACTCGCGCGCTGCTGACTGTGCCGCACTCTGTGCTTCAGCACGCATCGTAGAGCGAGCGGCATCCTGCGCGGTAGCGCTCACGTGGGCGATCAACGACGACTCGTACTTGTCGAAGCGTTCCACGCGTGCCCTTTGCTGCTCCACAGGAAGTGAGGGGAATCCAGCGAAAGCTGTCTCGCCCAGGAGGCTCACCATCTTCTCCAGCGTTGCCCAGTGGTCGTCCGAGAGGCGAGGGAAGTCCTGCCGAGACGGCAACATGCTCATTGAGTCATCCATGCTCAGAGAGACCTTGATGGTAGACAACCGCGCCGGCCACGGGATTGACTACAAGTGCTACCAGGTGTGACGGGAGTCACACGCACCTTTGCTTTGAGGAAGCGTAACGCGCTAACCACAACAGACGCCTGGCGTCTCTGCTGTCTTAGTTCGAGGCCCTGCCTTCTTAGTCGTTTGCTGGTACCGGGTACCAAACGACTTGCAAACTTCTAGGTTAGATTTAAACTGAACGTCTATTACTTTTGCTAACCAAGTCCTACTTACTATAAACTGTTTAATTAATGCACCTTCGAAGTAACCTGTTTCCAAATGGTTGGCTCTCAAGCCATGTCGACCTTGCTAAGTACAAACCGTACTTATGGGATCTCTTAGGTATGCACCGCACTTAAGGGTCAGTGTATGAAACACCACATGGAAGTGTGGCACATCACTATGTGACAACTCCATGTGTGTACGACACACTAACTGGTCGGGTGCCACTCAATAAGGGCCACGCCCCGTTACAGATATACACTACAGGCGATGCGAAGTGCTGGACTCCAGGAGAGCCTGCAGTGCGGCAGACACCTCCACATCAGTCATGTCCAGCGAGAAAGACTTGCATTTTGCTTGACGGACATTTTGCTGCCGGGGGGGCACAATTGATGCAGCCACTGTGATTTCGTTGCACCAAACGTATTCGATTTAACAGGGGTTCGTCGATAAAAAGATAAAAATAAAGATAACATATTTCAATATTTTTATTCTGATAAAAATCCTTCTATATAGAGAGACACCAGCTGCATTATCAGGACTCGTGGTACCACATAGATATACTCGCGAAATGCTGAGCCACTCCGCACCTCGGCGCCTTCAGGGCAAAAGCTTGCTCAATTCTGTGGAGTTGACGCCTTTCCTAGGCACCGGAAACGAGCGTGGCAGCAGTGGTGGCACGAGATAGATGCCCAAAACGACCAGGTTGAAGATGGCGAGGGAAGTCTTTTATTCTCTCTTCTTTTTCTATTCTAAACTAATTAAAGAAGATCCTCCACGATGTGTTGAAAATTGTCTTTCTTAAAACAAGCTGCGTTTTTGAGGCTGTATATCGCCTGCACGAGCGTCGCATTCGTCCAGTTTGAGCGCATGTGCTATTCTACGCTCGAATTAGGACCTTAGGCACGTCAAAATGGGCTGAAATGCTTCCGTCGACACGAAGAAGAAATTTGTTGAGTCGACAAGGACTGTGACTTGGGAAAACGCGTAACCACGAGTATTTTCAATAGTGTAAGGGCTACTGCACTTATTTGCCACTACTACACTCAATTGCCGTATAGATGTTCCTTCCCAGTTCAATCCTCTACCGCAGCATTCAAGTGACTTTTTTTCGATTCATCCATTTCAAAAAGATACTTACATAATCGTAATTTATGTAGGTCAACACACTGGCGAGCTTCAGACGGATATTAACTGGCATGGCATGACCGCGTGTGTGACAACTTGATCAATGGTGAGGGCAAGGTAGACAAAGACGCCGAATTCATTTTCCATTTCACCTCTAAAATTTGCTCTGTAGACGACATGTTTCATTCACTCAACTTTCAAAGGAAAAATTATTATAATCATTTCAAACCACTTGCTATATTGTCTTCTATTGTCTTTCTTTTAAATATAAGAAGATGATCGATCATTGGGAGCTCTCATCTCCGAATCGGAGTTGAGGGATCATCGAAAGCAGTAGGAGATCGAAACTTTTGGAGCTCGATAAAGAGCCTATGCCGCCGCCAAAGCAAGCGAAGCGCCCTTGAACGACGCCAACGTGAAGCGACATTAACACCGTTAGCCAACGGGTCAACATCAGCCAACGACAAATTGGAAATCAAAGTTTCCCAGTCATACACGATCCGCACGACTCGTATCTTGATGGGTTTCATAGAGAAAGAAGCCGCACGAGGACCCATTAGACATCGCGATGAGTTAAGATCTCGGGCCTAATCTGACATGAGGAACTTGGTGCCCCACTGGTTGAGTCTTTGGTGCAGGCAAGCACGTTTCTTGTCTCGAGCAGTTGAGCTCTGTGCCTGTCCGAGTGTCGAAAATCATGTAAATGGCGCTCCCGCGTTGGAGCTCATGACGTCGGAGAACCAGCGACCTCCATCCAAGTAATCGTACCAGACATTCCGCCATACGCCGCCGGGCTTGTTCAGCCATTGCAGTGTGGCGTTCGTACCGAACTGTGCGTAATATGCGTCTTCAAGCCGGAACATGCAGGCGTCTCCGTCGCAAGTCGGCACCGCGTGACACCCTCCGTGTTGTCCCAGTACGGCATGATCAGCACTGGGTAAAGAGGTCGGAATTCAGCCGAGTCCAGAGCGTCTTCAGGTGCTCCAACACGCCGCTGTACGATTCGATACCCGTGTTTGCCTGTCCGGTATCATCCTCCAAGACTGCTTCGATGCCTTGTGATACAAGCAAAGAGCGCACGACTCTCAACTCGTAATCTCGCCGTAACGTACGCAAGCGACAACTCGGTCGGCATATCGTTCGTTCCGACGATTTCGAAAGGTCCAAGAGAGGGATCGTGGCCGTATTCAAGATGCTGCATCGTCCAGTCGAGTTCCACACGGCGCCGAGCAGTTGGGTGACTGATGAAGAGGCAAACAGTCCAGTGTGTAGAGCGAACAGTACAGTTTTTACAAACATCGTTTCTATCCAAAATCATCATTCCGAACACGGCACGGGGTACAGCTAAGCCTTCGTTTCGCCCGTCTTGCCAGCCTTGCGCTCTTGAAGTTTCTTCAAATACTGCTTGCGCTTTGCTTGCTCCTCTTTGTATTCCTGCGTCCGACGCACTTTGATGGCTTCGAGCTCCTCGAGCAGAATCAAGCCCACGTTCTCCTGCAGGTCCAGAGACCACGCCTTCGTGCGCGGGTGTGTCGTCAGCTGGTGCAAGATATCTTGGTTCGCTTCCTGCGAGAGCCTGGCCATCACGTCGCCAAGGAACTCCCACAGATTCAGCGGGGCCTCCTCCACGCCGTCGCTGCCAGGAAGGTGCGCCATGTCCACGATCGTCAGGAAAAACGCGCCCAGCTCCGTCTCCAGCTCCGTCGGCGACGTCTGTTCCGGCCCGGGCATCGTCAACGACAGCAAGGGCTTCTGCGTGAAGAACTGCTGCACCAGCTCCAAGAACTCCAGTGTCTCGGCGTCCTCGGGCTCCGTTTCAAAGCCTAGTTTGCGTGCCACCTCGACGTTCTGCTTCACCTGCGCAGCGGCGTTGATGCGCGCACGCAAGCGGCTCACGAACATCCAGCGCGTCGCCGACTGGAAAGGAGGCCCACGCACCGACGCCCCCGGCGCCAGAACATCCACAGGCGGGAACACACGACTGCGTGCTAGCGAGGACTCGAGCCCAACGTAGTCATCCACAAGCGATGTCACGCGCTCCTGGAACTCGGACGGGATCTCGAGGCTGTCGGGGGCATCCACCAGCACCAGCGACGTGAGCGACGGCCCTTCCTCCTTCTTCGAGGCGCCCTTGAACTGCGCCGAGCGTTCCATGAGCACAGCGTGAGCGCTGAGACTGATCTGCGCAGCTCGCGGCAGGTGCAGCGCCTGCACCAGCCCCTCCACCACTGTCGTGTGGGTGGCCAGGTCGTCATACACCACAACACTGCGTCGAGATTTGCCGTTGTACATCAAGAACTCGGCCACTGCGCAGCCCGTGAACGGCGCTAGGTACTGCAGGACGGGCGAGTCTCGGTCGCTGGCCGCAACGATCGTCGTGTGCTCCAACGCCCCCGTGACTGTCAACGCGTCACGGATCTGGTGGATCCTCGACACGCTCTTGCCAATGCACACGTACACGAACTGTGGAGGCAGCTCGCCGCTCTTCTTGGCCCTGGCCACTTGGTGGGCGATGACGTCCAACGCCACGCGCGTCTTGCCCGAGTTCCTTGGCCCTAAAACTCCAAAGCGATGGCCGTGCGCCATGGGATGCAGGCAGTCCACAGCCAGCAAGCCCGTCTCAAATGGCGAGCGTAATGGGGCACGAGCCATAACTCCAGGCACACTCTGAGCTCCCCACGTCACCTTGACGTGATCATTGGCCGATGTGTCCTTTGTAACTTCAATATCGTCCTCGAGCTTAACAGCTCGACCCAAAGGGTCCACCACGGCGCCAGCGAAGGACGCAATGCTGCCTGGAACATCGAGCTGCTCACGTTGTAGCATCACGTTCATGTCCTTGCGTACGGGCTCGTCCAACCTGGCATTGAGTAACGCCACGTGCACGACTTTCTTCTCCATGAAGAGCACGAGTCCTTGGCAGCAGGAAGAGCCCTGGGCGTTCGTGATGTTCACCACGCTGCCGATGGAGGCGTGGCGCAGCCCCGAGACGCGCGCCAGCCCGCTTTGAACGCCCATCACCACGCCGGAGATGGGCAGCTCGGCCTGGACGGTGGACAGCGACTCGTCCGAGGCTGGGGCGAGTTCTTCCTCCTCCGCCAGCTTCATGAAGTCCAGCATTTGTTGCGCAAGGGCGGATTCCGAGTCGTCCGCGTCGCCGCGTCTTACGCCGGCTAAAGAGGATCTGGAGACGTGGAAGCTGCGGGACGAGACAGAGGAGATGCATGAAGACGAGGTGGACGTGGTGATGGAGGCGGAGAGGTGACGGATCAGGCGCTGGCGAACGCGCAGCGCGCGCGAGATGGCCACGCGAGCCTGCATCTTTGAGTGAGGGGTGGAGCTTGATCGGGCGAATATTCTGTCGAAAATATATGATCGTATAATCTGTCGCAGAAAGAATTTTCGCCCAGAAACATTTTTTATTAAAGGGCTTATACACCGTCGTCGGACGAACTTTCCGTCTGGGCTGGTGAATGTTCCGTCCAGTTGAAAAACGGACAGAAAAACTCGTCCGTTTTTTATGGGCTTTATATACGTCGCCGGACGAACTTTCCGTCTGGCTGGCGAATGTTCCGTCCGGTTGAAAACGACAGAAAAGCTCGTCCCCAAAGGCTCACAATTCAAAAAGGTCCGATGACGACGTTGGCTGCATTGGCTTCCGCTGCGCTGCAAGGCAGCTCACCGCTCCCTGCGCAGCTTCTCCCCTTGCTGGACGACTTCTTCTCTCTTGGAACAGCGCTCCAGCTCGACCACTCCAACGTCGAAGCCGCGCGGGCGCTATCCACCGACGCCCGCGCCGTGTTCGAGCTCTTCCTGCGCGCAGGCGAGGATCCGCAGCCGGCCGAGGCCAATGGACTGCTGCACGTGACTCGATTGGCGCCATTCTGCCAGATCTTCGGGCTCAAGAACGCAGCGGCGGTGGGTCAGCTGCTAGACGCAATGGCAGCTCAAGTATCAGCGTTCCCGACGACGCTGGGTGTACTTCGCCAGCTCTACACGAAGCAATTGAAGGAGCTACTCGAGGAGGTGATGCAGAAGAGGAGAGGCGACGTGGTGGCGCTATTGCACCGCTGTCTGGAGCTGAGCTTGTCGCTCTGCGGCATGACGTCGGCTGCATCGACGACCAACACGCTGCTGCTTGATGGGAAAGACGTGGAGGCCGAGCTGGCCATGCAGGACGAGTCACTACTGTATGGACTGGTGCGGTGCTATGAGATGGCGCTGCCAATACTGCAAGAGCAGCTGCTGACGTTTGACGAGAAGGTGGCTGGAGAGGAGACGCCCAAGATCGCTGAGACGAGACACACGTTGTTGCTGGTGTTGGGGCATTGCGTGGATGCTGGGATGGACAGCAAGACGCAGAAGAGCGGAGAGGAACTCCTGGCGGGGCTGCATGCACTGAGCAATGGCAGCTTGGACGACGACGCCGAGCATGGGTCGTTCCTGAGCGATCTATGGTACTTGTGTGAGTACAAGGACAAGGTGGCCGAGTTCTTCGACAAGTGTGAGATGGACTTGGAGAACTTTTCGTACCTGGACATGGTGATTGAAGAGCTGCCGAGACGACGCATCCTGCCGACGATGCTGGCTCAGGCTGAGGAGCTGGAAGGGAAGGCCACGCCGGACGTGGAGCTGTCGGCGGGCGCGAAGGAGTGGGAGGCATCGGAGGTGGTAGAGACAAAGCCCGCGGCTCCGCAGAAGGACGACGTGGAGACAGAAGTACTGGCTTCCATGGTGCACCAGGTGAAGGACTTCTTCCCGGATCTGGGCGAGGGCTTCGTCGAGCTCTGTCTGCTCAGCTCGAACCTTCAGGTGGAGGCTGTGATTAACTTCCTGCTGGAGAGCAACCCGCCGCCAGTGCTGATCGACGTACCTCAGGACTTGAAGCGGTCAGATGCCGAGTTTGAACCCTTGGAGGCACAGATTACAGGCAAGCCAGCGCCCGTACCGAAGGTCACAGAGTCCAAGAAGCTGGACCCGAGTCGAGTGTGGGTGGGCAAGAAGGCGATGGAGAAGACGTACGACCCCAAGATTGCCAACAAGGACCAGCAACTGGTCGAGAAGGTCAAGGAGCTCGTGGATATGTACGAGGAGGAAGAGGACGAGTACGGATTGCCGACTGGCCGAGGCGGTGTGGATAGTGTGGCCGCGCTGGACGAGTATGACGACGACTACAACGACGAGTTTGACGACTTTGTCCCCTTCAGTATCCGCGACGGCGGAAGCGCAGACGACCAAGACGCAATTCGCGAACAGAACCGCCGTATGCGGGTGAAGGAGGAGAAGGACGCGTTCTGGGAAGGCATGAAGAACCGGAATCGTGACAACCAAGTGAAGAGTGCTGTGGCAGATGAGGAGGATGGCGAGGAAGAAGAAAAGCAAGACGCGAAAGCTACGGAGCACAAGTCGTCGCGCCCTACCGGTAGATCTGCTGGAGGTACTCCGCCGGGTTCGTCAGGTTCGAAGCACCAATCCACGCGGCGGAAAGACCAACGGCAAGGAGGAGGCGAGAAGAAACCGGACGAACCGCTTACTCCGCAGCAGATCCAGCGCCAACGGGCGAGAAAAGACAAGAACAAGGCCAAGGTGGCCAACCACAACCGAAAGGACCGAGCGATGAAGAAGATGGGCTGAGAGGTTGTCAACCTCCTAGACGTGCACGGACCAATGGCTGGAGGGCTTACCGTGCGGTTAATCAAACTAGAAGGTGATGCGACGAAGCCTCTGTGCCAACTTGGCATTGTGTCGAAGACGCCTTCGCGCCGCGCGTTCTGCTTCGTGCGCGTGGGTCAGGTCTGGATTCAGGTAGATGCTGGGAATGGGGAGCAGAACTTGTTGCGGGGACAGCTCCGGGAGGGCTAAGCGCGGTGGTCGCGTCTTGGACGAGTCGCTGTTCATGTCGTCGTCTGATCTGACTTGTTTGTTCTCCAGCACTTGCTCCAGTCTCGTCTTAATCGGGCTGCGTTCAAAGAGACGATCACGACCGGCTTGGCTATCGTCATTGACGGAAGCTCCCCAGCTCTCGTTGTTGCCGTTGCTCTCGCTGTCGCTTTGTCCTCGCCGTGCTGATGGTAGTTCAGGAAGTCGCAGGTCTTGCGGTGCGGGAGGCAACGTACTAGTCGCTGATAGCAGAGCGTTGGCTGAGCGTGTCTTCTTCCTGATGAAAGGTGGACGTGTATTCGGTACTGCGGTCTTTTTGTTCGAGTCCAGGTTCTGGTTGTCGGTCTCCTCGTCGGATGGCGTTGGGTCGTCAAAGGAGCGGATCTTGTCCAGCTCAGCGAACGCAGTGATCCACTGCAGCTTGATGTGATCGTAGATCGTCATGGTCACTCGGTCGAAGAGCTTGTTGAGGAAGGAAGCGTACTCCTTCGCACTGATGTCAATAGTCCAGATGTCGGCCTGTCGAAAGGACGAGCGAAACATGAGAAAATCGACAATGAATCGAAGAAGAAGCTACAAACGCACCACTTCGAAGAGCGAGCCGAAGAAGAGCAGTTTGGACATGCTTTCGCCGTCGATGGAGTCTCGCGCCCAGTCTTTTTCGACGATGAATCGCGCTTCGCCGATGGAGAACTCGCTCGGGGCGACCAGCGCCTTGTAAAACTTCATGAACACGTCCACGTAGTCGTGCACGGGGATGGTATCGCCGCCTCGACGGATCGAGGGGAACGTCTCCCAAAAGCGCTCGATGCACTTGAGCACGTGGGGATCTTCCATGAGTTTCTGGCGTTTGAGCAGATTCTCTTCGGTGTACAAGGTGTGGTTGCCCTGCTTCCGATACGGCAGGGAATTGGGAGACAAGGGGCTTGCGCTGATGCTGGCAGACTCGTAGCTGAACAGAAGCTTGTGGCTTTTGCCCTGGCACATGATGCTGGTCTTGACCTTGGAAAGCTGAGGCACGAAGAACGGCACGCCTTCCTCGTACGCTTTTGCAGCGGGTTTGTCACTGCGCAACGAGTTGGTGTACGCATTCATGCCGGCCATGATGCCCTCGCTTCAGCGGAGCTACAGCAATGTATGATACGAGGCTGTTTCCAGACTGACAAGCATTGCGAGGAATGCTACGTCAGCCTATTTCTGACTACCAAGTCAGATCAGAACGAACCAATTCTCCATATATCGGTGACAACAGGATTGCTCAGCGTGTGCACGCGTGTGGTCGCTGCCATTGAGGGGATTTCATTTCCCTGAGTAAGGATTGAGGGCGTTTCGTAGGCAAGCCACCACACAGCATCGAAACTCACCCCGGCGCGCTTCAACGATATGTTGTGGATCTCTAAACGCTGCTCTTTGGGGACCTGTAAGCTGCCATAAGCGGCGCCTATGTTGAGCACAAGACAGCGTGTAGATCCCTTGCTCCTGAGAAGTGCTGTCATACGTCCTTCGGCTCAACTACTCAGCCCTTTCTTTCCCGATAAGCTATCCACCCCAGACGAAGTTGCCAAGAACAAAAGATGAAAAGTTATTTCATGGATGAACCTTACAAGATCCACTACGTTCTCCTGAGGTGAGTGTCGTTCTTGAACGTGTCGTCTTAAGCTCTTCGACCTGCTTTTTCAGCGTCATTTCGCTCCTTCTCCCTGTCGGCGAACACCTGCAGCTCCGAGATTGCGTCTGAAAGACTAATCCGCTGCTGCCAGTCTGCGTCGGTCATCTTTTTCATGAACTCCCACTCATCTTCTTCCAGTCCTTCGGGGCGCGGACATTGCTCTCCCGATAGCACTCGCTCAAGAATATCGTCGTCATCGTCGTCGAGCTCATACGGAGACTCCCCCGAGAAGGCCTCGATGATGCACATGCCAAACGAGAACACGTCCGACTCGAAGCGCGGATTGTTCGCAACACTAACCTCCTCCTCCATCGGCACCAGACATTCCGAAGCCTTCCAACGCAAATTGGCCATCTCGGACCTAATGGCCACTTCGTCCGACTCACTTATGACGAACGACGAGCCGAAATCGCAGATCTTGGCGTTGTAGTCTGAGCCCACGAGCAGATCCCTACATTTCAGATCTCCGTGCACAACCCTCCGTGTGTGGAGGTAGTGCAAACCGAGAGCTGCTTCGTAAAAAGTCGCCAAATTTCGCTCTTGTCCTCCACGAAATAGTTCACGAAGTTGCCAAAGCCAGCATCTTCACACGAAGAAACGGTTCGTATGGCAAGCGCCAAAAAGCTTGATGATGTGCGGGTTGCTCAGCGTTTTCCAAACTCCTTGAAAAAGGCGTCCTGGGCTTCGGCACCATCCACCAATAACCTCTTTATTACAACAGGCGCATCTTTTGTCCATTTCCCGCGATGGATCGAGGCGTAGGTGCCCCAATCGAACGCAGTCATAGAGTCACAATCAACGCCATCACTTGAGATGAACTTGACACAATTGCGAGCTGCACCCAGCAAGTTGTCGAAGTCGGCAATATCGCTACCAATTGCCACATTCGTGGACCTTTCACGCCTGCAATACATCTCGAATAATAGCGCTGTCATATCCATCAATTCAGAGTCAAGAGAACGCGAGACGTCAGTGCGGATAAGCCACTCCGGCACTGCCGACACTTCCGCCGCCGACATTCTCGTGGTCTCGTTGAAGAACTTCTTCATCATGTCCAGCATGACCACAGAGTTCAACTCCTGCTTGCGACACTCCTCGTCCCGCTCTATCTTCCACTTGGCCATCACCTGGATGTGCACCAGGTTGAGTAGCTTGTAGAGCTCGTCGATGTCTTCATTGAAATTCTGGATGGTCGACACCGCCTTGCGGTTGCTGGCGAGTCTCTTGATGAAGGTGTTTCTTTAGGAATTCAAGGAAGTTGGCGATGGTTCGGCCGTACATGTGATGCATGCGGTTCTGCCGCATTGTCTGCTCGTCCGAGATCTTGTTGAGCTCCTCGTCACGAACACCAGGCGCTTGTAGACGGACGTGCACATCTTCTCGTTCTCCTCGAGCTGGTGACACAATGCCGCAATTTCGACGAGGACCTCTGGGATGGTTACGCCCACTTGGGGTATTACGAAGCGATCACACACGGTAGAACAAGGTAAATGAGCTGAGGGGGGTTGGATACCATCCGCAAGAACACGATTGGAACTGGTAACCAACAGCTTTGTTCGCTTTTCAGCCTCGGATTCAACAGCGTTCTCTGATAATGGTGTTCCCGTTCGACGTACATCCTCAACCAGCTTTCCAAGCTCTGCTAATTGGGTCATCTCTCCATCAGCTCGTGAAATGATTTCACTCGTGAACAGTTCGTAATACACTACAGTCTGGCCAGCAAATACCTCTAAGACCGCCACGACAGCGCCAATTCCCAACCGCTGCTTTGCGTCAATACAGCACATATGCTGCACGAGCTCCCATTCCACTTCATTGAGTTCTTGGACCTGTAGTTTGCTTCATCATACGGCGCAACATGGCTTCCTTCAAGTCACCACCATCAACAACTTTCATGTATCGCCATGGGAGATCTCCGGTTACAGCTTCAACAATGCACATGCCGAATGAATAAATATCCGACTCAGAAGAAGCTTCGCTGCCCTTCCATGTTTTCAAACACTCGGGCGCCGTCCATCGCAGGGCTTCGGTTTTCAGTGGTCCTTTCGCGCTCAGTCCAAAGTCTGCGAGCTTGGCGTTTCCATCAACAGTCACCAGTATGTTGTTGCACTTGAGGTCGCCATGGGTGATCCCCTCTGCATGCAAGTATTGCAGTCCCAAGGCAGCCTGATAAAACATTCTCCAGGTGCTTTCGGTTCTCTCCCTTACGCAGATACGTGTCGAGTTGGCCATTTCCAGCAAACTCACACACGAAACAGGAAGTTCTCACATCACACGCTCCAAAGAGATTGACGATGTGAGGATGATTCAGAGGGTACCAAATGTCCGCTTCCCGTCGAAATAGTTGTATTTTTCGTTTGGATCATTTTGGAGATTGACTTGCTTCACCACCACTTCGGTATTAAGCCACTCACCTCGAAACACTCGCCCAAAACCTCCTTTCCCAATCTCGTCGAAGAAATCAATGATCACGTCTCCCCAGGGAAAGTACCAGTCAGGAAGCGATGTAAATGCCCTTGCAGCCAGTTGGTTTACGCAGATTCGTTCGTTGGCATCGTAGCTCATCGGGTGCTTGTGAGCTTCGTATTGGATAGCGTGCTGGCAGTCGGCATCCTCGAGGGCTTCGCGTATGCTACTCAGCGCCGACCAGGACTCCTGTATTTCCTTCTTCTGCTGCGTCTCCCAGGTTTCCTTCCAGCTGTGGATTGGTCCGACGTTGAGCTCAGGAAGCAACGCGAGCAAATGATCCAGATCTTCGTGGAATCTGTAGTTGTTCTCAGTGCCAGCACGACTCGCTGAAAGTCGGACCAATCGGGTTTGCTGGGCTGTCAGTTCAACTTGCCCACGAAAGCGCTGGAGGACTTTGCTGAAACCGACAAGAACTCGCTTGGGAAGCTTGTCTGAGGTCTCGATTTCATCGAGGATATCCTTCATCCTAGCCAGAATGTCGCGGTTCATTGAAAGGGTTTCAGTGCACTTTTCCACCGCCGCTTCCGTTTCAAGCAGATGCGGTCGAAGAGGGACTTCAAAGCTTGTAACATCAAGAAATTCTTCATGATCCTCACTTGAAAAGCTGTTGTCTGCTTCTCCAGCTAGGCGACGCACCTCCCGTACCACCTTGTTCATCGGTGTCCGCTTAGCCGCATCAAGACAACACATCGACTGAATCAGACTCCACTGCGAGTCACTCAGCTCTCGGGGGCGTCGCGGAAGTTCACCCCGAAGAACTCGCAATTGGATCGCGTCGTCGCTTAGATATCCCCACGGAGGTTGACCCGTGACGGCTTCCAGTATGCACATTCCCAATGAATAGATGTCGGACCAAAGGGATTGTTCTCCACCTTGAAAACGCTCAGGTGCTTCCCATGCAACGGCTTTACGAGCTTTCTGATGCCGAGCTTTCTGTAGCTGTTCGACTCGTCCGCACCGACTAAATCCAGCTAGCTTTGGCTTTCCATCGCGAGCTATGAAGATGTTACTGCACATTAAGTCGCCGTGACTGATTAGATGCTGGTGCAGGTACAGAACTCCAAGCGCGACTTGGTACAGCTTTCCCCACATCTCCTTTGGGCGGCCCATCAGGTATCCACGTAGATCGTCCCATTTATCGCTGCCAACGCTCTCACACACGAAGAAGACGCGGTCAGCGACACAGCAAGTGCCGTACAACTTGAGAATGTTGGGGTGATTCAGCTGGACCCAGACCTCAGCTACAGTGTCGTGCCCATCATGATCAGCTTCTTCGATCGCAACATTCGCACCTAGCCATTTGCCAGCTTGGTGCGACCGGAAGTTGGCGTCCTCGCAGCAATCCCTTCATGAGGACGTTAGCGGACTGGATCAGCCATTTGACGGCTGTCGGGTTCTTGACTTGGGAAGCTCGAGGGGATTCTTCCCTATTGTGCTCGCTATCTTCCCGTGAAGCTTGAAAATTCGATAACGTCTCCTCCGCTTTTTCCACTATAGCGAGTCGAACAGAGTCAAGCGCTTCTGGGCGACTCAAACAGGATCTCGCCTTGGTGATCAAGTCTTTGACATGGGCATCGAACGGCTTGTCAACTTGTATCATGCTCAGCTTGCCCAGTTCCTCTCGGACATACTCGTTCGGGAAAAACTTTTTTTCATTCATCCACCGGCTACTTTCTCTGACCGGTGGACATATTGTATTATATGCGGCTAAACTTAGCTGGTCGACAGCTAGGTTTAATGCTTAGTTTTCAAATAGAAATACAAACTTTAGAAATGTCGCGGTCTTCCTTCGTTCCGGGGTCGTGTACCTCAGAAGAACGTGTGGAGTTGAAACTAGAGACAACAGAAAACTTATAAACTTGTTTGCTTGTGCTTTACGAGGGAAATCCACGACTGAGAAGCTCTGGCGCTTGCTTCGCCAGCGCTCAACTACGCTATCTCCCACGTGACCCTTACCTCAGCTTGATGACTGTCTTCTGAGTCTGGTGCCGACACACTCTCCCCGCGCCGTTCCTTGACCTAGCGTCATTTAATGGGGATGCTCCCTCAGCCTCGGAACGCTTGCGCACCACAGTCCGACACTAGACACTGCATCTCCGTTGCCAACACGCGACTCAGACAGTCCGCTAGCACTGTCCGACCGTCGGCTGGCGGAGGACCGTGACAATCCTCACCGACTGCCACTCGACGTCCTCGACGAGCCTCCACTTCGCCTTCAGTAAACGCGGGACGATCGCCACCGACGCTCATCTGCACCACATCCTCAGGATCCATCGTCATGCACACCACCGGTGTCGAGTGAGTAAAAGCCTGGTCAGGGACCGCAGGCATCGGTTCCACCATGGGCGGAGGCAATATTGCGCGTTCCAGGCGTTCCATGTCCGACCGTTCCACTTCCTCACGCACACTTACGCGAGCTCGCAGCTTGCTCCATCCTTCGTCGGCTACTTGCCCCGGCTTCACCTTAGCCTTCGAGAGACGTTGATCCAGCAGCCGCGTTAGTTGGCTGTAGCTTCCTAGTCCGACGATCACCACTGACACATACATACCACGGCCAGATATTCCCGACCAACAGTTCCAGGCGAGCAGCACCAATACCACTCACTTCCACCCTTGAACCACGCCTTCCAACAGGTCGTACAGAACGCGAGACGTAGGTCACCAACGAGATCAGCTAGGCCAGCACCATATAGACGCCAAATGCGAAGTCCCAACGCACACGAACCTCGACTCGTATTTCTTCAGCACCGCGATCGGCACGAGGAACGACAATCCCACCAGGCCCCACCCATACTCCGCTGGAGACATCATCTTATCCTTCGGGTTCCGGGCCGCCTGTCGATAGCGCTCGGCGCAAGTCTGCACGAAGAACCAGAACGTTCCGCAACTGCTGAGTGTCCTCTTGAGTAACACGATCACCACGTCACAGAAAGGTGAGGTGCCGATCCATATCAGGACGCCCGTTATCGCCCGTGCTGGGGCTGGGACGTTCAGAGCCGTCAGGGATCGAAGCACGTCGCCTCCTAAAGCCCAGCACATCAACGAAGCCCATCCGCACGTTGCCCCAGCCATATTCGAAATGGGTTCCCACAGTTGGCTTCTTGCGACGGAGACAGGTCCGTGCCAATCAATAACGGTAGTTGTGCTCCTTTCACAGGTCACCGAGGACACCATTATTCATGGCAGGAAGGTTCCAGATAATCTCACCGTCCCTGGCAATCCGCCAGTTCGTTCTCTCCCGCCATTTTCAATCTTCCAAGCCACGCGCAAGCCACCACATCGACTCGCCTTATCGCCGCCAAGATCGCTCGCATGCGAGTGTTCCTCACCGAAGCCCTCGATCGCGAGGCACAAGGCACGCTCGCGCGATTCAAGAGCAGTTCTGAAAATCACTACCCGACACATGCGCGCAAGTCGGTTCGATTCATCCGCGGTATCAAGGAATACTACTTCAAGAGCAGCTACTATGTTGTTCGGGACAACAATTTGCACAGCCTCAAGGTGACCAAGAATCGAACGAATACGTACAAACGTTCTCTTCGCGGAGTTCTCAGGCGCAACGAGAATGTGGAAAACATCCAGTTTCGGTACCAGTCACTTCACGTAGCGAAAGTGATGAAACGTGTCTCATTTGATCATGACTGGAACAACCCGTCATGGAGCCTGGAAGAAATCGAGACGATTCTGGAGAAGTTCAAGTGCGACTGCAAGGCCTTTTACCGAACCGGGTGGCCCTGTGCACACGTATTGTCGTGTCTTCACCTCGTTGACGAGCTGACCTGGAAGTCATGCTCCGTGGCCTACCAGCTCGAAAGCCACCAGGATGTCCTCGAAAGAAGACCAGATGTCTAGAGCGTGATGGCGCTCGTAAGTTGCAGCACACAGTGAACGCGTTGGTCAAGCGACTTGTGGAGAAACCAGCAAGTGTGATCAATTGGAGTATCTTGCGGGCGTGTGTTTCAACAGACCATGACGGCAAGGAGATAAAGCAGAACTACGTCGGCAAAGTGAAACCACCATTCACGCGTGGGGGGAGCGGTACTGGCTCATTGAGTATGAAGATCTTGAAGATCTGTCGACAGTGAATGTGGAGGAATTGGCTACGGTGATCAACTATCCCTTTCAAATGCGGCACACTATTGTGCCGGCGTAAGTATTCTACAGGAGATCCCGCACCTGCGTGCATAATTCATTTTTAGTCTAGAAACCAATCCAGAAACACTAATAATCCATTAAATAATAGAAACATCTTGCAGGGAAACACCCGCGCTTCAGCATACAATTAATCTGTTGTATGCTGAAGCGCGGGTGTTTCCCTGCAAGATGTTTCTATTATTTTGGTCCCTGGAAGAATTGTTCCCGAATCTCGATTATCAGGTTTGACACGCCTCGAATCTCGATTATCAAGTTTGACAACACGGATTTGTAAAACCGACCGGATTCGTAAAACCGAACGTCCGATTCGTGAAGTGAGACCGAGACGGTAAAATGACCGGGTTTCATCTCGATTCACGAATCGGGGGCGCGCTAAATCATAACGAAATAGCGCTAAATCAAGCAAAGATTAAAAGCTTAAGAAATAGCCGCGCTTTCTTAAGCAAAAGGCGTCGAAATGACACATAGAAAATAGCCAGCATGAAAAAAATCCGCCCTACTCGCTCAGCTCACTGCAGTCGACCGTCCAACCATCTTCCCAAGTGCTCTGGGTGGATAGATCTGCCTCGGGTGGCAGCTTCGACCGCAACTTATCCAGATCCTCGTGCAGTTCACGAGCAAATGTCTTCTTCCGCGGCGCTTTGAGCACCACAGCCTTTAGACTTCTTGGCTCGTCGAGCGTCAACCGCCCTCGAGCATCCAACGCAACGTTCGTGAGTCGGGACGCGTATAGTTTCTCCAGCAGCTTCACGAGAGCCAACTCCCCTTCAAGCTGAGTGCGGGTGTCTGCACTGCCAAGCTCACCCAGCAACTTCTTCATGTGCTCGACGACACTTCGATAGACGACGAAGTGCCCCCAGCACCGATCGGCCAGGACGTCCAGGAAGTCGAACTTCACCAGCCCAAAGCTGACTCCTCCTGGACCAGGCTCACGCTGAGGCTCTTCCGAGGTCTCCATGGCACATGAACTACACTTCAACCTACTGCTTTCCACGCAGCTGTGACTTTGAAGAATGAGCGGCAGCCTGGAACGAATCAACCTGCACCACTTCTGCTTTAAATCACCGACGTGGCTCATATCCCACGGAAGATCTCTAGACTGGAGTCTTGCAGCTTGCAGCGGTGGGTGAGCACTTTCACTTTGCCAGGCATCGGCACACACCACAGCTTCCCCATTCACCATGGCCTGCGCTCTCGTCGTGAGCCTCGTCGTGCCACCGGGCCCATCGTGGAAGCGCTCGACCTGGTGCTCGGACTGTGCCGGGAGATGAGGGAAAACGAAATCATGTGCCGCCGCGTTCACGAGCGCATGAAATCCTACCTGGACGAACTCGAGCGCCTGACCGACAAGGACGAGAGCATGCTGAGAAACAACCGCGTCCTGGTTAAGTACGCCAACACGGTGAGCGGAATCATCCAGTTCCTGCGGGAGCATCGAGGACAGTCGCTGCTGAAGCGACTCGTGCACCAGAGGAAGATGGTGGACCAGCTCCAGCGCTTCCACGAGCAGCTGGACGAGCTGTACAAGCTGCTCAACATCGCCCACATCACGGAGATGCGACGCTGGAGAGAGCAACTGCAAGAAGATCTTCGTAGCAGGAGAAACTCCAAGAAGAACGCACCAACGAGCTTCTCGCCCGCCAAGTCGACATGCTGCACCAACACCTTCGGGTGGAGAAGCAGCTTCCTGAACTTCTGGCAAGTCTGAAGTTCAAGCTGCTGTACAAAAGAGAGGAGAACTCCATGATACAGCAACAGCTGATGGAGGATATACTCGACAAGATCAGCAGTTCCGCCTTGGCTACCGTCCCCGACGTGCCCAGCTGGTTCATGTCACGTGACGAGATCTCGCTGGATCCAGAGCACTTCTCCAGTGGCTGCTACAGCTTCGTGTACCGAGGTACTTGGGGAAAGGGCACTCGCGTTGTGGTTAAGTGCCTCAACGAACCGAACGCGAACGAAGCGTTTTTCAAAGAAGCCAACGTTTGGTACGGCCTGGACCACCCGCACGTTATCAAGATGTACGGCGGATGCAACGTCGGTAGTGCTGCTTTCCTCGTGTGTGAAGATGCAACTAACGGCAACTTCGTCGACTACCTGGAGAAAGACAAGAGCCGCATCTGGAGACTCTTCTACGACGTCGCTCTCGGTCTCGACTACCTGCACTCCCACGCAAAGGTGGTGCATGGAGATCTGAAGTGCAACAACCTCCTTGTCGGCAGTGACGGGAAAGGGAAGATCTGTGACTTCGGGTTTTCCTTCGTCTGAGCAGCTTCCAGCAAGTAGAGCGTCAAAGACCAAGCGGACAACATCCGGTGGAAAGCGCCCGAATGTTTGATTCCGGAGTCGGAGTACGACAACAGCGGCGAAGACGAGAAGCCTCGTGTTTCAGACCCACGGTCGTTCAATCCGCGCTTTGCGTCCGACGTCTTCTCGCTCGGTATGTGTATTATCGAAGCATTCCTTGGTGTGCCTCCCTACGGTTACAACGTGATCGACAACGACATCCTGGATGCTATCGAGGCCAAAACGCCATACTCTCGAGAGGGCATTGCCGACGCCCTCCAGGACAATGAGTGGGCTCTTGTCGAGCGTACGTGCGTCTGGAACTACAAGCAGCGAATCTCGTTGTCCGCAACGATCGATGACTTGAAAGTGTTCGCGGACAAAGAGGCCGAGACAAACGCGCGTGCTCAGCCGACGGGAGCGCCCAAGTGCGCCAAGGAGATCTCGTGTGCTGGCTGCTTTTGCAGCGGCTGTGTGTCACGTGAGAATACAAAAGTTACTGAAGTTGCTTAGGCGGACCCGTGGCGGCGATGGCCAAGCACTGCCTACTGCTGCAGACGAGTGAGCTGAGGCACGAAGAGCCGCACGCCTTCCTCGTACGCTTTACAGCGGGCTTTTCATTGCGCAAAGAGTTGGTGTATGCATTCACGCCGGCCATGATGCCCTCGATTCAGCTGAGCTGCAGCAATGTGTGATATGAGGCTGTTTACAGACTGGCAAGCACGAAAGAAAACTTCACTTGTCGTTCACCTTCGCCAAGCAGACAAGCGTTGGTGGAAAGTGAAATTGTCTAGGTGTGGTGGAGACTGAAAATCGCAAAGGATCACATGATTGGAAACCCAGACTCGCACCGCCCAGCGCTGACGATGAACGCCCATCATGACGATTGCGCGATACGCAAAAGTGTGAACGCGAATGCGTCGAAGCTGTAAGAAGAGCTGGTCTTTATAATGAATTGCACCAAACTGGCGTGGTTACTCAGCGTGCTGTGCCGGTTCTCGATAATTCGCGGCGTTGGGCATGCACTCAAGCATAATGTTTATACTGGGAACACCTCGTTAGAGGCTGTAGACAGCCACCCAAGATTAATTCCACAGTACTGCGTAAGCGTAACCTGGATCAACATTCGCGTAACATGTCGGCATTGCTTCGGCAGACCGCAATTGTAACACCAAAAAAAACTTGTGTGTAAGTCGCAGACGATCTAGTGTTTTGCAAAAGGTTGTGGATTGCCGTTCCATGATTCAATTCGCAAGTATTTTCTTTCCGTTTCTTCCGACCACTTGCAGCTGCGAAAGTTATTGACTCGAGCTAGTAGCCTAACTAGCTCGAGCCTAAAACACACATTCAAGCACACTTTACCTCCTACCCCTGGATGTTGGCCGTTGTATGAGTCGCTATTGGCAACATCGTCTCGATCATGACTTTGTTGTCAATTGGCCTTCGATTTTGAGTTTATTCACTAACCTATAGAAGTCTTATATAGAAGCCTTATATGCATTGAGACGTGCCTTGTCGGCCGTCTGTGACTTTACAAGAAAAACGACTATATCCCAGATGCAAAACAAAAATGTTGTTTTGCATCTGGATACAATCATTTTTCTTGTAAAGTCATACGGCCCCGGTGTATGACTTTTGGTTGGCGTTGCGAGTTCAGCATTAGCTTCGATGCTGGCAAGAGAAACGACGGTGACAACCAGTACCGTTTGATGCAAAGCCATGATTATTCGTTTCAGTCGATGGAAGCAAGTTGGAAAGTGGTCCGCGAACGCACTGCCGATCAACCTAATCAACCAGTCCAGTCGAGTGTCACCACTTGCACATCAAGAATCAAAAAAGCCAAATTAAAGAGCCTTTCTACTTGTTTTCTCCTTGGAGAGGAAATTCATCCAGGCCTGCTGAGCGAGGTCTCGCTCCCTCTCGGTGCCGACTTGGGACCGTCTGATCAACGCCTCGATACCTCTGGCATCGGCCACAGCCGGCTTCAACTCATCACCCATTGCTGACAAGTTCATCAAAGCAATGATGACATTTACTCGCTCGCTGTTGGGGCCACCTCCTAGTAGCTTCACAAGGATGCGGATCCCTCCACGCTTGACGATCTCGGAGGCAACTTCAGTAGTTTGCTGGAAAGCCAAATTTGCCAACGCGGCAGCCGCAACAGCTCGAGCAGGCGAATATTGACTTTCCACCACTTTCAAGAGGGGAGCTATGACCTTGATACTGACCCCGCGGTGATCCGAACAGGCACGTGAAAACAGGTCCAGAATCTCGAATGCTTCTTTATGTTGTCGTGGAGTGCTACCGCTTTCCATCAGTTGAGCCAGCGACGGGACCGTATCCGCATTTACAATTTGCAATGGAACTTCGATTTCATTGCCGAATACAAGCTTCCGTAAGGCTGCCTATCGCACACTCTTGTTGCACCCGGTTGCCGCTCTGGAGAAGTGTGGCCAACCGAGGAACCCCACCGGCATCGATAATGGCTCGTACGCTAAAAGCATTATGCGCCAGGTTCATCAGAGTAGCCGCTGCGCTTTCCATTAGAAGATCATTTCCGTTTCCAACCAACTGTGGTAACGGAGTGACTGCCCCAGCTTTCACAATCGCGACTTCATTTGCGTCGGCGAGGGATAAATTCTGCAGCACTTTCACCGCTCTCTCTTGTTGTAGAACGGTCCCACTTCGAACAAGATCCACAAACGGCGGGAAGCTGTCCGCTGAAATTTGGTTACGAATATCCGACTCGATTGTCAGCTCACCAATGGCTCCTACAGCCGACGTTTTTTCATCGTCGGAGCCAGTCTTAACCAAACGCACAAGCGGTGAAATCGCACCGGCTCGGGAAATCAATCTGCAGTTCAACGGGCTTGCTGCTAGATTTAAGAGTCCATCAGCAAAGACTGCGCTGTCGAAATCCTTGTTTTCGAGCATCTGTACAAAATACGGGATTGCACCAGCTTCTGCCACTGCGCTTTCGTACTCGGGTACAACCGCGACGTTCGCCAGGACAGCAGCAGCGTTCAATCGCGTTGCTGTACTTTCAGTCTTCATCAAGCCAACGAGCAGAGGCACCGCGCTAGCCTCGACTATCTGCTCACAATTGTATCTGTCTTTGGAGATTATGACCAGAGCATCCACACTCTCATATTGCTCAGTCTCATTGCCATCGCGAATAAGACCTACTAAGCGATAGATCACCCCAGAAGTTGAAAGCTCGTCTCGGACGCTTTTACTGCCCTTCACTAAGTTACGCAGCACTCGAGTTGCAGTTGCTGCTACAGAGTATCTCGAGTCGCTTTTCACCGGGCGCAACAGACTGGCTAGCGCGGGAATGCCGTGAGCTTGCCGAACCAACGCTCGATTGCTTTCACTACCCCAGCACAGATTGGCCAGTGCCATCGTTGCCCACTCGACTACGTGTTCATTTATCGCATCTTGTAGTAACTCCACGATAGCAGTCATCTCCTGTTGTCCCGCTGCTTGATTCCATCGGTAGTACTGCATCAGCACGACGTGGTTACCAGCTGAAATAGAAATTGATCGGTTGGGACTTCTTGCCAGCGTCAAAAGTGCTAAAAGGGCTTGAGGTCGCGCAACCACTTCGTTGTCATACATGAATGTTCCGTGAGTCTCTTGGAGGCGCGTTAAATCCAAACCCACGAGGGTCGAGTACAAGTGAGCGACAACTGCATCCATTGTCACTCGTTTTGCTGGGTCCAAGCACGTCATGCGCTTGATCAAGTCCCACGGACCATCCCATTCTGAAGCTTTCATGGCCTCTGGCCGCTGCGGTGTTTCACCGTTCTTGACGAGATGTTGTACTGTGCTATCATGTTCGATACTAAACCATGGTACGTTTCCACTTCCGGCTTCGATCATGCACATAGCAAAAGAGAACACATCCGACGCGAACGTTGCAGGTTTTCCAGGCTTATCGTTCCGTGGAAGGCACTCGGGGGCTTTCCATCTCCATGCACCACCAGCGCCTTCGCCAGACAAAACGCTATTGTGCACATCGAGGCTTAATCCAAAATCAGAGAGCTTGGCAATGTTGTCGTTCCCAACCAAAATGTTGTTGAGCTTCAAATCACTGTGAACAATGCTGAGGCGATGCAGATACTGAAGCCCAAGTGCGGCGTTCAGCAACGCGTACCAAACCAGTGAGGGATTCTCTTGGCGATGCTTAGCGAGAAAATCATCCAGCTGACCTCCACCCGCATGTTCACACACCAGAAACGGAGACTCGCATCGCAGGCTCCGTACATTTTCACAACGTTCACGTGATTCAACTTGAACCAAATGTCAGCTTCGTCCACGAATTGGCGACGCTTCTTCAGTACTGCTTCGGGTGTATCAAGTTTATTCTGTTCGATGAGCTTCACCACGACAGGAGTGTCTACCCACTTCCCTCTCCAGACTGTAGCGAACGATCCACTACCAATCTTCTCGTCAAAGATCAATTCGTGGTGAGAAATGAGCCATGGACGCAATACCGTCTCTTCCTCGACGGCGAAAGGGGCAATAGTCCTTGTCATTCGTGTCCATTCATGAACTGAATTGGTTCCTCGGCTGAATTGATCATAGGAATCAATCAGTAGATCCAATTTTTCGTGAAGCTCGTTAAGGTCGTCCTCCAACGTTGAAAGTCTGGTAGTCGATCCTGACGCGGACAAGCTACTGCAACTGGGTCGATCCAGCAAGCTGGTCCACAACAGATCTAGACACGTGCAATATGCCGCAATAGCATCAGTGCATTCGGAAGATTGACGCTCCATGGCTAGCCTTAGCTGCTCCAACAGGTCAATTAGGCGGCCATACACCTGATCTCGAACATCGCCGTCATCCAGATGGCCCTTGCACAGACTGAGGCACTCGCCAATAGACAAATCCCTTGACCGCAGAATGATCTTCAAGTGTCATCGTCTTGTCCCGAACTTGCTGTTTAACCTCCAGCTCATGATTGCTCACGACGAATCCGGCCAACTGGTTCATTTTATCCGTCGCTTCTTCACTGGTAGTACACCTAGATAATTGCTCCAATACTTCCCAATCATGCAGCTCCATGAACTTCGGGCATTTCAATGGGAACGCTTCATCAGCAGCATCCAACTCATCAACGGACAGAGCGTTCAGGCTCCGATAATAAGAGTCGATCTTGCGCCACAAGTTGAATATGCTGGTCGCAAACGCGCGCAGGTTCGACAGTACCGCGTCCTTGGCCTCTTCAATGCGAACAACATCACCGCAGCCTAACACGGTCTTTCCTTCAAAGCGAGCTATCTACATCGCGTCAAGCGTAAGATTTACCGGCGCGAGGCCGCGGTCGTGTAGGTAGCGCAGGCCGCGTAAAATCTCGTAGAGGCGCTTCCACACCAGCATTCGTTCCGGTCTTTCCCCTCTATCTGTCAGTACCGACAGCAGCGGTCGTGCACTCTCGTGCACCATGAATGGTCGATCTCCCACAAGACATGCACCAAGAAACCTGGCAACATTCGGGTGGTTCAAAGTCTTCCAAATGGACGCGCTCCGCATCGCTTTCGCGGCAGACTCCGGGTCCACCTCCAGTCGCTGGCCTCCCCATGAAGAAAAGCCGAAAGAACTCACCCAGGAAAGTGGCTTCACGAACCAGTCGGGCACTGAGACCACAATCATATCGGCGTCGTCAGCCACCAGATCGAATACATTCTTCATCAGCTTCACTTCGTCTTGTGTTAGTTCCTTGTCGATTATATCTTCGTCCACTGCCACTTTCATCAGCGTCAAAGCTTCTTCCTGCTGCACAGTAGTGTTTACTTGACCAACAAGAGACGTCAGGGCTCCTCGATACCACTGCACGCGCTCTTGTCTCTCCTGGCCGATCGCTTCCATCCACTCTTCTTGTTCCATGGGCTCCAGTACCTCGCCCGTCGAGGCCACAGCTTCGTCAATCACACGATGCAGCCGCTTCAAGTGCTGCACGACGGAGTTCGTCTCTGCTAGCTGCACCAATGGAGACGCGGTCTCGTAAGGCTGCAGCTCTTCTCGAGCGCTCTCAATAGCCATCAGCAGGCCGTACAGCATCCCATCCACTTGTGGCACCGCCTCAATCCTCTGCCGGCAGTGTCGATACCCTGCAGCCGCGTGGTCCCCGAGCCGCGTCAGACCGGGATCGCATCTCGACTGGGTCCAGTCCCATCGACCCATGGCGAGTGAGAAGATCGTTCAGCTCACCGACTTGGTCAACTGGGGATCCGAGGGAATGATTAGATTCTCCCGGGGGGAAGTGGCACAGCGAGGTACCTGCGGACAGAGGTCCATACGCCGTACCTCGATTTGCAATGCAATACCCATACTGGAGCTGACTGAAGAACTGTAGTATTGCGGTCATGGTGAGTATTGCAATGCTATATTGGGGCGCGCCAAAGCAATGCTATATTGCGGGTAGCTCTCGGGTCAAACCCGCTCAGTGGTATGATCGATAGTAGAGGCTCAACCATGGTTCATAATATGAATATGATAATAATAATATGAGTATGAACCATGTGGTTGAGCCTCTACTATCGATCATAACACCAAGCAATATTATTCGAAAACACTACAGTCCAGTTATCGAGTGCAGCTATTGTCCAAATAAAACTCCCGTTATTGTCCAGTGCGAGAAAAATATTTCCGCATATTTTGTTCTGTGTATTGTCCATACTGTGGATACGTGTATTGCCCCTTTCCCAGCCACATTGATACCGGAATGTAACTGAATACCGGTAAAATCGCCAATTCTCCCTCTCCCCGTTCCGTCGCCAATTCCCCCCCTCGCCCGTTCCGGAGTGGAATTGACAATATTATACTGGAACGTGGATACTGCAATCCGGACTGCAATCTGGAGTAACGTTAGATATGCCTGAAATATATTTTTTTACCGACCTCTGCCTGCGTAAAGTCGTCTGCCTTCGAATCGTTTTGGTGCCTCCACTTGTACTGACAAAAAATGGGCCCAAACTCCAAGAAACTCGTCAACACCGATCCTCTTCCTGTAGGGCAGCAGCCAGGATGTTCGCGTAACTTACTACTACACTGCCTACAGAAAATAGTCTGTGTTCTATGTTCGGAAGTAGTCTGAGCGAGACTATTTATTGTGTGAATGACACTCTGTGATTCAGAAGTAGTCTGACCAAACCATGTCCAATATTAGTCTCTGTTGCTCAGCAGGGTAAGGGTGGTGAGTTCTGACCAGCCAGCCGCAGGTTCAATCTCCCATTCCCCAAATTTCGTACGTCATTGAGGCATTCATTTAGGTACGAGTTCGACACCGTGTCTGACATTTTCCAAACTCATGACTTTCTCCCTGTTTGATTGTGTGCTCAGAGCGCAAATCGCAATTTGCGCAGAACTTGTCAGACAGGTTGTCTTACTTCAACCTGATTGGAAGATATTCGAGTTACCGCGCGCTCCAGAACCACCTACCACAACTCCTTGGAGCTCCAACTACTTCAAGGGTCTCAAGCCCAAGCTCGCCAAGGACGCCTCGAATAATGGAGAGGACGCAGTAGAACTGACACAGACCCGCTGATGTTTAATATATTTTCGGTTTTGTGCGAGAAGCTGCCTCAAAAACTGGCGAAGTATTTTTTGGCTGGCCCCGTGTGCATCGTGAGCTGCTGCTGCTGCTGGCACTCGCAGGCAGCTTCGTTAGGCTACAGTAGGGAAATTGCTGCAGAAAAGGCAGAAACAACCTGTAAGCTAGCGGTTCGTGCAGCTAGAAGTGTTGCAGTTGTCGCTCAAACTCAACATCAAATGCATATGTAATTATCAATGGCTGTCGTTTTGAGCTGGTTAAGTCCAAGCTGTACTCTGCACGTTCATGAACTTCACCAACTAGGACGTTAAACTTGTAGGCAGGCGCATCGTCGATGACGTTCAGGTTCACCAAGGCGCATATCACCGGGCTCTAGTTTTCAGCAATGAGCCGGTGCTACGACCGGCAAACCCCACCCAACGCGTCGTGCTCGCTGCTCTGGTGCTAGCTATCCTGCTCGTTGCCCATGTCCTGGATGTTGCTTGTACTGTAGGTTCACGAGTTAGGCGATGAATTCACAGCAAACATCATACCATAGTCACCGGTTCTCACCCCACATCTTGGCGCTGCAGCAGATCACCCTTTTGCGCGTTCATATAATTTGTTTCTCCGTCGATCACGAGTTTATTCAATGCCGCGCAATGTCATCTAGCACGTTGTGTCGCTTGTGCAGGTACTCAGGATGGTGCGCAAGACTTTATCCATCCTAGCGAACAGCGCGGTGCCACGAATCAATACGCGGGGCTGCTGTATTGCACAGCGGCTTTTAAACTGGTGAAGTGCTTGCTGTATGAAAGAAGACAGGAAACAATCTTCCACCTGCCTAACGTCATGTGAATTTGATGTGTCTGACAAATGTCTAACGGATTCCGTCTAAGAATCAGTATGCCAATTTGTATCCCCACTTGGTTTTGCTATGTGTGGTTCTCGAAGTCTCGACCAAGTGCAGCCATCAATACAGGAGCAAAATTTTCACCATACATGTCTAATGGTACCCATGCGTTGGTGGTAGGGGTGAAGGACCGCGGCAGTAAAGAGTTTCGTTCTCTGTAAGACCCAAACTTATTCGTAGCTCACGCTCTCACTTCGTTTTCTTCATCAGCCAGTGATGTCAAGCAATACCTCGACCGCACCCTGTGGTGGCTGCGGAGCACCCGTAGGGCCTGTTCATCGCTGCCCAACATGCTGCAGTCACATGCATCCATTCTGCGGGCGCCCGGTCGGAAACGAGGGCTTTGGACAAGCCATCCTTTGTCCTGGATGCGATCATCCCCCGCCAACCGCCGCATCCAGCCATTCGGCCTCCCCAATCATCGCAGCCCTTCAGCAACAAGAGCATCAAGCGGTGAGCCCCAAACCACGTAATGAGCCGAATGCTGTCTCCACGAACTCCAAGATTGGATCCGACAGCAGCTCCGACGAGAGCCCAGCTCATTCAAGACCGCAGGAAGCTCCAATCGCGCAACCAACCTCGCTCACCTGCCACACTCAAGTCGTCAGTACCATTGCTCATCGACGTAGGGTCATCTGGTGGATGCAGAAGCATGAGGCTACTCGAGGAGATGAAGGCATGTTCGCCAAGGTTGTAGACACGTTTCCAGCAATCTTCAACTCCGCAGCTCGTGGGGGCAACTTGGCAAAGGCCGTGGACTGGTGGGCAAAGCGGAACCGGTTCTTGGATGCCGCGCGTGGGTCTGTTGCCGTCTCCGCGCCGCCGAGGGGGGAGACGCCGTGTCAGTACGAAGGTTGTCAGTGGACGCGGAAGACCCAGAAGTCCGTGGGCGGAATGGCTGTACCCTTTGCTTTGGACGAATTTGATCGCCTACGAAAGCTCGAAGTAAAGTTCGAGCCCTCGCTGCTGTTGCAACTGGCAAAGCGAATACTTTGGGACAGCTCCAGGGCGTACGACGCCAGAAGCGTGAACGCAAAAGGGAGCTCTGATTATTGACAAAGTCACACCTCGGTGGGTTCAGAGCTTCATGGAAGCGCATCAGATCGTCCTCAGATCCCAAACAGGTAAAACGCAGCTCAGCCAGGCCAAGATCTTGCACATTGAGCGATGCTATCCAAGATCCAGAAACCGTCGTCCTCGACGGCCTTCTCGCCGACAGCAAGCGTGAGGTGTCCGTGTTGCTTGCGACTCGGGCGCGCTGCGCGCAGGTGGCCCACACCGCCGCACTCGTGGCAGGTCCGCGTCTCGTGGTGCTGCTCGTCGTGCTCCCTCACAGCGTTGACGGTCTCATGGCCGAGCGACTTCTTCTCCGCCGACTGGATCTCCCAAGACTGAGCGAAGTGCGCGAGCTCTTCCGCGTGCGCCAAGAAATCGTTACGCGACTGGTCGACCTTGGCCATTAACACCGTGCGCAGATCCGTCGATGCGTACTGAACAATGTTGTTAAGCACCAAGTAGTCGGTGCTGCTTCCTGTGGCCTCGGAGATGGCCACGAGGTACATGTAGTGCTCGGGCCAGGACCTTTTGGCGTCCTTCGGGGCCGTGAACAACTTCATGGCCTGGGCGGGCGTGATGTTCGTCTTGAACGTGTCCAACATCCGCTCCATCACGACGCCAACGCCGGGCACTGGTTCCACCATGCGTCCACTTGCTTGTTGTAGTATCTCTCGGCCGTACCCGCATGGTAGTGGTCGAGGAGGTCTACTTTAACGTCTTCGCTCCACGCGAACCCGCAGGCCGACTGTCCGAGCTGCACCTGCCGCTCGAACCTCCGGCCCCAATCCTGGAAGCCGGAGCCGAGTCCAACATACCGTTCCTACCCGTCGAAGGACGAATGGACAGCTTTTTCTGGCGAGCGTCCGGGTAGCGATACGCCCCAACTTGATGCTGTTGTTGCTGCGCAGGAGCTGCTGGAGGCTGGTGAGCTTGGGCAGGCGGCTGTGGGGGTCCTTGTGCGGCTTACGTGGCACGCTCCACCGCGTAGAGCCTCTGCAACTCCGAAATGCAGGGCTCGTGGACTCCCGCGTCGGCGTGACGGGGCCCGAAGTACTGTGGGGGCCCAACTGGTCTTCGTGGTGTTTGGACGTGCGTCGTGGCACCCAGCGCGTCGATGTGCATCCTTGAGCCACGGCCCAAGGCCAATTCGAACAGGCTCGAGTCGGAGATCTGCTTGGGGTCCTTCTTGGTCTCCAGGTGCTTCTCTAGCTTGCCTTGAGACTCCTCGAGCTTGTCCAGCCTGCCGACGACGCCGCGGAGATGCTGAACCTTCTCGTCGCCGCAGCGGCGCCCAGTTCGCCGTCACCCCCTGCGAGGGCGACGGCCTTGCTCTCCGCTCCTTCGTCGAGGCGGCCCTTGCGCGGTCGGTCTCCGTGGGCATTTGGGCTCAAAACCTGTTAAAAGTGCTGGAAGTCGGCAGAATGGAAAGTGAGATTGAGAGACCGCTTGTCCGTTTACCTCTGCATATCCTTACGTACGATCCTTACCCACGCACGCCATCCGAGGCCGCAAGCTGGTCGGCGCATTCCTTGAAACCTGATGCTGGTTTTCAACACCAGTGCGAAGTAGATCATTGCTTTTCAGCGGCTGTGCGACGTGTGATAGTACAAGAGTTGCTGAAGTTGCTTATGCAGATCCATGGCGGCGATGGCCAAGCCCAACAAAAATCCCTGCTGCAGACTCGTGCTCAGGACCTATAAAAAAACATGCACTCGTGCTCAGGACCTATAAAAAACATGTATCTCAAATACAAAATACATATTTCGATGACGTCGTCGATGTAGCCATCGCGTCACGTCGTACTTAGTCGAATCACCGCGATCCACCATCACTCTTCATTCCCCGAATTTGACCTTCAAGAACACGCAAGTAAGATGAAGGCCTTCCCCACCGCGTCGCTGCTGCCCAAGGAGGAGACGCTAGCCGATCGCTTCCTGTCCCAGTACCCGGAGTGTGACGGCCACAACGCTGTGGTGGCCATCTTCGATACGGGCGTGGACCCCGGCGCAATTGGCCTGCAACAGACGTCCGACGGCCGCCCCAAGATCCTCGACTTCGTGGACGCCACAGGCGCCGGAGACGTCGACACATCCACTGTACTGGAGGCCAAGGACGGCCAGTTGTCACTCTCGGACGGCCGCGTGCTGACGCTCAACGCCGCGTGGCCTCCGAGCTGCGATGGCAAGTTCCACGTCGGCTGCGTGGCCGGCTTCCACCTGTTCCCAGGCCCTTTAGTGACGCGACTCAAGCAGGAGCGTAAGGAGAAGTTCGACATTGAGCAGCGAGAAGCAGTGAACGAGGTGCAGCAGCTGTTGGCCGCGTGGCTGAAGGACAACAGTGCTACGACCAATGATGTGGCCAAGTTGAGGGCCAAGAAGGACTTGCAGGCCAGGCTCACGCAACTTCAGGAGCTGGCCAAGAACTATGAAGACCCTGGCCCGATCTACGATGCCGTGGTCTTTCATGACGGCAAGTGCTGGCGTGCGGCGCTGACAGAGACGGGAGATTTCACTGGAGTTGAAGCGCTCACGAATTTCAAGGAGGAGCGCCAGTACGCGACCTTTTCCGAGGAATCGCAGCTCAACTACGTGCTGAACATCTACGATGAGGGAAACACGCTGAGTGTGGTGAACGATGTGGGCGCCCATGGAACTCACGTGGCGGGCATCGTCGCGGCGTACCATCCGGACCAGCCCGAGTGCAATGGTGTGGCCCCCGGAGCGCAGATAGTAGCGGTGAAGATTGGAGATGGCCGACTGGGAAGCATGGAGACGTCCTCGGCGCTGAGCCGCGCCATCCTGGCCGTGCTGGACTCGAATGTCGACGTGGTCAATATGAGTTACGGAGAGTACGCGTCGCAGCACAATTACGGGCGCATTGTGGAGCTGAGCAACGAGCTCGTGGACGAGCACAACGTGACTTTCGTGGTTAGCGCGGGTAACAATGGGCCAGCCTTGGGCACGGTAGGTGCTCCGGGCGGAACGACGTCGAGCATGCTGTCTGTCGGAGCCTACGTCTCGCCGAAGATGATGGACGCCGAGTACATCATGCGTGACAACGACCTGGCGGGTATTGCCTACACGTGGTCGTCGCGCGGCCCGACGTTTGACGGAGACTTGGGCGTGAACATCTGCGCTCCTGGCGCTGCCATTGCGCCGGTGCCCAACTGGACGCTGAACAAGAAGCAGCTGATGAACGGCACGTCCATGTCTTCACCAAACTGCGCCGGCAACGTTGCATTGCTCGTCAGCGCGATGAAGGCCAAGGGCATCGAGTATACGCCGTACTCGATTCGCCGCGCGTTGGAGAACACGGCGGTCAAGATTCCCAACGTGGAAGTTTACGCGCAGGGCAAGGGTCTCATTCAAGTTCTGCCTGCGTTCGAGTATCTGGTGGGCAGTAAGACCTTCGATGGCACGAAGAAGTTCCCTCTGCATTACGAGGTTAAGACGTCATCGGGCGAAGGAAACGCGCGCGGAGTTTTCCTTCGTGACAGCGCCGACTTCGCCCATGAAAGCTCGGAAGTGACTGTCACGGTGACGCCTATTTTCCACAAGAAGGCGGTGCAAGAAGACAAGGTTCACTTCGAGCAGCACATCCGCCTCGTTCCGTCGGCACGCTGGATTGACGTGGGACGGAGCCTGGCCTTGATGCACGGTGGGCGCGCATTCAAGGTGCTCGTAGAGACGAAGCACCTGAGTTCTGGTGAGCACTACGGCGAAATCGTAGCCTACGACACGAAGAACGAGGCTCGAGGCGCTCTTTTCACCATTCCCGTGACTGTGATTAAGCCGGAAGACGCCCCGTCCGTGGTCGTCTACCAGAAGAAGTTCCAGCCAGGAGACATCTCTCGCCGCTTCATCACGCCACCGCTGGGGGCCACGTGGGCAGACATTATCTTCTCGCGGGCTAGCACCAACGGCGAGTGTGAAGTGGATTCGAACTCGTCGGGCAAGCTCTTCATGTTTGATGCTCTGCAGTTCCAGCCCTTCGTGCGCCAGAGCCTATCATCGTTCCACAAGGCGTTCTTCCTGAAGCCTGGACAGGAACTTGCGTTCAGCATGGATCTGCTTGGTGGTCTGACGATCGAGTTCTGCTTGGGTCAGTTCTGGAGCGCGTTGGGAGACTCGGTCGTGCAGATTGAGGTTCGCTTCCACGGCATTAAGCCTGACCAAGAGAAGGTCGTGGTCACTGGTGGCGAAGAATCGCACAAGGTGCTGGTCTCAAGCTCCGTGGAGACCGAGACGCTGGCCCCTAAGGTCAGCTTCACGAAGTATGTGCAGCGCATCCGCCCGAAGACAGCGGAGATTTCGCCGCTAAGCTCGAGTCGGGACCAGTTCCTTGACAAGCGCCAGGTGTACCAGTTGATCCTTACGTACCCGTTCACGAAAAAGGAAGCGGGCAAGGTGATCCCGCGTTTGCCGCTCCTGAATGGCCGTCTGTACGAATCCCCGTTCGAAGCTCAGCTGATGATGATCTTCGACGACAAGAAGCAGTATCTGGGTTGCTCGGACGCCTATGGCGATGCAACGACGCTGAAGAAGGGCTCGTACGTCGTTCGTGCGCAGGTGCGGCACGAGGACGTGAGCAAACTCGAGAAGCTGAAGCAAATGGTCCTGTTGTTGGACCACGACATCAAGGAGGTCTCTGCGTCCGTGTTTGGCCACCAAGATGATGTCGCACTGGGAGGCAAAGCGCTGGACAAGAAGAGCTTGCCTACTGGTAAGTATGTGCCGCTCTTCGTCGGAGAGCCGGGTCACGACAAGCTTCCTGCTGGCAATGCCGTTGGAGACGTTCTGACGGGCAAGATCCACTTCGGCCAGAAGGACGGCGCCATTAAGGGGTGAGTTGCCTGTGTTTTGAGAGGCGAATGATCTATCGAACTTGCTAACACTGGTTGGATGTACTGTGCACTTTGCAGAAGCGGCAGACGTCCAGCGGGCTTCGACATCACCTACGTCATCCCGCCTGCACCAACCCCCGTGAAGGAGCCCGAGCCGGAAGAGCCGAAGGACGAGCGCGAAGAGGAGGAGATCGCCAAGGAAGCCGTCCGTGATCTGCTGCTGGAGCGGACGAACAAACTCGTCGGTAAGAGCTCGTTCCTGCCCGCGTGGCAGCGTCTCGTGGACCAGTTTCCGAACCACCTGCCGGCGATGCAAGCGAAGCTGCACCACTTCGACGCCGAGGCCGACCGGTCTACGCAGCTATCGGAGGTTATCGAGGCCGCGGACGCCGTGCTTGCGCTCATTAAGCAGGACGAGCTGGCGCTGTTCTTCGGTACACGGAGCGTCCCCGGCGACCAGCCCGCAGCGGAGAAGAAGCTGCGCAAGGAGAAGGAGAAAGAGAAAGCGATCCTCGCCGACGCGCTTGCTCGGAAGACGCGTGCACTGGGCGACTCTGCGCAATGGAACGACTTTCTTCTCACGTACGCCGATCTGCAGAAATGGGAGGATGTTGAGGCGTCTACGTATCTGCGTGTGGCACTGCTGCACGACCGCCACTTCGACGCGCTGGGCCTCGCATTGCAGCGTCTGCGCAAGGTGCAGGACATGGAGCAGGCCGACAAGAACAAGATCATCCCGGACGATCAGCTGGCGGCCGAGATGACCAGCACGCTGGACGCGCTGCAGTGGAAGCACTGGGCCAAGTACGAGGCGCAATGGGAGCGTCGTCGCGCCCCCGCCTCGTACCGCATCTTCTAGACCGGAAACTTCAAAGCCGAGTAGAATGCACGTAACTGGCCGTCTTCGGAGATTAATGCTCGCTTATAAAAGATAATCTTCTCGTTTCGAGCACAGCTTTCTTTCTCCGATTTTGAACAGATACGTGTGCTTCATCTCCATTTTTCAGTCCGATTTTTGTAAAAGATCGGGAAAGTGTGATATGTACCCATCGTCGATGGGTACAATCGTCAAAGATCGATGCAAAAGCAAAATGGCAATGGTAACTCATGATGGCAAAGGTAACGGCACTAACTTGCATTCGTTTCAACAGTTCTGCATGCCTCAAACTTCATGCCGACGCAGCCATGTTCGATTGCTCCGCTCCTAGCGGGGATCCGCATTTGCCGCAGAACTTGAACCCCACGGGGACGCTCATGGAGCAGCTCGAGCACTCCTGCATGGCCTGCTTGGCATCCTTCTCCCGCTGGCAAAACGACTCGAGCTGGTCAATGGCAGCTGAAAGCCCGATCCGCTGCTTGTACTCGCCATCGGTCATCTTCTTGATGAGTTCCCACTCGTCGTCCTTCAGTCCTTCGGGGCGAGGATACCCTTCACCGGAGAACAACTTCTCCAGGATCGTGTCATCATCGTCCAGCGCGTACGGCGGCTCGTCCGAGAAGGCTTCAATCACGCACATACCCAAGGAATACACATCCGATGCAAATCTCGGGTTCACGGCGCCCGGGTCCTCCTCACTCGGTGGCAACAGACACTCCGGAGCTTTCCAGCGCACTGTGTCGGTCTGCGCCTTCTTGCTGAGCCCCACGGACTGGCTTCGAATGTACGAGAAGCCAAAGTCGCAGATCTTGGCCTTGTCGTCCGCGCCGATCACAATGTTGTTGCACTTGAGATCACCGTGCACCACCTTCTGCGAGTGCAAATAGTCGAGCCCTAGAGCCGCTTCATAGAAGAGCTCCCAGATGTCGCTCTTGTCCTCCACAAAGTGGTCCGCGAAGTTGCCGTGGATGGCATCCTCGCAGACAAAGAAAGCTGGCGTGCTCACGTGGCACGCGCCAAAGAGCTTGACAATGTGCGGGTTGCTGAGCTTGTCCCAGACCTCCACCTCCTTGAAGAAAGACTTCATGGCCTGGTCGTCGTCCATGAGCAGGCACTTGATGACCACCGTGGCTCCTTTCCCCCACGTGCCGCGGTGCACGGATCCATACGAGCCGCAGTCGAACGAGTCCTTGGAGTTGAACTCGACGTCGTCGGAGCTGATGAACCACGCGGGCACCACGGGCACCTTGGCCTTGGACGTGCTCACCACCTTGTTGAAGGCCTTGTGCATGAGTTTTAGCTGCTCTGGGTCGTTCTGCTCCTTCTTGTGGTCGAGCTCGTACTTGATCATGGCCAGGCCTTCTTGCAGCGTCGAGCCCGAGTTCTGGATCTCGGCGTGGATGGTCTGGCCGTTAGCCAGGATGTCGGCCATCTGTTTGTGGATGCGCTTGCGGTCCTCCTCCCACTCGTCCTTCCACTTGGCCATCTCCACCATGTGGGCGATGTTGAGCAGGCGGAAGAGCTCATCCATGTCGTGATGGAAATCCTGGATGGCGTCCACCACCTTGCGGTTGCTCGCGAGCCGCTTGATGAGGCTCTTCTGCGACTGCCGCTTGAGGAACTTGAGGAAGTCCGAGATGGTGCGGCCGTACATGAAGAGCACGCGGTTCTGACGTAAGACCGTCTCGTCCGCGATCTTGTACAGCTCCTCGTTCACGAACTTCATGCGCTCGTACACGCGACGGCAGATCTCCTCGTTCTCCTTGACCTCCTGGATGAACTCGAGCACATTGCCCAGCGCATCCGAGATGACCTCGCCCAGCTCCGGGATCACGAACTCGGCCACCAAGGAACACACACCCGACATACTGAATCGACTTGTGTCGGCGAGAGCTGAATGGAGAGTGATATTGCCAGACGGATGCTGTACCACCCGACGCGCCTGATTTACATGTATTCCGAGGCTGCACACGGATCCAGTCAATGCGGGAGCAAAATTCATCCTGGAGCCCTCAGATCGAATTGGCTCATGAAAAACATCGGTGTCATGGTGGCAGCAGCAGTAAATGAGCGCGATGGTCGAAAATGAGAGATCCAGGGGTTTTAGCTGCCAGAACTATTCGCGTGCGTAGATCTCTAGATCTACGCACGGGCGGGACGAACCGAGCCCATAAATCCACATTTTCGGGCTCGGTTTTTCTTGGGGAGCCTTTGAAGTGGGATCCCCTGATTTAGTGCTCCGGGCTCTCCGTAAAACTGGGCTCTCCAACAGTTTTCGAACGGCTCCCAGCTTAATTCGCCATTAGCATCGGGCCTCTTGCTAAATCGAGGAGCCCTGCTTTTGATAAATCTGGGCTCCCCGGTTTGAAACGGAGCCCAAAAAGTGAGGGAGCCCGGTTCGGTCGAAATTCGGGCTCCCTTCAGAAAGGGGAGTCCGGGCTCGGGTCGGTTCGTCCCGCCCGTGATCTATCTCTACTGTCTACGGTCGCAAGATGAAACCCTCGACTGCCGTGGGGGACAGAATGAGGGAATTGTTTCCTCCGCGTGCGGAACTGCATCTAGGACGAGTGCTTCACTAACGGGGTTATCTCAAAGTACTCATCGGTGGACGCTAAGTAGTACAAATTCAGTGTTGCAGCGCGCTCTTATCAAACTTGTTCTCAAGAATTTACCAAAGTTGCTAAGTAAATATTTTTGAAAGGCTTGTGCACTTTGATGGTTACTTGTTAGTACAAAACGAGTAAGATACAATCGATGCGCTGTTCTGTTCGACGGTCTGCATTGCGCATTGCATAGTTTATCGCTCTTCAGCTTCACAAGACTTGTTACACAACTTAGTTCGATGGCCAAAATTATACAAACACGTATATCGCTCGTACGACCAAAATTGCATTCCAACCTGTATCACTCACTGCAAGCCAAAACTTTCTTCTCTTCCTCAGGTTTGTGCAACAGCTTACCAAATATAACTCACAAGTGAACTCAAGTAGTCACAACACTAGGTAAGTAGGTGGTGCAGGTATGTACAGTAGACGAAGCACGGTACACTTCATTTCTTCATGCGTCTCCTTCGTGATAATCGATCCTTGCTTCGCCAATAATTCCAGCTTCTTCACCAGTAGCTTCACTCCCCTTTTTACCAACTCCATATACACAAAGTGTATTATCTCACCTGCATCGCCCAGGCCTCTCCAGGGCACCTATTATGCTAAGAAGCACATTCCTCGCTCACATGTGATACCTTCATACAGTTTGTCCAGACAGAGGTTGAACAGACCTCATACAACTAGCGACAGATCGAATCATTAGTAAACTCGATAATTCCTTTCTGCATGTAGTCACTCGACTTATTTTATTTCTTCTTGCTACGGTGAGGTGTCTTTTTCTAAACGATGGTCTTCTAGTTCTCAGTAGCAACAGCTTCGTAATATGTGACGCCCCGCCAACACTATTTTTCTACATGAATCACGGCGCTGCTATTTACAAGACGCAGGTCATGCAGCCATCAGTCAGGGTACTGTATTCAATAGTACTACATCGGTCGCAATCTGTAATCCGAGAGTATTACAGATTGCGACCGATGCCGATCCCATTTTGCATCCTGAGCGAGAGAGGCAGCCGCTCAGTGCAGGATCTGCACATGTGCCGTGCCAAATTGGCGTTGGCGGCCAATGGCAACAAATCCACTGTTGTGTATGGATACCAGTATATGGGTGAAGTGCCGAGGGCGTCTCAAGGTGAGACTCACGCGTTTTCCAGTCTTTGGTTAGGCAGACCATGGTGTTATGGTCTTCCACGACTGTCAGACAAATCAAGTGATTCAAAGCCGAAGATAACAAATACTCTGGTCCAGATTACAGGACAGCGACAGCCCACACTTCCGACAGCTCATTCATGATGAACTTCATCTATGACTTACTATCAGGAGGTAGTTCGCAGCGCTCGACGGCATCAAAAACGTACACACGAGCGGTCGAAACAAAATCACGGCGGAGCGAGCCCATTCCTCAATTCGCGCTGACGAAGTCAAGCGATTCTAGCAGGAGGAGCAGCAAGTGAAAGTCATGCGTCTAACTCGGTTCCTGTTGGCCGTTGCGGTCGTCTTGGTTGCTGTCGTCGCCGCCGCAGACCCCAGCAACGGACTGACCTCGTCCGACACCAACAAGGAGATTTCACGTCGCGAGCTGTCGGATCCAGCCCCAGAAGAGGAGAGAGGGCGAAGTGGAGGTAGAGGAGGAGGACGAGCAGGAGGAGGCCGCACAAGAACGCACACGAGCATCGGAATGATGTACCCCAACGCCACGCCGCATTTCAAGGAAGCCGTGAACAATTTCGTGAATTGGTTCAAGCGAGTATTCGGCAAGAAGAAACCGACGACGGGGAGCACTCGCCGACTTCGACTGCTGTTGGACGGCGGGCGACCGTAGTGACGGTTGCGAAGAACAGATTGAGTGCGTGGAACGTAGGTGTTACTTGGACTGGAATCAATTAAATACCTGGTGCAAAAAACATTTGAGCGTTGTCGTAAATGCCGCCAAGGCTAGTATGGTGTTACCATATACTAGTACTACGTAGATGTAAATGTAGTACTAGTATATGGTAACACCATACTAGCCTTGGCAATGGGTCTCTTTGGAATACATGTACTATTAATACTAGTAGATGTCGGCACGCAGTTTGAACAAGGCAGGCCTACATAAATTAGCCGTGCAGTGGGTCGATAAGTACAGTAGCAGCATTGCCATCGCGTCGGCGATGTACATGAACGGTGAAGCGGATCTTCTGCGCGTGACTGGGTTTGATTACGAACTTCATCATCCAAATCATACAAGTCCTGCGTGTGAATTGAAGCTCTCAGCTCTCTGCACAGCTGGGGTTTGTACAGAATGATCTGCACAAATGCCGCGCCACGGCTTAAGGACCGTGTGCACACGCCTGTTGACTCAACAGTGTTGAGTCTCTTCGCTACCTCGAATGTGGATCAAGTGGTTTCCGTGCTGCACCATGGTGATCTTCAGCGCTGCTGCTGGCAAAATGAAAACGAAAATCTGTGTTTGGCGATAAAAACTGAAGACAGAAAGGAGCTGCATTGAAGATAACACTTGTGAGCAAGGAAGGAGACATTATAATTAACTGCAGTGGACTTGAATGATGAAGTTGACGAGCTTGTGTACATGTATTGGCGTTTGTAGCCTCAACACTGAGGGGGCCAACAAGGTCCGCTGAAAGTCAGAATTGATACGGTTAGTTTCAAAGCCGAAGATATTCAGGTTATAGGACAGCGACACACGGTCACGCACTGAGTGACACTCAGTGAGACTCAGCCCATCCCGCAATTTGCGCTCACCAAGCCATCCGAACGAACGAGCGTTGTTGTCCTCTCTGCTACTCGTCCGTAGCAAACTCCGCCAAGGCTAGGATGATGTTACCTTTGGCTTTTCTTTGCAGTTTGAACAAGGCAGGCAGCATTTGATGTTGCGGTTGTCGTGAATCGGATCGTGCACTAGGCTTGACTACGATCCGTCATCCAAGCCATCCAAGTGCTGTCGTACTATAGCCGTTGCTCTTGTGAGTTGAAGCTCTTCACCATCATCTACCCGCTGTTCTCATCAATCCAACAAGCACGTTCCTCTTTTCAACGCAAATTCCAGTTGCTACTGCTTTTGGAAACTACATCTCGCAAACCTCCTTCTTCCGTCATGTAGCTAATGAGTCATGGCGGTCCGTATTCACTCTCCGTCTTGCGATATCCAGCACCTCCTGCAATGTCGGGTGTGTGTTCCCTGGTCGCGACCTTCGTGGTGCCCGGCGTGGGCGGCCTCATCGTGAACGCCCTGGTCAACATCATCGAGCTGTGCCAGGAGCTCGAGGAGAACGAGGACATGTGCACGTCCGTCTACAAGCGCCTGGTGTGCGTGAGCGAGGAGCTCAACAAGATCTCGGACGAGGAGACGATGCGGCAGAACCGCGTGCTCTTCATGTACGGCAAAACCATCGCCAACTTCCTTAAATTCCTAAAGAAACAGTCGCAAAAGTCCTTCATCAAGAGACTCGCTAGCAACCGCAAGGTGGTGGCGGCCATCCAGGATTTCAATGAAGACATCGACGAGCTCTACAAGCTGCTGAACATGGTGCACCTCCAGGAGATGGCCAAATGGAGGAGAGAGTGGGACGAGGAGCGTCGCAAGCAGGAGCAAATGCTGCTCGAAATCGCCGCCAACCAGCAGAGGATCCACGCGGATATGATCAACACAGACGGCAACTTGGTGGAGAGTCTGGCCATGCTCAAGTACGAACTGACCCACAAACAGGGGCAGAACTCGCTGGCCACGCTGGCCATGATGAAGAGAACTTTCAACAAGATCACGAGAACGTCCGGGGCCAAAGTACCAGCAGTGCCCGAATGGTTTATCAGCTCGGACGACGTTGAGTTTGACACCAACGAGGCCTTTGATATGGGCTCGTATGGCGCGGTGACGAGGGGAACGTGGGGGAAAGGAGCCAAGGTGGTGATCAAGAGCTTGCTAATGGACGACGACCAAGCCAAGGAATCGTTCTTCAAAGAAGTAGAAGTCTGGAAAAGACTCAACAACCCTCACGTGGTGGAGCTCTTCGGAGCGTGTCATGTCAGCACGCCGGCCTTCTTCGTCTGTGAAGACGCCATCCATGGGAACTTCGCGAACCACTTCATGGAGGACAAGAGCGACATGTGGAAGTTGTTCTATGAGGCCGCGCTCGGACTGGACTACATCCACTCGCAGCAAGTGGTTCATGGTGATCTCAAGTGCAACAACATCGTGATCGGCGCGGACGACAAGGCCAAGATCTGCGACTTTGGCTTCTCGTACATTCGAAGCCAGTCCGTGGGGCTCAGCAAGAAGGCGCAGACCGACACAGTGCGCTGGAAAGCTCCGGAGTGTCTGTTGCCACCGAGTGAGGAGGACCCGGGCGCCGTGAACCCGAGATTTGCATCGGATGTGTATTCCTTTGGTATGTGCATTATCGAGGCGTTCGCGGACGAGCCGCCGTACGCGCTGGACGATGACGACACGATCATGGAGAAGGTATTCGGTGGAGAGGAGTATCCACGTCCCGAAGGAATCGCAGACGATGAGTGGGAACTCGTCAAGCGGCTGACGGATCCGGAATACAAGCAGCGCATCAGCCTCTCGACTGCGATCTCCGAGCTTCAAGTGTTTGCTGCGAGGGAAAAGGAGCGGAACAATGTTGACACGACGGATCGGGCGTGTCCGGGCTGCAGCGCCCCCGTCGGGTTGGAGTTCTCCTTTTGTGGAGCGTGTGGACACCGCGTCGCTGCTTCAGCGTAAAACAAACTGTCGAATGAAGCTACACGGGCGAAGTAAATCCATCGTCTAGAAACAGGAGCGATAGCACTTGTTGTACTATTACGTAGTACTACGTAGTACGTACGTGGCAGCACGAGTCCTAAATAATGGGTATTTGTGGCAACACGAGGCCTAAATAATGGGTCTTTACACTCAAGCTACGTTCATTTGTTGCCTTTAGCATGGGACCGTACATCAACCGTCTAGCTGTTGCCGGACAACTGCAATGCGGCCTGAGCAGCAGTGCACGTAGCTCACACATGCCGTTCTTCAATCCTCCGCTTCGGCTCATGCAGTCTGCTATACTCGAGGGACGCACTCCTCACTCCGCGCCACGACTGGTAAACAGACAGAAAACTAGATAACGACTCACAAATCAAATGCGGGCCAGACGGACGTTCGCGCCACTTCCACCGTCCGCACTGACGCTTGGCTTGAACCATCTCCGCCGTCGACGCCTAAACGAAGTACATCGCGCCCTTCATCGCGTCATGCAAGCCATACATGCGCGTGTCCGTCTCCGGGGCGGTATCGCTCACGCCCGAGACCGTCGATGCCGTGTCGCTGCCATCCACCAGGAAGAAGCGAGCTCGGAACGCCACCAGATGCGAGTAGTACGCCGACGGCACCATGGACACCGAGCGAGTGCAGCGCGCGAACGTGTAGCAGAGCTTGTATGTCAACGTCTGCAGCTCGTCCGCCGTGAAGCCGATCTCGTTCAGCAGCACGTGGTAGTGCGTCGGACGGCTGGTGCCTTGCAGCCCCGCGTGACTCATCAAGTAGAAATCGTTCTCGATCGGGTGGCAGATGCCGGTATCCACGACGGTGCCAGCCTTCACGTTGCCGCTACGGTCGGCCTCGTTCCGGTTGGTAGGGAACAGGCGCGTGTTGTGGCGCTTCTGGACGATCACGAACGTGATGGGCGGCAAGTAGCCCTTCTCCAGCTCCTGGCACGCCTCGCGGATCGCCGTCACCTCGTAGTTCAGCACCATGTGGAACTGGCCCTCGCTCACTCCGTCGCGGTAGAACACAATGCGGTCGGGCTTCCCATGCGTCTGGCGGTAGAACTGCTTCAGCAGCTCCATCACCATATCCTTGAGGTTCATGATCTGCTCCACGCGGTGGCCCTGCGCGCGGATGGCGGACGCATGACGAATGAAGTTCGGGTCCATGGACGCCGTCACCGCTGCGATCGACGGCCGAGTCTTGTCCATCGGGCTCGGGTGCGTCACGTCGGCCCCGAAGATGATCGTGCGCGACGCCGACACTCGCGGCAACGGGCCGCTGATCACGCCGTTCTTCCCCCCAAGCTTCGTGTTGACCTTCATGAGGATGTTGGCGATGTACTGCGGGTTGCACTTGGGGATGTGCTTCGCCAACATGCACTGCGACACGATGCCCACGCCCGCCTCCGTGTCCGACATGAGCTTGAGTTCCCCGTACGCGTGCGCGTCGGTCGTGGGGTTGATCATCCACACGACCTGAGGCGGCGTCTTGAACGTCTGCGTCGCCGCCTTCACCGCAGCTTGGAACAGGCCGCGCACCGTGTCCTGGCGGTTCTGCTTCAACAGGATGGGCGGCGGCGTCCTCGGACAGCCCATGCCCAGCTGGCCCATCTGCGCCGTCACCGCCTTAAAGAACGCCTGGATGCTGCCGAGGTCGCAGCGTCTCGGGTCGCACATGCTCATGACGGCCCACGACGTGCAGCGCGCCGGCGTGTTGAACTTCTTGCCGCGCATGTTCCACGCGCCATCGCGCGGATTCTCGCTCGTGCCGCCGCCGTACTCCATCTTGGGCGGCGGCAGCTGGCGGCCCGTCGTCTCCACCATGTTCGGGTCCACGTCCAGCCCGAAGGCTCGCAGCGTCGGGTCCGAGCTGAAGCCGGCCTCGCGGAACTTCTGCTCGATCGCGCGCTTGCGTTGATCGGGCGGCGTGCACGTGAACTTGATCATGTTGGCCACCTGCTTGTCCGTGACCTTGCGCGGGCACTTCTGGCCGGCCATGATGTGGCAGACTTCCATGGGCAAGTAGTTCTTCTTCTGCGGCGCGCCCACGTGCAGACACGGCAGCTTCGGGTAGCGCAGACGGATGTTGTACGTCTTCTGGAAGTACTGCACGATGGACATGCGCTCGCCGTCGTCGTTCTCGAAGAACGTCCGCTCCGCGCTCTCCCTCGACAGCCCGTTGACGCGGTAGCTGCGCCGCACGCCGGGGCGGTGGGTAATGTTCACCTTGACACCACGAACGGCCTTGCTGAAGGCCGAGTGCTGGTACTTGGCCAGCGCCGTCGGTGTGTCCCGCAGCGACAGCGTCTCGCCCAGGTACTCCAGGACACTCATGGCCTCCACGAAGGCCGTGGCCGCCAGGTCCAAGTTGACCACCAGGCGGTTCTGCGTGGCCCGGATGCTCTGGAAGTAGCCGAACCAGAGCTCGGCGCCCTCGCCCAGCGACTTGGCGCCGTTGGGCCCGAACAGGTTGCGGCCCACGGCCGTGAAGCGCTGCGATGCCGAGTGGCGCAGTGCCACGTCCAGCGCCTGCAGCGCGTCGTACGGCGTGTAGTTGAGTCGGCCGGCGAACAGTTCCTCCAGCTGCTGCATGCGGATGGCCACCGGGTCGGCCTCCTTGACCACGGCCGAGAACGCACGGGCCCGGCCTCCGTCGTCAGGCAGCTGCAGGCCATCAAATTCCTGCTGCTGGAAGGGCAGTCTACGAGGCGCGTAGATGTTCTTCCGCGCGTCCGAGACGAGCTTGAAGTCCGGGAACTGGCGGGTCAGCTCGGCCATGAGCGCGGCCATGATCTTGTTGGCCAGCGCCTTGGGCGGACCGTCGTTGCCGAAGCTGCGGCCGCCCGACTCGGCCATGGCCACGTCGTAGTGATAAACGTCGCCGGCCAGCCGCAGGTTCACGCGGAAGTGGTTGGCCAACAGCTTCACGGGGCGGCCTGCCTTGCCGAAGCCTGGCCGGGGCGGGAAGTGCGTGTGCACGAGCGGCTGCACCAGCTGCGGAGAGGCGGACGGCTCGGTCACGCGGGCCTTCTCCTCCAGCTCTAGGGACAGCGACGTCTCGCTATGGGCCGCGGCTGGGGCGGCCTGGGCAGGTGCTGGCGGCGGCATGAAGGATCGGGGAACGGGCGGAGCGGGGGCTGGAGACGCCGAGGTGGCCCCGCGACCACGACCTCGGCCTACTTGGTCCTGGTCCTGGCCTCCCTGGCCACGGCCGCGGCCACGTCCTCGCGGCCCGGAGCTGCGCGCGCGGCCGATCACGGGCTCGCTGTCTTGCTGCTTGTTGCGCCGACCTGGCATCTTGCGGAATGAGAAGAATTTATGGACCATCACTTTTCCGATACCCCCCCTCGCAAAACTGATTCGCAGATCTTGGAGGGATGTTGAAGTTGATCGACAGTGACGGGACACGAGAGGCTGAGCGACATCTGGCCGCGAGCGGGCAAGTACCGGCCGGAATGCTGCAAGTTGCAGCCTGCAACGCGCATTGGGCCCTGGTTACTGAGGGCTGATTCTCACTTTTAAACGGTCTTGGAATTTGTACAGCTTAGGTTGAATGCATATTGATGTCCTCGACTGTGAAGGTAAGGTCACCCCAACGTACCGCATGTTGATTGTCAAACGCTTGTGTTTTTGTCAGTACCAATCGTCCTCCTTGTGCACACTTGCACCGTACAGTAGTTGCAGTGCGTGTACTGCTGCAGTTGATTGAGCGGGAAAGTCTCCACAAACAGGCTAATGAAAACTAACAAGACGACTGCTGCTGCTAAAAGCATTAACGAAGAGCTGGTACAGGTAACAATATCTCTTTTCGATGTGCTAGCCGAAAGAATGTAGATTGTCTGCCGGCAGAAACGAAGGTTGACTACACGAAGAAGTTCAAGAAGGAGACTGCTGAAAATGGATTGCCGAGTAGCATGAATGTAATGACTGGGATGCGTACAGGACTGGAGTGGGGCTACCGAGTATTTTTTTTTCTCGTTTAACCCATAGATTAGCAGCAGTGTGTCGGTGCAACAATCAAGATCTAGGAAAATGACAACAGCTAGCATCCCTGCCTCATCGCATCATCCGGTAAGGCATTCTGGAGAACGCTGCCTTGCTAATTAAGATGCTGGTCGATGCATCTTGCAAATTAGTACATACAACGCACGGTCCCATACAGGAAATGACGTCGCGGTAGCAAGCCACAGTTGTGGGCTTTGCGTAGTTGCAGAGAAGCAAACTCAGCGGTTGCGATGGAGGAATAACCTGGATTGAAGATCTTCTGTGTGTTTTTTTTCAGTTGCTGCCGATCTGTCTCCTATTGCTGCGTAACATGGTTCGCACACAGGGCCCAAGGGCTCGCAGCATTCCGGCCGGTACTTGCCCGCTGGCGGCCAGATTCGCCCAGCCTCTCGTGTCCCGTCACTGTCGATCAACTTCAACATCCCTCCAAGATCTGCGAATCAGTTTTGCGAGGGGGGGTATCGGAAAAGTGATGTCATAAATTCTTCTCATTCCGCAAGATGCCAGGTCGGCGCAACAAGCAGCAAGACAGCGAGCCCGTGATCGGCCGCGAGGACGTGGCCGCGGCCGTGGCCAGGGAGGCCAGGCCCAGGACCAAGCAGGCCGAGGTCGTGGTCGCGGGGCCACCTCGGCGTCTCCAGCCCCCGCTCCGCCCGTTCCCCGATCCTTCATGCCGCCGCCAGCACCCGCCCAGGCCGCCCCAGCCGCGGCCCATAGCGAGACGTCGCTGTCCCTAGAGCTGGAGGAGAAGGCCCGCGTGACCGAGCCGTCCGCCTCTCCGCAGCTGGTGCAGCCGCTCGTGCACACGCACTTCCCGCCCCGGCCAGGCTTCGGCAAGGCAGGCCGCCCCGTGAAGCTGTTGGCCAACCACTTTCGCGTGAACCTGCGGCTGGCCGACGACGTTTATCACTACGACGTGGCCATGGCCGAGTCGGGCGGCCGCAGCTTCGGCAATGACGGTCCGCCCAAGGCGCTGGCCAACAAGATCATGGCCGCGCTCATGGCCGAGCTGACCCGCCAGTTCCCGGACTTCAAGCTCGTCTCGGACGCGCGGAAGAACATCTACGCGCCTCGTAGACTGCCCTTCCAGCAGCAGGAATTTGATGGCCTGCAGCTGCCTGACGACGGAGGCCGGGCCCGTGCGTTCTCGGCCGTGGTCAAGGAGGCCGACCCGGTGGCCATCCGCATGCAGCAGCTGGAGGAACTGTTCGCCGGCCGACTCAACTACACGCCGTACGACGCGCTGCAGGCGCTGGACGTGGCACTGCGCCACTCGGCATCGCAGCGCTTCACGGCCGTGGGCCGCAACCTGTTCGGGCCCAACGGCGCCAAGTCGCTGGGCGAGGGCGCCGAGCTCTGGTTCGGCTACTTCCAGAGCATCCGGGCCACGCAGAACCGCCTGGTGGTCAACTTGGACCTGGCGGCCACGGCCTTCGTGGAGGCCATGAGTGTCCTGGAGTACCTGGGCGAGACGCTGTCGCTGCGGGACACACCGACGGCGCTGGCCAAGTACCAGCACTCGGCCTTCAGCAAGGCCGTTCGTGGTGTCAAGGTGAACATTACCCACCGCCCCGGCGTGCGGCGCAGCTACCGCGTCAACGGGCTGTCGAGGGAGAGCGCGGAGCGGACGTTCTTCGAGAACGACGACGGCGAGCGCATGTCCATCGTGCAGTACTTCCAGAAGACGTACAACATCCGTCTGCGCTACCCGAAGCTGCCGTGTCTGCACGTGGGCGCGCCGCAGAAGAAGAACTACTTGCCCATGGAAGTCTGCCACATCATGGCCGGCCAGAAGTGCCCGCGCAAGGTCACGGACAAGCAGGTGGCCAACATGATCAAGTTCACGTGCACGCCGCCCGATCAACGCAAGCGCGCGATCGAGCAGAAGTTCCGCGAGGCCGGCTTCAGCTCGGACCCGACGCTGCGAGCCTTCGGGCTGGACGTGGACCCGAACATGGTGGAGACGACGGGCCGCCAGCTGCCGCCGCCCAAGATGGAGTACGGCGGCGGCACGAGCGAGAATCCGCGCGATGGCGCGTGGAACATGCGCGGCAAGAAGTTCAACACGCCGGCGCGCTGCACGTCGTGGGCCGTCATGAGCATGTGCGACCCGAGACGCTGCGACCTCGGCAGCATCCAGGCGTTCTTTAAGGCGGTGACGGCGCAGATGGGCCAGCTGGGCATGGGCTGTCCGAGGACGCCGCCGCCCATCCTGTTGAAGCAGAACCGCCAGGACACGGTGCGCGGCCTGTTCCAAGCTGCGGTGAAGGCGGCGACGCAGACGTTCAAGACGCCGCCTCAGGTCGTGTGGATGATCAACCCCACGACCGACGCGCACGCGTACGGGGAACTCAAGCTCATGTCGGACACGGAGGCGGGCGTGGGCATCGTGTCGCAGTGCATGTTGGCGAAGCACATCCCCAAGTGCAACCCGCAGTACATCGCCAACATCCTCATGAAGGTCAACACGAAGCTTGGGGGGAAGAACGGCGTGATCAGCGGCCCGTTGCCGCGAGTGTCGGCGTCGCGCACGATCATCTTCGGGGCCGACGTGACGCACCCGAGCCCGATGGACAAGACTCGGCCGTCGATCGCAGCGGTGACGGCGTCCATGGACCCGAACTTCATTCGTCATGCGTCCGCCATCCGCGCGCAGGGCCACCGCGTGGAGCAGATCATGAACCTCAAGGATATGGTGATGGAGCTGCTGAAGCAGTTCTACCGCCAGACGCATGGGAAGCCCGACCGCATTGTGTTCTACCGCGACGGAGTGAGCGAGGGCCAGTTCCACATGGTGCTGAACTACGAGGTGACGGCGATCCGCGAGGCGTGCCAGGAGCTGGAGAAGGGCTACTTGCCGCCCATCACGTTCGTGATCGTCCAGAAGCGCCACAACACGCGCCTGTTCCCTACCAACCGGAACGAGGCCGACCGTAGCGGCAACGTGAAGGCTGGCACCGTCGTGGATACCGGCATCTGCCACCCGATCGAGAACGATTTCTACTTGATGAGTCACGCGGGGCTGCAAGGCACCAGCCGTCCGACGCACTACCACGTGCTGCTGAACGAGATCGGCTTCACGGCGGACGAGCTGCAGACGTTGACATACAAGCTCTGCTACACGTTCGCGCGCTGCACTCGCTCGGTGTCCATGGTGCCGTCGGCGTACTACTCGCATCTGGTGGCGTTCCGAGCTCGCTTCTTCCTGGTGGATGGCAGCGACACGGCATCGACGGTCTCGGGCGTGAGCGATACCGCCCCGGAGACGGACACGCGCATGTATGGCTTGCATGACGCGATGAAGGGCGCGATGTACTTCGTTTAGGCGTCGACGGCGGAGATGGTTCAAGCCAAGCGTCAGTGCGGACGGTGGAAGTGGCGCGAACGTCCGTCTGGCCCGCATTTGATTTGTGAGTCGTTATCTAGTTTTCTGTCTGTTTACCAGTCGTGGCGCGGAGTGAGGAGTGCGTCCCTCGAGTATAGCAGACTGCATGAGCCGAAGCGGAGGATTGAAGAACGGCATGTGTGAGCTACGTGCACTGCTGCTCAGGCCGCATTGCAGTTGTCCGGCAACAGCTAGATGGTTGATGTACGGTCCCATGCTAAAGGCAACAAATGAACGTAGCTTTAGTGTAAGTTGCTTGGGCTGATCGAGGCGATGCCGATCTGAGATCGATTTAATAAGCCTAGCAAAATGCAAGAAAAATATGAATAAACAATAAGGCGGCGACTACATTTGCTTGGCGGGTTAAACTGCATCGCATTAAGGAACGCAGCGCCAAGTTTCTCGCACTGCTTTTGGCGTTGGTTGGTTTTGGTGTTGGATGCCTCGACCTGAACCGTCAGGTTCCTGAAATCATCTTCCAATCCTAGTCAACATCTTCATCGTGACGAGGTTGCCACCCCCCAGGCCATCAACCTCATCTAAGCTTTCAACAAACTGTTGCGTTCGCAGTCTTCGTTTGCCAACCCAGCAAGGGCAGTGCTGGCGCAATTTTGGAAGGCAATATTTTTTAATCGATGTATTCTGTACATGTATTCTCAAGTTTACTGCACCGCTCCCGTGGCATGGCTACACGGGGTCTAGCAATCGAAGCCCAGCTCCTGTCGACGACGAATTCGCACCTTTTCGACTCAACGTTCCGAGCGCTATGCTAGCCATCCGGCGATCGTGCCGCATGTGACAAGGCGTTCTCGTTCGTGTGCTCCGTATCGAGTCGGACAGAATGCACAGTCCACGATATGCAAATGCGGATGTGCTCAGCTTTCTAACCACTCGCAGCCAACGAACGAAGTTTACTGTCGTTGCCCACTGAGCTCATTGAGCAACGACAGTAAACTGATGGAGTGATTGGCTCTCATGCTGAGCAATGAGCAATGCTCAGCGCTCCATCATGAATGTCCTGGACCATGGATCCCACGCCAGTCAAGGTTGCGTAAATCGTCTGCCGAGGGTGCTTGGTGGGTCGAGCGGCTTACCTAGTGAGCGCTGCTATCTGTCATTTCACAATTTGCATCAGTCGAGCAAGAACCTCAGCGCCCTACAATAATTCAAGCACCATGCAGCTCTTCCATGTCATGTTGGCGATGCTGGTCGTTCTACTAGCAGCCAGCGCCGACTTGACGTCCGCGAGCAAGTGTGGCGTCAAGACAGCGCATACCTCTGCCGCCATCGACGGCATTCCCACAGCGACGCCCATCATTACAAGTCAAGAAGAACGCAGCAAAGGAGCCACAGGAGCTGCCGTGGGTACAACCGGCGCCATCCCCGCCAACCCTCCAACTGACCAAAACCCCGACATGGTGATCAACACGACCTACAACGGCAACGGCCTCTGGCAGCGCATGCAAAAGTGGTGGAAACGCACGTTCACCAACGATGACAGCCCAACCCGTCGACTACGACAACAAACCAGCAGCAGAAACAGCAAGTAATATAATATACTACGTATTGTCCTTTTCATTTAATATGCCGACGCCAAAATCGGACTTCAAGTCCGATTTTCGTTTTTTAAAACTGAGGTTAGTGCTAGTTAAACTGAAAGAGGAAGGGTAAAAGGGACTAAGTATAGGTTTTTGCTCCACTTCGCATTCGATCATAAGGTCCGACTGTCAAACCAAAGCATAGTTTCAACTCCTCTATTGCGGTCAAAGCCCCCAATGGCGACGAGCTGGACACCAGTGGGGGATTTGCATGAAAAGTGCTAGCCATTTTACTCCGTAAAGCCTGTTTTTGTTGAGCAAATCGATCGAAGACCTTATTTTATGGCCGAACCCCAAACCTTCAACCAAAAGTGATACTTTTGGACGCTCACAAATTGAATCTATTGCTTCGAACTCTTCTACGAACGTAGCAAAACTCATACTCTCAAACATTGTGTCAGTCGGTCTGTTCATGTATGCTCTCTCAACAGGCTCAATTCGAATGGCCTCTTCGCTGGACGAATCTGCAATATCAGCAAGGGTTTCGAACTGGTGGGGGGTTATGCGGTAGAAATGGAGGTGGTGGCGCATCACTTTAACTTTTTGAATCGACCGAGATTTACTATGCATCGGCAGGTTTCGAAGCAATAAATATATTGCTTCCGGCGCACCGACTTCGCGAACAGAAAGGGTAGCGTTAGCGACGCGTTTCAGAATGGAATGGTAGGCAAGATCCGTATCACACCGCTGGATCGCTTTGGCAATCGCACGTCTAAACCGGAGGGTGTCAGACTCCGCTTTGCTAAAATAGGCACCGGCGTATTCGGCTGCTCCATACGAATTTCCAATCAGCTGCAAGTCCATGTTTGCACGCCAGCACGACAGCAAGTGGGGTGAGTAGTTGTTTATGGTTGACACCTCATGCTTTAGGTGTACTTTAAGGGATGGAGTTCCATCCGTCCCAACGCTCGTTTCTATGACAGTCCATGCCTGAAGTTTTTTGGGGTACCCGAAGCGGCGTTCTGAGCTCTTTTTTGCATGATGAATTTGCGAAACATTCGTGTTGCTGTACGCGTTGTACCAGCCTCGATAAGTCGCACGTCCATTCGTCGGTTTCGACATCTGGTGGTCTCAGTGCTAATATATCAATGTTATCCGCTCGGTGAGCAATACATGTCGAGCACGAACACGATTCTAGTTCTTTAAGCGTTTTTGAAAGTACCGAAATATGCTTATCTACGAATGCTGCAAGTTTGGAACGTCCCTCGTCTGTCTCCGAGAGTTTGAGAACGTCTGGTGCGCCTTTGATCCATAGCAAACAATGTATGTGAGGGGAGCCACGCTGCTGAAACTCAACACGCCAAAAATGATCAATGATTTCACCTAGGGGCTTAGCTTGACCGCATAAAATCGAATCGAAGAAGGCTATGAATCGTCTGTTAAAGTGTCTAGCGCTGATGTCAGGATTTTCATTTAGGTACTTCCTTCGGTCATTGTACGCAAGACGTCTGCATTCATCTAGCGTAAGTGAGGGATCGCACGCACGCGCGAAGTCTGGCCAAATTGTATCCGCAGCACTTAGCGTAAAAAAAAGGTCGGCCACCTTGTAGGCAGGACTCGATTCCCTATCATGGACATTAAATCATCCCGGGCATTTGACCAATAGAGCCTACTTCCGCGTACAACACGAAAAATGGTTTTAAGGAGTCCAACACTTGAATCGCGGCGCTCAGTTCTTCTTTTTCGTTTGTACGGCTTTCTGATCGTTTCACAACCAGCATTTCTTCCGCAACCCGCCGTTTCTTTTGCTGCTGTGCGGCTATCGGTACTTCGAACTCGTCTGACGAGACCGTCAATCTGTCGGCGCTGTATCAAGTTCATACAAAAGAACTTCAAGTTCCCGTGAATGTTAAATCGTCTGTCGTGCCACTTCATCAAGTGAGCGCAGTATTCTGCCAAGCCGTACTCGTGCATCGACTCGCAGTGTCGTTGGCGGGGTGATATCCGCCGTACCCATCAGGAAATTGTGAGGGGAAACAGTATTGCATCATCTGTTGCGTACATATTCATCAATAGGATCTCCTTGACTGCGCAGTTCCCCAATGGGGATGTCAGATTGTAACGATTGTACTCCAACAGCGTTCATAATTCGTTCCAATTCGCTCACTTTACTGTTTTGGTTTCCTTCCAACTCAAACGATTCTGTTAGGTTGTCTATAACATCTTCCATTTCGTGTTGCTCATTATTCGATACATTTTCACTAGTAATTGGTGTGTGTCGACTGCTCTTACTAACAGGAGGTTTACATTCATGCACGCATCCCTTACCAACACAAGCCGAGCATCGCTCGCGTATATTGTTTTGAAAAGTATCGCACGTATGAGTCTGCTTCACGTTGAGCTGTAAGCGGCAGCAGTCTGAGTGGTGTCCTTCCTCGGGTTCAATACAATCTTGGTATACGTTGGAAGATAGCCGTTCCTGCTCACTGCTGACTGTTCCCGGGTCATCTGCACAACCGTCATCGTTAAGGTTGCTACCAGTAAGGTCGAAATCAACCTCATGTCGAAAATCCGCCCGTCTGTCTTCTGATGTCGAAGTAGACAAATCGGCCCCAGTTGTTACGCTACGTGACGTTGAATTCTCTTTCTCAGCGTTTCTCTGGAGAGGGTGCCCTTGCAGCTCTTGAACCTCCTCATCGGTTACTGGAACGGTTGGTACATCGGTGCTGTGGTCGATTTCTTCTAACGCCCTAAGATTTATCTCCGAAGTGGTCACGTATTTGTACAGCGGGTTATTGGAAATCAGCCAGATCAAAGCACGGCGTATCAGATCGGGACGCACGCGGAAGTATTTAGTCGCTTTGTCTGATTTGGATGCTAGAGATACTACCCCGCACGTTTTCAGTGGCCGAGGCAGTTCTCTAACGGTCTTTCCGGGTTCATTCCAATAATTAATTGCGTTACCTCGCGTGAACTCCTGGCCATCACGATAGAGATTGACACAAGTCGTGAAACTGATCCCCAATCCAATCAGTCGCGTTTCATGCGATTCAAAACAGCCAATTCTTCTGGCACGAAGCCGATCCGAAAGCCACTGCAACGACTGAATTTGGGCGTCTTTCTCGCTTGCATAGATCTACAACATCTATCACAGAGCCATATATGTTGAGAATCCTGCTCGCAAGAACACGCAACGAGTCCCTCGGGAATAATCTCAACATCTTCATCGTCATTCCGAAGCGGAGCAAACAAATCAGAGCTTGGATCGTAAAATTTCAACACTGCGTTGGTTGAATTAGCCAGCTCTCCACAACCACCACACACACGAAAGAGGGGTTCGTCGATCGTATCGAAAAAAGCTGCCATTGCACACCAGGCATAACTAGGAGCCAGCTTGAGGTGAAAAGTGAAGAATAACGACATCGTTACATACATTTCTTGTCCGTCTCCAGGTTGTCTACCTCCGCTGTATCTATATCCCGCTTAGCCTTCTTACGACGCTTATTTTGAGGCAGTTGTGCGCGTTTGCATTCCGTTTCTTGGTTGCCTCTCTTCTCGCTTGACGGGCCTTTTGGTTTTCACTCTCAACCTCATCAATCGAAGCTTGCTTCTTCGGGTATCTTCGTGGCTTTGCGATAGTCGTTTGTTTGTTGCATACCCTCTTCAACGCTCGTTTAGCGGCCTTGGGACTATTGCCAAGCCTCGTAGCACGTACCATCGTGCTACCGAAATGCAATTTGAAAGTGGTGGCGCCAGCAACTTCGGCGCAAACATCTCATCACCTCGTACGCCAATTTTGACAAGCTGATACCTATTCAGCTGCAAGCAGTGGCTTAGGCCGCCCTTCCGGAGCTTCAACGATCTTGAGCGTTCGTTGCACACTACAACTCAGCTTGTATGCTCGGATTTTCCGCAAAGGCTAGCGGACTCTTTTTGCTTTGCCTTCACACCTCCCCCACCGCCCACTTGTTCAGAGCGTGCTCTCCACGTAGAGCATTGTACGTTGACGCGCGAGCGCTGCGAAGGCTACCAACAGCAAACGTATGAGTATCTGGTGCATTTATTCTATAGTCAACAGGCTTCCCGTGTTCGCACAGAAGCCGTAAAACTCCTCAGACATTCTTCCGTACTATTGGAGCTCCATCTCCACAGCTGCGACTGAGATGACCGCGGTGCGCGCGTCAGTGCACTGGCTTCAACGAAGATCGCCTTTCGGGAAGCTCTCCATTGGCAGCCAAACCGCTAGAAGCAGCGGCTTTCCGTCTGCGTGATCCATTCTTCGCGGCTCGCTGCATTGGTCACATTTGCGTTTATCATCGGCCCATATGAATGCACGCGCCAAGCTAACCTGTTGCTACTCTCGCTTTGCAGTCTCTGTCAATGCGCGGCCATCATCGAGTTGATTCTCGATTGTGCAGAACTCATCTTCGTTGAAACTAACGCATCTGCTGATTCGTTCTGCATTTTACTCCATCACACGCAACTTCAACGAAAGCGTTTCACGCATTCAACGTCACCAACCGCAACGAAGACGCCAGTCTGCGTGTCTTCGACGAATTCTTTCGTAAATAGGTGGCAGCTTGGTGTTCAGCCGCGATTCCAGCACCCTCGATGCCAACAACATGACACCTCTCGCGCTTCACGAAGCTACTGCATGCATCATCCACACTAGGTCCTCAACTACGCAACTAGATGCTAAACACAATGAACAACTTACGAGCTCGTTAGCGCTATTTGTTTTACTACGCACTGGCTGCATACGCTGGTCGCTCCCATATCTGCAGCTTTCATTCCTCCACGCACTCCTCGTGGCTTGCACGGGCTCAACCAAGCTAATGCAATGGACCCAGCCGCGAACATTGCTTGTGACCGGCTTTCATTGTCACGGCGGCAGGGCTCACCACAGAGACCCCTCCATACGGGGCTTCAAAGGCGCACCAACCTGTCGAACCTTGAAGCGATGTTTGTCTTCGAGCTGTACGCTTCCCTGCGCAACACCGTCATAGATACCGACGAGCTCAACTTGATGAAACTTGTACACCGTTCCAGGCTTAAACCCCATCTTAGACCCCCTCACTGACGCCCGCGGTGGATTGGCATCCGAAACAATGATCTGGGCGATAAACGACTTCCGCTTCGAAGGTGTAAGTTGGTTGAGAACGCTTGCTGTCGGCTCAAACAGTGCACTTCGGTCAACAACTGTAACGCGAGTACATTGGCCATCTTGAAGTCGGCGCGAGTCGAGACAGCGCATTTTTTTGATCGACACGACAACATCAGCAGCAGGGCGCGTGTTCAAGATGAATTCGCGAAAGCCCACCACCCACGAAAAAAGGTTGACCGCTTCTTCCTCTTTTTGCCGAAGCGCCTCACGCTGGATGGTTGCCAGTAGATCCATCGTTGGCTGTTAAAATGCTCAGTGCGCCAAAGAACAGGTAAACGAAAGTGAGGCTCGATCCCACGACAACGACCTTTGTGACGTACTGTAAGATATTCGTTTTACCGAGAAAGCGTGGCTACAACGCAGCGGAACTCGTACCGCTTCAGTGTGCAGCTCCAGCAGCTCCGGGTGCGCGTGGTGCGCTCCACTTCCGTCATAATGCATCTTGTCTTGACCTTGTGCTCGTCAGACTCACCTACTATACGTACCCCAGTGAGCCTCCATCGGCGTGACGTGCTCACCAGACGATAGCGTGACCGTTTCCACAGTGCCTCCAGTACCGCCGTACGAGAAGGTTGTCGCCGTTGGTGCCGACATCATGATACTCACTGCGTCTACACGTGAGCCTGCCCGCAGCGTGATCGACTTCACAGTCTGTCCACCCGCAGCCGACGCCACATCAGTGAATTGGTCCCCGTGGGGCCCTCCAACTGCGTTGCTCAGTCGAATCTCATCATTGAGTGAGAAGATTGACGAGATCGGAGGGTGTTCGGACAGCATGGCTCTGTCGTCGTCCAGGAACGCCGCATTCTCGTTGTTCCAGTTTTCCAGCGTCAAGGCGATGTAGTTGTTGCCGCGGAACAGGATCTTGTCGACGACTTCGCACGTGTTCGTCATTCGCACACAATGACGTTGGCACCTTTGGTGGGGTACACGCCACTGCGGACGTGTTCCATCCAGCCATCAGTGAGCCCCAGTTCCTCGACGAACTCGAGGATCGTATCGTCGGAGCGCGTGTTCGTGTCGCCCATGACAATGACGGCTTTGTCCCCATAGTTGGCGGTGATGTACGCGCTAAGCTGTGCGAGGTTGGACGCGCGAGCCACTTCGAACGCAGCCGTGACGCCTGCATCCGTGTGAAGATTGTAGAAGTCGAAGGTGACGCCGTCAGCAAGTTGCATCTCCAGGAACGTGCAGCCCTTAGGGGTTAAACAGTCGACGCCGTCGAACATGCTGCAGTCCTCCCACTTGGTGCGCGTCAAGTCGGTAATGTTGTTGACCGGGTAGTTAGACAGCGTGTTGAGGCCGTCGCCGAAGGGAACGCCACCGCTCGTGGCCGTGCGGTACAGATGCGAGTTCACCGAGTAGACGTAGGCGTGGTAGTGGAAGTCCTCCTGCACGTTCACGACGTCCCAGGCGCTGATGCGCTTGCCGATCTCGACGCTGTTCTCGGACAGATTACCGCTGGACAGCAACTCCGGAAGCCCCGCCACGTTTCCTTCGTTTCTCCAGCAGCGACCTTCCTGCAGTCTTCGTATTATACTTAAGTCAAACGACGAAATCAGTACGTCTGTTGAGTGTAGCCAAGAGTTTTTACGGACTTCTTACGGGGTCTCGACGGGTCGGATAAGCCTGATTTGTCGCCTTTACCAACTAAAACAGAGTGACCCATGCAGCAAATCAGAGCAGGCAGCCTTGGCGACGTGGGTACACGCCTAAAATCATGGCTGACAAATCGTAGCTAAATCGGGACGGTATCAGTTAATCACCTGATATCTGAGTCCGACTGATACAAAGCGACCCTTCCCGGGGTCCATAAACAGTCGCCCTCAGTTTAGCGACCGTTAACTCATTCGGAACCTGAGATTTTCGACGTTACTGTTTGAAAGCTCCGTCATCCGATATCGCTGGTTCCTAAACAGAGGTTGTTTTGCGCTTGAAGCGCTCTATGTCGTGAAATGATCAATCATCTCCCCTAACCCGCTTCCTATATCCGTCGTTTGAGTCCTGTAAGAACTTCTTACCCATCTTACTATGAAGGGTAAATGAAGTAGTAAATCAGACGTAAAAAGTATGTTGTGCGTTTCATTATAGGGGGGCTTTGCACCAATTATGAAGTGGATATTATCCACTTACGCTCGAAGTTTTCACAGATTATGTACCCATCGACTAATTCATGTCCAGCACACCACATCACCGTTCATCCATGACCACTTCCTCTCCTCCCCTCTTGCCACTATGGCGGCCTCGCAGCCCCACGCTGGCGCCCCCCAATGGAACGTCAAGCAGCTCAAGCAGATGGCGGCCGGTGGCGGCGCCGGCATCGTGGCCAAGACGGTGGTGGCGCCCTTCGAGCGCGTCAAGATCGTGTGCCAAACGGGCGAGAGCGTGGGCATGTTGACCACCACGCGCTCCATCTTCACCAGCGAGGGCGTGCTGGGCTTCTGGCGTGGCAACATGGCGGCCTGTGTTCGTGTGGTGCCACACAAAGCCGTGCTCTTCGCCTTCAGCGACTTCTACAAGGACCTCTTCCGCTCATTGGAAGTCTCGGGAAAAGGTCAGATGCCGGCTTGGGGGCCATTTGTGGCAGGCTCATTATCCGGCTTCACGGCCTCCATCATCACTTACCCGCTGGACTTGATCCGTACGCGCGTATCCGGACAAATCGGGGACAAGTTGGTATATACCGGTATCGTCCACACGTTCATGAGGACGTTGAAGGAGGAAGGACCGAGAGCCTTGTTTCGAGGGATCGGGCCCACGTTGTTCGGAGCTTTGCCCTACGAAGGCATCAAATTCGGGTCCTACGATATCCTCACGGGGATGTTACCATCGGATATCGACCCCAAGGCCGACTTTGCCGGCAAAATTGTGTGTGGAGGAGGCGCGGGAGTGCTGGCGACCATTTTCACGTACCCGAACGACACCGTGAGGCGGCGCTTGCAGATGCAGGGAGCTGGAGGAGTCACCAGGCAGTACCGGAACGCCTGGGACTGCTACGTGAAACTGGCCAGGAACGAGGGCTGGACGGTCTACTACCGAGGACTCACGCCCACGCTCGTGAGAGCCATGCCCAACATGGGCGTGCAGTTCGCTACGTACGACTTTTTGAAGAGCTTGATCGACTGAAACAAGGCTTGGAGGGGAAGGAGAGGTACGTTGTATGGGGGGAAATACACTACATGTGTCTTTACTGCTAAGCATCGCTGGTCTTGTCGTCGTTGTCGTCAGCGGCGACCATCTCACGAGCGAGGTCTTGCTCGTCGTCAGTGAGAACGCCTTTCAGAGCCGAGAGGTCCTTCATGAAGACGGTCTTGACGACAGCTTCGAGAGCTGCGCGACGGTGGGTTTCGCGCTTGACGCCCGTGGTGAACCTCTCCATGAGACTCGGACGCGCCGCCGCAGCTGCCAGCAGTTTCTCCTTGTTGCGCGCGATGGCCTTTTTGAACTGCTGTCGCTGCTCTCGAGCCTTCTCCTTGGCTACAGCGTCCAGGTCCTTCAAGTCCACGATGTTCCCGGCGTAGTTGTCACGCCGGACATTCTCGGATCGCTTGACTTGTGCTCGGACACGACGCGCCGCTTCCTCCCGTCGTCGCTCGCGCGCGTCGGCTTCGCGTTCTTCGCGCTGGCGTTCCTGTTGCTGCTTGGCGGCATCGGCCATGAGTTTCTGCACTCGAAGTGTTTCAGCTTTCGTGGGTTTGCGTTGGCTACCGGCCTCTTTCCCAAGGGAAGCGCGAGCTCGAGCCAACAGCTTCTCTTGAGCTCGCTTTGCATGCTGCTGAATGGCTTCCTCCTTGGCTTGAAGTCGCTCTTTGCGAGCTTCTTTCTTGGCCTGCAACTCGGAGAGCTTAGCAGCACGGGACAAGAAGAACGCAGCGTTCTTCTTCTTGGATGAAGCGTCCGTGTCCTCATTCAGAACCTCTTCTTCCTGGCTGCGTCTCGCCAGTTCCTTCCGCTTCTTCAGCGCAGCTTCCCAGTGCGAGTGCAGCTGATCGAAGTTCGGTACGGGCTTGGGTCGGCGCTTCCGACGTTCCGCTTCTTCCTCCGCTGCTGCTCGAAGCTTCTTCTTCAGCTTTACAGACATGTGCCCCACTTCTTCAGTGCCTTCACCGTCGGCAACCACGTCGTTCTTGCTCATCCTTGGCGGCAGTTCTGCGGCTTGCATCAACTCCTGCGCTCGCTTGCGAATCCGCTCCTTGCGCTTCTGTTCGGCCTCTTCGGCGTCCCGGGCAGAGAGATACGTCGTCAGCGGCACATCACGCGCCTTCGCTCGCTTTCCACGCGCTAGTTCAGCATTCATCTCGCGTTCAAGCTCTTTCAGTTGCTGAGACTTTCGCTGTTGTGCCAACGCTTGTCGCTCCAGAAGTTTTTGCGGTGGAGCTGCGTGGCGAGCGCGTTCGAGCCGTTCGGCCGCTTCCGTTGCGCGTTGCTCAGCCTCAGCCTGTGCACGAGCCTTCTCGTCGAAGAAAGCGCAAGATCGACGCCATTCCTGGCTGTCGTGAGTGCTACGAGCTGACCTTGTCGCGGAAGGACTGCGAGATCTGCTCTGACTCAGACGCCGCACGTGAGATGCCAGGGCGCTGCTTGGTCGTGATCTTGAAGTTTCAAGCTTGCTCCGAGATCGAGAGCGCCGAGGAAGTGGTTTGGTCGGTTCGCGTGAGGTGCATTCGACTAAATGGAAAAAGATAAGCAAGCTACCGACGCAGCGGTGAGGAAATACAAGTGGAAGCTTACCTTCCGGCTCCGAGCGCGGTCCTGGTGGAAGGGATTCGTCACCAGTCCAAGTCGGCCAGCCTGAGCGTTTGAAGGGGGAAGTCTGAACAGGGAAAGCAAGGTTAGTTGGCGGATTTACGCTCAACAACTAAACCGGAACGTGCTCACTGCAGGGGAAGCGGTTGTGAAGTATGGCGGTGGTGACTTCGCTTCTTCGTCCCATCCGATGAGTTCTGGCTCCTCGTCTTCTGTTCCCGAGTCGCCCCTTTCGAATGAATCCCCAGCACCAGTGTTGCCATCGGCACGTGAGTAGAATTCATTGTTGTCTTCGTCCGATCCGGAGCCTTCCTGCAGTAGAATATCCTGGCGTGACTTGGTCCTGCGTCCTTCTTCAGCGGTCTTTGCCTCATTTCGAGCCAATTGGCGCTGCTGGTCTCGTAGCTTTTGCTCCAGTCGACGCGCCTTGCGCTCGGCGTCTTCCTTCTCGCGTTGCAATCTCTCGAGGGCTTCAAACTCCATCCGCTGAGCCTCCTTCAGTTTACGTAGTTCTTCCAGTACTTGGTCCTGGAAAGACTGTGAGACTGCGTCAGCCAAAGAATTTTGCTCCTTGCCTGGTAGACGTTCGTCACCGCCACCGGAAGTATCTCGAAATGATTGTCCACTGCGGGAATATCGAGAAGACTTCAATCGATCTCCCTTGCTTTTGAGTCGTGGAGACCCACTTCGAATGGGGACAACGGGGGCTTCCTCTCTGCTTGATCTCGTTGTTCTTGTGTTCCCAGAGCGACATCGACGCTGGGCCTTCAGATCACTGATAATGCGCTCCACGTCTTCAGTCTACAGCAGGAAACAGTTAAACTCATGTCACGCATCGCTTGGGGAGTCGGCACATACCTCTCGCTTCTTCTCATCAACATCCAAGACTCTGTAGCGAGTGGCGTTGGCTCTGAAGTCGACTTCCTCCTCCTCGTTCCAAGCTGAACGACTGCGAGTCGACCGGGGTGTTGCCACTCGCGATTGCATCGTCGATGCAGTCGAGATGGCTGGACTCATAGTCAAGAAACAAGTAAGCCACGATGTGTAGATGGAGAATGAACTCCTTCCACCTCCAGCTCTCCAGCTCGTCTAGCACAAATTGCAATTAGTCACTTAGCTCCGCATCGAAATAGCGCTTGCTATTCCACTAAAAATACGAGTAGCCAGCCATGCGGGAAGCGGTCGAGATCTGCCGGTAGCTCACCCTGCTGCGTGAAAGGCAGTAGATGAGCCGGCGGCAGTACTGTAGTAGTTTTGCTCCGCGCAGGCTTCGGCACTTGAGGCTATCTTGCGGTTTATTTACTCGGACGCTGCAGCATCTGGTGCGATGAAGCCTCTGGCCGCTGCGAATGCCTTCTCGAGATCAGCCCAGATCACTGCGGGGTCTTCCTGGCCGATGGAAATGCGAATGAGGTCACGGTCGACGCCACAAGACTCCACGAAATCCAGTTCGCCGTAGTGAGCCAGCAGCGTGTACGGACAACACAGCGTGAAGTTAGTGCCTAGGCTTGGGCCCTTGGCAACGTCCATCGTGTTGTAGAAAGCCTTGGCCGGCTCCAGGCCGCCAGGCAACAGGATCGAGAACAATGGGCCGTAGCGAGGCTTGTTTGCCCCGTCCAACGCGTTCAGGAACGGGTCGTACAGGTTCTCAGCGTCGCCCAACATGGGGTAGAAGACTTCCTTGACTAGCGGGTGCTTCAGCAACCTCTGCACAATGTCGGCCGTGGTCGCGTTCGCCCTGGCCAGACGTTCCGCGAGGTTCTCCGACTGTTCCAGCAGCGCCTCGACGTCGTCCTCAATAATGAACGAGTCTTCGGGGTCGAAAATGGCCTCGAGTTCCTTAAACTTGGGTCCCTCCGGATTGAGCACCACGCTGCCACCCATAACGTTGCCCGTGCCGCTGAAGATCTTGGACAAGCTGGTGGCCACGAGGTCCGCGCAGCCGTGCTTCATCGTGTTGACGTTGTAGGAGCCCACGGTATCATCCACCACCAGCACCGTGCCATTATCATGTGCGCACTTGGCCAGTCTGTTAAGGTCGGGCATGGACAGCAGCGGGTTGCCCGGGAACTCGGTGAAAATGCCGAGCACCTTCTCGTTGGCCACGATCTCCTCCACCTGCTTCATCTCCGTCTCTCCACAGTTAGGAAAGAAGTGCACTCCTTCAGGACACCACTCTTTCCTGGCCAGAATCTTCAGTGTATCAACGTAGGGGAAGCCCACGAGAATGCTCTTGCACTTCTTCCCTCGAAACTTCTGCAAGAGCCTCACAATGGAGAAGATGGCCCCCATTCCCGTTGGGTACAGGGCCACCTTGGCCGCGTCCTCCGACGGTAGGTACAGTCCGGCCACGCGCTTCTTGAGCGCCAGGTGCTTAGCCGTCTCCCTCACAGCAGGAACTGCTACGTCCTCGTCACTCCTTAACAACTGCAGCAGCCTCAGAGCGTGTCTAGAGGACACGATCTCCCCTGAATGCTGCCAGAACGACTTGGCCGTGTGGCCAAAGCGGCGCGGGAAGCGTACGACGTGAAGGGCCTGCTTAATGACGTGAACCGAAACGTCATCGATGGCCACGGAATCGGCGTTACTGGCCACCAGGAAGAGCCGCAGCCGCTCGGCCACAGCGGCGGTGGGCGTGACCATGAGCTCCCAGACCTGGCGGTCGTCCTCCGGGAAGACCTGGGTCTGTACGAGCGTGGCCAGTTCCACCACCAGCGGATGGCGGAAGAAGCGCGGGTAGCCGCAGGCCATGGCGGCCAGCACTTCAGGCCGGCCCTCCTCGTAGCCTACGACGTGGGACCAGTCGGGCATGGACACGGATAGCGCGTGGGTATCTTCCGGGGGCAGCGAGATGCCCAGCGGCTGCGGCGTCAAAGGAGCCATGGTCTGAGTCTGATTCTGCTTGGGAGCTTTGACTTGAGCTCCTGGACAACAAAGCGAAAGTGAGTGAACGGACGGAGCTCCTCGTTTTTAACGCGCTGTGATTGGTTGATTATGATTTTGTTTTAAACGGCGGGAAACTTCTGGTGGCGAAAAGCGCGTGCTTGGCGCGCAATCTGGCGGCGCAGTAGATGGCTCTCTCCGGGCGCTGTGTGCTACTGTACCGGTAGAAGCTGATGGAGATTTTCGTTTGCCTGGGTTGGAACCACAGCTGACGCTTCTCTCGGCCACGCGTTGTCTCCTTAGAAAAGTTTATGATACCGGCAGCGGCAGGTGAGTTCGAGACGAGCTTGCCCGATGACCAAGTTACAACGTGCTTCGACCTTCGCATCGCCATGGTGCTTCACCGTCGAACGCTGCTTCGTTTGAAGACAAGGTGCAACCACGGCTAGCACGAGAAGGATCAGATTTATGTTGCTGTAAGTTCCACCCACAGCAGGAATTTCCTGTCCAGTTCTGCATGGATACTATAGCATCAAGTGGCTAGACCTCCTGCGATGACTTCTTCCGCTCAAGCCTGCCCACTTGGATACCCCAGTCTCTCTCATCCCAAGGAGCTTCCGACGGGACCACAAAATCGAGCGGCACATTGCGATCTCCATGTTGCTGCTCGAACGTGGTCAACAGCGGCTCGACGCGATCTCTCCACTTGGGATCCGGAATCTTGAGCTCGAACCCGATCGCTTGCAACGTGTCAACCGATCGGGCAGTGTAGTCGAAGTAGTTTCCACGGTGGCGAATGCTCGCAACGCTAAATCCAAGGTTGAGTCCGTGCGCTTCAACCGGCCAGACAGATTCTTATGGCACCACAAAAAATTTCGGTACTTGAGAATGCCCATTCTCTTTAAAGTACGTTTTCAGTGCTGGCAAAATGCGGTCATTCCACTCCGTCTCGAGGATATTCCACACAAACCCCAACTCCTGCAATCGATGCTTATCCCTGGAAACTTGGGCGGAGTAACACTTCCCACAACGAATATTACTCATAACGTCCCGGAGCCTTAACCCCCACGTCTGTACCGGCCAACGCTTGCTCGAAGGTACCACAAACCCAATCGGAACACAGCAGTGGCCTTCAATTCCACGGAAAACCTGCAGCGCCGGCAAAATACGTTCGCTCCACTCCCTCTCGGAATGCTTCCACACGAATCCCAACTCATCCAACTCATGAAGGTCTTCACCCACACCAAGTTGACCAGTGCGAATTGCACTAACAGTATTTCCCAGATGCATACCCCACGCCGCCGTTGGCCAAGGCAAAGACGATGGAACCCTGAAGTTACGGCCCACATCGCAACGGCCAAACTCTTGTCGAAACACCTTGAGTGCAAGAATCAACCTTTCGCGCCAGTCGTGATCGGATAAAGTCGAGTCGTGGCAGAACTTGATCCTCTCCAGTTCTTCAGCGTCTGCTTTCACTTGCTTGGCAAATTGTCCTCCGATACGAATGTTAGCCACCTTCGCGCCCAGCAATTGTCCCCACAGCCGCTCCGGCCACTTGGGATCTCCCTTCGGAATACGGAATGCTTGAGGAATATCTGTGTTTCCATTCAGGTCGTAGAACCGGCGAAGCGCAGGTAACACGTAGCGGTCCCATTTGTACTGGATCAGATCCCAAGCGAACTGCATCTCCTCCAGCTCTCTCCGCAGCGTCGGCTTGATCTTCTTCCCCCCTTTTCTCCACTGCTTCCGCAGCCACTCCGCGTGCTTGCCCAATGCATACCCCACGAAGCTTCCGGCCACGCATCGTCTTCAGAGGGAACGACGAATGTAACGGGCACCATCAAGTGCCTGTTGCGGGCGAGGAACGTGAGGTAGGCAGGCTTGACGGCCCTCTCCCACGCAGCGACACTGACCGAGGAAGGCTTGTCCCTGACGTCACCATCTTTGGTCTGTGAGGAGAAGAAGCGGATGGCGTCCACCGCAGCCAGGCAAGAGCCGCGCGGGGCCAACGCCCCACTGCGGCGACTCCGTGCCAGCCTCAGCATCGCAAGTTCCGACACCCCCAAATTCGGTTCTCTTTTTAGCCAATCAAGAATCAGTTGGACAAACCGCAACAACTAATGTTGCCTTTTAACTTGGCAAAACGGAGGACTCGATTCTAGCTCGGGTTGTTGTTAGCGTGAGCGACGCCCAGTTGCAGCATCACTGTGTGACGGCCGTGCTGGACGAGCTGAGGCGGGTGGATGCTCGCGTGCTAGATGTGTTGGCGGCGCTGCAACAGGCGGTGAAAGTGGCACAGCGCGAGCTGCATCAGTCGCTGGTGCTCAATGGCTCGGAGCAGGTGAAGTCGCCCTTCCGCCACTTGGACGAGTCCTGCAACCAGATCGGCCCGCTGCTTCGACTACTGCACCAGAATATGGATGCAATGCAGGCTGCAGCACCGGAGCAGTTGGCAGTGACTGCTACCAATGCTCCAGTCAGTCTAGACCACAGCCGATGGAGTGTCCGATGAGTCATCCAGTGATAGCGACTTTGCGCCTGATGAAGAAGAAGACGATGGGTGGGTGGTGGCGGGGACGACGCAGCCCGAGAGCAGCAAGAAGCGCAGCGCGGCGATGCTGGACTTGTCGGCGCAAGCGACGAAGAGGAGGAGGAGGACGGAAGCTGTACGGGCGGAACTGGAGAGGGAGGCGTGGGAGATTTCACGTATCCACAAGGATGTATACACGGTGACGTCCACAATGAACTTGCACGTTTCGTGGAAAAAACGTCTACAGCCCTGCACTGAAAGAAATGGAGTCTGGCAGCAGGAGATGGCATTTCTCCCGTGCTTGGACCTCATGTCGTTTACCGAAGGATGCATCCTCATCGGACGTCCTAAGGTGTAAGTCCATCCAAGACCTTCAAAAGGTAGCCGAACCGGTGACCCAGATTACGGATGAAATGGCGGCTGATACAAAGCGACATGCTGGAGAAGTACTTCCAACCCTTAATCAAAGGGGCCACAAGGATTTTTGCTGCAGTCGCTGCAACAGACAGCGGTCAATGCAACAACTCTTTACGCCTGCTGGCACGTTTTGGTGCTGGCGCTGGCCTCTCCCGAACACAATATATTCTCGAGGAGCTGCTGTACCTTATTTCGGCTGGCGATGACAAGAGCGCTAGTTCCGCGAGAAAGCTATGGTAGTACGCGAGTACTCTTCTTTGCTTGAAGTGGGAAGCGATGACGACTAACTTGACATTTGTGTTGACACGTGCACAGACTCATTCCGGGTATTCTTAACCTGTTTCCGCGCTCCTACTCGGCCACATTTCGCCTATCTTACAGGTGAACCGGAGCAGAAAGGGAAGAATGACAAGAAGCCCAAGCAGAGAAGCAGAAACTCCCAGCGTTAAGCTTACCTAAAAGGCAAGCCACTACGCGGCGGGTCCGCAATGACAGGCATCAGCACCAGCAGCTGCCAATGCTTGTACAACAGCTTCTCGGCACGGTAAGCCATCTGCCTCCCCAACACAAAACGAAGTTAGCGGAGGAGAGGAAGCAAACCTGGCCTGTTCACCTGCAATTCTTGATCCTGATGGCTCCAGCTTCAGCATGGTCGCAAGCTGGTTTTGTTCGCAGGAGTCGTCACACCCGCGCCACGCTGTTCTGGGACCATGTGAACTCGATGCCTCAAGACGAGAAGATCGCCAATACCACCGTCATGCTGCGCTACAAGCGCACTCTCGTCAAGATCCGCAAGACTGCGGAACACCACGACCGCGGCCTCTTCATCCGCATCTGGGGAAACCACCGCGTGGTCTCGCAGCTACAGGATTTGTCCCACACGCTGAATGATCTGTTCCAACTCATTGGACCACATCCAGGCCCTGAACGAGTTCCGCTGCACCGCAGCATTCCAAGAACTGCGTCATGTTGCAGAAGATCTCGGCGCCATTCGAGCCGCACTTCAAGCTGAAGGCTGGCAGGAAGAGCTCAACATCCTATGAGGAGAAACTCAACCGAAGAAATGCCCGACGAACAAGCTGACCTTGCCAGGAACACATTCATGCGAGCCGAGTCCATTTTGGCGGAGAGGAACGTCGTTTTGCCTCTCATCCTGGTGTGGGGTTCATCGCCAGGGATGAGGTGGACTTTGATGATGAAACAGTCTTTGATAGAGGAGCCTATGCTACTGCCCGGGAGAAGGAGGCCATGGCACGGAAGTCATCGTCAAGTGCCTCATTGCAGACAATGAAAAGGCGGAAAAGGAGTTCAAACGCGAGTCCAGAGTCTGGTTCGGACTGGACCACCCCAACGTCGTTCGGATGTATGGCGCTTGTCACGAAGGGACCCCGATCTTCTTCGTGTGTGAGTACGTCGTGAACGGTCCAACGTGAAAAGAGCCCGGAGCAGATCCATCCAGTGGGTCATGATGTCCATGCTCAATGGTGAGGCTCACCGTCGCCCCGAAGGCATCCGGGATGAAGAATGGGAACTCGTGGAGCGGCTCTGTGACCTCAACTGGAAGACCCGCATGACACTCGACGAAGCGCTCGACACTCTCAAAACCTTCGCCGACGTATCAGCTGTCCAACTTCACCTTGTCGGATCCGAGCTAGTGTGGCTTTGTGTACATATTTCTTCAATCCAAACCGTTTATGGTGTCTTGTCCTAGCTGGTATCCATCCCTGCAGCGCTCTCGTCAAGTCAATGCGTCCGTTTTCCAAGTTCCATCCGTTATCTGCTCACAAGGCGTCCGTTTTTCGAGGCTTGGGTCGCCTGCTCCTTCATTCTGCGTCGTCACCGAGCTGCTCGATCCCGTAGCTGCAGCCTTTGATCTCCAACGTCCATGGTCAAGAAGGAAACGCAGCCGTTCCATACGTTCACCATGGCGTCGAACCAACCGGAGGCCCCTTGGTCTGCAGACGAGCACCAGCGGTTCCTCTTGGCACTCGAGCAGTTTGGCGGCGGCCAAAGCTCCAGCGTCGGTCACGCCTGGCACGCCATTGCGACGGCCGTCGGCACTCGAGACATGATGCAAGTGGTGCTTCACGCTCGCCTCTACTTCAGTCAACTGCAGCAGCTCAACATGCACCAGCGACAAGAACGGCAGTTCGTGCAGAGTATGGATCACCGCTGGACGCCTGAAGAAGACGCTGCATTTGAGAACATGTTGGCTGCGTTCACCTCGTCCGCCGTGTGCTACCCGTGGGAAGTCATGGCCTTCCGTCTTCCAGGCAAGAGCCCCTATGACCTGAAAGAGCGGTACCAGAAGCTCTGCTACGACGTGGCTCGGATCGAGGCAGGACAGCACGTGACGATGCATCTCGGCCAGTTTCCAAGACACCCGGGGCTTCCCTTGTCCACCAAGGCAGCGGCCATCGGAGAAAGCGGTCGGTTGGCGTCGCAGATGACCTCCCCGTGTGTACTTGACAGTGTTATCACGCTTACCCCGTCTGAAGAGCAGATCTTGGTGGCGGCGATGGCCGACGTGTTCGTGCCGCCTGAAGCTCCGGCGGATTTACTCGCCGGCATCGCGTCGGCGGTCGCTGCGTTCACCAGTTCGAACGGGAGGTTGCCGCCGCAGCGTACACATCCGCTATTCACCAAGGACCAGGCGCTCGAAGTGCTCAACGGGTTGCTCGCAGCACAGCAGACGGACCCGCAGGTTGTTCTGGAGACGCTGGCGGTGCAGCTCCGACTCCATCCACGAGCGTTGAACGTCTCTGCCGGCGTGTCGTTCAGCTCCAGCGCGGCGAACGAGGCGGAAAGTGCCGAGCCGAACTTGCACCTGTTGGCGTCGACGGGCTTGACGTTCGGATCGATGCTTCCGTCGCCGATCGGGTCGGAGTTTGGCGTGTCGTTCGAAAGCACAGGCACAACGCCACGGTATTTGAGCGGCTTCGGACTCTTGTCGCCGTCGCCGCGTTTACCAATGAAGCATGGGAGCAATGCTGTCACTCCGTTGCCACCGTTGACGCCGAGTGGACTGCGAAAAAGTACCAACAACAACGCTACTAAGTCCTGAAAAACGAGACAGCACTTTGTACAAAACTTACGACTATCTGGCCATCGTTGGAAGCGGCCAGCATCAATTCTTCTTCCTCCTTCATGTTCGTTTATTAACTCTTAGCTCCACAAGCCCAAGAGCTTTGCCTGCCCTTGAAACTCTTCGATCGTGGTCGCTGGCGGTAACGAATCGATGCTCTTCGGTTGTGCTGCAAGCAATTCAGCGTTCGGACCGGTCGACGCCTCCTTCTCTCTCCGCTTCCGATCAATCGCCGCTCTCTTCTTCTGTCGTTTAGCAGAAAGGGACAGCGACCTGCTCTTGGCATCGTCAAGACGGGGTTTCGAGTCTTGACCTCGAGCTCCATACAGCCCTGCGGCCGATACGGCTGCCACAAGAGCCGCCTGTGTGTCTGTCGCCCTCTCACTTCCTCCAAGCGCAGTAGACAACGACGAAGTGGACGTTGAAGAAGCAAGGCTCGACAACTGCGACGGAGGTCTGGACACCAGCGCAGGCTGAGCGATCTTTCGCTCACTTGACGCATGCTCCGAGCTTCTCACAGACCCTTGTGGGTCGCACTCCGGCGTGCTCTTCATCAAGCAAGGCGAAGATTGAGACCCCAGCATGACGAGCTTCCGCACGTCGACGTTGTTTCGCTTCCGCGCCGCTACATCTTTAAATTTCCGAGCTGCGTGGACGGCGTGCGTCTTGCGAACGATGACACGGGACAGCGGCGAAAGCGTGTAGCTCGGCACCATTGAAGCGCCTAGCTTCCGTGCTGAAGTGCCGTGAGATAGCTCCGTCAATCGAGCCACATCAACTTGGTTCTTGGAGGCCCCAGTCTTGGCTTCGTTGCTGTGCTCTTGCTCTTGATTTCCTTCGTGCTTCGGTGGAAGAACCCGAGCCCAAACGCCATCTTCTTCGCCTTCGCGCTCCTCCGTTTCGGTCATTAACGCCAGACTCTCTTCCGGGTCGAGTTTGTCAAAGAATCGCGTCTCCATGTACTCGCGCGCTCCGTCGTCTCGCTGACTCTCCGTTTGAGCGCTTTCGTCACTCTTCCGTGCGGTGTTTTCAACGTGAGCAGAGTCATTCGCTATGCCCCTGGCTAGTTCGCTAGAGGATCCAGCGAGATCAGCCGTGATCGTTGGTAAGTGAGAAGGAGGAGGCGTGCTAGCATCAAGCTCGGCTTCGAACTTGTGTTCGTCAAGCGAACTACCAGTCGATAGTTCGATGGTATAGCTTGGCAATGCAGCGAACTGTTTGTGTCTTTCCCCCAATACAAGCGGCGGTCGCTTCAACACGGCAGGTTCTTGCTGACTTCCACGTCGAGACGCGGGGCTGGGGCTGGCACTTGCCATTCCTGATGTCGAGGAGTCTAGGGACAAGTTCAACAGCGCCGAGACCGCACCAGACTCGACCTTGGGCGAAGGTCCTGATAGATTAGACAGTGCCAGCGTGCAGTGTTCGCGGATCGTGTCGTTCTCGAGTTTGGCGAGTTGAATCAGCGCTGGCATGGCTCCTTCGTCTACCATCTTGACCGAGTTCTTCTCCTCTGGGACGATGGTGAGGTTGCAAAGCGCTCCAGCGCAGCACTGCAGCGTGCTGGAGGAAGCGAGTTTGACTGCCCGGTACGACTCGTTCACGAGCATCGGAGTGACACCGAGTTCCACCAACTGCGAGCGATAGGCGGGGACAGACGAGAGCGCCCACAAGCTCGCAGCACAGCGCCAGCGGGTTTCCGGTAGCTGGTCGTCACTCATCAGCGCTCCGACGGCACCGATCACGCTGCTTTCTACCAGGAACGGCGATGGTCTGGGCGTGAGCACCAGAGATCGAGCTCTTCCATGAAAGTCTTGGGCCAGCGTGGGGGCGAACACAATGCTGCAAAGCGCGTCTGCGCAGTCGAGCGCCGAGTTGACGTCTTGCTGGGCGACGACGTGGTGCACCAGGTTGCAGAACAACGCCAGAATCGGCGCCGGTTGCTGCGAAATGGAGGACGCAAAGCCCGCCACGTGACTGAGTTGTCGGAATAAAATACACACGAGCGCGATAAACTCTCGATCGCTGGCGAGATGCGACTCGGTTGGGAGATCGCCAGGGTGTTTCGAGTCGAGAATGCCGTTCAAGTGCGCCACCACGTCCTCCTTGAGCATGACTTCAAGCAGCTCCGTGTTGTGCGTTAAACAGCAGAGCGTCAGCACACAGGTTTTAATTGCTTGGGACGAATACGAGAGGCTCTCGACGTTGTCTCCTCCTTCCGCATGGATCTGCAGCATCTGCGTGAGTGCACACGGGATGTCCGCGGTTTGAAGGAGTTTGCGAGTATCTTCATGCCACCCGAGCCAACACAGCGTTGCTGCAGCGTATACGGCACATTCCGACGCGTCGCAGTCGCCTTTGGACGCGTGGAGGTTGAGGAACTTCAAGACGGTGGCCAAGTTGAACGAAGACGCGACTACCATTCGACTATCTTCACTTTTTGCCAGCGTGAAGAAGACCAGAGCCAGCGATTTCTCGGCGCAGTGGATTTTACAATGCAGATGCCCGTGGCCGTGTTCATGAACCTCCGAGTAGTGATCTTCATACATGGAGATGCGATGCAGAGCGTCCAAGATCCCCGTTTGAACGCTTAGCAGTCGAGAGTTCTCGTAGTACACGAGTTCACTTAGTAACTCCTCGTGCAACGAAGCCAGTCGCCTCCCTTCGGCGTCGGAACGTGGCGTTTCCGAGTCGTAAGTCATGAGTTCAAACAGGGAATGGAGCGACGAGCGCTCCGCACAAAGCGCATTCCGTCCGACTGGATGGTTGAGTAACTTACCGAAGATCATGGTAACGAGGATTGCCACTTGCTTGGAAGCCAGGCCAGCGTACGCGGAGAGGATCTTTACGAGTCCTTCTTTCACCATGTGCTTCATGGTCTCAGCGTTTAAGAGGTTCAGTAGCGCTCGAATACACGTCTCTTTCGTCGAAACACTGACCGCTCGAACCATACTGATCATCATTAACACCCCGACGGCGCCTTCTCTGACGAGCGCAGCCTCGTTACCACGGATACAGGACAAGTTGCACAGGACCTTGGCGCAGTTCCGCTGGCTGTCTTCACTGTACGAGTTGCTGAGCACTGCCACGATGGCCACAATGCCCGCCGACGCCAGGGTTTCTCGGATTTCCGGCTCTACGGACAGATTGGCGAGCGTGATGGCACAACAGCGTTGGATAATCGAGTCCTCTTTGATCTTGGCTAGCGTCGCTAGTACAGAGATCACGCCCATGTGCATCAACGCCATGCAGCAGCTGGGATGGCACGAGACACTGGCGAGAACGTGGCAGCAGGACGCCTTGCTCTCCTGGTCGTGAGACTCCACACAAGTCGAAAGCACCATTTCAATCGCCCCCACTTCCACCATAATGAGCGAGCACTGCTCATCGCGACACAGTAAGCTCAAGCACGAGCAGCAGAAGCGCTCAACCGCGACGTTCGAGTGTTCCAGCGCCAGAATCCTCGTCACGCATCGCACCACGGCAGCGTTGCAGACGTACGGCGCAGTATGAGAATCGGCCGCCAAACACGCAAACGCAGCGGTACAGCGAGCTCGGACTTCACTCAGAACGCTGGAGGAACGAGAACTGACCTGGTTGGAAGTAGTAACACCTTCTTCATCCGGGATACTGGTAAGGAATAATAGGGCAGGGATCACCCCTGAATCCGTGACTGCCACACGGGTTGAGGCCTTATCGCACAGTCCGTGGAGAGCTTTCGAGAAGAGGTTGCGTCTCTCGAAAGACTGGGCTGGTGCCATGCTTAACTGGATCAGAGACGTGATCGCTCCGGCCGTCACGATGTCTGCGGCGGCTTTCTGAACGCTTAGCAAGTTGCACAGTGCCAGCGTACACATCTGCTTTGCGTCGTCTCCAGTGGATCGTCGAGACAGCGACGATAAGGTATCCACGGCGTCTCGTTCAACCAGCTTGACTCTCGAGTCTTCGCAGCACGAGACGTTGTACAGTGTACGAGCACAGACCTGTAAAAGGTCCTCCTCCTTCGACGTTGACATCTCCTCGGAAGCACAGTCATCGCGCTCTTGATCATCGCTGTTCCCCACTCCGCGACACAATTCGTTCACCAGCACCAACAGTCCTTCGAGCACCATCCGTATCGAGTTGCCGGGGTCTTTACTCAAGTTCCAGAGCGTGATTCCGATCAAACACTTCGTAGTGATGGCACTGGACGCGCCTGCAAGTGCCACTAAAGTGCCCATACATCCTTTGGCCACCATTTCGTTTCTACACGTTGGAACGCGCGACAAGTTGAGTAGAATGTGAGCCAAGAGCTCCTGAATCAACGCGAGGTTCGGGTGCAGCAGTGAAGTGATGGCACTGACGATGCCTTCTTCCATGAGACGCAGTCGGATTCGCGTCAGGTTGGATAAGTTGCAAAGCGCCTTGGCCGTGATATCATCGTACTCCTCTTCGGTTCTTCCAGCAAAGGCGTTGCTACCATTTCCGTTCCGTGTGGAAGTGAGCGCGATGAAAGCCTTGAGCACGCTCTCGATCTTGTGGTAGGACTGCGAGACGCACGTGAGGTTGAAGAGCGCACAACGGCAGATGTGCGAGACCTTTTCGTGCTCGTTGATGAGCGTCGAGAGCGCACTCACAGCTCCGTCCTCGACCAGCAACCCTTCCTCGCCTTGCAGAGAGCACAAGTTACACAATGTGATGGCACAGGCCGTCCGAATCGTCTTGTCTTCCATGTCGTTCACGATCTCCGCCACAGTCGTCACTGCACCTTGTTGTACGATCACGCGACGCAGTTCACTGAGGTGCGAGAGGTTCATGAAGGCCGTCACGCAGTTCAACCGCGTGATCCTGTCGCCGTCTTTGCAGAGGCGTATCAGCGCCTCAACCACGTTCTCCTCCACCATCAGTCGAGCGTTTTCCGGGTTGAAGCTCCAGTTGCTCAGCGTCAGTGAACAGCGCTGCTGCTGCTTGCGTTGTACACTAGTCAACGTCGATCCTGGCTCGTCGTCTTCACTTAGACTGGCAATGACAATGGTCGAGCCTGCTCGACGGGACGGACCGGACCCCGTCACTTTGCCGCCTGCTACGACGGCAAACGCGTCCGACACGCCGTCTTTCACCACGCCGCGGCCTTCCGCTCGCCCGAGTTCTCCCCACGGGAGATTCGCCAGGTTAAACTCGATCTTTTTGCCTCCACTGGACGCTACGGCCTGGTAACTTCGCTTCATGCGGGACATGTACAGCATGCCGTCGATGTAGTCGCCGCGGGTCCCGAACCTGTCCCCGATGTACGGCTTCAAAGCCTGCGACGAGTACTCGGTACCAGCTCTCTTGCGTCCATTTTTCCGGAGTAACTGCGCCGTCTTGGTCATGGCTGGAAAGGCGACGGCGGCTTGTACAGCCGACGGAACGGTTTGCACTTGTTGTGTAGCAGCAGCTTGAGCGTAGAGTGGCAGCACCGAATTGGCTCGAATGGACTGTCTTCGAGTTGTCGGACCTCGAGAAGCCGATGCGAACCCGTTGCTGGTGTGTGTAGGCGCCGGTGAAGCGGGTGCGAGCTGCTGTCGGGTTGGCTGGGGGATGAAGCGTCGAACTGCCCGGTCGGCGTATTCCATGGCGAACTCGTTGCTTCCGAAGGAATGCGGAATGGTTTCGTTAGATGAAGGCGCGATGCTGGACTCCACCAGTAGTTGGAAGACCCGATCTCGGTCTTTTAAGTACGTGGCGGTGCTGGCTGCTGGAGGTGTAGATTTCTTCTTCAGAGGCTTCGTGGTTGGACTCGGAGCAACAGTGGAGCCTTTGGAGCGGGTGGCAGGTCCGTTGTCGCCCTCATCTTTGGCAATAGAAAAACTCGAGCGACCGTCTCTGTGGGAAGGAACGACGCCATGCAGCTCTCCTGCGAGACGAGCCTTTTCTCGATTCCAGAGCGACGAGAGGTCCATGGAAGGCACAGGCTCTCGTTGCTTCCTGCCACTGCGGGACAACTGATCAAGTTGGGACGCTCAAGAATAGCGAGCTGCGCGTGGGAAACGGCTGTCGGTTGTCTAAACACAGCTGAAGGAAGTGATGCCTTGCCAACGGTGTCAGCACTGCCTGCTAAGCTGGAGTCTGTATCGCGCGCCATCACTCTTCAACCGAGCGCCAGCAATGGTGTGGGAATGCCATCACTATCATGAACTCGTTTGGTGTTGTTGTATAGGGCCAACGGGAATAATATGCAGACATGTAAAATCTCAAGAACTAACAAAAGTCCCCCTCGAGTTGGCGGCTCCGGATCGCTCGCTTCTCTTCCTTGGGCTCAACTATATGTCCTAGTAGCAGACAATTGGCCACATCTACCGCAGTAGCAGCTCAAGCAACGCGCTTGACTGCCCTCGAACTTAAGCACAAAAAATATTTCATAAAGCTGGTGGTGTCGTTCGTGGCGGTGACCATCTTGTTGTTGTAGATCAGTGACTCGATTGCTAGAGTTCCATATATCGGTAGTCTTTTGTTCTCAAGAGACTCTTGATCACCAGATCCTTCATTCGCCCGACAGCGTGGAGAGATGAGGATAACAACAGCTTCTGCTGTCTCGGGGTTTGAATTGGTAGTGGATATCGTTCCCACTGAGCAAGGGTTTCTCGAATACTCTGGTCGTTAACGTACGAGTCTCGTAGGGCGAAGAACCCAAGCACCTTGACAACTTGGTCCACCTGGAGGCGGTCTTCTGGCTTGAAGCAGCACATACGCTGGACGAAGTCCCATTGCAGATCGGAGAACAGAGCAGGTCGTTGGGGTAAGTGACCCTGTGTCACTTCCCAGACGACCGTCTGATCAGACGTTTTACCCCAAGGAAACGCCCCACTCAACGCCTGCAAGATGCACATTCCAAACGAATACACGTCCGAGGCAAATGTTGGTCCAGAATCCTTCAAGCACTCGGGAGCTTTCCATCGGAAGGCTCCTTGAGCTTTTCCTCCATCACTCGTACTCAAGCAGCTCAACCCAAAGTCAATCAGCTTGGCTCGGTTCTCATCTTTCGTGACCAGGATGTTGTCGCACTTTAGATCTGCATGCACGATGCCATACCCATGGAGGCCTTGCAACCCGACCGCTGCGTCGTGCAGAAATCCCCAGATCTTAAGGACTTTGCTTTCAGATGGACAGAATTCTTTGGGTTCCTTGGAATCGTCGTCCTTTTTAACGGAGCAGAACTCATCGAGTCGTCCGCCATCCACGAGGTCACACACAAAGACCTGACAACCTCGACAGCAAGCGCCGAACAAGCAGACAATATTGGGGTGCCGCACACGGAACCAGAGATTCGCCTCTTCTCGAAGGTTCTGACCTTGATCAACCCTATTCAATTTCTTAAGAGCTACAGTAGCTCCGAGCCACGTTCCTTTCCAGACGGATGCGAAACTGCCTTTGTTTATCTGATCGGCATCTTTGAATTGGGTGATGCTCTCATGGTGCAAGGTCCACTTGAAAATGGATGAAAGTCGAGGTTTCACGTGAGTCTTCAAGCGCGCCACTGAGATCAGTTCCTCCTCAGCTCTAGACAGTTTCAGGTGCTTGTTGATTTCGGCCACGAAGCTCTCATCGTTGGGTCGAAACACACGCAGCTCCCTTGATGCCTGCTCTTCATACGAAATCTGGTCCATAGTGTCGGTTTCATCATCATTAAGTTCATTTTCGCCAACACTTTCTTCTTGTTCCTCATCTTCATTCTCCAACTCGCAAATCATCCGCAACATCAGCTCTTGAGCCGCCTGCCGAGCATTTGAGGGCAGTGGCGGTTTGATGGACACCAGTTTTTTGTTTACTATCGTATTAACGGCAGCGAGACGAGCGATTCGATGGACAACTTCAGGCGTTTCAATCCCTCCACAGCACATATCTGATACCAGTCTCCACTCTTCGGTACTAAACGCGTCGGGTTGAGGTGGAAGTTGACCGAAAGCGCATCGAGAACACAATGACGCCGAGATAGGGTCTGCCTTTGCTTGAGTTACTTCTCCACTGATGGCTTCGATGATGCACCTTCCCAACGAGTACACATCCGATCCATAGCCAGTGCAATGCCCATGACTGCACAAAGAGGAGCTCCACTCATCTTCACACAGCGGCTCATCTTCAATCGAATGTCCGTTAAGGTTCTTTGAAGAAAAGTAAAAACCTGACAGCTTTCCTCGTCCACTTGCATCGACACGAATGTTGTGTAGATCGACGTCACCATGAACGACACCTTCGCAGTGCAAATAATGAAGAGCAAGCGCAGCGTCCCGAAGTACGTTCCACACTTCGGCGGTGTCAGGGTTCGACCTGATGTAGGTTCTCAAATCGCCGCGCTCAGCGTATTCGCAAACGAAATAGCCCCCCTTCTCGTCATCGTAGGCACCGAAGAGCTGGAGAACGGTTGGGTGCCTCAGCGAAAACCAGAGATCCGCCACGCTGCTGAAATGATACCCCATGGTCTTGAAAATGTTACCAACTTTATTTACACTGACCACAGCATCCTTCCAGTGTCCCAAATAGTGCAAAACAAATGGTGCATCCAGGAAGGCTACAGCATCAAAAATCGATACGAGATCCGGTGCCGTTTTCCACTCAGGAAAACGGGAACTTTCTTTGAAGACGAGCTTGGCAAGCTCGCGACGGACTTCCACGATATGGATTCGCTGTGCCGGGTCGTAATGGCACATTTGCTTCACAATTTCCCACTCCGCTTCGTCGATCTTGTCGGGTCGACGAGGTATCTCGTGAAACTGGCACACCCGACGCCTTATCTCTTCATCCGAACGATTCACACCCCAAGGAGGTTCACCGCTCAACGCGTATATCATGCACATTCCAAACGAATACACATCGGCCTCAAACGATCGATTGGAGCCATTCAAACATTCCGGAGCCAACCACCTACAGGTTTCAGATTCAACTGGGGCATTTCTCAAGTCAAAACCGATAAGGTGTGCGGTCCCGTCGTGGCCAATTCGAATGCTACCAGGGACCACATTTGCATGAACAACGTCTCGCTCACGTAAGTCTTGAAGCACGAGTGCGATATCGTACAGCCTGTGCAAAGTCTCGTTCTTCGTGTGTCGTTTTGCGTAAGTTGCGAATCCGGGGCGAGTAAACTGTTTTTCATCGCTCATTGCCGAAGAGAACCCACAGTAACGACACCTTCGTGTACTTGAGTCTGAGCTCTCAGTACAGCTAGCGCACACACTGGACGTCGTCACCTGTGTAGCTGCTGGGATAGTTGGCATAACATCCACATCCCGTCGATTGGAGTCTCGATCTTTCTTGTTGTAGCTCGAAGGCCTGGCCCAATAGTCGTACTGTTCCTCTCGTCTCCGCTCACGATAGCGGTCTCTATCTCCGTACACATCATAATAGTCTTCGTCGTTGTGTCGGTCAAGGTCGCGACGATTTCGGAGGGATTCGCTTAAAAAGCAATCGTTAGCTTCTTCTCGGACAGCAAAGTCCTCGAGCACGCTGATTACTTCGTCAAGTGATGGTCGAAGTCTGTAGTCGCTACTGCAGAGTCGGATGATAAAACCCCACTCCTCGTCTGTAAAGCCGTCCTCGCGAGGAGGGCTTTCGCCTGTCACGATTCTGATCATCACTTCGTCATCGTCCATCGTTGCAAAAGGGGGTTCATGGCTCTTCGCCTCGATCATACACATTGCGAGCGAGTATACATCAGACTCGACGAGTGGAGGAGCATCGCTTTCCGACCATTCGATCACCTCCTTGGCTTTCCAGCGCACGGTCCTTTTGACCGCCGGTTCTCCGCCCTTGCTCATCCCCGCAGAATGCGTGCGCACACTGCTGAAGCCAAAGTCGGCGAGCTTGGGCGTGTAATCGGCGCCAACAAGGATGTTGCTGCACTTGAGACCTCCGTGGATCGTCTCGTTGTCATGCACGAACTTGAGGCCTTCCGCCACTTGCTTGAAAAGCCTCCAGAAGAGGACGCTGTGCGCTTTATCCTCGAGGAACTCTGCAATGTTGCCGTTAGGGGCGTTCTCACACACGTAGAACTGCGGCTTACTAACGTGCGATCCGCCATAAAGCTTCAAGATGTACTTGCTTGGTGGGAAATTTCTCCATAGCTCCATCTGGTGATAGAATACGTCCTCGGCGTCCGACGACGTCTCCGAGTACAGCAGCTTGACCGCCACTTCCGTGCGTTGGCCGTCGTGTAGCCACCTGCCGCGGCAGACGTTGCCAAACGTTCCGGATCCGATCGCTTCGGCCTCATACTCGACATCGTCAATGGGGATGAACCAGTCGAACATATGCAGCCCCTCGTGGTGCACGTAGCTGGAAACCCGTGCGAACGTCGTCTTTTTGAACTCGACCATCCCAGGCGACTGGCCCTTCCAGGAGATGCCGCTGTATAGCGCCATGAGCGCCTCCTGCACCTTCTTGTCGCCACGGAATTCATTGACCAGCATCCGGTCAGACGCGCCCGTGACAAGCTGCTGGAGCTTCACGAGCTGCTGTGTCCGATCCTCATCCCAGCTCTCCTGCCACGTATTGAGCTCCGGGTCGTCGGCCCTGCCGACCAGCTGCGCCACGTCCGTGATCTTGTCCTGCAGCCCGCGGATGGTCAGCACGATCGTCTCGCTGCTGGCCAGCCGCAACAGCAGCGCCCTTCGACGCAGCAGCTTGACGAAGCCCGCCACCACGTCGCAGTACTTGGCCTGGAGCTTGTCGTCTTCAGCGTTGGCCACGTCGTCGTGGAGAAGTTGCAGACGGTGCAGAACATGCTTGATGAGCTGCTCGGCCTCGGGCATGCGGCGGAAGCGGCCAGTGAGGTCCGTGAGAGCCTCCGTGCTGGACAGCTTGCCCATCGGTGTACCTTGGAGGCCGACGATAACGAAACTTCCAACTTTTTCGGACTTGCCCACCTGGTGCTTCATTTCCTCAAGAGCTTTCTTTAAGGAAATCCGGTCGCGATAGTTAGAGGCACACATGTTGCAGACAAGTTTCCAAACGCTGTCAGGGATATTGACAGGACGAACCATCGTGTCTATTCTATCTCCACGTTGTTGATTGCCGAACAGCTCCTCTCCAACGATCGCCTCCAGCATGCAAATGCCAAGCATGAAAACGTCCGACTCAAAGCGTTGTGCTCCCCCTTCGAGCAGTTCTTTCGGCCGCCAGCGATACATTTCCTTGCGCACCTGATACGAGCTCACACTCATTCCAACCGACAAACTGCGAACAGCACTGAAGCCAAAATCGCTCAGCTTCGGCGTCTTGGCTTTTCCAACGAGGACATTCCGTACCGTTAAAACCCCATGCACAACCCCCTTATCATGCAGATACACCAGTCCCTCGGCGACTTGAATGAACAACTTCAAGTATTCAACTCGGCTCCGCTTTGAACGAAAGAAGTCGGCGAGATTGCCGCTACCAGGGTCCTCACAAACGTAAAACGGCTGCGCTCCAATATCACAGCCGCCAAGCAACTTCAGAACGTTCGGGTGGTCAAGTTGGAGCCACATCTCCAGCTGCGTGATGAATGGGCCTCTACCTGCGCTTCCGATCTCCGCTAAAAGTCGCTTGACGATCACTTTTTCACGTTTCCCATCATGATACCACGTCGCCCGTAAAGTCTCCGCAAACTGGCCGACCTCACTCGGACCTTCGTCAAAACCAAGTTCGCTCTCCGAAATAAACCAGTCGGGGCACGGAACATCTCTCCGATCCGTGTAGGCCATGATCTGACGAAAAGTATTGTCTTTCAGGTCGTGCTCGTCTTTTCGTAAATCTTTTCTTTTCAGCTCTTTCTTGAGATCCACGAGCACTTGGTCCAGACTCACCCCACTCACGAGCTGTCGGATCGATCTCTGACCAAGTTGCTCGCGAAGACTGGCTAGCTGCTCCAGTTGGTCGCTCTCCCAATGGTCTCTCCACGACGTTGATCCACTTTCTTGGTTCAGCCCGTGCTCCACCTCGTCTAGATCTTCTTGAGCTGCAGCGACTCTCTGTGCGATGGTTCGGGACGTGGCCAGCCTCACCAACAACGGCTTGCGACGCGTGATCTTGTGCAGATGGACGAGTACAGCCACATACTTGACCCACGTTGGATCAGTCTCCTCCAGGCGGACTACAACGTTGAACAGATGCTTCATCCGAGCAACAGCGCGAAGGCACATCGACGAGATCTCAAGCACATGGTCGCACTTGGCGCGGACTTCCTGCAACAGCGCTTGGCAGGAAGAGCGAGTTCTCTGCGTCATCCTCGAAAGCGTCACCAAGGGATCAACTTGCGCCTGGAACGGCAAAATCTTAAAATGAGGGAGATGCTGTCCAGTACAGTATCTTGGCAGATGGTACACATAGGTACATGTGCGAAGCGTTGGGAGACCTGCAGTCGCCAGATTTACGGACTTGCTAACACTTTGAACATTGGGCTTGCGTGCACTCACAAATGCTGCGTCAATACCCACAACGTTCACGGGCGCTAGTGTATTTAAACACAGCAACGGTGCGTGTGCCGACGGCAGGCAGTATGCGCGACAAAGACAAGTTATCTGCTCAATGCAAAGGTGCTTCTTGTCATCCTCAAAATTTGTCTCGCTGAACGAATCATTTGCGTCAAGCGAAGCTGCTTGAAGCAACGATCGATCGTGTTAGGTGCCAATACTTGCTGCACGATACACCATTTTCACTCGTAATCTTTGGACCAATCTTTGGACCAAGCTGTGTAAAGCGAGGATGAATTCAGAGACGTAACCCATTCAACTGGAACTCAGGTACGTGCCCGCCAGGAATCACCAATATCCTCGCCCTCACTTGCGAACTTGCGCTCTCCCAGCACATCGTCCCCATGGCCTCCTTCGCCATCGAAAAGCTGGAGACCTCTAGCGCCGAAGCGCTGGCGCAAATCACCGAACGCTTCCGGTTCATGCCGGAGAATGAGCCTCTCTGTCGCTCGGTCCTGGATCGCCTCGAATTTCTCCACTCCGCGGTCGCCCTTAATCCCGATGACAAGCTTCGCACAGATTACACCGACATCTTGGTGCGGCTTCTGCAACTACTTGCAAAAAAGAAAAGGCTCCTCCTCGTGAGACTGGCCAAGAGCGACACGATCGTGCAACTCCTGCTCGACCTCCACTCGCGCGTTGACAAGATCGTCGACGAACTGGAGCTTTCTGGGGTAGAGGAGATGGTGCACTGGAAAGCCGGCTGGCAAAGCCACTGCACGCATCAGCATGAAGTACTGAAGCAAGAAGTAACGGCGACATCGGAACGCCTACTTGTGAAGGGTTTGATGGGCGACAAGGAACCCCGAGAGCTGCTGATGGCTCTGCGAATGGCGGTTGATGGAAAGCAAGAAGCACCCGAGATGCTGGAGCTGAAGGCGACAACATTCGATAGAGTTGCGTCCTACATGACGATGGAAGGAACGAGCGCTTATGACGGGTTCATCGCCCTTGAAAGCGTCGAGTTTGAGGACGAAGCCATTGGTTTTGGCACTTACGGAGTGCCTCGACGGGGCTCGTGGGTGGACAGAGGGCAACGCCAAGACGTGGTTGTCAAGCTTCTCTTCGACGAGACGAACAGCGACGTGGAATCGGCCTTTCTGGAGCAGCTTCACTTCTGGTACAACCTTCCACCGGACGAGCACATCCTCAAGTTGTACGGCGGTAACCACATGACTTCGCCGCCATTTTTCGTCTGCGAGGACGCTCACAACGGCAACTTGTTTGATTTTCTGTACGACGACGACAACCGAGCGCAATTCTGGCCCATGTTCCTTCAGCTGACAAAAGGTCTCAAGTTTCTCCACGACCGGAACATTGTTCATGGAGGGCTGAAGTGCAACAATGCGCTCATAGGCCAGGGCAACGTTGTGAAGCTGACCGACTTCGACTTCAGTTGTATCCGGAGCTTGTCGCTTGGTCTCAGTGAGAATGGCGGAAGAGCGCAGTCGCGTGCCGTCCGCTACCAGTCCAAGGAAGTAGTGAACAAGCTCGGGAATGAGAAGCCGAAGCTTGAATCCGACATGTACGCGCTTGGGATGTGCATCATCGAGGCCTTCACACGGGAGCCACCATTCGGATACGTTGACGATGATACGGAGATTGTAGATCTGATCAAACGCGGTGAGCTGCCGTCACGCCCGAAAGGGCTATCAGATGTCGAATGGGGATTCACCACGAGCCTGTGTGCCGAGGACTACACGCAACGCCCAACAGTCGACGAAGCTCTTCTAACGATCCAAGGACTGGTTGGCGCCACGGAAATCGGCGCTTAGTGGTCGCAGTAGCTCTTCGACCGGAAGAATGGCACTGTGCAGGTTCTCAATATTTGTCTGTTTTTCGATTCTCAATATACTTATAGGTTTTGTGGTACACAATTTACCCTGCCCCAGGTTCATCGAGCCTTTCGTAGAGTGCTTCTCGAGGAACGCCAGGAAGCTTGATGCGGTCTGGCTGCATACATTGACAACACGTTCTTTTCATGGACTACCGTGTGAACTTTTGAACCCCACAGTATTTATACACCCGCCTGCCCTGTTTTTCGTTCTCCTTCATCTGCTGGACCATTTTCACCGACCACGATCAGCTCGCCTGCTACAGGGATGACGAAGTCAGCAACGAGCGATGCGACCACTGTCTTCGTCATCTCGACCAATTTGGACTTGACACTGCGACTTGGAACGCTGGAGTACTACTTCTTCTACCGAAGATCGCAATGCCCAGCACGTTGAAGAGGTTCCGGACACCTGCTCGGAAAATGGCCTCAAGATTGAAAATCAGTATAATACACGGCTTGGATAACAATGCAGGCGAGTCTTGCCTTTGATACACTTTCTGAAAGTACATGTATCGGCACGCCGAGACCGGAACAGTCTTGTGAAATCAATCCTGGATTTTTCCATGTTGAAATTTTCGGCGGCGAAGAACTGCTGCTCTTGTCGTTGTTGTTGCTGCTACTGTTGGCCAGTTCCTCGAACAGTCATCACGATCCCGTAGCGAATCACCAAGACGATGCCGTCCGAGCCGCCTACAGCAAGATCCTCGTTGGCTTCGTCAAGCTCCTGCGAGAGAAACCACTGCTCTTCGCTTGGTAAGAAGCGACAGCACGTTGATCATGATCAGAGAACTGCACGGGTTACTCGACGAGATCTTTGCAACGACCGGATTAGTTGACGCCTCCAGTTGGGAAGAGAGCTGGGAACAAGGCTGCATCGAGGAACGAAGCAAGTTGGAGTCCCTCTTAGCATGCAAGAAGAGCTACAGTCTGACGAGGAGCTTTGGCAGTGACAAGCAGTTGAAGGAGGCGCTCATGCTGCTCCGAGGTGTCCTTGCAAGGGATCCCGACAGCCCACTGCATGAACTTCGCCAATCCACGCTGGACCTGGTTCAGCAGTCCAAAATCATCATGGACCTGAAGCACTACGAGTGGTTTATCTCGCGGAACGACGTCGACTACGAAGACGAGAGCATTGGACTTGTCGGCACTTTCGCGGTGGCGCGGCGGGGCACGTGGCTGCATGTTAAAAACGATATGATGTGGTGACCAAGACGCTCCACTTCGATACGGACGGCCAAGACGCAGAGGATCTGCTTAACCAACTCGTGTTCTGGTACAATCTGCCGCCCCACGACAACGTGCTCAAGCTTCTAGGTGGGAGCCACGTCACGTCGCCGCCGTTCTTCGTCTGTGAAGACGCTCACAATGGCAATCTGCTCGACTTTCTCGGGTTGGAAGAGAACCAAGGTCACTTCTGGTCGTTGTTTCTGGACGTGGCCAAGGGCCTCAAGCACCTCCGCCAGTTCAGCATCGTCCATGGAGGTCTCAAAGGCACCAACATTTTGGTTGGGGACAATAATACGGTCAAGATCGCAGACTTTGGCTTCAGTTGCGTCCGTAGCGTCTTGCTGCGTCTGAGCGACACCGGATCCAAGGCTCTCTCTGCTGCCATTCGTTTGAAACCCAAAGAACTTGTTGATCAAGCTGCAACGGATGAGCCGCGATATGAAGCGGATGTGTACGCGCTGGGCATGTGTATGATCGAGGCAATCTCGCAGGAAACTCCGTTTGGCATGTTGGACGACAATGAAGTGACCGAGTTAGTTCTCGCTGGCAAACTTCCGCCACGTCCCGAGCAAGCGACTGAAGGCGTTTGGAGCTTCATCTGCAGCCTTTGCGCTGAGGATTTACATGCGCGTCCGTCTATTGACGAGGTTATCTCCACTCGGAGTACCAATTTGGAGAACAACTCCATGGGTTGTTGCAGTAGCTAAGGGAGGCTAGCTGGTAGTCGTCTTCCTCTCTTGTGTACCTTCGTGATCGACTTCATACATGTGAATCCACGGTTTCTCAAAGATATAACGCGAAGGTGGCGAATCCACCACGGTACTGTATCCTCTTGCCTTACTTTACTGGAGACTCAGACTCAAACGGAACGGGACATTGGGTGTGAGTCGAAGTCGTACTAGAATCACAGCATCGCGCGAAATTCTTCACCGGCGGCGGCCAAGAGGTTGTGTCATAACAGCGAGCTCATTGGTCGCACAGTAATGTTCGCCCCCCAAATGGATGATATTGATACGAATATGATATTTATACCTCCGATATTTTTTCTAACCTGGAAATATTATAGCATATAGTAGTATTTCCTATCCGACAATAACATAATATAATATAGTATTAATATATTATGTAATATATTCGTGTTCGTTTAAGTACGCTGCGTGGTTGCATAGTCCTTCCAGAAGCGAGTTGAAGGGGACGTTGCTAGTTGACGAACTCAAGACGAGCTACGACGGCTCGACTCTGGTGGTATCCTTGCGACCAAGGATACCAAGGTTGCTCTCGGCAGGGATATTAATGCCTGCTTTACAAACATGGGTTCTCGTAGGATCGTCGTCTTGCTGACACGACAACACTTCCGATTCGGAGCTACAGTAGACATAAGATCACTTTAGGCTTGCAGGATGATATTTTGCTATGTGCCCGACACACAGAGGTAAGATCAGATATGTCATGCCAAATCCGAACCCATGACCGGCACCCGCCGATCAGCTCAATAGCAGATATCGGTGCGGAGCGCAGCAATGACCCGTCGTATTTGCTACAAGTCGGTGTAATATAATCCATTTGTGTTAGCCCCTCATCCATGTGATGGACCTTCAAAGAACACCGCCACTGACGGTGTCTTTCAAGGCGATAACAGGGCAAAGGTGTTCTAAGGTAGATGTCACTCAGCCGCACAGCTGATCGATTCAACAAACGTCGCGAGTTCCCTACCTCGCGGTTAAAATGCACGGGCCCCTCAGGAAATATTACCCAAAATATCTGATATTACCCAAAATATCTGATATTCGTGCCAAATGATATTGAAAATAACTCATGCTACTGGAAAATGCTTTCGAAGATAATATTTTCGGGTATTAATATTATATTCAAAAAATATTACGAATACCTAGTTAACATTAGCCCCCAGGATACAGCTACGTGTACCACACGAACAAACGCAGCTCTGATCCGGAACGCAGAAGGAGCCAAATTCAGGGCAGTGGAGTGCTGGCACCTCGTCGAACTGATCGCATCGAGAAGGTCTTTGCCACTTGAGAACTCGCCTCCGAAACACCAAGTGTCGCTTTGTCGACGCAAATCGTCGAGACGATGGAGGATTTCACTGTCCCGCGTCTCCCTAACTCTTCGCCCTGCAAGACCGTGCTGACTATGATACGGACGCGGTGCAAGACGATGCCCGAACTGGAAACACTGTTTCTACGTGCGGTCGGGCGCCTCGAGACTTTGCATGGCAAAACGGTCCAACTGGAACCGGTCAAGCGCAGTGAGACTTTGCATGGTGAAGAGGTCCAAGTGATCGAAGAAAACCAAGGAGAACGGCATACGTCGCCATAATCCTTCGCCTTGTGAAGATCACCCACTACAGGCCATTGTTGGTGCGCCTGGTCAGGTGTGACACGATTGCGGACATGATCTACCAGTTGCAGAAGGAATTGGAGACGTTGCACGTGACTTTGGAGTCGGTGATGAAGATGCGGAGATGGCAACGTGGAGAGATGCATGGCATAATGATCGGGAAACGCAGTTGTTGACGTTAAAACGGCTGGCGCTGGCTGCGACGGGTAGACAACTAGTGCTGGAAGTGCAGAATGGAAGACTCGTGGAAGTTATGGCGGCCTTCGAGAATGAGCTCAAGAAGGATTTGCAGAAGGAGCAGCTTGAGCTGATACAAACGGTGTTTGACAAGGTAGCCGGACTCACTCACATGCCGAAGATCGAGTTGATCGACTCATTCATCTCTCCGGAAGACTTGGATTTTGATGACGGACCGATCGTTGCTGGTACATTCGGGGAAGTTCGTCGGGCGACGTGGTTTCACGACGGCAAAAGTGACAAAGTGGTGGTCAAGCAGCTCTTAGCACCGTTGAGGGGTGCTGCTAGTGACCCATTCACCAGACAGCTCAAGGTCTGGCAAGAACTGCCTGTACACCCCAACATTGTGCAGCTCTATGGCGGCTGTAACGTTGGCCTACGGCAGTTTTACGTCTGTGAGGAAGTCTTCAAGGGGAGTCTTGCAGACTATTGCCGTGTTCCTCGTAGCAGCGTGTTAATCTGGCAGGTGCTGATTCAAGTCGCAGAAGGCCTCGAGTTCTTACACGAGAATGGCATTGTTCACAGAGGCCTGACGTGCAACAACATCCTGCTGGGCGAGAACAACCTGCCTAAACTGAGCGATTTCGGCTTCAGCTCTATTCGCCACTTGTCCATGGGCATGGATCTCGGTCTAACCATTATATTGAAGATGGAAGTACGGGGGAGGAGCGCCTCGAATCCGACATTTTCGCTCTTGGCAGGTGCATTACGGACGCACTCAAGCAGACCATACCCGTTGTCAATGGCGGCCTAGATGTCTGCATCCAGCGTGTTGTCTCGAAGATGTGTGCCTCCAACCACGTTGACCGCCCAATCATTAAAGAGGTTCTTGCTGAAATGAGGAAAGCGCTTCCCAATCAACCAAGTTTTCCGATGCAAGGTATACCGGGCAGTCCTCCTAGCCAGAAGACTCTGACAAACATGGCGAGTCGGATTCAACGCATGCCAGAAAATGAGGCGTTCTTACGTCACTTATTGGAGCGTCTCCAGTATCTTCATGACCCGTGGCACCTCTCACAGCGGATGACCCTTTGAAATTAAAGTATGTTGAAGTGGTTGAGCAGCTTGTCAACTTGACACGTCGTCATCCGTTGCTCCTACGCCTCGCAAGTTGCGATAACATAGTTACGATATTTCGCGAGCTCCACCTACAACTGGGTAATGTCGGACACGACTTCGGACTGACCGATGAGACGGCCATGATGAAGTGGAGGCAAGAATGGGATGCTGGTCAAGGCAAACAGTTTCGCACGATCTCTCAGCTAATCACCGAGACTTCAGAGCGAATGCTAGTCAGTGATTTTCAAGGTGAAAGACACACGGAGGAGGCCGTAATGGCTCTTCAAAGCAGTATCAACAGTGAAGGCCAGCTGCCTGAGATGCTGGCTCTGAAACGAAGGACCATCGACCGATTGAAGAAATTTTTGCACATACCAGTACACAGTCTACCAGTATATAGTTCATTCATCGCCAGCACTGCCATTGTGTAAGAAGACACGCCTTTTGGCGGGGGTTTAGTTGGTGGAATTGGTTTTTGCGTCGAGGCACTTGGGTGTGCAACGGTGAACGAAGAGAGGTTGTGATAAACTGTTTGAGGAGGATTTTGAAGGACCACACGCAAACCGTGAATTTATAAGCCGACTGGAATGGTTAAGCAGCATCCCTGAGAACGACCACATCTTGAAAATGTACGGCGGTTCGCACCTTGGAGCACCTCCATTCTACGTGTACGAGAAGGCCCCTTTTGGAACTCTCATCGAGTTCTTAAGTGATGAACGCAATGCTCCCATGTTCTGGCGGCTTTTTGAGCAAGCAGCTGAGGGCTTGAAGTTTCTCCACAGAAACGACATTGCTCATGGAAATCTGATGTGCAACAATATCATGATTTTCGAGAATTTCACGGTAAAACTAGTCAACATGGGGGCACTATGGCAAGATTGTGATTTCGGAATGACGCACCGGGAAGGAAATCACGTAAGACCTGGAGATCGTTGGAAGCCAATGGAGCAACTCAATGACCAAGCTGACGAGGCTGGAGATGCATGCGAAGGTGATATTTACTCTCTTGGCATGTGCATGATCGAAGCAATCACACTCGAACCTCCATTTGGTTTAAACGATGATGACACCGTACGGGAGCTCATTCTAACAGGTGAAGGTCACCCCCGACCCGAGGACGTCTCGGATGAAGCATGGGTTTTAATCTCCGAAATGTGTAACCCAGACCTTACCCGGAGACCAAATATTGATGTCGTGATCGCGCGCATACAGGAATTGGCTCGTCATAAAGATGCTGACAAGGTGCTTTCAATGCATATCGTACCAGACGATGCGCCTGCAAGCAAGGTTCATACCGTCAGTGTGTGCGCTTTCGCGTCAGTTTCTTATGGGATGTGGCTTGGAGCACCCGTAGCGCTGAAGAAAATGTCGGAGGTAAACTTGGATCATGATCAAGCTTTTCGCCAAGAAACCAACCTTTGGTTCAAGTTGCGGCATCCTCACATCGTGAGCCTTTTCGGAATCTGCTGTGGTGTCTATCAGCTCTTCGTTTGCGACCTTGTGGATGGGGGGAGCCTTGACAAGTACTGTTTTAATCTGAAAGGCATGTCCAAGGAAAAGGTTTGGGGACTTCTGCACGACGCAGCGGTCGGCTTGCAAGGCCTCCACTCGTCTGGCATCGTCCATGCAGACCTCAAGTGCAACAACATCCTGATCACGAAAGATGGACAAGCCCAACTCACTGACTTTGGGTTGAGCTGCCTTAGCACTTGCGACGGAGGAGAGCCTCTAGGCGCCCCGCGGTGGAAAGCTCCCGAATGCTTGAATGGTGCTGGACCCGCATATGCCTCGGACGTGTATTCGTTCGGAATGTGTATCATTGAAGCGAGGACGGGGCAGTATCCGTGGGGAAGACACTTCGATATTGCAGTCGTCCAGTACGTGAAGAACCGCTACTTACCTGCACGGGACAACATTTTTTCGGTCGAGGAATGGGAACTCGTCAGACACATGTGCCGCTTCAATCCACCGTATCGCCTTCCGTTGGACGACGTTGTGAAGGTGCTCGGCTACTTCGCTAAACGGGATCCGTACGTTAACGACCAGAGTATTCGAGAAACCCTGTCTGGGTGGGCGTGATCATCTGCCAGTATAAGTCCCGCAGCAGCAGTAGCTGTTAAAGTTCTACGCACGAAGACAGCATCAGTGGCATGGGGTCAGATTTGTACTGGTATGGTAAGCCGCTTGTTTGCCGCCTCATACCCTGCGATAAAAAGTTCTAACCATCATCACGGTTTGTTCCTGGGCAACGGCGGTAGATCGAATGCTGGACCTGGTCATTGATGTGTCTATCGATTCACAACAACAGGACATGACCACCACGAACGACATCAACGGCTTCGTGATTGAGGTTCGTCTCAAGTTCGACGGAAATCCACCACGTAACGTGCAAGGTGCTCAAACTGCAGTAGCAGTGGCTATCCACTGGAAGGAGCCTGGATGTCTACCACCAGGACGTTAACTATCCGGCATAGCCTTCGAAGTTTACCTGCGTTTGTGTATGTTTCGATTGGCCCTGTACAACACCAAAACTCTTGATGATAATGTTTTGCATTCCTACACCAGTCATGTTACCATTAATGAAAGTGATGGCACGATGGAGACTTCAGTACAGGATATGGCCTAGGGGTCGTTATTGACTGCCTCGCTGTTCCTTGATGCTGACACTTAATATTCTCATCTTCGCGAAATCAATCTGGGCTTATAGTGCGGGGGGGGGTGTTGAACACGATCGTCCAGGGTATGTCGAGAACGGCGCACTGCTCGGACGCGTGAGTCGGTCGTGAACTCAAGCAATGCTGTGAATTCTGGTATGACTTTGGTGACACATCCAGTACCCGTTCGACTCTGACTCTTAAGCAAGTACAGGTAAAGTGTAGATCACAAAGTACCGTATGAACTGTAACTAAAAATTGAGCAGATTCACATGTATTGAAGTTGATCACGAAATAACGATGTCAATTACCAGCTAGCCTCCCTTAGCTACTGCAACAACCCATGGGGTATTGTTGTTCAAGTTGGTGCTCAGAGTGGAGATTATCTCGTCAATAGACGGACGCGCATGTAAATCCTCGGCGCAAAGGCTGCAGATGAAGCTCCAAACGCCTTCAGTCGCTTGCTCGGGACGTGACGGAAGTTCGCCAGCGAGAACTAACTCGGACACCTCAACGTCGTCCTCTACGCCAAACGGAATCTCCTGCGTGATCGCTTCGACCATACACATGCCCAGCGCGTACACATCCGCTTCATATCGCGGCTCATCCGTCGCAGCTTGATCAACAAGTTCTTTGGGTTTCAAACCAATGGCAGCAGAGAGAGCCTTGGATCCGGTGTCGCTCAGACGCAGCGAGACGCTACGGACGCAACTGAAGCCAAAGTTTGCGATCTTGGCCGTGTTGTTCTCCCCAACCAGAATGTTGGTGCCTTTGAGACCTCCATGGACGATGTTGAACTGGTGGAGGTGCTTGAGGCCCATGGCCACGTCCAGAAACAACGACCAGAAGTGACCTTGGTTCTCTTCCACCCCGAGAAAGTCGAGCAAATTCCCGTTGTGAGCGTCTTCACAGACGAAGAACGGCGGCGACGAGACGTGGCTCCCACCTAGAAGCTTGAGCACGTTGTCGTGGGGTTGCAGACTGTACCAGAACACGAGTTGGTTAAGGAGATCTTCTGCGTCTTGGCCGTCCGTATCGAAGAAGAGCGTCTTGACCACCACATCATATCGTTTTCTATCATGCAGCCACATGCCCCGCCGCGCCACCGCGAAAGTGCCGACAAGTCCAATGCTCTCGTCTTCGTAGTCGACGTCGTTCCGCGAGATAAACCACTCGTAGTGCTTCAGGTCCATGATGATTTTGGACTGCTGAACCAGGTCCAGCGTGGACTGGCGAAGTTCATGCAGTGGACTGTCGGGATCCCTTGCAAGGACACCTCGGAGCAGCATGAGCGCCTCCTTCAACTGCTTGTCACCGCCAAAGCTCCTCGTCAGCCTGTAGCTCTTCTTGCCTGCTAAGAGGGACTCCAACTTGCTTCGTTGCTCGATGCAGGCTTGCTTCCAGTTCTCTTCCCAACTGGAGGCGTCAACTAATCCGATCGTTGTAAAGATCTCGTCAAGTAAGCGGTGCAGTTCTGTGATCATGATCAACGTGGTGTCGCTCCTCGCCAAGCGGAAGAGCAGCGGTTTCTCTCGCAGGAGCTTGAAGAAGCGAACGATGAACTTGCTGTAGGCGGCTCGGATGGCGTCGTCTGGATGCTGCGCAACGGTATCGTGTGATGCTCTTAAGCGGGAAAGAAAGTCATGGCAGAGTGGGCTGGTCTCAGGCATCCGTCGTGGAATCCTCTGGGCGATCATGTCCAGCACAGACGTACTATACTCCGTGACGTGGAACCCGACGACGAGGAATCCGCACATGGACTCTGCATACGGATGTTCGCTAGGCATTTGAATAGCTCAGGAACTTGGATCGGAAGCTCATTCGCGAGCAGCCACCTCAGCAAGACGAGATTCCAATGCTTACTGACAGCCTCTCCAGCGCGGCAGCTGAGCAGCTAATGTTACTCCCTACTGAAAACGTGCCCAACGTCAAGGCCGCAAGTTCTTTTTGAGTGTCTCTTTCAGTCGAAAGTAATGAGATCAGGTAGGTAATAGCGTCTTCAAGCTCGTCTTCGTTGCTCTTCACGTCCCCACAATCGACGAAAGCGCCAAACGCAAACGCTGCAGATTCTTTCTGCTCATCAGTGCCGGTTTTCAATAGTGAAACAAGCAGTTCGATCGACTTCGATCGGAGTGCAATTATCGACACTCCGACTCATCAGGGTACCAACTGAGAACCCAGCTCGCTCCTTCTGCTTCCCATTTCCAGATCGAAGCAATGAGACGAGAGGCGTGGCAGCTTCGGCGTTTGAGATCATCATGCAACGCTTGGTACTTGTAAGCACGAGGTAGGTGAAGCAAACGCTTTCTGGCGATCGATCTCACTTTGCAAAAGTTCCATCAGCAGTGGAATCGCTCCGCAGTTTGCGATCGCATTGCTGTTGACTTCGTTGTCCTGGCCAGCTTTCGCCAACGCGTAAGCGGCCCACAGCTTTTGAGACTCGGTGGCAGATTGGAGAAGTACTAAGAGTGGAGCAATGGCTCCTTCGTTCGCGATATTTACGCGGTTCTCGTCGTTGTTGGCAAGTTTTCCGAGGGCGATCGCAGCCCAAAGTTCCACATTGTTCGTTCCATTCCGTAAAAAAAACGTACGAGGAAGTGCAAAAGCTCGGAATCGCTTGCCGATCGGCTGAAGGAAGACAATCGAAGAGTGAGGCCAGTAGCGAGTGGCACTGGGGAATGAGGTCCCAGGAGAAGGGCAGAAAGGCCGCAGATCTCAACAGAGACCCCGCACGGGACATTGGAGTCCTCATGTAAAGTATAGCGCGTGTTCGTGAAACTGAATCAATTGCCTGGGACAAGAAGAGCAAAGAGAGAATCAGCAGCGCTCGGAAGTTGGTGCATTATACAGCTTGTTGCCTTGAGGTCGAGAAGATACTTTTTTGATAACGATGTTGCTGCCGGAACTTCCTGGCATTCCTCGAGAAGCACTCGCAGAAAGGCCTCATCAAGCGACTGGCAGGGAACCGCAAGGTCCTCGAGGCTCTCCAGGACTTCCACACCGACATCGACGAGCTCTTTCGGCTGCTAAACATCGCCCACATGGCCGAGATGTCCCCGATGTAGGGTTTCAATGCCTGCGACGAGTACTCATCCCCAGCTCTTTTGTGTCCATTTTTCCGGAGTAGCTGCGCCGTCATGGTCATGGATGGAAAGGTGACGGCGGCTTGTACGGCCGACAGAACGGCTTGCACTTGTTGTGTAGCAGCAGCTTGAGCGTAGAGTGGCAGCACCGAGTTCGCTCGAATGAACTGTCTTCGAGTTGTCGGACCTCGAGAAGCTGATGCGAACCCGTTGATGGTACTTGTAGGCGCCGGTGAAGCGGGCGCGAGCTACTGTTGAGTGGGCTGGGGGATTAAGGACGCCATGCAGCTCTCCTGCAAGACGAGCCTTTTCTCGATTCCAGAGCGACGAGAGGTCCATGGAAGGCACAGGCTTGCGTTACTTCCTGTCACTGCGGGAAAACTGATCAAGTTGGGACGCTCAAGAATAGCGAGCTCCGCGAGGGAAACGGCTGTCGGTTGTCTGAAGGAAGTGATGCCTTGCGAACGGTGTCAGCACTGCCTGCTAAGCTGGAGTCTGTATCGCGCACCATCACTCTTCAACCGAGCGCCAGCAATGGTGTGGGAATGCCATCACTATCATGAACTCGTTTGTTGTTGTTGTATAGGGCCAACGGGAATAATATGCAGACATGTAAAATCTCAAGAACTACACAAAAGTCCCCCTCGAGTTGGCGGCTTCGGATCGCTCGCTTCTCTTCCTTGGGCTCAACCATATGTAGCAGACAATTGGCCACATCTACCGCAGTAGCAGCTCAAGCAACGCGCTTGACTGCCCTCGAACTTAAGCACAAAAAAATATTTCATAAAGCTGGTGGTGTCGTTCGTGGCGGTGACCATCTTGTTGTTGTTGTAGATCAGTGACTCGAATTGCTAGAGTTCCATACATCGGTAGTCTTTTTGTTCTCAAGAGACTCAGTGATCACCAGATCCTTCATTCGCCCGACAGCGTGGAGAGATGAGGATTACAACAGCTTCTGCTGCCTCGGGGTTTGAATTGGTAGTGGATATCGTTCCCACTGAGCAAGGGTTTCTCGAATACTCTGGTCGTTAACGTACGAGTCTCGTAGGGCGAAGAACCCAAGCATCTTGACAACTTGGTCCACCTGGAGGCGATCTTCTGGCTTGAAGCAGCACATACGCTGGACGAAGTCCCATTGCAGATCGGAGAACAGAGCAGGTCGTTGGGGTAAGTGGCCCTGTGTCACCTCCCAGATGACCGTCTGAACAGACGTTTTACCCCAAGGAAACGCCCCACTCAACGCTTGCAAAATGCACATTCCAAACGAATACACGTCCGAGGCAAATGTTGGTCCAGAATCCTTCAAGCACTCGGGAGCTTTCCATCGGAAGGCTCCTTGAGCTTTTCCTCCATCACTCGTACTCAAGCAGCTCAACCCAAAGTCAATCAGCTTGGCTCGGTTCTCATCTTTCGTGACCAGGATGTTGTCGCACTTTAGATCTGCATGCACGATGCCATACCCATGGAGGCCTTGCAACCCGACCGCTGCGTCGTGCAGAAATCCCCAGATCTTAAGGACTTTGCTTTCAGATGGACAGAATTCTTTGGGTTCCTTGGAATCGTCGTCCTTTTTAACGGAGCAGAACTCATCGAGTCGTCCGCCATCCACGAGGTCACACACAAAGACCTGACAACCTCGACAGCAAGCGCCGAACAAGCAGACAATATTGGGGTGCCGCACACGGAACCAGAGATTCGCCTCTTCTCGAAGGTTCTGACCTTGATCAACCCTATTCAATTTCTTAAGAGCTACAGTAGCTCCGAGCCACGTTCCTTTCCAGACGGATGCGAAACTGCCTTTGTTTATCTGATCGGCATCTTTGAATTGGGTGATGCTCTCATGGTGGAAGGTCCACTTGAAAATGGATGAAAGTCGAGGTTTCACGTGAGTCTTCAAGCGCGCCACTGAGATCAGTTCCTCCTCAGCTCTAGACAGTTTCAGGTGCTTGTTGATTTCGGCCACGAAGCTCTCATCGTTGGGTCGAAACACACGCAGCTCCCTTGATGCCTGCTCTTCATACGAAATCTGGTCCATAATGTCGGTTTCATCATCATCAAGTTCATTTTCGCCAACACTTTCTTCTTGTTCCTCATCTTCATTCTCCAACTCGCAAATCATCCGCAACATCAGCTCTTGAGCCGCCTGCCGAGCATTTGAGGGCAGTGGCGGTTTGATGGACACCAGTTTTTTGTTTACTATCGTATTAACGGCAGCGAGACGAGCGATTCGATGGACAACTTCAGGCGTTTCAATCCCTCCACAGCACATATCTGATACCAGTCTCCACTCTTCGGTACTAAACGCGTCGGGTTGAGGTGGAAGTTGACCGAAAGCGCATCGAGAACACAATGACGCCGAGATAGGGTCTGCCTTTGCTTGAGTTACTTCTCCACTGATGGCTTCGATGATGCACCTTCCCAACGAGTACACATCCGATCCATAGCCAGTGCAATGCCCTTGACTGCACAAAGAGGAGCTCCACTCATCTTCACACAGCGGCTCATCTTCAATCGAATGTCCGTTAAGGTTCTTTGAAGAAAAGTAAAAACCCGACAGCTTTCCTCGTCCACTTGCATCGACGCGAATGTTGTGTAGATCGACGTCACCATGAACGACACCTTCGCAGTGCAAATAATGAAGAGCAAGCGCAGCGTCCCGAAGTATATTCCACACTTCGGCGGTGTCAGGGTTCGACCTGATGTAGGTTCTCAAATCGCCGCGCTCAGCGTATTCGCAAACGAAATAGCCCCCCTTCTCGTCATCGTAAGCGCCGAAAAGCTGGAGAACGGTTGGGTGCCTCAGCGAAAACCAGAGGTCCGCCACGCTGCTGAAATGATACCCCATGGTCTTGAAAATGTTACCAACTTTATTTACACTGACCACAGCATCCTTCCAGTGTCCCAAATAGTGCAAAACAAATGGTGCATCCGGGAAGGCTACAACATCAGAAATCGATACGAGATCCGGTGCCATTTTCCACTCAGGAAAACGGGAACTTTCCTTGAAGACGAGCTTGGCAAGCTCGCAACGGACTTCCACGATATGGATTCGCTGTGCCGGGTCGTAATGGCACATTTGCTTCACAATTTCCCACTCCGCTTCGTCGATCTTGTCGGGTCGACGAGGTATCTCGTGAAACTGGCACACCCGACGCCTTATCTCTTCATCCGAACGATTTACACCCCAAGGAGGCTCACCGCTCAACGCGTATATCATGCACATTCCAAACGAATACACATCGGCCTCAAACGATGGATTGGAGCCATTCAAACATTCCGGAGCCAACCACCTACAGGTTTCAGATTCAACTGGAGCATTTCTCAAGTCAAAACCGATAAGGTGTGCGGTCCCGTCGTGGCCAATTCGAATGCTACCAGGGACCACATTTGCATGAACAACGTCTCGCTCACGTAAGTCTTGAAGCACGAGTGCGATATCGTACAGCCTGTGCAAAGTCTCGTTCTTCGTGTGTCGTTTTGCGTAAGTTGCGAATCCGGGGCGAGTAAACTGTTTTTCATCGCTCATTGCCGAAGAGAACCCACAGTAACGACACCTTCGTGTACTTGAGTCTGAGCTCTCAGTACAGCTAGCGCACACACTGGACGTCGTCACCTGTGTAGCTGCTGGGATAGTTGGCATAACATCCACATCCCGTCGATTGGAGTCTCGATCTTTCTTGTTGTAGCTCGAAGGCCTGGCCCAATAGTCGTACTTTTCCTCTCGTCTCCGCTCACGATAGCGGTCTCTATCTCCGTACACATCATAATAGTCTTCGTCGTTGTGTCGGTCAAGGTCGCGACGATTTCGGAGGGATTCGCTTAAAAAGCAATCGTTAGCTTCTTCTCGGACAGCAAAGTCCTCGAGCACGCTGATTACTTCGTCAAGTGATGGTCGAAGTCTGTAGTCGCTGCTGCAGAGTCGGATGATAAAACCCCACTCCTCGTCTGTAAAGCCGTCCTCACGGGGTGGGCTTTCGCCAGTCATGACACGGTACATCACCTCCTCATTGTCCATCATGCCAAACGGGGGTTCATGGCTCTTTGCTTCGATCATACACATTGCAAGCGAGTAGATATCGGACTCGTAGCGGGGTGCATCCGTTCCCGACTCCTCGAGCACCTCCTTGGCTTTCCAGCGCACGGTCCTTTTGACCGCCGGTTCTCCGCCCTTGCTCATCCCCGCAGAATGCGTGCGCACACTGCTGAAGCCAAAGTCGGCGAGTTTGGGCGTGTAGTCGGCGCCAACAAGGATGTTGCTGCACTTGAGACCTCCGTGGATCGTCTCGTTGTCATGCACGAACTTGAGGCCTTCCGCCACTTGCTTGAAAAGCCTCCAGAAAAGGACGCTGTGCGCTTCATCCTCGAGGAAATCTGCGATGTTGCCGTTTGGGGCGTTCTCACACACGTAGAACTGCGGCATACTAACGTGCGATCCGCCATAAAGCTTCAAGATGTACTTGCTTGGTGGGAAATTTCTCCAAAGCTCCATCTGGTGATAGAAGACGTCCTCGGCGTCCGACGACGTCTCCGGGAACAGCAGCTTGATCGCCACTTTGGTGCGTTGGCCGTCGTGCAGTCACGTGCCTCATGGACAATACCAAAGGTGCCTATTCCGATCTCTTCGTCTTCATACTCGACATCGTCAATGGGGATGAACCAGTCGAACATACGCAGCCCCTCCTTGTTCAGGTAGCTGGACATGCGTACGAACGTCGTCTTCTTAAACTCGACCATCTCGGGCGACTGGCCCTTCCAAAAGATGCCGCTGTTGAGCGCCATGAGCGCCTCCTGCACCTTCTTGTCGCCGCGGAATTCATTGACCAGCATCCGGTCGGACGCGCCCGTGACAAACTGCTGGAGCTTCACGAGCTGCTGTGCGCGGTCGTCGTCCCAGCTCTCCTGCCATTTACTGAGCTCCGGGTCGTCCGCCCTGCCGATCAGCTGCGCCACGTCCGTGATCTTGTCCTGCAGCCCGCGGATGGTCAGCACGATCGTCTCGCTGCTGGCCAGCCGCAACAGCAGCGCCCTTCGACGCAGCAGCTTGACGAAGCCCGCCACCACGTCGCAGTACTTGGCCTGGAGCTTGTCGTCTTCAGCGTTGGCCACGTCGTCGTGTAGTAGTTGCAGACGGTGCAGAACATGCTTGATGAGCTGCTCGGCCTCGGGCATGCGGCGGCAGCGGCCAGTGAGGTCCGTGAGAGCCTCTGTGCTGGACAGCTTGCCCATCGGTGTACCTTGGAGGTCGACGATAACGAAACTTCCAACTTTTTCGGACTTGCCCACCTGGTGCTTCATTTCCTCAATAGCTTTCTTTAAGGAAATCCGGTCGCGATAGTTAGAGGCACACATGTTGCAGACAAGTTTCCAAACGCTGTCAGGGATATTGACAGGACGAACCATCGTGTCTATTCTATCTCCACGTTGTTGATTGCCGAACAGCTCCTCTCCAACGATCGCCTCCAGCATGCAAATGCCAAGCATGAAAACGTCCGACTCAAAGCGTTGTGCACCCCCTTCGAGAACTTCCTTCGGCTGCCAGCGATACATTTCCTTCCGCACCTGATATGAACTCACACTCATTCCAGCCGACAAACTGCGAACAGCACTGAAGCCAAAATCGCTCAACTTCGGGGTCTTCGCTTCGCCAACGAGGACATTCCGTACCGTTAAAACCCCATGCACAACCCCCTTATCATGCAGATACACCAGTCCCTCGGCGACTTGAATGAACAACTTCAAGTATTCAACTCGGCTCCGCCTTGAACGGAAGAAGTCGGCGAGATTGCCGCTACCAGGATCCTCACAAACGTAAAACGGCTGCGCTCCAATGTCGCAACCGCCAAGCAACTTCAGGACGTTCGGGTGGTCAAGTTTGCGCCACATCTTCAGCTGCATGATGAATGGGCCTCTACCTGCGCTTCCGATCTCCGCTAAAAGTCGCTTGACGATCACATTTTCACGTTTCCCATCATGATACCACGTCGCCCGTAAAGTCTCCGCAAACTGGCCGACCTCACTCGGACCTTCGTCAAAACCAAGTTCGCTCTCCGAAATAAACCAGTCGGGGCACGGAACATCTCTCCGATCCGTGTAGGCCATGATCTGACGAAAAGTATTGTCTTTCAGGTCGTGCTCGTCTTTTCGTAAATCTTTTCTTTTCAGCTCTTTCTTGAGATCCACGAGCACTTGGCCCAGACTCACCCCACTCACGAGCTGTCGGATCGATCTCTGACCAAGTTGCTCGCGAAGACTGGCTAGCTGTTCCAGTTGGTCGCTCTCCCAATGGTCTCTCCACGACATTGATCCACTTTCTTCGTTCAGCCCATGCTCCACCTCGTCTAGATCTTCTTGAGCTGCAGCGACTCTCTGTGCGATGGTTCGGGACGTGGCCAGCCTCACCAACAACGGCTTGCGACGCGTGATCTTGTGCAAGTGCACGAGTGCAGCCACATACTTGACCCACTTTGGATCGGTCTCCTCCAGGCGGACTACAACGTTGTACAGATGCTCCAGCCGAGCAACAGCGCGAAGGCACATCGACGAGATCTCAAGCACATGGTCGCACTTGGCGCGGACTTCCTGCAACAGCGCTTGGCAGGAAGAGCGAGTTCTTCGCTTCATCCTCGAAAGCGTCACCAACTTGCGTCTGGAACGGCAAAAATCTCAAATGAGGGAGATGCTGTCCAGTACAGTATCTTGGCAGATGGTACACATAGGTACATGTGCGAAGCGTTGGGAGACCTGCAGTCGCCAGATTTACGGACTTGCTAACACTTCGAACATTGGGCTTGCGTGCACTCACAAATGCTGCGTCAATACCCACAACGTTCACGGGCGCTAGTGTATTTAAACGCAGCAACGGTGCGTGTGCCGACGGCAGGCAGTATGCGCGACAAAGACAAGTTCTCTGCTCAATGCAAAGGTGCTTCTTGTCGTCCTCAAAATTTGTCTCGCTGAACGAATCATTTGCGTCAAGCAAAGCTGCTTGAAGCAACGATCGATCGTGTTAGGTGCCAATGACTTGCTGCACGATACACCATTTTCACTCGTAATCTTTGGACCAATCTTTGGACCAAGCTGTGTAAAGCGAGGATGAATTCAGAGACGTAACCTATTCAACTGGAACTCAGGTACGTGCCCGCCAGGAATCACCAATATCCTCGCCCTCACTTGCGAACTTGCGCTCTCCCAGCACATCGTCCCCATGGCCTCCTTCGCCATCGAAAAGCTGGAGACCTCTAGCGCCGAAGCGCTGGCGCAAATCACCGAACGCTTCCGGTTCATGCCGGAGAATGAGCCTCTCTGTCGCTCGGTCCTGGATCGCCTCGAATTTCTCCACTCCGCGGTCGCCCTTAATCCCGATGACAAGCTTCGCACAGATTACACCGACATCTTGGTGCGGCTTCTGCAACTACTTGCAAAAAAGAAAAGGCTCCTCCTCGTGAGACTGGCCAAGAGCGACACGATCGTGCAACTCCTGCTCGACCTCCACTCGCGCATTGACAAGATCGTCGACGAACTGGAGCTTTCTGGGGTAGAGGAGATGGTGCAACGGAAAGCCGGCTGGCAAAGCCACTGCACGTATCAGCATGAAGTACTGAAGCAAGAAGTAACGGCGACATCGGAACGCCTACTTGTGAAGGGTTTGAAGGGCGACAAGGAACCCCGAGAGCTGCTGATGGCTCTGCGAATGGCGGTTGATGGAAAGCTAGAAGCACCCGAGATACTGGAGCTGAAGGCGACAACGTTCGATAGAGTTGCGTCCTACCTGGCGATGGAAGGAACGAGCGCTTATGACGGGTTCATCGCCCTTGAAAGCGTCGAGTTTGAGGACGAAGCCATTGGTTTTGGCACTTACGGAGTGCCTCGACGGGGCTCGTGGGTGGACAGAGGGCAACGCCAAGACGTGGTTGTCAAGCTTCTCTTCGACGAGACGAACAGCGACGTGGAATCGGCCTTTCTGGAGCAGCTTCACTTCTGGTACAACCTTCCACCGGACGAGCACATCCTCAAGTTGTACGGCGGTAACCACATGACTTCGCCGCCATTTTTCGTCTGCGAGGACGCTCACAACGGCAACTTGTTTGATTTTCTGTACGACGACGACAACCGAGCGCAATTCTGGCCCATGTTCCTCCAGCTGACAAAAGGGCTCAAGTTTCTCCACGACCGGAACATTGTACATGGAGGGCTGAAGTGCAACAATGCGCTCATAGGCCAGGGCAACGTTGTGAAGCTGACCGACTTCGACTTCAGCTGTATCCGGAGCTTGTCGCTTGGTCTCAGTGAGAATGGCGGAAGAGCGCAGTCGCGTGCAGTCCGCTACCAGCCCAAGGAAGTAGTGAACAAGCTCGGGAATGAGAAGCCGAAGTTTGAATCCGACATGTACGCGCTTGGGATGTGCATCATCGAGGCCTTCACACGGGAGCCGCCATTCGGATACGTTGACGATGATACGGAGATTGTAGATCTGATCAAACGCGGTGAGCTGCCGTCACGACCGAAAGGGCTATCAGATGTCGAATGGGGATTCACCACGAGCCTGTGTGCCGAGGACTACACGCAACGCCCAACAGTCGACGAAGCTCTTCTAACGATCCAAGGACTGGTTGGCGCCACGGAAATCGGCGCTTAGTGGTCGCAGTAGCTCTTCGACCGAAAGAATGGCACTGTGCAGGTTCTCAAATATTTGTCTGTTTTTCGATTCTCAATGTACTTATAGGTTTTGTAGGTAACAATTTACCCTGGCCCAGGTTCATCGAGCCTTCGTTGCGTGCTTCTCGAGGAACGCCAGGAAGCTTGCTACGGTCTGGCCATACATTGACAACACGTTATTTTCATGGACTACCGTGTGAGCTTTTGAACCCCCAGTATTTATACACACGCCTGCACATTTTTTCGTTCTCCTTCATCTGCTGGACCATTTTCACCGACCACGATCACCTCGCCTGCTACAGGGATGACGAAGTCAGCAACGAGCGATGCGACCACTGTCTTCGTCATCTCGACCAATTTGGACTTGACACTGCGACTTGGAACGCTGGAGTACTACTTCTTCTACCGAAGATCGCAATGCCCAGCACGTTGAAGAGGTTCCGGACACCTGCGCGGAAAATGGCCTCAAGATTGAAAAATCAGTATAATACACAACTTGGATAACAATGCAGGCGAGTCTTGCCTTTGATACACTTTCTGAAAGTACATGTATCGGCATGCCGAGACCGGAACAGTCTTGTGAAATCAATCCTGGATTTTTCCATGTTGAAATTTTTGGAGGCGAAGAACTGCTGCTGTTGCTGCTACTGTTGGCCAGTTCCTCGAACAGGCATCACGATCCCGTTGCGCAGCATCCAGACGACGCCATCCGAGCCGCCTACAGCAAGATCCTCGTTCGCTTCGTCAAGCTCCTGTGAGAGAAACTGCTGCTCTTCCGTTTCGTAACAAGTGACACCACGTTGGTCATGATCAGAGAACTCCATGGCTTACTCGACGAGATCTTCGCAACGATCGGATTAGTTGACGCCTCCAGTTGGGAAGAGAACTGGAAGCAAGGCTGCATCGAGCAGCGTAGCAAGTTGGAGTACATCTTAGCAGGCAAGAAGAGCTACAGTCTGACGAGGAGCTTTGGCAGTGACAAGCAGTTGAAGGAGGCGGTCATGCTGCTTCGAGGTGTCCTTCCAAGGGACCCCGACAGTCCACTGCATGAACTTCGCCAGTCCACGCTGGACCTGGTTCAACGGTCCAAAATCATCATGGACCTGAAGCGCTACGAGTGGTTTCTCTCGCGGGACGACGTCGACTACGAAGACGAAACCATTGGACTTGTTGGCACTTTCGCGGCGGCGCGGCGTGGCACGTGGCTGCATGATAAAAAGCGGCAGGATGTGGTGATCAAGCCGCTCTTCTTCGATACGGACGGCCAAGACGCAGAGGATCTCCTTAACCAACTCGTGTTCTGTACAGTCTGGCGCCCCACGACAACGTGCTCAAGCTTCTATTTTGTTTTGAAGTGAGGTACATTAGTGTCATTTAGCTGGGGCTAACGCCACCTAAGGTCCGTGTCTTGCCCATGCCATATCAGCGATCAGCAAGCTATGCGGTCTCATTCGTGCAAGGCAGCGGCGAGATCCGCCCTCCGTATGTCTACTCCGCGCCTTCTGCGAGCCCCACCGGTTTCGACTTCTCGGTCTCAGTCGACCAGAACCTCACGTCGGTAGACGCGAATGCCATCACCGCCGCCCAACGGGCGCCTCCGTTCCTGTCAGCACTGGCATTCCACTGCAACTCTTGCTGTGTCGTCAGCACCACCTGTATGATCTCGTGCACCGTCCGGTTTCTCTCTCTCGGATGCGCGTGCCAGCCACGCACCCCAACGGCATCCGCCGTTCGTCGAGCTGACCAGTAAGTCGATTTAAGCGCCGCCTTCCGTGGTGGCGTCCTGGTTTCGAATTGTTTGATCACCACCTTGTTGTCGCCAACCACGTGCGCGGGGTACCAGTCATTCCGCTGGCATTCCCGCAGTCCTTTCAGCAGCCCCAGGTGATTCGCCTTGTGCCCGCCTTCCATCTTCCCGTTGTACTGGGTGCCTCCCATGTAAAGCACCTGGAAAGCCCCAGTAAGGGTGTGTGTCCTGACCACCATAGTGCCGCTGATCCCGCTTCCCGAAAGCACACATGTCCGGCCAGCATGAAATACTATATAGACATGAGCCCCAGGAGTAGCTGCATCCGGTGTGCCTGTCCAGTTACCGCCAAGCATGGCGCCGATGATCCGGCCAGCCTTCGCCATCGCCACCCCATCTCGGCCCATGGAGTGTGCCCCATGATGACCGAATGACCACTGCACAGCCTCGCCGCGAAGCTCGCCTCGTGATACTCCCTGGAGACGTCGTTGTGCTGGTCAAAATGGGCGACCCTCCATCTCCACACGCAGTGGAAGTATAGAGCTTCCCCTAGTCCCCAGCATTGAGTGATGATCCTCTCCACCACATCACCCAGGTGGCCAATAGTTTCATCGAGACACTCCGCTATGCTTCGTCCGGTGGCCGCGAGTAAGTTTGAGGGTAGCTTCTCCAAGACAATGAAAATATCGCCTGCTCCGCATGGGCTAAATGTAGGCCCGCAGAGGCCCATCTGGCCAGGAACAGGGACCGTAGGATCTTCGCCGCAGGACACTCCCAGAAGACATGCCATAAATTCACTCGTCCCGCCCTAACACATTGTGGGTGAGGACAATGCAGTCCCGCCGAGACCGGATCATAAGTAGACGAGGCATGGTGCTTCAGTCGATAGAGGACTTGTACCCCCCATGGAGTGAGGCCCACCATAAAATTCAACACCAACATTCGCATGAAGTGGCCGATTTGCCTCCGGATTCCCGCCGTGATCCGCTCAGGGAGCGCCGTGACCTTGATATCCCCTGTCCGGGTCCACGACCAGTGCATAACGTCTTTGATGAGATAGCCATGTTGACAGAGCAATCGATATTGTGTGTTCGGGTTCACGACGTTGCCTGCCGGGTCATGCAAGCGTAGATTCCGTAGCACTAAGTAGGGCACCCATTCTCCACAAAATGTCCCATGTCGTTTGACCTCCACTGCCACGCAGCGCTGGCTGAGAGAGCCCACAAGCGCCGTGACCTCCAGAATTGCTGTCCTCCCAGCCCACACGAGATCACTGCCATCTCCAAAGTAGGTTAAGCAGTTTAGCCCTGCAACCATGTGAGTCTTGTCGTCGTCCATTTCCATGCCTCCATGGACACTACACACTATGACGCCAGTATCCCAGAGCGAGATACCCCACCGTATCCCCGACCGTCGAGGGTGTATTAGGCTCGGTGCCACCATGAGATAGTTGTCCCAGGCCGCACCGGTAGGAGCTCCTAGCACGTCGCCGACAATCAGCTGCTCCGGAGTTGACCACTGCGCCCAGCTTGCCACCGTGCTCGCTGCCATCGCCAGAAGCTCCATTTTGAGTGATGGTGCCGCAATCCCACCATCAGCCCGAGGAAGTGCCGCCACTGTGGCGTTCAGCCAGGCCTTCCCGCTAATGCGCAAGAACGTGAATTGAGCGTGCCAAATGTAATTGTAAATACATTTTTGGAAGCGCTCGACAATTGCCGTGGTGGGCCACTGGTGATGGCCGATGTACAGCAACTTGGGGATCACGACGGCCGCCACCACGAGACGCCGTTGGTCAACTGTTGTCGTCTTCTGCACAGCGAGGGCCAGCCTTGTAAGCAATTGTTGGTAAGCCAGCTTCCACGAGGATTCAGTATCAGGACAGCTGCCGACCGGGATCCCCAGATATCTTGATAGTTCATCCACGGCTTGTAGACGAAGTGGAGCCGGGAGGAGGACCTGTTCCTGCAGAAGTCCGGGATTGAAGCAATCGCCAGTGTCTTCCCCTCATTGAGCTTGAGCCCCGAAGCCATCGCAAAGTTTCTTGTGATCGCCATCACGATATAAACTTCCTCCGCCGATTTGACGTAGCTTGCTGTGTCGTCTGCGTAACCGCCCACCTTAAGAGGTAACGCTCCCGCTTTACTCCTTAGTACGATGCCCGTGAGGTCGGGATGGTTGTCAATCCTCCGATATAGATGCTCAAGCTTCTAGGTGGGAGCCACGTTTCGTCGCCGCCGTTTTTCGTCTGTGAAGACGCTCATAACGGGAATTTGCTCGACTTTCTCGGGGTGGAAGAGAACCGAGGTCACTTCTGGTCGTTGTTTCTGGACGTGGCCAAGGGCCTCAAGCACCTCCACCAGTTCAACATCGTCCATGAAGGTCTCAAAGACACCAACATTTTGGTTGGGGACAGCAACACGGCCAAGTTCGTAGACTTTGGCTTCAGTTGCGTCCGTAGCGTCTCGCTGCGTCTGAGCGACACCGGATCCAAGGCTCTCTCTGCTGCCATTCGTTGGAAACCAAAGAACTTCTTGATCAAGCTGCAACGGGTGAGCCGCGATATGAAGCGGATGTGTACACGCTGGGCATGTGTATGATCGAGGCAATCTCGCAGGAAACTCCGTTTGGCATGTTGGACGACAATGAAGTGACCGAGTTAGTTCTCGCTGGCAAACTTCCGCCACGTCCCGAGCAAGCGACTGAAGGCGTTTGGAGCTTCATCTGCAGCCTTTGCGCTGAGGATTTACATGCGCGTCCGTCTATTGACGAGGTTATCTCCACTCGGAGTACCAATTTGGAGAACAACTCCATGGGTTGTTGCAGTAGCTAAGGGAGGCTAGCTGGTAGTCGTCTTCCTCTCTTGTGTACCTTCGTGATCGACTTCATACATGTGAATCCACGGTTTCTCAAAGATATAACGCGAAGGTGGCGAATCCACCACGGTACTGTATCCTCTTGCCTTACTTTACTGGAGACTCAGACTCAAACGGAACGGGACATTGGGTGTGAGTCGAAGTCGTACTAGAATCACAGCATCGCGCGAAATTCTTCACCGGCGGCGGCCAAGAGGTTGTGTCATAACAGCGAGCTCATTGGTCGCACAGTAATGTTCGCCCCCCAAATGGATGATATTGATACGAATATGATATTTATACCTCCGATATTTTTTCTAACCTGGAAATATTATAGCATATAGTAGTATTTCCTATCCGACAATAACATAATATAATATAGTATTAATATATTATGTAATATATTCGTGTTCGTTTAAGTACGCTGCGTGGTTGCATAGTCCTTCCAGAAGCGAGTTGAAGGGGACGTTGCTAGTTGACGAACTCAAGACGAGCTACGACGGCTCGACTCTGGTGGTATCCTTGCGACCAAGGATACCAAGGTTGCTCTCGGCAGGGATATTAATGCCTGCTTTACAAACATGGGTTCTCGTAGGATCGTCGTCTTGCTGACACGACAACACTTCCGATTCGGAGCTACAGTAGACATAAGATCACTTTAGGCTTGCAGGATGATATTTTGCTATGTGCCCGACACACAGAGGTAAGATCAGATATGTCATCCCAAATCCGGAACCATGATCGGCACCCGCCGATCAGCTCAATAGCAGATATCGGTGCGGAGCGCAGCAATGACCCGTCGTATTTGCTACAAGTCGGTGTAATATAATCCATTTGTGTTAGCCCCTCATCCATGTGATGGACCTTCAAAGAACACCGCCACTGACGGTGTCTTTCAAGGCGATAACAGGGCAAAGGTGTTCCTAAGGTAGATGTCACTCAGCCGCACAGCTGATCGATTCAACAAACGTCGCGAGTTCCCTACCTCGCGGTTAAAATGCACGGGCCCCTCAGGAAATATTACCCAAAATATCTGATATTCGTGCCAGATGATATTGAAAATAACTCATGCTACTGGAAAATGCTTTCGAAGATAATATTTTCGGGTATTAATATTATATTCAAAAAATATTACGAATACCTAGTTAACATTAGCCCCCAGGATACAGCTACGTGTACCACACGAACAAACGCAGCTGATCTTGATCTTGATCCCGGAAGGGCAGAAGGAGTCAAATTCAGGGCAGTGAAGTGCTGGCACCTCGTCGAACTGATCGCATCGAGAAGGTATTTGCCACTTGAGAACACGCCTCCGACACACCGAGTGTCGCTCTGGCGACGCAAATCGTCGAGACGATGGAGGATTTCACTGTCCCGCGTCTCCCTAACTCTTCGCCCTGCAAGACCGTGCTGACTATGATACGGACGCGGTGCAAGACGATGCCCGAACTGGAAACACTGTTTCTACGTGCGGTCGGGCGCCTCGAGACTTTGCATGGCAAAACGGTCCAACTGGAACCGGTCAAGCGCAGTGAGACTTTGCATGGTGAAGAGGTCCAAGTGATCGAAGAAAACCAAGGAGAACGGCATACGTCGCCATAATCCTTCGCCTTGTGAAGATCACCCACTACAGGCCATTGTTGGTGCGCCTGGTCAGGTGTGACACGATTGCGGACATGATCTACCAGTTGCAGAAGGAATTGGAGACGTTGCACGTGACTTTGGAGTCGGTGATGAAGATGCGGAGATGGCAACGTGGAGAGATGCATGGCATAATGATCGGGAAACGCAGTTGTTGACGTTAAAACGGCTGGCGCTGGCTGCGACGGGTAGACAACTAGTGCGGGAGGTGCAGAATGGAAGACTCGTAGAAGTTATGGCGGCCTTCGAGAATGAGCTCAAGAAGGATTTGCAGAAGGAGCAGCGTGAGCTGATACGAACGGTGTTTGACAAGGTAGCCGGACTCACTCACATGCCGAAGATCGAGTTGATCGACTCATTCATCTCTCCGGAAGACTTGGATTTTGATGACGGACCAATCGTTGCTGGTACATTCGGGGAAGTTCGTCGGGCGACGTGGTTTCACGACGGCAAAAGTGACAAAGTGGTGGTCAAGCAGCTCTTAGCACCGTTGAGGGGTGCTGCTAGTGACCCATTCACCAGACAGCTCAAGGTCTGGCAAGAACTGCCAACACACCCCAACATTGTGCAGCTCTATGGCGGCTGTAACGTTGGCCTACGGCAGTTTTACGTCTGTGAGGAAGTCTTCAAGGGGAGTCTTGCAGACTATTGCCGTGTTCCTCGTAGCAGCGTGTTAATCTGGCAGGTGATGATTCAAATCGCAGAAGGCCTCGAGTTCTTACACGAGAATGGCATTGTTCACGGAGGCCTGACGTGCAACAACATCCTGTGGGCGAGAACAACCTGCCTAAAAAACTGAGTGATTTCGGCTTCAGCTCTATTCGCCACTTGTCCATGGGCATGAGCGTCAGTTGCTACCGATCTCGGTCTAACCATTATATTGAAGATGGCAGTACGGGGGAGAGCGCCTCGAATCCGACATTTTCGCTCTTGGCAGGTGCATTACGGACGCAAGCAGACCATACCGTTTGTCAATGGCGGCCTAGACGTCTGCATCCAGCGTGTTGTCTCGAAGATGTGTGCCTCCAACCACGTTGACCGCCTAAGCATTAAAGAGGTTCTTGCTGAATTGAGGAAAGCGCTTCCCAATCAACCAAGTTTTCCGATGCAAGGTATACCAGGCAGCCCTCCCAGTCAGAAGACTCTGACAAACATGACGAGTCGGATTCAACGCATGCCAGAAAATGAGGCGTTCTTACGTCACTTATTGGAGCGTCTCCAGTATCTTCATGACCCGGTGGCACCTCTCACAGCGATGACCCTTTGAAATTAAAGTATGTTGAAGTCGTAGAGCAACTCGTCAATCTGACACGTCGTCAGCCGTTGCTCCTACGCCTCGCAAGTTGCGATAACATAGTTACGATTATTCGCGAGCTCCACCAACAACTGGGTAATGTCGGACACGGCTTCGGACTGACCGATGAGACGGCCATGATGAAGTGGAGGTAAGAATGGGATGCTGATCAAGGCAAACAGTTTCGCACGATCTCTCAGCTAATCACCGAAACTTCAGAGCGAATACTAGTCAGTGATTTTCAAGGTGAAAGAAACACAAATCAAAGCAGTATCAACAGTGAAAGTGAGCTGCCGGAGATGCTGGCTCTGCAATGAAGGACCATCGACTGGATGAAGAAATTTTTGCACCTACCAGTACACAGTCTTGCAGTGTATAGTTCATTCATCGCCAGCAGTGCCATTGTGTACGAAGATGGGCCTTTTGGAGGGGGTTTCGTTGGTGGAATGTGTCGAGGCACTTGGGTGTTCAACAAGAGAGGTTGTGATAGAACTGTTTGAGGGGGATTTTGAAAGATCACAGGCAAACCGTGAATTTATAAGCCGACTGGAATGGTTGATCAGCATCCCTGAGAACGACCACATCTTGAAAACGTACGGCGGTTCATATCTTGGCACACACCCATTTTTCGTGTTCGAGAAGGCCCCGTTTGACAGTCTCATCGATTTCTTAAGCGATGAGCGAGACGGTCCCATGTTCTGGAGCCTATTTGAGCAAGCAGCTGAGGGCTTGAAGTTTCTCCACAGAAACGACATTGCTCATTGGAAATCTGATGTGCAACTATATCATGATTGGCGAGAATCTCACGGTAAAACTAGTCAACATGGGGCCACTATGGCAAGATTGTGATTCCGGAATGACGCTCCGGGCAGGTCACGGAAGACCTGGAGTTCGTTGGAGACCAGTGGAGCAACTCGCTGGGCAAGCAGACGAAGCTGGAGCAAGATGCGAAGGTGATATTTACTCTCTCGGCATGTGCATGATCGAAGCAATCACACTCGAATCTCCATTTTCTTTAAACGATGATGACACAGTACGGGAGCTCATCCTAGCTGGTGAATGCCATTCCCGACCCGAAGACGTCTCGGATGAAGCATGGGCTTTAATCTCCGAAATGTGCAACCCAGACCTTACCCGGAGACCAAATATTGACGTCGTGATTGCGCGCATACAGGAATTGGCTCGTCATGAAGATGCTGACAAGGTGCTTCCAATGCACATCGTACCAGACGATGCGCCAGCAAGCAAGGTTCATACCGTCAGTGTGTGCGCTTGCTGTGGAAAGAATGCTTCGGGCACAACTGATCGGTATTGCCGATGGTGCGGTCGTATTATGCAGCTCAATGCTGTCCCTGAGAACTTATAGAGAGAGATTTCGATAGTTTCCTGAGTAAGCACGAGAAGTTCCTCTCTCGTCATGGTTTGCCGGCTTACTTGAAGTCATGCCAAGCAAGAGATGCGTGGCGAAAGCTCCATCAAGTGGCAGTTGCCGTACAAGATCTTCATCGTGAAGGCATAACGCACTGCGATCTGAAGCCAGCCAATCTTTTCATTGGTCGCGACGGAAAAGCGCACCTCGCTTTCGAGTACAACAACTTGGCAGCAGAGTTTGCAAAACATCGGCTGCCAATTCCATTAAATCAAGCGTTTCGATGGCAATCTCCGGAGGTTCTGAACGGCAGCCAAGCAACCGTGATGCCAGATGTGTACGCGCTTGGAATGTGTGCAATTTTCATTGTAAGCGGCAATCCCCCCTGGGGGGATGGTTTATCGGAAGATGAAGTCAGGCTTCAGGTTTACAATGGACATGCAGTGCCGCCTCGATGTCAAGGCATTTTCACGGACAACGAGTGGAACTTGATCATGGAGATGTGTCACCGATGCCCTGAAAACCGCCTTGGCCTTGACGATGTGGTTCGACGGCTAGCTCACATAGTTGATCCTGAACGTACACAAGGCCCAGAATGGCAACTCAGCGACAGCGACGTTGTCTTTCAAGATGATGCTTTATTCTCCCAAACACAGTATGCGACGCGGTATGTAGGGCGGTGGAAAGATGCCGTTGTTGCTGTGGAGACCGTGAGTGAACAGTTCAAGCGGGAGAACAAAAATTTTACGAACGTGGCAGATCTCTGGTTCTCGCTGAAATACCCCACGATACTTCAATTGTTTGGCGCATGCTACGAGCGTCAGACTTTCGTATGTGAGTATGCCGAGTGCGGCGACTTGCGCTCCTTCCTTTTCAGAGGGAATTTCACTTCCGCCGGGAGCCAGATCTGGCAGATCCTTCTTGACGTTGCGCTTGGTATTCGATACTTGCACGCTATTGGGGTTGTTGACGGCGATGTTGGTCTCCACAATATCCTCGTCAAGGGCAGCGGGCGGGGTAAACTAGGAGGATTCACCTTGAGCTCCCAAGTGAATCAGCTGTGCCAGGATACTTCAGAAACGAAGCACAAGACAGAAAGCGAAGCAACATCGGGGACCAAGGAGGCTGGGTTCGCTTCGGATGTGTATTGGTTCGGGTGGTGCATTGTTGATGCATTTTGTGGATCGCAATCGGTGCGTTCAAACACGATAGAAGCAAGAACAAATGAACCTGGCGGCATGCAACGGCCTGAGGTGTTTAGTGAAGAGGAGTGGATACTGGTGATGGACATGTGTTGCAGTGATCCACTGGCTAGAATTGGCATGCCGGAAGTTGCGAAGCGATTGGCTCGGCTTGGTGCCGTGAATGTTGCGATTGATGCTGAGCTTTCGAAGAAGATGAAGCTGCTATACGTGAATCAGCGTCATACGCTTCAAGCAATGGTTCTGCAGGAAGTGATGAGCTATGAAAAAGAGGATGAGGAGCAAGATGCGAAACAAGAAGCGGAACCGCACGACTTCGACGACACTCTGGATGATGACTTCTACGACCCAGGGGCGGGGATGCGACGAGAGGTGGTCATGCGCCAGAGCTTACCAAGCAGTCTAGCTGTCGTTGCCGCTCGAACGATACTCCATGCTCGGCCCGTTGACTGTCGATGATCCGTTTGATCTTCATTTAATGTTGAAAACGTATCAACCTCGTCCATCTTTCAAGGGGACTCCGGAAGTGTCGAGGATCCATTTCGTGTCTCTTCAACAAGGCATTCCTCGGTGGAGATTGTCCCATGCATCGGTCCTGGAGGCCAAGGTGGTTGATGGTCTTGGCGGAGGGTCTTACGCGTCAGTGTCTAGTGGGATTTGGCTTGGAGCATCCGTTGCGCTCAAGAAAATGAGGGTCGACTTGGATCATGATCAAGCGCTTCGCCAACAAGCCAACCTTTGGTTCAAGTTGCGGCATCCTCATATCGTGAGCCTTTTCGGAGTCTGCTGTGGTGGCTATCAACTTTTCGTTTGCGACCTTGTAACTGGGGGGAGCCTTGACTGGTACTGTTCTAATCAAATAGACAAGTCCAAGGAAAAGGTTTGGGGACTTTTGCACGACGCAGCGATCGGTTTGCAAGGCCTACACTCGTTCGGCATCGTCCACGCAGATCTCAAGTGCGACAACATCCTGATCGCGAAAGATGGACGAGCTCAACTCATTGACTTCGGATTGAGCTGTCTGAGCACTTGCGACGGAGGAGAAACTGAAGGCGCCCCACGGTGGAAAGCTCCCGAATGCTTGAATGGTGCTGGACCCGCATATGCCTCGGACGTGTATTCGTTCGGAATGTGTATCATTGAAGCGAGGACGGGGCACGTTCCATGGGGAGAACACCTTGGCGACTCCGTGGTCGCCCAGTACGTGACAAAGGAGCGTTCTCTACCTGCACAACCCACATGTTTTTCGATCCAGGAGTGGGAACTTGTCAGTCACATGTGCTGCTGCAACCCAGAAGATCGCCTCCAGGTGAACAAAGTTGTCAAGGTGCTCGGCTTCTTCGCCGAACGGGATCCGTACGTTGACGGCCAGAGTATTCGAGAAACCCTAGCTAAGTGGGAACGCAACCCGCTGCCAGCTCAAACTATACAGCGACAGTAGCAAGAAAACATCGAACGTCACTTGTGCTGGGAAGTATCTTGTTGTCGTGTAGTTCCTGCAAGTTGAGGCTATCGTGGTCTCTTCCCCACTTCCAGGGCTTGCTCGTTCAGAAGCAGATATGCGTAACTGGTGTGGCGCCAGTCAACAACTAGCACGTCGCAAGCTCTGACCAGGCTCATCACAGTTTTAGAGAAGCAGTGACAAAGGAAATGGCCTGTCCAGCAAACGCAAGGTGGAGGAGAGCATACGGACGTCATGTGCGAAAGACCACATGAGTACGTTACGATCGCACTTCATAGCGCAGCATGTGATCAGTACGTTCGCGACGACTTGAGCAAGTTGGTTATCTGAGATGGATCGCTACGAGATCGAGTGACATGTTTACTGACCGCCACTGGGTGTACTTATTGGTGGTGGCGGCTGGCCCCCATCTCTCTCAAGTATCAACAACGACGTCGACTGGCTTCAGGACCTGGTGGTGACTAGCCCCGTTAGAGACGTGAAAGTCCAGCGGGAATATGAGCCACTCGAAAAAAACACGAGCAAGCAGACAATGGCAGCACTAGTTTTGTGAAGGGCTGTCCATGCTCATGTTCACGCTCGACCAAGTGGGCAAACTCGGTACTCAACGAACGAGGTGACCGACGGTGCACGACCACAAAGCTTGTGCAGACGTCGGGCGTCCAGCTACGGGCTGCTTCGCTACATCGGCTTCTTGCTCTGTCCGTGCAGATAATCGGGCTGAGTTGCAGAAGGCTGGAAGCTACCAGGGCATCTTCTATCGTTCGGTAATTCACAACCTGCACTTCGCCTCGAGCGTGTACCCGTCCGTCAAGATCTGGATCGGAAGTGGGCTACCTAGCGTGGTGTATAGTAAGCTGCTCACCTTTTGCCAGCTGACACGTGCTGGATTTTTAGTTGCACCCCTACGTGCGCGCGGACTTGAAGCGAGATCCAAGCCTGAAACTCTGGACAGGTAGTTCACACTTAACATACGTACCCAACGGGACCCACACGGGCGCGCCTGAAGACGCAGTGGACGAGCCGAGCCGTGGGCACTTGTTACAGCCTGATCGACCCAGGTGTGACGAAGGCCAAACATCGTGCAATCTACATGCTTCGTGTCGCGCGGCACAGCAAAAGTCGCGCCTGAGGCTCACACTCTCAGCTTCCACCATCGCGCTTTGGAAATGGAGGACACGCCAGTTGGATCTTGATTAGATCTGACGAGGTATCAGAGGTCAGACATATAACCGATTGCAGATTCTCAGTTTTTTTGTCTTTGATCGAGAAAAATCGCAATTTGATCAGGAAATGGTGTAGCTTACAAATGAGTCTCCTGCTCATTTTTAGCCCACTACTGTTGAAAAATGTTCAATATTCGATGAACGATGGCGGCCCCCAAAAATATCGCCATTTTCAGACCCCAAATAACGATATGTTTTGGGAGATTGTGGTGTCAATATGCCCTCAATTTTTTGAATTGTATATTGCCAGATAGTCCGTGCAAAAAGCAATCAAATTAGAGTACTTAACCGCTTTGTACGAGAGAAAAAACATTTTCAAATGCCCGTTTACATATTGCCCGCTTACGTACGAAATTTATACCTCATCTTCTGAGGCGATTATCTCAAGAGGTGCGTAAGTAACATTTTGTTTGACGCAGTCTCATATTGCACCAGGATGATGCCGATCCCATTTTGCATCCCGAGCGATAGAGGCAGCCGCTCATACAGTAGCACTGCTACTACTGTAGCAGTGCAGGATCTGCACACGTGGCGCGCCAAATTGGCGTTGGTGGCAATGGCGACAAACCCACTGTTATGCATGGATACCAGTATGGTGAAGTGCCGAAGGCGTCTCACGCGCTCTTCCAGTCTTCGGTGAGGCAGATCCTGGTGTTGTGGTCTTCCACGACTGTCCTCACAGTAACTGACTGTACAATCGTTCTTCAGACAAATCAAGTGATACGGTGAGCTACAAAGCCGAAGATAACCAGATTACAGGACAGTGTCAGTGTCCTGTAATGATTACCTTCGGCTTTGTAGCTCACCGTATCACTTGATTTGTCTTAACCAGATTACAGGACAGTGTCCTGTAATCTGGTTATCTTCGGCTTTGTAATTCACCGTATCACTTGATTTGTCCTGAGGACAGCGACAGCCCACACTTCCGGCAGCTTATTCATCTATGACTCACTATCAGGAGGTAGTTCGCAGCGCTCGACGGCATCAAAAGCGCACACCAGCTGTCGAAACAAACTCACGGCGCAGCGAGCCCATTCCTCAATTCGCGCTGACGAGGTCAACAGGAACAGCAGCAAGTGAAAGTCATGCGTCTAACTCAGTTCCTCTTGGTCGTTGCGGTCGTCTTGGTTGCTGCCGTCGCCGCCGCAGACCCCATCAACGGAATGACCTCGTCAGACGCCAACAAGGAGATTTCGCGTCGCGAGCTGTCGGACGACCCGGCCGCAGTAGAGGAGAGAGGGCGACGTGGTGGAGGAGGAGGAGGCCGCATTGGACGAACAAGAATGCTGTACCTCTACGACACGCCGCATTTAAATAGGGCCAAGCGGAAATTCGTGAAGTGGTTCAAGCGAGTATTCGGCATCAAGGACAAGAAGAAAACGACGACGGTGAGCACTCGCCGACTTCGCCTGCTGTTGAACGGCGGGCGGCCGTAGTGGCTGCTGAGGAACTGCTACAGTATCAAGGCTGGTTGAATGGGGCATACAATGTACTGTGGAATCTGTTCGAAGTCAATACCTGGCGCAATTAAACATTGAGCGTTGCTGTCCTCTTTGCTGCTTGTCCGTCGCAAACTCCGCCAACGCTAGGATGGTGTTACCGTATTGGTTTTCCTTGAATAATATGTCGGCCTGCAGTATTAACAAGGCAGGTCTACACAAACGGGTGCCGATTACCGACTAGCCACTATTTAATTTTCAACTAGTCACATTGTGTGACGCAGTGCCAACTAGTCACTTTTAGGGTCTCCAACTAGCCACTTGAAATCGCAAAAGTGTCTACGAGAAAATTTCATAAGAAACCAAAAAAACAATTTCAGACTCGGTGCTAGCCAGCAATAAATGTGGCTATTGAAAACTGATCCCTTACCCACCCCACCCCCAATCGGTCATGACCCTAGAACCCCCCTCTACCTTCCCTAAGGGGGAGCACCTCGCTGCGCTCGGTTGACGGCAAGTCTGGGTTTAAGCCAGCGTGCTGCGCACGCGGATCATAAACCACAGGAAGCGTTCTAGTTTTCATTATGAGCTACCCATGGCAAAATCTACACCCTGCTCCACATGTACGGCAAAACCATCGCCAACTTCCTTAAATTCCTAAAGAAACAGTCCGAAAAGTCCTTCATCAAGAGACTCGCCAGCAACAGCAAGGTGGATGCGGCCATCCAGGATTTCAATGACGACATCGACGAGCTCTACAAGCTGCTGAATCTGGTGCACCTCCAGGAGATGGCCAAGTGGAGGAGAGAACGGGACGAGGAGCGTCGCAAGCAGGAGCAAATGCTGCTGGAATCGCCGCCAATCAGCAGAGGATCCACGCGGATATGATCAACAAAGACGGCAACTTGGTGGAGAGTCTGGCCATGCTCAAGTACGAACTGACCCACAAACAGGGGCAGAACTCGTTGGCCACGATGAAGAGAACGTTCAACAAGATCACGAGAACGTCCGGGGCCAAAGTACCAGCAGTGCCCGAATGGTTTATCAGCTCGGACGACGTTGAGTTTGACAGCAACGAGGCCTTTGATATGGGCTCGTATGGCGCGGTGACGAGGGGAACGTGCGGGAAAGGAGCCAAGGTGGTGATCAAGAGCTTGCTCATGGACGATGATCAAGCCAAGGGATCGTTCTTCAAGGAAGTAGAAGTCTGGAAAAGACTCAACAACCCTCACGTGATGGAGCTCTTCGGAGCGTGTCATGTCAGCACACCTGCCTTCTTCGTCTGTGCAGACGCCACCCATGGGAACTTCGCAGACCACTTCATGGAGGACAAGAGCGACATGTGGAAATTGTTCTATGAGGCCGCGCTCGGACTGGACTACATCCACTCGCAGCAAGTGGTTCATGGTGATCTCAAGTGCAACAACATCGTGATCGGCGCGGACGACAAGGCCAAGATCTGCGACTTCGGCTTCTCGTACATCCGAAGCCAGTCCGTGGGGCTCAGCAAGAAGGCGCAGGCCGACACGTTGCGCTGGATGGCTCCGGAGTGTTTGTTGTCATCGAGTGAGGAGGACCCGGGCGCCGTAAACCCGAGATTCGCGTCGGATGTGTATTTCTTGGGCATGTGTAACATCGAGGCCTTCGCGGACGAGCCGCCGTAAGCTCTGGACGATGATGACACGGTCATGGAGAAGGTTAATGGTGGAGAGGAGTATCCCCGTCCTGAAGGAATCGCAGATGATGAGTGGGAACTCGTCAAACGTCTGACGGATCCAGACTGGAAGCAGCGCATCAGCCTCTCGACTGCGATATCGGAGCTCCAGGTTCGCTGAGAGGGAGATGGAGCGGAACAACGTTGATACGACGGATCGTGTGTGTCCGGGCTGCAGCGCCCCCGTCGGGTTGGAATTCTCCTTTTGTGGAGCCTGTGGACACCGCGTCGCTACTTCAGCAATGAATGAGGGGGAACATGTCGAACCACTGACACATCCGGGCTGGAAGCAGCGCATTAGTTTCTCGACACCAGTTTCGAAGCTCCAGGTTGGGGGGAAGGAGCGGAACAACCGAAAAGAAGATTCAGTTCAAAGGTCCCCACGAATCCAAGAAGGTGCGACGGCGATGGGGCAGGGCCATTCAAGTGATATTCCATCACTTGTGAAGTTGGTGAGAAGTGGTAACGATGTAGAGAAAGAAAAGGCCGCTGGAGCATTGTGGGGTCGATCAGGCAATGATTTCAACCAGGGGGAGATCGCGTTGGCAGGTGGTATCCCGCCATTGGTGGCGTTGTTGGCAAATGGCAACGCCATACAGAAAGTGAATGCCGCCGGCGCGTTGTTGAATCTATCAGCCAGTGCTGCCAACCAGGAGAATATTGCGTCGGCTGGTGGTATCCCACCTCTTGTGGAGTTGGTGAGAGGTGGCAACGCCAAACAGAAAGAGAAGGCCGCCAGAGCGTTGGGGAATATAGCAATGACTCGGGCCAACCTAGATAAAATTGCGTCGGCTGGCGGTATACCGCCTCTTGTGGAGTTGATGTCAAGTGGCAACGACAACCAGAAACATCGTGCCGCCGAAGCGTTGTGGAATCTAGCCCTTGAAAAATCTGAGCTCCGGGATCTAATCATTGCCCAGAGTGGAGCTGTTGATAAGCTTGTCAATCTCGTATTGGAAGGTACTCAACCTCAGCGGGAACTTGCGGCAGGGGTGCTGGGGTTTCTGTCGTCACATCTTCCTAGTGATGTGAAGATGAAAGTCACCATTCAGGGTGGACTCGAAGCATTGCTTTTGTTCATCATCAATCCTGAAAACACTGAGTGGATTCATCAAGGGCTCATCGCTCTTCAAGGCTTGTGTTCTGATGATAACGATTTCATCCAGCTGGTCGTCGGGGTCTTTGACGATCGCGGAGTGAAGGAATTTGAGGCGCTCAAGAACTGAGCGACAGAGAGACTCATTCTCCGGCATGAACTTGAATCGATCCGCGATTTGCGTCAGCACTTTGTCGCTGGGGGTCTCCAGCTTTTTGATCGCGAAGGACATCGTCGGGACGATGTGTTGAGCAGAGCGCAAGTCCTGAAATGAGCGCGAAGATACGTCGGACCGATGGTATCTGGATGGATATCACTCCTACCAGTAGATCCGCTATCCTAACTTAAGTTTGGGCCCATTTTCACTGCGCTTTCACCTCTTGAGCCAAAGGTTTTACCAGTGAAAATGATTCGCCATGGAGCAACTTGCTGCCAGGAAGGCATGGCACCGACACCGCAGCTTTGCTTGCCTCACTCGTCCATTCTAGCGTTGGTTTTGGCATTCGGGTGGAAAGAAGCATCTTTGCTTTCCGTAGGTATCCGGATAGCACAACTTCTCTTTGTCGCGCACAGAAACTTGCACTTGATCTGCATGCACAGTGCATTCTCCGCGTTCAAATGGACTGCTGTCCATGAACCCGGTGGGTACTGGAGCAGCATTCGTGAGTGCAAGCCCAACTCTCAAAGTGCTGCCCACCACGGATCTAGCAATCCTCGTTAAAGTCTAGCAAGTCTCGGTAAACTCACGTTGAACGTTGAAGTCTCCACATCGCTTCGCTAGGTCCCGAATTCGTCTCGTCTGTGAAGATGTTGGCATGGGCATCTCCCTCATTTGTGATTTGCCGTTCCAGACGCAAGTTGGTGACGCTTTCGAGGATGAAGCGGAGAACTCGCTCTTCCTGCCAAGCGCTGCTGCAGGAAGTCCGCGCCAAGTGCGACCATGTGCTTGAGATCTCGTCGATGTGCCTTCGCGCTGTTGCTCGGCTGGAGCATCTGTACAACGTTGTAGTCCGCCTGGAGGAGACCGATCCAACGTGGGTCAAGTATGTGGCTGCACTCGTGCACTTGCACAAGATCACGCGTCGCAAGCCGTTGTTGGTGAGGCTGGCCACGTCCCGAACCATCGCACAGAGAGTCGCTGCCGTTCAAGAAGATCTTGACGGCGTGGAGCATGGGCTGAATGAAGAAGATGGTTCAGGCTCGACATCGTGGAGAGACCAATGGGAGTGCGACCAACTGGAGCAGCTAGCCAGTCTTCGCGAGCAACTTGATCAGAGATCGATCCGACAGCTCGTGAGTGGGGTGAGTCTGGACCAAGTGCTCGTGGATCTCAAGAAAGAGCTGAAAAGAAAAGATTTACGAAAAGACGAGCACGACCTGAAAGACAATACTTTTCGTCAGATCATGGCCTACACGGATCGGAGAGATGTTCCGTGCCCCGACTGGTTTATTTCGGAGAGCGAACTTGGTTTTGACGAAGGTCCGAGTGAGGTCGGCCAGTTTGCGGAGACTTTACGGGCGACGTGGTATCATGATGGGAAACGTGAAAATGTGATCGTCAAGCGACTTTTAGCGGAGATCGGAAGCGCAGGTAGAGGCCCATTCATCACGCAGCTGAAGATGTGGCGCAAACTTGACCGCCCGAACGTCCTGAGGTTGCTTGGTGGTTGCGACATTGGAGCGCAGCCATTTTACGTTTGTGAGGATCCTGGTAGCGGCAATCTCGCCGACTTCTTTCGTTCAAAGCGGAGCCGAGTTGAATACTTGAAGTTGTTCATTCAAGTCGCCGAGGGACTGGTGTATCTGCATGACCAGGGGGTTGTGCATGGCGGTTTAACGGTACGGAATGTCCTCGTTGGCGAAGCGAAGACCCCGAAGTTGAGCGATTTTGGCTTCAGTGCTGTTCGCAGTTTGTCGGCTGGAATGAGCGTGAGTTCGTATCAGGTGAGGAAGGAAATGTATCGCTGGCAGCCGAAGGAAGTTCTCGAAGGGGGAGCACAACGCTTTGAGTCGGACGTTTTCATGCTTGGCATTTGCATGCTGGAGGCGATCGTTGGAGAGGAGCTGTTCGGCAATCAACAACGTGGAGATAGAATAGACACGATGGTTCGTCCTGTCAATATCCCTGACAGCGTTTGGAAACTTGTCTGCAACATGTGTGCCTCTAACTATCGCGACCGGATTTCCTTAAAGAAAGCTATTGAGGAAATGAAGCACCAGGTGGGCAAGTCCGAAAAAGTTGGAAGTTTCGTTATCGTCGACCTCCAAGGTACACCGATGGGCAAGCTGTCCAGCACAGAGGCTCTCACGGACCTCACTGGCCGCTGCCGCCGCATGCCCGAGGCCGAGCAGCTCATCAAGCATGTTCTGCGCCGTCTGCAACTACTACACGACGACGTGGCCAACGCTGAAGACGACAAGCTCCAGGCCAAGTACTGCGACGTGGTGGCGGGCTTCGTCAAGCTGCTGCGTCGAAGGGCGCTGCTGTTGCGGCTGGCCAGCAGCGAGACAATCGTGCTGACCATCCGCGGGCTGCAGGACCAGTGGCGCAGTTGGTCGGCAGGTCCGACGACCCGGAGCTCAATAAATGGCAGGAGAGCTGGGACGACGACCGCGCACAGCAGCTCGTGAAGCTCCAGCAGTTTGTCACGGGCGCGTCCGACCGGATGCTGGTCAATGAATTCCGCGGCGACAAGAAGGTGCAGGAGGCGCTCATGGCGCTCAACAGCGGCATCTCCTGGAAGGGCCAGTCGCCCGAGATGGTCGAGTTAAGAAGACGACGTTCGTACGCATGTCCAGCTACCTGAACAAGGAGGGGCTGCGTATGTTTGACTGGTTCATCCCCATTGACGATGTCGAGTATGAAGATGAAGAGATCGGAATAGGCACCTTTGGTATTGTCCATGAGGCACGTGACTGCACGACGGCCAACGCACCAAAGTGGCGATCAAGCTGCTGTTCCCGGAGACGTCGTCGGACGCCGAGGACGTCTTCTATCACCAGATGGAGCTTTGGAGAAATTTCCCACCAAGCAAGTACATCTTGAAGCTTTATGGCGGATCGCACGTTAGTAAGCCGCAGTTCTACGTGTGTGAGAACGCCCCAAACGGCAACATCGCAGATTTCCTCGAGGATGAAGCGCACAGCGTCCTTTTCTGGAGGCTTTTCAAGCAAGTGGCGGAAGGCCTCAAGTTCGTGCATGACGACGAGACGATCCACGGAGGTCTCAAGTGCAGCAACATCCTTGTTGGCGCCGACTACACGCCCAAACTCGCCGACTTTGGCTTCAGCAGTGTGCGCACGCATTCTGCGGGGATGAGCAAGGGCGGAGAACCGGCGGTCAAAAAGTCTGTGCGCTGGAAAGCCAAGGAGGTGATCGAATGGTCGGAAAGCGATGCTCCTCCACTCGTCGAGTCTGATGTATACTCGCTCGCAATGTGTATGATCGAGGCGAAGAGCCATGAACCCCCTTTTGCAACGATGGACGATGACGAAGTGATGATCAGAATCGTGACAGGCGAAAGCCCTCCTCGCGAGGACGGCTTTACAGACGAGGAGTGGGGTTTTATCATCCGACTCTGCAGCAGCGACTACAGACTTCGACCATCACTTGACGAAGTAATCAGCGTGCTCGAGGACTTTGCTGTCCGAGAAGACGCTAATGATCGTTTTTTAAGCGAATCCCTCCGAAATCGTCGCGACCTTTGACCGACACAACGACGAAGACTATTACGATGTCAACGAAGATAGAGACCGCTATCATGAGCGGAGACGAGATGAAAAGTACGACTATTGGGCCAGGCCTTCGAGCTACAACAAGAAAGATCGAGACTCCAATCGACGGGATGTGTATGTTGTGCCAACTACCCCAGCAGCTACACAGGTGACGACGTCCAGTGTGTGCTCTAGCTGCACTGAGAGCTCAGACTCAAGTACACGAAGGTGTCGTTACTGTGGGTTCTCTTCAGCAATGAGCGATGAGAAAAACAGTTTACTCGCCCCGGATTCGCAACTTACGCAAAACGACACACGAAGAACGAGACTTTGCACAGGCTGTACGATATCACACTCGTGCTTTAAGACCTACGTGAGCGAGACGTTGTTCATGCAAATGTGGTCCCTGGTAGCATTCGAATTGGCCACGACGGGACTGCGCACCTTGTCGGTTTTCAGTTGAGCAAGACTCCAGTTGAACCTGAATGAAAGCTGTAGGTGGCTGGCTCCGGAATGTTTGGATGGCTCCAATTCATCGTTTGAGGCTGATGTGTATTCGTTTGGAATGTGCATGTTTTACGCGTTGAGCGGTGAACCTCCTTGGGGTGTGAATCGTTCGGATGAAGAGATAAGGCGTCGGGTGTGCCAGTTTCACGAGATACCTCGTCGACCCGACAAGATCGACGAAGCGGAGTGGGAAATTGTGAAGCAAATGTGCCATTACGACCCGGCACAGCGAATCCATATCGTGGAAGTCCGTCGCGAGCTTGCCAAGCTCGTCTTCAAAGAAAGTTCCCGTTTTCCTGAGTGGAAAATGGCACCGGATCTCGTATCGATTTTTTTTATGCTGTTGCCTTCCTGGATGAACCATTTGTTTTGCACTATTTGGGACCGGAAGGATGCTGTGGTCAGTGTAAATAAAGTTGGTAACATTTTCACGACCATAGGGTATCAGCAGCGAGGCGGACCTCTGGTTTTCGCTGAGGCACCCAACCGTTCTCCAGCTTTTTGGTGCCTACGATGACGCCAAAGGAGCCTATTTCGTTTGTGAAAACGCTGAGTATGGTAAGACACCGCCCAAGTGTGGAACGTACTTCGGGACGCTGCGCTTGCTCTTCATCATTTGCACTGCGAAGGTATCGTTCATGGTGACGTCGATCTACACAACATTCGCGTCGATGCAAGTGGACGAGGAAAGCTGTCGGGGTTTTACTTTTCTTCAAAGAACCTTAACGGACATTCGATTGAAGATGAGCCGCTGTGTGAAGATGAGTGGAGCTCCTCTTTGTGCAGTCAAGGGCATTGCACTGGCTATGGATCGGATGTGTACTCGTTGGGAAGGTGCATCATCGAAGCCATCAGTGGAGAAGTAACTCAAGCAAAGGCAGACCCTATCTCGGCGTCATTGTGTTCTCGATGCGCTTTCGGTCAACTTCCACCTCAACCCGACGCGTTTAGTACCGAAGAGTGGAGACTGGTATCAGATATGTGCTGTGGAGGGATTGAAACGCCTGAAGTTGTCCATCGAATCGCTCGTCTCGCTGCCGTTAATACGATAGTAAACGAAAAACTGGTGTCCATCAAACCGCCATTGCCCTCAAATGCTTGGCAGGCAGCTCAAGAGCTGATGTTGCGGATGATTTGCGATTTGGAGAATGAAGATGAGGAACAAGAAGAAAGTGATGGCGAAAATGAACTTGATGATGATGAAGCCGACCTTATGGACCAGATTTCGTATGAAGAGCAGGCAGCAAGGGAGTTGCGTGTGTTTCGACCCAACGATGAAAGCTTCGTGGCCGAAATCAACAAGCAGCTGAAACTGTCTAGAGCTGAGGTGGAACTGATCTCAGTGGCGCGCTTGAAGACTCACGTGCAACCTCGACTCTCACCCATCTTCAAGTGGAGCTTGCACCATGGCAGCATCACCCAATTCAAAGATGCCGATCTTATAAACAAAGGCAGCTTCGCATCCGTCTGGAAAGGAACGTGGCTCGGAGCTACGGTAGCTCTTAAGAAATTGAAAAAGGTTGATCAAGGTCAGAGCCTTCGAGAAGAGGCGAATCTCTGGTTCCGCGTGCGACACCCTAACATCGCCTGTTTGTTCGGCGCTTGTTGTCGAAGTTGTCAGGTCTTTGTGTGCGACCTCGTGGATGGCGGACGACTCGATGAGTTCTGCTCCGTTAAAAAGGACGACGATTCCAAGGAACCCAAAGAATTCTGTCCATCTGAAAGCAAAGTCGTCAAGATCTGGGGATTTCTGCACGACGCTGCGGTCGGGTTGCAAGGCCTCCATGGGTATGGCATCGTCCACGCAGATCTAAAGTGCGACAACATCCTGATCACGAAAGATGAGAACCGAGCGAAGCTGATTGATTTCGGGTTGAGCTGTCTGAGTACAAGCAAAGGCGAAAAAGCTAAAGGCGCCTTCTGATGGAAAGTTCCCGAATGCTTGAAGGATGCTGGACCAACATTTGCCTCGGACGTGTATTCGTTTGGAATGTGCATCTTGCAAGCGTTGAGTGGGGCGTTCCCTCATTTCGTTCTTGAGGATGGCCAGACTCTCCACCAAGTTGCCGTCTTCGCTGATCATATCCGCGTGGATCCTCTGCTGGTTGGCTGCGATTTCGAGCAGCATTTGCTCCTGCTCGCGACGCTCCTCGTCCCACTCTCTCCTCCACTTGGCCATCTCCTGGAGGTGCACCAGGTTCAGCAGCTGTAGAGCTCGTCGATGTCTTCGTTGAAATCCTGGATGGCCACCACCACCTTGCGGTTGCTGGCGAGTCTCTTGAGGAAGGACTTTTCGGACTGTTTCTTTAGGAATTTAAGGAAGTTGGCGATCGTGTTGCCGTACATGAAGAGCACGCGGTTAACCTGCTCGTTAGATGTCTTGTTGAGCTCCTCTCTCTGAGGCGCTTGTAGACGGACGTGCACATCTCCTCGTTCTCCTCGAGCTCCTGGCACAACTCGATGATGCTGGCCAAGGCGTCCACGATGAGGCCACCCACGCCGGGCACCACGAAGGTGGCGACCAGGGAACGCTCGGCCGACATTGCAGGAAGTGCCCAAGGGTGAGACGTTGACTTCATAGCGCTGGACGGGGGGGAATAGAGACCGCTGGATCACTAGACGGAACAAGGAGGTGGGAACAGGTTCGCGAGCATGTAGTTCCCAAAATCAGTAGAGATTGGTGTGGGCAAGCAAAACACACAAGTATCATGACGAGTTTCCCAGAGGCCAACCACTAACGAAGATAAAGTTCAAACGCATCGCACAAGAAGCGCCCTGCGAGTTTCGGATCCCATCGGGCGCAGTGATCGGTATGGGTCGATCAAGCTGAACAAGCGCCCACGGCTCGTCCACCAGGCGCGCCGCCCGTATGGGTCCAGTTGGGTACGTATGTTTTAACATAGTATCCAACGGGACCCATACACTTCAAAGTGTGAACGACTTGTCCAGAATTTCAGGTTTGGAGCTCGCTTCAAGTCCGCGCGCACGTAGGGGCGCAATTAGAAACCCAACACGCGTCAGCTGGCAAAAGTTGAACAGCTTACTATACACCACGCCAAGTAGCCCACTTCCGATCCAGATCTTGACGGACGGGTACACGCTCGAGGCGAAGTGCAGGTTGTGACTTACCGAACGATAGAAGATACCCTGGTAGCTTCCAGCCTTCTGCAACTCAGCGCGATTATCTGCACGGGTAGAGCAAGAAGCCGATGTAGCAAAGCAGCCCGCAGCTGGGCGCCCGACGTCTGCACAAGCTTTGTAATCGTGGACCGTCGGTCACCTCGTTCGTTGAGTACCGAGTTTGCCCACTCTTGGTCGAGCGTGAACACGAGCATAGACAGCCCTTCACAAAGCTAGTGCTGCCATCGTCTGCTTTCTCGAGTTTTTTTCGAGTGGCTCGTATTCCCGCTGGGCTCACGTCTCTAACGGGGCTAGTCACCACCAGGTCCTGAAGCCAGTCGACGTCGTTGTTGATACGGAGAGAGATGGGGGCCAGCCGCCACCGCCACCAACAAGTTCACCCAGTGGCGGTCAGTAAACATGTCACTCGATCTCGTGGCGATCCATCTCAGATAACCAACTTGCTCAAGTCGTCGCGAACGTACTGATCACATGCTGCGCTATGAAGTGCGATCGTAACGTACTCATGTGGTCTATCGCACATGAGGTCCGAATGCTCTCCTCCACCTTGCGTTTGCTGGACAGGCCTTTTTCCTTTGTCACTGCTTCAGCTTGCGACGTAATCCTCGACGGCTGCTAGTTGTTGACTGGCACCACACCAGTTGCGCATATCTGCTTGTGAACGAGCAAGCCCTGGAAGCGGGGCAAGAGACCACGATAGTTTCAACTTGCAGGAACTACACGACAACAAGATACTTCCTAGCACAAGTGACGTTCGATGTTTTCTTGCTACTGTCGCTGTTTAGTTTGAGCTGGCAGCGGGTTGCGTTCCCACTTAGCTAGGGTTTCTCGAATACTCTGGTCGTCAACGTACGGATCCCGTTCGGCGAAGAAGCCGAGCATCTTGACAACTTCGTTCACCTTGAGGCGATCTTCTGGGTTGAAGCAGCACATCCGTCTGACAAAATCCCATTCTAGGATCGAAATGTTTTTGGGTTGTACAGGAAGATAGCGGTTCTTCACGTTCCGGACGACCACAATATCGATTTGATCAATTCCCCACGGAAACGCCGCGGTCATTGCTTGTATGATACACATTCCAAACGAATACACGTCGGATGCAAATGTTGGGCCAGCACCATTCAAGCATTCGGGAGCTTTCCACCGTGGGGCGCCTTGAGGTTCTCCTCCGTCGCAAGTGCTCAGGCAGCTCAACCCGAAGTCAATCAACTTGGCTCGTCCATCTGTCGTAAGCATAATGTTGTCGCACTTGAGGTCTGCGTGGACGATGCCATACGAGTGTAGGCCTTGCAAACCGACCGCTGCATCGTGCAGATATGCCCAGATCGTGATGACTTCGCATTTGGAAAGCTTTTCCTGGGATCTTCCGTTTTGCTTCGAACAGTACTTGTCAAGGCGCCCCCCATCCACAAGGTCGCAAACGAAGAGCTGATAGCCACCACAGCAGATTCCGAAAAGGCTCACGATGTGAGGATGCCGCAACTTGAACCAAAGGTTGGTTTCTTGGCGAAGAGCTTGATCGTGATCCAAGTCTACCTCCGACATTTTCTTGAGCGCTACGGGTGCTCCAAGCCAAATCCCATTAGAAACCGACGCGAAGGCCCCTTTGCCAAGCTTTTCAAGCCGCTTGGCCTCCAGGAGCCATGAATGGGGCAATCTCTACCGAGGAGTACGTTGTTGTGGGGACACGAAATCGGTCGTTGACACTGCCATAGTAACGTCGGCGGATGAGCAAGGTCGAAAATTCTCTAACTGTGAGTGTAGATCTTGCGTGAGTATCGTGCGAGCGGCATCATCGCATAGGCTGCTTAACAAACTCTGTTGCATGACATCCTTTCGTCGCATCCCCGCCAACGGATCGTAGTAGTTGTCCAAGTCGTCGTCGTATTCGCGTCGTTCACCTTCCTCCTCCTCCTTTTCATATTCTAACACTTCCTCCAGAACCATTGCTTGAACGATATGACGCTGATTCACAGATAGACGCATCTTCATCTCAGAAAGCTGAGAATCAATCGCCGCATTTACGGCACTAAGCCGAGCCACTCGCTTCGCAACTTCCGGCATGTTCATTCGAGCCAGTGGATCACTGCAACACATGTCCATCACCAGTATCCACTCCTCTTCACTAAACACCTCAGGCCGTTGCATGCCGCCAGGTTCATTTGTTCTTGCTTCTATCGTGTTTGAACGCACCGATTGCGATCCACAAAATGCATCAACAATGCACCACCCGAACCAATACACATCCGAAGCGAACCCAGTCTCCTTGGTCCCCGATGTTGCTTCGCTTTCTGTCTTGTGCTTCGTTTCTGAAGTATCCTGGCACAAATGATTCACTTGGGAGCTCAAGGTGAATCCTCCTAGTTTACCCCGCCCACTGCGCATGACGAGGATATTGTGGAGGCCCAGATCGCCGTGAACTACCCCGATAGCATGCAAAAATCGAATGCCAAGCGCAACGTCAAGAAGGATCTGCCAAATCTGGCTCCTGGTGGGCGTAAAGTTGCAAAGGTAGGAGCGCAAGTCGCCACGCTCGGCATATTCACACACGAAAACCTGACGCTTGTAGCATGCGCCGAACAGTTGAAGTGTCGTGGGATGTTTCAGCGAGAACCAGAGATCCGCCACGTTTGCGAAGCTTTTGTTCTCCCGCTTCAACCGTTCAGCCACGGTCTCCACAGCAACAACGGCATCTTTCCACCGCCCGACGTACCGCGTCGCATACTGCGTCTTGGAAAATATAGCATCATCTTGAAAGACAACGTCGTTGTCGCTGAGTTGCCATTCTGGACGTTGTGTTTGTTCAGGACCAACCATGTTAGCTAGCCGTCCAATCACATCGTCGAGCCCAGGGCGATTGTCAGGGCGTAGGTCACACATCTCCACGATCAAGCTCCACTCGTCGACTGTGAAAATGCCTTGACATCGGGGCAGCTCTGCATCTTCATTGCAAATCTGAAGCTTGACTTCATCTTCCGACAAACCATCCCCCCAGGGGGGATTGCCGGTTACAATGAAAATTGCACACATTCCAAGCGCATACACATCTGACATCACGGTTGCTTGGCTGCCGTTCAGAACCTCCGGAGATTGCCATCGAAACGCTTGATTTAATGGAATTGGCAGCCGATGTTTTGCAAACTCTGCTGCCAAGTTGTTGTACTCGAAAGCGAGGTGCGCTTTTCCGTCGCGACCAATGAAAAGGTTGGCTGGCTTCAGATCGCAGTGCGTTATGCCTTCACGATGAAGATCTTGTACGGCAACTGCCACTTGATGGAGCTTTCGCCACGCATCTCTTGCTTGGCATGACTTCAAGTAAGCCGGCAAACCATGGCGAGAGATCATCTTTCCGCGCTTCCTCAGGAAACTATCGAAATCTCTCTCTACGTTCTCAGGGACAGCATTGAGCTGCATAATACGACCGCACCATCGGCAATACCGATCAGTTGTGCCCGAAGCATTCTTTCCACAGCAAGCGCACACACTGACGGTATGAACCTTGCTTGCTGGCGCATCGTCTGGTACGATGTGCATTGGAAGCACCTTGTCAGCATCTTCATGGCGAGCCAATTCCTGTATGCGCGCAATCACGACGTCAATATTTGGTCTCCGGGTAAGGTCTGGGTTGCACATTTCGGAGATTAAAGCCCATGCTTCATCCGAGACGTCTTCGGGTCGAGGATGACCTTCACCAGCGAGGATGAGCTCCGTTATGGTGTCATCATCGTTTAAAGAAAATGGAGGTTCGAGTGCGATTGCTTCGATCATGCACATGCCGAGAGAGTAAATGTCACCTTCGCATCTTGCTCCAGCTTCGTCTGCTTGCCCAGCGAGTTGCTCCACTGGTCTCCAACGAACTCCAGGTCTTCCGTGACCTGCCCGGAGCGTCATTCCGGAATCACAATCTTGCCATAGTGGCCCCATGTTGACTAGTTTTACCGTGAGATTCTCGCCAATCATGATATTGTTGCACATCAGATTTCCATGAGCAATGTCGTTTCTGTGGAGAAACTTCAAGCCCTCAGCTGCTTGCTCAAATAGGCTCCAGAACATGGGACCGTCTCGCTCATCGCTTAAGAAATCGATGAGACTGCCAAACGGGGCCTTCTCGTACACGTAGAATGGATATGTGCCAAGATGCGAACCGCCATACGTTTTCAAGATGTGATCGTTCTCAGGGATGCTGATCAACCACTCAAGCCTGTTCATAAACTCACGGGTTGCCTGTGGTTCTACAAAATCCCCCCCAAACAGTTCTATCACAACCTCTCTTCGTTCACCGTTGCACACCCAAGTGCCTCGACGCATTTCACCAACGGAATTCCCTCCAAGACGCTTGTCTTCGTAGACAATGGCAGTGCTGGCGATGAATGAACTATACACTGGAAGACTGTGTACCGGTAGGTGCAAAAATTCCTTCATCCGGTCGATGGTCCTTCGTTTCAGAGCCAGCATCTCCGGCAGCTCACTTTCACTGTTGATACTGTTTTGAAGAATCATTAGTGTTTCCTTTGTGTTTCTTTCACCTTGAAAATCACTGACTAGCATTCGCTCCGAAGTCTCGGTAATTAGCTGAGAGATGGTGAGAAACTGTTCACGCTGATCGGTATCCCATTCTTGCTTCCACTTGACCATGGCTGGCTCATCATCCAGTCCGAAACTTTGACCGATGTCATCCAGTTGGTGGTGGAGCTCGCGAATAATCGTCATCGTGTTATCGCAACTTGCGAGGCGTAGGAGCAACAGCTGACGACGTGTCAAGTTGACGAGTTGCTCAACGACTTCAACATACTTTATTTTCAAAGGGTCAGCCGCTGTGAGAGGTGCCACCGGGTCATGAAGATACTGGAGACGCTCCAATAAGTGACGTAAGAACGCCTCATTTTCTGGCATGCGTTGAATCCGACTCGTCATGTTTGTCAGAGTCTTCTGACTGGGAGGGCTGCCTCGTATACCTTGCATCGGAAAACTTGGTTGATTGGGAAGCGCTTTCCTCATTTCAAAAAGAACATATTTAATGCTTGGGCGGTCAACGTGGTTGGAGGCACACATCTTCGAGACAACACGCTGGATGCAGACGTCTAGGCCGTCATTGACAACGGGTATGGTCTGCTTGAGTGCGTCCGTAATGCACCTGCCAAGAGCGAAAATGTCGGATTCGAGGCGCTCCTCCCCCGTACTTCCATCTTCAATATAATGGTTAGACCGAGATCGGTAGCAACTGACACTCATGCCCATGGACAAGTGGCGAATAGAGCTGAAGCCGAAATCACTCAGTTTAGGCAGGTTGTTCTCGCCCAGCAGGATGTTGTTGCACGTCAGGCCTCCGTGAACAATGCCATTCTCGTGTAAGAACTCGAGGCCTTCTGCGACTTGAATCAGCACCTGCCAGATTAACACGCTGCTACGAGGAACACGGCAATAGTCTGCAAGACTCCCCTTGAAGACTTCCTCACAGACGTAAAACTGCCGTAGGCCAACGTTACAGCCGCCATAGAGCTGCACAATGTTGGGGTGTGTTGGCAGTTCTTGCCAGACCTTGAGCTGTCTGGTGAATGGGTCGCTAGCAGCACCTCTCAACGGTGCTAAGAGCTGCTTGACCACCACTTTGTCACTTTTGCCATCGTGAAACCACGTCGCCCGACGAACTTCCCCGAATGTACCAGCAACGATCGGTCCGTCATCAAAATCCAAGTCTTCCGGAGAGATGAATGAGTCGATCAACTCGATCTTCGGCATGTGAGTGAGTCCGGCTACCTTGTCAAACACCGTTCGTATCAGCTCAAGCTGCTCCTGCTGCGAATCCTTCTTGAGCTCATTCTCGAAGGCCGCCATAACTTCTACGAGTCTTCCATTCTGCACCTCCCGCACTAGTTGTCTACCCGTCGCAGCCAGCGCCAGCCGTTTTAACGTCAACAACTGCGTTTCCCGATCATTATGCCATGCATCTCTCCACGTTGCCATCTCCGCATCTTCATCACCGACTCCAAAGTCCCGCGCAACGTCTCCAATGTCCTTCTGCAACTGGTAGATCATGTCTGCAATCGTATCACACCTGACCAGGCGCACCAACAACGGCCTGTAGTGGGTGATCTTCACGAGGAGAAGGATTATGGCGACGTATGCCGTTCTCCTGGGGTTTTCTTCGATCACTTGGACCTCTTCACCATGCAAAGTCTCACTGCGCTTGATCGGTTCCAGCTGGACCGCTTTGCCATGCAAAGTCTTGAGGCGCTCGACCGCACGTAGAAACAGTGTTTCCAGTTCGGGCATCGTCTTGCACCGCCTCCGTATCACAGTCAGCACGGTCTTGCAGGAAGGAGAGTTAGGGAGACGCGGGACAGCGAAATCCTCCATCGTCTCGACGATTTGCGTCGCCAGAGCGACACTCGGTGTGTCGGAGGCGTGTTCTCAAGTGGCAAATACCTTCTCGATGCGATCAGTTCGACGAGGTGCCAGCACTTCACTGCCCTGAATTTGACTCCTTCTGCCCTTCCGGGATCAAGATCAAGATCAGCTGCGTTTGTTCGTGTGGTACACGTAGCTGTATCCTGGGGGCTAATGTTAACTAGGTATTCGTAATATTTTTTGAATATAATATTAATACCCGAAAATATTATCTTCGAAAGCATTTTCCAGTAGCATGAGTTATTTTCAATATCATTTGGCACGAATATCAGATATTTTGGGTAATATCAGATATTTTGGGTAATATTTCCTGAGGGGCCCGTGCATTTTAACCGCGAGGTAGGGAACTCGCGACGTTTGTTGAATCGATCAGCTGTGCGGCTGAGTGACATCTACCTTAGGAACACCTTTGCCCTGTTATCGCCTTGAAAGACACCGTCAGTGACGGTGTTCTTTGAAGGTCCAGCACATGGATGAGGGGCTAATACAAATGGATTATATTACACCGACTCGTAGCAATACGACGGGTCATTGCTGCGCTCCGCACCGATCTGCTATTGAGCTGATCGGCGGGTGCCGATCATGGTTCCGGATTTGGGATGACATATCTGATCTTACCTCTGTGTGTCGGGCACATAGCGAAATATCATCCTGCAAGCCTAAGTGATCTTATGTCTACTGTAGCTCCGAAGCCTACGAAGGGACGACGATCCTACGAGAACCCATGTTTGTAAAGCAGGCATTAATATCCCTGCCGAGAGCAACCTTGGTATCCTTGGTCGCAAGGATACCACCAGAGTCGAGCTCGTCTTGAGTTCGTCAATTAGCAACGTCCCCTTCAACTTCTGAAAGGATTATGCAACCACGCAGCGTACTTAAACGAGCACGAATATATTACATAATATATTAATACTATATTATATTATGTTATTGTCGGATAGGAAATATGCTATAATATTTCCAGGTTAGAAAAAATATTGGAAGTATTAATATCATATTCGTTTCAATATCATCCATTTGGGGGCGAACATTAGCCACACTGTGCGACCAATGAGCTCGCTGTTATGACACAACCACTTGGCCGCCGCCGGTGACGAACTTCACGCGATGCTGCGATTCTAGTACGACTTCGACTCACACCCAATGTCCGTTCCGTTTGAGGCTGAGTCTCCAGTAAAGTAAAGCAAGAGGATAAAGTACCGTGGTGGATGCGCCACCTTCGCGTTATATCTTTGAGGAACAGTGAATTCACATGTATTGAAGTCGATCACGAAGTACACAAAAGAGGAAGACGACTACCAGCTAGCCTCCCTGCGCTACTGCAACAACCCATGGAGTGTTGTTCTCCAACTTGCTGTTCAGAGTGGTGATAACCTTGTCAATAGGCGGACGCGCGTGGTAACTCTCGGCGCACAGGCTGCAGATGAAGCTCCAAACTCCTTCAGTCGCTTGAGTGGGACGTGGAGAAAAAATTGACCAGCGAGACCTAACCCAGTCACGTCATTGTCGTCCAGATGCCAACCCAGCGAGATCGCCTTGACCATACACATGCCCAGCGCGTACACATCCGCTTCATATCGCGGCTCACCCGTTGCAGCTTGATCAAGAAGTTCTTTGGTTTCCAACGAATGGCAGCAGAGAGAGCCTTGGATCCGGTGTCGCTCAGACGCAGCGAGACGCTACGGACGCAACTGAAGCCAAAGTCTACGAACTTGGCCGTGTTGCTGTCCCCAACCAAAATGTTGGTGTCTTTGAGACCTTCATGGACGATGTTGAACTGGTGGAGGTGCTTGAGGCCCTTGGCCACGTCCAGAAACAACGACCAGAAGTGACCTCGGTTCTCTTCCACCCCGAGAAAGTCGAGCAAATTCCCGTTATGAGCGTCTTCACAGACGAAAAACGGCGGCGACGAAACGTGGCTCCCACCTAGAAGCTTGAGCATCTATATCGGAGGATTGACAACCATCCCGACCTCACGGGCATCGTACTAAGGAGTAAAGCGGGAGCGTTACCTCTTAAGGTGGGCGGTTACGCAGACGACACAGCAAGCTACGTCAAATCGGCGGAGGAAGTTTATATCGTGATGGCGATCACAAGAAACTTTGCGATGGCTTCGGGGCTCAAGCTCAATGAGGGGAAGACACTGGCGATTGCTTCAATCCCGGACTTCTGCAGGAACAGGTCCTCCTCCCGGCTCCACTTCGTCTACAAGCCGTGGATGAACTATCAAGATATCTGGGGATCCCGGTCGGCAGCTGTCCTGATACTGAATCCTCGTGGAAGCTGGCTTACCAACAATTGCTTACAAGGCTGGCCCTCGCTGTGCAGAAGACGACAACAGTTGACCAACGGCGTCTCGTGGTGGCGGCCGTCGTGATCCCCAAGTTGCTGTACATCGGCCATCACCAGTGGCCCACCACGGCAATTGTCGAGCGCTTCCAAAAATGTATTTACAATTACATTTGGCACGCTCAATTCACGTTCTTGCGCATTAGCGGGAAGGCCTGGCTGAACGCCACAGTGGCGGCACTTCCTCGGGCTGATGGTGGGATTGCGGCACCATCACTCAAAATGGAGCTTCTGGCGATGGCAGCGAGCACGGTGGCAAGCTGGGCGCAGTGGTCAACTCCGGAGCAGCTGATTGTCGGCGACGTGCTAGGAGCTCCTACCGGTGCGGCCTGGGACAACTATCTCATGGTGGCACCGAGCCTAATACACCCTCGACGGTCGGGGATACGGTGGGGTATCTCGCTCTGGGATACTGGCGTCATAGTGTGTAGTGTCCATGGAGGCATGGAAATGGACGACGACAAGACTCACATGGTTGCAGGGCTAAACTGCTTAACCTACTTTGGAGATGGCAGTGATCTCGTGTGGGCTGGGAGGACAGCAATTCTGGAGGTCACGGCGCTCGTGGGCTCTCTCAGCCAGCGCGGCGTGGCAGTGGAGGCCAAACGACATGGGACTTTTTGTGGAGAATGGGTGCCCTACTTAGTGCTACGGAATCTACGCTTGCATGACCCGGCAGGCAACATCGTGAACCCGAACACACAATATCGATTGCTCTGTCAACATGGCTATCTCATCAAAGACGTTATGCACTGGTCGTGGACCCGGACAGGGGATATCAAGGTCACGGCGCTCCCTGAGCGGATCACGGCGGGAATCCGGCGGCAAATCGGCCACTTCATGCGAATGTTGGTGTTGAATTTTCCTCAGCTACTGAGGAGAGGGCGTCACGACGGATTGGTACGATACCACACGAACGCCGCGGACCACCGCCAATTCAGCGGACCCTCACGCATGACGGCCGACTGGAGCACCCTCAAGTCTCCGCGCCGACGCTAACGGCAGACAGGGGAGTTCGCACCCACAGGGAGCTGGAGCTGAGTATGCAGAGCGAGGTTGGGGAGACACCGTTGGTGATGCATGTCCACCCTCACCCGCGGTTGGCAAGAATGGTGTGCCTCTGGGCTGGTCGGCGACGCGCGGCATCCTCCAGACAATATTTCAAGAAAAAGCTGCACAAGAAGGCCAGCGAGTGGGGCAAACAGCTACGTGACCGGGCTACGAGCAAAATGGGTTGGTCACAGCGCCGAGGCGGCGTCGGGCCTGGAGCTGCTCCACTGGCGCTCTATACGCCGAGTGGTGGGCCTCACTCCATGGGGGGTACAAGTCCTCTATCGACTGAAGCACCATGCCTTGTCTACTTATGATCCGGTCTCGGCGGGACTGCATTGTCCTCACTCACAATGTGTTAGCGCGGGACGAGTGAATTTACGGCATGTCTTCTGGGAGTGTCCTGCGGCGGAGATCCTACGGTCCCTGTTCCTGGCCAGATGGGCCTTTGCGGGCCTACATTTAGCCCATGCGGAGCAGGCGATATTTTCGTTGTCTTTGGAGAAGCTACCCTCAAACTTACTGGCGGCCACCGGACGAAGCATAGCGGAGTGTCTCGATGGAACTATTGGCCACCTGGGTGATGCGGTGGAGAGGATCATCACTCAATGCTGGGGACTAGGGGCGCCTCTATACTTCCACTGCGTGTGGAGATGGAGGGTCGCCCATTTTGACCAGCACAACGACGTCTCCAGGGAGTATCACGAGGCGAGCTTCGCGGCGAGGCTGCGCAGTGGTCATTCGGCCATCATCGGGGCACACTCCATGGGCCGAGATGGGGTGGCGATGGCGAAGGCTGGCCGGATCATCGGCGCCATGCTTGGCGGTAACTGGACAGGCACGCCGGATGCAGCTACTCCTGGGGCTCGTGTCTATATAGTATTTCATGCTGGCCGGACATGTGTGCTTTCGGGAAGCGGGGTCAGCGGCACTATGGTGGTCAGACACACACCCTTACTGGGGCTTTCCAGGTGCTTTACATGGGAGGCACCCAGTACAACGGGAAGATGGAAGGCGGGAACAAGGCGAATCACCTGGGGCTGCTGAAAGGACTGCAGGAATGCCAGCGGAATGCCTGGTATCCCGCGCACGTGGTTGGCGACAACAAGGTGGTGATCAGACAATTCGAAACCAGGACGCCACCACGGAAGGCGGCGCTTAAATCGACTTACTGGACAGCTCGACGAACGGCGGATGCCGTTGGGGTGCGTGGCTGGCACGCGCATCCGAGAGAGAAACCGGACGGTGCACGAGATCATACAGGTGGTGCTGACGACACAGCAAGAGTTGCACTGGAATGCCAGTGCTGACAGGAACGGAGGCGCCCGTTGGGCGGCGGTGCGGTGATGGCATTCGCGTCTACCGACGTGAGGTTCTGGTCGACTGAGACCGAGAAGTCGAACCCGGTGGGGCTCGCAGAGGGCGCGGAGTAGACATACGGAGGGCGGATCTCGCTGGTGCCTTGCACGAATGAGACCGCATAGCTTGCTGATCGCTGATATGGCATGGCAAGACACGGACCTTAGGTGGCGTTAGCCCCAGCTAAATGACACTAATGTACCTCACTTCAAAACAAAATAGAAGCTTGAGCACGTTGTCGTGGGGCGCCAGACTGTACCAGAACACGAGTTGGTTAAGGAGATCCTCTGCGTCTTGGCCATCCGTATCGAAGAAGAGCGTCTTGATCACCACATCCTGTCGCTTTTTATCATGGAGCCACGTGCCACGCCGCGCCGCAGCGAAAGTGCCAACAAGTCCAATGGTTTCGTCTTCGTAGTCGACGTCGTCCCGCGAGATAAACCACTCGTAGCGCTTCAGGTCCATGATGATTTTGGACCGTTGAACCAGGTCCAGCGTGGACTGGCGAAGTTCATGCAGTGGACTGTCGGGATCCCCTGCAAGGACACCTCGAAGCAGCATGAGCGCCTCCTTCAACTGCTTCTCAGTGCCAAAGCTCCTCGTCAGACTGAAGCTATTCTTGCCTGCTAAGATGTACTACAACTTGCTACGCTGCTCGACGCAGCCTTGCTTCCAGTTCTCTTCCCACCTAGAGGCGTCAACTAATCCGATCGTTGCAAAGAACTCGTCGATCTCGTCGAGTAACCCGTGCATTTCGCTGATCATGATCAACGTGGTGTCGCTTCTTACCAAGCAAAAGAGCAGCGGTTTCTCTCTCAGGAGCTTGACGAAGCGAACGAGGATCTTGCTGTAGGCGGCTCGAATGGTGTCGTCTGGATGCTGCGCAACGGGATCGTGATGCCTGTTCGAGAAACTGGCCAACAGTAGCAGCAACAGCAGCAGTTCTTCGCCGCCAAAAAATTCAACATGGAAAAATCCAGGATTGTTTTCACAAGACTGTTCCGGTCTCGGCGTGCCGATACATGTACTTTCAGAAAGTGTATCAAAGGCAAGATTCGCCTGCATTGTTATCCAAGCCGTGTATTATACTGATTTTTCAATCTTGAGGCCATTTTCCGCGCAGGTGTCCGGAACCTCTTCAACGTGCTGGGCATTGCGATCTTCGGTAGAAGAAGTAGTACTCCAGCGTTCCAAGTCGCAGTGTCAAGTCCAAATTGGTCGAGATGACGAAGACAGTGGTCGCATCGCTCGATGCTGACTTCGTCATCCCTGTAGCAGGCGAGGTGATCGTGGTGGCACTCGGTAAAAATGGTCCAGCAGATGATGGAGAACGAGGAAATGTGCAGGCGTGTGTATAAATACTGGGGGTTCAAAAGCTCACACGGTAGTCCATGAAAATAACGTGTTGTCAATGTATACAGCCAGACCGCATCAAGCTTCCTGGCGTTCCTCGAGAAGCACTCTACGAAAGGCTCGATGAACCTGGGGCAGGGTAAATTGTGTACCTACAAAACCTATAAGTATATTGAGAATCGAAAAACAGACAAATATTGAGAACCTGCACAGTGCCATTCTTCCGGTCGAAGAGCTACTGCGACCACTAAGCGCCGATTTCCGTGGCGCCAACCAGTCCTTGGATCGTTAGAAGAGCTTCGTCGACTGTTGGGCGTTGCGTGTAGTCCTCGGCACACAGGCTCGCGGTGAATCCCCATTCGACATCTGATAGCCCTTTCGGGCGTGACGGCAGCTCACCGCGTTTGATCAGATCTACAATCTCCGTATCATCGTCAACGTATCCGAATGGCGGCTCCCGTGTGAAGGCCTCGATGATGCACATCCCAAGCGCGTACATGTCGGATTCAAGCTTCGGCTTCTCATTCCCGAGCTTGTTCACTACTTCCTTGGGCTGGTAACGGACGGCACGCGACTGCGCTCTTCCGCCATTCTCACTGAGACCAAGCGACAAGCTCCGGATACAACTGAAGTCGAAGTCGGTCAGCTTCACAACGTTGCCCTGGCCTATGAGCGCATTGTTGCACTTCAGCCCTCCATGAACAATGTTCCGGTCGTGGAGAAACTTGAGCCCTTTTGTCAGCTGAAGGAACATGGGCCAGAATTGTCCTCGGTTGTCGTCTTCGTACAGAAAATCAAACAAGTTGCCGTTGTGAGCGTCCTCGCAGACGAAAAATGGCGGCGAAGTCATGTGGTTACCGCCGTACAACTTGAGGATGTGCTCGTCCGGTGGAAGGTTGTACCAGAAGTGAAGCTGCTCCAGAAAGGCCGATTCCACGTCGCTGTTCGTCTCGTCGAAGAGAAGCTTGACAACCACGTCTTGGCGTTGCCCTCTGTCCACCCACGAGCCCCGTCGAGGCACTCCATAAGTGCCAAAACCAATGGCTTCGTCCTCAAACTCGACGCTTTCAAGGGCGATGAACCCGTCATAAGCGCTCGTTCCTTCCATCGTCATGTAGGACGCAACTCTATCGAAAGTCGCCGACTTCAGCTCCAGCATCTCGGGTGCTTCTAGCTTTCCATCAACCGCCATTCGCAGAGCCATCAGCAGCTCTCGGGGTTCCTTGTCGCCCTTCAAACCCTTTACAAGTAGGCGTTCTGATGTCGCCGTTACTAGGTGGTTGAGTATGTTTTGTTGGTGCATGCAGCTGTTCTCCCAGTCAGTTTTCCAGTGTGTCATCTCCTCTGCCCCAGTCAGACCAAGTGTGTCGAAGATCTTGTCAGCGCGTGAGTGGAGGTCGAGCAGGATTTTAACGATCGTGTCGCTCTTGGCCAGTCTCACGAGGAGGCGTCTTTGACGAAGAAGTCGCAGAAACCGCACCAAGATGTCGGCGTAGTCTGCTTGAAGCTGGTCGTAGGGGGCTGGGGATGCGACGGACGAGTGAAGGAATTCGAGGCGATCCAGAACCGAGCGACAGAGAAGCTCATTCTCCGGCATGAACTTGAATCGATCCGCGATTTGCGTCAGCACTTTGTCGCTGTGGGTCTCCAGCTTTTCGATCGCGAAGGAAGCCATGGGGGCGATGCGCTGGGAGAGCGTAAGTTCGCAAGTGAGGGCGAAAATATTGGTGATTCCTGGCGGGCACGTACCTGAGTTCCAGTTGAATGGGTTACGTCTCTGAATTCATCCTCGCTTTACACAGCTTGGTCCAAAGATTGGTCCAAGATTTCATTTTTTTTTTATTTGGCACCTAACACGGTCGATCGTTGCTTCAAGCAGCATTGCTTGACGCAAATGATTCGTTCAGCGAGACAACATTTGAGGTTGACAAGAAGCACCTTTGCATTGAGCAGAGAACTTGTCTTTGTCGCGCATACTGCCGTCGGCACACGCACCGTTCTGCGTTTAAATACACTAGCGCCGTGAACGTCGTGGGTATTGACGCAGCATTTCTGAGCACGCAAGCCCAATGTTCGAAGTGTTAGCAAGTCCGTAAATCTGGCGTCTTTCCAACGCTTCGCACACGTACCTATGTGTACCATCTGCCAAGATACTGGACAGCATTTCCCTCATTTGAGATTTTGCCGTTCCAGACGCAAGTTGGTGACGCTTTCGAGGATGAAGCGGAGAACTCGCTCTTCCTGCCAAGCGCTGCTGCAGGAAGTCCGCGCCAAGTGCGACCATGTGCTTGAGATCTCGTCGATGTGCCTTCGCGCTGTTGCTCGGCTGGAGCATCTATACGACGTTGTAGTCCGCCTGGAGGAGACCGATCCAACGTGGGTCAAGTATGTGGCTGCACTCGTGCACTTGCACAAGATCACGCGTCGCAAGCCGTTGTTGGTGAGGCTGGCCACGTCCCGAACCATCGCACAGAGAGTCGCTGCAGCTCAAGAAGATCTAGACGAGGTGGAGCACGGGATGATCGAAGAAAGTGGATCAACGTCGTGGAGAGACCATTGGGAGAGCGACCAACTGGAACAGCTAGCCAGTCTTCGCGAGCAACTTGGTCAGAGATCGATCCGACAGCTCGTGAGTGGGGTGAGTCTGGACCAAGTGCTCGTGGATCTCAAGAAAGAGCTGAAAAAAAAGACCTACAAAAAGACGAGCACGACCTGAAAGACAATACTTTTCGTCAGATCATGGCCTACACGGATCGGAGCGATGTTCCGTGCCCCGACTGGTTCATTTCGGAGAGCGAACTTGGTTTTGAGAAAGGTCCGAGTGAGGTCGGCCAGTTTGCGGAGACTTTACGGGCGACGTGGTATCATGATGGGAAACGTGAAAAAGTGATCGTCAAGCGACTTTTAGCAGAGATCGGAAGCGCAGGTAGAGGCCCATTCATCACGTAGCTGAAGATGTGGCGCAAACTTGACCACCCGAACGTCCTGAGGTTGCTTGGTGGTTGCGACATTGGAGCGCAGCCGTTTTACGTTTGTGAGGATCCTGGTAGCGGCAATCTCGTCAGCTTCTTTCGTTCAAAATGGAGCCGAGTTGAATACTTGAAGTTGTTCATTCAAGTCGCCGAGGGACTGGTGTATCTGCATGACCAGGGGGTTGTGCATGGCGGTTTAACGGTACGGAATGTCCTCGTTGGCGAAGCGAAGACCCCGAAGTTGAGCGATTTTGGCTTCAGTGCTGTTCGCAGTTTGTCGGCTGGAATGAGCGTGAGTTCGTATCAGGTGAGGAAGGAAATGTATCGCTGGCAGCCGAAGGAAGTTCTCGAAGGGGGAGCACAACGCTTTGAGTCGGACGTTTTCATGCTTGGCATTTGCATGCTGGAGGCGATCGTTGGAGAGGAGCTGTTCGGCAATCAACAACGTGGAGATAGAATAGACACGATGGTTCGTCCTGTCAATATCCCTGACAGCGTTTGGAAACTTGTCTGCAACATGTGTGCCTCTAACTATCGCGACCGGATTTCCTTAAAGAAAGCTATTGAGGAAATGAAGCACCAGGTGGGCAAGTCCGAAAAAGTTGGAAGTTTCGTTATCGTCGACCTCCAAGGTACACCGATGGGCAAGCTGTCCAGCACAGAGGCTCTCACGGACCTCACTGGCCGCTGCCGCCGCATGCCCGAGGCCGAGCAGCTCATCAAGCATGTTCTGCGCCGTCTGCAACTACTACACGACGACGTGGCCAACGCTGAAGACGACAAGCTCCAGGCCAAGTACTGCGACGTGGTGGCGGGCTTCGTCAAGCTGCTGCGTCGAAGGGCGCTGCTGTTGCGGCTGGCCAGCAGCGAGACAATCGTGCTGACCATCCGCGGGCTGCAGGACCAGTGGCGCAGTTGGTCGGCAGCTCCGACGACCCGGAGCTCAATAAATGGCAGGAGAGCTGGGACGACGACCGCGCACAGCAGCTCGTGAAGCTCCAGCAGTTTGTCACGGGCGCGTCCGACCGGATGCTGGTCAATGAATTCCGCGGCGACAAGAAGGTGCAGGAGGCGCTCATGGCGCTCAACAGCGGCATCTCCTGGAAGGGCCAGTCGCCCGAGATGGTCGAGTTAAGAAGACGACGTTCGTACGCATGTCCAGCTACCTGAACAAGGAGGGGCTGCGTATGTTTGACTGGTTCATCCCCATTGACGATGTCGAGTATGAAGATGAAGAGATCGGAATAGGCACCTTTGGTATTGTCCATGAGGCACGTGACTGCACGACGGCCAACGCACCAAAGTGGCGATCAAGCTGCTGTTCCCGGAGACGTCGTCGGACGCCGAGGACGTCTTCTATCACCAGATGGAGCTTTGGAGAAATTTCCCACCAAGCAAGTACATCTTGAAGCTTTATGGCGGATCGCACGTTAGTAAGCCGCAGTTCTACGTGTGTGAGAACGCCCCAAACGGCAACATCGCAGATTTCCTCGAGGATGAAGCGCACAGCGTCCTTTTCTGGAGGCTTTTCAAGCAAGTGGCGGAAGGCCTCAAGTTCGTGCATGACGACGAGACGATCCACGGAGGTCTCAAGTGCAGCAACATCCTTGTTGGCGCCGACTACACGCCCAAACTCGCCGACTTTGGCTTCAGCAGTGTGCGCACGCATTCTGCGGGGATGAGCAAGGGCGGAGAACCGGCGGTCAAAAAGTCTGTGCGCTGGAAAGCCAAGGAGGTGATCGAATGGTCGGAAAGCGATGCTCCTCCACTCGTCGAGTCTGATGTATACTCGCTCGCAATGTGTATGATCGAGGCGAAGAGCCATGAACCCCCTTTTGCAACGATGGACGATGACGAAGTGATGATCAGAATCGTGACAGGCGAAAGCCCTCCTCGCGAGGACGGCTTTACAGACGAGGAGTGGGGTTTTATCATCCGACTCTGCAGCAGCGACTACAGACTTCGACCATCACTTGACGAAGTAATCAGCGTGCTCGAGGACTTTGCTGTCCGAGAAGACGCTAATGATCGTTTTTTAAGCGAATCCCTCCGAAATCGTCGCGACCTTTGACCGACACAACGACGAAGACTATTACGATGTCAACGAAGATAGAGACCGCTATCGTGAGCGGAGACGAGATGAAAAGTACGACTATTGGGCCAGGCCTTCGAGCTACAACAAGAAAGATCGAGACTCCAATCGACGGGATGTGTATGTTGTGCCAACTACCCCAGCAGCTACACAGGTGACGACGTCCAGTGTGTGCTCTAGCTGCACTGAGAGCTCAGACTCAAGTACACGAAGATGTCGTTACTGTGGGTTCTCTTCAGCAATGAGCGATGAGAAAAACAGTTTACTCGCCCCGGATTCGCAACTTACGCAAAACGACACACGAAGAACGAGACTTTGCACAGGCTGTACGATATCACACTCGTGCTTTAAGACCTACGTGAGCGAGACGTTGTTCATGCAAATGTGGTCCCTGGTAGCATTCGAATTGGCCACGACGGGACTGCGCACCTTGTCGGTTTTCAGTTGAGCAAGACTCCAGTTGAACCTGAATGAAAGCTGTAGGTGGCTGGCTCCGGAATGTTTGGATGGCTCCAATTCATCGTTTGAGGCTGATGTGTATTCGTTTGGAATGTGCATGTTTTACGCGTTGAGCGGTGAACCTCCTTGGGGTGTGAATCGTTCGGATGAAGAGATAAGGCGTCGGGTGTGCCAGTTTCACGAGATACCTCGTCGACCCGACAAGATCGACGAAGCGGAGTGGGAAATTGTGAAGCAAATGTGCCATTACGACCCGGCACAGCGAATCCATATCGTGGAAGTCCGTCGCGAGCTTGCCAAGCTCGTCTTCAAGAAAAGTTCCCGTTTTCCTGAGTGGAAAATGGCACCGGATCTCGTATCGATTTTTTTTATGCTGTTGCCTTCCTGGATGAACCATTTGTTTTGCACTATTTGGGACCGGAAGGATGCTGTGGTCAGTGTAGACAAAGTGGGTAACATTTTCAAGACCATGGGATGGCATTTCAGCAGTGTGGCGGACCTCTGGTTTTCGCTGAGGCACCCAACCGTTCTCCAGCTTTTCGGCGCCTACGATGACGAGAAGGGGGGCTATTTCGTTTGCGAATACGCTGAGCGCGGCGATTTGAGAACCTATATCAGGTCGAACCCCGACACCGCCGAAGTGTGGAATATACTTCGGGACGCCGCGCTTGCTCTTCATTATTTGCACTGCGAAGGTGTCGTTCATGGTGACGTCGATCTACACAACATTCGCGTCGATGCAAGTGGACGAGGAAAGCTGTCGGCTTTTTACTTTTCTTCAAAGAACCTTAACGGACATTCGATTGAAGATGAGCCGCTGTGGTGAAGATGAGTGGAGCTCCTCTTTGTGCAGTCAAGGGCATTGCACTGGCTATGGATCGGATGTGTACTCGTTGGGAAGGTGCATCATCGAAGCCATCAGTGGAGAAGTAACTCAAGCAAAGGCAGACCCTATCTCGGCGTCATTGTGTTCTCGATGCGATTTCGGTGAACTTCCTCTTCAACCCGATGCGTTCAGTGCCGAAGAGTGGAGACTGGTATCAGATATGTGCTGCAGGGGGATTGAATGCCTGAAGTTGTCCATCGAATCGCTCGTTTCGCTGCCGTCAATACGATAGTAAACGAAAAACGGGTGTCCATCAAATCGCCACTGCCCTCAAATGCTCGGCAGGCAGCTCAAGAGCTGATGTTGCGGATGATTTGCGATTTGGAGAATGAAGATGAGGAACAAGAAGAAAGTGATGGCGAAAATGAACTTGATGATGATGAAGCCGACATTATGGACCAGATTTCGTATGAAGAGCAGGCAGCAAGGGAGTTGCGTATGTTTCGACCAAACGATGAGATCTTCGTGGCTGAAATCAACAAGCACCTGCAACTGTCTAGAGCTGAGGTGAAACTGATGTCAGTGGCGCGCTGTAAGACTCACGTGAAACCTCGACTTTCATCCATTTTCAAGTGGACCTTGCACCATGAGAGCATCACCCAATTCAAAGATGCCGATCAGATAAACAAAGGCAGTTTCGCATCCGTCTGGAAAGGAACGTGGCTCGGAGCGACTGTAGCTCTTAAGAAATTGAAAAGGGTTGATCAAGGTCAGAGTCTTCGAGAAGAGGCGAATCTCTGGTTCCGCGTACGGCACCCCAATATCGTCTGCTTGTTCGGCGCTTGCTGTCGAAGTTGTCAGGTCTTTGTTTGCGACTTCGTGGATGGCGGGCGACTCGATGAGTTCTGCTCTGTTAAAGAGGACAACGATTTCAAGGAACCCAAAGAATTCTGTCCATCCGAAAGCAAAGTCGTCAAGATCTGGGGATTTCTGCACGACGCTGCGGTTGGGTTGCAAGGCCTCCATGGGTATGGCATCGTCCATGCCGATCTAAAGTGCGACAACATCCTGATCACGAAAGATGAGAACCGAGCCAAGCTGATTGACTTCGGGTTGAGCTGTCTGAGTACGAGTGATGGAGGAAAAGCTCAAGATGCTTCCGATGGAAAGCTCCCGAGTGCTTGAAAGATTCTGGACCAACATTTGCCTCGGACGTGTATTCGTTTGGAATGTGTATCTTGCAAGCGTTGAGTGGGGCGTTCCCTCATTTCGTTCTTGAGGATGGCCAGACTCTCCACCAAGTTGCCGTCTTTGCTGATCATATCTGCGTGGATCCTCTGCTGGTTGGCTGCGATTTCGAGCAGCATTTGCTCCTGCTCGCGACGCTCCTCGTCCCACTCTCTCCTCCACTTGGCCATCTCCTGGAGGTGCACCAGGTTCAGCAGCTTGTAGAGCTCGTCGATGTCTTCATTGAAATCCTGGATGGCCACCACCACCTTGCGGTTGCTGGCGAGTCTCTTGAGGAAGGACTTTTGGGACTGTTTCTTTAGGAATTTAAGGAAGTTGGCGATCGTGTTGCCGAACATGAAGAGCACGCGGTTAACCTGCTCGTCAGATGTCTTGTTGAGCTCCTCTCTCTGAGGCGCTTGTAGACGGACGTGCACATCTCCTCGTTCTCCTCGAGCTCCTGGCACAACTCGATGATGCTGGCCAAGGCGTCCACGATGAGGCCACCCACGCCGGGCACCACGAAGGTGGCGACCAGGGAACGCTCGGCCGACATTGCAGGAAGTGCGCAAGGGTGAGACGTTGACTTCATAGCGATGGACGGGGGGGGGAATAGAGACCGCTGGATCACTAGACGGAACAAGGAGGTGGGAACAGGTTCGCGAGCATGTAGTTTCCAAAATCAGTAGAGATTGGTGTGGGCAAGCAAAACACACAAGTATCATGACGAGTTTCCCAGAGGCCAACCACTAACGAAGATAAAGTTCAAACGCATCGCACAAGAAGCGCCCTGCGCGTTTCGGATCCCATCGGGCGCAGTGATCGGTATGGGTCGATCAAGCTGAACAAGCGCCCACGGCTCGTCCACCAGGCGCGCCGCCCGTATGGGTCCAGTTGGGTACGTATGTTTTAACATAAGTATCCAACGGGACCCATACACTTCAAAGTGTGAACAACTTGTCCAGAATTTCAGGTTTGGAGCTCGCTTCAAGTCCGTGCGCACGTAGGGGTGCAATTAGAAACCCAACACGCGTCAGCTGGCAAAAGGTGAGCAGCTTACTATACACCACGCCAAGTAGCCCACTTCCGATCCAGATCTTGACGGACGGGTACACGCTCGAGGCGAAGTGCAGGTTGTGACTTACCGAACGATAGAAGATACCCTGGTAGCTTTCAGCCTTCTGCAACTCAGCCCGATTATCTGCACGGACAGAGCAAGAAGCCGATGTAGCAAAGCAGCCCGTAGCTGGACGCCCGACGTCTGCACAAGCTTTGTGGTCGTGCACCGTCGGTCACCTCGTTCGTTGAGTACCGAGTTTGCCCACACTTGGTCGAGCGTGAACATGAGCATAGACAGCCCTTCACAAAGCTAGTGCTGCCATCGTCTGCTTTCTCGAGTTTTTTTCGAGTGGCTCGTATTCCCGCTGGGCTTTCACGTCTCTAACGGGGCTAGTCACCACCAGGTCCTGAAGCCAGTCGACGTCGTTGTTGATACTTGAGAGAGACGGGGGCCAGCCGCCACCACCAATAAGTTCACCCAGTGGCGGTCAGTAAACATGTCACTCGATCTCGTGGCGATCCATCTCAGATAACCAACTTGCTCAAGTCGTCGCGAACGTACTGATCACATGCTGCGCTATGAAGTGCGATCGTAACGTACTCATGTGGTCTATCGCACATGAGGTCCGAATGCTCTCCTCCACCTTGCGTTTGCTGGACAGGCCTTTTTCCTTTGTCACTGCTTCAGCTTGCGACGTAATCCTCGACGGCTGCTAGTTGTTGACTGGCACCACACCAGTTGCGCATATCTGCTTGTGAACGAGCAAGCCCTGGAAGCGGGGCAAGAGACCACGATAGTCTCAACTTGCAGGAACTACACGACAACAAGATACTTCCCAGCACAAGTGACGTTAGATGTTTTCTTGCTACTGTCGCTGTATAGTTTAAGCTGGCAGCGGGTTGCGTTCCCACTTAGCTAGGGTTTCTCGAATACTCTGGTCGTCAATGTACGGATCCCGTTCGGCGAAGTAGCCGAGCATCTTGACAACTTCGTTCACCTTGAGGCGATCTTCTGGGTTGAAGCAGCACATGCGCCGAACAAAATCCCATTGCAGATCCGCCATCTGTTTAGGTTGTTTAGGAAGGGAGCGCTTCTTCACGTACTGGACGACTGCAATATCGAGTTGATGCATTCCCCACGGAAAATCCGCGGTCATTGCTTGTATGATACACATTCCAAACGAATACACGTCGGATGCAAATGTTGGTCCAGCACCATTCAAGCATTCGGGAGCTTTCCACCGTGGGGCGCCTTGAGGTTCTCCTCCGTCGCAAGTGCTCAGGCAGCTCAACCCGAAGTCAATCAGCTTGGCTCGTCCATCTGTCGTAAGCATAATGTTGTCGCACTTGAGGTCTGCGTGGACGATGCCATGCGAGTGTAGGCCTTGCAAACCGACCGCTGCATCGTGCAGATATGCCCAGATCGTGATGACTTCGCATTTGGAAAGCTTTTCCTGGGATCTTCCGTTTTGCTTCGAACAGTACTTGTCAAGGCGCCCCCCATCCACAAGGTCGCAAACGAAGAGCTGATAGCCACCACAGCAGATTCCGAAAAGGCTCACGATGTGAGGATGCCGCAACTTGAACCAAAGGTTGGTTTCTTGGCGAAGAGCTTGATCGTGATCCAAGTCTACCTCCGACATTTTCTTGAGCGCTACGGGTGCTCCAAGCCAAATCCCATTAGAAACCGACGCGAAGGCCCCTTTGCCAAGCTTTTCAAGCCGCTTGGCCTTCAGGAGCCATGAATGGGGCAATCTCCACCGAGGAGTACGTTGTTGTGGGGACACGAAATCGGTCGTTGACACTGCCATAGTAACGTCGGCGGATGAGCAAGGTCGAAAATTCTCTAACTGTGAGTGTAGATCTTGCGTGAGTATCGTGCGAGCGGCATCATCGCATAGGCTGCTTAACAAACTCTGTTGCTTGACATCCTTTCGTCGCATCCCCGCCAACGGATCGTAGTAGTTGTCCAGGTCGTCGTCGTATTCGCGTCGTTCACCTTCCTCCTCCTCCTTTTCATATTCTAACACTTCCTCCAGAACCATTGCTTGAACGGTATGACGCTGATTCACAGATAGACGCATCTTCATCTCAGAAAGCTCAGAATCAATCGCCGCATTTACGGCACTAAGCCGAGCCAATCGCTTCGCAACTTCCGGCATGTTCATTCGAGCCAGTGTATCACTGCAACACATGTCCATCACCAGTATCCACTCCTCTTCACTAAACACCTCAGGCCGTTGCATGCCGCCAGGTTCATTTGTTCTTGCTTCTATCGTGTTCGAGTTCACTGATTGCGATCCACAAAATGCATCAACAATGCACCACCCGAACCAATACACATCCGAAGCGAACCCAGCCTCCTTGGTCCCCGATGTTGCTTCGCTTTCTGTCTTGTGCTTCGTTTCTGAAGTATCCTGGCACAGCTGATTCACTTGGGAGCTCAAGGTGAATCCTCCTAGTTTACCCCGCCCACTGCGCATGACGAGGATATTGTGGAGGCCCAGATCGCCGTGAACAACCCCGATAGCATGCAAAAATCGAATGCCAAGCGCAACGTCAAGAAGGATCTGCCAAATCTGGCTCCTGGTGGGCGTAAAGTTGCAAAGGTAGGAGCGCAAGTCGCCACGCTCGGCATATTCACACACGAAAGCCGGACGATGGCACCCATCATTGCACGCACCAAACAATTCAAGTATCGTGGGATGTTTCAGCGAGAACCAGAGATCTGCCACGTTCGTAAAGCTTTTGTTCTCTCGCTTGAACTGCTCACTCACGGTCTCCACAGCAACAACGGCATCTTTCCACCGCCCTACGTACCGCGTCGCATACTGTGTTCGGGAAAATAGAGCATCATCTTGAAAGACAACGTCGCTGTTGCTTAGTTGCCATTCCGGGCCTTGTGTTCGTTCAGGACCAACTATGTCAGCTAGCCGTCGAACCACATCATTAAGCCCAAGGCGATTGTCAGGAAGGAGATCACACATATCCATGATCAAGCTCCACTCGTTGTCCGAGAAAACGCCGTGACATCGGGGCGACACTGCATGTCCATTGCTAACCTGAAGCTTGACTTCATCTTCCGATAAACCATCCCCCCAGGGAGGATTGCCGCTCACAATGAAAATTGCACACATTCCAAGCGCGTACATATCTGACATCACGGTTGCTTGGCTGCCGTTCAGAACCTCCGGAGATTGCCATCGAAACGCTTGATTTAATGGAATTGGCAGCCGATGTTTTGCAAACTCTGCTGCCAAGTTGTTGTACTCGAAAGCGAGGTGCGCTTTTCCGTCGCGACCAATGAAAAGATTGGCTGGCTTCAGATCGCCGTGCGTTATGCCTTCACGATGAAGATCTTGTACGGCAACTGCCACTTGATGGAGCTTTCGCCACGCATCTCTTGCTTGGCATGACTTCAAGTAAGCCGGCAAACCATGACGAGAGAGGAACTTCTCGTGCTTTCTCATGAAATCCGCAAAATCTCTCGTCAACTTCACAGGGACAGCATTGAGTCGCGCAATACGGCCGCACCATCGGCAATACCGATCAATTGTACCCGAACCGTTTCTTCCACAGCAAGCGCACACGCTGACGGTATGAACCTTGCTTGCTGGCGCATCGTCTGGTACGATGTGCATTGGAAGCACCTTGTCAGCATCTTCATGGCGAGCCAATTCCTGTATGCGCGCGATCACGACGTCAATATTTGGTCTCCGGGTAAGGTCTGGGTTGCACATTTCGGAGATTAAAGCCCATGCTTCATCCGAGACGTCTTCGGGTCGGGAATGGCATTCACCAGCTAGGATGAGCGCCCGTACTTCGTCATCATCGTTTAAAGAAAATGGAGGTTCGAGTGCGATTGCTTCGATCATGCACATGCCGAGAGAGTAAATGTCACCTTCGAATCCAGCTCCAGCCTCGTCAGCTTGGCCATTGAGTTGCTCCATTGGCTTCCAACGATCTCCAGGTCTTCCGTGACCTCCTGCCCGGAGCGTCATTCCGGAATCACAATCTTGCCATAGTGGCCCCATGTTGACTAGTTTTACCGTGAGATTCTCGCCAATCATGATATTGTTGCACATCAGATTTCCATGAGCAATGTCGTTTCTGTGGAGAAACTTCAAGCCCTCAGCTGCTTGCTCAAATAGGCTCCAGAACATGGGACCGTCTCGCTCATCGCTTAAGAAATCGATGAGACTGCCAAACGGGGCCTTCTCGTACACGTAGAATGGATATGTGCCAAGATGCGAACCGCCATACGTTTTCAAGATGTGATCGTTCTCAGGGATGCTGATCAACCACTCAAGCCTGTTCATAAACTCACGGGTTGCCTGTGGTTCTACAAAATCCCCCCCAAACAGTTCTATCACAACCTCTCTTCGTTCACCGTTGCACACCCAAGTGCCTCGACGCATTTCAGCAACGGAATTCCCTCCAAGACGCTTGTCTTCGTAGACAATGGCAGTGCTGGCGATGAATGAACTATACACTGGAAGACTGTGTACCGGTAGGTGCAAAAATTCCTTCATCCGGTCGATGGTCCTTCGTTTCAGAGCCAGCATCTCCGGCAGCTCACTTTCACTGTTGATACTGTTTTGAAGAATCATTAGTGTTTCCTTTGTGTTTCTTTCACCTTGAAAATCACTGACTAGCATTCGCTCCGAAGTCTCGGTAATTAGCTGAGAGATGGTGAGAAACTGTTCACGCTGATCGGTATCCCATTCTTGCTTCCACTTGACCATGGCTGGCTCATCATCCAGTCCGAAACTTTGACCGATGTCATCCAGTTGGTGGTGGAGCTCGCGAATAATCGTCATCGTGTTATCGCAACTTGCGAGGCGTAGGAGCAACAGCTGACGACGTGTCAAGTTGACGAGTTGCTCAACGACTTCAACATACTTTATTTTCAAAGGGTCAGCCGCTGTGAGAGGTGCCACCGGGTCATGAAGATACTGGAGACGCTCCAATAAGTGACGTAAGAACGCCTCATTTTCTGGCATGCGTTGAATCCGACTCGTCATGTTTGTCAGAGTCTTCTGACTGGGAGGGCTGCCTCGTATACCTTGCATCGGAAAACTTGGTTGATTGGGAAGCGCTTTCCTCATTTCAAAAAGAACATATTTAATGCTTGGGCGGTCAACGTGGTTGGAGGCACACATCTTCGAGACAACACGCTGGATGCAGACGTCTAGGCCGTCATTGACAACGGGTATGGTCTGCTTGAGTGCGTCCGTAATGCACCTGCCAAGAGCGAAAATGTCGGATTCGAGGCGCTCCTCCCCCGTACTTCCATCTTCAATATAATGGTTAGACCGAGATCGGCGGTAGCAACTGACGCTCATGCCCATGGACAAGTGGCGAATAGAGCTGAAGCCGAAATCGCTCAGTTTAGGCAGGTTGTTCTCGCCCAGCAGGATGTTGTTGCACGTCAGGCCTCCGTGAACAATGCCATTCTCGTGTAAGAACTCGAGGCCTTCTGCGACTTGAATCAGCACCTGCCAGATTAACACGCTGCTACGAGGAACACGGCAATAGTCTGCAAGACTCCCCTTGAAGACTTCCTCACAGACGTAAAACTGCCGTAGGCCAACGTTACAGCTGCCATAGAGCTGCACAATGTTGGGGTGTGGTGGCAGTTCTTGCCAGACCTTGAGCTGTCTGGTGAATGGGTCGCTAGCAGCACCCCTCAACGGTGCTAAGAGCTGCTTGACCACCACTTTGTCACTTTTGCCATCGTGAAACCACGTCGCCCGACGAACTTCCCCGAATGTACCAGCAACGATCGGTCCGTCATCAAAATCCAAGTCTTCCGGAGAGATGAATGAGTCGATCAACTCGATCTTCGGCACGTGAGTGAGTCCGGCTACCTTGTCAAACACCGTTTGGACCAGCTCAAGCTGCTCCTTCTGCGAATCCTTCTTGAGCTCATTCTCGAAGGCCGCCATAACTTCTACGAGTCTTCCATTCTGCACCTCCCGCACTAGTTGTCTACCCGTCGCAGCCAGCGCCAGCCGTTTTAACGTCAACAACTGCGTTTCCCGATCATTATGCCATGCATCTCTCCACGTTGCCATCTCCGCATCTTCATCACCGACTCCAAACTCCCGCGCAACGTCTCCAATGTCCTTCTGCAACTGGTAGATCATGTCCGCAATCGTGTCACACCTGACCAGGCGCACCAACAATGGCCTGTAGTGGGTGATCTTCACGAGGCGAAGGATTATGGCGACGTATGCCGTTCTCCTAGGGTTTTCTTCGATCACTTGGACCTCTTCACCATGCAAAGTCTCACTGCGCTTGACCGGTTCCAGCTGGACCGCTTTGCCATGCAAAGTCTTGAGGCGCTCGACCGCACGTAGAAACAGTGTTTCCAGTTCGGGCATCGTCTTGCACCGCCTCCGTATCGCAGTCAGCACGGTCTTGCAGGGAGGAGAGTTAGGGAGACGCGGGACAGCGAAATCCTCCATCGTCTCGACGATCTGCGTCGACAAAGCGACACTTGGTGTTTCGGAGGCGAGTTCTCAAGTGGCAAAGACAGGCCTCTTAAGACTAGGCGCTGTGTCAAGAGAAAAGCCCCCACGCCTATTCCTGGGTTTCAAAATAAATGCCTACCTGAAAGGAGTTTCAACAGAGCAAAATTGACTGCAACACGGATCGCGCAGCAGTTTCCTCGAGCAGATTCGCTTTAGTATAGCCCTAAAATGTTTGAGGATGCATAGTCTATACCACTGAATAGTTGGAGGTCAATCGAAGGCGGATGCCGACGTTGTCCCCGCCACTGCAAGCTCTGCCTCACACTTGTCGTTTGCTCATAGCCATCCCGGATGGCCCATCCGATATCAATGGCTAAGGTAACGCGTTCAAAGAGCAAACCATCATGCTCTCGCGGCGGTGGTACTGATTAATCGGCATTATCACCGGTTGTCTCTCGCGGCGACGGCAGTTCTTGTGTAATCGAGCAGGGTCCTGGCCCAGAAATGGCGCTCAAATTTGAGGGAGAAACTCGGTGTGCAGACTAAGTATCCCCGTTGTGAAGGCTACCTGTTTGTTCTGCGTCGCTTTCGGACGGCACCCCGCTGGGACACTGTTGTTCGGTGATTTTTTAAAGTTTAAAAAATAAAATCCGCGAATAGACCGATTCACGAGGACACTTTATGTTTTTCAGACGCGACAACGCACTGAAACATCTCCGTCGCCATAAAGGTTCAACGCACAGCGCTAGCCCGCTCATGCAGCTCAAATATTATGCGGATTCCGGTCGCTATTAAGGAAAACGGAGACAGCCACGGCTTGACAATGGCTAACTTTACTGCTGTAAGTACCTAGTTGATATGGATAGTGGAGGCAGAACTGCAAGGACTGACTTGAGTTTTGTATGCTGCTGGAGTGCCTATTTTAGATTCAGCCAGATTTCCAATACATTTGATAGTTAACATCCTAATTTGACTCCCGTGAAAATGCCTACCCAGCATCAAAGTAGGCATGGAGGCATTTATGCCCAGTGTTAAGAGGCCTGGGCAAAGACCTTCTCGATGCGATCAGTTGGACGAGGTGCCAGCACTTCACTGCCCTGGTTTGGCTCCTTCTGCCCTTCCGGGGATCAAGATCAAAGCGTCCGATCTGTTTGTTCGTGTGGTACACGTAACTGTATCCTCTGTGCCATCGGCAGAGCCGTACAAACCAGTACTATAGTACTTCTACTGTTACTACAGTAACCAGTAGTTCGCGCAATTCTCAAACTGATGTTACTGTAGTAACCAGTAGTTTGCCCTGTCGCTCCGATAGTACTGTTTCAGTCGAAGTCACTCTCGATTCGGGGGCGTGCCGACAATGGCACAAGAGGTCGAAGCTGCATTGTATCTCCTCCACTGCCGGGGTATCCGGGCGTGGGGGAAACCCCTTTCAATTGGTGCAATGAGGGCTTCGCCAGCATCTTCGACGCCATCCGCGAAGTGAGTTGGCTGCTTATCCTTGTGTAGCGTTCAACCGCGTCCGACTTCCATCTTCCAAACAGCTTTACTGCTAGGCTGTCAAAGCCCGCGTTGAAGAGCGCCGTTGCCCCTCCACTTCGCAGGGAGTGAGACGCGTATTCTTGAGAGTTCAGGCCGGCGAGGTGGGCAGCGTGCTTGATTGCTCTCACCACATCGCGCACTTGCAAATTGTGCGTCGACCTTGCACAGTAAATCTTCTGCACTGATTCCAAGTGCTTCATGGTGGCGCACGAGATACCACGCTGCTAGTACCGGGCAGCACCATCGATGCCCAGACTTCGCCATCACTCGAGAGGTGCCCATGCCAAACTGATCGGACTTGCTTCCGCGGAAGCGCAGCTCCACAGTGGAGACCTTGGACAACGTTTGGGTTTCATTGCCGCACTCGTCAATGAATTTGACATCCGCTCGCCGAATCGCGTAGTGATGCACCTTGGAACCCTGAGCAAGGTATTCCGATCTTGTCAAAAGAAAGAAGAAGCCCAGCACCGAAGCCCCATATGACTCGGTGCTGGGCATCTGAGAAATCGAGGGACTCGTGCAATTTTTGAGGATCTCGGTTGTAACTGGAGACTTGGGCTTGCTGGGTGGGTCGGATCGCCGCATCTCTGTGACTGCGAGTTGATGACCGGGCAGGAGTCCGACGTTGTAGCCGAGTGTTCGCCTATGATGCCACGCAACGTGGCTGACTTTCGAGAGCACGGTTGAGGCAGCATTGCCCACCCCCGCCTTTCCCCAGCCATAACACCAGCAATACGTGGCAAAGAGGGCGAGCTGGTACGAATGTCTTCGCGGGTCTTCTGGCAACCACTTCGGGAATCGGAGCTGCTCGCACCATGTACACCATTGCGACCATGTGCTCGCGTACTTGGTCTTGGATGTCGCGACCAGTGACTTGGACGGAAGCGAATCGAGAAGCTGGTGTAAATTTCCTGCATTCTTGCGGCACTGGTGTCTGCATCCAAGACGAGGCAAAATTAGTCCAGCGAGATAAGAAAGGTTCGGTCCAGTCTCGTGAAGCTGCATCCGCCATCTAGTTTGTCGACCCAAGAATATGATCGGCTGATACTCGAAGATTGAAATACACTTCTGCTAGCCCGATCGCTCGATTAATTTCTTGGCTGAACGCATTATCTGAGTGCAGCCGATTGCACCAACTCACAGCTGCCGCATTATCGCTCCAACATTTGATGTGTATGGCGCGTCCCGCCAGCTTGGGAATTCCATTTAGACCCCCAGGTCCACACCGCGAGTGCAATGCTTAAGTGTTCCCTGGCGTTGATGGAAAATCCGTCTTGGCCACTGCCAACTTGGTCAATGAGAGATTTCTCCTCGGCATCAAACTTGATCTGTAGAAACGGTTGCAGGCTGGATCAAGAACCGCTAGATCGATATTTGACGCGTCCATATAAAGCTCTACGTCCGGTGTCGGCAGCTCTACAAACATTGCAAGCGGCAATTCAGCAAAGCAGCCATGGCGCAAAATATGCTGAAACCAGACCAGGTCTGTCTTCGCTCCTGCTGATAGTTGGAATCTGCCAAACCGAGGTGCTCTGCTACACTGCGACTGCAACCTTTGATAAAAAGGCTTAGCTGTTCGTAAGCAGGTAGCAACGTGGCGAAGTGAGCCCAGTAACTTGATTAACTCTGTTTTGGATGCGTCACCTCGCTTCTGCACCGCCATGACACGTTCTCGAGCTTTGACAACCTTATCTTCTGGAATTGAAACAGTGCGCCGCTCGGTGTTCCACCTCAGGCCCAGGGCCACAATTTCAACGCTCCACTCAGAAAACTTCGCCTCGTTGATAGAACGTGGTCCCAAGACAGCTAGCATTGCGTGTCGTAATGTAGCTTTCGCAAGTTTTAGCCGATCGTCGACATCGGGCTCAACCAGGATATGGTCGTCGACCCACTCATACGGGAAGAAGGGGTCCGAGTCACTGGAATCCGATACCGATGCCGGTGAGTTGCTACCCATAAGCCATGTGATGGCTCGACCAAAGAGAGCGTAGCAAGGTGGTGACCCTGACCAGCCAAAAGGAGCCGACATGTCGATCACGAGAATGCCCAGTTCCTTCACAGAGGCAGCCATTCTGAAGACTTGGTTTGCTCGGGACCTTAGGTGACGGAACGCGGTTTTGACGTCGCCCTTGAGGATACGAATACGTCCAGCATGCCCGGCTTGAACTAAGTTCTCGATGCGACGAGCAATTATTGCCACAGAGTCGTACCTGACCCTTGGCACTGAGTCGGCAACAAATGCTGAGTTCACGGAGTCATCTTTCGGATACGATAAGTCGTGAATTGTGCGCACCTCGTCCAACAGATCAACATCTTACTTCTCAACAGCACCAAGAGGGCTACAAATGACTTCTGGCCATCGCTCGAGAATGTCAGCATCCACAATAAGGTACTGACCCGTGTCTTGTCCATCGCGGATGCTTCTTGTAATGGCACGCAGATATCGGCGGCAAGACCCGTGATTCTTTGGTGGTGGACGCCGCGGTGTCGGCCCTTTTTTCCATTCCACGTCGATGCCGTTCTCTGCTATCTGCACGAGCAGATCAAGATGCGGGTAGCCATCAAGAACAGCTCTTAGCCTGTTGGGATCAAGTGCTTTGTTGGGTCTGCTGTCCATCACGCCTTCTCCACGAACGAATCGCGTGGCCTCTTCGAGGGACATGTCGTGAGTATAGAGGACAGAGACTCACAAGCTGCCTTATCAATGGAATATAGCGGCATTGCATGGCTCCTTACTCGGACGAAGCCCAGTCTGCGGTGTAAAATGAATATCCTGGCTTCTTCACGGAGTAAATCCTCTTCTAACGCTTCTTGAATCCGATTAGCCAATTCCAACGATAATTTAACGTTTGCGTGAAGACAAGGCCTCAACCAACAACCGCGTGCACCTTCCACTGACCGCAACCTCGAATTTAATGATTCGGCATGTTCGTCAGCTAACTGGGTGCAGGATACCTTGTTGGGCTTGCTCGTTGCGTCCACGACTTTGGCACAACAAGGCCTCGATCGACAGCTGCCTGTGCCACGGGCAGTTAACGGATGACCCTCCACCGTTTCCTTCACGGTAGAATCCATTAACTGCACGCAGGTTACCTTGTCGACCTTGCTCGTTGTTGTGATCGCGATAATCGAATCACGCTTGACTAGTGATTGTTTGCTAGATCCAAACTGGTCCAGCGTGGGCAACACCGTTGACACTGTATCACTTGAATTGATTAAGACCTTAACCGTATCTGCACCTTGATCTCGCGTTGTACGGGCGGCTGCGCTGACGATCGCCGGCGATGAAAGCGCTTGCAGGTCTTGGTTTTGTGATAGAGGTGCTGCCGAACCAGTCGCCAGGAGTCATAATTGCTTGTGCTCGTCCTTCAGACCGCCGAAGCGCCTGTCAATTTCAGTTTTTACGACCGTCGGCAGCTTCGTGGGAACAAAATGCCCGTGCTCGCTTGGCCATCCACCGTCATCATCTTCAGAACAACCTGCCTGGGAGAGATAACGCATGCACAGTTTGCGCGACTTGCCGGTTGCAGGGTCAACCTGCATAGGTAGCGTTCGTAGAACCTCCTTCGGGATCCGGCCAAGGCGCTTCTTGCTATCACTGCTGCGTTCACTTTGGCGCTGATTACCTGAAGCTCCTTGGCCCTCCGACCGGGTAGTCCGCTGTGGTATGTCGAGTCGAGCATCCTCCACTTGGCGGTGTACTTTGACAAACATCACGTCCCTCAGCAATCTGTCGTCTGTCGTACATCGCTGCAGAATAGCCTGAGGGTCTCGTCCATCGTCTGCCGCCCACCGAAAGTCTTCAAGCACGTCGTTTACCCAGTAAACTAAGCTTGAAAGCTCTTTGGGTGCCCATGACACCTGTGCCAGGGTATGCTCGATGAACTTCACGATATTTTCAACCAACTCGGTCAGCTTGGCGCAACAGAACTCGCGGGAGTAGGTGAGAAAAACCCTAGCGGAATCCACAACGTCTTCGATCCGTGTCGCCGGTGGCGCTGCCGAGAATTCTGCTGTCGCGGACAGGTTATCGAAGTTTGATCCGCCTGACGCCAGCCATGAGATCCGCTCGTCACGAGATAATCTGGCAAAGTGCCTGATCGAGAGACCGCCTGAACCAAAGCGAATGTCGTACGTCCGTGTGCACACGCCGGGCACAGCCTTGAACTCCACGTGCTCGGACCGAACCATACTCCTGCAAAACGCATTGGCAGACTTACCTTTATGTTTCTCGGACGTGACTCGCTCGTGTACCAGCACTTGATCTTCCGACGGCGCAAATGCGTACTTCGAAGCCGTTTTGGCCTTTTTGGCAGAAGAAGTCTTCTGCTCAATAGTAGACACGGCAGCACTGCCATCCACTTGTGTAGCCGGAAGCACCTGGGCCTTGGCCTCCTTTCTTATCGACAGGAACCGCTCGAGTAGTTCAGGTTCATCACCAAGTTTTGCCAGTATTTGCGCATCTTGATCCAGTGCACCTCGGTAACATAGGCGTTTAGCCTGGTTGGAGCTTCCGGTAACCGTAGTCGCTGCGACCTCGTGCGATCGCTTCGTACCTGGGGCTGCGGTCACGGCTGTGTGGCGGAGCGGGTCTCGCGAAATTGCTGACGCGAGTCCTGCCTAGCCAACGGTTGCCCAGACTGCCGACTGACGGGGGGGTTACTCCGGTCGGCCGTGGGGTCGCTGATCTTGTCACCTTGTGTACCCGTCGGCATGGGCGGTTACGCTCTTCTGGTGCTCTGAAGACGATGCGATGGATCTTAATCGGGCCGTGTGGACGGCACTTGGGATTGTTGACGCCTGAGTGGATACTTCCACACCCAGGTGTCGAGTTGCGGTCGCCTGTAGATCGAGAGGTTAGTCGATCGATCCACGGCGCGCGGGGTGGTCCTTGTCCGCGTGGGTTGTTCCTTGTCCTTGTCCAATGTTGTGCTTGAGCCGCCTACTGTTAGCGGTGGAGTTGAGGGGTTGAGGGAGATGTAGTTGCGACCTGGCCAAGCTTCCAGACGGTCTTGCGCGTCCTCCTTGAACAACTTGGTGGATCTTCGTCGAGGGGGGCCAATGTAATTCCCAGCCTCGGAATGCGAACCACTTGCGTGCTACAAGGAATCTTTCTCTCTCTTAACCATCTTAAAATCCTCCCTATCCTTGCTCCCTCTGCCACACGTCATTCCCCTTCTCGCAGCCAACTGGAGCTTTCTAACTTCAACCGGTGTGCCACTTTTTGTGGTACCAAGTCAGTCTGGATCCGACCTTGATCCAACCAGGGTTATCGAAATGATTGTCCCCTTCTTGGGAGTCACCTTCGGTCGACCTTCCGTCGACCTCTGATAGATCTTGATCCAACCCCAATACCGGTACCAAACCGATCCACCCTTCGTCACTTTCGATCGTGATCGCCCACTCTTATTTGGCGCATTTTCTCCCGGGCGCTCCACCACAATCGCCCCCTGTTCGCGCCACCGTCCACGCAGTGGCCGTGGCACGCACACCGAGCGCCTCTCTCCTTCCTGCCATCCTCCCGTCCAGCTGCCGGCTTCATCATGGTGGTTACCTCGCCTGGATCTCCCGCGATCCACGACGCGTTCATTCCCTCTCGCTCGACCGGTACGTTCTTTCTCCTGCATGTTCGTGGGTTTCACTGACTTCCTCCTTCGTTCTCTTCGACGCGGACTGCAACGGCGACGGCCACAAAGATTGTAAGCTCGACGTGGGTCCAGTCAGCGGTGCTACCGACGACCGTGAGGGCGCCGAACACGTCGTCGCCCCCGCTGGCGGCGCTGGTGACGGTCATGAAGGCTTCGAGCATGCGGCGGGTCCTGTCGGCGACGTCGATGACGGCCATGAAGGCCTCGAACGTGCTTCGAATCATGTTGGCGACGTCGGTGCCGGCCATGAAGACCCCGGACACGCTGCGGCCCCTGTCGGAGATGCCGGTGACGGCCATGAAGACCCCGGACACGCTGCGGCCCCTGTCGGAGATGCCGGTGCGGGCCATGAAGACCCCGGACACGCTGTGGCCCCTGTCGGAGATGCCGGTGACGGCCAAGAAGATCCCGAACGAAACGTGACCCCCGTCGGCGGCGAAACTGGATCAGGCGACGACCCAGCCACCTCTTCTTCCCTGCATGGAAATCAGTCTGCGGCCCAGTCTCCGCGTCGGCGGCCTGTGCGACCGCCCCATCGGAGTAATGCGCCGTTGCCCAACGCCCACATAGCTCCTCTCCCTCTCGACGGATCTGCATTGCGCAGCAGCATCCAGGCGATCCAGACCGCTCTGGAGCGGGAGGATGCTTTCCAGCAACTCCAATCGAGTTATCAGATCCTCCAAGATCGGCTCGTTGAAGCTAATCGACAGATCGAGGATCTGAAGGCGGACTGCGCTTACAACGTCGAAATGGCGGCGCCGTACGTGCAGTTCTGTCAGAACCGCTACGACAGCCTTCGCCATGACCTTCAGGCCTCCCAGCGGCAATACGCTGAGGTCCTCGAGGCACTCGCGGACCACGAAGGTGATGCTGCTCGGATCCGGTCCCTGGAGCGACGGATCGCTGCTGATCAGCGGCAACATGCTGCGGCGATCGCGGATCGTGACCGGCTGCTCCTCGACTTGCAACGACAACTAACTGCAGCGTTAGTAAACCCATCAACGTCCTCGTCGGTCTCCATCTCGGATCAACTGCGACTGCAACGTCAGCTGGCCGTAGAGACCGAATGCCACGCGCGTGTTAATGCTGAGTTGGTTCGGGTGGAACAGGATCGCGACCAGCTGCAGGATCGGTTGGATCAGGAAGTCACGGCTCACGCTCGGACGCAAACGGATCTGGTGCAGGCACGCGGATCCCTCGCTCTTCTGGAGACGTCGCAAAAGGCCTTGGAGGAAGGTTCTGCCAGATTACGTCGACAAGTCGAACGGCTGGAGCGGCGCATCCAGGAGACCGAAGTCAAAGCGGACCAGGACCTGGACTTTGCCATTTTCGAACGTGATCAGGCACGAGCGCATCTCGAGCAGTGCAATCGCGAGAGGTTGGATCAGGATACTCAGCTTCGCCAACGGACCGTTGAACGGGACGCCGCGCGCACGTCTCTGCAAAAGCAAGGTGAGTCTTCGTTGTATATTGTGGTGTGCCACCATCTTCTGATCTCTCGAGTGCTTGTATCTTGCTCAGGCGATCTAGTCGCTGCAACCCGGCAGTCTATCGCCCGACTCGAGCAGGAGATCGCTGGCCTAGTGACAGACGCGGCTGGTCGGCAACAGCTTAGAAATAAGAATCGCAACTTGCAAGCGCAGTTGACCCGGGCCCAGGATTCGCTGACCGAGATTGAAAATGAGCGCGATCGTCTGCTGGCTGAGCGCGTCAGCATCCAAAGTCAGATCGCTGGATTGTCGTCGATCCTGCCTCCCCCCATTGCCCAGACCCAGAACAAACGCCAGTCGTCGCCTCAGCCCTCCTCGGATGGATCTCCGCCTCAACCACGACGTAAGAAGCATCGGTCTTCGGGTGGGTCGCACGATGATCGGACGCCTGCCTCAGGCAAAACCTCCAGTTCGTCCCAGCCATCGGGTTCGACCGGATCTCGAAACAGCGATCCAGACAGCGATGCTTCGGCTCAGTCTAGAGACCAGGGGGCCAAGGGGCATTCGGCGCCTAGTAAAGGCAAAACGCCTCATAAGCGCGCTCGATCCAAACACACGAAGCCCAAATCCAAACGGTCTCGATCAAGACGCAAGACGAGCAAATCCGCCAAGAAATCTCGCTCTCGACGTGGATCCCGATCGGGTTCCGGAGGGGGCGGTGGCGGCAGTAGCGATTCTGACCCCAGCTCCAGTCCGGACAGCGACTCCGGTTCTGCTTCCGACGGGTTGCTGTCTGACAACAGCCTCAGCCGATTGCCTGACACCGGCATCGGTCGTCATGAGTGGATCCCCGGATACCGATATCCGCGTCGCTTCTCCTCTCTCCAAGTGGATCCCTGGCCGGCCGTGCTGCTCAAGGACATTTGTGTCCGGAGGCTGCAGGTCCATGATCTCTTCCATGAATGGAGTCGTCCCGATCTTTGGCTATTTCCGACACGATCTCCAGCTCCCGGACCGTCGAGTTGGTATCCTGACCTGATCACGGAGGCCAGCGTTCTAGCGCTGTACGCTACGGAGCCCTGGACGGAGTTGCGGACTCTGGTAGTTCCGCATTCTTTCGATCCCAACGGTTGGTTTGAGGATCTCTGTCGGCGGTATGCGATCTTCGAGGACGAGGAACGGCACACCTTCTGGGAAGCCACCCACTCCTTCCCGATCAGTCTCGATCTGCGCAACGCCAGCCCCTATTTAGACAGGCTTCACGCCGACCGGAAGCAGCGTCGTTCGCACGCGGGGCCGAAATGGAAAAAGATCCTCGCGCGGATTCTCGAAGGCATGCGTCTCGGTCTTTGCGATCTAGACATCTGCCTGGATCCCTTCTTTCTTCACTTCCCACGGAAGAGTGATCAGAGCGCCTGGTTTCCTGGTCGAGGCCAGCACCGATCTCCGATCAGTCTTAGCGACGCGTTGACTATCGTGGATGCTGCTGAGCCTTGGCGGAACCAATACCGCGGGACATCCGGCACTCATCCAGGTTTGCAGATCGCGCGACTCGCCGGCAAGTTCCGACCGGTAACATCTGACAACGAGGATGATCAAGAGTAGATCGTTCCTCGAATAGGCTTCGTAATAGTCTTCAGCGAGTTTCCTTCTTTTGTATCCAGAGCCTTGTTCGGCTCGACCTTTGGGGACGGCCCCTCCGATCCAAACGCAACTTTTTCTTTCACAATGAGCCCCTTCCTCCTGATATGCAGCCACCCTGCACATCCTTCTTCTCACTCTTCATTTCCACAGCAGCCAGCCTACTGTGAAGATTCAGCCGCAGCTTCTTCGTGGGATTGCATCACGTTGAAGCGATTGCGGCTAGCCACCTTCCGCTCGAACTCGCGTAACAGCGCTCCGCAGTTCAGATCAGCTTCGTCCACCCAAGTGGGCTCTTCGTAGCCTTTCCAGTGCACCAAAAACTCACGATGTACACGGCCATAACGTATTCTCCTTCCGGATCGAACGTCAGCGATACGTTCCACCTCGTACTCATCATCTTCCAATGCCGTCTCCCAACTGTCTTCCGGCAAGAGGGCTTCGTCAAAGTCGAAACGATCGGCCTCCGGATCCACCAGTTGGATCTTCGGTCGATCGGGAAAACTCCTCACCAGCTTCAGCTTCGCCAAGTGTACGATCGGGAATATACTGTACTCTGATCCTGCGATCTCGAGTCGCGCAGCGTGGTTGCCGATCAGCTCTGCGACTCGGAAAGGGCCGTGCCACATATGGGCTAGCTTCCTTGCGTAGCCGGGCTTTACTCGATCCAGATACAGCCAAACTTGCGATCCAGTCGAGATCTTGTGCGGTCGGACTTCCTCGTTGTGCTGATCAGCGCGACTCCGGATGGCTTCACGCAACCGCTCGTTCACATGCTCTCTCGCACGCTGGTAGTGCTCCTGGATATGGTTCCTCCATCGGCGGGCGTCTCGATCTCTGCGACGCGTCGTGCCGACCGGCAGGGCGGCTTCCAGCGTCGAGCGGGGATCCCAGCCGTGGGCCAAGTAAAACGGAGTGTCTCCTCGTGTGCGATCTTGAGCTGTATTCAACGCGAAGGTTAGCCTCTCGGCATACTCGTCCCAATCGCGCTGGTCGACATCCGCGACGTACATCTTAAACGAGCGTGTCACCGTCTGCACCATTCGTTCCGCTGACCCGTTGCTTTGCGGCCGATAAGCCATAGTGGGGCTCTGCCTCTGTCCCACAATCCGGTTAAAAGCGCGAAAAAAATCAGACATGAACCCCGGCTCTCTGTCGTGCCGGATAACTTCGCTGGCACCGAAACGCCTGAAGACACATTCTTCGTAGCTCTCCGCGATTGTCTGAGCAGTCCGAGAACTGCTCGCCTTCGCGATCACGTAACCCGTGAAGAGATCGACCCAGATCAACAGCTCGGTGTTCCCTTTGAAAGACTTAGGGAGCGACGGGATGTGATCCATCGCTATCACCTGGAACGGGTACGTGGCCTGTATGTTTCCGGGCGACTCTCCCTGCAGCAGGGGGCGTCCCTTCCCAGTCTCACAGTCCACGCATTCACCCACGTACTTCTGGACACTTCGAAACAGGCCGCGCCAGTGAAAGTGGTTCCTGATCCGCGCGAATGTCCTTCCGATTCCCTGGTGCCCGCCTTCCAGGCTGGCATGGTAATGGTGAAGGAAGTCTTGTTGAAGCGTCTCCGGAACGACCACTCGCGCGATCGAGTCTCGATCCGTGTCCAACTTTGATCCAGTTGAGCAGTACACCAACAACCCGTTCTCGTCCAAGTCGTATTCGGCGGCGATCTTGGCGCAGGACTTCGCTTCGTCCGCCGACAAGTTCGCCACGTCACCCTCCAAGTAAGCCTTCAGATGCACGATCCACACTTCTTCATTTTGAGCTTGCAAGATCCGTTCGGTCCTCATGCGTTGCACCACAGATTCCTGCAGCGTTTCGGGCCTCAGTCGGCGACGTCGGCTCGTCGCACGCGTAGCGATCGCCATGCAGACTGCAGTTTGGGCTTTCGGCTGCAGAAGCTCATCCAGACGATTGAGTGTGATCAAGTCTTGCCGATCGGTTTCCGAGGTGACGGTTGTGCCTGCCTCATCTTGCAAGGCGGCATTAGCTAACTTGTCGGCACTCTGGTTCCACTCTCGCTTGACATGCAGAAGATCATGCTTCGGCCAAGCCTTCAGTTTATCCAGCGCTTTCTGTCTCAACAGCTGCAACTTCGGGGCCTTGCAGTCGATCTCGCCTCGCATCTGTCGGATGATCAAGTTCGAATCGCCGCAGATCACGATCCGCCCCCGGTCCAATGTCGGGAGTAGATCGAGTCCGAGAAGTAGGCCCTGATATTCGGCTTCGTTCACGGTGATTGCGGGCAAGAATCCAGATGCTGCAGTGACGATCGACCATTCCGGCAGTTTCCAGATCACAGCGCTGAATGCGCCGATCTTTCGCTTCACGCTGGCAGAGCCGTCGAAACTGACGACCAGCAGTTCCTCGTCTGTTTCCACGGTGGGCGGTGGTGTGACGATGATCTTGCGTGGCTGTTTCCTCGGCGCGATCGCGATCAACGCTTCATCCATGTCGGATCGAGGCGTGATGCTTGCAGCAAGCGTACCCAAGATCTCGTCTTCGCCTCTGGCACACTTAACGATCTCCAGCGTCCACCCTGACAGCAGCGCAGCCCACTTGCCCAGTCGTCCATCGAAACCTGACGAACTGAACAGCCACGCCAACGTGGAGTGTCGGGACAACACTCTGATCGATCGAGTTACCAGCTGGGTGTAGCACACATCCAAGATCCGGAGCAGAGCCAAGACCTCTTTGTCGACCGTGCTGTAATTCAGCTCGTTGGACTTCAAGATCCGACTGGTGAAAGTCACCGGCCGATACACGCCATCGTGCTCTTGCATGAGCGCAGCGGAGATCGCCCACTGGCTCGCATATAACACGATCACGGGAACTCGATGAGGATCGAAGTGCCGGAGGATCGGTGTGGAGATGACCTTGGCTTTCAGCATGGTGAACGCGCTAATGGCTCTCGCCCACCGGCCTTCTTCATCTTCGGCCGGCGATCCGTCGCCCCCGGTTGGATGTCTCTCGCGGACCTCGTTTCTCCGGCGGAGTTCATGGAAATCTACTTCGCGTAACTCGTACAGTATCGCGGCGTAGATCGCGAAGTCTTCGATGAATCGGCTGTAGTAGTTCAAACTACCGAGGAACGACTGCATCGATCGGAGCGAAGTCGGGAAAGACAAATTACCCAACGTTTCAAGATCCTTCGGCTTCGCCTCGAGACCCTCAGCGGACACTCGATGACCCAAGTAATCGACCTTACGGCAGCCCCAGAAGCTCTTCACCACGCTGATCGACAAGTTCCACTGATCGCAAGCATCCAGGAGCCTCTCCACCTTCTCGCAAAGATCATCCCAGGTGGAGCTCGTGACCAAGATGTCGTCGATGTATGAACGTCTGCCCAGTACCGACGGCTTTAACTCAAGCTCGGGCTCTCCATCCTTGAACACATCGATCAGTTTCGATGGGTCGTGATCAGCCTTGATCCGAAGATGCCCGTACAGCGCATTATCGAGGAGTCGCTGATAGATCTGCGGAGCGTTCTTCAGGCCGAAGGGCATGCGGTTCCACTCGAAAAGTCCGAAGGGGGTGATGAACGCAGAGATCAGTCTCGCGCGCTCCGTCATGGAGACGACCCAAAATCCGCTCGCCATGTCCAAGGAACAGTACCAAAGCACTTTGTCCAGATCATCCAGCAGATCGTTGATCAGCGGCATGGGATACACCATCAGCTTTGTCAAGCTGTTCACCACACGGTAGTCGATGCAGAGCCTGATGTCGACGCCGTTCTTTTTGATGATCACCACGATTGGCGATGCCCAAGGTGAGGTCGAATGGGAGATCATCCTCGCAGACAGGAGTCCTTTGATCAGGTCAGACAGCTTTTCCCGGTACTGGGGAGCCACTCGTCGACAACGCTGGGCGACCGGAGTGGCACCACCCACGTCGATAACACAGACGGCACCACGTGCCGCAGGGGGAAGAGCGTTGCCTTTCCCAATCAAGAGGTGCCGGCGTTGCCAAATGATCCGCCGCAACCGGTCCACGTCTTCAGTCGTACTCCATTCAGAAGCTTCGATCTGGATGTCCTTGATCGTCACTTCTTCCGTGGTGGCTTCAACGTCCGACAAGATGGTCATTTGATTCTCCAGATCTTCGGCAATCAAGTCCCGCCCTTCATGGTAGCAGACTTCATCGTCTTCGTCAACTTCCTCTGCCTTGGTTTCTACCTTCGTCTGTGGATCATCGTTCCCGTGGATCTCGATCAAGTTTTCTTTCATGTCGATCGGATCTGCAAGCTGCTGTTCCAGTTTCGACTCAGGCTTCGGTTCCGGTGACACAGGCTCTGAGGTAGCTTGATCAGCATCTCGTGCGATCGCAGTGGCCACAGCCGGCTTCGGGGCCGACTCTGTACGCTTCAGGATACCTTTCGGGACGTCATACTTCGGGTGATCCACCAATGGTCCATCGTATTCTGGCTCAGGTTCTTTCTTGTCCTGCCGATCCACGGTCGCTTCAAAAGCCAGGTTCTGCCACTCGGCGTACCGGCGCGATCCAACGGAGATAAGTCCCGGAAGACGTGGCACCAGATCCTTGGCTAGCCAAAGTCCAAGTCGCGTGAGTCTCGGTAACACCAGCTCCTCGTCGCTGATGTTGGTGATCTGTAGATACTGCGAGCGACCCGGACCTGACGTCACGGTAGGGACCCACTTCTCTCCTCGTGCGATCCACAACTTCTCCTTTTCTAACACGCGTGGTCTGCGGATTGGTATCTCCACAGACGCTCCAGCCTCGACACGGACGCTATCATCTAACGTGACATCGTGGCTGCTGCGGCCGTACAAAGGTCGACGTCCAGCTAACTGGATCCGCACTTCATCTGGAAGACACATCGTTCCGTCGGCCAGATCGAGACGGATCCCGGCAGGGATCATGAAATCCATGCCCAGGATCGCGTCCTGACCAACCAAGTCTCCGACCCACGCGTCAAAGAAGTAGACCAAGAAACCTGCCAGCGTGATCTTGATCGTGGTACGTCCCAATGTCGTGTAGACACTCTCTCCGATCCCAACGCATTCCTGTCTCTGACTCTCGTCAATGATGCACCCAACCTTACGAGCAAAGGTGGTGCTGACGATCGAGACTTCAGCGCCGGAATCCAAGAGCAGTGTCGCCTTGATGTTGTTGATCTTCCCAGTGGCTTTGGCTTGCTTGAACCATTTGCCGGGAGCATGATATTTCCAGTAGCCGCGCGATTCTCCAGGTAAGAGATCCCAACCTGGATCAGTGTGCGACACCTTCCTCATACTGTGCACGGCTCCTGGTTGTCCAGGCTCCGTGTCCGGCGCATGATCCTTCCAGTAGCCACACCATCCTCCATCAGCCAAGTCGAGCTCCATCACGACGTCCGATCGGGAAAATTCGTCACGCCGCAAGCTTGCGATCGCAGCGGTACGCTTTTCGGGAACTCCACATGTATTGTTGATCGGAATTGTCGGCGCACTGACCCTCGACTTCGGCTGCCTCCAACGTATGCAAATATACAGAACTCAGAACGCTCGGCTCGTACCAGTTTCCAACCTGGCGAGCGTCCTAGTTTAACATCTTCTCCGCACTCGATGGCAGCATCCCAGCGTGTTGCGTCGGGTTGTACCACTGGCGGATCAAGTTGTAAAACTCTTCCATTGGGCATTTGCCAGCTTCGTGGACCTCGCCGCAGGCGCGACACACGTACAGGCAGTGATCACCTGGATGACCGCGTCGGCCGCACTTTCCGCAAGTCAAGCGCTTCCAGCAGCCCAGATCAGAGTGCTTCGTCGATCCACAGTGTGAACACGGCGGTGGGCGATCCTCGGCAGGCTGGCTAGCCTCTCCACCGGGTCGATCAGGCGTCCGAACACCCTCCCAGGGCTTCGGGCGTTGACCCTCCAGCTTCTTCCGATCAGTGGCAGCGGCTAGGCAGACTTTGGTCTGGTGTTGATCATCCTCCGATCCACTCCCTTCCGACTCCGATCCAGACCCAGCGTTGCTGTGAGAGGATTGGATCGCGCGCACAGCTCGGGCCGCCTTGGACGGAGCGGTTCCTTGACCGGGTGGGGCCTTCTGGCGGAACTTGTTGGAACCAGCCGCGGCCTTGCCTTGACGGGCCTTGGCGCGCTGGCGCGCACGCAGCGTCTCCTCGAGAGTCTCAGCGTCAGGCATCCTTAAGAGCGCTAGTTGATCAGCCAGCTCACGGTCGTCCAACGTCTCGATGAAGTGTTCGACATGTTCACGGCGGGCAGGGGGAGAGCCTCTTTGATCGGGAGTTTGGCACGCATCCCAGCTACATTCAGCCGGTGCAGATACTCCAGAGGTGACTCGTCCGACCGTTTGCGCGCATGATAGTACTGGCGGGCGACTGACACACCGCGGCCGCAATATTGGATCATGAAACCATCGAAGAGATCCTTCCAGCTGTTACGCGTGGTGCGGCTCAGCTGGCGGTACCAGTTGCGTGCCGGTCCTGTGAGCAGGTCGCCGAACACGATGCACTTCTCGCTGTCCGGAGCTTGATCACGGACGAACGCTGATTTCACCTTGCCGATCCAGCTCCTCGCGCGATCTTCGTCGCCGTCCTTCCCGGAGAACTCCTTCAGTTCGGAGATGGCTGACACTCTGATTCGTGGGGCCATAGTGCCGCTTCCTGCCGATACTCCAGCAGTAGCGACTGCGGCTTGGCGAGGAGGTGTTCCAACACTCAAGTCATCAGGGTCATACTCGTTCGGTCCTGGCGGATCGTGAGCTGATCCCGCTGACTGCATTTCTTCATCTTGAGACTCGGGTGCTCCGGCTGGCACTGGCGCTGGCGTTGAAGGTGGCGGTGGGGTTGATCCCATCTCCTGCTGCTCGCTCAGGAAACGTGACATGGCTGCGTTGAAATACGTCTGCAGACGGCCTGGATCTTGGCCACCCGCTCGCGATATCTGATCCTGCGCTTCGCGAACCTCGGCTGCGGATGGAGGTATAAGCCTGAACCCAGGTGTCGCGATCGAGGCAGCTTCCATGGTTGGTCCGCGCATTGACGCGAGTCCGTTTGGACCCATCGTCATCCTCGACAGGCCGATCGATGATCTACTCGATCCGTTCGATCCTGCGTCCGACGTAGCCGACGCGTACTGTGTCGATCCACTGCGCGGCGTCCGCGCTACTTCCACCTTGATCGGCAAGCGGATCTTCGGTGTCGATGTTGGGAACTGGTAATGCGTTGGCTCGGCTGGTGCGATCGGTTCTGCTTCAGTCTTGGTTGGAGAGCTCATTCCTACCAGGGCGGCAAGCTTGTCGATCAAACCTTCGATCGCCTTCACGATCGTGTCCAGTTCCATGTCGAAGAGCGTGTTCGCGTCGAAAGCTCCAGTCGTGAATCCAGCTTCCTTCAGGATATGAAGGAGAAGCTTCACGGCGTCCAACTTGTTCCGTGGTTCGCTCGGCGCAGTGATCGGTCCACGCAGGTCTCCGATCAGCTTCAGACGCATGAGTTTGAGCACGGGGTCTCCAGTGAGCTGCGCTTGCAGCTCCTTCCGGTGGAAGATCAGCTCGAGCTGTTCCTCCGACCAGGCATCCGATCCATCTCGTTCGTCGGGATCGTACTCCGGGGCCTTCATCTTCATCCGCGGAGTCTTCGTCGATCCGGATCCAGAACGTGAGGACGGGGGTGAGTTTGTGGAAGAAGGTTCTTTGGCTTTCGCCACTGAACCTTCTTCCTGCGGATCACGACTTGCGTCGCGATCCGCGGGGGTCCCCGAAGGGACCTGGGGAGGGGGTTGAGGTTTCATTTCCAGCTCAAGTGCCAGATCCTCCTCCTTCACCTCGCCGGGGCTCCTCCCAGCACCCTGGCGATCGGTGTATCCTTCTTGCTTCAGCGGTGTCGACGGCGATTCACCTTCCGTCGGCACGCCAATCCCTGGCTCAACCTTGATCTTGACATCTTCTTCTTCGAAGGTGGACTCACGGTGAAATCCTGAGTCACCAGAAGATCCGGGCACGCGCACCATTGTGGCGGAGCGGGTCTCGCGAAATTGCTGACGCGAGTCCTGCCTAGCCAACGGTTGCCCAGACTGCCGACTGACGGGGGGGTTACTCCGGTCGGCCGTGGGGTCGCTGATCTTGTCACCTTGTGTACCCGTCGGCATGGGCGGTTACGCTCTTCTGGTGCTCTGAAGACGATGCGATGGATCTTAATCGGGCCGTGTGGACGGCACTTGGGATTGTTGACGCCTGAGTGGATACTTCCACACCCAGGTGTCGAGTTGCGGTCGCCTGTAGATCGAGAGGTTAGTCGATCGATCCACGGCGCGCGGGGTGGTCCTTGTCCGCGTGGGTTGTTCCTTGTCCTTGTCCAATGTTGTGCTTGAGCCGCCTACTGTTAGCGGTGGAGTTGAGGGGTTGAGGGAGATGTAGTTGCGACCTGGCCAAGCTTCCAGACGGTCTTGCGCGTCCTCCTTGAACAACTTGGTGGATCTTCGTCGAGGGGGGCCAATGTAATTCCCAGCCTCGGAATGCGAACCACTTGCGTGCTACAAGGAATCTTTCTCTCTCTTAACCATCTTAAAATCCTCCCTATCCTTGCTCCCTCTGCCACACGTCATTCCCCTTCTCGCAGCCAACTGGAGCTTTCTAACTTCAACCGGTGTGCCACTTTTTGTGGTACCAAGTCAGTCTGGATCCGACCTTGATCCAACCAGGGTTATCGAAATGATTGTCCCCTTCTTGGGAGTCACCTTCGGTCGACCTTCCGTCGACCTCTGATAGATCTTGATCCAACCCCAATACCGGTACCAAACCGATCCACCCTTCGTCACTTTCGATCGTGATCGCCCACTCTTATTTGGCGCATTTTCTCCCGGGCGCTCCACCACAGCTGGGTTTCCCACGCCGCCGTCGTGCTCTAGAACATCTGGAGGAGATTCGTCGTCATCGGTGAACGGATCGAATAGTTCCTGTACGTCCCGGCCGCACCCGAGAGACACCTCAGTTGTGCTTGAAAGTGGCATTGACGTAGGCGTCCGGCAGAATGAACTTCCCACGCTCTGCGGCACCGGGGACACCCCTCCGTCGACATAGTATGCGTAGTCGACAGCGTGCTGGAGTGGAAAACGTGTGGCCTCTCCCAGTTTTGGGTCGATCCACTGACACTCCTTGTTGCCCACCGGGTGGCTTTCTTCGCTCGTCACGCCGTCAAGAATAATCGACACGTCGTTTGAGGCTGCTTCACCGTCACGGCCGAGTACTCGTCTCAAGATGGTCTGCTCCACGATTGCAAGGTCGCTCGCACTCCACTCGTCGCTCTGAAACGCGGCATCTTCCAGCAACAGAGCGACCACTGGCGGCACAACGGAGACTGCGCTGGTCACCGTCGAAAGTTGCCGACCCCCAGACCGAACGGTAAGCTGATTATTGTCGACAGCCACGACTTGTCCGTAGTGAACTTCACCTTCCAGCTTGACGGAGACGGGTCGTCTCAGAAGCGACACTCGACTCGAATGGGTCACCTCACTGGCGAGGACGACGCGTTCCTCGGCGATCCCGCGATCAATTGTCCCCTCAACGCCTTCGAGACTGCGAAACGTCACCTCGTCTGCGGCTAGGTGCAAGACCTTCGCGTAGAACGGAAGTTCGGCCTCGAACTGCACCACTTCTGGTGTCAGATGAAGGAAGGAGCGGCTCGTAAGACGCACCATGATCCGGAGGGTTGAAAGCTGGAGGCTGAAACAGGAGGGCTTAAGCGGCAGACGGAGAATCTAAAACTAACGCTACAACTGCTACGAGCGGCGACTGTTCCTAGCACTGCGCTGCGTTGGTTTCATCTTCCGTTGTTTCTTCTCCTCAAAAGCTATTTTCACCTTGCATGTGAAAATATCCATGAACTACTGCCAGCGCACCTGACGGTCGGCACTTTAGACCACCGCTCTGGATGACAACCTCTTGCATTTGGGCTACTTGCTCAACACTTGGGAGATTTCCGTGATTCACGTCGTCTTCTCCCTCCCTCGCACGTTAAGGCTGCAAGCTGCAGCATGCGTGCTTGCATCGGGTGCAGGTTTCGCTTGTGGCTTTCACTTTGCAATTTCCTTTGGAGCCCGTACCCGACAGCCTGATCACCACCTTACGACGCCCAAGCCGACACCAACGCTTCCGATGAAATACGCATTTGCCGACTTCATCAACCCAGAGCTGGCAGCCATGGATCCTGCTCCATCTGCGCTCAACAAGTGCACCACCTGTGTTCCAACGATCGCTTCAACCCTGGCAATATTGTTTGTGCGGTACATTCGCTAGTACTCAAAATGACGTGGCGAATACGATGCTAATGCTAATCGTTTGTTTATAGTTTTTGTAGCTGGGTGTACGTTAACCAACGAAAGGAGAAGAACGCGGCAGGTGTCACGGGCTCACATTGAGCGAGCACCAGCAACAACAAGCAAGCTGCGCCAAGGTGCCAGGGGTTTCACCAACGGGTTGAACCCAAGGCAATGGCAAGTTTCCACAGTTTCGTACTAGCCAATGTCGAGCGTGCATGTTAGTTTGATGAAGACTTAGTATAGGATTCAGTAAGGCGTGAGAGATGGAAGAGTTGAAGTGCTGGCAAGCACGATGGCTCGGCTTCTCTCTCATTCCAGAATCCACAGCCTAGGACTCAAGTGAGCTATCGGTTGTGTGCTGCTTTGGCCAAGCAGCTTCTGTGTGGCTCTTCACGACCTCGCAACAAGTGAGCGAGACGTCTCGCAAGTACAGCACCTAGAGCGAGAACAACCAGGGAAACAAGTCCAGCTTTAAGAAGTGCAAGACATACAAGTACAACATCAACTCGTCATCTTAGTGGTTTAACGCCTGCTTCCTCGCAAGTGCTACCAACTCGCAACTTAGGTAGAGCTCTTTAGCATTGAGCTCCACCTGTCGTTGTGACATAGTAGAGCTTCATGGCGATGACGACAAGAAACACGGCTCGACGCGTGCTGCGCAGTGACACAGCACCTCAGCGTCGTCTCCTGGAGTTGGAGAACGGAAACCAGCATGACAACCCTCCTGGGAACATGAACCGTGGCCGAAATGAAACGACTCAGCGTCTCGATCAGCTGGAAACTGGGCTCACCGATTTGAGGCAAGAGCTCACCGCTTCTCAAGCCAGCCTTCGAGTGGAGGTGACCGCCGAATTGTCGAGTCTCGGAACCAGTATTGGCGGCGAGATGACCGAAATCAAAGGTCATTTGGCGAATCTCGTGCAAGCAATGACAAACATGTCAACTACGCTGAGCCAGACCCAAGTGGTTGCTGAAGCTGCTTAACAAATTGCAGCTGAAGCTCGAAATTAGAGTCAGCAAGCACAAGCTCAAGCAGTTCACGCTGCACCACCAACAGTGGCAGTTCAGAGCCCGACTGGGGTTCCTTCTTACCAAGGAGGAACTGGTGAAGCCCAATCGTGCTTGATGTGGCAATGGCCGCACCAGCCGCCCCTGAGCAAGCTGTGACGACTTCAAATTGGATAGGACTATCACGTCTGCGCAAAATAGACGTGAATCCTCCAATATTCGATGGTTTCATCGACAGGATCAAGTTGAACTCTTTTCTTTTCCAGTTTGAGAGGTAGTTTCAGCAGAAAGGGTACAACTTGGCCGTGCATGACCATCTTCTTCCTCTGGAACTGAACCAGTGCGTGCGTAAGAATGCAGTACTCTGGTACGAGCGATACATGACCAACCCTGGGACTGTGAAGCTGTGGAGCGCAATGAAGGGAGAAATGGCTCGCGAGTTTCGTGAATCTAACTTCCAAGCGAAAGTGCGCAACCGGCTTCTGAGCCTGAAGCAGACTGGACCTTACCAGGGCTACGTCAGCAAGTTCCGTGAGTTACAAAGTGTCGTTTGCTTGGACGAACTCACGGCGATCAATGTGTTCGAGAACGGGATCTCAAATGCACAACTAAAACAAGCCATCCAAAGAACACAGCCATCTACGCTGACAGCAGCCGTGCAAGCGGGTTCCTAGAATGTGAAATTCAGGACAAGCAACCACCAACAAACCACAACAACAACCGTGGTGGAAGTACCCCTAGTAACAAACCGGCACCTGGAAAACAGAAGTATGGTGATGGCAAACCAAATTCCGTAGAAAGCACGGGCGAGAGAGCTCTTCGAGTGCAGAATCAACCTCGGGAACACTTAGTTCGCACTGTGGACGTGGAGTTCACCGACTTGATGACTGCTGGGTACTTCATCCAAAGCAAAAGCCCCGCAACTTGCAGAAGAAACAGCAGCTGACGCAAAAAATCTTTGCGCTCTTGGAGACTCTCGATTTGGGTGATGAACAGCAACGCTCGTCAATCACGGACGGGCAGTCAAACTAGTTTGTCCATTGGAGGCCGAGCACTCTAGTGGGCAGGAGAACGAGCTGCTCGACCCTGTTTGTGAGCTTGCGTGTGAAATACGTGAACTGAACCTGCGTGACAGTGGATAAAATTCAGAAACCCAAGAAAAAACTCAAGTGAAACGTGAATTGGTGTGTTTGCTGCATGCTCGGAGTACGGTGCACTGTCCGACAAAAGACATCTGCATCATCAACTCGAACTTTATTGACAGCGGCGCTACGATGGACGGTGTGAGTCCTGATTTCTGTTCGGCGAATGGACTGTGGGAAAAAGTCGTGGACCACCACGAGCCCATGGAGATAAGGCTTGCCGCCAAGCAGACTATGACCGTGCCGACCAAAACTGTGCAGCTGACTGTGTACATGGAAAACTTCCAGCCGTATACGAGTGACTTCCTCGTTATTGAAGTTCCTGAAGGCCAGGACCTGCTTCTGGGGATGCCGTGGCTGAAGACAACAAATCCTGATATTGATTGGGTAACCGAGCGAGTACAACCTCGGGAACAGCAGGAACAAGGCGAGTTGAAGGAATCGTTGGCAAATCAAACAAAGAAAAAGAGAAATAAACAAATGAAGACACCTCACAAGCCCGCACGGCCTGCGGTGCTGGTGGGTGGACAGCGGCAACCAGTGTCGCCTCGGCGTAAGCCGATCCCAGAGAAGAACTACTTTAAGGAAGGATTTTTCTCCGTCAAGTGCGGCACGACAAAGTACATCACGGTCAAACAATTCAAGCGTATCTTGAAGAAACCTAAAGGCATTGAGTGCATTTTCGTGATCCGGCCCAAAACAGAAAAAGAAGGTGGAGATGCAGCAAAAGTTGTCGACATTGAGACGTATCGCGGGCAACCGGTATACCCATTGCTTGTCAAGCACAAAGGGGTCTTCCAGCAGAAGCTGCCTTCGTGTTTACCACCGCGGGAGCATGGCGAACATGAAATGGAGGTGGACACAAGTGAAGCGATTTTTCGCAAGCAGTGGCGACAGTCCCCTGGTCAAGAGAAGGTAATTGTGGACTGGGCTCGGGAAATGGAGAGTGCAAAGTTGATTCGATTCTCGAAATCGCCGCACGGAGCACCCACCTTCTGCGTGAAAAAGCCGGCCGGGTGGAGAATGGTACATGACTATCGTGCGATGAACTCGCATACCGTCAGGAGAACGCTTCCAATGCCAAGGAAAGATACGATTATTGAAAAGATGCAAGGAGCTTATTGGTACTCTTGCATGGATCTGTTGAGTGGATACTACCAGTTCAGGATGCGGGACTGTGATATTCCTTACACGGCATTTCAGACGCCAAATGGATCCTACGAGTATCTGGTACTCCCTATGGGCTTGTCCAATGCTCCAGCCACGTTCAATGAAGGTATTCGACGCCTCCTGAAGGACTTCAGCGATGTGTGTCAGTGCTACTTCGATGATATTTACGTCTACACGAAGTCAGAGTCTCTGGAGAAGCATTTGGAGGCTTTGGATCGCGTTTTGACACGACTTGAAGAGCACAAATTTTACGTCAAGCTCAGTAAATGCGTTTTTTGCGTTGATGAGATTCCTTGCCTCGGTGACTACGTTGGGCGCAATGGAGTTCGCATCGACCCGAAAAAGGTGGAAGTACTTCGTGAGTGGCCACTGCCTCATACCAGGAACGAACTGCAGTCGTTTCTTGGTACGGCAGTGTATGTGCAGCGATTCTGCCGCGACTTCGCGTACGATGCTGGTCCACTGTTTGACATTTTGAAAGGGCCGGCGATACGGATCATTGCATGGGCCGACGAGCAGCGTGAACATTTTCGATCGCTCAAGATGAAGATTGCATCCACGCCGGTGCTGGCCATTCCGGATTTCAACAAACCCTTCGGCATGCGAATGGATGCAAGTGAGCATGCCATTGGCGGCGTCCTCTTCCAGGAGGAGGTCAGGGGTGACGATGTAGTTGAACGACCGATAGCCTTTGGTGGCAGAAAGTATTAGACGCCGAGAAAAATTACTCAATTCGCGAGAAAGAGTTATTGGCGATTATTTTCGGTCTTCGGCTATGGAGTGTCTATCTACTGGACAAACCGTTTGCCGTGGAGACGGATCATCGGTCTTTGGAGACGATTTCACTCAGAAGACAATTTCACGTCGCGTAGCGCGCTGGTACGATGAACTAAGCGAGTACCCCGTGACTTTCCGCTACATCAAGGGCAAGGACAACACCGTGGCTGATGGAATATCGCGCCGCCTGATTTTATGAAGGCTACAACGGCGACGCTCGCTACAATTACAACTCGAAAACAGATCCGTGACCGACTGGAACAAGGATTACCAAGTCTGGTGGAGGAAGCAACAAGTCGGTATTCAGACGACCCGATCACATCAGCTTTGCAAAAGCAGCTTGGAGCAGGAGAAGTAGTCGACCCTCCAGTTCGGCACTTTGAACGGTATAGCTTGAAGGGAAAGCGGTTGTTCTATCAAGCGCCGAGTGACTCAGCGCCAAGGCTGGTTCTACCGAATCTGCCTGAGATTATTGAAGCACCGCTGTATGAGTTCGATGATGCTAAGTTCTATGGGCACCCTGGCGTCGAGCGAACGCTTCGGCTCGTGCAAAAGGAGTATTATTGGAGGAACATGGAGCGCTCCGTTCGTGCTTACGTGCGCTCCTGTGAGGTATGTCAGAGGACTAAGTGCCGTAATACGAAGCCGCCTGGATTATTGCGCGCACACTCAATTCCATCTGCGAGGTGGACGCATCTCGCCATGGATTTTGTGGTGGCACTAGCGGAGACAGCAGAGGGCTTTGACGCGATTATGGTGGTGATCGATCGCTTAACAAAGCGAGCACATTTCTTGCCAACAAATACGATCGCAACAGCCCTGGAAACTGCTAAGCTCTACCGCGATCGAGTGTTTGTGCTGCACGGACTTCCAGCAGAGATTTTATCGGACAGGGACCCGAAGTTTACGTCGGTGCTGTGGACAAGACTCTGTGAAATGCTTGGAACTCGCCAAAAGTTGACCGCTGCGTTCCGACAACAGGCCAATGGCGTCACGGAGAGAGTGAACCATACCATCGAGAATTTCCTTCGTGCTTTTAGCAATGCGAACAGCGATGACTGGGATGAGTTGTTGGCTCTTGCCGAGTTCGCTTACAGTTCGCCTACCAAGCCTCTATCAACTTGTCGCCTTTCGAAGCAGACCTTGGCTACGTGCAGCAACGCCAGCGTTGTGAAAACCGGTGAGCTTAAGCAGTGAACGGTCAGCTCGTGCCGCCCAGAACATTGGAGAGAAGTTTCTCGAGCGACAAAAGGACATCCTGGCGAAAGCTAGGCGAGCTTTGCAAGCGTCGCAGGACCGAATGAGCAACATATACGACAAAACTCGACCTGTTCAGCAATTTGAACTCGGAGACAAGGTACTGCTGTCGACAACCAACTTAGCTACATTTCACGCGGGCACCACGAAAAATAAACTGGGACCAAAATGGATTGGGCCGTACACCGTGGTGGAGCAGATCGGGCACGATTACTATCGACTGGAGCTACCTTCGCGCGTGAGATTTCACCCCGTGTTCCACACGTCCGTGCTGAAGCGGTACATACACAGCGAGCGACCAGATCAAACCATTTTCAAGGTGAGACTTCCGGATGGGACTGAAGGCGAGCTGGTTGAGGACATTGCAGGCTATCGTCGACGCAATGGACGCGCCAAATACCATGTGAAGTGGCTGGGCCAGCCTCAACTCACCTGGGAGTCTCATGAAAACCTCGAGTATGTTCTCGACTGATCAACCGATACCATCAGCGCCAAGCAACGACCCAGACACCAACAAGAAAACGGAGAAACCAATCAACAGCGTGAGGCTCCTCTTGCGAGAAGGCATGTCACGGGCTCACATTGAGCGAACACCAGCAACAACAAGCAAGCTGCGCCAAGGTGCCAGGGGTTTCACCAACGGGTTGAACCCAAGGCAATGGCAAGTTTCCACAGTTTCGTACTAGCCAATGTCGAGCGTGCATGTTAGTTTGATGAAGACTTAGTATAGGATTCAGTAAGGCGTGAGAGATGGAAGAGTTGAAGTGCTGGCAAGCACGATGGCTCGGCTTCTCTCTCATTCCAGAATCCACAGCCTAGGACTCAAGTGAGCTATCGGTTGTGTGCTGCTTTGGCCAAGCAGCTTCTGTGTGGCTCTTCACGACCTCGCAACAAGTGAGCGAGAGGTCTCGCAAGTACAGCACCTAGAGCGAGAACAACCAGGGAAACAAGTCCAGCTTTAAGAAGTGCAAGACATACAAGTACAACATCAACTCGTCATCTTAGTGGTTTAACGCCTGCTTCCTCGCAAGTGCTACCAACTCGCAACTTAGGTAGAGCTCTTTAGCATTGAGCTCCACCTGTCGTTGTGACATAGTAGAGCTTCATGGCGATGACGACAAGAAACACGGCTCAGGTAGAGCTCTTTAGCATTGAGCTCCACCTGTCGTTGTGACAGCAGGCCTGACCGAAGCGGGTGGCAATCCGCAGTTCACCTAGCCCATCGTTGCGCCAGAGGGCTAGTCAGGACTCGGCAACACCTTCACGACGAGTCCTGACGAAGTGGTACGATTACAGTACACCTGCCATGGGTGAGCGTCGCTATGCACCAAGCCGCAAGCGACAAGTTAACGGCAGACGACTCACGCGGCTACTGCTGGTGCGTCATGAGGCGAGGTATGCTGGCGGTTGCAAGGCCTCTGCATGGCCTATGCAAGCATGCCGACATTTGATTGAGACGGACAGGCCGCTTTTCCCTTCCATAGACGCGATCGCTCGTGTTTGGCTGGTTCACAGTGCTTCAAACACGACTCAGGAGCGCGTTTTGACGACCGGAAACCTCGTGATGAGCCCGCTTCGCCCGCGAACCGCCAACGAACGCGCCGCGAGGTAAGCCACACACAACCGGAGCGAGACCAAGTTGATGGAGATGGTGGCTCTGAATCGTCGAAGAAACTGAAGTACTGTCAAGCAGGTCGTCGATGTAGCCATTTCAGTAGTCGATGGCCAGTAGTTCGACAGTACTATAGTACTATTACTATTATTATAGTTACTGGTGAACTACTGGCAGTAGCAGAGAAAAAGTGCCAGTACTGCCGATCCTGTGATCCTGCCGACCAGTGATCGAATTCAGAGATATAACACAACCACCGGTGAAGAACCACCGGTGAAGAACTTCACGCGATGCTGTGATTCTAGTACGACTTTGACCCTCACCCGATGTCCCGTTCCGTTTGAGTCTGAGTCTCCAGCAAAGTAAGGCAGAGGATACAGTACCGTGGTGGATTCGCCACCTTCGCGTTATATCTTTGAAGAACAGTGGATTCACATGTATTGAAGTCGATCACGAAGTACACAAAAGAGGAAGACGACTACCCGCTAGCCTCCCTGCGCTACTGCAACAACCCATGGAGTGTTGTTCTCCAAATTGGTACTCAGAGTGGAGATAACCTCGTCAATAGACGGACGCGCATGTAAATCCTCAGCGCAAAGGCTGCAGATGAAGCTCCAAACGCCTTCAGTCGCTTGCTCGGGACGTGGAGGAAGTTCGCCAGCGAGAACTAACTCGGTCACCTCAATGTCGTCCTCTACGCCAAACGGAATCTCCTGCGTGATCGCTTCGACCATACACATGCCCAGCGCGTACACATCCGCTTCATATCGCGGCTCATCCGTTGCAGCTTTATCAAGAAGTTCTTTGGGTTTCCAACGAATGGCAGCAGAGAGAGCCTTGGAGCCGGTGTCGCTCAGACGCAGCGAGACGCTACGGACGCAACTGAAGCCAAAGTCTGCGATCTTGGCCGTGTTGTTGTCCCCTACCAAAATGTTGGTGCCTTTGAGACCTCCATGGACGATGCTGAACTGGCGGAGGTGCTTGAGTCCTTTGGCCACGTCCAGAAACAACGACCAGAATTAACCTCGGTTCTCTTCCACCCCGAGAAAGTCGAGCAGATTCCCATTGTGAGCGTCTTCACAGACGAAGAACGGCGGCGACGAGACGTGGCTCCCACCTAGAAGCTTGAGCACGTTGTCGTGGGGCTGCAGACTGTACCAGAACACGAGTTGGTTAAGGAGATCCTCTACGTCTTGGCCGTCCGTATCGAAGAAGAGTGTCTGGCCACCACATCATATCGTTTTTTATCATGCAGCCACGTGCCCCGCCGCGCCGCCGCGAAAGTGCCAACAAGTCCAATGCTCTCGTCTTCGTAGTCGACGTCGTCCCGCGAGATAAACCACTCGTAGCGCTTCAGGTCATGATGATTTTGGACCGTTGAACCAGGTCCAGCGTGGACTGGCGAAGTTCATGCAGTGGACTGTCGGGATACCCTGCAAGGACACCTCGGAGCAGCATGAGTGCCTCCTTCAGCTGCTTGTCACTGCCAAAGCTCCTCGTCATACTGAAGCTCTTCTTGCCTGCTAAGAGGGACTCCAACTTGCTACGCTGCTCGGTGCAGCCTTGCTTCCAGTTCTCTTCCCACCCAGAGGCGTCAACCATTCCGACCGTGGCCACGATGTCGTCGAGTAAGCCGTGCAGTTCAAGATCATGAGCTACGTGCTGTCGCTTCTCGCCCAGCGGGGAGCAGCGGTTTCTCTCGCAGGAGCTTGACGAAGCGAACGAGGATCTTGCTGTAGGCGGCTCGGATGGTGTCGTCTGGATGTTGCGCAACAGGCTAGTGTGACGCTCTTATGCGGGAAAGAAGGTCATGGCAGAGTGTCCTGGTCTCAGGCATCCGTCATGGAATCCTCCGGGCGATCATGTCCAGCACAGACGTACTATACTCCGTGATGTGGAACCCGACGACGAGGAATCCGCACATGGACTCTGCATACGGATGTTCGCTAGGTATTTGAATAGCTCAGGAACTTGGATCGGAAGCTCATTCGCGAGCAGCCACCTCAGCAAGACGAGATTCCAATGCTAACTGACAGCCCTCTCCAGCGCGGCAGCTGAGCAGCTAATGTTACTCCCTACTGAAAACGTGCCCAACGTCAAGGCCGCAAGTTCTTTTTGAGTGTCGCTTCCAGTCGAAAGTAATGAGATCAGGTAGGTAATAGCGTCTTCAAGCTCGTCTTCGTTGCTCTTCACGTCCCCACAAGCGACGAAAGCGCCAAACGCAAACGCTGCAGATTCTTTCTGCTCATCAGTGCCGGTTTTCAATAGTGAAACAAGCAGTTCGACGCCACCCTCGACTTCGATCGCAGTGCAATTATCGACACCCCGACTCATCAGGGCACCAACTGAGAACCCAGCTCGCTCCTTCTGCTTCCCATTTCCAGATCGAAGCAATGAGACGAGAGGCGTGACAGCTCCGGTGTTTGAGATCATCATTGCTTGTAAGCGCGAGGTGGGTGAAGCAAACGCTTTCTGACGATCGATCTCACTTTGCAAAAGTTCCATCAGCAGTGGAATCGCTCCGCAGTTTGCGATCGCATTGCTGTTGACTTCGTTGTCCTGGCCAACTTTCGCCAACGCGTAAGCGGCCCACAGCTTTTGAGACTCGGTAGCAGATTGGAGAAGTACTAAGAGTGGAACAATGGCTCCTTCGTTCGCGATATTTACGCGGTTCTTGTCGTTGTTGGCAAGTTTTCCGAGGTCGATCGCAGCCCAAAGTTCCACATTGTTCGTTCCATTCCGTAAAAACGTAACGAGGAAGTGCAAAAGCTCGGAATCGCTTGCCGATCGGCTGAAGGAAGACAATCGAAGAGTGAGGCCAGTAGCGAGTGGGGACTGAGTTCCCAGGAGAAGGGCAGAAAGGCCGCAGATCTCAACGGAGACCCCTCTCAGGACATTGGAGTCCTCATGTAAAGTATAGCGCGTGCTCGTGAAGCTGAAGCAATTGCCTGGGACAAGAAGAGCAAAGAGAGAATTAGCAGCGCTCGGAAGTCGGGTGCATAGTACAGCTTGTTGCCTTGAGGTCGAGAAAGATACTTTTTTGCTCACGATGTTGCTGCCGGAACTTCCTGGCGTTCCACGCGAAGCACTCGCAGAAAGGCCTCTCAAGCGACTGGCAGGGAACCCCAAGGTCCTCGAGGCTATCCAGAACTTCCACACCGACATGGACGAGCTGTTTCGGCTGCTGCCCACATGGCCGAGATGTCCCCGATGTAGGGTTTCAATGCCTGCGACGAGTACTCATCTCCAGCTCTTTTGTGTCCATTTTTCCGGAGTAGCTGCGCCGTCATGGTCATGGATGGAAAGGTGACGGCGGCTTGTACGGCCGACAGAACGGCTTGCACTTGTTGTGTAGCAGCAGCTTGAGCGTAGGGTGGCAGCACCGAGTTCGCTCGAATGGACTGTCTTCGAGTTGTCGGACCTCGAGAAGCTGAAGCGAACCCGTTGCTGGTGTTCGTAGGCGCCGGTGAAGCGGGTGCGAGCTGCTGCTGGGTTGGCTGGGGGATGAAGCAGGAACGACGCCATGCAGCTTTCCTGCGAGACGAGCCTTTTCTCGATTCCAGAGCGACGCGAGGTCCATGGAAGGCACAGGCTCCCGTTGCTTCCTGCCACTGCGGGACAACTGATCAAGTTGTGACGGCTCAATGCTCCGCGAGGGAAACTGCTGTCGGTTGTCTAAACACAGCTGAAGGAAGTGATGCCTTGTCAACGGTGTCAGCACTGCCTGCTAAGCTGGAGTCTGTATCGCGCGCCATCACTCTTCAACCGAGCGCCAGCAATGGTGCGGGAATGCGACACACTATCATGAACTCGTTTGTTGTTGTTGTATAGGGCCAACGGGAATAATGTGCAGACATGTAAAAGCTCAAGAACTACACAAAAGTCCCCCTCGAGTTGGCGGCTCCGGATCGCTCGCTTCTCTTCCTTGGGCTCAACCAAATGTCCTAGTGGCAGACAATTGGCCACATCTACCGCAGTAGCAGCTCAAGCAACGCGCTTGACTGCCCTCGAACTTAAGCACAAAAAAATATTCATGAAGCTGGTGGTGTCGTTCGTGGCGGTGACCATCTTGTTGTTGATCAGTGACTCGAATTGCTAGAGTTCCATACATCGGTAGCCGTTTTGTTCTCAAGAGACTCAGTGATCACCAGATCCTTCATTCGCCCGACAGCGTGGAGAGATGAGGATTACAACAGCTTCTGCTGCCTCGGGGTTTGAATTGGTAGTGGATATCGTTCCCACTGAGCCAGGGTTTCTCGAATACTCTGGTCGTTAACGTACGAGTCTCGTAGGGCGAAGAACCCAAGCATCTTGACAACTTGGTCCACCTGGAGGCGGTCTTCTGGCTTGAAGCAGCACATACGCTGGACGAAGTCCCATTGCAGATCGGAGAGAGAACAGAGCAGGTCGTTGGGGTAAGTGGCCCTGTGTCACCTCCCAGATGACCGTCTGATCAGACGTTTTACCCCAAGGAAACGCCCCACTTAACGCCTGCAAGGTGCACATTCCAAACGAATACACGTCCGAGGCAAATGTTGGTCCAGAATCCTTCAAGCACTCGGGAGCTTTCCATCGGAAGGCGCCTTGAGCTTTTCCTCCATCACTTGTACTCAAGCAGCTCAACCCGAGTCAATCAGCTTCGCGCGTTTCGTATCTTTCGTGATCAGGATGTTGTCGCACTTTAGATCGGCATGGACGATGCCATACCCATGGAGGCCTTGCAACCCAACAGCAGCGTCGTGCAGAAATCCCCAGATCTTGACGACTTTGCTTTCAGATGGACAGAATTCTTTGGGTTCCTTGGAATCGTCGTCCTTTTTAACGGAGCAGAACTCATCGAGTCGTCCGCCATCCGCGAGGTCGCACACAAAGACCTGACAACTTCGGCAGCAAGCGCCGAACAAACAGGCGATGTTAGGGTGCCGCACGCGGAACCAGAGATTCGCCTCTTCTCGAAGACTCTGACTTTGATCAACCTTTTTCAATTTCTTAAGAGCTACAGTAGCTCCGAGCCACGTTCCTTTCCAGACGGATGCGAAACTGCCTTTGTTTATCTGATCGGCATCTTTGAATTGGGTGATGCTCTCATGGTGGAAGGTCCACTTGAAAATGGACGAAAGCCGAGGTTGCAAGTGAGTCTTACAGCGCGCCACTGACATCAGTTTCACCTCAGCTCTAGACAGTTGCAGGTGCTTGTTGATTTCGGCCACGAAGATCTCATCGTTTGGTCGAAACATACGCAACTCCCTTGCTGCCTGCTCTTCATACGAAATCTGGTCCATAATGTCGGTTTCATCATCATCAAGTTCATTTTCGCCAACACTTTCTTCTTGTTCCTCATCTTCATTCTCCAACTCGCAAATCATCCGCAACATCAGCTCTTGAGCCGCCTGCCGAGCATTTGAGGGCAGTGGCGGTTTGATGGACACCAGTTTTTTGTTTACTATCGTATTAACGGCAGCGAGACGAGCGATTCGATGGACAACTTCAGGCGTTTCAATCCCTCCACAGCACATATCTGATACCAGTCTCCACTCTTCGGTACTAAACGCGTCGGGTTGAGGTGGAAGTTGACCGAAAGCGCATCGAGAACACAATGACGCCGAGATAGGGTCTGCCTTTGCTTGAGTTACTTCTCCACTGATGGCTTCGATGATGCACCTTCCCAACGAGTACACATCCGATTCATATCCAGTGCGATGCCCTCGACTACACGAAGGGGAGCTCCAATCATCTTCACACAAGGGTTCGTCTTCAACCGAACGTCCGTAAAGGTTCTTTGAAGATAGGTAAAAATCGGACAACTTTCCTCGACCATTTCCATCGACATGAATGTTGTGTAGACCGATGACACCATGAACGACACCTTCGCAGTGCAAATAATGAAGAGCAAGCGCGGCGTCCCGAAGTATATTCCACACTTCGGCGGTGTCAGGGTTCGACCTGATGTAGGTTCTCAAATCGCCGCGCTCAGCGTATTCGCAAACGAAATAGCCCCCCTTCTCGTCATCGTAGGCGCCGAAAAGCTGGAGAACGGTTGGGTGCCTCAGCGAAAACCAGAGGTCCGCCACACTGCTGAAATGCCATCCCATGGTCTTGAAAATGTTACCCACTTTGTCTACACTGACCACAGCATCCTTCCGGTCCCAAATAGTGCAAAACAAATGGTTCATCCAGGAAGGCAACAGCATAAAAAAAATCGATACGAGATCCGGTGCCATTTTCCACTCAGGAAAACGGGAACTTTTCTTGAAGACGAGCTTGGCAAGCTCGCGACGGACTTCCACGATATGGATTCGCTGTGCCGGGTCGTAATGGCACATTTGCTTCACAATTTCCCACTCCGCTTCGTCGATCTTGTCGGGTCGACGAGGTATCTCGTGAAACTGGCACACCCGACGCCTTATCTCTTCATCCGAACGATTTACACCCCAAGGAGGCTCACCGCTCAACGCGTAAATGATGCACATTCCAAACGAACACACGTCAGCCTTAAACGATGGACTTGAGCCATTCAAGCATTCCGGAGCCAACCACGTACAGGGCTCAGATTCAACTGGAGTATTTCTGAAGTTAAAAACGATAAGGTGTGCCGTCCCGTCGTGGCCAATTCGAATGCTACCAGGGACCACATTTGCATGAACAACGTCTCGCTCACGTAAATCTTGAAGCACGAGTGCGATATCGTACAACCTGTGCAAAGTCTCGTTCTTCGTGTGTCGTTTTGCGTACGTTGCGAAGCCGGGGCGAGTAAACTGTTTTTCATCGCTCATTGCTGAAGAGAACCCACAGTAACGACACCTTCGTGTACTTGAGTCTGAGCTCTCAGTGCAGCTAGAGCACACACTGGACGTCGTCACCTGTGCAGCTGCTGGGGTAGTTGGCACAACATCCACATCCCGTCGATTGGAGTCTCGATCTTTCTTGTTGTAGCTCGAAGGCCTGGCCCAATAGTCGTACTTTTCCTCTCGTCTCCGCTCATGATAGCGGTCCCTATCTCCGTACACATCGTAATAGTCTTCATCGTTGTGTCGGTCAAGGTCGCGACGATTTCGGAGGGATTCGCTTAAAACACAATCATTAGCTTCTTCTCGGACAGCAAAGCCATCGAGCACGTCAATTACTTGGTCAATTGACGGTCGACGTGTGTAGTCGGGGTTGCTGAGCCGGCTGATAAAATCCCACTCGACATCGGTAAAGCCGTCCTCACGGGGTGGGCTTCCGCCAGTCATGACACGGTACATCACCTCCTCATTGTCCATCATGCCAAACGGGGGTTCATGGCTCTTTGCTTCGATCATACACATTGCAAGCGAGTAGATATCGGACTCGTAGCGGGGTGCATCCGTTCCCGACTCCTCGAGCACCTCCTTGGCTTTCCAGCGGACGGCAATCGCGTTTGCCTTCGCTGCGTTCGAGCCCAGACCCGCAGAAAGCGTGCGCACACTACTGAAGCCAAAGTCGGCGAGCTTGGGCGTGTAGTCGGCGCCAACAAGGATGTTGCTGCACTTGAGACCTCCGTGGATCGTCTTGTTGTCATGCAAGAACTTGAGGCCTTCCGCCACTTGCTTGAAAAGCCTCCAGAAAAGGACGCTGTGCGCTTCATCCTCGAGGAAATCTGCGATGTTGCGTTTGGGGCGTTCTCACACACGTAGAACTGCGGCTTACTAACGTGCGATCCGCCATAAAGCTTCAAGATGTACTTGCTTGGTGGGAAATTTCTCCATAGCTCCATCTGGTGATAGAATACGTCCTCGGCGTCCGACGACGTCTCCGAGTACAGCAGCTTGACCGCCACTTCCGTGCGTTGGCCGTCGTGCAGCCATCTGCCGCGATGGACATTACCAAAGGTGCCTATTCCGATCTCTTCATCTTCATACTCGACATCGTCAATGGGGATGAACCAGTCGAACATACGCAGCCCCTCCTTGTTCAGGTAGCTGGACATGCGTACGAACGTCGTCTTCTTGAACTCGACCATCTCGGGCGGCTGGCCCTTCCAGGAGATGCCGCTGTTGAGCGCCATGAGCGCCTCCTGCACCTTCTTGTCGCCGCGGAATTCATTGACCAGCATCCGGTCGGACGCACCCGTGACAAGCTGCTGGAGCTTAACGAGCTGCTGTGCCCGATCCTCGTCCAGCTCTCCTGCCACGCATTGAGCTCCGGGTCGTCGGCCCTGCCGACCAGCTGCGCCACGTCCGTGGTTTTGTCCTGCAGCCCGCGCATGGTCAGCACGATCGTCTCGCTGCTGGCCAGCCGCAACACCAGCGCCTTGCGACGCAGCAGGTTGATGCAGCGCACCACCACATCGCAGTACTTAGTCCGGGGCTTGTCGTCTTCAGCGTTGGCCACGTCGTCGTGCAGCAGGTGCAGACGATGCAGAACTTGCTTGATGAGCTGCTCGGCCTCGGGCATGCGGCGGCAGCGGCCAGTGAGGTCCGTGAGAGCCTCTGTGCTGGACAACTTGCCCATCGGTGTATTTTGGAGGCCGACGATAACGAAACTTCCAACTTTCTCGGACTTGCCCACCTGGTGCTTCATTTCCTCAATAGCTTTCTCTAAGGAAATCCGGTCGCGATAGTTAGAGGCACACATGTTGCAGACAAGTTTCCAAACGGGAATTATACAGCCCATGTTTTCAACACCATGTTGTATACATGTTTCTTTCCATGTTTTCCATGTTTGTAATTTATAATTTCTTGCATTTTTAAATTTCGTGTTTCTCTGCCACTCATTCTGCCATGCGTCGCGAGAAGCGGAAGCTGCTGGCCCCCCTGCACGTACGCGCTTCTCACAAAGCCCCGGAAGCTCCATCTGACCGCCGCCTAGCCTCCTACGTTCCCCCTCATCGTGAAGAAGAAGGTGCCGTTATCCTTTTAGCTTTAGTGACGGTATTGATCTCCACAGGATCGAGAACTGACGTCGTGGCTTCGTGCTATGCCAACTCTGCAGACTGCGAGCTACGTGAGGCCTCTCCGGTTACCCGCTGTCCCCGCAGACCTCACCTGTGCACGTATCGCCTGCCCTGGCCCGGGGTAACGCTTGCGTATTTGCTATCAGTACTGTGTCACTAACTGCTGTGCTTGTTTGGCTGTAATATGTCGTGTGCAGACTCGTGAGGAAGCGCAGAGCACGACTGTGGGCTCGTACAAGACCACAGAGGCTTCAAACGCTCACGGAGAATTGGTGTTCAACTGCAGCAGGTATGCGATGCTACTTCTCTAAGCTTCGTGTTTGCCGTGCAACTAAATCTAACGCATGTCTCCCTCTCCTTATATCGGTGTAGCTTTGTAACGCATACAACTATTCGCATACGTCATGCTGCCGAATTGCTCATTCTGCTTGAGCAAGTCCAGTATGCTAACACGATTCGGGCATGTTTTGGATATGTATTCGCTATGTTTTTGAATGTGCAAGTATCATGGCGCGCACCAAGAAGACCGCGCAGATTTTGCGCTCTCTCAACCTGTCCGCAAGTAGCAGCAGCAGCAGCAGCAGCAGTGGTGACGAGGCTGCTGGCGTTGACTCGGAAATTCCCGAATCAATGCATGTTGTATTTGACGATGCTGGCGTGCCGAATGCTCAAGATACTGTCGTGGAACCAACCCCATGCGGAGATGGAGATGCTGCGAGAGATTGAGCGGTCCTTGTAACGACGGATTCCGACGCTAGACCAGCTGAATCAATACAGCATGGCGATGAGAGTTCGAGTGCTGCTGGTAGTGCAAGTGACGGAGCAGATGACAAAGAATCAAGCCACGCGCAGCCCTCTGCAGCATCACGTGCATGTCGGAAGCGAGCTGTGACGGGAGTCATACCACCTTTGCTTTGAGGAAGCGTAACGCGCTAACCACAACAGACGCCCGGCGTCTCTGCTGTCTTAGTTCGAGGCACTGCCTTCTTAGTCGTTTGCTGGTACCGAGTACCAAACGACTTGCGAACTTCTAGGTAGATTTAAACTGAACGTCTATTACTTTTGCTCACCAAGTCCTACTTACTATAAACTGTCTAATTAATGCAGCCTTCGAAGTAACCTGTTTCCAAATGGTTGGCTCTCAAGCCATGTCGACCTTGCTAAGTACAAACCGTACTTATGGGTTCTCTTAGGTACGCACCGCACTTAAGGGCCAGTGTACGAAACACCACATGTGAGTGTGGCACATCACTATGTGACAACTCCATGTGTGTACGACACACTAACGGCTTGGATGCCATTAATAAGGGTCACGCCCCGTTACACTTTCCCACACCCAAACGGGAAGCACCGTCCCACGGAGAAGGATCGGAAAGGGGGAATCCAGCTATCAAACGCCACGTGCGCACCCCGAGGCCGAGCCTCATTCTCCAACGAGCCGCCGACCGCACAAGCCCCAGCCCACAGGGCATCGCGAAGTCCTGCGACGACTGCTGCTCACTGAGCCCGCACGCGACGCACGCCCGTAGCTCCTTGAGCATCACGTCCACGCCCACGACGGCTCCGCCGACAGCACACGCCTCGCGTCCCGCCAGCCCGGCCCACTCGCACGCCAGCTTGGCCACATCGAGGAAGCCGAAGCGCAATGGACCCAAGCGCCCGAAGGCCCAGCCCGTAGGGCAGCTATCGCCGCGGCGCGACGCCACAAGCGGCACGCAGTGACCTGGCCAGGTCCGACTCCCGATCTCAGCGACTCCGAGAGTGGCAGCGAAGGGTTCCATACTGAGCTCATCACGGGGGAAGAGAGTGACCGAGAGAGTCACATGTCTAACCCGTCCGAGACAACATCTCCTGCGCCGGCGACGACGCAACCGAAGGCCGCCGCGGCCCAGCCGCCAAGCGGCAACTCACTGCACCAGAGCGACGTGGAGATGCACGACGTGCCGGAGGATTCGGCCTCAGAGGCCTCTGCCTCGTCGGGAAATTGTTCGATACCCGTCGACTACGATGAATCGGATGAGGAGAAGGCTCCGTCGTCCCCATAGCTCACCGAGCAACAGCGTGCGCTGCACCCTGGAAGCCCGGCCACTCCACGCAGCCTTGCTGATGTGGCCCGTGCCCAGAAGGCTGCCGAGGACAGTGTCCCGCCTGCTGCTCCAGCTTCGTCGACGAAGCCGCCAGAAAAGCCTGCGGCTGCTTCGGCCGCGTCTGATGTTCCGCCCCGAGAGCCTCCGGTCATCACCAATGTCGGCGAAGAGGAGGGGGTGGACACTGCTTCTTTGCTGCCCGCGAACCGCGAACAGCTACAAGAGCGCGCAGCCGCCCGGCGCACTGCCGCTGAGCGGATTGCCGAGCAGAAGCATGAGCTTGAGCCTCCGGCTCCGCGTAACCGAGAGCAGCTCCTATCGCAGCGAGTCTGGACTCCCGATGAGTATGCTGCGAGCCTTCGGCAAAGCCGACAGCCGTGTGTGCCTGTTGCCAACAACGACGAGTGTCCCATCGTCCTACGGACCAACACCGCCTTGGCTCGCGAAACCAATGAGGTTGAGTTCGAAACTTGGCTCCGCCATCTTGGCTATCCGATACCGGAGTTGTTGAACTCGCCGCATCGGCTGGATTGGCTTGCCCTTCGGCGTTTGCGATTTCGCATGGCGAAGATGAACGCTGATGGTGACTGGGATCGACATCGGTAGGATCCGCGATATGCGGCCCTGCCGCATGATATCCTCGAAGAGGTGGTGTCCAAGGTGGCAAAGGGGCGACAGTCTCAGCCCGTAGAACCTGTGAGAGTTCTCGAGCCGGTTAGCGCCGACCGGCTCTGCGGGAGCGCTCATAAGCGTCCACGGTATCGGCGCAGTCCTCCTCGAGGAGACGACCGTCTTCCCAGGTACTCTGATCCTCGGGATAACCGCGCCACTTCACCAGATACTGGTAGTAGCCCTTACGCCCACGGCGCTTCAGGAGCTTCTCCGCGCGGAAGTAGCGATCACCGTCGTTTCCGATCAACGGAGGCGGAGGTCGTAACGGACGACTCATCGTACCGGAACGCTCCGCGTCGTGCGTTGGTGACTCAAGCCTCTGCCTCGGCTCGGAGCCTCTTCTGGACGCGGTGGAGGGGTGTCAGCGTCTCCTCGAGACCCAGCGACTGAACTTGACCTCCTTGCGTGGCCGCCTGCAAACAGTCGAGGCGACTATGGCCGCTTATCGCCGTTCTCGGCAAGAGGAAGAGGGGCTAGAGCGTCAGGTGCAGGAGCTGCGGGAAGAACTCGACCGGCAGGCTCGTGACATGCGTCATCTCTACGACCGCGTCGCGGATCTTGAGCGTGCTCGTGCGAGCGAACGTCACGATCAGCATGATCATCTGGAGTGGATTTGCCACCTCTACACGCGTGTAAGCGACTTAGAGGCTCGACCTGCTCCGGCTGTTGCAACTGCGCCCGCGGCGCCTGCTGCGCCTGCCGCCGGCTGCCCCAGTCCTAAGTCAGGCCGACTTGGCGCGCGCGATGGCTCAGGCCCTGTAGCAGATGTCTCGCTCGTCGAACTCTCAGAGTCAGCCACCTCCGACGGATGGTACGGCTTGAGCATGCCGACGTAAAACGTTGGGTGCGTGGCCATTGCCGATGGCAGATCCAGCGTATAGGCATTGCCATGGACGCCTATGACCGAGAAAGGTCCCACGAAGCGTGGTCGCAGCTTGGTGCTGTCGACCGCCGACACCGAGTGTTAAGGCAAGTTTTTAGCGTTAAGTAACACCAAATCACCTATTTTGAACACATGTGTGTTAGCACGCCCGTGGCGATCGCTGTTTTCTTTTTGTCGGTCCTGCGGGCAGCCATAGCGTCACGGACGCGAGTGCGGATCGCTTCTCCCGTCTCAATGAAGGATAGGAGGTTCCGTTTGAAGGACGTACGCACGCCTGGGCTGTCGCCAACATGGCGCCGTATGAGCAGGACAAGTGGCCCCCGCACTTTATGGCAGTAACGGGGGAGCTGGACGGGACGTCAATGATGGTGGTCAATATCTACGCACCGCATCAACGTGCGGAGCGAGAGCGGTTCTTCAGAGGATTGCTGGAGATCTCTTTCCCAGAGGATGCCAAGGTGTTTGCCGGGGGAGACTTCAACTGCACACTCGACAGGGAGGCGAACCGGAACTACCAGGCCTCGGCTGCATCGCACGACTCACCGGCTCTGAGGGAGCTGCTCGCCAACTGGGCCATGCTGGACCCGGTGGCCCTTCGCCGGCCGTCCACTTGAACCGACACGACCCTTCTACAACATCATCAGGACACCCACACGTACGATTACACGGTCCCGGAGAAAGGGGCAGCATCGGCGCGGCTCGACAAATGGTACGTCACTGCCACGGCGTTGGAATGGGTGGCGCACAATAAAGTGGTGATACCCGGGGTACCAGCAGACCATCACGGGGTGAAGCTGCATCTCTCGTCACCACTGGACCCGGTTCGTATCCACCGACCGGCCACAGTTTTTCCTGTACCTCTGTATGCGGCGAAGGAAGTGGATTTGCAGATCCGTGACTTGCTGCTCGATTTCCTGAAACGACTGGACGAGGAGAGCCGCACGCCGGCAGAATGGGCATCAGCATGGGACGCCTTGAAAGTAGAAGTGGTCAAGCTGACGCTGAAGCTTAAGAAGGAACGCCGCAAAGCGGCACGAAACAGCATCCGCCAAAGCTCAAGAGGCTCGTCAAACAACTGCACCGGGTTCACGAGGAGGCCCGAGCCGTAATTATGACAGTCGCAGGTTTGACGGACTTGATGGCCGGGTTATCTCTGGCGGACATTCCCGGCCCGACCAGAGAGGCACGTCTGCGCCGAGCCATCACGGCCTGCAAAGGCCTCAAGGCGAGTATACGACAGCAGCGAACATTCGATGCCGGCAGCCACTGGGCAGGCAAGTCCACGAAGGCGATGTTTCGGCGAATATCAAGCAAATTCCGGGACAACACCATTCGGAGACTTGATGCGGTGCCTGGATCACCTGTCCGGCGGCTACACGACAACCCGGACACGTTCGCCGATGCGTGGACACCGGTGCTACAACAACCGCCCACGCATGCAGACAGAATCAACGAGGTGGCGGGCTGGATGGGACTTCCAGTAGCGCCGTCACCAGGCCAAATGGCCATGATCGCGGACATCTCGGAGCCTGAAGTCGGGGCTGCCATCAGAGCGTGTAAATGCGGCAAGTCTACCGGTCCCGATCGACTCGGCAACGATTGGTACCGGCATTACGAGGACGAGCTGGCGCCGGTGCTGACACGGCTTTTGGACATGTGGTACAAGGCTGGGGAGTTTCCCGCCTCGTTCCTCGATGCAGACATGTTCTGTCTCAAAAAGGGGGGAGATCAGCTGAATGGACTCAACTACCGGCCACTGGCGCTGCTAAACACAAATTACAAGGTGCTCACGCGCATACTGGCGACCAGGATCAGGCCAACCTTACGGGAGCGGATTCATCCGAATCAAAACGGGTTTGTGCCCGGCCGGACGATACACAAGGCGATCCACCTATTCGAGGCGGCCCAGCAAATGGTGCTTGCAGATCCGGACCAGCAGGACGCGATAGCGATGCTACTCGACTTTAAGAAGGCCTATGATTCCCTAGATCGACAGTACATGCTGCGGGTACTCCGGCAACACGGGTACCCGGAGCAGTTCATACAGGCCATCGGGAACCTGCATGACGGGACTCAAGCTTCCTTCTTGGCTAACGGGGGCAAATCGAGGAAATTCAGGATCACGAAGCGGCATCCGCCAAGGCTGCCCTCTTGCGCCTATGCTGTTTATACTAGCGCTGGAGCCTCTCTACCGGAAAATCGACATGGAACCGGGCTTACGGGCGTGGTTTTGCAATCCGCAGCGGGAGCGCTGGAGCTTAGAGTCGCCGGGTACGCGGACGATACCGCGGTCTACCTGAAGTCACCACAGGGCATCGACAAGTGCAACGAGATCACCGGGGTGTTAGGGGAAGCCTCCGGGCTAAGGCTGAATGTAGCGAAAACCATGGTGATTCCACTGGGAAGCAAGCTTGCTGGACTTGATTTGGCGAGTCGGGTAATTCTCCAGGAGCACGGCACCACGGGCCGGTACCTGGGCTTACAAGTGGTCAGCCCACCTGCTCCTGAACATTCATGGGAAGTGGCCGAAAGTGGCCGAGAAGCAATTACTGGCTCGACTTCAATTGGCGAGCGTGAAGACCACCACCGTCGATCAACGGAGCACGATCGCAGCTGAAATTATCATTCCCAAGCTGGCGTATATTGCGCAGCACGCGTGGCCATCCACGGCCACCATTGCCCGTTTCAACAGGAAGATTCGAAACTACGTCTGGCATGCGACCTTTGCAGCGGAGGTCGGAGGGGCGAAAGCCTGGCTTAACTCGGACCTGGCAGCGTTGAGGAGGACACAACGCGGGCTAGCAATTCCACAGCTCCGGACGGAGCTGCTAGCCATGGCGGCGAATGCAGTGCGGCGCTAGGCGGGTGACGGCACAGAGGCGCAGCACATCGTTGGAGACGTCTTGATTGCGGGGAAGGGCGCGGCGACGGCGGAGGCCGTGTGCATCACGCCCAACTATGCGCCACCACCCCAGGCGGGCTGCCGGCGACTTGGAAGCATGTGCGCTACGGGGAAACGCGTCCTCACGTTGGCGGGGGGGCTGCGGCTACATGAACGGCGCGCTGACATGATCCAAGCTATGTGGCACTTGGCGGTCAGCTTTGGCGGGCTGGTGGTCACGACAGAGGCGGCAGGTTACCGCGTGGATGGGACACGGATGCTTAAGTCGGTGTATCGTCTCATGACGGCCACCATCAGTTCAACGGACGGCGTGCAGTGCCTCGAGTGGCTGCAAGAGGCGGTCATCTGCGACTTGTATCTCTACAAACAAGACGGCACATTCGCCCCGACTCCATTCCGGCTGAGAGGGCGTTCGCGCAGTCACCGTAGAGTCTCAGAGGTGATGGAGTGGATGTTACTGGAACAAGGGGTACACCTTGTGCAGCCAGTCGCCAGGACTGCCCGGAGACCAGTGACGATGTTGTCTGGTGAGCAGGGATTCAAGGCGTTTGTCACGGCACTCATTGTCAACTTCCCCCTGCTGCTCACACGGAGATATAGTGCGGCAGAAGTGCACCTGCTGGCCAAGCCGGAAGATCACCCGCTGACTGCGGAGGTCTGCGGAAGGCGGCTCCGAATGGTGGCGGGACCGGAGCACTCGTTGCTGGACATCGAGGTCAAGAGTCAGCAGGACTTGACCACGCGGATCGCACTGGCTGCGCTGCCGGATGTGCGCGTTAACTACGTCCACCCACACCCTCACACAACTCGGATGGTGAGCTTGTGGGAGACGCAAAAGCGGCGACCTTCTTCGCGAAGACAGCTAAAGGAATCCATTGCACACAACTCCCGGGGCCACGGCTTCCGACAGGGAGACAGACGGGCGGCAGCATGGGCGGACAACAGCCTCGCGGTGGCGGCAGGCCTCAACAAGCTGGAATGGAAGAGGATTAGACGGGTACTCGGACTCGGCCCGTGGGGTGAGCAGGTGCTATATCGACTAAAGGCGCGAGCGTACTCAATGTACGACATGAGGAATGGGCGTCACGGGTGCCCTCATGCTGGCTGTGAACATGAAGTGGATACTGACCTTTACCACGTCTTCTGGACCTGCCCTGCGGCGTCACGCCTCCGGGCGGTATTTACGCACCAATGGATGAAGCTCGGGGTCAAGGTTAGCGACTTGGAAGAAGCGTGCTTTGGACTGGAGCTGCCGGCGGTACCACAGGGCTTCTGGGAGGCCGCTGCGGAGGGCAAGGTGGAGATGCAAGGTGACTCCACACGTCTTGATGAGATGGTGACTGCATTAGCAGAAGGATGCTGGCGGCTGGGAGCCGCTCTGTATTTTCAGGCGGTGTGGCGGTGGTGGTGGGTCCAACACTTTGATGAGGCCAACAATGTGACGGCACGGTGCCACGGCACCGCCTTTGCTAACCGCTCCGGCAAGGTTACCACACTATGCACAAGTATACCACGAACCTCCGGCCCGTGGCGACGCTGGAGAACGCGGTGGCGACAAGATGCCTCAATGCCAAATGGCAAGGCTTGCAGCAAGAGGTTGCTGCGGCCGACTCCAGCTACGTGCTGTTCTTTGATGGCGGATCCCGTGGAAACCCGGGACCTGGCGTAGCAGGAGCGGTCATCGTGCGACTCGGGCGGATGGAGAGACAGTACCAGGTCGCGTAGGCAGCGACCATGTCGTATGCGGCCCCGGCCACGGCTAACAATTACGCAGAGAATATGGGTCTGCTGATGGGGATCACAGCATGCGGGGAACACGGATTCACGCTGGTGCACGTATTAGGGGACAGCTTCATGATTATCAGCCAGCACCGCACTCGGCGCCCACCGAAAGCGACACATCTCAAACCTCTCTACTGGAAATGCTGGCGGGGCCTGGCCTCATGGACAGTGCTCACCTGGAGCCACCACTTGCGGGGTTACAATAAAATGGCGGATTCTTTGGCCAACATGGCCATGGACGCGAAGCAGAGCAAACAAGCGCTCATCAGCGATGACGAGCTACATGGTACAAGATGGGGCAACCTATCCAAAATGGCAGACGGCGACATGGGACATTGGGCGCTGACTCATGGCGGAGGGAGGTGTAGTGTGTGTGGCACCTCCCGCCAGCGGGATGTGGGCGCAGCGGTGAGGCAGGAATGCTGCCGGTCGATAGATAGGCGATCGGCGGGACGGACATAGGAGGTCGTTAGCTAGAACTAAATGACATAAATGTACCTAACTTAAAAACGAAAAACGTCGCCCGTAAATTCTCCGCAAACTGGCCGACCTCACTCGGACCTTTGTCAAAACCAAGTTCGCTCTCAGAAATGAACCAGTCGGGGCACGGAACATCGCTCCGATCCGTGTAGGCCATGATCTGACGAAAATAATTGTCTTTCAGGTCGTGCTCGTCTTTTCGTAACTCTTATCTTTTCAGCTCTTACTTGAGATCCACGAGCACTTGGTCCAGACTTACCCCACTCACGAGCTGTCGGATCGATCTCTGACCAAGTTGCTCGCGAAGACTGGCTAGCTGCTCCAGTTGGTCGCTCTCCCAATGGTCTCTCCACGACGTTGATCCACTTTCTTCGTTCAGCCCATGCTCCACGCCGTCAAGATCTTCTTGAGCTGCAGCGACTCTCTGTGCGATGGTTCGGGACGTGGCCAGCCACCAACAACGGCTTGCGACGCGTGATCTTGTGCAAGTGCACGAGTTCAGCCACATACGTGACCCACGTTGGATCAGTCTCCTCCAGGCGGACTACACCGTCGTATAGATGCTCCAGACGAGCAACAACTCGAAGGCACATTGATGAGATCTCAAGCACATGGTCGCACTTGGCGCGGACTTCCTGCAACAGCGCTTGGCAGGAAGAGCGAGTTCTCTGCGTCATCCTCGAAGCGTCACCAAGGGATCAACTTGCGCCTGGAACGGCAAAATCTTAAAATGAGGGAGATGCTGTCCAGTACAGTATCTTGGCAGATGGTACACATAGGTACATGTGCGAAGCGTTGGGAGACCTGCAGTCGCCAGATTTACGGACTTGCTAACACTTTGAACATTGGGCTCACAAATGCTGCGTCAATACCCACAACGTTCACGGGCGCTAGTGTATTTAAACGCAGCAACGGTGCGTGTGCCGACGGCAGGCAGTATGCGCGACAAAGACAAGTTCTCTGCTCAATGCAAAGGTGCTTCTTGTCATCCTCAAAATTGTCTCGCTGAACGAATCATTTGCGTCAAATAAAGCTGCTTGAAGCAACGATCGATCGTGTTAGGTGCCAATGACTTGCTGCACGATAAACCATTTTCACTCGTAACCTTTGGACCAAGCTGTGTACAGCGAAGATGACTTCAGAGACGTAACTCATTCAACTGGAACTAAGGTAAGTGCCCGCCAGGAATCGGAAGTACCAATATCCTCGTCCTCACTTGCGAACTTGCGCTCTCCCAGCACATCGCCCACATGGCTTCCTTTCGCGATCGAAAAGCTGGAGACCTCTAGCGCCGAAGCGCTGGCGCAAATCACCGATCGCTTCCGGTTCATGCCGGAGAATGAGCCTCTCTGTTGCTCAGTCCTGGATCGCCTCGAATTTCTCCACTCCGCGGTCGCCCTTAATCCCGATGACAAGCTTCGCACCGATTACACCGACATCTTGGTGCGGCTTCTGCGACTACTTGCAAAAACGAAAAAGCACCTCCTCGTGCGACTGGCCAAGAGCGACACGAACTCCTGGCTCGACCTGCACTCGCGCGTTGACAAACGTGGTGAGCTGCCGTCACGCCCGAAAGGGCTATCAGATGTCAAATAGGGATTCACCACGAGCCTGTGTGCCGAGGCCTCCACGCAACGCCCAACAGTCGACGAAGCTCTTCTAACCATCCAAGGACTGGTTGGCGCCACGGAAATTGGTGCTTAGTGGTCGCAGTAGCACTTCGACCGGAAGAATGGCAGGTTCTCAATATTTGTCTGTTTTTCGATTCTCAATATACTTATAGGTTTGTAGGAACACAATTTACCCTGGCGTAACCCAGGTTCATCGAACCTTCCGTAGAGTGCTTCTCGAGGAACGCCAGGAAGCTTGCTACGGTCTGGCTGCATACATTGACAACACGTTCTTTTCATGGACTACCGTGTGAACTTTTGAACCCCCAGTATTTATACACACGCCTGCACATTTCCTCGTTCTCCTTCATCTGCTGGACCATTTTCACCGCGTGCTACCACGATATCCTCGCCTACTACAGGAATGCCGAAGTCAGCAACGAGCGATGCGACCACTGTCTTTGTCATCTCACGGTGCTCACGAAAGTCGCTGACACTGCAGTTTGCGGGCAGGTGGGCCACCTCGTGCTGATGTTGGTCCTCAACTTCCCGCAGCTGATGACGAGAGGGACTCACGACGGCATGGTCCGATACACAACGAAGGAGGCCATAGGCGCCCCCTTCCCGCTCCAGCTGACTGGAGAAAGGGTCATCGAATCCACAGCACACGGAAGCGGCAGGAGTGCGCCTTCTACGGTCGCGACGACGCGCCGAGAACTCGAGAGACGTTCGCAGGAGCTCCTTAGTGATAAGGGAGTTCTCCTCCACGTCCATCCCCACCCGCGGCTCGCAAGGATGGTGTGCCTTTGGGCCGGCAACAGGCGATGGGCCATATCGAGGCGGAAGCTAAAGCGACGACTCGCAGCAGCAGACACGATAAAGGGGCGCAAGACGATCTTTAAGGCATCGATCAAGTGGCAGAATCACAGTCAACAGGCAGCGGCGGGACTGGACAAGCTGCACTGGCGCATGATCAGACGCGTCGTAGGCCTCAATCCGTGGGGGGAGCAGGTGCTATACCGACTCAAGCATCACGCATTATCCGCATTCAACCCGGGAGCAGCGGGTTTAATGTGCCCTCATCCGGAATGTGGCCGGCTTGGCCGGATAGATCTTTACCACATATTCCGGACTTGCCAGGCGGCAGTCAAGCTGCGCAAGCTACTATGCCAACGCTGGCAGGCGGCTGGGATCGGATGAGGGGACCATGAGCAGGAAATATTTTCACTGCAACTCGCCGGGGTCCCGCAGGACCTACTCCAGCTTACTGGGGAGATTTTAGCGGGGGGTGGACACCACAAGCGGACGGATCGAGGACGCAGTGGAGAGGATCACCGCTCAATGCTGGAGCGTGGACGCAGCAACGTACCTCCACTGCGTGTGGAAGTGGCACGTGGCCTTTTTCGATAGCCACGAGGCGACCTCGAGTGGGGAGCATGAGGCCACCCTTTTGACAAGGTTGAGCCAGAATCATGACACCATCACGCACCAGGTGTTACCGGATCCACATGATCGCACGATGACGAGGCTAAGGCGGGGCATCTGCGCGATGCTAGGAGGCAAGAACGAAGGAGTCGTCGAGGGGCGCGTGCTCACGGACTCCTGCATCATCGTCTTCCACGCTGGGACGGCCAAGGTTGACGGCAAGAACGGGGAAGCCGGCGTCCTGATAGTGGAGACGCACTATTCTACGAGGCGCTTCAGGGTGCTCTACCTGAGAGGACTCAGACCGGAGGGATCGTTCAGGAACGATGAGGCAGCAGCACAAATTGGACTGCTGCATGGGCTACGAGTCTGTCAACGACGGGGGTGGCGACGAGTCCATGTAGTAGGCGACAACGCCACAGTCATCAGACAACAAGGACAGCGGGCGGCGCCAAAGGATAAGGCGCAGCGGGCGATTTTCTGGACGGCGAGACGTACTGCGGATGCGATGGGGGTGGTCTCGTGGGGGCTGCAACCGAGGGAAAAGAATCGAGCGTCGAGAGGCATGATGACGCAGCAAACGAGGCCAGGACAGGAAGATACGGTTCACATCACACACCAGCGTGGGGTGGAGTGCATGGAATCGATCATGACTCTCGCAGCAGGGGATATCAAGCATTGGTGGAATAGCCACGACAACAAGGAGAGCTCTTACTCCGAAGCTGCCACGGTGTAATGATCAAGGGGAGCGGTCCTCCCAGTGCTGAGCACTACACGGATCGCAGGCCTGCTGAAGGCAGCAGTGGCCTTTGCAGGTAACGGACATTAGGTGGCGTTAGTTTTAGACTAAATGACATAAATGAACCTCACTTCAAAACGAAACTGTCTTTGTCATCTCGACCAATTTGAACTTGATACTGCAACTTAGAGGGCTTGAGTGCTACTACTTCTACCGAAGATCGCAATGCCCATCACGTTGAAGAGGTTCCGGGGGAAATGGCCTCAATCCAGAAAAATCAGCACACCGCTTGGTAACAATGCAGGCGAGTCTTGCCTTTGGTACACTTTCTGAAAGTACATGTATCGGCACGCCGAGACCGGAACGGTCTTGTGAAATCAATCCTGGATTTTTCCTTGTTGAACTTCTCGGCGGCGAAGAACTGCTGTTGTTATTGTTGCTGCTACTGTTGGCCAGTTCCTCGAACAAGCATCACGGCACTGCGAGCGCATGAATGATACTGTAGGTATCATACCAACGAAAGCTTCAATATCGCCACGTACAAAAGTATCTTGTGGTCGAGCTTCTCCACCTCAAGGCAATAAGCTGTGCCCCCCCCCTTCCGAGGCTTCCGATCTGTGCTGGACACGATCGTCCAGAGGATTCCACGCCGGATACCTCAGAACGACACGCTCTGCAACGACCCCCTTTCCCGCCTGAGAACGGCACACGATCCTGTAGCAAATCACCAAGACGACGCCGTCCGAGCCGCCTACAACAAGATCCTCGTTCGCTTCGTCAAGCTCCTGCGAGAGAAACCGCTGCTCTTCCGCTTTGCAAGAAGCGACACCACGTTGATCATGATCCGAGAACTGCACGGCTTACTTGACGAGATCTTTGCAACGATCAGATTAGTTGACGCCTCTGGGTGGGAAGAGAACTGGGAACGAGGCTGCACCGAGCATGCATCGGGGCTGCTGTAGCTTTAGCGTCAGAGGAAGACACAGACTCAGAGAGTCTCTAGTAATATTGATAGCTTGCAAACTCTATACGAGAGTTTGCTCGAGTACCTTAATATAGCTAATTAGGACTCCAAGAGACAGAAGTACCTTAAACAAGGCTAGTGAACTCTTAGGCTTCAAATGTGAACTGAATGTATTGTTGTTTATCGCGGCAGAGCCGCCTGTTGTTTGTATGTATAGGACTCACTATCTATCATAGTAGAGCCTAGTCAAATGCATATCCAGTGGCTGTGAGCCACCCACTCCTATCTGGGGTGACCCACGTAACATATGTGTGGAAGCCACTTATGTGTGGCACCTAGCTTGTGTGCATCACACTATTCAATGTAACCCCGTTACACCCTCCCCCACCAGACTGTGGACACCACGTGTACGCACTCGTCATCGTCTCGATTGAGAAGTCTCGACGGCAACGGCCAAGTCGCTTGCCCTCGCGAGAGCCGCTCCAGAACTTTCCAAGTTCAACGAGCACATGGCTCGGAGTCCGCAGGCGTCTTGGTCACTCGACAACAAGAGCGCGCCCGCGTCCCCGGCACCTAGTGCCACAACGTCCGACCGTAAGGTCTCACCGCGCCCCGCGTCAACGCTCTCGGTGAGAGAGTATCACGCCCTGCAGCAGAGCCGTCTTGCGCTTAACTCCGAGAGCCCCAGCAGCGCGAACATGGCCCGCCGTGCGGCAGATGACCTCTTTGAGGGCCTCGAGGAGGGGGAGGAGGACGAGGAGCTGGACTACAGCTCCGACACGCCGATGCCTCAGCGAGAGGACTCCCCGCCACCTGCGCGTCCACGCTCGCCGGAGCAGCAACGCCGGGTTCCCAACCCTTTCGGGGATCGCGAGACCACAGCACTTCGTGCTTCGTCTGGTTTGGAGACAAACGAGATCTCCAACGACCTCGACGAGGCTCAAGAGCGTCAGCTCGAGGGGCAAACTGCCGTTCGTTCGCAACGACCTGAGGCGCGACCGCTAGTGAGCTCTCGACGAGAGTATGGCTTCGTGCCGCTCAACCCGGTGGAGCGCTTGAAGCAGTTTGGCTCGGGGCCATTGCAGAATTGGCGAATCGGGCCGGCGGCCAGTACCAGCGATTAGGTCGCTACTCGTACTGCTCTCCGAGAGAGGCTTCTGACGCCGCAGCAGACCACTCCACAGGAGTATGGGACTCGCCTGTCCGATCAAGCCCGTGGGGCTTCAGTCCCCGCGATGCGGACTATTCCGGTGGTGCTCGGTCCGGGAGAGCTCCTCCACGAGGACGACGCTCAATTCACGAGCTGGGTTCATCGAACCCGCCGTCTCTCTTCGCTGGAGGCTCTCCAGTCTAGCTTCGACGAAGCTGATGTGCGCTTAGAGCGCCGGCTTCGCTTCGATTTCGCGAAGCTGAAGACGAAGCGTCAGGCGGCCGCCTCCAGGTCGCTACAGTCCCTCGGACTCGGCTCATCTGCTCTTAAGAGCGCTGCAGGAACTCACCAAGGTGAGTCGACGGCTGCAGCAGCCCGGGATCAACGCTTGAGCTCAGCGTATGATCCCTCAGCTCCCCTGCCTAGCGGCGGGAAGCGTGAGGCGACCGACTTCGCGGTCGCGGGCTCGCAGAGCGCCTTCGATCGCGGCGATCAAAAGCGTCCACGACGTCAGGGCAGTCTTGCCGGAGGGGTACCTCAAACTCCCACGAGTTTTCTGAGTGCGGGTACCCACGCCACCTTACCAAATATTGGTTATGAGCGTCGCGTCGACGACGCTTTAGAATACGCTCCACATGAAAGTGGCGGTTCCCCTGCTCGTCGAGCAGCGCCGGCGGCGCCCGTGTCCTCGCACGGTGAGGAGCCTGTCCGGCCTGAGGAGCTGGAGAGCTTGGAGAGACGCTGAGCGACGTGCGTCAGATCCTGGAGCGCCATGGGCGGAGGCTTGATCAAGCCGAGAGGGAGTCTGACACCACCGTGAATGAGATCCGCGATCTCCGGGAACGTCTCCAGTGGTGTGAGGCTGCTGAGTCGGCGACTCAACGCCTGGCGCGCCTTGAGCAAGGTTTCGCGCGGCTGGAAGGTCAGGTCGACCTGTTGCTGCGACTTCAGCAGGGCGCTGTGGCTCCGCCACGTTGGGCGCCAGCTCCTGAGAACCCACATGGGCCGGGTCCCGGTACGGCTTGAGCAAGCCAACGTAGAACACGGGGTGCGTACGCATCTTCTTCGGAAGATTGAGCGTGTACGCCAGGCCCTTCTTGGCCACGACCGTGAACGGTCCCACGAAGCGCGGGCGCAACTTGGTCTTGAAGACCGCAGACACTGCATGTGTAGGTAGGTTTTTAGCGTTAAGCAACACTAGGTCCCCGACCTCATAACTCTCAACATTGCCTCTGCCTTTAGCATCCGCATGTTCTTTCTGTTTGTCTTGGCTATCAGCCATTGCGTCACGTACGTGTCGAAGGACACTTAGACGCGTTGACAGGAACTCGTCAACCTGTTTACGAACAGTGAGTGGGCTGACATCAGCAAGCCGATCGGCTATCTCTCCCCCACCAAGCCCAGGACCACGGAGTGGCAGCGTCAGCGGGACGCGCGGGTGTGTGAGGCCGTTCACGTAGAACGGAGTGTAGCCCGTGGAGGCATGCACAGCGTTGTTCAACGCAAACTCGACGAGTGGAAGCATAGCGCTCCAAAGCATTTGCGTTTCATGGCAAATGCTACGAAGAATGTCTTCGACAGCGCGATTCACGCGCTCAGTCTGACCGTCGGTCTGCGGATGGTCCTGTGGACATGTCTAACTTGGTGGCAAGCACCTTCAAGACAGCGTCCCAAAACTTCCCAGTGAAGCGGGGGTCTCGATCAGAGACAATCGATGCGGGCAGCCCGTGTTGGCGGAAGACCCGATCGAGAAACAGCTTCGCTGTCCCTTCACCGTCTACGGTGTCCGGCACAGCCGCTAGATGAGCCATCTTGCTCAGACGGTCAACGAAGACCACGATGCCCGTGTTACCTTCCGAGTCCTTTGGAAGGCCAAACACAAAGTCCAAACTCATGGACTCCCAGCACTCAGAGGGTACAGGCAAGCTTGCCAGCGGCGCGGCCGCATGCGGTGAGGGCTTCACCCGCTGACACGTCTCACACGTGCGCACATACGTGCTCGTCCACTTGTACAGCTTGGGCCACCAATAGGTCCGGCTCACAGAGCTGTAGGTCTTCTCGCGACCGAGGTGGCCGCCAAGCGGTGTATCATGCGCCTCGTAGAGGATACGATACTTCAAATCCTCGTCATGAGGAACCACGACTCGAGGAGTGTCCTCCGCACTCGTGCTGTAGTACAGCAGACCGTCAGCGACGGAGTAACGGTGCAGGCTCGCGCGCAAGCGCGCCGACAATGTCTTGTCCGAGTTTTCAAACTCCTTGCTCCCAAGAGCACGCAGCAGGGCGACACACACGTCGTCTCGCGCATACGCAGCGCGTATCAAGTCCGTCACCGACGAGGTCACCATCGTGACATGAGCAAGCTCATAGTCCGGTCGCCGTGACAACGCGTCTGCGAGACCATTCTGCCTGCCAGGCTTGTACTTCACCTCGAAGTTGTACTCCGCGAAGAAGGACAGCCAACGGGCCATCCTTTGCGAGAGGTGGGGCGACTGGGTCGCAGTGCGTAGTGACGCATGATCAGTGAAGATCACAAACGGCTTAGAGCCCAGCAGGTGAACCCTGAACTTGACGAGAGCATACTTCATCGCAAGTAGCTCTTTGTCATGAACTTCTTCTCTGCAGCCTTAAGCTGGCGAGACTCAAACGCTATCACGTGTTCACGTCCTTCGGCGTCTGCTTGGAGCAGAGCACTGCCGATGGCGAAGTCCGATGCGTCACAGACGACACTGAATGGACGTTCAGGGTCTGGCAACGCCAGGATCGGGGCATGAAGGAGACTCTCCTTGACTGCTTCGAAAGCATCTTGATGCTCGGTGTTCCAACACCAGTCCTCATCCTTCTTCAGGAGATTGGACAATGGCCGGGCCATCTCAGCGTAGTTCGCGCTGTACTTGTGCAAGTAGTTGGCGAGGCCAAGCCACTTGCGTAAGTCCTTTTGGTTCTTGGGAACCGGCCAGTCAACGATGGCCTTAACCTTAGCTGGATCTGCTCGAAGGCCGCGCTTCCCAACGAAGCATCCTAAGAAAGGAATTTCTTCAGCGCCGAAGATGCATTTTGATGCGTTAGCGTACAGCTTGTTGGTGCGCATGCACTCGAGCACTGCTCGCAAGTGGTCAATGTAGTTCTCCACGTCAGACCGACCGTGCTCCGCACGACTGTGGACGAAGATGTCGTCGAAGTACGTTTGAGCAAACGCCCGCAGGGGCCTGAAGAGCTGCGTCACCAGACGATTGAACGTCGCCGGCGCGTTCGACAGCCCTTGGGGCATGACTAGCCACTCCCAGAGCATACCGCTCGGAGTGCTAACCGCTGTCAGCGGAATGTCACTCGCTCGCATGAGCAACTGGTAATAACCATCGACCAAGTCGAGCGCACTGTACATCGTGCAGCCAACCATATTGTTCTGCAGAACATCCTTCCTAGGAATCGGCGTCTGTGCCGGAATGGTGGCAGCGTTGAGCTTATTGAAAGCATGAACGATGCGCCACTTGCCATTAGGCTTTCTGACACAGAACGTAGGCGTCGAGTGCGGAGACTTGCTCTCACGCACCATGCCCGCCGCGTGCTTGGCACTGAAGAATGCGTCAATGACGTCGCACTGCTCCTTCGGTAAGGGCCACTGCCTCGTTACGCAGTATTTGGTTCCGGGAACCAAGTCAATCTCATGACGGACACCTCGATCCGGGGGTAAGCCAGTGGGCGGGTCATTCGAGACCACATCCTGGAACTCCTTAACCAAAGGATAGAACGGATCCGATGGGTCCTTCAGGATCGAAGATCCACTTTGCGCACTGAGTGCCTCCTTCGTGTCCTCAAGGACAGCTTCATCCATAAGCGACGAGGAGTTCAATTCCTCCTCCGGTCGTATCATGACCACTTCGGCGAGCGCGCCAGCCTTTAAGGCATCCCCAAAGTCGGGAATGGACATCTCGTCCAGCTCTAGCAGAGCAGCCACCGTCGGAATAGCCTCGAGGCTGACGTTGCCCTCGGCTTCACCAGTCACTCCATCAACGAGTGTGTATAGCTGCTCGCTATCATCGTCCACGACGGACACGTCCTGTACCAGGACCGACGCCTTGCGTCTCGCAGTCGCCATCTGGCGTCGCTGCCGCCTCCTCGCGGAAGCTGTACGCCTCGGAGAGGCCAGCGTGTTCAGACTGAAAGTCTCGTCAGGTGTCGCCACCTCTTGCTGCTCTGATTGAGCCGGCGTGGAGCCGCAACGCTCACAGCCCTCGCCCAGTGGATTAGGTGCCACTCCACCCGCATCGTCAGGGTCCTCCCCTTGATGCCTCGGCTCACAGCCGACCACGCCATCAGTGGCATGCAGCGATGCTGTGCTCTCGTGACGAGCATCGCTCAGCGGGTTACGTGCCGCTCCACGCGCATCACTAGGGCCATGCCCAAGATGCCTCGACGAACTGTCGACCATGCCATTACCGGCATGCAGCGATGCTGCGCTCAAGCCACGAGCATCGCTCAGCGGGTTACGTGCCGCTCCACGCGCATCACTAGGGCCACGCCCAAGATGCCTCGACTCAGTGTCGACCCCGCCATTACCGGCAGCCAGTGATGACTCGCAGTAACTCGGAGTCTCACTCAGTGGGTTACGTGCCACTCCACGTCCAGCCCACGAGCAGTGCTCGGGACTCGCGTCTTCGACGCCAGTGTCCATTAACTCGGACACTCCAATGTCCAGCACATTGACCGACTCGGTCCAGTGCCCGCGCCAATAGCGCTTTTGCTTCCTAGCAGAGGTGGGTTCATGACTCGCCAATGCTCCCCTAGGAGGCAAGCGCGTAGCGCCTAAGGTCTTCGACCGCCAGTCGATCCATGGTTCATGGCACTCCAGCCATGCCATGCCGAGGATGAGGTCGTACCTCGAATCCAGGTCGATGACCAAAAAAACAGCGTTCAACGCTATCGAAGTCCAGAAACTTCACGCCCAGGTTCACAGGAACCTTGGGCACCGTGACACGGGTCCCCGTCGCAAGACGGACGGTGACGATGTCACTCGAACGCGCCTTCAGCGCCTCAGCGTACTGCTGACTTCCTTCCATCGTGGAGCGCCGAGGATAGTTGCCCGACGCTCCGGAGTCGATAAGGATCTTCCATGGCTTCTCAAAGCCCTTCACGGTCGCTTCCACGACCAGCAAGCCCGGCTTGCATACACGTCCCGTGTTGTTAGAGAGCACGGTGCTCTTTGGGGCTAAGCCCTGCCGACCTCCTCCCTGAGGCTCAACAGAACTCAGTTCTTCTTCCCCAGCAGGGCGCCCCGCGCCTACTGGGACTTGGCGTTTCCCCGCCCCGAGCCAGGCTTCTGCTCAGAAGCGGAGGTTCGGCTCGACGGAGCCTGGCGCTGCTTGCGCAGCGGGCAACCCGGACGCAGGTGTTGCGTGCTGCCGCACACATAGCATCGACGGATGCCGATACGCTGCTCAGCAGCCTGAAGCTCGGCTTCCTCATCTTCAGCGTAGCTGAGGTCCATAGGCACTGCGCCATTGGACACATCAGAAGCTCCGGAAGAGCTGGCTTGGGAAGCCGTCCAACCAAGTCGCGCCGACTTGAAGTTGAACTCGGCGTTCAACGCCACGTTCACGGCTTCCTCAAAAGAGGTCGGGTGAACACGGAAGACTTCCGTCCTGGCCACGCCAGTGCGAAGGCCTTCCATGAAGACGGTCACCGCGACCACTTCAGGAAGAGGATCCGCCGCCATGCCGGCGAGAAGAGTTCTAACTCCTGGACGAAGTCCAACAATTCCTTCTTACCCTGACGGGTAGACAGGAAGCGTGACCTCACGCGATACGCCTGGTTAGGCGGCGAGAACACTCGCGAAAGCTGGGCCTTCAGCTGATCCCAAGAAGGGAACGTAGTGTCCACAGACGTGCCACACGTCAGTAGTGATAACCAACTAGGTATAATACCGTTTTTTGAATTTTCAAAATTCTCAACACACAACCCCACCCACCAGCCCCGTCTCTATCATTACACACAATGTATGCCCCTTTCGCTGAGTCATAACCAGAGTACCATTCCTATCGTTAATATTCAACTCACCTATTTTCGTGAATTTCAGAGCATCAAAACCCACCTCAAATCGTCTAAAAACCTCACATCAAATGAGGTATCCTGAAGAGTTAGAGCACCTGTAGAACAAGTCGCTAATATCAACCCTTTAAAAAACGGTATCCACCAAGTTAATAGTACCGTTTTTTAATCATCAGCTTCGTATATATTATTGAGATTTATTACGCATCAACACGCAACCCCACCCACCAGCCCCGTCTCTATCATTACACACAATGAATACCCCTTTCGCTGTGTCATAACCAGAGCACCTATCCTATCGTTAATATTCAAATCACCTATTTTCGTGAATTTCAGAGCATCAAAACCCATCTCAAATCGCCTCAAGCCCTCACATCCAGAGAAGCAATATTTGAGTGGAAAAGTTTTCTATTTAAACACTTGAATACTAAGTTATATAATCACAAGCAGCCAACAAGCAACAACCATGAACATCTTTTCCACTTACAACGCATACTTGAATGAGATTGCTTTCGAAGACACGATCCAGCATGAGTATGATAATGACTACTTGAACGAGATTGCTCATCGAGATATGGTCCAGGTTGAGAATGAGGATGTGGATTTTGAGCATGAAGATTTTGAAGAAGATGGACCTATTATTCCTCGTTTTCTTAGCAATTTGGCTATAGCAGTTCAACTGAGAGCCATCAAGCATCACTTCCGCAACCACATCACACAAGAGCTCGTCGCCGAGGCCATGCATCCGCGCCGCATGATGGCGCGCATCAATCGCTTTGACGACATCGAGACATTCTTCGATGCTTGCTAAAACTAATCGAGTCAATCGACTTTTTTTTTTTGAAATTCAGAATAAAGCCATGAAATTCAGAATAAAGCTATGAAATTCAGAATAAAACTCTGAAATTCAGAATAAGTCTATGAAATTCAGAATGTTTTTTCAAAAAAATATCACCATGAGCTCACTTTAGTAGTTCATCTACCTCAGCCTTCAGTTTGGGCATCTTCGTTTGAATGAATTCATTCTTCTTCAACCATTCAAGGTAATCAGGGTCGATGGTTTGGATCTGTTTGATAGTTTTATGCTTATACTTACCAAACGTCATAAGGAATGATCCATCATAATTACTAAACTTCTCTTTCAGGAACTTACCAATATCACTGCTGTCTTCAACGAGACTCTTTTGATTCGATAACCAGCGGCAGTATCCTGGGTCAGAAGCATATACCTCTTCAATAGTTTTCGACTTGTGCTTGCCAAAAGTTAATGTACTCATGATGATCTCTATATAGGTAGCCAGATCATATATACAAATTTAATTAAATTAATCGAGATGAGCTTCCTTTGCATGAGAGCGCTTTAGTCTGCGCGGAACACTTCTCCAGTGATGCGGTCAAGCTCCAGAGAGCGTTCATAAACAACAAGCACGAGAAGGTTCGTGCCCTGAGTGGCGACGTTAGTGCCGCCAATTTTGATAGCTTGCGGGACATCGGACTCAGAGATGCGCGAGCAATCAGCAACAAGGATGCGTTGAGAGGTCTGCCACTTATCCATGCCGATCAGGCCGTTAGAGATCTCGCGAGAGAGATCGCCGTTGATAGCGCCGATCTTGGAAAACTCGTCAAGGAAATTCTGCCAATCATACGAATGAGTATCTTGGAACACATTCTTGTTGCCGACCTGCACTTGAAAATCACGAATGGACGAACCAGGCTGGCACGTCCAAGGAGCGGAGTCAAACGGAGACGCGAACTGATGCGTCGAGACGGCAGTTGCGAAGTTGCCACTGGCGGTGTTGGCATACGGTAGTACGCAGACGTACTTGACGTTCTTGTGGCTCGAAGCTACCTGAACCGAGAAGTTCTTGTTGGTCGTCATGATGCCGACGCCAGCCTCACCAGAGGAGAACATCTGACTGTAGCAATCGAGGTACTTGATCTGCTTCATCGGCTTAGACACAAGCGCCGTGGGGTTAGCAATGTCGTAGAACGGAAGGTTGAGACGAGCCTGCGTGAATGGGAAGTAGCTACCAGCCGTGGCGATTGTCGTGATCGAGTTGTGAATCGGGCCCCAGGAAATGCGAAGCTTGTCGCTCTTGCTCGCTGCACCAATAACTGCATTCATAGCATCGGCAACAGCTCCATACGAACTCGCGACCATTACCGGGCAAACCGAACCAGCCACGAGTGTAGTAGAGTCCAGCTTCATTAGACGACCGCTGGGCGTATCACTGGGAGTAAGGGTTAGGTCAGAGTATCCAGTCTGTACCTTGAGCTCAAGCTTGAGCTGAGGGTTTCCAACAAGATCAATCTCGGAGAAGATCGGGTGAAGATCAACTAGACGAATCTTGAGCATGTAGAACCACTCGCCAATGGTCGATCCTTTGGTGAGCGAAGTGCCCTTCTTGAAAGCGCCGGTGCCGCGCATCTGAGCAATCGCCTGCGATGATGCTGACTTCAGCGACGGCCATCCGTGCGAGTTGTTAGCACCAGCTACCTCGGCAGGGTTGTTGAGTACGCGGCGCGTGAATCCGCTATTGGAGCGAACGTGTTCCGTGCCGACCAGAGCAATGGAACTGTTGCCCGCGATGTAGTTGTTTGCATAGCCATCTCCGATGTATGACGCGACGTCCGAGTGGCGGATCGATTCCCAGTCATCAGGGTAGAGGTACATATCAGCGCCATGCTTCTCAACCTCAGCCGTGGTTAGCTCGGCCATGGCGCGAACGTTCGACCAAATCTGCTTGTACTCAGATGGAGTGATAATGGATTTTCCATTCAGATAAACCTTAACCTCATCGATAACGTTAGCTACGTTGCACTTCATGCCGAGAGCGTACCGCGTGGGGTAGTCGCCAGCATCCTTAGCGTCATGCGTATTCTTCATCGATACCACGAACGGCAATACGACGTACGCATCCTTGAGCGATGCGTAGCCAGTCGAGCCGTTAAGAGCGCTCGCACAGTCGAACGATACAATACCCGAGGAGTACGAGCCGCTTTGGCCATCATTGACGACGGCGATAGATTTGCCGCGCGATACCTTCACCGACGCGTCGGTCTTGAGGCTCGATTGAAATAGAAACTGATCCGCGAGTTGAGTACTATCGGTCATGATTATAGATTGATTATATGACTGCCCAGATATAGCATCTCGCTGAAAAATAAATTAAATGAGTCAGTATATCAAGGAGATAACCAGCGACCACGATCTGATTGCTCTGGCTAAGCATCTGGGAGTCAAACTCGATGGAATATTGGAGATTTCGGAGATTAAGAAGCCGCTCCCACCGAAGGGAACGTATATCATTCTACTGCGGTCTGATGGTGGAGTCGGTCATTGGACTGTGTGCGTGGATAGTCATTATTACGACTCTATGGGTGTAGGACCCCCGACAGTGCTTGGTGATTTGCCATACAATGAGGTTCAATATCAATCTACTTACGCTGAGTATTGTGGCCCCTGGTGTATGCTCTACATCTACTGCCGACAAAAAAATAGGATGGATCTACTGAAACGATTTCATGATTTGGATGTCGATGCCATCTAGGTTGAATTATTTTTCAGAAAACTATCAACATACTGATATAACCACAATGTACAAGGATATTTCTGTATCGAGCGACATCCCAGCTGCCAAGCTCAGACGAGCGGCCAAGTCGGGCATTCTTAGCCTTACTAAGGAGCAATTGCATGGCTCTGGTGCCTCTCTCGCGGTGCATCCCGAAACGGCTCAGAAGATTATGAAGGCCAAGCGTGCTAATCGCGGTGTTCGCATCCTGATCACACCCCACGAGATTGAGTACCCAATGGTTGCTCTCAACGGTGGCGGTATGCATGGAGCGTCAATTTGGAGCTCTATTTGGAAGACCATCAAGAAGGGGTTTAACTTTGCTAAAGACTCGGGAATCCTCAGCAAACTGGCGGATGCTGCTGTCGCGCCCGCTGCTGCCTACACTGGAAGTCCTGGCGCGGTCATGGCCGCTCGTCAGGGACTAAGGAAGCTAACCGGTATTGGCATCACTGTTGATGAGCAAGAGGGTGGGAGACTGACCTTGGCAGATATGAAGTCGGCTGGAACCAAGGCATTATCATATGCGAAGCGCAAAGGACTACTAACAGATGCTGTTGATCTGGTTGAACAGAAGCTAATCGATAAGGCCACCAAGCCTGAACATGTCGAGATGATCAAGTATGTACGCAAGGGCGTTAAGGCCAGATATGGTGTTGGTGTTGAGCGAGGCTCAGACGTAGGCGGGGCCTTGCGACCCCACCAGAGTGTCCCCCAAAAAAAGAAGCTCGTGAAAGGAAGCCCTGAGGCGAAGGCTCACATGGCCGCGTTGCGTGCTAAGCGCAAATCCGGTGGTAGTTTTAGATTATCATGAGTTAGAGCATCTCTAAGCCTATTTTTTTAGCGCCGGGGACGCAAGTGTCGCAGACGCTCAGACCCTGGCAGGTCAGAGCTTTAGCTCTTTGACTCGCGGAACGAAAGTGAAATCAATAGATTGGGATCGCGGAACTTCACAAATCGCTCGAGCTGATCTACGATCGTAATCGTGATAATGCTATAGCTACCATCATTGACCTTCATCCATGAAAATTCGTTGGGCTGATAGCTGATCAGCTGGCCAGCCTCAGTACCTTGCGAGGTGAAGACTGTCAAGATATCGGGAGGAGCCGTGAAGGCGTTATTAACCAGAGAGCAACGCACTACGTATGCAGATACAGGGTTGATCTGAGGCGGGAGGTCGCTCAGAAACGATGCGGGCGTTGTAGATGAAGCAGAGGGGTACTGACCGGTCGAGAATCCGACGATTTCGCCAAATGCAGCGTTATCAATGATTAGTCGAGGCACGCGAGCCGTAGTCGGGAGACCAGATCCACCAGTGCTGTATAGACCAGTCGCGGGACGCGTGTATGATCCGAGAGTTGTCGGTGTGGCGCTCACATCGACCTGAGCCGAGTAGTACGTTGAGTTTCGATCAATTGAAGGAAAAACGTGTTGTTGCCATCGGCATCGATGAGGTACGCTCCAGCATTGACGAGAGCCGTCTGAACCATACGATTGATATCAGTATAACTATAGATACCATCCTTGAGCGTGATACTGATGGTTGAGACCGTCGCAGCCGTAGGCACTTCTACCTTGAACGAATTGTTCCCATATGCTTCGCGATCAATGTTGTATTGGCTGTTGTACATGCTGATTGATTGAACCGCTACCTCAACATTCTTGAAATTCGCCGAGAGTGGGAATCTATAACGGTATTGATTATTGAAAGAATTCGGAACCAAGTCCTTGGATGAGATTGCTACGATAGAACTCATTCTTCGTCAATATCTGATGTATATTCATATCGCGATTGTTTCACGATTTTATTGAAATTATATCTCATCTCGCCTTTGACTGAATCAATGAAGAGCATTTGACCTTTGTTTGAGGTCGCTTGCTCGTAGGCACGAATCAGCCCCTCCTCGGTTGTGCCGGGTATGTTAAAATCTTTGAATACCATTTTCAAATCTCGCTTGCTGTTGGCTTTGAGGATGGCCACATATTCGCTGTTCAATCTAATCATCTTCGGACACGCGAAATATGAATGAATCAGGCATATCGTACTGAGTCTGAGGTGCCGACCACGAGTATAGTAATGTGAGAATACTTTCTCCATAAGCAGCTTATCGTTGCTGAAATCGTCTATGATGACGAGCTCGATACCATCTCCCTTGGTTTTACGAATCTGATCAACGCTTGGTGGTGCATCCTGGTCATGTATAGTTATGAATCCAGCCAACTTCTCTTGAAGGTATCGATATAACTCCTGGTCAGGATTACGAGCTATGATGTGAAGATGCGTGAAGGCATTCGGCGAATTCTTGAGAATATACATACATAGGTTGTTCTTGCCCGAGAAGCTCGGCCCGAGGATCAGCATGCGAAAGAGACGCTTGATACCTAAGCCCTTGATATCACCCGCCGAGACCGTACGAAACTTTGCTGGCAATGCCGCGCCATAATCAGGAATTGAGCTCATAATTAATCTATCGTATATTATACAATCGAAAAGAAATGGGATTTACATATCCGCCAGTCATTGGCGATTCAACGCTCTACAACCCTCGGTTCTACCCCTCGTTGGGTGTGGATGGCGTACTCACGTTTGAATATGCGCAAACCTTGTACTTGAGCAAAAATGACTACCGCTTGAGCTTCTTGAGCGGTGTTGTCCCTGGCATGGCAACCTCTGGAAGCAGTCTTGTACTGGATGAGACTCTATCACTGACCGGACTTGGTTCGATCAGTTGTAGCGCCTTGACCGTCGGAGGCGTCGCGGTTGGAACGCTACCGACCTTCCTGACAGGCATCACGCCTGGAGCAGCAGCGAACAACAAAGCGTTGGTGCTTGGAGCATCTGGCGAGATTGCTACGATTAGCTCGCTGACCGCGACTTCGATTACTGGTACGCTACAGACTGGGGCTCAAACAAATATTACATCGGTTGGAACGCTCTCAGGGCTCGCGATCGCTGGCAATCTTTTATTTAGTGGAGCATCGCGTACAATAACTGGGTTGAGCAGCATCTCAGCTACGACTCTCACAGGAGCATTATCTACCGCAGCGCAACCATCTATTACATCGGTTGGTACGCTATCAGGGCTCACTATCGATGGCAATCTTATATTTTCAGGAGCATCGCGGACGATCACTGGTTTGAGCAGCATTTCGGCTACTACGCTGGCAGGAGCCGTTTCCGGATCTCAAACTGGTATCACGGCGGTTGGAACGCTATCGTCTCTGACTGTTTCGGGTGCAATTCACGGGACATTAGCTACAGCATCGCAACCAAATATCACTTCAATTGGAACACTATCACCAGCTGAATTAAATGTATTAGATGGGGTTGTAGCGGGAACCGCATCAAATAACAAAGCATTAGTCTTAGATTCAAATGGAATGATTGCAACGATTAGTTCGTTGTCAGCAACTAGTATTTATGGGACAATCCAAACTGCTGCTCAACCTAATATTACTTCGTTAGGGAACTTATCTACATTGTCAGCAACTAATATTTATGGGACACTTCAAACTGCTGCTCAACCGAATATTACATCACTTGGAAATTTGTCATCGATCACAGCCACGACCATCTCTGGAACATTAACAACGGCATACCAAGGAAATATTACTTATGTTGGTGGTCTAACTTCTTTATACGTTGTTGGCACTACCGATTCTACTGGATATAATACCGGCTCAGCCATTATCGCCGGTGGATTAGGCGTAGCTAAACAAGTTTATATTGGAGCAAATACTTCATCCACTGACCAGTCTCATGGGTCATTGGTTGTTGGGGGAGATATGGGGCTTGGTGGCACTCTAAATGCTGATTCATTCCGTTTATACTCTGGAGGAGTTATAAACCAAGAGCTGGCTGATCAATCAGCTTGGCTCACTACTCGAGGAAATCTTACTGATTGGATCGATGGCGGATATTCAATTGCTGCTGATTTTTATGGAGCAAACATTACTCCGGTTAGAGGAATGATTGAAATTTCAAACGGAAGTTCTGGAACTACAACTTCTTCCTTATTTATCGGTACATACACATCTAATGATTTTAGGTTAGGTAGCGGTAATTCTACTAGAATGATAATCAAAGATACAGGTCGTATTGGAGTCGGAACGACGACACCTGGAGCTATGCTTGAGGTTTCAGGATCTGTTAGTCAAACCGTTGATGCGGGAGGGCAAGGTTATGGATATTTCGGGCGTTTATCTAGCACTTATTCAATCGGGCCCGTGTCAGCTATTTCAGTATCGATCAAATCGTCTCATTCAATGCTAGTAGCCTCAGGAGGATATTATACTACCTCTGATCAGCGGGTCAAATCTAATATAAGAGATATTCAGTTGGATGATACCAATAAATTCATGAATATTCGTCCAAAATCGTTTGCATACAAATCATGTCCTGATCAAGAACAATTTGGTTATGTTGCCCAAGATTTCATAAAAAATGGCTTGCCGTTTGCTGTTGGAATAACCGAAAATCCAGATTTATTAGTCGATGATCCAGAAACTGATGTTGCTGGATACCAGCTCAATATCGATTACAATAAGATCATCCTACTATGTCATATGACTTTGCACAATCAACAAAAAATGATTGATGATCTGAAATCGCAACTTAATGAACTACGAGCAATTATCGCTGAGTGAATAGCTCGTAAAAAAACAGTAGCAATACTACAGCTTGAAGGTCTTGGGCTTCCGCCGTTCTTCTCGAGCCCAGACAGTACCGCCTTGTTTGCGGCCATTGATCCAATCCGGAGAAGGGTTCTGTTTGGGTTCAGGAATCATAGGATCCTTCACGGTCAGTTCTGTGAGAATTTTTTTGAGTTCAGCTACGTTGGCATTCGCCTGACTCGCATAGCTGTTTCCATGCTTGAACAATTTAGGGTTGAGGACGATCATACTTATAGGAGAGCAGACATTATCGATTTGAATTCTTTATTCGAAATCATTTTCTGTTCAAACATGTCCGTTGCCAGTCGGTACAGCTCTCTACGCATGTCCGGATTGTCATTGCCTAGAGCAATCTCGCCGCGTAGCTTATCGAATTCAGCCTTGAGTGTGATACGAGGATCGATCATCGGTTCCCTGAGAGTATGATTTACATGAGTCTTCTGAACGATCTCATAGAAGACACGCTGATCTTCGACTGACAGTGCGCGATAGGCTTGCTGACTGATGTTATCGTTATACAATAGATCCTTCACCATTTCAGTGAGCTCATTACTCATCGGACGGATGGGGCCAACCGAATTGCGACTCGGAAACACAAGCTTGAGACGGTTTGCGTTGAGATCAGCCTTGCGGATGAATTTGGTACCAATACGCTTGTACTTGAGGTCAGATGCTCGCCCACTTCCCTCGATATCAGCGAGATTGTACGGACGACCAGCGCCCTTGAGACCGCGTCCAACGAGCCCTTTGCCGGTAGAAGGCTCATAAGTGAAGTCCTTCTTGGCTGAAATATTTGGATCTTGCTTGGATTGAGGAGCTGGCGTATCGAACGAACTTGGCGGCAGCTTCTGCAGATACTCAGCGGCCATTCCTTGCTCGGGATCGGCGATCTTCAGCATATCAAGGATGTCTTCAATCTCGTTTTGCAACTCAATTTTTTTCTCAGGATCTTTCTCGGCCTTAATCACTCGGCTGTACCCTCGAATGTAGTTTGCTACAATATCGATAACAAGACTAAGCGTCCGTGGCCAATTAATTTGCTTGTTCGCCTGTTTTTGATTTTTGTATGAAATGTCAGAAGCGATAATGAAAACTTTCAACTCAGGACCGAGATAGGCCTTCTCGGAGCGAACAATTTCGCCATTTTGTTTGGTAATATACGGCTGGATCTTCATGGTGTTGAGCCCTTCGATGTTGTCGAACAGATACTGAACTTTTCCCCTCTCGGTCAAGTTTTTGAGTTCTGGACTCTTCTTCGCGGATCTGGTATCCAGCGAGACCGTCGTGTCATCAAGCCCGCGCTTATTAACGCGGATCTGCGTATCGAGGTCGGTATTGAGGTCGGACGCTGAGAGTCCTGCCGGCGTATCAGATACCTCAGATGGGGTGTATCCTCGAGACTGCAACCAGCTGAAAAATTTGAGAGTCTCCTGTGGGGTCGCGTTATCCATATCGAAATTATTATAATCATCCATTGCCTTCGACACGAGATCATCATCGGCTCCCAATCGATCCTCTAATCTTGCATTGAGTGATCTCTCGGTGTATTCTTTCCAGAGATCAAATAGTCGTTTCCGTCGAACATCGGACGCTACACCCTGTACGGCTAGAGATCCTCGGTTGAGTCTTGAGACCTTGTCCTGGATGGCATTGAACGTCGATCTCCAATCAACCTCTTGAAGCAGGGGGTTGGTTGCCTTGATACGATTTCCCTTATCATTCACAATATGGCCATCGCTGTGTCTGATAAAATATGTATGTTCCTGAATCTCACCATCTCTTACGATTACAGGCTTGAATACATAATTGCTCAGGAATGGTCTTATCTCGAATAGGTGGGCTATGTCCGTGCGATATTGTTCATCTATAATCGGATCTCTCGGGGTCTTTTCTTTCTCCTCAAGCATCGGCTCCTCAGCCATAACCTCACTGAGAATTGGCTCTTCAACCGCGGGAGCTGAATTATTTACGATTTCTGAAAAAACACCATTTGGTGCGTCTCCCATCGCATCGTAGATATCACCAGTGGATGTAAATCCGTTGGGGTTTGGCTTGTTAGAAGAACTGGCCGCGGCCTTCATAGCAGCTACAATTCGCGTGAGAGTATCGCCTGTTTCAGTCGCATCCTTGGTTTTAGAGTCTTCGCTATCGGTGGCCCAGATCGCGTTAGCATATGCTTCCCGCTTCATCGCTTCAAGGCGCTGATCGCGGGCGATGCGCGCCAGGAGTTCCTGATGCTTGGAGGCACGGTCTTGATTGTTATTGAAATTGGGATACATGATTATATGAGAGCAATCATAAAGAATGCTATATTTATTAATAAAATAGAACGCATTATTTGAATAAGAGCCCAGAGGGCTCCGGGCGGAGGCTTTGCCTCGCGCCAAAAGCGGTTTGGAGCATGTTTTCAAAAATATTTTGGCAACGTAGTTGCATGACCTCTTGGAAATATTTCCGTGAAAGTATTTTTGCGAAATAGAACGCGTTTTTGACGCGGGGCAATGCCCCCGTCCGGACCCCTCTGGGGTCTTTTGCAATCCCAACCATCTTGAGTGAATGGATGGACCAATTTGTTGCGCTTATCGAGTAATCGGTTGTATTCACCCATCGCCTCGACCATTGACATATCAAACAGTTTCTCGATAGGGTCCTTGAAATGAATATTGTCGAGTATCGCCCGAAACGGTCTATCAGGGCATAGCTTCGTCATCTCTGATTTATAGAAGTCGAGCCTTTGGATGTCGTCAATCTTTGATTTCAAATCGTTGCTGATCTCTATATATCTTCTAACTCGTTGGTGCATCTTAGCTAACTCCTTCCGGTACATGGCGATTTTCTGATCTTTATCGTGCTGAGCACAGTATCCTGATTTAAGGGCATTGCGGGAGCATGGGGAGTTGCTCTGGGTGGTTGCTTGGCAGTTGCTCATCTCAAAATATGTCTTTATCTATATAACATCAAATATTGTTTGCCATGGATATCGAATATGTCGACTATGACCCGTTGCGTCGTATCAAACCGATCGACACCGCCCGGGACGCCGCTGAGGCTGAGAGAATCATTAAAAAAAAGAAAAAGCCAGATGTTGAGATGTTCAAGCTCGAGCGGTTTAAGCCCCCGAGATCAGTGAAGATGTCATATGATGAACTCTCATCGATTACGCTATGAGTCTGAGCTCCTCCAGTAGTGCTTCTCCAGCGTGCTCATCTCATTTTTGTTGATTAGGCGTAGATTGTCCTGACTCTCCCATGATGGATCATCGTAGCCTTTCCATTTGATAAAATATTTGTACTTGTTGTTGCGCATTTTTTTATGCTTTAGAATCGACTCGGCCTCAAATATTTGGCCTGGTGATGCATCTGTATTCGTGATGGCAAGCTTGACTCGTTTGAGATCATTTGGAGATTTGTAAAGGATATGGCCATTCTTCGATCGAATCTGGATACGATAGCCATCCATTCCAGCGACCTCATAGACAAGCGTACTCCACTTGGCTGATTCCTTTCCGAATTGCTTTGCCTTGAGTCGATAGACAACCGTCTCACCAGTACTAAAATCACTATCGACTTCTCGTAGAAGATTTTGATTGTGATCGAGCTCTGATTGAATGACGGTTCCTCGAGCTTCGTTTGGGGTCATGCCAATGGAACTATGTTTCGTTGAATTATAGTTCTCAACCAGATCAGCTACTAACCGCTTAGTGATTCTTTGAGATGTCCGCAACAATCGTTGCTTGATCGTTCGATTGAATCGTTCGATCTTACCCATCGTTGCGTGTTCCCCGGGTTCATTGTTAAAATGGGTAATTGATGACTTCTTGAAGTAGCTTTGGACTTGCTGATTCATGAATTCAGATCCGTTGTCGCTCGTGATAATTGTAGGATTGTGTTGCTTCACGAGGCGTTTTAGTGCTTTCAGAACGGTGTCGGCCTGTTTGTTGGGAATTAACTCTACGTAGCCCAATCGGCTATTGATATTGACTGCTGTGAGCAAGCTCTTTCCCTCCCAAAAAGCCAAATCCATCTGCCATGAATCAGGATTGTTGCTTGCGATGTGGAACTGATCGAATCGTTTCCTCTGGTCTTGGTACTGCTGAGCATCTGTGTTGCTTGCGTACCATGCTTTAACATCCTTGAGACGGATGGAACTGTCAAGGCTTTTAGCTTTCTCATACAGACTCTGAGCCCCTACGAAACCAGTTTTAGGATCGTTGTAGAGCTTGGAGAGTAGCTCCTCCATGAAGATTAGATATCAAGAGGTTGTGTAGATATACCATCAGAGAGAACTTTCCTCTTATCGTAAAAATATGACAGCGCGGTCTTCTGTTGAGTATATGTGATAATACCCTTGGTCTCCTTAGAGATGCGAAACCCCTTGTTTGTCCCCGAGAGAGTAAGCTGATCATTGACAACTGACTCGAATCCGTCAGGGTTCAGCACATCGGTGTTGCGACCGCGACCTTGTTGAACACCCTTGGCGGAAACCTTGACCTTGTACGACGTATCCGGCATATAGCAGATATAGTTCTTCGATGATAGCGAGACCATAGCATCGCCCGACCACTCATCCTTAAACAGTCCAGGCGTACGTCGATCGAACTTAGACACCTTCTCGTTGTAGTCTCGTGGGAACCAATCATACTTGTGTTGCTTGAAGTGTTCCTGGAGCTCTGGCTTGATTGCCTCGCTGAAAGGGTTCTCACAACTGAATGCGATGTATGCCGAGTCAGTATCCATTTCCTGATACTGAAAGTCAGATCGATCAAAGTACTTGTCAATGCAGTCGTAGTAGAACTGTAGCATACGTAGCTTAGCGAGCTGATAGATGGCGATTGAGAGATGGATCGGGTTGTTGAGCTTGATGCGTCGCTTCTTCAAACTGACCTCGAATGACCCGGCCAGCTCCTCGACATCGTGAAAGTTTTGCTTCTCGACGATGGCGCGAACCTTAATAGAGTCTGACATATACTTAACATCTTTGTGCTTGCTCTTATCCATACCTGAACGACCGAATGCGCTGTTTCCAAGGAGCTTCGACATATCAGCAATCATAGACTTACTCTTATCAGCATCACCATCGCGACGCGCGTCTGAGACCTGTTCCATGAACGGAGCAAACGCCTTGTGAGAGTTCGCCTTGATGAATGAATACGTCTGGGTGATCTCCATACCGTGAGCCAGATACCACTTCAGCAACGGAGCATAGATTAGAATCTTCTCGCCGAAGTAGCTTCCAATAAGCTTGCGAGCTGGCTTTGCGCGGCCTGACTCGCGAGACTGGTTGTAGTCGTACATGTGAGATCCGATGATGTTCTCGTCGTTGCAATCGATCTCGATGTTCTTGAATATGGGAGTCATCTCTGAGAAGTAGTCTTTGAGGTGGTCTGGCGTTCTGATATCACACTCGAGGAAGCCAAAGATCTTGCCAGCCTTGATGTCTTCAATGATTCCATCATAAGCCTCGACCGTTGTTAGTCGTCCGCATGGCATCTCATTACCGAGGGCCCATAAATAGAGAGCGTTAGCATCGTATCCGATGATCTTCTTGCAGAGCTTGTTTCCTCTAATCTTCGTCTCGTTGCGCTTAGCAAAGCGGTTGAAGATGATGGATGGTCCTCCAGCGATGTTGGCCTTCATCTTAGCGTAGATCTCCTTCTCCTCAAGATCTATTGAATGAACAAGCTTGTCGCTGTTGGCTTCGAGGAGCTTCTGGTATCGAAATGCCTTAGGGCTCATACTCTTACGAGCACAGTTGCATCTGATGCATGACATCACGATGTTGCCATCGGTGTGGCCGATTTCGTTGTCGATACGATCGGCGGAGACGTTCTCCACACCGAGCTTACAGAAGCAATGCGTACATAGATAGTCCTGTTTGCGAAGTAGCTTGTTGAGGTGAGCGATCGTTAAACCAAACTCTCGCTTAGCCTTGATATCTTGGCTCTCGTAGCCGTTGAACCGATCGTTCGGGAACTCAAAGACAACACCAGCTGGCTTCTCAGGAATTGAGAGATGCTTAAAGCAAGTCTGATACATAACTTCTCCGATAGACCAGGCAGTGATACTCCGTCTGAGAACATATCCAGCTCAAAACGCTTGAACAGCTCCCGCTGAGCCTTGATTGCCATTACAAATGGCTTGACGTCGAGATTGTTGTACCAAATCAATAGATCCTTGATGGACTTCATCCCATAATGCTTCCAAACGAACTCTACACGCTCGTAATCATCATCAGAGATATGAGTACCACGCAGATCACTATCGAATGCATGTTTAGGTGGGATACTCGTCTCGCTTAGAACATCGAATGTTTTGATGTACTCGTATGGGAAAACACCTTTTGAGAGACCGCATACGCAACGAATCTTGTCAGAACACTTGCAACCGCCTAAGTATGTCGATAGATACTTTTCGTAGCTTGTTCCGGGCGGCAAGTAGTTGCAAATATCCAACATCTTGAACGTGTATGTCCCAATACACATATAACTCGGGTTCTTGATCACTGATGTGATATTCGTGCTTCCGATAGCTGTGAAGAGATCATTCTTGATTAGATTGATATCATAACTACCTGAGTTGAATCCGATGACAGGTGTTTGACTGATGATGCGACTGAACTTGTAAAATGGATTTTTCTTATCCGTACCACCTCTGATCATATCAAAGAACGCAAACAGAGACTCATATTCCCCAGCTGATATCAACTGTTCAATATCACCTAAGTAGAAACGCTCAGCGATAGGCTTTCCCGGGATATCCATTCCAGTCAATGGTTCTCGTTTCAAGATCGATTTCGCCAATGTCTCATACTTCGAGAAATTGTACTTGCGAATCTCCGTAGATACGACCTCTATATACGCAAACATTTCATTCAAAAGATGAAGAGGTGAGTCTGAAACGAAACACTTGACCTCCTCTGTGAGACTATTGCAAACCGACACAGACACAGGAATGTGTTGATTGGTGAAAGTAGTACTCTCACCATGGTTGATCGAAGTTGGCTTGAGAATAGCCTCGAAGTCATATACAATGAAGTGGTCCATGTAGTGATCCTTCTCAATACGAAACTTGTTAAGGATCTGACGGAGCTGGTTCTGAGGCGGACGATAGATCGTCGGAGATTTGGGAAACGACTCGATGACTTCGAATTCACATTTGGTCTTCTTGTGATTCGCAAGCTTCTGCCACGTGTCGAGAACAGCTCCACACACGTTGCATTGAAACTTAGACAAAACATTGTCCAGCTTCGTGATGTACATTGCATGAGATCTGTAGTCGAGGATATTGATACGGTTCGGGTATGACTTCTTCGATTCACGAATCTTTGAAATCTCGAGCGACTGTTGATCCATCTCAAACACATGAATCTGAAGCTGGAAACACTCTTCGAGATCGTCAAATTGTAAGATATCAATAGGCTCCATCTCCTTGAAATACTTGGCTGAATATTTGATACTCTTGAACTCACAGTATGCTTTGACCAGCTTCTTGACTGAAGAGATCATTCGATCAACTCGGGCTTCCTTCTCGAGATGGTAGGCGATGCAAAAGAACATGCACTTGTTTTCGGTCTTCTGGAAATTGATGATAGAGCGATTGTTCTTAATAACGTCAGGAATCTTGATATTCGAATCGCCAAGAATGTGATTCCTATAAGTGATAAGAATCTTCGTCATCGTAATCTCCTTGAGCTGATAGCTCGATGAAGGAAAGCTGATTCGCTCTGTGAAGTCTTTGCTTTGCATTTCAGTCATGACCTTGCTTTCAATATCATCCTTTGCGTTAATAGCGATAGGAGACTTGAACACAGTCGTGTTCGATCCAGGCCAGTAGTTCCGCTCAAGTCCGCTGATCCGATCGATTAGCTTATATCCGAGCTGAACATTGACCTTGAAAGCTTTGGTCTGCTTACCGAGAGTCTTCCGAATCTTGGAATAGATCTGAGCCTGATCATAATGCTCGTAGAGGTGAGACTCCATCGCGCGACCCTTATAGACAGAATATGCCCCGGCTGGCTTGTAGGTTGGAGAGAGATGGCGAGTCAGTCGTTCCTTAGAAATCTTGTACGACTTCTCGAGAAGGCTACGATTCTTTCCATTGTCGAAACTTGAGATATAAACACTGCGTCCGTTCTGGTTCTTCACCTTCACACGGAACGAGGAACCCCATCGCTTGACTGGGATGTTGAGGCGCTTGAGAGCATCGAGTTCGTGGGACAACATGCTGAGTATATGAGGCTGGAGATTAAAATATTCGTTTATCTTCTTTGTATATTATTTAAACCTTGCTTCAATATAGAAAACTTTTCCATCAGGCAAAAAAAAACAATTTGAGGATTAGTCGAGAGCAATCCTTCCACCACGCTTAGCGTAATATTTTTTCTGTCGTTCGCTAATCTCTTCTCGATGCTTCTCATCGTAGGCTTTCTGACGAGCAAGAATTTTTTCGCGATTCTTCTCGTAGTACCTCTTCTTCGCTGCTGCGATAGCAACCTTGTTGGCCTGGTATTTTTCGGGTGAGTATGCCATTGTAGATTCTTGGTAGTACCTATATATTCACCATATATTTGTTAAGATGAAAACTTTTCCTACGCTACTGATAAAAAAAACGATTCAAGCTTACAGGTGTTGAACGTAAGCCTTATCGATCGTACGTTTGAACCATCGATAATAGCTCGAATCGTTCGCTTTGAGCCATTCAAAGCTTTTGCCCTGGTGCTTTCCAAAGCAAACATGAGTCTTCAATAGAAATCTATCGATATCAGCAAACCTTCGAGGTGGATAGAAATAACCAATATACCATTGAAGATAGGCATCATCAATCCCAATCAAAGACTGAAAGGTGTATCCTTTCCACTTACCTTCATCTAATCGTTTTTCAGGGAACGGCTTGCAACTGTTATCGATCAGAATCTTCCCTTGGTCTAATGTCTGTTTCCAGAAACGTTCATTCTCATCTTCCATTTCAAGTTCTAACAGATAGTCTCTCCCCTCGTCGAGAAGTAAGTCATCACTTGATAGAGTATCATGGTGATCGTATCCAAGGATGGCAACTCGTTTCTCGTGAATAGAATTATCGTAATGATGAGTCTTATGCAGCTTGCATTTGACTCTACAATTTCCACATCGAGGAGTCTGCTTCCCATGCACTTTGTTGCATTCGATACACTTCTTCTTATTGAAATGAAAGTATTTCATGCATGTAGATCCAACAAACTCAAGTCTCCCGGTTGGGATATGCTTTATCAAGCAGTTCCAAACGATCTCAGTTGTACAATGACATTCTTCCAAAACCGCTGGAAACTTGTTTTCGAAGCTTTCAATTGGATAGAGCGGTTGTTCCCAATGCGACTTCCATCCACCACTTTTAGCTGAGATCGAAAACCCTTTGTTGAACATCCACCCTGTGAAAGTGTATTCATTGAAGTCGCCGAGGTACTCCTTCAACAATTGCTTCTTGTACGAAAGAGTCATGGTTGTTGGTTGGTTGTTGCTTGTTGGCTGCTTGTGATTATATAACTTAGTATTCAAGTGTTTAAATAGAAAACTTTTCCACTCAAATATTGCTTCTCTGGATGTGAGGGCTTGAGGCGATTTGAGATGGGTTTTGATGCTCTGAAATTCACGAAAATAGGTGATTTGAATATTAACGATAGGATAGGTGCTCTGGTTATGACACAGCGAAAGGGGTATTCATTGTGTGTAATGATAGAGACGGGGCTGGTGGGTGGGGTTGCGTGTTGATGCGTAATAAATCTCAATAATATATACGAAGCTGATGATTAAAAAACGGTACTATTAACTTGGTGGATACCGTTTTTTAAAGGGTTGATATTAGCGACTTGTTCTACAGGTGCTCTAACTCTTCAGGATACCTCATTTGATGTGAGGTTTTTAGACGATTTGAGGTGGGTTTTGATGCTCTGAAATTCACGAAAATAGGTGATTTGAATATTAACGATAGGAATGGTACTCTGGTTATGACTCAGCGAAAGGGGCATACATTGTGTGTAATGATAGAGACGGGGCTGGTGGGTGGGGTTGTGTGTTGAGAATTTTGAAAATTCAAAAAACGGTATTATACCTAGTTGGTTATCACTACTCACGTCAGGGCCCACTCTCGCGCTCGGCCACCGAGCTTGGAGATCGCAAGCGCCACGCGCTGCTGCTCGGTCTTGAGCATGGCGGACGCCATGGCCATTTCGACCTCTCTGATCCAGAGCAAAAGGCTTTCGCCTTCCTTGCCCTCGAAGGTCTTGACGCTCACCATGAGCGGTTTAGCTCGTGGAGCATCGTCCGATGCAGGCCTAGGCGTCACAGACGCCGCGGCCGCAGTCATCTTCTGCTGGAAGTGCTCCAACAGAGCATTCTCATACTGAGAAAACGCCTCCAGACGCGCGTTCACCGGGTCGGGGCCTTGCGAAGCAAGATGGGCCACACCTTCCGGGCCGATCAAGGACATCAGCTTATTAAGCCCGTCCTGTTGGTTCGGGGGTAAGTGGGCAAATTGCTCCATCCTCACAGAGGGACAGTCGTAAGACTCAGGTCTCGCATTGACTACAAGTGCTACCAAGTGCAGCGGGGCTGCTGTAGCTTTAGCGTCAGAGGAAGACACAGACTCAGAGAGTCTCTAGTAATATTGATAGCTTGCAAACTCTATACGAGAGTTTGCACGAGTACCTTAATATAGCTAATTAAGGACTCCAAGAGACAGAAGTACCTTAAACAAGGCTAGTGAACTCTTAGGCTTCAAATGTGAACTGAATGTATTGTTGTTTATCGCGGCAGAGCCGCCTGTTGTTTGTATGTATAGGACTCACTATCTATCATAGTAGAGCCTAGTCAAATGCATATCCAGTGGCTGTGAGCCACCCACTCCTATCTGGGGTGACCCACGTAACATATGTGTGGAAGCCACTTATGTGTGGCACCTAGCTTGTGTGCATCACACTATTCAATGTAACCCCGTTACAGAGCAGCGTAGCAACTTGGAGTCCCTCTTAGCAGACAAGAAGGGCTTCAGTCTGACGAGGAGCTTTGGCAGTGACACGCAGTTGAAGGAGGCACTCATGCTGCTCCGATGTGTCCTTGCAGGGGATCCCGACAGTCCACTGCATGAACTTCGCCAGTCCACGCTGGACCTGATTCAACGGTCCAAAAATCATCATGGACCTGAGGCGCTACGAGTGGTTGATCTCGCGGGACGACGTCGACTACGAAGACGAGTCCATTGGACTGGCTGCCACTTTCGCGGTGGCGCGGTGGGGCATGTGGCTGCATGATGGAGAGCGGCAGGATGTGATGGTCAAGACGCTCCACTTCGACACGGATGGCCAAGACGCAGATCGGCTAAACCAACTCGTATTCTGGTACAATCTGCCACCCCACGACAACGTGCTCAAGCTTCTAGGTGGGAGCCACGTCACATCGCCGCCGTTCTTCGTCTGTGAAGACGCTCACAATGGGAATCTGCTCGACTTTCTAGGGCTGGAAGAGAACCGAGGCCACTTCTGGTCGTTGTTTCTGGACGTGGCCAAGGGCCTGAAGCACCTTCACCAGTGCAACATCGTACATGGAGGTCTCAAAGGCACCAACATTCTGGTTGGGGACAACAACACCTCCAAGATCGCAGACTTTGGCTTCAGTTGCGTCCGTAGCGTCTAAGCGAAAAACATCGGATCCAAGGCTCTCCCTGCTGCCATTCGTTGAAAAGCCAAAGAGCTTCTTTATCAAGCTGCACCAGAGGAGCGGTTGTGTACGCGCTGGGCATGTGCATGATCGAGGCGATCTCGCAGGAAACTCCGTTTGGCTTGTTGGACGACAATGAAGTGACTGGGATAGTTCTCGCTGGCCAACTTTCTCCACGTCCCACTCAAGCGACTGAAGGAGTTGCAGCTTCATCTGTAGCCTGTGCGCCGAGAATTACCACGCGCGTCCACCTATTGACGAAGGTTATCACCACTCCGAGCACCAATTTGAACGACAATACCCCCGCGGATTGTTGCAGTAGCTCAGGGAGGCTACTGATCGTTGTCTTCCTGCTGGGTGTACACCGTGATCGACTTTAATACATGTGAATCTGCTCTAATATCCACCTCGATTGTTAGAGTTCGACGGTACTCTGTTATCTACATCATCTTGCTTTACTTCACTTGAGAGGGTATTGGATGTGGAGTCAACGGTACTAGAATGTTGCGATTCGGGTCCGCAGCTAGACTATGTAAGCTAACGACAGGAACAACACTAAAAGAAAATGATGTGTCCTATTCCTACTTAGCTCCTTGTCTGCTCTTCTTCCGAGTGCTGATCCTTATGCGTCAAAATCGAGACTGAGAGCTCCTACAACATGCAAAGAGAGCGGTTCACGGCAGTTGGTGCTCAGCAGCACTTTGTTCTCCAGGATTCTCGAGCCGTGTCCCTCTCTGGGAGGCTGCGGTGCATTTTCGCTCCAGCTTGAAGTTGGAAACCGGAGGCAAATCACAACACGCCCTCCTCCGACCGAAGGTCGGAACATCAAGTGCTGGCAGTCGGCAACTCCATTGACATGCCGATCTTCGTGCGAAACTTGGTCAAGCTGTCCTTGGGTTGTGGCTTGGTCAACATATCAGCGGGGTTGTCTTCGCTGGCGACGTTGCTTATCTCGACCAGGCCCTACGCAACTTGATCACGCACGTAGTGCCACTTGAGCTCGACGTGACGTGTCTTTCGGCTGTACGTCGGGGCTGTCGCTAGCGAAATTGCGGCACTATTATCGACGCCCATTGTCAGCTTAGAGTCCACTTCAGCAGGCGGCAATATCTCGTCCAGCATGTTCATAATCCCTCTGCCTTCCATCGTTGCCTCACAAGAAGCAACATACTCCGCTTCTTCAGTCGATTGCGCGATGATCGTTTGGCGTCTTGCGGCCCAGGCGATGGCACCACCAGCAATGGTCAACACGTAACCAGTCACACTCTTCCGAGTGTCAGGATCATTTCCCCAGTCTGCATCACAATGACCACTGACAACTATGCAGTCTGGTTTCGATTCATCCGCCGAGTACACGATGCCCAGACTGGTAGATCCAGCGAGGTATCGCAGCAATTTCTTCACAGCTCCACAATGTTTCTGAGTGGGGTTGTTCACGAAGCGACTGAGATAACCAACCGAAAAAGCAATATCAGGTCTGGAACTCGTGGCAAGGTACATCAGAGAGCCGATAGCACCGCGATAATCGAACGAAGGAGCTTCTTCATCACTTTGCTCGACCATTTTGCGGAACATGGCATTCGTCTCCATTGGGGTTGCGCTGCTGTGGGCTTGTCCAAATCCAAAGCGATCCAAGATCTCCTTGCAGTATTTCTCCTGGTGAATGCGGATGCCTTCAGCGTTCTGCTCCACATGAACGCCAAGGAAGCAGTGCAGTAATCCACCGTCCTTGAAGCCGAACTTTTCATCAATTGAGGCAAACAGCGACTTCTTGAACTCCTCTGAGTTTGTGGCTAGCACGACGTCGTCGACGTAAAGCGGAATCAATGCAAAAACTCCATCCTTGCAGTACACGTAGAGGCAAGGCTCTGTCTCTGTGTTCTCAAAGCCTCGTGACTTCAGCCACTTGTCGACTTCTTCGTACCATTCAGCACCAGATTGATGAAGACCGTACAGGGCTTGGTTCACGCGGTAAACTTTGCCAAGCGGACACGGAAAACCGGGAATACTACGAATGTACTGCTTGATCTTCAAGTCAGCGTTCAGGTAAGCCGTGTTAATGTCTCCCTGGTCCAGTGTCAGTCCCAACTTTGCGGCGAGTGCCACTACCAGTCGGAAGGTCATCATCCGGGCTACAGGCGAGAAGGTGATGTCATAGTCGACTCCATACTGCTGGAAATCTCCACGACCAACTAAACGAGAACGCCATTGCAAGACATACCCGTTATCATCAGTCTTGGCCTGATACCTCCACATAGTGCCAAGTATGTGCGCAGCACTCGGTACCTCAGTTTCATCAATCAGTTCAAACACTCCTTTCTCGAACATGGCACGCATTTCTTGCTCCATGCCTTGCTGCCATTGGGTGCTCTGCGGTGAGCGCTTTGATTCGCCATAGGTCCGAGGAATCTTGACATCTTTCACGTGCCATTTTTCTTCTCCTGGTTGCCCATTGGGATCCCCGTCCGTGACGCGCTGGCAGTAGCTGGCATACAGGTGGTAGTCCTCCAACCGTTGAGGTCGGTGGCGCTCCGCCTCCGATCTGAGGTTCATGCGCCGTGGCTGCCCAGCGAGATCTCGCTGGCGTTTGGCACTTTGGACGTCCTCTAGCTCAGCTTCCAGCGACGATCTTTGAACTCCAGTCAACTGCTCCGGAATCATGCAGGTATCCATGCCATTACGAGCATCAACAGCAACGTCTTCAGCATTAGTCGGGTCAAGATCCTTCGTGTCGATCGAGTCTCCATCCGATGGAGCGATTTCGGCTTGAGCATTGGCGCTGTCAAGCACGTTGAGTCCTCCATGATCTTCCTTCTCCTCCTCGATGTCCGTCGATGCCTCATGGTTCTCCACTGCACCATCTCCAGCATTTTGGACCGAATCTTCGCCCTGCTCAGCTGCGACTTGATCATCAGGTAGACGACCAAAGTCGTACGCATCGACAATGTCAAGTCGGTTCCAAGGTGGCTGATTGGTCCAGTCGTCGGGGTAGTGCTCTTGCTCGGGATTCTGCTCTCGACCACTGGTAACTAAGCGCCTTTTGTACCGAACAGCCTCTTCGACTTCGTCATGGGTCTCCTCGAGAGACACCATGCTCACGTCGACTGGAGCTTTCTCTTCAACCTCATCTCCAGGATTTTCGCCATGATTGTCGGCCGCCGGAAATTTTGAGCAGCATCCTTAGTACTCTCTTGAACTTCTTCAATGTCGGTAGCTGCTGAGTTCGACGCGATCTGGAATTCAGTGTAGATGGGCAACTGCCCCCAATCCGCGGTACCAACCTCACACTCGCTCATGTCCTCATCGTCTTGAGCAGCGATGGCCTTTTCGTCAAGGTCATCAACTTCTTGACTATCAGCAGCTGACTCCATCTCTTCGAGATCTTCAAAGTCAGGAAGTTGACCGTCCTCAGACTCAAGAACGACTTGTGCAGGGAGCGTCTCCACTGCTGCAGAGGACTCCTGCTCGTCTCCGTCGTCTTCCTCGTGGTTAGCTCTCGTCAACCTCGGAGACAGTTTCGGCATAGCCGTCAGCATAGCGATCCTTGTACACAACGTCCTCGTTGATGGACGCGTTCAGGCAGTGGTGCACGGTGTGCTCGGCCGGGAAGTAGATCTGGTAGCCCTCTTGGCCTTCCAGGTACCCAACGAGGAAACCAATGCGGCAATTATCGTCCAGCTTCTTGCGGGACGGCCCAGGACGCTTATGCACGTATGCGAGCGAGCCAAAACGCTTCATTCGGTGCAGGTCTGGCTTCTTCCCCAGCGTTAAGTGGTAAGGTGTGTCCTTTGTCTTGCTCTGGAAACTGCGGTTGCGCAGGAAAGTCGCCATCTTCAACGCGTACATCCAGAACGTCTTCGGGAGTCCAGCCATGTGCAAGATTGACTTCATCATGTGCACCAGTGTCTGGTGGGCACGTTCGCAGGGGTTCAGATGAGAGCTTTCGGGAGGGTTCGGCAGGAACTCAATGCCGTGCTGCTTGTACCGGGCGTCCATCTCGGTGTTGAGAAATTCACCCCTCCGTCGGAGATTACTTTCAGCACGGGATTACCGGCGAACTGCCGCTCAGCCCACGCGATGTATTCCTTCATCTTCTCGTTGACGTCCAGGGAGTCCTTTGACTTCAATGGGTAGACGCTTGTGTACCTCGAGTACCCGTCAACGATCACCAGCACCGCTTTCTCTGAGTTTAGACCCAGGCTGTGGTGGGGGAACAGCAGGTCCACAAACAGAAGCTGGTTCTGTCTCGTGATGTGGCGCTCGAGCTGGTCCAGCGGAGACGGCTTGCGCTCCTTCCCCATGTGGCACGCCTCGTAGTCGTCGAAGACGCGCTGCTGGAGCATCATCCCGTTCACCAGGCCCCGTCCACCATGATCTTCACATACTGTGGACACAAGTGACCCAGTCGTTCGTGCCAGCGCTGCAAGTCTGCGGCGCCATCCGCAGCAGTAACGTTCGCCCTTGGGGCGGCTGCTGTTGAAGTTCCGTGTTGTGCTCGCTCTGGCTCAGTATCGCTTGGCAAGAACGAGTTGTGAGCAGCGAACGTGTACAAGCCGTACATGTCTCTCTCCACGCCGAGCAACTTCTTGTCGTCCTTCCCGAGATCTCGTACACGTTTTCGCCGCTGCGGCCGTGGTACTCGACAGCATATCCTTGGTCTTCAGCTTGCGAATGCGACAAGAGGTTCTTGCTGCCAGGAATGAAATAGACGTCCTCGAGCCGGAGAACAACACCATCCTCGCCGCTTTCACCACAATGTCAGCAGTACCTTTGCCGAGTGGATCTGCGGCGAAATTTTTCTTGAACCCACGAAGCGAATCCCCATCCCCATGCTCAAAAGGAGTGAAGCTCGTGAAGTACCGGTGGTCGCAGGCGCCATGAACGTTGACTGCGTTATCGAAGCACCATTCCCAAGTGCTGTAGCTCGCAGCATCTTGGGGGCTGTCGACCTTCACCGAGAGGTCCTCGCCCAGCGAAGGTTGTCGACCCACTGCCTCACCATCACCATCACCATCTGCGCCATGTGCCGCGACATTCTGGTCCTCGTCACACGCAGAAGCGCCTTGGTCCCCAGCCTCTTCAGCCATTCCATCGTTCTCCGAGTGGTCCTGGCGTCGAGTGTACGCGGCCTGCTTCTTGGCTTGCGGGTTCTGCTGGCTGGTGGTCTTCTTGAGGCAGACCTTCAGCATGTGCCCGGCCTTGTGGCAGTTGAAACAGTTGCCCTGCTGCTGGTCCGCCTTCTTTGCGGCGATTGCTGCTGCTTTCTCAGGGGTCACAGCCTTGCTTCCGCCATTTTGCCCCGAGTGTTGCTGGGGTTTCTGCTTCTGCCCTTGCTGCTGCGTCTGGAGCTGTGCGCTGCCACTGATCTGCGACAGTTCTCGATTGCACATATTGTAGCTGTCCATGCGGATGATTTGGTCCTTGAGCTTCTCCGGCGTGTCGATTTCCGAGGCTCCGGTTTCCACCATGCCGCGCAGATGGTCGAAGCGAGGGTTCGGAAGCAGCGACCTCATCAACATGTTGATGAAGATGGCGTCGCGCTCGTCCGCGTTCAACGCTGCCAGTTGTGCGCGCATCATGAACATGCTGTCCACGTGCTGCGCTACATCCCAGTTGGGTCTGCACTTTGTAGCTTGCAGCTTGTTGAAGAGGATTATCTCCTGGTTGGTGAGGGTGGCGGCGTTCTGCTTGCCCTCGTACAACTCCGCCAGGTACTTCCACATGTCCGTCCCCGTCTTCTTGACCATCACTCTCTGACCCAGCTCCATCGAGAGCGACGCCATGATGATCTGCTTCACCTTGGCCTGCGCCTCAGTGAACTTCTTCTCTTCGGCACTTGCACTAGCAGCGAGCTTCTCGTCGCCATTCGCGTATTCGAGGACTCCTTTCTCTTCCAGCGCAATCTCCATCATGTTATTGTAGTACACCCACGACTGGCCGTGCCAGCCCACGGGGCGACCGTTCTTGTTGCGTTCGACCTTATTGGCCATCTTGGATCTCTCTAGCACGTTGCGCCGGCCTTGGTGCGAACTTGCTGTCGACTTTACGTCAACCTTGGGCTCACTAACCCTGTTGTGATTCGGGTCTGCAGCTAGACTATGTAAGCTAACGACAGGAACAACACTAAAAGAAAATGATGTGTCCTATTCCTACTTAGCTCCTTGTCTGCTCTTCTTCCGAGTGCTGATCCTTATGCGCCAAAATCGAGACTGAGAGCCCCTACAACATGCAAAGAGAGCGGTTCACGTCAGTTGGTGCTCAGCAGCACTTTGTTCTCCAGGATTCTCGAGCCGTGTCCCTCTCTGGGAGGCTGCGGTGCATTTTCGCTCCAGCTTGAAGTTGGAAACCGGAGGCAAATCACAACATAGAATTCACAGCATTGCTTGAATTCACGAGTTTTTGTGGCGCGATACGGTTCTGCGCAGAAAATGTGTCGTTCTCGACATACCTTGGACGATCGTGTTCAGCTCCCCCTCCTCATAATAAAGCCCAGGTTGATTTCGCGAAGATGAGAATATCAAATGTCATCATCAGCGGGTGTGAATGCGTCATTGCTTGTGCTAGAACATCGAGGCCGTCAATGAGACCCTATACGAACGTGATGAGCATCTTGAAGTGTCCAGAAGACAGGCTTGTCTCGAATGGATCGGAAGGGCCTTGCTGGCAGCAAGTTACTGCTGGGCCTGACGGCAATGATAAAGTCTCTATCGTGCCGTAATGACGTCCATGCGTGACAGGTTTGTGGGGCTAAACTTCGAAGGCTATCGTGCTGACCTTTTGTACCCACCGCCGGGGATGAGTAGCATTGGCTGAAAACGTAGTAGTTATTATATTACAGTTACTCCTACTACTTTTGGCATAGTCGTACTGTTTTCCGTAGTTGACGTATTAGTACAGCTCCAATCTCAAGTACCCGTAGCAGTACTATATTCATACTACTTTCCATGTGTCCAACTTTTGATTCACGTGCCAACCAATTATTCGGAGCTCAGTGAGCGAGACCCTGGCAGTGAAGCAAACGCTAAGGCACTCGCACCAAACACGAGTTATTCGAGCTACCGAAATGCAGCTCACTATTCGATCTAACTCGCTTCCATTCGACCTGCCACCTAAGATTGTTTGCCACGCATCCCAAATGATGCCATGTTCTGCTGAAGGTGCACGCTGCCTTCGGATGTGCTGATTCCGCCCTTGCTCGTTTTGCAAGTGTCCGGTTCACGTCTGAAGTGTTTGAATTGATGAGCGCGGATTTGATGCCCTCCCGGTCGCTGATGCCATACACCGCGCTGTAAAAGTGAGCCACTTTCTATGAAAGTGGCTCGAGCTGAGGTGAATCGAGCAGAACTTGCGGATATACTACAATCCGGTGGGGAGTACGAGGCCTTGAAGAAGCAAATGTGCTACCGTTAGCCGGGACTTTTATGAAGAGTTCAGTCGCGTCGACATCTTGCGGTGGTTCAAGGAGGTTGGGGAGAACGGGTTTCCCGCCATTGGCATGCTGGCAAACATTTGGCTCGGAAAACTGACATCTTCCGCATACCTAGAGCGCGTGTTCTAGACAGGATTGTTAGTCATGTCCCGTGTTAGCAGCGGATCCATGAGTCATGGGTCCGCAGCGAACACAAGGTACACCAAACTTGCCGAAAAGCTGTTGTTGCTATGACGGAACCGATACTTGATGCGAGTAAGTAGTAGCACGGCATGGAAAATAGTAGTGATCTATGTACAACTACATATGCTTTTAGAACTAGTATGGCAGCATCCTCATGTCGGCAAGTCGCCTCGGTTGCTAAGGGGGCAAGCCTGAAATATATATTTGTCAAAATATTTTCTGCACCGCCCCCTGAAACGTCATATTATATTCTAGTGGATAGGTTGAACTTCATTCAGCCGGATCAAAGGAAGCATTCGCATTTTGCCTGCGTTGCGCCAACTGCCGCGTCAAGCACACAGAGAGGTAAGCGCTGCGCACACGCTAGCTTGCTACCTATACACCGCGTGTTAACGCTGATCTATGCTCTGGCTGCTGTTTTGCGGGCGTAGACCAACGCCATGCCGAAGGAGCGTGCCGGTCGCGAGAAGCAGCCGCGTGGGAAGCTTCAGTGTCAGTATCCTGGTTGGTGCAGCAATGAGCGGGCGTTTAAACCCAACGAAGAACGCCATTGGCTGTGTGGAAGCCATCGTGATCATCAGAACGCGCTCCAACGCGAGAGCGCTACAAGAAAGTCAAGAAGTCGACCAAGCAACAATCGTCGCAGACTCCTAAGAAGAAAACAGCACACAAGTTGCGGCCGGCAACTTCGAAGCGTTCGCAGAACAAGGAACGGGGTGTTGCTGTTGTTGCGAGTGGCGATGATTGTAACGGGACGATCTCCCGTTACAAAAGTAGGTAGAAGTCACAGTCCAAATATGCAGTGACTTGGCACTCTGTCATTGGACAGATGTCGCCCTTCAGTATGCATATTAGCCAGTTAGCGTGCAGCACCTCAACCGGTGGCAAGCAGCTAAACTCGGCTGAGTACGGTTTTTGCGACCGTACTTTTGAGGCGAGGCGTGTGAACGCCTTTCTCGTCCAGGGTGTACAGTCGTGCCGACAGACGAAACGAGCTTCGAGAACTCGGACGACCCGGACTATTCGGGGAATACCCGTTCCTTTTGGGAAGGAGAGTCCGGATGCCGGGGTCAGAATCCCGGATGCGAACAACTGGTGTCTGCCCGAGAATTGGCGTGTGACCTTGAAGTAATCCCTAACGGTGTCGTTTATCTTCGACGGACCGGGCTTTGACCTTTGGGATGTTCTTCGATCAGGATACGTAGATATGTAGAGAGACTACCAGACTCTAACAGGCCGGAGTGTCTTGGCTGGGAGTGGGGTCACGAACAAAGACCTTCTCCAAAATAACCAATATCAATACAGAAACAGCAACAGAGTTTGTTATACACTCACAATATACAGCCTGTCCGAATGAGTTACAGTCCCGAATACAGGTAAATTCGGGATGCCTCCGCGCACCACTCCCGGATGGGAGAAATATACAAGTTCCTTCGAACCACACAGCAATCTACTATCAAAATCCAAAGGGGATTGCTATAACCTCCCGAATCGCAGGTGAATATGAAATGAAAGCAGTCGCAAAGCAACCACAGTCAACTGACAAATGAAATAGGCGGATCAGTCCAGGGGGTACGAGCCCTGGTCACCACCTAAATGGACTTCAACTTAGATGAGAGTCTTCGCACGGGTCCCTCGTTCTCCGTGGGTCTTAGTCGTCCGATACGCCAGCGCTCCCGGGTCGCAGCCTCGTAGTAGTCGCTATCGGTCGCAGCGGTCTTCCTCAACGCAGTACGCTCAAAGCAAGGGGGCGACAAGGCACCACTTCTCACTTACAACGCAAAACAAACTCTGTTTTCTTCTTATCACTATCTTCTTCTGTCTGACTTGGTCTCCTGGATTCTTGGCGGTCTCCTCCGTCGTGTCCGCGCACTTGCATTCTGGATGACTTAGTCTTTGTATGGGTGGGTTGCACGTCGAACGTCACGTCGGGCTCTGGAGCAGAACACACATCACATGTTGACGGCAATATCTTTGGGGTCCCTTCGACTCACTTGGAGTTTATATCGGGATCTGCTGCACAGTCCATCCCGGAAGTGGGACTGTCGTTGCGTGTCTTCGGACACGCCTTGAAACTGGCCACCTGGCCGGCTGATCAGGCGACGTGTCACTCGCTGATTGGCTGAAGTCCACCCAGCTTCAACTTCATCCGGGAAGTCAGTCCATCCGGGCGGTCACTTGATCATCCGGAATGTCACGTTATTCCGGGGTGTCCTCGTCGCTCCGGGACCGTTGTCTTCGACTTGAACTGTGCGAGCTCTGCGAGCTCGGTTCTCCACTCGTCTTCATCATTTTGGGGCCAGGGGCTCCTGCCGTTGCGGTTCTCCATCACTCGCCTCTCTCTCCAAGTCCACTATTACACGGCCACTCCAAACTTGCGATCGGTCTTGTTCGTTCGGGAGGTATGCTCTCGCTCTTGAGGCTATACGGGTCCAGAAGGCTTAATCCGGGCTGGCGACCCAAAGGAGTCAGTTCTCGGGGTGTCTCACATGATCGCATCCCAAACCACCGCCTCTCTCACTTGATTTACGGGTGTAGATTGGACGGCGCAGCCGTGAACGGGAAACTCCAGATCGCATCGTGTGAGTTGGCCTTGCTTGCCATTTCTGGCAAAACTTGAAGCATAATGGGGCTCGGTGTACTCGCGCAGCCCGCTCCAGCACATCCACATGTATTCAGGGATGCTTGCTGAGGCGGGTGAAACTGAGCGTGGCCTCCAAAGGCAATAGGCGTGGCGTGGAGGAAGACGTAGACAACTTGGGGAGGCTGCGCGGGTGTCGTGGCTGTCGTTCTTGCGCACGTATGCGCGGGACCGTGGCTCGGCTTAGGAACGTTGGAAGCACGCACGCTGTCTTCGCCCAGCGTAGGCAGAGGCTCCTCCGCCCTGGGATCGGAAGTTGCTCCAGTAGACCGGGATACAGGAGTTGGTGACGTCTTTGTCACGGCGGCTGCCGTCTGCTCTGCTCCGACGTTCAGCGGGTGGTCATTTTCAGCTTCCCAGCGGCGTTCGTCATTCCGGTGAAGCTCTCGAGCATTTGCGTCGCGTAGAAGCTCGACATCATTGTAACGGGGCCAAAGGCTACGATACGTAAGCTTTCGCTGTTGTTTCGAGGAAGCAATGTCTTGGGCGTAACATAATCATGAATTATAAGCAAAATTGACTCTGGGTGATATTAAAGTACGGTCGCAAAAACCGTACTCAGCCGAGCTTAGCTGCTAGCCACCGGTTGAGGAGCTGCACGCTAACTGGCCAATATGCATACTAAAGGGCGACTTCTGTCCAATGACAGAGTGCCAAGTCACAGCCTATTTGGACTGTGACTTCTACCTACTTTTGTAACGGGAAGTCGTCCCGTTACATCACCCCCGCTTGAGGTAGTAGACACCCGTCGGCTAAAGAGAACACGCAAAGGAAAAGAAAGACAAGATGAGGCTACGACTACAGATCCCGGGACGAGACGACGGAGACACGGAGGCAGTGATGGCAGAACGTCGGCACCAACGACTTCTCGAACGTGCGCCCGCGCACGTTCTCACAGCGACGAGAGCCTTCGACGCGAGCGAGGACTCACAACGCAATCGGCCTCGCGACGCACAAGCAACGAAGATGGCGACGGAGAGGAACACGACAAGCGCCCGCGAGGGCATCCAGACCGAGTTGGCGCGCTGGGAGCTCTACGACATCAGCGGCGCGGTGAACCCCGCGCCAGAGCAGGAGATGCGCGAGCAGTTTCGCCGCTTCCGCGCCTCGCGCGGCAAGCCTGTCGAAGGAGCCCGCGAAGACTCGCTGCGGCTGTCGTGGAACGCCTTCATCCGCCGCTGGAACGTCGAGCCGGACTTCGCCGCAGTCTTGAGACAGCGCGAGTCAGCGCGCAGTCGATATGGTCTGGGCACACTGCGCCAGGACCTTCACAACACGTGCTGGGACGAAGACCGGTACTGCTTCGTGAACATGATGGAGAAGTGCCCGCACTGTTGGCCGGGCACGCGGCGTCCGTCGGCTGAAGATTGGAGAGATGATGTCGCAGTTGCTCTTCTTGGAGACGAGATCAGTCCTCTCATCGGCTGGTACGAGCGTGCGCTCGACCAAGCTAGGCGTGCAGGTGATGAACCCGCGCCTGCGCGTGCGGCGGATCCGATCGAAGCGCCGCGGGAGTGGATGACGCTGCGTGCGCCGGAGCCTGAGCAAGCGCAGCCTCGTATGCAGCCACGATATCCGGAACGTCAAGCTGCAGGTTGGTCCGAGGCTTCCATGTATCATCACTGGGAGCGAAGCCAAGCCAGCGGACGCGATACTCTCGGGAATTCGGAGTGGTACTGGCGCGGTGATGAGCGCCGCGCCTACTCGGAGTGGGATCGCAGTGCTCCACGAGATGATCCACGATCCAGCGCTGCGTTCCAGCGCTATCCGTCAGCGGCGGAGGGCCGTCGCGTTGAAAGCCGCTCGTCGTGGGAGCCGCGCCGTCGTCATGCTGACGACTATTCGTCATGGGAGCCGCGCCATGACGCTCGGGGAGCTGGTGCTGACCGGAAGATGCCAGCGCCGACGCCGGTGGCCGATCCGCAGACGCCGCCGCGTGCTCAAGGTTGTCAGGATCCGAATATCGGACCGACGCAGACGCCTCCGCGTGCTGCTGTGGCGAACGAGGCGCCGGACAATCTCGGGCGCCTGACTCTTCTGACGACCGAGGTTGACAACGCGAAGGATCGCGCTCTGGATGCCGAGCAGGAGGCTGAACGCCTTCGAGATGAAGTCGTGCGACAGGAGCAGCGACTGCTGAAGATTGAGCAGTCGCACGACGCGTACAAGCGTCAGTTCGTCGCGATGCGCAAGGCCGTGGGCTGGGAGCCGGAGCAGCCGGCGCCGAAGAAAGCGCGAACGGCGTCGCGCTATGAGCCGAGGTCGACGCAGGATGAGCCGGACGAGCAGGAAGAGAAGGCTCCCGCTCCGTCGCAGTCGGACGCTGCGACTCCTCGTTCGGGATCGTCGCCGGGTGGTACCGCTTAAGCCGGCCGACGTAGAACGTAGGGTGGAGTCGCATAGCCGTGGGTATGTCGAGCGTGTAAGCGTCGCCGCTCTCGGCGACGATTTTGAACGGACCAATGTAGCGCGGGAGCAGCTTGTTTGCTCCCAAGTTCGTCACGGCGTGTGCTGTAATGCCCGTGACCGAGAGTAATACACGCTCGCCAACCTTGAACGTTTCCATGTTCTTTCGGCCGCGCTTGTCCGCGTTCTCCTTCTGCTTGTCGACCGCCATGGCGATGGCGTCGCGCACGTAGCGGACGACCGACTGCCGCCGCAGTACGAAGTTCGGGAACGCAGCGGGTTCGTCCGCTGCTGACAGCTCGTTGGGCTCGAAGTTCGCCACTGGAGAAGCCGAGCCAGTCACTGGGTCTTGCGGCACGGGGAATGACGTCGCCCGTTACATAAGTCGCCTTGGATGCGCTGTAGCTCGTCGAATCCAAACTTGTGCTTCTCGGAAGTATTTATTTATGTTCCGTGGCGATCTGTGGACGATTTGCCTTCCACTGATGAAGAATGCATATCCCGCTTTCTTGTAGTTCAAGAGCAAGAGCTAGATGGAGAGTTGCAACAAGAGTCGAATGGGACCCCGCCTATGGCGGCGTCGAAGGAGGCCTTCGGTTCAAGTGGCTTCGGTTCAAGTGAGGACCAAGCATCAACGCGCTGACTCATCCTTCAGGTCCGACTGATATCTCAGGTCCGACTGACATCTCAGGGTCAGAAGCTCCATCGGGTTCGTCACTCCCCCACCAGACTGAGAATCACGCGCTGCTGTGGGTGCTGCCACAGCCAGGGAAGCCGGAACGCGCGGATGTCGCGCGTTGTTGACGAAGAACGGCGTCAACCCAGTGGACGCGTGCACTGAATTGTTCAGTGCGAACTCGACCATGGGCAGAAACTCGCTCCATGATGGGTACGACGTGGCGTAGCTGCGGAGACCGTCTTCGACCACGCGATTCGCGCGTTCTGTCTGTCCGTCGGTCTTTGGGTGGGCGGCTGTGGACATACGCAGCCGCGTGCCGAGTAGCTGGAATAGACGAGTCCAGAAGGACGAAGTGAAGCGCGGGTCGCGATCCGACACGATGTCGGATGGTAATTCATGATGTCGAAAGACGACGTCGACGAAGATCGCGGCGGACTCTTCCGCCGTCACAGTTGCAGTGACCGGAGCAAGATGCACCATCTCGCTGAAGCGGTCGACGAACACAAGAACGCCCGTGCGATTGCGGGCGTCGGCTGGCAGCCCGAAGATGAAGTCCATGCTGACGGAAGACCACGCGTCAGCAGCCACAGGAAGGGGTCGCAGGGGAGTCTGCGACGAGGGTGCCGGCTTCACGCGCTGGCACGCCTCGCAGGAACGGACCCACTTGCGGACCCACTTGTACATGTGAGGCCAGTACAAGTCGCGCGACAGCGCGACGTAGGTCTTCTCGCGGCCGAGGTGGCCGCCGCTTGGGCTGTCATGATACTCGTGGAGGAGCTGCGCGCGTACGTCGTCGTCGCATGGCACGACGACTCTTGGAGCGTCTTCGCGATCGACGCTGTAAGACAGCACCTCACCGTCGAGGCTGTAGCGTGCGATAGACGCGCGCATCGGAGCTGTCAGACGACGCAGCGCCTTATCGGACGGGTCGCGGAGATAGTTGATGACGCCGGAGTAAAACGCGTCCGCGTCGTACGCGGCAGCAATCTGCTGTCGTAATGAACCGACAGCGCGCACCGAAATCGTGTTGACGCCCGACGCAACACAGACTGCGCAATCTTCGTCATCACCAACGTCAACCACCGGAAACGACCCCGAACGCGGGTCGTAGTCAGGCCGGCGCGAAAGCGCGTCGGCGAGAATGTTCGACTTGCCAGGCTTGTAATGTACGACGAAGTTGTACTCGGCGAAGAACGATAGCCACCGCGCCATGCGTTGTGACAGATGCGGGCTCTTCGTGGCCGTCCGCAGCGAGGCATGATCAGTATACAGAGCGAACGTATGTTCGCTCAGGAGATAGACACGGAACTTGATCAAGGCATAGCGCATGGCTAGCAACTCCTTGTCATGGACCGGGTAATTCCGCTCCGCAGGCTTCAGCTGTCGTGACTGGAAACTCACGACGCGTTCGCGACCTTCGTCGTCGAACTGCATGAGCGCGCAGCCGATGGCGAAGTCGCTCGCATCGCACACGACGTGGAAAGCCTTGTCGTGGTTCGGGAGCGCCAATACTGGCGCTGAAGCCATGCTCTTCTTGACGGCGTCGAACGCCGTCTGTTCCACCGAAGTCCAGGACCACTCAGCGTCCTTCGTGAGCAGCTGAGAGAGAGGTCGCCCTATCGCCGCGAAGTTCTTCGTGTACTTGTGCAGATAGTTGGCAAGCCCGAGCCATTGTCGGACTTCCTTGACGTTTCTGGGTATCGGCCAGGAACAGATCGACGAGATCTTTTCGGGATCAGCACGGACACCAGCCTTGCTGACGTAGCAGCCAAGCACCGGAATCTCGGGTGCGACGAACACACACTTGCGCAGGTTCGCGTACAACTTGTTCGTACGCATTGTCTCGAAGACAAGTCGTAGTTGGCCCAGATGAACGTCGATGGCAGAGCGTCCTGGCTCTGCCTTGCTGTGCACGAAGATGTCGTCGAAGTAGCTTGGAGCGAAGTCTCGAAGCGGCCGGAGTACCTGCGACACCATTCGGTTGAAGGTGGCAGGGGCGTTCTTCAGCCCTTGCGGCATGACTAGCCATTCCCATAGCATGCCGCTTGGCGTGCTCACCGCTGTGAGAGGCACGTCGCTCTCACGCATGAGGATCTGGTAGAAGCCATCGGTCAGGTCGATGGCGCTGTAGACCTCACTGCCTGCCATCGAGTCGAGGATGATGTCCTTGCGTGCGATCGGGGTCTGGGCTGGAATCGTCGCGTCGTTCAGCTTGTTGAAGGCGTGGACAATCCGCCACCCCCCCTGTGGCCTTCTTCACGCAGAAGGTCGGACTCGAGTGCGGGGAGATGCTCTCCCGCACGTGTCCAGCTTGACGTCGGCCTTCGAAGAAGTCATCAATAGCCTGGACCTGATCCCGAGGAGTGGCCACTGCCGCGTCACGCAGTACTTCGCGCCCGGCACGAGGTCGATCTTGTGCTTCACGCCTCGATCAGCGGGAAGCGTTGCCGGGATCTTGTCCGGAAACACGTCCTCGTACTCGCGAGCCAGCGAGTACACGGGATTGCACGAGGCCAGCAGCGCCTCCCAGGACTGGGATGCAAAGCGCTCTGCGCGTGCTGACTTGGGTTCAGCACCTTCAGGACGCTCATGCTTGCCCGGCGTATCGCTGACAGAAGAAGCGACGGCGTTGACCGTGACGTCAGGTGGCGCGTCGGCAGAAAGGTCCTCGGCCGTGAGAACGCAGACCTGCTCGATCTCACCGCGCTTGAGGTCCTTCAGGAACCGCTTCCAGGACATGCTTGGGAGCTTGGTAAGCGCCGCTGCAGCCTTGGGAGGGTTAGCGACGCGGAGCTGACGCTGGTGGTACTCGGTGCCCGAGTGCTCAATGACGTTGATCACCTCACCGTCGGACTCATCATCTTCGCTGTCCGAAGCATGGTTGGAGCGGGGACCAAGGCGGCCGCGCCAGTTCTTCTGCTTGCGCCGCTTCGGCGTCGCCTGTCGTGGGGGCCGCTGCTCGACCGCCGCGTTCACATGCGGGAGCCCCTGCTCGACCGCAATACACTCGTGCGAGAGCCCCTGCTCGATCGCGTTGTTCTCGTGCGGGAGCCGCTGCTCTTCCGCTATTCTCGGGTCCAGCTGCTTCTGCAGGCTGGAGTCGGCACACGTGACGCTGTTACACGCCGCACACGAAGGGCCATCGCTCTCTTCGTGCGCCGCGAGTGTCATGGAGTCGGGATCCATGACGGTCACGTGCGGCCAAGGGTTGTTGTTGGTTGACGACTGGAGGAATGCAAGCACCCCATCGACGTCGATGTCGCGAGGGCGGACCGTGCGGTTCAGCCAGTCGACGTTCGGCTGATGCCGTGACAACCACGGCATCCCGATGACGCAGTCGAAGGATCCGCTCAAGTCGATCACGAGGAAGTCGTCATCCCCGTAGAAGTCGTCGAAGGAGTACGCGAACTTGACGCTGCGTCGCGGCAGCTGCCGCGGCTTGCCGTCAGCGTACTTGACGACCATTGAGCCGGGACCTTCACGGACTCGCAGATCTCTCGGGAGCACCGAAAGACTCTCGGCGCGAACGAAGTTGTTCGTCGCGCCGGAATCCAGCAAGGCGCGGATGGGACGCTGCGCGCCCGACACGTGGAGACTGAGGATGATCAGCCTCTTGCCGCTGCTGGATGTTGTGGCATATAGCTGTGCATGAAGCACAGCGGGGCTGGGAGGAGGTTCCGCCACCAAGGAACTCAGATCCTCCGTCTGCCCAGTAGGGCGCCCCGCGCCTACTGGTCGTCTCCGTTTTTTTACTGTCCGGAGGAGACAGAGCCGTCGATGGCATCGACGGCGGCGAGCATGGGAGCCGGCGCGCGGCAGACCGCCGCGCGATGACCAGGCTTGCGGCAACGGAAGCAGAGCATCGCTCGTTGTCCACTGGAAGTGCCTCGGCCGTGGCTCTGGGACGGGTCGTAGCGACGCGTCGGGTTTGACTCGATCGCGTCGATCTCCATCGGCACTGCTTCGTTGATGTCCGGTGCTCTCATTAACGGGAACGCGCGGGAGGCCGTGACGCTATAGTCTTCACGGACCGCCGTAGCAAAGGCCTCTTCCAGCGTCGCGGCGGGCTTCCGCGTCAGATAGAAACGCTGGTAGCCAGCGTTCATTCCGGTCACAAAGACACGAACTTGGGTCGTCATGTCGATCGGGTTTTCGACGATGCACGACACCAAGTGGCGGGCATGCTGGATGTAGTCTCTCATCGACAGCTTGCCCTGCCTCAGGTTCAGGAAGGCCGTCCGCTGTTGGACCTCGTCTTGAGGCGGCTCGAACGCGAGCAGCAGGTCGTCCTTAACCTCGTCCATCGTCATGAAGCATGACGGATCAGCGACACGGCGGCCGAGTGCCCATTCTTTGGCCTTGCCTGTCAACTTGGACATCAGGGAGTTCGTCCGGGCGAACTCGGTCGTGAGCTGTCGCGCCGCGACAGCCATGTCGATCTCGCAGAACCAGCGGTTCAGCGCCATCCGGTTGGCGCCTTCGCCGTTGTAGCTTGCGACATCGAGCTTGACGATGTCGGCCTTGTTCATGTTGGGCTGCGCGGGAGTCAGCAAGCTCGCGCGCCATCAACTCTTGAGCTGCAAGGCGATGTTGTTGTTCCGTCCCCGTGGACAGCAGTGCGGTGATCACTGCTTCGCCGGAGACTTGTGAGAGGCGGTGAAGCCCCTCCCACTCGAATTGGGTCAGGCGGGGGAACCGCTCGTGTTCCAGTCGCGCACCCGATGTAACGGGACGATATCCCGTTACAAAAGTAGGTAGAAGTTACGGTCCAAACAGGCGGTGACTTGGCACTCTGTCATTGGACAGAAGTCGCCCTTTAGTATGCATATTAGCCAGTTAGCGTGCAGCACCTCAACCGGTGGCCAGCAGCTAAGCTCGGCTGAGTACGGTTTTTGCGACCGTACGCTAATATCACCCGGAGTCAATTTTGCTTATAATTCCACGTGTCTTGGCCTAACGCCCAAGACATTGCTTCCTCAAAACAACAGAGAAAGCTTACGTATCGGTAGCCTTTGGCCATGTTACACCTGGTAGCACTTCGTAGTCCTTCCAACGACCACGAACGATGAGCGCGTCAACAATCGAAGGGATCTCGGGTGCGCGACTGGAACACGAGCGGTTCCCCCGCCTGACCCAATTCGAGTGGGAGGGGCTTCACCGCCTCTCACAAGTCTCCGGCGAAGCAGTGATCACCGCACTGCTGTCCACGGGGACGGAACAACAACATCGCCTTGCAGCTCAAGAGTTGATGGCGCGCGAGCTTGCTGACTCCCGCGCAGCCCAACATGAACAAGGCCGACATCGTCAAGCTCGATGTCGCAAGCTACAACGGCGAAGGCGCCAACCGGATGGCGCTGAACCGCTGGTTCTGCGAGATCGACATGGCTGTCGCGGCGCGACAGCTCACGACCGAGTTCGCCCGGACGAACTTCCTGATGTCCAAGTTGACAGGCAAGGCCAAAGAATGGGCACTCGGCCGCCGTGTCGCTGATCCGTCATGCTTCATGACGATGGACGAGGTTAAGGACGACCTGCTGCTCGCGTTCGAGCCGCCTCAAGACGAGGTCCAACAGCGGACGGCCTTCCTGAACCTGAGGCAGGGCAAGCTGTCGATGAGAGACTACATCCAGCATGCCCGCCACTTGGTGTCGTGCATCGTCGAAAACCCGATCGACATGACGACCCAAGTTCGTGTCTTTGTGACCGGAATGAACGCTGGCTACCAGCGTTTCTATCTGACGCGGAAGCCCGCCGCGACGCTGGAAGAGGCCTTTGCTACGGCGGTCCGTGAAGACTATAGCGTCACGGCCTCCCGCGCGTTCCCGTTAATGAGAGCACCGGACATCAACGAAGCAGTGCCGATGGAGATCGACGCGATCGAGTCAAACCCGACGCGTCGCTACGACCCGTCCCAGAGCCACGGCCGAGGCACTTCCAGTGGACAACGAGCGATGCTCTGCTTCCGTTGCCGCAAGCCTGGTCATCGCGCGGCGGTCTGCCGCGCGCCGGCTCCCATGCTCGCCGCCGTCGATGCCATCGACGGCTCTGTCTCCTCCGGACAGTAAAAAAACGGAGACGACCAGTAGGCGCGGGGCGCCCTACTGGGCAGACGGAGGATCTGAGTTCCTTGGTGGCGGAACCTCCTCCCAGCCCCGCTGTGCTTCATGCACAGCTATATGCCACCACATCCAGCAGCGGCAAGAGGCTGATCATCCTCAGTCTCCACGTGTCGGGCGCGCAGCGTCCCATCCGCGCCCTGCTGGATTCCGGCGCGACGAACAACTTCGTTCGCGCCGAGAGTCTTTCGGTGCTCCCGAGAGATCTGCGAGTCCGTGAAGGTCCCGGCTCAATGGTCGTCAAGTACGCTGACGGCAAGCCGCGGCAGCTGCCGCGACGCAGCGTCAAGTTCGCGTACTCCTTCGACGACTTCTACGGGGATGACGACTTCCTCGTGATCGACTTGAGCGGATCCTTCGACTGCGTCATCGGGATGCCGTGGTTGTCACGGCATCAGCCGAACGTCGACTGGCTGAACCGCACGGTCCGCCCTCGCGACATCGACGTCGATGGGGTGCTTGCATTCCTCCAGTCGTCAACCAACAACAACCCTTGGCCGCACGTGACCGTCATGGATCCCGACTCCATGACACTCGCGGCGCACGAAGAGAGCGATGGCCCTTCGTGTGCGGCGTGTAACAGCGTCACGTGTGCCGACTCCAGCCTGCAGAAGCAGCTGGACCCGAGAATAGCGGAAGAGCAGCGGCTCCCGCACGAGAACAACGCGATCGAGCAGGGGCTCTCGCACGAGTGTATTGCGGTCGAGCAGGGGCTCCCGCATGTGAACGCGGCGGTCGAGCAGCGGCCCCCACGACAGGCGACGCCGAAGCGGCGCAAGCAGAAGAACTGGCGCGGCCGCCTTGGTCCCCGCTCCAACCATGCTTCGGACAGCGAAGATGATGAGTCCGACGGTGAGGTGATCAACGTCATTGAGCACTCGGGCACCGAGTACCACCAGCGTCAGCTCCGCGTCGCTAACCCTCCCAAGGCTGCAGCGGCGCTTACCAAGCTCCCAAGCATGTCCTGGAAGCGGTTCCTGAAGGACCTCAAGCGCGGTGAGATCGAGCAGGTCTGCGTTCTCACGGCCGAGGACCTTTCTGCCGACGCGCCACCTGACGTCACGGTCAACGCCGTCGCTTCTTCTGTCAGCGATACGCCGGGCAAGCATGAGCGTCCTGAAGGTGCTGAACCCAAGTCAGCACGCGCAGAGCGCTTTGCATCCCAGTCCTGGGAGGCGCTGCTGGCCTCGTGCAATCCCGTGTACTCGCTGGCTCGCGAGTACGAGGACGTGTTTCCGGACAAGATCCCGGCAACGCTTCCCGCTGATCGAGGCGTGAAGCACAAGATCGACCTCGTGCCGGGCGCGAAGTACTGCGTGACGCGGCAGTGGCCACTCCTCGGGATCAGGTCCAGGCTATTGATGACTTCTTCGAAGGCCGACGTCAAGCTGGACACGTGCGGGAGAGCATCTCCCCGCACTCGAGTCCGACCTTCTGCGTGAAGAAGGCCACAGGGGGGTGGCGGATTGTCCACGCCTTCAACAAGCTGAACGACGCGACGATTCCAGCCCAGACCCCGATCGCACGCAAGGACATCATCCTCGACTCGATGGCAGGCAGTGAGGTCTACAGCGCCATCGACCTGACCGATGGCTTCTACCAGATCCTCATGCGTGAGAGCGACGTGCCTCTCACAGCGGTGAGCACGCCAAGCGGCATGCTATGGGAATGGCTAGTCATGCCGCAAGGGCTGAAGAACGCCCCTGCCACCTTCAACCGAATGGTGTCGCAGGTACTCCGGCCGCTTCGAGACTTCGCTCCAAGCTACTTCGACGACATCTTCGTGCACAGCAAGGCAGAGCCAGGACGCTCTGCCATCGACGTTCATCTGGGCCAACTACGACTTGTCTTCGAGACAATGCGTACGAACAAGTTGTACGCGAACCTGCGCAAGTGTGTGTTCGTCGCACCCGAGATTCCGGTGCTTGGCTGCTACGTCAGCAAGGCTGGTGTCCGTGCTGATCCCGAAAAGATCTCGTCGATCTGTTCCTGGCCGATACCCAGAAACGTCAAGGAAGTCCGACAATGGCTCGGGCTTGCCAACTATCTGCACAAGTACACGAAGAACTTCGCGGCGATAGGGCGACCTCTCTCTCAGCTGCTCACGAAGGACGCTGAGTGGTCCTGGACTTCGGTGGAACAGACGGCGTTCGACGCCGTCAAGAAGAGCATGGCTTCAGCGCCAGTATTGGCGCTCCCGAACCACGACAAGGCTTTCCACGTCGTGTGCGATGCGAGCGACTTCGCCATCGGCTGCGCGCTCATGCAGTTCGACGACGAAGGTCGCGAACGCGTCGTGAGTTTCCAGTCACGACAGCTGAAGCCTGCGGAGCGGAATTACCCGGTCCATGACAAGGAGTTGCTAGCCATGCGCTATGCCTTGATCAAGTTCCGTGTCTATCTCCTGAGCGAACATACGTTCGCTCTGTATACTGATCATGCCTCGCTGCGGACGGCCACGAAGAGCCCGCATCTGTCACAACGCATGGCGCGGTGGCTATCGTTCTTCGCCGAGTACAACTTCGTCGTACATTACAAGCCTGGCAAGTCGAACATTCTCGCCGACGCGCTTTCGCGCCGGCCTGACTACGACCCGCGTTCGGGGTCGTTTCCGGTGGTTGACGTTGGTGATGACGAAGATTGCGCAGTCTGTGTTGCGTCGGGCGTCAACACGATTTCGGTGCGCGCTGTCGGTTCATTACGACAGCAGATTGCTGCCGCGTACGACGCGGACGCGTTTTACTCCGGCGTCATCAACTATCTCCGCGACCCGTCCGATAAGGCGCTGCGTCGTCTGACAGCTCCGATGCGCGCGTCTATCGCACGCTACAGCCTCGACGGTGAGGTGCTGTCTTACAGCGTCGATCGCGAAGACGCTCCAAGAGTCGTCGTGCCATGCGACGACGACGTACGCGCGCAGCTCCTCCACGAGTATCATGACAGCCCAAGCGGCGGCCACCTCGGCCGCGAGAAGACCTACGTCGCGCTGTCGCGCGACTTGTACTGGCCTCACATGTACAAGTGGGTCCGCAAGTGGGTCCGTTCCTGCGAGGCGTGCCAGCGCGTGAAGCCGGCACCCTCGTCGCAGACTCCCCTGCGACCCCTTCCTGTGGCTGCTGACGCGTGGTCTTCCGTCAGCATGGACTTCATCTTCGGGCTGCCAGCCGACGCCCGCAATCGCACGGGCGTTCTTGTGTTCGTCGACCGCTTCAGCGAGATGGTGCATCTTGCTCCGGTCACTGCAACTGTGACGGCGGAAGAGTCCGCCGCGATCTTCGTCGACGTCGTCTTTCGACATCATGAATTACCATCCGACATCGTGTCGGATCGCGACCCGCGCTTCACTTCGTCCTTCTGGACTCGTCTATTCCAGCTACTCGGCACGCGGCTGCGTATGTCCACAGCCGCCCACCCAAAGACCGACGGACAGACAGAACGCGCGAATCGCGTGGTCGAAGACGGTCTCCGCAGCTACGCCATGTCGTACCCATCATGGAGCGAGTTTCTGCCCATGGTCGAGTTCGCACTGAACAATTCAGTGCACGCGTCCACTGGGTTGACGCCGTTCTTCGTCAACAACGCGCGACATCCGCGCGTTCCGGCTTCCCTGGCTGTGGCAGCACCCACAGCAGCGCGTGATTCTCAGTCTGGTGGGGGAGTGACGAACCCGATGGAGCTTCTGACCCTGAGATGTCAGTCGGACCTGAGATATCAGTCGGACCTGAAGGATGAGTCAGCGCGTTGATGCTTGGTCCTCACTTGAACCGAAGCCACTTGAACCGAAGGCCTCCTTCGACGCCGCCATAGGCGGGGTCCCATTCGACTCTTGTTGCAACTCTCCATCTAGCTCTTGCTCTTGAACTACAAGAAAGCGGGATATGCATTCTTCATCAGTGGAAGGCAAATCGTCCACAGATCGCCACGGAACATATATAAATACTTCCGAGAAGCACAAGTTTGGATTCGACGAGCTACAGCGCATCCAAGGCGACTTATGTAACGGGCGACGTCATTCCCCGTGCCGCAAGACCCAGTGACTGGCTCGGCTTCTCCAGTGGCGAACTTCGAGCCCAACGAGCTGTCAGCAGCGGACGAACCCGCTGCGTTCCCGAACTTCGTACTGCGGCGGCAGTCGGTCGTCCGCTACGTGCGCGACGCCTTCGCCATGGCGGTCGACAAGCAGAAGGAGAACGCGGACAAGCGCGGCCGAAAGAACATGGAAACGTTCAAGGTTGGCGAGCGTGTATTACTCTCGGTCACGGGCATTACAGCACACGCCGTGACGAACTTGGGAGCAAACAAGCTGCTCCCGCGCTACATTGGTCCGTTCAAAATCGTCGCCGAGAGCGGCGACGCTTACACGCTCGACATACCCACGGCTATGCGACTCCACCCTACGTTCTACGTCGGCCGGCTTAAGCGGTACCACCCGGCGACGATCCCGAACGAGGAGTCGCAGCGTCCGACTGCGACGGAGCGGGAGCCTTCTCTTCCTGCTCGTCCGGCTCATCCTGCGTCGACCTCGGCTCATAGCGCGACGCCGTTCGCGCTTTCTTCGGCGCCGGCTGCTCCGGCTCCCAGCCCACGGCCTTGCGCATCGCGACGAACTGACGCTTGTACGCGTCGTGCGACTGCTCAATCTTCAGCAGTCGCTGCTCCTGTCGCACGACTTCATCTCGAAGGCGTTCAGCCTCCTGCTCGGCATCCAGAGCGCGATCCTTCGCGTTGTCAACCTCGGTCGTCAGAAGAGTCAGGCGCCCGAGATTGTCCGGCGCCTCGTTCGCCACAGCAGCACGCGGAGGCGTCTGCGTCGGTCCGATATTCGGATCCTGACAACCTTGAGCACGCGGCGGCGTCTGCGGATCGGCCACCGGCGTCGGCGCTGGCATCTTCCGGTCAGCACCAGCTCCCCGAGCGTCATGGCGCGGCTCCCATGACGAATAGTCGTCAGCATGACGACGGCGCGGCTCCCACGACGAGCGGCTTTCAACGCGACGGCCCTCCGCCGCTGACGGATAGCGCTGGAACGCAGCGCTGGATCGTGGATCATCTCGTGGAGCACTGCGATCCCACTCCGAGTAGGCGCGGCGCTCATCACCGCGCCAGTACCACTCCGAATTCCCGAGAGTATCGCGTCCGCTGGCTTGGCTTCGCTCCCAGTGATGATACATGGAAGCCTCGGACCAACCTGCAGCTTGACGTTCCGGATATCGTGGCTGCATACGAGGCTGCGCTTGCTCAGGCTCCGGCGCACGCAGCGTCATCCACTCCCGCGGCGCTTCGATCGGATCCGCCGCACGCGCAGGCGCGGGTTCATCACCTGCACGCCTAGCTTGGTCGAGCGCACGCTCGTACCAGCCGATGAGAGGACTGATCTCGTCTCCAAGAAGAGCAACTGCGACATCATCTCTCCAATCTTCAGCCGACGGACGCCGCGTGCCCGGCCAACAGTGCGGGCACTTCTCCATCATGTTCACGAAGCAGTACCGGTCTTCGTCCCAGCACGTGTTGTGAAGGTCCTGGCGCAGTGTGCCCAGACCATATCGACTGCGCGCTGACTCGCGCTGTCTCAAGACTGCGGCGAAGTCCGGCTCGACGTTCCAGCGGCGGATGAAGGCGTTCCACGACAGCCGCAGCGAGTCTTCGCGGGCTCCTTCGACAGGCTTGCCGCGCGAGGCGCGGAAGCGGCGAAACTGCTCGCGCATCTCCTGCTCTGGCGCGGGGTTCACCGCGCCGCTGATGTCGTAGAGCTCCCAGCGCGCCAACTCGGTCTGGATGCCCTCGCGGGCGCTTGTCGTGTTCCTCTCCGTCGCCATCTTCGTTGCTTGTGCGTCGCGAGGCCGATTGCGTTGTGAGTCCTCGCTCGCGTCGAAGGCTCTCGTCGCTGTGAGAACGTGCGCGGGCGCACGTTCGAGAAGTCGTTGGTGCCGACGTTCTGCCATCACTGCCTCCGTGTCTCCGTCGTCTCGTCCCGGGATCTGTAGTCGTAGCCTCATCTTGTCTTTCTTTTCCTTTCCGTGTTCTCTTTAGCCGACGGGTGTCTACTACCTCAAGCGGGGGTGATGTAACGGGACGACTTCCCGTTACAAAAGTAGGTAGAAGTCACAGTCCAAATAGGCTGTGACTTGGCACTCTGTCATTGGACAGAAGTCGCCCTTTAGTATGCATATTGGCCAGTTAGCGTGCAGCTCCTCAACCGGTGGCTAGCAGCTAAGCTCGGCTGAGTACGGTTTTTGCGACCGTACTTTAATATCACCCAGAGTCAATTTTGCTTATAATTCATGATTATGTTACGCCCAAGACATTGCTTCCTCGAAACAACAGCGAAAGCTTACGTATCGTAGCCTTTGGCCCCGTTACAATGATGTCGAGCTTCTACGCGACGCAAATGCTCGAGAGCTTCACCGGAATGACGAACGCCGCTGGGAAGCTGAAAATGACCACCCGCTGAACGTCGGAGCAGAGCAGACGGCAGCCGCCGTGACAAAGACGTCACCAGCTCCTGTATCCCGGTCTACTGGAGCAACTTCCGATCCCAGGGCGGAGGAGCCTCTGCCTACGCTGGGCGAAGACAGCGTGCGTGCTTCCAACGTTCCTAAGCCGAGCCACGGTCCCGCGCATACGTGCGCAAGAACGACAGCCACGACACCCGCGCAGCCTCCCCAAGTTGTCTACGTCTTCCTCCACGCCACGCCTATTGCCTTTGGAGGCCACGCTCAGTTTCACCCGCCTCAGCAAGCATCCCTGAATACATGTGGATGTGCTGGAGCGGGCTGCGCGAGTACACCGAGCCCCATTATGCTTCAAGTTTTGCCAGAAATGGCAAGCAAGGCCAACTCACACGATGCGATCTGGAGTTTCCCGTTCACGGCTGCGCCGTCCAATCTACACCCGTAAATCAAGTGAGAGAGGCGGTGGTTTGGGATGCGATCATGTGAGACACCCCGAGAACTGACTCCTTTGGGTCGCCAGCCCGGATTAAGCCTTCTGGACCCGTATAGCCTCAAGAGCGAGAGCATACCTCCCGAACGAACAAGACCGATCGCAAGTTTGGAGTGGCCGTGTAATAGTGGACTTGGAGAGAGAGGCGAGTGATGGAGAACCGCAACGGCAGGAGCCCCTGGCCCCAAAATGATGAAGACGAGTGGAGAACCGAGCTCGCAGAGCTCGCACAGTTCAAGTCGAAGACAACGGTCCCGGAGCGACGAGGACACCCCGGAATAACGTGACATTCCGGATGATCAAGTGACCGCCCGGATGGACTGACTTCCCGGATGAAGTTGAAGCTGGGTGGACTTCAGCCAATCAGCGAGTGACACGTCGCCTGATCAGCCGGCCAGGTGGCCAGTTTCAAGGCGTGTCCGAAGACACGCAACGACAGTCCCACTTCCGGGATGGACTGTGCAGCAGATCCCGATATAAACTCCAAGTGAGTCGAAGGGACCCCAAAGATATTGCCGTCAACATGTGATGTGTGTTCTGCTCCAGAGCCCGACGTGACGTTCGACGTGCAACCCACCCATACAAAGACTAAGTCATCCAGAATGCAAGTGCGCGGACACGACGGAGGAGACCGCCAAGAATCCAGGAGACCAAGTCAGACAGAAGAAGATAGTGATAAGAAGAAAACAGAGTTTGTTTTGCGTTGTAAGTGAGAAGTGGTGCCTTGTCGCCCCCTTGCTTTGAGCGTACTGCGTTGAGGAAGACCGCTGCGACCGATAGCGACTACTACGAGGCTGCGACCCGGGAGCGCTGGCGTATCGGACGACTAAGACCCACGGAGAACGAGGGACCCGTGCGAAGACTCTCATCTAAGTTGAAGTCCATTTAGGTGGTGACCAGGGCTCGTACCCCCTGGACTGATCCGCCTATTTCATTTGTCAGTTGACTGTGGTTGCTTTGCGACTGCTTTCATTTCATATTCACCTGCGATTCGGGAGGTTATAGCAATCCCCTTTGGATTTTGATAGTAGATTGCTGTGTGGTTCGAAGGAACTTGTATATTTCTCCCATCCGAGAGTGGTGCGCGGAGGCATCCCGAATTTACCTGTATTCGGGACTGTAACTCATTCGGACAGGCTGTATATTGTGAGTGTATAACAAACTCTGTTGCTGTTTCTGTATTGATATTGGTTATTTTGGAGAAGGTCTTTGTTCGTGACCCCACTCCCAGCCAAGACACTCCGGACTGTTAGAGTCTGGTAGTCTCTCTACATATCTACGTATCCTGATCGAAGAACATCCCAAAGGTCAAAGCCCGGTCCGTCGAAGATAAACGACACCGTTAGGGATTACTTCAAGGTCACACGCTAAGTCTCGGGGCGGACACCAGTTGTTCGCATCCGGGATTCTGACCCCGGCATCCGGACTCTCCTTCCCAAAGGAACGGGTATCCCCCGAATAGTCCGGGTCGTCCGAGTTCTCGAAGCTCGTTTCGTCTGCCGGCACGACTGTACACCCTGGACGAGAAAGGCGTTCACCCGCCTCGCCACACAACCATTTTGCAGCCAAGCGATCGGTGGAGCATACAGGGCGACTTCAGCGTTTGATGCAGTTCCGAATTTCACGGTGGGTGTTCCCCTTGGTGTATCGGATGCTGGATGCACGGGTAATACTTGCCCTCGTCACGATGGTGCTTCAACGCGTGAGGACGGAAGCACACGTTAAAGCCGTGGAGAAGGATGCATTTACTAGTTTGTTTATCTTATAATGCATTGACTACTTTGTTTGCTATCTATTTCTCCTAAATCGGTCCACGCAGTAGGAAATATCACAGCGATCCCGAATCTTGATACCAGCCGATTGGGCAGCGAGATAAATTGCTTTGCTTCCCAGGATGCTTGGCCGGGATTGCAGCAGCGTCACTTCCTTGTCCTCCTGATTGGCCTCCTCCTCATCCATACTATCGTCGTTGTCCTCATTCTGCTGGTGTGCTTGGCTCAGCGTCTTCTGCAGATTTGCGAGCGCTGCCGTTGCCATCAGACTCCGCGCAATGAGCTCGACGCAGCGCACGCTCTTGCCGGTCACATGTGCCAGCCCTTGATGTCACTGCTCGTCGCTCTCAGCGGCCACCATCGCCACCAAAGTGGCCTCCACCTGGCGGCAGTGGCGTCTGCACCCAGCGCGACGATCAGGCTATCGTACCGAGCAGCAAGCCACGCAGGATTGTCGCCGTCGCACGTGTTTGGCCTCTGATTCTACCGATATGCTTGAGCCTCTAGCCTCGTAACCCCGCTGGTATTGACAGTGGCTCCGGTGAAGAGCGAAAAGGCTCGAGATCGACTGCACTTGGCGTGACCGCTGGTTGTTGCCAATACATACCCAGTGCCTCGACAATCACCTAAGTACAATAAGCAAGGTAGTGTTACCTCTCGTTTTCCTTTTTGCTTCAGTATTGCACTGGAAGTGATAGCTTACCTGCGGGATCTCGGGGTTGTTAATAGCTACACGCTGCAGCACAATCTCTCGTGGGGGCCCTGGGGAAGTGTTAAGGGCTCATCTGGGCGTCATTTCTCTGCTGTGGGCTCGTCCCACCATCTTCATCCTGTCTACCGCCGGTAAAGCAGTGTCCGCTGTTTGAGCGACAGCTTCTGCAACGCGACGATCCTCGCTCTGGAATACTGCAATTTGTTTCGACGTAGCAGTTAGTTTTTCAAGTGTCAAGCACTGCATAATTACTATAGAATCTCGGTGCCTGATTCGTGAAAGAGCTACATACACAAATGATATGTTTGGTATTGATTCGGAATGGAAAAGTACATACGAGCAAGTGAGCCCTTGGACTTTATGAACAGTCATAGCGAACGCCAATCGAAGCGGAACCTCGTCGAACAACTCTGAGATCACTGGATGCCTTACCCCACGAAATCTCCTTTGGCACTATAGGAACAATGTTTGGTACGTCATTCAGTAGCGAAGGCCCTAGATACGGATCCGTAATTTGCGCGAGTACGATGGGTAAGTCGCTACCAGACACGAACATGAAGTCATAAATTTCAACATTTGTCCCATTGCACAACCCGGCTGGTTGAGCCATATTGTATGTAAGCGTTACTGGAGCTTCGACGCACAATTTGAACTTGCTGGGTACCACTCTGTCATGATCAGAATTTGGGGTTTTCGCGTCTGCCACTAGTGCGCGAACAGTACCTGTGGGAATATCCCGTTTTGCAGTCAATCGCTTTTGTTGCACGAAATGCTGTAATGTAATTTCTACAATCGGTGCGTGAGCTGAGAGGGTGTTTTTATCATTAGCTTCATTAACATCTGCGTCTTTATAGGCAATACGTTTGGTTTTATTCATCCATGTCTGTTCGCCGACTACCTGCAAGCAACGCGTGTTGAAAAGATCTACGTCGGCCTGGGTTGGTGTCTTTTGGCGCAGTCTGCGAAGTGCGTTAAACCAGGCAGGGTCGAGCGTTCCTCTATTTTGACTCGTAAGCATGCAGACGTTTTCAATGCTATCCCAAATCTCTTTTCCGCGTCGGTGAACCTGGTTTGCAATTTTTGAGAGTGCCATAGACAATAATGTTTGACTACCGGGTCTAACTGGGCTGCATCTCCCGTAAAATAAACATCCCTGCCTCCGAAAAGTTTGGCGGAGTGGCTTGGCCAAATTTCTCTCATTATCCTATCTATCCAGTATAGCATGCCGCATGATATCATGCTGAACTCGTCAACAATAACCAGATGCACATCCTTAAACTGTTGCTGCATTCGCTCCAGCTTAGCTGGGCCAGATTTTGTCTCTGTCAAAGATTTGTAGGGTACCGAGAAAGCTGATTTAGAAAAGGAGGAAAACGAAAGCGCAGAGCATAGTGTCATTCCTTTAATGTTGAATGCGGCGGTTCCCAGATGTGCCAGTAGTAGAACGCGTTTTTACTTTCTTCGGGTAGCGTGATGCTCACCAAACACGTTGCGCATGTCCTTCACTATATGACGAATTAACAGCCTTTTCCAGAGCCGCCTTCGCCGTTTATAATCATTTGCAGTGGTTTGCATTCACTTTTATCCAGCGAGCATTGAAACCGGCTTCTCGATTGCTCCATTGCAAGTGCAAATGGGATCAATTGTGACTCAGCCATCATTTCTTCTGAGTCCCAAATATCTTCACTATCGTCGCTATCAAAAATAGGGTATCGATACTGCGAAATCATTCCATCGTCTTGACGAAACATGCTGCTTAGTGATCCAGATTCCTTTTTCTCTTTCATCCACGGCTTCAAATGCGCATTCAAGAAGTCGCGAGCTTTATCCACAATCGCTGCTGTATAATTGTGCCTCGCTTTCCACTCCATGGTGTCACCTAACCCCTGCGAGCCCATCGGCTGTGCTTCAGCAACTGCATTATCACGATTCGCTATGAACACGTATTCAGAGGGTGGCAACGCTGATACACTACATTCACTGCGAGAGCTTTTCAACAAATTCAACTGATGCTGTCGAGTTAGTCTAGCATTAGATTCTTCCAGTAATTCGTCGTTTAGTAGTGAATTTTGAGCTTCGAAAAAGCGGGCGATCGACTCGTCATCTGTTGTTGGTAAATCAGCTAATGATCGCCGTGGGACATACAAAAACAACTCGGAGAAGCAAAAATTCGGGTTTGAAGTGTCCGGCCGAATCCATGGGGTCTTCTGTACTACAATGACTTTCTTGCGCTTCTTTATCCAACCTTCCCCATCGATACGCTCCCATAAATCTGATGAAGACGCTGGTTTAGCTATAGCCTCGACCGTTTCGAACGTCTCGGCAAATGTTGCCAAGCTCATACCATCAAATTGTTCGTTCTCAGGACGATTCATATACGCCCTCTCAATTGGCTCGATTCGAATTGATTCAGGCGGTGGGTCGTTCGCCAAAGCAACAAGATCATCTATGCACTGAGGGTCAACACGATAAATGCTGAGATCATGCCGCATAACTTTGATTTTGCTGATCGAACGCGATTTGCTATGCATCGGCAGATTTCTGAGCAAGATGTATATTGCTTCAGGAGCACCAACTTCACGAACAGCCAGTGTAGCATTTGCCACCCGCTTCAGAATTGAGTGATACGGAAGGTTCGAATCACATCGTTGAACAGCTTTTGCAATTACACGTCTAAACCGAAGTGTATCGGGCTCCGCTTTGCAAATATATGCACCAGCGTACTCCGCAGCACCGTACGAGTTCCCAATTAACTGTAGATCCATGTTCGCTCGCCAAGAAGAGAGGATATGAGGTGAATAGTTGTTGATGGTTGAGACATCACCCTTTAAATGGATTGTTAAGGAGGGTATTCCGTCGGGACCAGTTTTAGCCTCAATTATGGTGCTAGTGTGCAAGTTCTTTGGGAATCCAAAGCGGCATTCATTGCCTTTCTTCCTGCAAGACGAACCAGCATGACAATGATGCTGTTGTACACGATGGACGAGTCTCGCCAAGTCACAACTCCAGTCTTCCCTTCCAATGGGAGGAGGTCTTAAGGAAAGAATGTCGCTCTCACTAGCGTCACAAGTAGGACAGGAGCACGAATCCAATTCTTTGAGCGTCTTAGTTAGGACAGATATATGTTTATCGACATACGAAGCAAGTTCCGTGCGACCTGCTTCGGTATCTGACAGCTGAAGCACATCTGGCGCATCTTTCACCCATAATAAGCAATGTATGTGCGGCGAACCTCGCTGCTGAAACTCCACACGCCAGAAATGATCTACAATCTCACCTAACGGTTTCGCTCTTCCACACAAAATGTTATCGAAAAGGCTTTAAACCTTCTGATAAAATGACGAGCGCTGATATCGGGGTTCTAACTAAGACATTTCCTCCGCTCATTAAAAGAAAGCTTCCTACAGTCATCGAGCGTTAGAGATGGATTACATGCACGCGCAAACTCTGGCCAAATTGTATCTGCCGCACTAAGCGTTAAGAAAAATGTAGGCCATTTCGTAGGCAGAACTCGGTTGCCAATCATGGACATTAGGTCTTCACGAGCATTGGACCAGTAGAGTCCACTTCCTCGCACAACACGAAAGTATGGCTTCAACGAATCTAGAACTTTCATCGCAGAGTTGAGCTCTTCATTCTCACTCTTTGACTGTCCTTGGTTGTTACTCCGATTCTCTGCTCGTCCACAGCCCGCTAGCTCCATTGCCTTGGCACGAGTTTCAGTGAATCCGACGCGTCTAACCAAACCATCGATTTGCCGCCGCTGAATTAGGTTCATGCAAAAGAACTTGAAATTTCCATGGATAACGTACCGCCTATCATGCCACTTCATCAAGTGCGCACAGTATTCTGTCAGCGTATACTCATGAAGTCTACTTTCACTCTCATCCACGGGATAATAGCCTCCCGACCCGTCAGGAAATAAGGTAGGAAAGCAACATTGCATCAATTGTTTTGTTTTGTACTCGTCTATAGTATCCTGGCGGCGATGCAGTTCTCCTGTTGGAATCTTATGGTCTGAAGCATTCACTCCAATTGCACTCAGAATATCCTCCACCTCGCTCTGCTTGCTGCCCTGGTCGACTTCTAATTCGAATGACTCCGTCATATTTTCGAGGAAGTCTTCTTCGCTTTCACTTGCATCGCTAAAAAATTTGAAGCGGTGTTAGGAACTGCTCCACGACTCTCTGTTACACAGTGTACCTCATCGCGAGCACAAGAATTAGCGCCATCATCAACTGTGCCTGGGGTATCTGCATCAGATGCTTCACCAACTTCATATGCAGTCGAAATACCCTCATGCTCGATGCTAATTTGAGCGGTAGTCTGGCTCTCACTATGTGCGTGATTGTCGTGTCCTCGCAGTTCATTCACCTCATCGTCTGTAACGGGTATTGTTGGTATTTCGTGGTTGACGAAACTCTCTTCTAGTTCTCTAAGGTTTTCTTCCGAAATTCGAATGTGCTTGTAAAGTGGATTGTTGGTTATAAGCCAACGCAATGCACGCCGTATCAAATCCGGACGAACTCGAAAGTAGTTTGTGGCACTATTGTTTTTTGACGCTAGAAAAACAACACCGCTTTTGCTTAAAGGTCGAGGAAGCTCTTTCACCATTTCAGCAGGCTCGTTCCAATAGTTGATTGCATTGCCTCTAATGAATTCATGACCGTCTCTATACACGTTTACACAGGCTGTGAATGAAATACCTAATCGGATCAATCTTGATTCCATTTGATTGAATTCAGCCAGCTCAGTTGGGACCGAGGCTATTCTGAAACCACTACTTCGACAAAATGTTGGTGTTTTTCGTGCCAGAAGAGATCGGTAGCACCTTTCACAGAGCCATATCGATGTTTTCGCTTCGTTGCTGTCACCGGTCAGGAGCCCTTCGGGGACAATTTCGCATTCTCCGTCGCCATTGCAAAGAGGAGTAAAACAAATTGATTTGGGATCGTATAGTCTTAGCATGGAATTGTCTGAATTGTCAAGCTCGCCACAGCTTCCGCACACCCGGTACAGAGGGGTGTCGATAGCCGCGAAGTAATCTACAACGATAAAGAATACGGATTTAGTCATGTTGATCATGTCGACCATGTCTGATACCCTTACAAACATACCTTGCTTGTCATGCTCGAGGTTAACGTCGACGCTAGCGTCCACGTGACGACCTTTCTTCTTCTGACGCTTGTTCTTGGGGGAGACCTTGCGTGTCTGCATTCCTCCTCTTCGTTTCATTGTGGCGCTCTAGTCTAGCCTTCATACGGTCGGTTTCTAGAGCCCCGAGTTTCACCGCGTGGTCGCTTGGCTCTCGTCGCAGTTGGGGGGCTGCTCGGGTCGCCACTCGCGTCAAAGCATGCTTACCAGCTTTTGCAACCTTCGCTGCTTTACCCGATCGTGACCTGACAGCTCTTACCATGGCATCGCACAAAGCACAATGTCTCTTGTTGGCTCAATCTAACTTCGTGAGGTTCGTATGGGCTCGTTGAAGTAGGAGCTTGTCCATCAGCCCATTCAGTCGCACAACCTTCCATATCAATAGAAAAATCAGCAACGTCAGACTGACTGGACAAACCATCATCCCAGCGCAGAATGCTTCAAACGTCACCTATTGTATTTTATTTTAAATGAGATGCATTTTGAATTGTTTGCAAACGCGTTACTAAATGTGTAAATAAAATTAAAACAAACGTCTACTATCTTGTCGATCAGGCTCGTACTTCAATAGCATAGGAATGGCTCGTATAACTAGGAGAAGATCCCGAATCGAGCGTCATTTGGTTAGTGATAATAACTTCACGCGGAGCTCTCCAGCAGCAAGCGGGGATGCGTGAAGCTAGTATTCCGCGGCTTTTCAACAACGTTAGCGGCTTTCAGCGAAACCTATTACATGGTTCCCACCGGTTTGAACTATTACTGAATGCGCAGTCGTAAGAACCGTGTACAACAGCGTAAATGCTTAGATGAGTGAACTAGCACGTTTATTCGACCTTGATAAAGGTACGAGCTTGCCGATATGGGTGGTTCCCCGTAACCACATCAACAGCATCGCCGATGGTCACGGCTCACATGAATCCAGTGCAGTTGGCAGATTTACAAAGACATTGTTTCTGTTTCTGGAAAAGGCACAATATTAGATGCTGAATTCGTAGACTTCAAGTTATATGTATAACTCACCTCGGGCAGCACGAACGCCTTACCATATCGTATGGTGATCTCCTCCCCCGCACAAATAGTGCTGTTAGCGAATATCCCGCAACATGTTTCACCGGCTACCTCCCAACGCTCGATAGTACAGTTAGGGGAGCAACTGTGGTTCGCAAAACGGGCCATTCCGCCGATGTTGCGGGCATCAATCACCTCATTGGCGTCCATGGCCAAACCATACGTGTGTGTCGACCGATAAGCTTCCTAAATGCAATATAATGTCCCGCATTCGTGGCACTCATCACAGATAAAACGCTAACCACAACCTACCGCAACCAGGTCGTCCTTCTCGACTGGCAAGACAGCCAACAAGGCTACGCCTTTACCAGAAATAACCTCGAGCGCGAGGTCGGCATGAATGCCTTGTTGCATCCGTTGATTTCCGCATTTGTATTCTGTAGCACAGTGCCCCTCGACGCACTCTGTTTGAGTCTAATAGTTGTGGTTAGTTCCCACGCATGCGCATACACGTTAACAACTATAGTGTCTCACGTACAGCTTTATTTTCACACATTGAAACACACGTTAAGCTCCAGTCGGCAAGAGGTTCACACGTGCAGTACGCAATGTCGTGCTAATCACACACGAAACCAGGGTCCGTTAGCAATGATCGTATTTCTTTCGGCATTGAAAATAATACCGTGGGTTCACTGCGAGCTCTACAGACATATACGTTCTGAGTCACTTCCTCGTATTCTGCATATGCCTGTATAACGGAGCGCGGTGCAGCTAAAACCGGTCAGACACAAACCGAGGACGCAAAATCATGAAACAGAGTACCTGATTCGCTGGGAGACCATCGCGATGCTCCGGCCTGGAAGCATTCGTGCGACGAGTGAAGAAGGCGTCGAGTTTAAGCTGCTTCATTTCTCGTCAATTCCACGATATCACAGTCTGCCATCGAACGGTCCGAATTGGGAATGACGGATGTAGCTGATGATGTCAAAGTTTCTGTTGATTCACTACCCTTCTAGATCTAATACAGTTAAGCCCGATACCCGCTAATTCAACATCAGTAGCAGCATTGTCTCGGGCGTTCTCACCGTCTATCGGATCCCTACCAACCTATACTACAACTTCTCCGATTATCGGCACCCAGAATGGAATGAGGCACCTCCATTGAAGTCTACATATGCTCGCTATAACTAGTCAAGAAAGCCAATTAGAGTGTTATCACGAGCTACACTATACTACCTCACTTCCAGTGCATCGTCAACTATCGATTTATGCAAGTGGGCGTGAGCTGCTGCACCGTCGCCAGCCAGCGCTCATCCACAGCCCTTCATGGGTGCCGCTTGCTGCGCGTCGTCACGGAAGCATGGTTGCCGTCCCCCTTGCTTGTCGACACCATCTCGACATCGCCGTCGGCTGGAGTGGTCCCGGACATACCTGGGATGGCAACGGGCACGTGGGCCTTGGCATTCGCCGGCATGGGCGAAATCTCACCCGGGAGCTTACGCTTCTTCAATGGTGGTTCCGTTTCGCAGATCTTGGTGTTGTCGCCTCGCTCGTACTGCACGCTTCCTTTCGCAATGTCGGCGTAAAAGCCAACACCATCGACGTGAGTGAACTTGTACACGGCACCGGGCTTGAAGTCGATCATGGCGGTGCCGTAACAACCTCTCTTCTGCTTTGCATCCCACACGGTCACCTGTACTAGGTACGGTTTCCGCTTCAGCGGCGTCAAGTCAGGTATGGCATTCGACGTCAGCTCGAACACTTCACGCTGTGCCGCATCAATCAAGGTGACGCGAGTTCCGTTTCCAGCATGAAGACGTTCGGCATGAAGGCAGCACAAGAACAGCGTGACCATGACATCGGGGTTTGGGTGTGTCGTCAGCTGCGGTGAAGAATTGGTTCACGGCTTCCTCCTCCTTTTGCTTGAGAACGTCGTTCTGGATGGCTTCGAGTAGCTCCATGATCGTCGAGGGCGTCTGGCAGTCAGGGCTCGGGGCGTATGCCAAATCGATGTGAATCCGGACGAGCACAAGTTAAAGTGAGCTCTATAAACAAGAGCGCTCAATCGAATTTAAGGCCGCAATGCTTTCGCGAACTTCATTTCTACAATAATTTCTGCAATAAAGCAACGAACTACCATCACATACTACTGCTAACCTTAGCTTGGCTTCCTTGCGTGCAACGAAACAACAGGTCGCTTAGTATATTTCTAGATCTACTTAAGCCAGTAGCGCATCTTCTAACTGATTTTTCACGCACTCCATCCCGCCAGCGGCCACCCTCAAGTAATATGCATGCTCGATATTGCTGGCGGTGCTCAATTTGCGTCTGATCTTTATAGGATCGCTGACCTGCTGCAACTACGGAACCACAGCAATTCTTGCACCAAAAGTACAGCTACCTACACGTATAAGCGCTAGTGCTCTCCTGCAAAACTATTCTGGTGCGCACATGTAGGTGCGTTTGCAAGCATCTTGCTTGAGTTCTCTAATGCTGCAACAGCAACTTCGACGCACCTCCGGACGTTTCTAGATCTACATACGCTACTGCAACCTCAACGCATCGTTTAGCCAGCTCTTCGTTGCCACGCGCACTACGTATTCGGCCGCTATTTTCCACAGCAAGCCACCAGCCCGTACCAGCTTTGATAGCTGCGATCGGAGCCTTCTACCAACCACGTAGCCGCACCTGCAGCACCAATTGTGAACAATGATCCTATTCATTACGATCTCATGAGCTACGCCTTCGCCTGGGCAATCACTAGTAACGCGTCCAGGTTGCGATGTCTAAAACTTGACACGCTTCACGAGAGGGGGGGGGCAATCTCACAAACCTGATCGGACTCAAACTGCACGGTTCCCTTTGCCATTTCGTCATAGATTCCAACATATTCGACCCGGTGGATCAAATACATAGCTCCCGGCCTAAACCGAATGCTCGCCTTGCCACCGCTGCTTGGTGTCTTTTGTTATCACAGACAGTCATCTGCGCCAAATGGCGCCTTCCAGCTGCATGCATGGAGGCCATTGATGACTTGAACTTAGCGCGTTCCGTCGCATCCGCCAGGGTGACCCGAGTCGCATTGATGCCACTGGGACGCTCTTCGTAAACGCAAACATTCTTTAGCGTCACGCAAACGTCGGTAGCAGGGCGAGTAGCCACGATGAAGTGTCGGAAATCCGCTACGCACGAAAAGTAGTTAACCGCCTCCTCTTGCATCTGTTGTAGGACGTCGTCTTGAATTGAGTTGAGAAGCTCCATTGTGGCTGGAACAGCGCAAAACCGAAAGTGAGCGTCAATCACAGGTACATACCTCACTTCAAAAACTTCAACAGCTCCCATCACTTCAACAACTATTTTGTCTTTTGATACCTTTCACCTTTCATCATTGTCATCTGCTACTACAATTCGTGGTGTTGACGGTGCCGTGCAGCACGTCCTCCAACGCGCGGTGCACGGCAACACCGCGTTCTCATGCACCCCAGCTTGCGTGCGCGCTCTCGATCTGCTGGCCTCGGGCGTGCGGTTGACGGTGTCGTGCAGCCCGTCCTCCAACGCGCGGTGCACGCCAACACCGCGTTCTCTTACGCAGCAGAGCTTCCCCGCGAAACCCTTTATTGAGTGCCTCACTCAATGACGACCCTCAAGCAAAACTTACGTATATCAATGGTAAAAATCAGTACATGAGCTCAGTGTTGCCAGGACTTTTTACGCACTTCTTACGAGCCTGCGACGCTGCGCAGAAGACCTGCCAAGTGGATACATTCAATAAATCAGGCTGACGGCTCAGTCAAATCAGAGACCGGTTTCGTGGAAAGACGGGTGGCGGCCTCCGGCCGCCACTGATAACTCTTACCTAAAGTTCCATAGAATCTCGCAATCCCGCACGACACACCCGAATCGACCCTTCACACTGAACATAAAATGGTCCCTCACTTTAGTGGCTGTTAATTCTTCTCTACGGGTGATTACCGCGCATCTCTATTTGAATGGTGGGTCATCCGATTTGATATGTTCTTAGACACAGGCTTTTTCCCCTAGAATCGTCCCCGGTTGGGAGATTATTAAAATAAACCCTAATCCTTTTCATAATACCGTGTAAGAAACCCTGTAAGAAGGGTACTTGCTGTTGTAAATAAGGGTAAAAAGTATTAGTCGTGTTTCATTATAGGGGGGCTTTGCCCCAATTAATACATGTAGCTCTCGCAGTAGGTGTTGTTCCAAGCCAGCCCTAAGCAGTAATATTACGTATGAGTAGTACTCAGAGTACTCCCCCAAAATCACAGTACTACCCATCTCTGCATTCTTGGCGTCTTCTTCTGCAGATGGCAGACGCTATTGGAGGATCCCGGAGAGACGAAAGTGGAGGGCATAGGATGGAGGAGGGGGCAGACGAGAGCAGAGATGGCGTTGTGGCAAGAGAGATCAAGCGGCTACGGCTGCTGGTGCAACAAGGCCTTGGGTTGGACGAGCAACGAGAACTCGAAGTGGGCGTCCGCGAAGGTCGTCTGGATGTCGTGCGCTATCTGGTGGAAGAATGCAGCGCCGACGTGAACAGCCAGGAAAAAGACGGAGGAACAGCGCTGATGTGCGCCGCCAGGTATGGTCACGTGGACGTTGTGCGCTATCTGGTGGAAGAATGCAGCGCCGACGTGAACAGCCAGGAAAAAGACGGAGGAACAGCGCTGATGTGCGCCGCCAGGTATGGTCACGTGGACATCGTGCGGTTTCTAGCGAACGAGTGCAGCGCCGACGTGAACAGCCAGGACAAAGACGGAGGAACAGCGCTGATGTGCGCCGCCAGGTATGGTCACGTGGACGTTGTGCGCTATCTGGTGGAAGAATGCAGCGCCGACGTGAACAGCCAGGAAAAAGACGGAGGAACAGCGCTGATGTGCGCCGCCAGGTATGGTCACGTGGACGTCGTGCGGTTTCTAGCGAACGAGGGCGGCGCCGACGTGAACATCAGGAACGACAGCGGATGGACAGCGCTGACAGTGGCAGCCAGTGGTGGTAGCATGGACCTTTTTCAGATTCTGGTGAGCGAGGGCGGTGCTGACGTGAATATGCAGGACAACGACGGAGATTCAGCGCTGATGGGGGCCGCCCAAGCTGGTCACACAGACGCCGTTCGGTTTCTGGTGAATGAAGGCCGTGCTGACGTGAATATGAGGAACGATAAAGGCCACACTGCAATTCGAATCGCTTCTGACCGCGGTCACAATGACGTCGTGCGTCTACTTACGCCGTTTGCCCAGCCCAACCACCGAAGTACGACGCCTGCAGGTCACAAGTTGCTGGCCTCAGATGCTTCTCATAGAATTGCAATTCCGCCGTCCGAGGTGGAGTTGGGTGATTTCTATGAACAGAGCAACATGGGCGGTGACTTTCGAGTGAAGTGGTTGGGTGCAGATGCGGTCGTGAAGCTGTTTATTTCCGATGCGTCGAGCTCTACATTCGAGCAGGAGGTGCGCTCGTGGCAGGAGCTGCGCCACCCCAACGTGCTGAAACTGTACGGCGTTTGTCAGGCCGCCCCCGACGTGAACTTCTTTGTGTGCGAGTACGCCAGTCGGGGATCGCTAGCAGAGTATACGGCGACGGCATCCTCATCCTCGTCTAGCGACCTGAAGCCGTTGACGTGGAAGTTTCTGTACGAGGCGGCGTTAGGACTGGAGTATCTGCATGAGCGAGGGATCATGCACGGCGATCTTCGCTGCAGTAACATTTTGATTGGCAATGACGGGATGGCCAAGCTCTCGAATTTCGGGTCGACTGAAGTGGCGAATCATCCGCGATCTGTGATTCGATCGATGCGCTGGCAGGCTCCTGAGGTGCTAGAAGGCAGTCCAGCTTCACGTGCGTCCGATGTCTACTCACTTGGAATGTGCATTCTTGAAGCTGGGACTGGAGCGAGGCCTTGGTCTACCGAAAGTGAAGCGGCCACACGACACAGGAAATTCAAGTGGAATGCAGATGCACACGCGAATGTTCCCTACGACAGATATGACCGCAATAATCCCGGTGGTGTATACTTTGTCCATGGCGACGATCCACATTTCGTTCGGCGCAGTCGTGAATTGGTGTGGCGAATGTGCTGTAAGGACCCTCATGAACGGTCCAGTTTGACCTCCATTATCTCCGAGCTTGAGCAGCTGTCCGTTACCGTCCCCCAGCCAGAAGCCGAGTCTGCAAGCTGCTTCGAGGGGTTCAAGGGGGAAGGCGCTGAGGAGCAGTGGAAAAAGCTGCACAAGTGCATGGACAATGGCGATAACGCTCAGCACGGCAAGTTGTTCACCAAACTCCAGCACATCTGCGATCGTCTTCAAGAATCGGAGCACAGCTACGCCCTGCTGGACAGATTTTACTCTCTTGTCGCCGACCTGTATCAGACAGTCAAGATGACGTCTGAAGAAGCGTGGGCGATGCAGCTGAGCTGCACACGAGCCACAAGTACCAGCATGATCTCCTTCACTCGACGTGTTGACGCACTCCTGAAGGCGCTGGGCGAGTCCGTACCAGAAGAGACGGAGCAGCCATCGTGGCAGCAGCAGCGTCGGGAACAAGGTGCGGCTTTTGTATTGGGAATCGCCGACACTGTCCTTCTCTTGCAGAGCTTGAAGTCGGTGGAAGAGCAGGCTGCTCTCCTGAAATCCCTGAAATCCGAGATGGAAAGCGTTGAGGACAAGTACACGGACGAGCAACTTCAAACGATGAAGGAGACGTACGAAGCGATTGAGAGCAAACTGGCGACGGAAGGAGTGGAGAACGCGGCGACGCTCACGCCCAAGTGGTTTATCCCGTGGTACGAGTTGCTCCTCGACGAAGGAGGCGCCTTGGGTGAGGGTGGCTTTGGGAGCGTGCGACGAGCCAAGTGGCTGGACTCCGACGTGGTGGTGAAGGAAGTGCTGTTGCCTGGTTCAGACAGATACAGCTTTTGTGACAGTTTTGGATCTGATGACAGTTTGGATGCAGCGGTTGACCAGATGTCGACAGATCCTCAGATCGTTGCCAAGCGAGCAGAGACTCAAGAAATGTTCCGCCGGGAAGCCGACATTTGGTTCGGGTTTAGCCATCCGCATGTCGTTCGGCTCTTCGGTGCCTGCCACATCGGGAGACCCTTCTTCGTCTGCGAATACGCCACCCACGGCACACTGGTCAGCTACTTGCGAAAGCACCCGGACGAGCTGTGGGCGAAGTTGCACGAGGCTGCCCTAGGCGTGCAGTACCTTCATGCGCGTGAGGTGGTGCACGGAGACCTGAAAGGCAACAACGTCGTGGTTGGAAGTGACTTGAAGGCGAAGGTGACTGATTTCGGTCTGAGTTCGGCAGTGAACAGTGAAGCTACTGCTCCGACAGGTGCGTGGCACTGGGTGGCCCCGGAGTGCTTAGTGGACAAGAAAGACGGGTCAACGGGAGTGAAGTCAACGTTAGAGGCCGATGTGTACTCTCTAGGCATGTGCATCGTGGAAGCGCTGCGGGTTGTGGAAGCGGTACAGGATGGCAAGCCCTCGTACGGGTGTCTACCATGGGGAATGCTAGATCCATTCGTTGTGAAGTATCATGTTACTCGTGGTAAAATGCCATCTCGACCTTCGATCTGCGCAGACGACCAGTGGAATCTGGTCACTCGCATGTGCGTCTTGGATCCGAAGAAGCGGATCAAGATTTCGACTGTCGTTGACGAGTTGGAGAGGTTTGCAAAGACGTCGACTGGCTCGAATACGGATGACGAAGTGGACCACGAGACCGACGACATGACCGTACTGAAACATCCGGTGAATCAGGAATCTGTGGTCTGGATGATGGCGGCAGCGCGCAAGCTGCTATCACAATTGCGAGGCAAAACTAATCAACAAGACGCCTCACCTGTTTTGTTGTACGACTCCTTGTGGGATCGCATCGAACACGTGCGCAAACAAATCGAGGAGGACAATGCTGAAGCAGCCTGCAGGAGCGCATTCCACTCTTTTGTTGTGGAGGCTGGGTCGTCAACAGCAAGTCTGGAAGCAAGCAGCGGAGATCTGATTTCGTTGGCGCGGGTAGTCATGGGGTGCTACGGGTTGAGTCATCGTCTGGACAAGCTGTGCGATGCCAACTTTCTCAAGAACCCGAGGGAGCTGGAGTTTCCGAGCCAGGGACCCAAAGTCTCTGCGGTGCCGGAGTGGTTTATCAGCTCTGATGATGTCGAATTGGACACCAACGAGGCATTTGATACGGGCTCGTACGGCGCGGTGACGAGGGGAACGTGGGGGAAAGGAGCCAAGGTGGTGATCAAGAGCTTGCTCATGGACGACGATCAAGCCAAGGAATCGTTCTTCAAGGAAGTAGAAGTCTGGAAAAGACTCAACAACCCTCACGTGGTGAAGCTCTTCGGAGCGTGTCATGTCAGCACGCCGGCCTTCTTCGTCTGTGAAGACGCCATCCATGGGAACTTCGCGAACCACTTCATGGAGGACAAGAGCGACATGTGGAAGTTGTTCTATGAGGCTGCTCTCGGGCTGGACTACATCCACTCGCAGAAAGTGGTTCACGGTGACCTCAAGTGCAACAACATCGTGATCGGCGCGGACGACAAGGCCAAGATCTGCGACTTTGGCTTCTCGTACATCCGAAGCCAGTCCGTGGGGCTCAGCAAGAAGGCGACGACCGACACGGTGCGCTGGAAAGCTCCGGAGTGTTTGCTGCCATCGAGTGAGGAGAACCCCGGCGCCGTGAACCCGAGATTCGCGTCGGATGTGTATTCCTTTGGTATGTGTATTATCGAGGCCTTCACTGATGCGCCGCCGTACGCGCTGGACGATGATGACACGATCATGGAGAAGAAATTCAATGGCGAGCAGTATCCTCGTCCTGAAGGGATCGCCGACGATGAGTGGGAACTCGTCAAGCGACTGACGGACCCGGACTGGAAGCAGCGCATCAGCCTCTCGACTGCGATCTCGGAGCTCCAGGTGTTCGCTGGGAGGGAGAAGGAGCGGAAAAACCCGAAGGAAGCTTCAATTCAAAAGTCACAACGAGACCAAGTAGGTGCGCCAACAATGGGTCTGGGCTACTCTGTCGATATCCCGTCGCTTGTAACGTTGGTGAGAAGTGGTAAAGATGTAGAGAAAGAGAAGGCCGCTGGAGCGTTGTGGGGTCGATCAGGCAATGCTGCCAACCAAGAGAAGATCGCATCAGCTGGTGGTATTCCACCGCTTGTGGAGTTGGCAAAAAGTGGCACCGATGCACAGAAATCGAATGCTGCCGGAGCGTTATGGAATCTAGCAACGCATCGGTCCAACCAGGGGAGGATTGCATCAGTTGGTGGTATCCCGCCGCTTGTGGAGCTGGTGAGAAGTGGTAACGCCGGACAGAAAGTGAATGCTGCCGGAGCGTTGTGGAACATTGCAATGAATCAGGCCGCCCTAGATATGATCGCGTCGGCTGGTGGTATCCCACCTCTTGTGGAGTTGATGTCAAGCGGCAATGATGCGCAGAAAGTGAATGCTGTCGGCGCGTTGTGGAATCTAGCCCTTGAAAAATCTGAGCTCCGGGATCTAATCATTGCCCAGAGTGGAGCTGTTGATAAGCTTGTCAATCTCGTATTCGAAGGTACTCAACGTCAGCGGGAACTTGCGGCAGGGGTGTTGGGATTTCTGGCGTCAGATCTTCCTAGTGATGTGAGGACGAACATCGCCACTCAGGGTGGAATCGAAGCATTGCTTTTGTGGATCACCAGGCATGAAAAGACTGAGTGGATTCATGAAGGGCTTACAGCTCTTCAAGGCTTGTGCTCCGATGATAATGATACCATCCGAGCAATGGTGAAGAAATTCGATGGGCACGTGGCGCTGAGTATGATACGCGAAAGTGGCAACGAAAGGAACAAAGTGCTGGCTGGTCAGCTTCTCGAGTGGCTAAATGGCAACTTCACGGATCTCTCAAAGATGTGCCAACGTATGGGTGAAGCTGAGCCTTTGTGCTCTCGTCTGTTGGAGCGAGTCAAAGCGCTTCATGATAGACGTGTTGACTCTATCTGTGCGGTGCGAGCCCGACTACGAGCTGTTCTAGTCATGAATGGAGATAAACCGATGATTGCCCGGATCTTATGCGCGCGTTCGCTGTCTGAAACGTTGGCAGATTTGCACCGTGAAATTGACTTATTTGAACCAGATGAGTCGAGGGAAATGTGGGTCTCGCAGTGGGAATTGGATAAAAGTGCGATGATGCAAAAGCTGTTTGAGTCTGACATCTCAACGCTGATAAATAGTCTTGGGGACGCTGCTGCTCAAGAAGAAGCTCTCGCGATGCTTGTTCATGAGGTTAAGCAGAACAAGAGTGCCTACACGAAGCAACAGCGCGCATTCCTGAATGACCTTCTGAATCGACTGGCAGGTTTATCGTCGGTAGGCACCTCGGTTGATGCGACGTGGTTCATTCTGCGCAACGACGTCCAGGTGGAAGACGTGGCCTTCCGCCGAGGATCCTTCGGGAAAATCTACCGCGGGAAATATATGAACACTAACGTCGCTATCAAGAGCATCGATATCAAGTCGGAAAGCGATCGAGTGGATTTCCTGCGCGAGGTGAATGTTTGGCACGAGGCAAGCAGACACCCCAATATTGTACCATTCTTCGGCGCATGCCCCGTTGGCAACCCATGCTTTCTGGTATCCAAATGTATTGCTGGTGGAACTCTTCGTGACTATCTGTACCGGCACAAGAACGAGAGTCGACATCATGCATGGCACGCACTACTAGACGTTACACATGGCCTTCAACATCTTCACAGCAAAGGCATCGTCCACAGCAATCTCAAAGGAAACAAGATTCTGATGGAGGGGGATACGGCTATGCTTACCGGCTTTAGTATGAGTCTTTTCATATCGGGATCCCAGCGTCAGGTTGGCAACTTGGGCGCTCTTCGCTGGCGCGCACCAGAATTTATCGCGACCAAGAAAGCATCCTTCGAGGCGGATGTGTATTCGCTCGGAATGTGTGTGATCGAGGCCGTGACGGGTAAGCCTCCATGGGGAATAATGATTCCTGATGCCGTTGTGGTGTTTCACCTAAAAAGGGGGGAGTTTCTGAAAAAGCCCGAGTCCATGTCGGACGACGGGTGGGCATTGGTGTGTGCAATGTGCGATTTCGATCCGGCAAAGAGAATTACCCTTGTGGAAGTGGAAAATCGTATACGGGAGTTTGCTGAAATGGAAGCGATGGAGATGCGAAGAGCGTTTCCCAGTCGACCCGATTTTTCGATGCATGGGCTACCAGGTAGCCCTCCAAGTCAGAAGATTCTGAGAAACTTGATGAGTCGGATTCAACGCATGCCAGAGAATGAGACGCTCTTTCGTCACTTGCTAGAGCGTATCCAGTATCTCCATGAACCAGTGGCACCTCTGGCGATGGATGACCCTTTGAAACTGAAGTATATTGAAGTCGTTGGCCATCTCGTCAACTTGACGCGTCGTCAGCCGTTGCTCCTACGCCTCGCAAGGTGCGATAACATGGTCACATGTATTCGCGAGCTCCTCCTCAAACTGAGTGACATAGGGCAATGCTTCGAACTGGTTGATGAGCCGGCCATGACCGAGTGGGGGCAAAAATGGGATGCCGATCAAGGTGAACAGTTCCTCACGATCTCTCAGCTAATCACGAGAATTTCGGAGCGAATGCTAGTCGCTGAGTTTCAAGGTGAAAGAAAAGCGGAGGAGGCCCTACTGGTTCTTCAAAGCAGTATGAACAGAAAAGGCCAGCTGCCCGGGATGTCAGCTCTGAAACAGTCGACCATCGACCGTGTGAAGAGATATTTGCGCCTAGACAGCCTTCCTGTGTACAGTTCATTCATACCTAGCATGGACATCGTGTACGAAAACGAACCCTTTCGCTTTGGCGGCTATGGTGATATGCGTCGAGGCATTTGGCTGTGCAATGGTGAACGGAGAGACGTTGCGATCCAGCTGTTTAGCGGGGAGTCTGGGGATTCACGTGCGAGCCGTGAGTTTATAAGCCGACTGGAATGGTTAAGCACCATGCCTGAGAACGACCATGTTCTGAAAGTGTACGGCGGTTCGCACCTTGGAGCACCTCCATTCTACGTGTACGAAAAGGCCCCTTTTGGAACTCTCATCGAGTTCTTAAGTGATAAACGCAATGGTCCCATGTTCTGGGGGCTATTTGAGCAAGCAGCTGAGGGTTTGAAGTTTCTCCACAAAAACGAGATTGCTCATGGAAATCTAACGTGCAGCAATATCGTCATTGGAGAAAATCGCACTGTGAAGCTACTCGATGTGGGTGGAAGCACGCTTTTGAGAGAACACCCAAGACTGGAGAATCACTGGAGGCCAGTGGAGCAACTTCGTGACCAGGCTGATGAAGAAAGAGCTGAGTTCGAAGGTGACGTTTACTCCCTCGGCATGTGCATGATCGAAGCAATCACGCTCGAACCTCCGTTTGGTTACTTTGGCGATGACTCTGCCGTTAAGGAGCTCATTCTAAGGGGTAAAGGCCATCCGCGGCCCGAAGGCGTCTCGGATGAAGTATGGACGTTAATCATTGCGATCTGCAACCCAGACTATAACCGAAGACCAAGTATATACGAGGTGATCGAGCGTATTCGAGAATTGGCTCGCCTTGAGAAGTTGATGCCGATTTCCATTGTACCGGATAAAGCCAAAGCTACAGCAAAAACCAGGGCTGAAACACCTCGTGTGTGCGCTTGCTGTGGAAAGAATGCTTCAGGCACAACTGATCGGTATTGCCGATGGTGCGGTCGTATTATGCAGCTCAATGCTGTCCCTGAGAACTTAGAGAGATATTTCGATAGTTTCCTGAGGAAGCGCGGAAAGATGATCTCTCGCCATGGTTTGCCGGCTTACTTGAAGTCATGCCAAGCAAGTGATGCGTGGCGAAAGCTCCATCAAGTGGCAGTTGCCGTACAAGATCTTCATCGTGAAGGCATAACGCACGGCGATCTGAAGCCAGCCAATCTTTTCATTGGCCGCGACGGAAAGGTGCACCTCGCTTCCGAGCATAACAACTTGGCAGCAGAGTTTGCAAAACACCAGCTTCCACCTCCGTTAAATCAAGCGTTTCGATGGCAATCACCGGAGCTTTTGAACGGCTGCCAAGCAACCTTAATGTCCGATGTGTATGCGCTTGGAATGTGTGCGATTTACATTGTGAGCGGCAATCCCCCCTGGGGGGATGGTTTATCGGAAGATGAAGTCAAGCTTCAGGTTAGCAATGGACATGCAGTGCCGCCTCGATGTCAAGGCGTTTTCACGGCCAACGAGTGGAGCTTGATCATGGAGATGTGTGACCGATGCCCTGAAAATCGCCTTGGGCTTGACGATGTGGTTCGACGGCTAGCTGACATAGTTGTTCCTGAACGTACACAAGGCCCGGAATGGCAACTAAACGACAGTGACGTTGTCTTTCAAGATGATGCTCTATTTTCCAAAACACAGTACGTATCGCGGCATTTAGGGCGGTGGAAAGATGCCGTTGTTGCTGTCGAGACTGTGACTGACCAGTTTAAGCGGGAGAACCAGAGCTTCACGAATGTGGCAGATCTCTGGTTCTCGCTGAAACATCCCACGATTCTTCAACTGTTCGGCGCGTGCTGTGATGATTACCAGGATCCGGCTTTCGTGTGCGAGTATGCTGAGCGTGGCGACTTGCGTTCCTACTTTTGCAACTTTACGCCCACCAGGAGCCGGATCTGGCAGATCCTTCTCGACGTTGCGCTTGGCATTCAATACTTGCACGCTATTGGGGTTGTTCACGGCGATGTTGGTCTCCACAATATCCTCGTCAAGGGCAGCGGGCGGGGTAAACTAGGAGGATTCAGCTTGAGCTCACAAGTGAATCATCTGTGCCAGGACACTTCAGAAACGGAGCACAAGACAGAAAGCGAAGCAACATCGGGGACCAAGGGGGCTGGGTTTGCTTCGGATGTTTATTGGTTCGGGTGCTGCATTGTTGATGCATTTTGTGGATCGCAATCCGTGCGTTCAAACACGATAGAAGCAAGAACAAATGAGCCTCGCGACATGCAACGGCCTGAGGTGCTTAATGAAGAGGAGTGGGCGCTGATGATGGACATGTGCTGCACTGATCCAGCGGGAAGAATTGAGATGCCGGAAGTTGTGAAGCGATTGGCTCGGCTTAGTGCCGTAAATGCGGCGATTGATTCTGAGCTTTCTGAGACGAAGATGCGTCTATCTGTGAATCAGCGTCGTACCCTTCAAGCAATGGTTCTGGAGGAAGTGTTGGAATATGAAAAGGAGGAGGAGGAGGAAGGTGAGCGATACGAATACGACGACGACCTGGATAATTACAACGATCCATTGGCGGGGATGCGACGGAAGGATATCATGCAGCAGAGCACATTAAGCAGTCTCGCTGTCTATGCTGCTCGCACGATAATCACGCCGAATTTACGTTTGGACTTGGAGAACTATCGTCCTCGCCCATCTGTCATGGTTACTCCGGAAGTTCCGATGCTCCACTTCGTGTCTCCGCGACAGCGCATTCCTCAGTGGGGATTGTCCCACGCATCGATCCTCGAGGCCAGGCAGGTTGAAGTTCTTGGCAATGGGGCCTTCGCGTCAGTGTCTAGTGGGATATGGCTTGGTGCATCCGTAGCGATCAAGAAAATGTCGGAGGTCGATTTGGATCATGATCAAACGCTTCGCCAAGAAGCCAACCTCTGGTTTACACTGCGGCACCCTCACATCGCGAGTCTTTTCGGAGGCTGTTGTGGTGGCTATCAGCTTTTCGTTTGCGACCTTGTGGATGGGGGGAGCCTTCACAAGTACTGCTGTAATCAAATAGACAAGTCCAAGGAAAAGGTTTGGGGACTTTTACACGATGCAGCGGTGGGCTTGCAAGGCCTGCACTCGTTCGGCATCGTCCACGCAGATCTCAAGTGCGACAACATCCTGATCACGAAAGATGGACGAGCCCAACTCATTGACTTCGGATTGAGCTGTCTGAGCACTTGCGACGGAGGAGAAACTGAAGGCGCCCCACGGTGGAAAGCTCCCGAATGCTTGAATGGTGCTGGCCCAACATTTGCGTCGGACGTGTATTCGTTTGGGATGTGCATCCTACAAGCAATGACTGGGGCAATTCCATGGGAAGGTCTACAGGATATCGTGGTCGTCCGCTACGTGAAAAACCGCTGCCTTCCTAAACAACCCAAAGATATTTCGAACCTAGAATGGGAACTTGTCAGACGGATGTGCTGTTTCGAACCGGAAGATCGCCTCCAGGTGGACGAAGTCGTCAAGGTGATTGGCTTCTTCGCCCAACGGGATCCCTACGTTAACGACCAGAGCATTCGAGAAGCCCTATCTGAGCGCGGGGACGTGATCGTCTGTCAGTATAGGCCCCGCAGCAGCAGCTGTTAAAGTTCTACGCACGAAGACCGAGTCGGTGGCATGGGATGAATTTGTACTGGTAAGTCGCTTGTTTGCCGCCTCTCACCCTGTAAGAAAAAGTTCTAACCATCATCACGGTTTGTTCCTGTCATACCCGCACCAACAAGCAGAGAGGCTTTTACGTTGCAACCTCGGACATATCGTAGCAGACTTGGGACAAGTTCTTGGAGAAGCAGTGACCAGCAAGACCAAGGAGGGGGACAGCATCCGCATCTTTCATGACAACGGCGGCAGATCGAATGCTGGACCTGGTCATCGATGTCTATCGATTCACAACAACAACAACAAGACATGACCACCACCGAACGACATCAACGGCTTCGTGATTGAGGTTCGTCTCAAGTTCGACGGAAATCCACCACGTAACGTGCAAGGTGCTCATGCTGCAGTAGCAGTGGCTATCCACTGGAAGGAGCTCGGATGTCTACCACCAGGACGTTAGGTTGAACCCAAGGAGAGCAACTATCCGGCGTAGCCTTCGAAGTTTATCTGCTAGCTTTGTCTTCTACCGAAACTACGGCTTGTGTATATTTCTATTGGCCCTGTACAACACCAAAACCCTTGATGATAATGCTTTGCATTCCCACACCAGTCATGTTACCATTCATGGAAGTGATGGCACGATGGAGACTTCAGTACAGGATATGGCCTAGGCGTCGTTATTGACTGCCTCGCTGTTCCTTGATGCTGACACTCAATATTCTCATCTTCGAGAAACCAATCTGGGCTTTATAGTGCGGGAGGTGTTGAACACGATCGTCCAGGGTATGTCGAGAACAGCGCACTGCTCAGACGCGTCAGTCGGTCGTGAACTCAAGCAATGCTGGGAATTCTGGTATGACTTTGGTAACACATCCAGTACCCGTTCGACTCTGACTCTTAAGCAAGTACAGGTAAAGTGTAGATCACAAAGTACCGTATGAACTGTAACTAAAAATTGAGCAGATTCACATGTATTGAAGTTGATCACGAAATAACGAGGTCAATTACCAGCTAGCCTCCCTTAGCTACTGCAACAACCCATGGGGTGTTGTTGTTCAAGTTGGTACTCAGAGTGGAGATTATCTCGTCAATAGACGGACGCGCATGTAAATCCTCAGCGCAAAGGCTGCAGATGAAGCTCCAAACGCCTTCAGTCGCTTGCTCGGGACGTGGCGGAAGTTTGCCAGCGAGAACTAACTCGGTCACTTCATTGTCGTCCAACATGCCAAACGGAGTTTCCTGCGAGATCGCCTCGATCATACACATGCCCAGCGCGTACACATCCGCTTCATATCGCGGCTCATCCGTTGCAGCTTGATCAAGAAGTTCTTTGGGTTTCCAACGAATGGCAGCAGAGAGAGCCTTGGATCCGGTGTCGCTCAGACGCAGCGAGACGCTACGGACGCAACTGAAGCCAAAGTCTGCGATCTTGGCCGTGTTATCGTCCCCTACCAAAATGTTGGTGCCTTTGAGACCTCCATGGACGATGCTGAACTGGCGGAGGTGCTTGAGTCCTTTGGCCACGTCCAGAAACAACGACCAGAAGTAACCTCGGTTCTCTTCCACCCCGAGAAAGTCGAGCAGATTCCCATTGTGAGCGTCTTCACAGACGAAGAACGGCGGCGACGAGACGTGGCTCCCACCTAGAAGCTTGAGCACGTTGTCGTGGGGCTGCAGACGGTACCAGAACACGAGTTGCTTAAGGAGATCCTCTGCGTCTTGGCCGTCCGTATCGAAGTGGAGCGTCTTGATCACCACATCATATCGTTTTTTATCATGCAGCCACGTGCCCCGCCGCGCCACCGCGAAAGTGCCAACAAGTCCAATAATGCTCTCGTCTTCGTAGTCGACGTCGTCCCGCGAGATAAACCACTCGTAGCGCTTCAGGTCCATGATGACTTTGGACCGTTGAATCAGGTCCAGCGTGGATTGGCGAAGTTCATGCAGTGGGCTGTCGGGATCCCCTGCAAGGACATCTCGGAGCAGCATGAGCGCCTCCTTCAACTGCTTGTCACTGTCAAAGCTCCTCGTCAGACTGAAGCTCTTCTTGCCTGCTAAGAGGGACTCCAACTCGCTACGCTGCTCGATGCAGCCTTGCTCCCAGTTCTCTTCCCACCCCGAGGCGTCGACTAATCCGATCGTTGCAAAGATCTCGTCGAGTGACCCATGCAGTTCTCTGATCATGATCAACGTGGTGTCGCTTCTTACCAAGCGGAAGAGCAGCGGTTTCTCTCGCAGGAGTTTGACGAAGCGAACGATGATCTTGCTGTACGCGGCTCGGATGGCGTCGTCTGGATGCTGCGCAACAGGATCGTGTGACGCTCTTAAGCGAGCAAGGAGGTCTTCGCAGAGTGTCTTGGTCTCAGGCATCCGGCGTGGAATCCTCTGGGCGACCATGTTCAGCACAGACGCACTATACTCCGTGACGTGAAGCCCGACGACGATGAATCCGCTCATGGTCAATGGGTGTGCTCGGCACAAGGACAATCGAAGAGTGAGGCCAGCAGCGAGGGACTGAGTTCCCGGGAGAAGGGCAGAAAGGGTGCAGATCTCAACGGAGACCGCACAGTCGGGGACCTTGGAGTCCTCACGTAAAGAGCAGCGTGTGTTCACACGTGAAGTTGTTTTGGCTTGCCTGGAACAAGAACAGCAAAGAGAGAACCAGCAGCGCTCGGAAGGGCATTACATGTATACATGTATACAACTTGTTGCCTTGAGGTCGAGGAGCTCGACCAAAAGATACGAAGTACTTTTTTTTGCTACATTATATGTTATGTATCGACGTTAAAGCAGGCGCCGGTCTATGCTACCTACAGCATGAACCACCCCCATAGTGAAGCTGTTCGCCGCCGAGAAGAAATCCATGTGATCGAGTGCGTTTTCACTGCTCGACTTACGCGCTCCGCCATACATCCGATACATTTTTCAGAGTATCGAGCGTTGTTACCCAGTCGTCTGCTGATTTCTCTGGACCGAGCCCGGACACTTTTCTTGCAGGTGCCTGGAAGCGCTGGATATTGCGATCTTCTGGCAGAAGTACGTTGGTCTGTTTGGTTGTCATTTTCCAGTTCCCCTTCCAGCACTCAAACGCTCCAAGTCGCTGCGTTCAATCCAAGCTGGCCAGGATGGTGACGACGGAGGTCGCGTCGCTCGTAGCGGACTTTGTTATCCCTGGAGTTGGCGAGGTGATCGTGGTGGCACTGAGCCAAGCGGTGAAGATGGTCCAGCAGATGAAGGAGAACGAGGACATGTGCCGGCGCGTGTACAAGCGCATGAAGTTTGTGTACAAGGAGCTGCAAAAGCTCACAGACGACAAAGTGATCCGCGAAAAGAAGGTGTTGGCGATGTACGGCGAGAACATGGCCAACTTCCTGGCGTTCCTCGAGAAGCACTCGCAGAAAGGCTTTATCAAGCGACTGGCAGGGAACCGCAAGGTCCTCGAGGCTCTCCAGGACTTCCACGCCGACATGGACGAGCTCTTTCGACTGCTGAACATCGCCCACATGGCCGAGATGAATAAGTGGCGACAGCAATGGGAGGAAGACCAAGCGAGCGCACACAAGCAGAGGGAGCAAATCCTGGAGAGTAGCGAGGCTGTAAAGGCCGAGGTTCAGGAACAAAGCAACAATACCACGGAAGGCGTGGCGCTGATATTGTACGAACTTCAGAGCATGAAGGACCGCAACTCTGCCGAACAACTGGCGCTGATGAAGAGAGCCTTCGGCAAAGTAGTGTCCATGTCCAAGGCGAAGGTGCCGGCCGTTCCAGAGTGGTTTATCCCAAGTGACGACGTGGAGTTAGACGCTGAGAGCTTCTTTGACATCGGCTCTTACGGCTCGGTCCACCGTGGCACGTACGGCAAGGGAACGAATGTGGTCATCAAGCGTCTCCTAACGGATGACCAGGACGCGAAAGAGTCCTTTTTCAGGGAAGTCGAGGTCTGGTCCAGGCTCAACGATCTGCATATCGTGCGCTTGTTTGGCGCGTGCCATGTCAGCACGCCGGCCTTCTTCGTCTGCGAAGACGCTACGGGCGGCAACTTTGTCGACCGCTTCGACAAGGACAAAAGCGAGCTCTGGAGACTCTTCTATGAGGCTGCACTGGGCTTGTTCTACCTTCACTCGCAGAAGGTGGTGCACGGCGATCTCAAGTGCAATAACATTGTTATTGGAGCAGACAACCGCGCCAAGCTCATCGACTTTGGCTTCTCGTTCGTCCGGACCCAATCCGTAGGATTAAGCGCCAAGTCACAGACAGAGGCCATCCGCTGGAAGGCACCCGAGTGTATGCTGCCGGAAGAAGAAGAGCCAAATCCGCAGTTCAACCCTCGCTTCGCGTCCGACGTGTACTCGTTCGGAATGTGCATCATCGAGGCCTTCCTAGGCGAGGCTCCGTACGGCATCGAGGACGACGACACTGTCATGGGGAAGAAATTCAGCGGGGAGATGTACCCCCGCGTGGAAAATATGACCGACGAAGAATGGGACTTCGTGACGCGTTTACTGGATCCGGAATGGACGACGCGGATGTCCTTAGACGATGCGATCGACACGCTCAAAGCGTTTGCAGACCGAGAAGCAACAGCGAACGCAGTGGACGGAGCAGCTCCAGAAACCCGCTTGTCGGCCTGCTTGAGTGCCGTCACCTTAGATTCGGATCAGGAACAGCACACTCCAGCTGCGTCCACGAGATCGTGTCCGAGCTGCACTGCAAGGATGCCGATCGAGTTCGACTTCTGTGGGAAGTGCACAGCGGCCATGTTGTCAAAGTCAAAAGCTCCTCAGGCTCCCGTTCTACTGGATTGCGCTAGTGAAAGCTGTGTCGAAAAGATTTTATCGACAGACTGCTTCTGCCGCCATTGTGGAACCAAGCAGAACGCGCACTCACAAGCTGCGTGAAAAAAGAAAGTAATACTACTACTACATGTAGTGTAGCAATGCACTTGATACCGTGCTTCATCTTGCCTTTGGTCAAACAGACAACTTTCTGGTAAGCGTGTATTATCCATACTTGAACGGATTCTATCCGATCGTCGCCATCGCACCGTGCAGCGCTTCTTCTGCGTCCGCAAAGACCTTCATCTCCTCGAGCACTTGATCAAGTGACGGCCTCTGCGTGTAGTCGGGATTGCTCAGACGACTGATAAAGGCCCACTCGTCATCCGAGATCTCTGCCTCCGTGGGGTCAGGACGAGGGTGGACCGCCCCCTTCATGATGTCGGTCATGGCCTCATCATCGTCCAGCATTCCAAACGGAGCCTCGTGGCTCTTCGCTTCAAGCATGCACATTGCCAGCGAGTAGATATCGGACTCGTAGCGTGGTGCATCCGTTCCCGACTCCTCGAGCACCTCCTTGGCTTTCCAGCGCACAGACTTTTTGGCCGCCGGTTCGCCGCCCTTGCTCATCCCCGCAGAAAGCGTGCGCACACTGCTGAAGCCAAAGTCGGCGAGCTTGGGCGTGAAGTCGGCGCCAACAAGGATGTTGCTGCACTTGAGACCTCCGTGGATCGTGTTCTTGTCATGCAAGAACTTGAGGCCTTCCGCCACTTGCTTGAAAAGCCTCCAGAAGAGGACGCTGTGCGCTTTATCCTCGAGGAAATCTGCAATGTTGCCGTTAGGGGCGTTCTCACACACGTAGAACTGCGGCTTACTAACGTGCGATCCGCCATAAAGCTTCAAGATGTACTTGTTCTCCGGGAGCTTCCCCCACAGCTCTAGCTGCCTCAGGAAGGCGCCGTCCGACTCGGACGACGTCTCTGGGAACAGCAGCTTGACCGCCACTTCCGTGCGTTGGCCGTCGTGTAGCCACGTGCCGCGACAGACGTTGCCAAACGTTCCGGATCCGATCGCTTCGGCCTCATACTCGACATCATCAATGGGGATGAACCAGTCAAACATCCGCAGCCCCTCCTTGTTCAGGTGGCTGGACACGCGTGCGAACGTCGTCTTCTTGAACTCGAGCATCTCGGGCGACTGGCCCTTCCAGGAGATGCCGCTGTTGAGCGCCATGAGCGCCTCCTGCACCTTCTTGTCGCCACGGAATTCATTGACCAGTATCCGGTCGGACGCGCCCGTGACAAGCTTCTGGAGCTTCACGAGCTGCTGTGCGCGGTCGTCGTCCCAGCTCTCCTGCCATATACTGAGCTCCGGGTCGTCGGCCCTGCCGACCAGCTGCGCCACGTCCGTGATCTGGTCCTGCAGCCCGCGGATGGTCAGCACGATCGTCTCGCTGCTGGCCAGCCGCAACAGCAGCGCCTTGCGACGCAGCAGGTTGACGAAGCGCGCCACCACGTCGCAGTACTTGGCCCGGGGCTTGGCGTCTTCCGCATTGGCCACGTCGTCGTGGAGAAGTTGCAGACGGCGCAGTACATGCTTGATGAGCTGCTCGGCCTCGGGCATGCGGCGGCAGCGGCTGGCCAGGTCCTTGAGAGCCTGGGTGCTGGACGGCTTCTCTTGGAGGCCCTCGATCGTGAAAGACGCCATGACTTGTGCAGGAAGAGGCGAATGCGGGAATGAGCGGTCTCTGGACGTCCGTGATTCGCTGATTTATGGTTTGCCCGGTGGGTGCAGGCGGGCCAAGTGGCGTGCGTCCTGCAAGGATCGATGCATGCATGAAGCGCCGAGAACGTGGCCGTCGGTAGGACGTGCTGGCCAGGGACGTCCGCGGACGTTCGCGGACACTTCTGTCAAGTGATGTGCGTGTGGCTGGTCGAAGCTTGCCCACTTTAAAGTGGACACATCTGATTGGCTATCAACTTCAACTTGCGATCTTTCATTGGAGCAAAATCAGCTTTGTGGATTGAATCAACTGAGTTGATGCCTGCTAGCGTTCACTGTGGATCTTGCGCCAGACGAAGCAGAAGAACGTGCCGACAAGAACGTTATCAAGATGGAAACGGTCCCCCTGGTAGCGGAGCCTTTCCCCGTCTCGACGCTGCCGGGCTCGCCTTCGAGCCACAAAGTACTGGACAACGAATTACCAGTCCGACGCGACCGCAAGCCTGAGTGCGACGTCTTCACCTGCTGTCTCTATGCTCGTCTCCGTGCTGTCCATGACGCCGTCGCCCGCGACGACGGGGGTCAGTGGAAGGACGCGTTTTGCTACGTCGCCAAACGGTTCATAAGGGTGCTGCGCCGGGAGCCTCTACTGGAGCGCCTCGCTGGAGGAGAGACGACATCGTACACGTTTCGCGACCTGAACGCAAAGCTGGATGACATTTTCGTGGGCGTTGGCCTGACGGAACCAAACGGAACGGGTCAGTGGATGGGCGACTGGGAGCGAGGTTGCGGTTTTCAAAGAGAGACGCTCGTAGAGCTGATCGAAGGCGATGGTGTCGCTCCACGTTCTTCTGCTCGTGTGCTAATTAGCGAGATGAGAGATCCGACGAAGGTCCCAAAAGTCATGATGGACATGTACATCTGGCTGCATGGGAATGCTCTAAGCAGCCTCAGCGAGCTGAAGCAGCGGACGCTACAGCGGCTCATGGCGTTCTTGAATTTGAATGGGACGGCTGTTGTCAATGCGGATACCCTGAACGATTCGCATTCGCCAAGCATCCTGTCCGTGTTTACGTGGTTCACGCCGAAACGAGACGTCGAGTTCGGGGAAGTCATTGGGTACGGAACATGCGGCGCAGTACAACGCGCTACGTGGCGTCACAAGGATGGGGCGGTGCAGGATGTCGTCGTCAAGACGCTGTATGGCGAGACCGCATCGAACACCCGATCGACCTTCTTAAGGCAGCTGCAGTTGTGGTCGGAGCTACCGGCCCACCCCAGCGTCGTTAAGTTATACGGTGGGAACCATCTCGATGACCCGCCGTTCTTCGTGTGTGAGCATGCGGACGGCGGCGACATTGTGGAATTCTTCAGCCACGCTGACAACCGGGTGATGCTTGGAACGATGTTCCTACAAGTAGCGAAGGGGCTGCAGGCGCTGCATGCTCACAATATTGTTCACGGTGGCTTACGAGGGAGCAATATCCTCATCGGAGACGACAAGACGCCCAAGCTCTCGGATTTCAACTGTTCCCGTATCCGAGCGCTGTCTGCAAGCGTAAGCAAGCAGTATGCACCTGCAAGCTTGAGTCAACAGGACAAATCGGTTCAAGAAATTGCGGCGCGCTGGGAGCCACGAGAGAAACTACACGAGACAAGCAATGCGCTTCCTCAGCCCAAGTCGGATGTCTACTCGCTCGGCATGTGTATGATTGAAGCCATTACCCAGGACATTCCGTTTGGAATGGACGCAGAAGATGAGAGCGCGGTCGTTGCCCAAATCCTGGATGCGGTGCCCTACGAGCGCCCAGACGGGATATCGGACGAAGAATGGAACGTGATCGCGCACCTCATCATTCCCCACGTCGATGAGCGTCCCGACATCAATGGGGCCATCGACTTGCTTAGCAGCCTGGCTCGCCTCAGCAAAGCACCTTGTTCAGTTCAAGCGCCACTCGTTGATCGTCCAGAGCCACAAGGCAGACGCGCATAAGGCAGCTTCGACCACTCCCCGAAGGTTGAATTCTTCCATCCATTGGCTTTTGCTTACAGCTGCCTGTTGCTAGTTGTTCAAAACGCTACGCTTTTCCGCGGGCTACATCTCTTCTCACTGCTCCATTTGGATATCTTCACTTGCTCTTCGACTTGTCTACGGCTGCGGACTTGCTGGCCTCCTTCGGCTTGTCCTGCTTCTTCTCCGCAGCCTCCGGCTTGCTGTCGCTGGTATTGGCACTATCCGTCGACGCGGTCGCAGACTCCTTCTCGCCGGCATTTGCGCCCGTCGAGGATTCGTAGCCGTAGCCGGGGTAGCCGAAGCCGAAGTCGTAGCCCGGAGATCCGTAGGACGAATAGTACGAGCCCGGGTAGTAGTCGCCTCCATACCTGTAGCCTGCGCCGTACGACGAGTAGCTCGGGTACCCGTAGCCATCAAAGCCGTAGTCGCCGCCATAGCCAAAGCCATACACGTCCTTGCCGTAGTAGTCGTTGCCATGGCCGTAGTAGTCATCCGTGTAGTCGTCGCAGTCCTCACCGTAGCTGTAGCTCTTCGAGCCGTAGCTATAGCCCTTCTTGCCACCATAACCCTTGTAGTCACAGTCGTCATGGCCGTAGTTCTTGCCATAGCCCTTGTATTCATAGTCGTCGTGACCGTAGCAGTAGCTCTTAGCGTCGTAGCCCTTGTAGTCGTAGTCGTCGTGACCGTAGTCGTCGTGCCCGTAGTCGTAGTCCGAAGACTCCGTGGCCTTCGTGGAGGCCTTGTCGTCTTCGAGGCGGCGGCGGTAGTACGGGTACTTGTCGTGGTGGTGCTTCTGCGGGTGTCCATAGTCGTTCTTCGAGCCGAGTTGGCGGCGTCCTGGCGCAGCACCGGCGTTCGTCGCCTGCAGGATGGAGGCAGCGAAGCACAGGCTGATCGCGACGAGGAACTTGGAGTGCATCTTGGTGAAAGCAGCGAATGTCGGGTAGTTGGCAGTCGAGTGCTCAGGAGAAGGCAAGTTGACGAGTGAGAAGAGCGATCGAACAGACTCGGGTGGCTTGGTAGAGATATTTGGCAAAGAGGTGGTGTCCGGAACGCGTCCGTAGCCGTCATCAATCACTGCATCCCTCGTTTTCGTATGGTATTCGCTCATGTCGAGAACGATGTTTCATTCTCTTGCCAGATCGAATCCATCAACATCAGAAAAAGTTGAATACCAGTTGTAACAGCAGACATACGAACTTAGTTACTGTACGCGTCGTCTCCGACCGTGTTTCCAGTCTTTGCTTGCTTGGGCTGATCAACTTCGAGAAAGATTGACGAGTTTTGGATTAATGCCTTAGAAAAAATCTCCACGGATTGAGAAGAATGGCAATCGCGGCGTCTAGGAAATACATGTATACTCTCGTGTACGGTACGTAAAGGTTAAGCTTAACATTTCTGGAATGCTCCTAACTAAGCCTTCTCCAATGTTTTTTTCCGCTTGAGTTTGCCCAGCTGGATACCCCAGTCCTTTTCCCTCCAGGGAACTTCCGACGGGACTACAAAATCGCGCGGCACGTTGCAATGTCCGTGTAGCTGCTCGAACGTGGTCAACAGCGGCTCGACACGACCATTCCATTTAGCATCCGGAATCTTGAGCTCGAATCCGATCGCTTGCAAGGTATCAACCGATCGAGTAGTGTAGTCGAAGAAGACCCCATAGCAGCGGATATTTGATACGTTAAATCCAAGCTTGAGTCCATGCGCTTCAGTCGGCCAGGCAGCGTCCGATGGGACCACAAATGTTTGTGGTACTCGAGAATGCCCATTCTCTTGAAAGTACATTTTCAGTGCTGGCAAAATGCGTCCATTCCATTCCGCCTCAAAGCAATTCCACACAAACCCCAACTCCTGGAATCGATGCTTGTCCCTGGAAATTTGGGCGCAGTAAGACTTCCCACTACGAATAGTAGTCACAGCTTCCCTGAGCCTTAAACCCCACGTCTGTACCGGCCAACGCTTGCTCGACGGTACCACAAACCCAATCGGAACCCGGCAGTGACCTTCAATTCCACGGAAAACCTCCAGCGCCGGCAAAATACGTTCGCTCCACTCCCTCTCGGAATGTTTCCACACAAATCCCAACTCATCCAACTCATGAAGGTCTTGACCCACACCAAGTTGACCAGAGCGAATTGCACTAACAGTATTTCCCAGACGCATACCCCACGCCGCCGTTGGCCACGGCAAAGACGATGGAATCCTGAAGTTACGGCCCACATCGCAATGGCCAAACACTTGCCGAAACACCTTGAGCGCAGGAATCAGCTTTTCGCGCCAGTCGCGGTCCCAAATGGTCGAGTTGTAGCAAAACTTGATCCTCTCCAGTTCTTCAGCGTCTGCATCCACTTGCTTGGCAAATTGTCCTCGAAGACGAATGTTAGCCACCTTCGCGCCCAGAAATTGTCCCCACAACTGCTCCGGCCATTTGGGATCTCCCTTCGGAATACGGAAGTCTTGAGGAATATCTGTGTTTCCATTCAGGTCGTAGAACCGACGAAGCGCAGGCAAGACGTAGCTGTCCCATTTGAACTGGTTCCGATCCCAAGTGAACGGCATCTCCTCCAGCTCCTTCAGTTGCTCCGGGTTGATCTCCCGCCCCCCTTCCCTCCACTGCTTCCGCAGCCACTCCGCATGCTTGCCCAGAGCATACCCCCACGCCGCTTCTGGCCACGAGTCGTCTTCAGAGGGAACGACGAATTTAACGGGCACCATCAAGTGCTGGTTGAGAGAGAGGAACGTGAGGTAGGCAGGCTTGACGGCCTCCTCCCACGCAGCGGCACTGAACAAGGAAGGCTTATTGTCCTTCTCTTTGTCGTCACCATCTTCGGTCTGCGAGGAGAAGAAGCGGATGGCGTCCACCGCAGCCAGGGATGAGGCGCGAGGGGCCAAGGCGCGCGACGCCCCATTGTGCGGCAGCAGGCGACTCCGTGCCAGCCTCAGCATCGCAAAGTGCTGACCAAAATGACACCTCAAATTCGGTTCCCTTTTTAGCCAATCAAAAAACAGAACTACAAAACTGCAGCTTGTTTGGCACTTTCGAACATTCTGAAGCCTGCGAAATCGAATTGCCAACGTCAACCCACAGCACCGTGGGAATGTCATCAGACACACGGCAATACTCAGGTTTTACGGTTTCTGTAGGTAAGGAGCTTGTCGCTGGGAAGGCCACATCAGTGCGAGTGCTTCGAAACCACTTCGGAAGACTCGGACGTCTCCTCTTCACTCGCACTCATCCATTCTGCCAACGCTCCCCTCCGCTGAAAGCAGCCTGTTCGGCTGGTGGGTGTCAAGGTGGAAAACGTTTCCAGCTCAAGACGGCAAGTTCACGACTGCACTTTCACGGTACGCTAGGTCATGGTTCTAGCACGCACGAGCACACTCTCAACAAGAATCATTGGCAGTTTCTTCATCCACTCGCCATCAGTGAGATTGTCTCTGTTCTCCGCTCTGGGAGCCACTAAGGAGACGATCGACTCCAGTATCACACCTTTGCACGTCCAGTTCCTGCCAGATGCGTGCGACCTGCTTCCTCGACAGTTGTGAACGGTAAGCAGCACTAGCCTGCAACTCCTGCGCAGCCTGGCATCGCCTATCCCACGCCGGATGCAAGCGATGGCGCTGGAGGTCGATGATACTATGTTGTGCTCGACGGGCATGCAATGGAGGCCGGCAAGACTTCGTGGAGATGGATCTCGCACTGATTCTCGAGAAACTGAGGTACGAATTGAACTGGGTGATACCAAAAGTCACGGAGAAACTGAAGCGAAGCTGATTTTCACGGCGGTTCTTCGACAGCATTCTCTTTTCTTTCCAGAACTTCACACATCACGTTGGCATCCACACACCTGGAAGCAAGCTTGTACACGATGCTCGTGGCAATAGCAACTTGCTCGAAGAGCACAGCGACCTCTCTGGGGCATCTGTAGCGAAATTGTATCCACAGCAGTGGCTCTAGGCATTCTGCACGTACTCATAGGGTCGATATATGCCTCCGGCTCACACCGATGCATTTACCATGCCTTAGAGCATGACCCGATCACCTCAGCGCAGTTGCAGCAATGACTACGGGGTCATCATGGAAGGCATTTTCGCTTGGAGTGCGCTGGGGGTGCAGGCACTCGTTAGGCCTTCTCGTCATGACAGCAATATTCTTTACAGCAGGCCAAACAGTAGTGTTTCTAGCGCGGACGTCCGATGGATATCTACGCAAATTGGTGGAAACGAGCGCGAAAGCCAGCCACTCACGCCGAACGACATCCAAGTGCGGACGGGCTTCCACAGCGGAATTTACAACTGCAACCGGTTCCCATCTAGGTCCCAATAGAGGCAGCACGCTCCCCCGTCTATTCACTCGCCACCACGGCGCTCACCAGCAGGAGAACAGACTGGACTTGGAGGTGGGGAGTCTAGCAAGATGAAGCGCGGGTGGTGCAACAACGTGCGCTTCGGGCCCCCCGTGAGTCCAAAAGGTGCAGTAGCCTCTGTCTTCTCAATCTCAGTCATCGCTAACCTCATGCGCTGTTGCCACAGGTCAACTGCTCTAGCGGTGGAATCGTTCACAGTTTCGCTGGCCCCGGCGGCACCCTCGGCGTGTTGCCCGCGGTGGTGCTCAACAACTGGCTCAGGTCGACGCTCTACGTTCGTTCTGCATCGCCTTCATCATCACCATCGGCGGCTTCGCCGCCAGCTTCAACGAGAGTCAGCACTGTTGACGCTGGCTACTTGATGAGCTCCGGTAATTGATTGGCTGTAGCACGTCGCAGACTCGGTATCCGTTAGCCAGCGCCTCGCCCCATCCAGGCTCTTAGTAGTTAGCACCATGGAGGACACAGGCCGATGGCTGAGCGAAGAGCACAGCAGCCTCTCGGGCGCGTCGCTGGGCAAGATCATCTCCACGGGGCTGCTATTGGGCGTCGTGCATGTGTTGACAGGTAGGGGGATGGACCCATGTGCACTTTTAATCTCCAGATTAAAATTTATCCTTTTTTTCAGGTCCGGATCACTTGAGTGCATTGGCTGCCATGACCACGGGCTCGTCGTGGCGGGTGTTCGGACTTGGGATCCGATGGGGCTGTGGCCATAGCGTCGGTCTCATTTTCATGGCGCTCATCTTCTTCGCCGCCGGGCAGACGGTGGACTTGGATGCCGTGGGCGGATACCTCAACTACGTCGTGGGCTTCTTCATGATCGCCCTGGGAGTCTGGACGGGGGTCCACGTACGTAAGAAGTATCAGACACAGCTGAAGGAGGGCGTGCAGTCGCTGGCGAGCGGGGAGGGAGGACGCGTTGACAGCAACCGAAGTAGCGTCACCAACTTGGTGGAGCTCAGGCCGATCTCGCAGCGACGGGCATCGAGTGTGGCGTCACCTACTGCTGTGCCACAGCTGTCGTTGTTATCGAGCTCCACGACGAAGGAACATGCACTGGAAGAGCCGTCAGCGTCACCTGCGTCGTCTTTTCACGTGCTGATCTCTGCGGACCCGGCAGCGACCGAGCCTCCCACGCCAGCCAAGCTGCATTTGCATGGCTGTAATTGCTGCCGGAATATGAGCTTCGAGGATCCTACCACGCAGAAGGTTCGCTGTGCTCTTGCTAATACGTGCACCTGTACGCTCTGGTTGATGGATTTCTAACTAAAAATGTGTGTAGATCATGGCGCTGCTCGTAGGAATTATTCACGGGTTCGCTGGACCCGGCGGCATCTTAGGTGTACTGCCCGCGGTGGTACTGAACGACTGGGTCAAGTCTATCGCCTATCTGGGCTCCTTCTGCTTGGCCTCGATCTTCATTATGGGCGTCTTCGCGGCACTCTATGGCGAAGTCACGGGGCGCCTCGGCGGCAACTCGTTGGTGATGGAGTTCCGTATCGGCATTTTCTCGGCCTTCTTCTCGTTCATCGTTGGTGTCGCCTGGATTGGACTGCAAGCTACAGGTCAAATGTCCGCCGTCTTCGGAGAATGAAGCAACTTTAGTAGTGCGAGCCAATCTTTTGTTTTTTCTTAAAAAAAGTTAATGATTTTTTCATGAAAGGTCGTTAGCATATCCTCAGTTTAGAGCCCTCGCTGCATCTAATGGAGCACGAGGATGCATCATCCAGTCTTCTGCACACCTCAATGTGGCGTATAGCACTCACAGCCGTCTCCTTTGGGGTGGTGCATGTGCTTTCAGGTGACGGTGTTCATTTTATCGCTTTCGGTCTTGAAACTCTGACGAGATTGTGCATTTTTCTGCAGGTCCGGACCATCTCGGGGCATTAGTGGTGCTCTCCAACGGGAAAACGTGGCGGCAGGCATTTCTACTTGGTGTTCAATGGGGGTGTGGACATTCGCTCGGTATACTAGCCGTCGCGCTGGTCTGCGTGTTCGTAATTGGCCACGCGCTGGCGCCAAACAGCACGTTCAGTGCCGTATGTAAGTACCTCACGGGCGTTTGTCTCGTGCTACTGGGCATCTGGACGCTTGTCAGCGCTCACAATGAATACAAGACGGCGCAAGAACCACGAAGTCCACAGCATCTGGCCTCATCGCCGAAATCGCTGTGGAGCCAAGTGGAATGTCAAGATGCAACTTACGTGTTGCTCCAGTCGCCTAACGATCCAAGTTCAAAGATGCAATTCACGGCAACATCGGCAGCCAGTATTGGAGTGGGGATCGTTCACGGAGCAGCTGGGCCGGGCTGTCTACTGGCAGTGCTGCCCACTCTCGCCATGCAGAAGGACCTTGTCCGGGCGTTGCTGTATCTCGGATTCTTCTGTGGCAGCTCCATCCTCTCGATGGGGTCGTTCGCGGCACTCTACGGGGAGTTGACCCAGCGCAGTGGACGAGCACGTTCTCCAAGTGCGGCACTGTACGTTGCCGTGGCGTCGTCCGCTCTATCGATAACCGTTGGAATCGCGTGGATTCTTCTGCAAGCTACGGGTGTGCTGAATCGCGTTTTCGGAGAGTAATGAATTTGATGTACCTATCATTAATAATGATAATGATTCATTATCATTTCGTTCGCGTTGATATTATCAAGTCTTGTTCCTATCGGAGTGGCGTACCTTTTCAACCATTGTGCTTTACTGCCACGCCTTGCTTCGATTAAAGAAAAATACGAAGAACAGAACCGCAGCTACCACGAAAGGATCAGTTTTACGCTTAGTGAAGTTCATTCTAACGCTAAGTGCTTCCCAAATCTGCACTTTCTCGCTTAAATCCGGTAGCAACCAGATTACTAGACCTTCTGCGATGAATCCCTACGCTCAAGTTTGCCCAGCTGGATACCCCAGTCTCTCTCCCTCCAAGGAACTTCCGACGGGACCACAAAATCGCGCGGCACGTTGCGATGTCCGTATTGCTGCTCGAACGTGGTCAACAGCGGCTCGACACGACTTTTCCATTTAGCATTCGGAATCTTGAGCTCGAATCCGATCGCTTGCAACGTGTCGACTGATCGGGCAGTGTAGTCGAAATAGTATCCACGGCGCCGAATGTTTGCTACGTTGACTCCAAGCTTGAATCCGTGTGCTGCGATAGACCAATCTTTGTCTGACGGGACCACAAATGCTCTCGGTACCTGAGAATGTCCATACGTTCTGTAGAACGCTTTCAGTGATGACAAAATGTGGTCTTTCCACTCCGCCTCGAAGACATTCCATACAAATCCCAACTCCTTCAATCGATGCTTGTCCCTGGAAACTTGGGCGCAGTAAGACTTCCCACAACGAATATTACTCACAAGTTCCCCGAGCCTTAAACCCCACGTCTGTACAGGCCAACGCTTTCTCGAAGGCACGACAAACCCAAACGGAACCCGGCAGTGACCTTCGATTTCACGGAAAGCCTTCAGCGCCGGCAAAATACGTTCGCTCCACTCCTCCTCGAAATGGTTCCACACGAAGCCCAACTCGTCCAGCTCACGATGGTCCCGATCCACGCCAAGCTTACCACAGCGAATAGCACTAACAGCATTTCCCAGATGTATATCCCACGCTGCCCTTGGCCACGGCAAAGCCGATGGCACCCTGAAGTTACGGCCCACATCGCAATGGCCAAACTCTTGTCGAAACACCTTGAGAGCAGGAATCAACCTTTCGTGCCAGTCGCGATTGTAGATGGTCAAATCATGGCAGAACTTGATCCTCTCCAGTTCATCAGCGTCTGTTTTCACCTGCTCAGCAAAGTCTCCTCGGTAACGGATATTTACTACCTTCGCGCCCAGAAGTTGCCCCCACAACCGCTCCGGCCACTTGGGATCTCCCTTCCGAATACGGAATTCTTTACAAACGTCCGTGTGTCCGTTCAAATCGTAGAACCGGCGAAGCGCAGGTAACACGAAGTGGTCCCATTTGTACTGGCTCCGATCCCAAGCGAACGGCATCTCCTCCAGCTCCTTCAGTTGCTCCGGGTTGATCATCTTTCCCCCTTCTCTCCACTGCTTCCGTAGCCACTCCGCGTGCTTGCCCAACGCAAGCCCCCACGCTGCTTCGGGCCACGCGTTGTCTTCAGAGGGAACGACGAATTTAAGGGGCACCATCAAGTGCTTGTTGCGGGCGAGGAACGTGAGGTAGGCAGGCTTGATGGCCATCTTCCACGCAGCGGCACTGAGCAAGGAAGGCTTGTCGTCCTTCTCCCTGACGTCACCATCTTCGGTCTGTGAGGAGAAGAATCGGATGGTGTCGGCTGCAGTCAGGGGTGAGGCGCGAAGGGCCAACGCCCCACTGCGAGGAAGCAGGCGGCCCTGTGCCAGCCGCAGCATCGCGAAATGTGTGGATATTGTTTTAGCCTATCAGATGTCATGTTGGAAAAGGCAACTTGTTGCCTTTTTTCACCCGTTATGCCTGCAAGACAGCAGATCATTATTCCGACGTCGCTTTCTAGTCCTACTTCTCCGTCTTGAAAGCCTGGGAATCTCAGTCACCGTTCGCTAAGACCGTACCATCGCAGCATCCTGATCGGAGTTCAGTCTGGACGGAACCCACCTGGCGGCTATCATTCACAGCCTATGCTGGGTCCATAGTTAGCATCTCTCCAGTTCAGATCAAACGCTAGGCTTTCTCTGGTGTGATGGAAAACAAAAATGATACCGGAAATAGGGCTAGAAACAGCAGCTTATTGCTGTAGATCCGCTGCATCTTGGGTTGCCTTTTAAGCAGGCATAGCGCTGAGAGCCTGCGATTTTTTCTTGTCGCTCTCCCCTCTCTGCTCAGGTTCACGTGGCCGATAGGCGAAACGTGGCCGAGCAGAACGCGGGAATAGGTGAAGAATTCCAGGGATGAGTCTGTGCACGTGTCAACACAAATGTCAGTTAGTCGTCATCAGACTTCCAAGTTAAGCAAGACAATCCTTACTTCTTCGCTTTCTTGCGGAAATTGGCGTTCTTGTACATCGCCAGCTGAATAAGGTATAGCAGCTCTTCCAGTTGAATACCGGATGTTCGGGAGAGGCCTTGGCCAGCGCCAGCACTAAAACTCGACAGCCGTCGCAGAGAGTCATGGCATTCACCGGTGCCTGTGGCAGTTATCGCCGAGCTTTTAGTTGCAGCGACTCTAGCGAAAAAACGTGTTGTCGCTTCGACAAGGGGCTGGAAATACTTCTCCAGCTTGTCGTGATGTATCAGCCGCCATTTCACTCGTAATCTTGATCACCGGTTCGGCTACCTTTTTAAGCTCTTCAAGGGATTTAAACCCGGGGACTTTCGAGGTAACGTGAAGGTACTTCTTCGGTGGAAACGACGTGAGGTCCAAGCTCGGGACAAATGCCATCTCATGTTGCCAGTCTTCCATCGCTTTCAGTCGGGCTCTCTGCGCAGCGCTGTCTTTGAAAAAAGCAATGCGCTTCCCTTGCGCTTCTTGCTTTTCTTGGGTGGTATCACCTCCACCACCTCCGGCTCGTCATCATCGTCTTCATCAGGTACGTTCTTGCCTCCACTGTCAATGGAGGATGCTTCATTCGTTGGTTTGGGCTGCGGCCTAGCAACAGCGACCGAGGGAACCGGAGCGACTGGAGCGACTGGTAGAAGTCACTGCCACCTGCTCCGGTGCTGCAGCCTGCGTTGAACCCATATTATCGTGCAATAGTCGAAGTAGCGGGCCGATCTGGTTGCAGGACTCGCCCAAGTGGCGGAAAGTCGACTTCACCTGCTCCGAGCCATTGAGCACCAGCGACTGATGCAGCTCGCGCGACGCCTGCGCCACTTTCACCGCCTGTTGCAGCGCCACCACATCTTACACGCGAGCATCCGCCTGCTTCAGCTCGTCCACCACGCAGTGCTGCCGCAACTGGGCGTCGCTCACACTAACAACAACGCGAGCTATAATCGAGTCCATCCGTTTTGCCAAGGAAAAGGCCAACAAGTTGTTGCCGTTGTTGCCGTTTGTCCAACTGATTCTTGATTGGTTAAAAAGAGAGCCAAATTGGGGGTGTCATTTTATGGTCGGCACTTTGCGATGCTGAGGCTGGAACGGAGCCTCGCAATGGGGCGTCGCGCGCCTTGGCCCCTCGTGCCTCATCCCTGGCTGTGGTGGACGCCATCCGCTTCTTCTCCTCACAGACCAAAGATGGTGACGTCAGGGACAAGCCTTTCCTATTCAGTGCCGCTGCGTGGAAGACGGCCGTCAAGCCTGCCTACCTCACGTTCCTCGCCCGCAACAAGCATTTGATGGTGCCCCTTAAATTCGTCGTTCCCTCTGAAGACAACGCGTGGCCGGAAGCAGCGTGGGGTATGCGTTGGGCAAGCACGCGGAGTGGCTACGGAAGCAGTGGAGAGAAGGGGGAAAGATGATCAACCCGGAGCAACTGAAGGAGCTGGAGGAGATGCCGTTCGCTTGGGATCGGAGCCAGTACAAATGGGACCACTTCGTGTTACCTGCGCTTCGCCGGTTCTACGATTTGAACGGACACACGGACGTTTGTAAAGAATTCCGTATTCGGAAGGGAGATCCCAAGTGGCCGGAGCGGTTGTGGGGGCAACTTCTGGGCGCGAAGGTAGTAAATATCCGTTACCGAGGAGACTTTGCTGAGCAGGTGAAAACAGACGCTGATGAACTGGAGAGGATCAAGTTCTGCCATGATTTGACCATCTACAATCGCGACTGGCACGAAAGGTTGATTCCTGCTCTCAAGGTGTTTCGACAAGAGTTTGGCCATTGCGATGTGGGCCGTAACTTCAGGGTGCCATCAGCTTTGCCGTGGCCAAGGGCAGCGTGGGATATACATCTGGGAAATGCTGTTAGTGCTATTCGCTGTGGTAAGCTTGGCGTGGGTCGGGACCATCGTGAGCTGGACGAGTTGGGCTTCGTGTGGAACCATTTCGAGGAGGAGTGGAGCGAACGTATTTTGCCGGCGCTGGAACGGTACCGTAAACTGAATGGTTACTGCCGTGTTCCAAAATCGTTTGTGGTCCCATTGGACGACAGTTGGTCCAAGCAGTTGTTGGGGTTTACAGCTCGGAGCCGCCGTCAATTCTATTCGTTCTAAGGGTTCTTTGTCCACCAGGTTTCCCGGGTAGTTCCCAACTCGAGGCGTTGGGATTTGTGTGGGATCCCGTGGAGGCAGATTGGAGTGAGCGTATTTGGCCGGCATTGGAGGTCTACCGCCAACTTCGTGGCGATTGTCGTATATCGAAATCGTTTGTTGTCCCATCCGACGAGAAGTGGCCCGAAAAGTCCTGGGGGCTAAGGCTCGGGCAAGTTGTGCGTAGCATTCGTTGTGGGAAGGATTACTCCGCCCAGGTTTCCCGTGACGAACCTCACTTGAAGGAGTTGGGATTTGTGTGGAATTTCTTCGAGGCGGAGTGGAATAACCGCGTTTTCGCAGCACTGCAAGTGTAATTCAAGGAACATGGGCACACTCGAGTACCATACTCGTTTAACGTGCCATCGCAGGCTCCCTGGCCGATGGAAGCATACGGACTCAAGCTTGGATTTAACGTATCGAGCATTCGCCACCGTGGAGGCTATTTCGACTACACAACCCGATCGGTCGACACGTTGCAAGCGATCGGATTCGAGCTCAAGATTCCGGATGTAAGATGGAGAGACCGAGTCGAGCCGCTGTTGGCCACGTTCGAGCAGCTGCATGGGCATCGCAACGTGCCGCGCGATTTTGTGATCCCGTCGAAAGCTCCTTGGAGTGAGAAGGACTGGGGTATCCAGCTCGGCAAGCTTCAGCGGAAGAAGTTACCACAGGCGGTCGAGCCATTTTGATGCCACCGTATTGTCTACGAGAGGAAAATTGCAGTCGTGGTAGGTAACTGCTGTCGTGAAGATGGACTTTACATCAAATATATCGGGTCATCGTTGCGCCATTCGCATTCTTGCACACTGGTGAAAATTGTATTTAGCATTTCATCGATAGCTTGTGGGTGCGCTGAGGCTGTTTGTGATGGAAATGGCATAATTATTTTGTTTCAATTGGATGAAGACCAAATCAAAACTGATAAATAGGAAATCGCGGACTTTGCAGGATACTTGCTGGTGAAACGAGTGAACAAAGCACTCTCTGAGTTGGAATCGCTGCAACTTTTTAACAGTGGACAAGAACCTCCAAAAGCATGCCAAGACATTCTCCCCGACACGAGCAGATCACCATGCCTGCTCAAACATTTCACAACTCGATGCCAGATCTATCCACTGCAGCAGCACCGTATACAGCTATTTGTTTTCGAGGTTCCGTCATTCACAGTCTACCCAAACACCTCGTCCAGCGTCCCTGTGGAGACGAGGACGACCCACATGATGCCCACGCAGAGCGACACACACGACGAGAAGATGCCGACGCGCACGAGCGACGCGTCCGAGAATCGACTCATGCGACCAGTGACTTCTCCGTACAGCGCCGCGAAGCCGCCCATGGTGACGATGGACGAGGCACAGAAGGCGCCGAGGTACATGGACGACTTGGCCCAGTCGTTCAGGATCACAGCGGGCAGCACGCCCAGGATGCCTCCCGTGCCGGCCAGGCCATGGGCCGTACCATAGGCAAACGCCGTGAGCTTCTGCGTGCGCGGGTTCTTGATGTCAGCAGCCACGAGGCCGCAGCAGCAGGTCTTGGGTCTGGCCGAGGGGGGTTCAACTTGCTCCTGGGTGGGCGTCGAAGGACCCCGGTGATCCAGGTGATGAGCATGCAATATCTTCTGCACTTCCGAGTCGCTGTCCTCCTCCTCTTGCACCGCCGCCTCGAGCGTCAGCGGCGTCGTCTCTCCTGCTTGGAGCTGATGGTGTTTCAGGCGCAGCTTGCGACGCAGCAGCACGTAGTAGCGCAGGCTCCAGAGCCCAAGCCCCATCATGAGGAAGCCCACCAAGAAGTCGCACTTGCTACCGAACGAGTCCACGTCCAGGTGTCGGTTGAGCGCCAGGAAGACAACCGTCACGAGGATCAGACCTGTGGAGTGGCCGCAGCCCCAACGCATCCCCAGCTGGCACGAGCGCCACGAAGAGCCGGCGCTCAGTACGATAAGTGCGCTCAGGTGGTCGGGACCCGTCAGCACGTGCACGAGCCCCAGCAGCAGCCCCGTAGCTGCAATGCCCGGCAGCGTCGCGCCCTCCAGCGCCGTCACGGTCTCTTCGGCCCCCATGGTCGTCGAAAGGGATTGTGTGGATCTTTTGACACGCATACATAAACCTTTGAAACTGGGTATCGAATAAAAACGGGTTTATGTATAACGAGCGCTGATTGGTGGATATAGAGGACGACGATTGAGCGTCATCGCCAACTTCAACCTTTACACGTCAGCCGACCACGATGGTCATCTTGTGAGCGGCTACGAGCGCCACCCAGGCCATAGCGATGAAGACGCAGAGCCCCGAGGAGCTCAGTCCTATGCGGTAGAGCGCGCTGTCGGACACGCGCGCCAAGCGGCTGGTGAGCCCGCCGAACAGCGCGGCGAACGCGCTTACGAGCAGGATGCTCGTGGCGCACGAAGGCACAAGATAGGCGGCTAGCTCCGTGTTGTGCTTGAAGCGTGAGGCAGGTAATATGCAGCCTGCCACGGCGAGTCCCTGGAAGAACCCGAAGACCGCGGCCGTGGCTGTCTGAGGGGCTGGGGCTGTCATGTCGAGGCTCGGCCGTCGACACCGGCCGCAGCAGCACGTTGGCGTCAGCAGCTCCTCGTCGAAGCTCGGGTGGTACAGCACGGCGATATTGCTGCGAGACGTGTCCACGTCGAAGTCGTGGCTCGCTCGGCCGCTGCATGGACCCTCTGGGATGGTAGCTAGCGGCCACATGACGGACAGAGCGTGCCGCCCCGCCGCCTGCTGCAGGTGGAGTCGCTGTAGCACGATCTTGCGGATCACCAGGTAGTGGTGCAAGCCCCAGAAGCCGAGAAGGAGCAGGAGCAGCGCTAGCGTCAGGTTCCAGTGCTCGCTCATGGTACGGAAGTGCGCATCGTTGCTTGTCGAGGAGAAGATGGAAGCCATGATCGCGATCCCAACCGAGTGTGCGAGGCCCCATGCGAAACCGAGACGACATGATCGCCATGAAGAGCCCCCGATGCTTAGCAGTGCAATAACGCTGAGGTGGTCAGGCCGGCGAAGCACGTGAAGAACAGCAGAGAGGACGCCCGTGCCGACGATGGTGCCCAGTGATGCTCCGCGGAGGTCGAATTCCATTGTTACGCTGTCTGCTGTAAGAAGCGAGTTGGTAAATGAGCTTCACCAGTGAACTCGCCCGCGCAAAGACAAGAGTATCCTGCTCGCTTGAGCAGTTCAGCAGAGTGCCTGCCAGCCTCAATGGCGCAGCTTCTTGCAGGTGCTGGACACTGTGCCATTGGAAAATCGGCTTTCTGCAGCTCCGCCGTCGAGTGCCTTTTGCAACGTCGTGGCGAGGATGCAGGAACGTTCAGACCATGGTCCTTGTCGGTGCATCACGCGTCGTAATGGGAGCTCGATTCCTCGCAGGGTCGAAGTCGTTGAGCAAATACCTAGTATAGTGTTCATCCATCTAGGTTGAAATCTCCTACTTGCTGCATGGGCCAAGCTTGCAAGTTGACGCTTCTTGCTGAGCTTCGTCAAGCAGCTGTCCGATCGACAATCAAGATAACTGGGTTTGCTGCTGCTTCTCGTTGTGCATGCCATCGTGCAACAGTCGTAACTTATTTCGTGTGAACGCGAGCAGTAGCGACACCAGCAGCGCGACAACGTCCAACATCCGTGTCCGGTGCGGCGCTGCTCCAACAGCGGAACATGGTTGTCGTCTGGAACTATCCGAACATGGCAGATAAATCTCTCGCGCACCTTGTTCTTCGCCGCATGCGTGTTGCTACATCGACAAGGGGGCACCCAAGTACAGCAAAATCGATAAGAATCATGGTCAAGCTGGTGTCGATATCGCTTTTGTAACATTGGTTTGTGGTTCAAATGGCCTGATAAACGAGGGCCATCGATGTCCTCTTGAACGGGACATCAACCGAAGACGGCATCTAGCTCGCCTGTGGAGACCAAGATGACCCACAGCACGCCAACAAAGAGCGATATGCAAGACGAGAAGATCCCAACTCGGTACTGCAGCGAGTCCGACACGCCGCTCAGCCAGCCTGTTACCTCGCCGTAAATCGCAGCAAACGCGCCCATGATGAGGATCGACGCCACGCAGAAGGACAACAAGTACGCAGCGGAACGACCCCAGTTGTTCAGAATAACTGCAGGCAGCACGCCAAGCACGCCGCCAGTGCCAGCCAAGCCGTGGATCACTCCGTAGCCGAACGCCGCGAGCTTCTGCGTCATTTTGTCCTTGATGTCCCACGTCGGAGCTGCGCACTTGCCCCAGCAGCATCGCTTGTCCACGACTTCAGGCTCTTCAACCCTCACAGTCTGATGCAGCGCCTCAACCGGTTCCTCCGACGAGTGGCGGTGGTCGTGGTGATAGTCGAACAGCGCCAAGAACGAAGACTTGGGCGTGCTTTCCTGGCGGTTCTCTGACGGGGTTGGCCCCACTTCTTCCTCGTTCATGTCCTTGGCGGCCTTCCGCGCTCGCAGGTAGTGACGCAGGCTCCAGAGGCCTAGGAACATCATCAAGACCCCCACGATGAAGTCGCAATACGTGCCGAACGAGTCCACGTCCAGTTGCTGATTGGCCGCCAGGAAGATCACTGTCACGACGATCAAACCTGTGGAATGCCCACACCCCCATCGCATTCCGAGCTGGCAGGAACGCCACGAAGATCCCGCGCTCAGCACGATGAGCGCACTCAGATGGTCTGGCCCAGTCAAGACGTGCACCACTCCTAGTAGCAGACCGGTGCCGATGATGGTGCCGAGAGACGCGTGCTCCAGAGACTTGATCGTGTCGCTCGACATGGTTGCAGCGAGCAGATACCGAGCGCTTGCGTGGAGAATCTGAATGTGTGAAGGCAAAGACACCGACAACGTGGCACTTACTTGTATGTCAGCCACTGAAACCAACGCCACGTGCTCTAGGCAAGCAGGAATGTATTGCATTGCTTTATACAGTCGGGTAGGTAGGTTGGCAAGGCTGCAATCGGGTTCATCTCTACTGTACTCGACAGAGTCTTGCACTCTCCTTGACGTCATATACTCGAACAGCAGTGCCACAATTTTGGCTGGGCATGATGAACGGACCTGCTTTACTCGGTCTTTGCCTTGGTCTCCTTCTTCACGTACGGGAAGCTCGAGTAGATGGCCATGCTCGTGGCCACGAGACCGGCGGCGATGAACACCTCGTTGGGCAGCACGGCGCCGTACACGTAGCTCTCCACGAAGGCCGTGAAGGCGATGCCGCAGATGAGCGCGAACGACTTGAGCACGCCGCCGACGTACTTTGTGACGGTGCCGACGAGCAGGCCGCCCAAAGCGTTGCTCACCACGGGGATGAGCGTGTAGTAGTCGCATCCCTCGAAGACCTTGTCCAGGCTGGCGAAGGCGTTGGCCGCGGGCGACTCGGACACGGGCGTCTTGACGATCGTGGACCAGATGGCCGGCAGCATGAGGAACAGGCTGCCGTAGACCGACAGCTCCATGGTCACGAGCGCGGCGTCGCGTTTGTGCTGCTGCATGGAGCGCTGCGTGAGCGCCGAGCCCAGGCCGGACAGCAGCGAGGCCAGCAGCACGGGCACGAGGCCCAGCTCGAGGGAGATGGCGGGCGCGGCCGAATCGTCGGCGCCGCCGTCCTTGGCGAGCGAGAGCAGCACGGCGGCCGACAGCAGCAGCATCATGGCGAAGCACTGCTGCAGCGAGAAGCGCGTGCCCATGAGGAAGTAGAGGAAGAGCGCGGCCGACAGCAGCTTGGTCTGGTTGATGAGGTTAAACACGATGGACGGCAGGTGCTGGTACGCGATCTGGATGAGCACGTTCTGCACGGCGTAGGTGCAGGCAGGCAGGCCCGAGGCCATGAGGCTGTCGTGCAGGTTCCACGTCTTGACCACGCGCATCAGCGCCCCCGAGGATATGAGTGTCAGCAGCGAAAGCACCAGCTTGCACACCTCGCAGGCGATGACCAGCACCGAGCGGTTCTTGACCTCACCGGCGAACTCCTTGTACAGGATGGGCTGCAGGCCGAACTGCATGGCCAGCAGCACCATGGCGACGTAGCCGATCAAGGAGGACGACGCGGCCTTGGCGGGCGCGGCCGTGGCGGGGGAAGCAGCAGCAGCGGCCATCTCTCTTCTGTGTCTCTTAGCTCGGGCTTGGCAAATGAGGAAGTGAGCTCCTGGGGGTACGTGGCCGAGTTTACAGATAGAAGCGCAGGGTACCCCAAGCAGCACGTTTTCTATTCGTTGAAATACGGACATACTTTATTGGTTGAAAATGACTTTGAAGGGTACGGATTGGTGGATAATAGATGATCCCAACTTTGCTAGTCGCAAGCGGGGCGTGGTGGTTGAAGTGCTGGGCAACACGCAACGGATGACGCGGATGACAAGCAAATGAGTGCGAGCAATTGACAAGGCAAATGCAGTTTTGTGTATGAAGGACGGACTGTACTGCTCCCTGCCGCCGTTCGGGCAGTGGCCGGCTTGTGCAGCTCTCTACACGACGAAGGTCTCCGGCAGCGTGTGCGCACCGAAGCGGAGATTGTTCTCGGCGAAGCAGATGGACGCGTCGACGCGCGGACTGCTACTGGAGGACACTGCGCAGGCGGAAAGATCGTCCTCCATGAACTTCACCAGCATTTTGTCCGATTTGTCGTGAGTAAACAACATGGCCAAGTCCAGCGGCTCCTCGACGGGCTTCCCCTCGTCCTTGACGGCGTCCACAGCGTCGACGGTCTCCCCCTGCAGTAGCTGCGCGCATTGCTGCGCCAAGTGACGGCGGCAGTGGCTCAGGCCGACGCCGCGCTGCGCGTTTCGGTGCAGTTGCGCCAGCTTCGCCTGCACACAGAGCTCGGACGCAGTCTCGGTGGGCGTGCGCACGGCTGACGAGGGTGGCCGCTTGGATGAAAGCACGCGCTGTGTGAGCTCCACGAACAGCTCGCTGGGCAACGTGAAGAGCTGCAGCATGGCGTCTGCGTTCAGCGGCTCATTCCTCCTGACCAGCGCGTGCATGCAGGTCTCTATAAGTGCTTCGCAGGCCGAGTGGAAGAGCGCCGGTTGTGCCTGCGCGAGCGTCTGCGCCGCGTTGAGTACCTGCAGCAAGTCACTGAGGCCTTGGCCGTCCTTGCTGATCTGCTGGTCGAGAAATCGCCGCGCGCTGAGTCGAATGTCGTCGCGCATCTCTAAGAACTCGATGGCGCAGTTCATGGCCGCGAGGTTGGCCAGCGAGAAGCAGATCTCGCCCGTGTAGCAGTAGATGGCCAGCGTCTCGAACATGTCGGCGCCGCCTGGGAACGCCGGCAGCTCCAACACGGGCACCGCCCCGTTCAAATTACTGCTGTCCGCGCCGGTCTCCAGCACCTGGCGCGCCATCCTGTGCAGCGCGCGGCTCTCGAGCAACATCGGGTGCTTGTGCAGGTTGAACTGCGTGCCGCAGACCAGCACCACCAGGTTGCAGTACTGGCGCCGCGACGCCCACTCGTTGAACTCGCAGAGCGCCAGCTCTCCGCTGAGGTTGGCGTCCTGCAGGAACGCACGCAGCTCGGCCTCCAGCATCTCGTCGCGCGTGGCCGTCGGCGGCTGCAGCTGTTGCTCATGTCGCGACTTGCTAGTCGCAGTGCCTGCTGCTGGCGCGGCCATCTGCTGGCGATAGACAGCTGGCATGGGTCCCATGGGGGGCTGCACTTGGGGCTGCATGGACGCTAGAGGCGCCGAGACTCGGGGGCGCTTGGCGGCGCGGCCCGAGGAGGACACGAGGTTGCGGCAGTGGCAGCACGTGGCGCGATTGCTGTGCAGACAGCGGTCGTCGCGCGTACAGCCCTCGCGCTTGCAGCCCTTGCCAGACCCTTCTCGGCGGCCTCCGCAGCGGCCCGAGGCGTGCAGGCCGCATCGACCGTCGCACGTGCAGTGCATGCAGGTGCCGGGCGGGCTCGCGCACGTGGGCAGCGAGCAGGACTTGCGCAGCTTGCGGGCGCCGCTGGCCGAGCCGCTGGAAGAGTGTTTGCGCTTGGAGGTCATGGCGCGGCTTGAAGCAAATTCGGGACTGAGCTCGATCTGTAATCGACGCGTGAGCGACTTGATCTCAGTATGGCGCAGCGCATCCCCTTTCCGCCCCGGCTCTGCCCATTTCACCGAGTTGCGTCGCCGAAATATGACTTGAGCGTGCTTGTTGGTCAATGCTTGCTGCAAGCACTTGCCAACGCTGTATCAAGTAAGCGGCGAGAATGAAGCTTGCTCCTGGGCGCTTGATGGATCACTGGACTGAGACCATCGCCACTCGGAGCGTGAATGTACGTCGTGGATTTTTAAACACGGCGCTGTTCGAGCCACACAACACAAGCGTAGCGGCCGGATTCAACTGCTGCCATCGAGACATGTTCCCCCGTCGGACTTGGAGGTGACAAATAGGTTCGCGGCGCGGATTTCGGCATCGTGTGGCTGTGTGGCTGACAGGGCTCTTAACGGGGCGCGACCGCGCTGGCGACTGCGGCGCTGGAACAGCGGGCGCGCACTGGTCAGCGTGTGCATGCTAACTCTCTCCTGCTGGCGAGTGCCTGCTGTAGCGCGCTTGTGGGCAGCATTGCTCTAGCATTCCTCTACGCAGCAAGCAGGGCGGCGAGGTTGCCCCTTTGCAAGACATGTAGCTCTCGGTGGGCCGTTCGTGTGCAATGGCTGCAAGAGAAAGGCGCAGTTGCGTTTTCGGCGCGTAATCCGGAAAACAACAATTACGCCGGTGTGCGCCACACCAAGCATGGTACAGTGGATATCACTGCTTCGTATTTAGCTATTGAATGAACTTATCCTTATTATGTATTTATACAGGTTTTATCTAGCCAATTCCTGTTTAAACAATCCATTTTTATCACAGGATATAGATTTCAAAACACGCTTTGAATTTGACACGCCCACTCTTGCAGTGTGTTAACGGGTCGGCGCGAGTTGCGGCGATGTCGCTCCTGTAAAAGCGCCGTGTTCGCGACCCTGCAATGGCGCGGTGTCGCTTGGACACGTGAAGGCTAGTTATTGCACCTTGCTTGCAGTCCGCTTGTCCCGACCGAGCAAGGCAAAAGCGGCAAGTGGCAAGTTGGCACGCGCATCGGGGCTGTCCACTCGTGGCTGGAAATAGAATCAGCACGCGTCGCGAACGCAGCTGCTGCTGAACATCCAGTCGCAGTCTCAGCATGCTGAAGTTGACGTGCAAGTGGATTATGGATGATATTTCAGCGCGAGCTTGTAACAGGTTTCTTCTAGTGCTTAGCCCGAGGCAACATTGCATTTCGTAGTTGGCACGCTGTTGAAGTCATCCGTCTTGCAACGCAGAGCTGCTCACCAGTTCTGGCAAGATGTCCGCTCATCGAGAGCTGGAGCCCAGCTCTGGCTACATCGATCCCTGTAGTGGCTGGAGTGATGCTCAACTGCGGGCTGCCCTTTGCTCGGACCACACGCACCAGCGAACTCTCCTACACCCATCGGCTTTCGTCCTGTTGGCACCTTCAAAGCCTGCCCAGCTTTCATCCCGCTAAGAGATTCGCATCACTGCCAGCGCTACGGCACAAGAACGCCAATAAGAAAACCGATCGATGCTTCAACATGCTGTGCCAATAAGGTCTCAAGCATACTTGCTGAATTTGAAGGAGTAAACGATCATAGGATAGCCAAATAAAGAACGAGACAGCAAGCTGCCAAGGCTGAAAGTGGTCGTCTTGCTATTTTCAGAATCCCAGTGGACAATTACACAGTATGTCCTGAGAATGGTGGTGGGCTGGACGAATGGGGCTGAGTGCTTCGTCTACAAAGTCATCCCGAGTGGTGCCGCGTTGAGAAGAGCGTATGATGGCTTGTGAGCTATTTACTTGCGTTGTCTAACAGTTCACAACTATCAAAGGTACCGAGTTCTATGTCTACCAGATAGAGAGGCAGACGTACTACAGTAGTATCTACTACGTAGTATTTGGCCTTATTGGCAACTCGTATGTCTACCAGATAGGATAGAGTCTCTATCTGGTTATTTATAACAGTACACAGCACTTGCTCGCCAACCTAAGCTTCATCCGACGACTTCTTCGCTCCAGCTTGCCCAGCTGGACACCCAGCCTCTCTCGTTCCAACGGGACAACGAAATTGCGCGATACCTGCGATGTTCATATTCCTGCTCGAGCAGGAGCAACAGGGGCTCAACACGGCCTTTCCATCTGACATCCGGAATCTTGAGCTCGAATATGATCGCTTGCAATACATCAACCGATCGGGCAGTATAGTCGAATTAGTCTCCCATGGCGAATGTTTTAGACATTAAATCCAAGCTTGAGTCTGTGCGCTTCAATTGGCCAGGCGGCCTCCGGTGGCACCACAAATGTTTCTGGTACACGACTGTGGCCATAACGTTGATGATAAACCTTCAGTGCCGGCAGAATGCGTTCGCTCCACTCCCTCTCGGAATGGTTCCACACGAACCCCAACTCGTCCAACTCAGATGGTTCCGATCGACACCAAGCTTCCGACTGCGAATTGCATTAACAGCATTTCCCAGATGCAGACCCCACGCCGCCGTTGGCCAAGGTGAAAACGATGGAACCATGAAGTTATGGGCCACATCGCAATGACCAAATACTAAGTGTTGACAAGTCTTGTCGAAACACCCTGAGCGATGGAAGCAACTTTTCGTGCCAGTCGCGATCGATTAGATCGAGTCGTAGCAAACTTAATTCGCTCCAGTTCTTGACCGTCTGATTTCACTTGCTTGGCAAAGTCTCCTCGGAGACGAATGTTTGAGACCTTTCTGCCCAGTATTGCTCCCCACAACCGATCCGGCCACTGAGGGTCTCCGTGTGGAATGACGAAAAACAGCGGCACGTCCGTATGTCCATTCAACTCGTAATACCAGTGAAGCGCAGGCAACACAAAGTGGTCCCATTTGTACTGGTTCCGATTCCAAGCGAACTGCCTCTCCTCCAGCTCCTTCAGCTGCTCCGGGTTAATCTTCCGCCCCCCTTCCCTCCACTGCTTCCGCAGCCACTCCGCATGCTTGCCCAGAGCATACCCCCACGCCGCTTCTGGCCACGAGTCGTCTTCAGAGGGAACGACGAATTTAACGGGCACCATCAAGTGCTGGTTGAGAGAGAAGAACGTGAGGTAGGCAGGCTTGACGGCCTCCTCCCATGCAGCGGCACTGAACAAGGAAGGCTTGTTGTCCTTCTCTTTGTCGTCACCATCTTCGGTCTGCGAGGAGAAGAAGCGGATGGCGTCCACCGCAGCCAGGGGTGAGGCGCGAAGGGCCAACGCCCCACTGCGAGGCACCACAGCATCCCAATGTTGAACTTTGGAAGTTCCGACCAAAATTACACCAAATTCTGTTCTCGTTTTAGCCAATCAAGAATGAGTTGGACAAACGGTTACTTTCCATCTAGCCCTTGTGGATCGTCACTGTGTACTCATCCTTTTTATACTGTCGAATCTCCTCCTCCATGCTCTTCAGTTCATCTCGTACAACATTCACGTCCGTCTCGCCCGTCCACCTCTCAGCAGGTTCATTATGGCCCGTCACCGTGTACACACCCTCCTGAGTATGTAAAAGCGTCCACAGACTCCCTCTCAGTTCCTCCCTTATAGTCTCCGCCTTGCTCATCCTCTTCGTCGCTTGCGCCGACAACTCCAGCGTCGCCCCCCTTGCGCTTCTTGCTTTTCTTGGGTGGTATCACCACCACCTCCGGCTCATCATCATCCTCTTGATCAGGTACGTTCTTGCCTCCATTATCAATGGAGGATGCCTCATTCGTTGGTTTGGGCTGCGGCCTAGCAACAGCGACCGAGGGAATCAGAGCGACTGGAGCACTGGTAGCAGTCACTGCCACCTGCTCCGGTGCTGCAGCCTGCGTTGAACCCATATTATCGTGCAATAGTCGAAGTAGCGGGCCGATCTGGTTGCAGGACTCGCCCAAGTGGCGGAAAGTCGACTTCACCTGCTCCGAGCCATTGAGCACCAGCGACTGATGCAGCTCGCGCGACGCCTGCGCCACTTTCACCGCCTGTTGCAGCGCCGCCACCACATCTTACACGCGAGCATCCGCCTGCTTCAGCTCGTCCACCACGCAGTGCTGCCGCACCTGGGCGTCGCTCACGCTAACAACAACGCGAGCTAGAATCGAGTCTATCCGTTTTGCCAAGTGAAAAGTTGTTGCCACCAACAACAATGTTGGTTTTCTATATGTAGGAAGCGGAGCAAATGAGCGCAGCGGACGTGTGAAGTGGACGAAAAGGAGAAAACGTGTTTTCAAGATAAAGGAAGACGGACCAGCACATACCTCGGATAGATCCTGCAGCAAAGTGCGGTCAGCCGGGTTTTGTCCAGCCGCCAGTCACCGTCCATTTCCTGGCGGCACGGTTCCCCGAAGCTGGCGGTTCATTTGGTTTCTCGTCGCCGGCTACGCAGTCGCCACAGCTCCGCAGCAGGCGGTCACCAGCGTCACAAGCTGGCCGAGATTTAACCCACCCACCATCCCTCAAAGGGGGGAGCGCCAGTCGGCACCTTGCTCCTCGAGCAAGAAGCCTTCCTCCTTTGGCCGCTGGAAGTGGTGGACGAGTGGCAACCGCGGGAAGACTCCACATTTGGTCCCCTGCTGAACGCGATGAAGAAGCGCGTTGCTATTTTCAAAGACAGCGCTGCGCAGAGAGCCCGACTGAAAGCGATGGAAGACTGGCAACAGGAGATGGCATTTGTCCCGAGCTTGGACCTCACGTCGTTTCCACCGAAGAAGTACCTTCACGTTACCTCGAAAGTCCCCGGTTTAAATCCCTTGAAGAGCTTAAAAAGGTAGCCGAACCGGTGATCAAGATTACGAGTGAAATGGCGGCTGATACCTCACAACAGAAGGACAAGCTGGAGAAGTATTTCCAGCCCCTTGTCGAAGCGACCACAAGTTTTTTCGCTGGAGTCGCTGCAACTAAAAGCTCGGCCATAACTGCCACAGGCACCGGTGAATGTCATGACTCTGCGACGACTGTCGCGTTTTAGTGCTGGCGCTGACCAAGGCCTTCCCGAGCACAGGGTATTCAACTGGAAGAGCTGCTATACTTTATTCGGCTGGCGATGTACAAGAACGCCAATTCCGCAAGAAAGCGAAGAAGTAAGGATTGTCTTGCTTAACTTGGAAGTCTGATGACGACTAACTGACGTTTGTGTTGACACGTGTGTTACGAGGCGAAGTCTCGGCTGTCGACGCTTGCTGCTCGACACCTGAATAACCAATTCAAGCCCGGTTAAATGCAAACACGTAGCTCGATTTGTTCCCAGTCTCTCTCCTCTTGTGCACTTCTGCTTGTCCTGTCGATTTGGAGACTGAGCTAGTTCCTACACATGAACGCTGGTCAGCTCCCAGGCTGCCAGCTTCTCCTGCCTTCTCTTGGTTCTGCTTCAACCCCTGTCTGCCGCAGTCTCTCACACCGTCGTGTCCCTGGATCTGCTGCCACCTGGCAGGGTCGGAAGGCTCTGTCGTCTCCAGCGCCGAGAAGTCCGCACCGCGGAGCACGTATCGTAACAACGTGCACAGACTCATCCCTGGAATTCTTCACCTGTTCCCGCGTTCCGCTCGGCCACGTTTCGCCTATCGGACACGTGAACCTGAGCAGAGACGGGAGAGCGACAAGAAAAAATTGCAGGCTCTCAGCGCTAAGCCTGCTTAAAAGGCAGCCCGCGATGCATGCATCTGGTCTGCGATGACGTTCAATCGATGCATCAACAAGCTGTTGCTTCTTGTCCTATTCCCAATGTCATTTTCTTCCAATTCGCAACCAGAGAAAACGTACTACGACGAATTTGATCTGAGCTAGGAGGGTGTCCGGCCTGCCATGGTTGGTGGGGTAGGAGGTGCGTTTTTCTGTGGACATCAACGAGGGTGCGTTGGCTTCCGCTTTGGAAAGGCAATTTTAACAAAAGGAAAAGTTGCAAGGACCTGCAGCTCTTGTAGCTGACAGGAGGCGGCGGTTGGGTGACTGGGGCTGGCGCTGAATTGCAGTTTGCTGCTGATCCGGAACCACCTCTTCAAAATTCGTACCGAAGTGCCTCAGTTTTTGACAAACAGTTCGGGCTCCATCCCTGCCAGTCTCCATGCTCATCGAGCATAACAGGTGCCGCTACCGTAGTCTCATCGATCTCATCGACTACCAAGATCAGACTGCGATGCAAGGGAATCTGTACCGATGTTTCGTCTTGCAAGATTTTGGATGCGTTGGCGCAGGAAACGCCAACCAGTACGACTTTTGACTTTCATTGTGGACAATTGGTGATGCCTTAGATAAGCTGTTGACAGTGGTAAATGGGGCTCTCGTTCGAGGGATGGAAAACAGTTGTTCCTTCTGTTTGACGACATTCGAGCTGTTTCAGGAGAGTAAGATGAAACGTGCCCCGGATGCTCAGTAGCCGCACGATGCGCCACATCGACGATGTCGTGGTGCCGAAAACTATTGTAGAACATCCTCTCGTCATTCTCATGCAACTCCCGTATCGTGTATGCGTTCGGGGAGAATTCGAAGCGTAAGTAGTTCTACCTGCTCCGAGCCATTGAGCACCAGCGACTGGTGCAGCTCGCGCGACGCCTGACGCAAGCGCCGCCACCACGGCCGCCACGCAGTGCTGCCGCAACTGGGCGTCGCCCGCGCCAACAACAACACGAGCTAGAATAAGGTCATCCGTTCTGCCAAGTGAAAAGGCAACAAGTTGTTCCCTTTGTTGCCGTTTGTCCAACTGATTCTTGATTGGTTAAAAAGAGAGCCAAATTGGGGGTGTCATTTTATGGTCGGCCTCGGAGATGCCGTCAGAAACATTCGTTGGCTATTACTCTGCCCAAGTTTCGCGGGACAAATCTCGATTGAAGGACTTGGGGTTGTGTGGAATTTCTACGAGGCGGAATGGAATGGTCGCATTTTGCCAGCATTGAAAATGTACTTCCAAGAGAATGGGCATTCTCGAGTACCACAAAGATTTATGGTGCCATCGGACGCTGCCTGGCCGACTGAAGCGCATGGACTCAAGCTTGGAAATAACGCATCCAACATTCGCCACCGTGGAGATTATTTCGACTACACTGCCCGATCGGTTGACACCTTGCAAGCGATCGGAGTTGAGCTCAAGATTCCGAATGCTGAATGGAGAAGTCGTGTCGAACCGCTATTGACCACGTTCGAGCAGCTGTATGGACATCGCACCGTGCCGCGCGCTTTCGTAGTCCCGTCGGAAGCTCCCTGGAACGAGAAGGATTGGGGTATCCAGCTGGGCAAGCTTGAGCGAAAGATGCCATCGCAGGAGGCCTAGCCACTTAAGCAATTGCTGCCGTCACGTTGGGAGTTGACATTAAAAAAATCGTTCGGCTCCGCGCTAGTTGTTGGTCTCAAAATGAATAGTGCGCGATAGGGTTTCATTGACCACAACAAACCCAGACTACCTCGTTGTATGTTGACACCACGCATCAGGCAGCGATCTCCAGCAGCTTAGGCTCGTCCTTATCACTTTTGACATGATCTTCGTCGAGATATCCCACAGATCTCAGGTGGAACAGTAAAAGCAACGTAAATATGTGGCGGATGCCCTTGGCAACACATCTCGCCGTGTTTGGTTACTTAGTTCTTAGCTATAAAGTAACTTCTTGTTCTTCTTGAAAATATTGGTTGCACTTTAGCGCAGTGATCGACCAGTAAAATTTCAGTCCGTGTTACTCTGGGAGTGGGTGCATTAAGCGAGGGGTGAATACTTTGGCACGGGATGGGTATACTTTCTTCAACATGCAGCAGTACTCGCCTCGTCGGCGACACTGACTTTCCCAGGCTTGGTCGAGCGTGGGACGCAGTCCGCAATTGGGACGACAAAGCTCAGAAATTAATTCCCACGTCGCGTTGGCGACTCCGTCACGACGAGGATGACCGGCACCACTCGTGATCATAGCCAGAATCTCATCGTCCGTCAGCCACCCGAAAGGAGGCTCCTGCGTAATGGCCTCAATCATACACATGCCCAGGGCATATCAAGAGGTGTATCGTCACGATAAACATGCTGCAGTCTGGAGAGCATGTCGAGTTGCAGCAGCTCGGCGAGTGATTTGAAGCGTCTTCCTCGGTTTGAACATAGTTCCCTTCACTCTCTGCGGGTAAAGTTTCCCCTCGGTGCTGTCAGCACTTCCAAGTTGCGATTGTCACCTCTGGTTGATGGAGATGGCCGATCCAGATCAAAAGTATCTTGAGCCCAGTCCACTGCTCGCTACAAAATACCATCAATTCCCTGTTTTCCCGCGGTTGGGGCCGACATTCGCGCTCACTATCCTCCGACACGGAGAGGATGACGCTGAGAAAGACCTCAATACAGATAACGACGACGGATTCAATGACGGCGAAGACGAACATCTTGGTCGAGATCTTGCAGTGACGGCCTAGTCCGCAGGATCTGCTCGAGCCGTGGCATCGGCGTCACGGCGCCGTCGTACCTGCAGTTCGTCTGACTGCTTCTTACGCGATCCGTTTGGACGCGAGTGCGCGGTCAGCATAGCCCCAGCACTTCGTCGTTTTCGAGTGGTTCGGGGCGACGCTGCGCGCAAAGGTGGAGCTTCGGACCCCCTGACAGGCTGAATCGAAAAAAGATTTTCTCGAAGTACAGTAGCTAGACCACGCCTCGCCTGGCCATTTTTCTAATCACTTCCTTCTTCCTTTACACGACCGCACCGCAAGTATTAGACTAACATGTTAACGTAGCAAACATTCGGCTCCGTGGATACTACTTCGACTACACTGCGCGAATCGGTTGACACCTTGCAAGCGATCGGATTCGAGCTCAAGATTCCGAATGCTAAATGGAAAGTCGTGTCGAGCCGTTGTTGACCACGTTCGAGCAGCTACACGGGCATCTCAACGTGCCGCTCGATTTTGGGGTCCCGTCGGAAGCTCCTTGGATGGAGAAGGACTGGGGTATCCAGCTGGGTAAACTCGAGCGGAAGAAAAGTTTGGAGAAGGCTTAGTTAGGAGCATATCAGAAATGAATTACTGTGCCTATGAAAATTTTCAGACTAATGGTGAATTACTTTGAAGTAGCTGGCAAGCACGACGCCTTACCTCACCACTTTTCGATCCAAAGCGTCCTTGCCTCTGCTGCTCATCAAATGCGTCTTCGAAGCCCTCGCACTCATGTGGCCTTCCCTGGCAAAAGCAGCACAGACGGAGAGTAAAGACGGAGAGATGACGTTGTGGTTGCGTGGAGTGTCGACTCCCGCCATTTCTCTGCGTGGAGTGTCCGCAAGGCCATCTTCCAGACGCTTGCTGTCGTTGCCGATCGAGCACTGGTTGAGGTCTTTACTCGAGGCAAAAGCGTCGTGGAGAATGTGGTGAAGATTGCTGCGGAGCATTCAGAGTAGGAGACGGCAGGTACTCGATGGTCCGTGTGGCCGCAGCGGAGACGTTGGTGGCGAGCGAGGACACATCGGACAACAGGTCCTGCTTGGCTGATGGAAACACACAGGCGCTCCAATTGGTCCTTGTTTTCCACGTGGAACTGCGCGTATTGCAGTTCCGGCACCTCCAATGAGGATAAATATTCCAGCAGCTTCAGCACAGCGGAGCCAGGCGGTCCTCCATGTCTTCCGCTTTTAATGTTTTCACAAGACGTAGCAAGACGTCGATACTCAGAGTACGACAGATCGTGTTCTTGCTCACAATTCCACAAAATCGCAGCGATATTCGAGAGGAATGCGCGTCTAGACTAACTGCCACCACATCGAAAGCTCCTTTCCTCTACAAGCCAGTGATGCGCTCACACTTTCGGGATCGAACGCGCACACTTGGACAAGTGCGCTTGCTGCCGTTTTAAAGACCGATCTAACACTCGCATCCGCATCATCATTTTGCTTGCCTGTACTTAACAGCGTCTCCAGAATGTACTCCACGACACACTTCCGGTCGTTTTCTATACCCGCGTTCTCAATCATCGGGAAGCTTTCAGAATTTCAAGACAAAACCGGATGCAGCTTTCAGCGGTCACGCATGCTGTTATTCAAGTCTTTCTGCTGGAAGTTCGCCTGCAAACTGTTTGACGGAATGGACTCCATACTGTCCCGAGCTTGACCGGCGACTGCACTGTGTGGCGCCGTGCTGGCTTGTCTGAAAAGGGCGAGTGCACCATTCAAGACGCGGTGTCGAATGGACGTGAATGTTAGCCCCCAGGTGGGCTCCGTCAAAAGGGAACTTTCTCGGGATGGACGCTCTGAGCGGAGAGTAAAAAAGCGACGTCAAGCATTGTAGGGGGGGGAAGGCAACAAGTTGCCTTTTCAACATGACATCTGATTGGCTAAAACAATATCCACACATTCCGCTAATCACTTTGTGATGCTGAGGCTGGCACGGAGTCGTCTGCTGCCTCGCAGTGGGGCGTTGGCCCCTCGCGTCTCCTGCCTGGCTGCAGTCGATACCGCCCGCTTCTTCTCCTCGCAGACCGAAGATGGTGAGGTCAGGGACAAGCCTTCCTTAGTCAGTGCCGCTGCGTGGAAGACCGCCGTCAAGCCTGCGTACCTCACGTTCCTCTCTCTCAACCAGCACTTGGTGGTGCCCGTTAAATTCGTCGTTCCCTCTGAAGACAACGCGTGGCCGGAAGCAGCGTGGGGGTATGCGTTGGGCAAGCATGCGGAGTGGCTGCGAAAGCAGTGGAGAAAAGGGGGGCGGAATATCAACCCGGAGTTACTGAAGGAGCTGGAGGAGATGCCGTTCGCTTGGGAAAAGAGCCAGTACAAATGGGACCACTTTGTGTTGCCTGCGCTTCGCCGGTTCTACGACCTGAATGGAAATACGGATGTTCCTCAAGACTTCCGCATTCGGAAGGGAGATCCGAAATGGCCGGAGCGGTTGTGGGGGCAAAAGCTGGGCATGCAGGTCGCAAATATTCGTAGTCGAGGAGACTTTGTCAAACAAGTGAAAGCAGACGCTGAAGAACTGGAGATGATAAAGTTTTGCTACAACTCGACCATTTGGGACCGCGACTGGCGCGAAAAGCTGATTCCTGCGCTCAAGGTGTTTCGGCAAGTGTTTGGGCATTGCGATGTGGGCCGTAACTTCAGGGTTCCGTCGTCTTCACCATGGCCAAAAGCGGCGTGGAACATGCAACTGGGAAATGCTGTTAATGCTATTCGCAATCGTCAACTTGGTGCGGGTCGGGACACTCGTGAGCTGGACGAGTTGGGCTTCGTGTGGAACCATTTCGAGGAGGAGTGGAGTGAACGTATTTTGCCGGCGCTGGAGGCTTTCCGTGAAATTGAAGGTCACTGCCGTGTTCCGTTTGGGTTTGTCGTGCCTTCGAGCAAGCGTTGGTCTGTACAGACGTGGGGTTTAAGGCTCGGGGAAGCTGTGAAAAATATTCGTAGTGGGAAGTCTTACTCTGCCCAAGTTTCCAGGGACAAGCATCGATTGAAAGAGTTGGGGTTTGTGTGGAATTTCTTCGAGGCGGAATGGAATGGTCGCATTTTGCCAGCAATGAAAATGTACTTCCAAGAGAATGGGCATTCTCGAGTACCGAAATCATTTGTGGTGCCATCGGACGCTTCCTGGCCGACTGAAGCGCATGGACTCAACCTTGGATTTAACGCAGCAAATATTTGCCACCGTGGAGATTATTTCGACTACACTACCCGATCGGTTGACACCTTGCAAGCGATCGGAGTTGAGCTCAAGATTCCGGATGCTAGATGGAAAGGCCGTGTCGAGCCGCTGCTGACCACGTTCGAACAGCTGCATGGGCATCGCAACGTGCCGCTGGATTTTGTTGTCCCGTCGGAAGCTCCTTGGATGGAGAAGGACTGGGGTATCCAGCTGGGCAAGCTTGAGCGAAAGATGCCATCGCAGGAGGCCTAGCCACTTAAGCAATTGCTGCCGTCACGTTGGGATTTGACATTAAAAAATCGTTTGGCTCCGCGGGCTACATGTTTGTCTCAAAATGAATAGTGCGCGATATGGTTTCATTGACCACAAGACTTGACCAAGGCTAGAAAAACCCAGACTACCTCGTTGTATGTTGACTCCACCCATCAGGCAGCGATATCGGTTCTCAGGCTCGTCCTTCTGTAAAGAAGATCTTCATCGAGGCATCCCACAGGTCTCAGGTGGAAGCGTAAAGCAACGGGTTAATATGTGGCGGATTGCCCTTGGCCGCCTCGCCGTGTTTGGTTACTTAGTTCTTAGCTATTTTCTTGTCCTCTTGAAAAAACGTGGGTCGTACTCTGCGTATTTCGCTGGTTGAGGCGCTTCAGCACAGTGATCAATCAACCCGTAATATTTTGTTTATCGCGTGATGCGTTAAACGAGGGGTGAATACTTTGGCACGGGATGGGTACACTTTCTTCAATATGCAGCAGCACTCGCCTCGTCGGTGACACTGACCGCAAGCGCACGGATCCTTTCTGAGGCTTGGTCGAGCGTCGGACGCAATCTGCAATTGGGATGACAAAGATCGGAAATCAATTCCCACGTCGCGTCGGCGACTCCGTCAGGACGAGGATGACCGGCACCACTCGTGATCATGGGCAGAATCTCATCGTCCGTCAGCCAGCCGAAAGGAGGCTCCTGCGTAATGGCCTCAATCATACACATGCCCAGAGCATACACGTCTGACGCAAAGTACAAACTCTCGCCTGACGTCTCCTGTAGCATCTCTTTCGGCTTCCAGCGCACGGATTGAGCCATCGCCTTGTTCTTGTTGTTTTTGCTCGCACTCAACTCGATCGAGAGGCTGCGGACGAAGCTGAAGCCGAAGTCGCTCAGCTTGGCGGTGTTCCCCTCCCCGACCAGCACGTTGCTGCATTTCAGCCCGCCATGGACGATTCCTTGTGCGTGCAGCACGCGCAGGCCGTCGGCCACCTGCCCGAACATTTTGAAGAAGAGCGACTTGTTCTCGTCTTGGCCCAAGAAGTTGACCAAGTTCCCGTTCACCGCGTCCTCGCAGATGTAGAGCTTGGGCTTGCCCACATGAGCAGCACCGTAGAGCTTGAGTATGTTCGTCTTGGGGATGTCGGGGTTCCTCATGATGCCATCCCAGAACTGGAGTTGCTGCAGGAACAAGTCGCTGGCTTTGGCGTCGCCACTGATCTCGCTGAGAAACTGCTTGACGACAACCTTCTGCGCGTCGCCGTTGCGGAGAAACAGCGTGCCGTGCCAGACATCGCCGAACGTGCCTTCCCCGATCCAACCTCCCTTGTCGATCTCCACGGACTCACGTGGTACGAACCAGTCGAAGATCTTGAGGCCAGCGGCATCGACGTAACTGCGAATGCGGTCACGCACGTCTGTCTTGAACTGCAGGAACTCGGTAGGCTCGTTCGTGTCGAGGTGCGCGCTGAGCTTGAGGAGCACGTCGTCGACCTTCTTTCGGTCGCCCACCTCGTTCACCAGCACCCGGTCGCTGGATTGGGAGATCACGCTCACTAAGTTGGCACGAAGCTCCTCCGACGCGGCGGTCCAGTCGTCCTGCCACTGCGAAACGTCGGGCGATCCGACCCCCGACGCTACGGTGTCGAGGTCGCAGTGAAGCTCTCGGACACGGTACTGCGTCGAGTGGCTCGTGGCCAGACGCAGGAGCAGCGTATCTCTGTGCGTCAGATTGATGAAGCGCACCAAAATGTCAATGTACTTCCGCTTGATCGGATCGCTGGGATCGAGTTCGGCCACGGCGTCGTGGACGACGTGAATTCGGTCGCAAACCTGCCTACACAACGCTGCACGCTCCATGTTGCGGCTGCATCTCCTGGGTAGGCCCGCCAGAATCACGGGACTGGGCTTGTCTTGGAGGCGGTCCACGGGGAAGGATCGCGTCGGTGCAGTCATGGCTGCGTTTGGCGGCTTGGGCGAGGAAATCTTGGCTTGCGCTCTGGACGGCGAAAGATCGAATGAGAATGAGCGGCGCGGGAAACCCGGTGGACGTCGACCCGTCTGCCGAACGAGTCTCACTTGACGCGACTGAGCCATGAGGCTTAGTGTGCGTTGGAGGCTACTGCACGTGAAGGAGACAGCTAATTGTGCCCCCGACAGATAACATGAAGTCAAGAACTCTCAATAGAGCGCGAGGAGGGCGCTATTGACCATGTAGACATCGATCTATCGATCGAGCTGGACAGCCAATTTCAACATCATCTTGATGCAAATCCGCACGCAAGTATCTTTTGGCCAAGCAAGCTTCCAGCGCTAATGGTTTCCTCCTTCACTGTTGCTGCCGCTGGACTAGGCACTAGAAGTGCCAGCTTGTTGCCACCGGCGGCTAATGTGTGAAGACCCTCACTTTACACATCCCCGCTTTGAAGGTCCAGCGAGGTCTGGACGGGAATGATTCAAAGGGACGGGAAATCAGTCGGCGTTCATAGATGAATGCAGGCAAATGTGGCGCTGCACCGCTCGGCCTGGATTGGCGGCTCCATCCTCGCCGCATACTTTCCAGCAGAGGATCCAAGACCAGCGATGGCATACAAACATTTTTTCGATTTGAGGTCAGATAAAAATACAAATATTTAAATATTTATATTTATATTTTTACGCCCATAATATATTTGGGGAAATAAATTAAATGCGCCATTTCAGAATCGGAATAAACAATATACGCCACAGTTTGAATATAAAATATTGTGCGCCACCACTACGCAAACAATAACATTGTGCAGGCTGAACGGAAGAAGCTGGCTCAGCGTTGCTTGTAGAATACGCGCGGAATCTCCATGAACATGGAAATTTGGGTCTGCTAGCCCAGCGACAAGAACATGATGACGTTGGATATTATGCCCATGACGAGCAGTCCGTTCGTCTCGATGAACAGGTAGAAGACACTCGAGATGTGTCTTCTACCTGTGCAAGATGAGCACCATGTCAGAGCGGCCAACCAGGAAGCCGTGCCGCGCATGGTGAGCGTGATCTGGCACCGCACCACGGCCACAGTGTTGTCCTAAACGTTTCCTGTGGGACTCTGGGATCAAGTCGACGTGCTTCATCTTGTCCTCGGCCAGGTTTTGGGGTGGTCGTGTCCGTGCAGATCTTCCATCATCCGCTCGTATGTGGCGAAGCGAGTGAACACGTCTGTGTATCGACCGGGTAAGCGATGGACGCTGTTTGACGTAACCGAGATGACCTACCTGGTTGTCGGTGCACAGGTCCAAGAGGAAATAGTTGTAGTGGGCGTGTGGTTTACAGTTATTATGGCTCACAATATTTATTTATTCAAACTGTGGCGTATATCGTTTATTCTGAATCTGAGATGGCGCATTTAATTTATTTCCCCAACATATTTTTATCGAGAACCGTCAAATCAGATAGAATAGGTGTACAGCGCCAAACCTATTAGTGGTCTGCCCTTGAAGTCCGGTCAAAGTGGATCCTCCTCGGATTCTCTATTGTGCCCGGCACGTCGAAGTTGCCACTTCAGACACATACGGACACACAAACAAAACTGGTGCCTCGCGTAGATGCCCGAGCGATCGTTTAACACCACTGGGGAGCTTGGTGTCTGTTCTTCGTAGTACTGGTTCCTGCTGAATACAAGGCACGCCTTGTAATCAAAGCAGATTTGACCATACAAGACGGAAGTGACATTTCAGGGGAGATGGACGATAAAAATGTATAAAAATAGTTTTATACATTTCTATTTTTTATAAAAATGTCTAAATAGTTTTACTGCCATCGCTGCCAAGACCGACTGCTGCCTTGGGACGAGCACAGAGCGACCTAAATACTTGTAACCACTTCACTAGCTAAGCATCTTCATGTTCATCAACCTCTACTTGAGCTGCGATAATCTCTCCTTCCTCCACTCCTTCTTCTTCTTGCTCCTTCATGGTCTCGACTTCGACTGCTACTGCGATTAGCATCTCGTCGTCTAGACCTGGACCTGCTCGTGCTCTTAGCCCTCTGCACCGACCTTGGCCTTGACCTGGATCGATCTCCGTGTCTGTCACGACGATAACTGCCCCTAGACCTGCTTCTTGATCTCCGACAGCGTCGCTCTCTACCATCCCTCTCACAGCTCCTGCTTCGACCTCGTCCGTAGCGCGAGTCTTCCGCCCTCCCACGATGCCCAGAACTGCGACTCCTCCTCCTGCTCCGAATGCTGTCAGCCTGGTGTTCCTCCTCCTTGCTCCTGCTCGTAGTCTTTGTCTTCCTGTCCTTGTCTCCCGCCATCTGCACACGCACGGCCTTCCCCAGGATCTCCACGGCCCCTTCCTCTCGGCAAGATTCCACTGCTCGTTGCGCAGCATCTGGCGCCGCAAACCGCACGAAGGCGAAGCCTGGAGGCTGCAGCGAAGCGTCACGTCAGCCATTCGTGTCAAGGCCCCAGTGCAGCAATACTTTCGGCCCTACTCTGCGAGCGATCCAGACGCTGTGGATCGTGCCGAAGCGCGCAAACTTGCTTGTGAGGTGGCGCTCCTTGGCCTTGGGCAGCAGGTTGCCCACGTACACGCGGCAGGCCTCCTCTGTCGCCGCCAGCGCCTGCTCCTCGCCCCCCATCACCATCTACGACCAAGCTCAATTGCCGCGGCGATTCCAGTCACTAAACAGAGGGATACGCAATCGACCATCATTCCTGTTTTTCGTAGCCTTTCCCTTCCATTCTCGATTCCGCACTGGAAGTGCCATGTCGGACTTGCAGAAGGACGTCGAGGCGCTGGAGCGCGTACACTTCCGCCTCGCTAGCGTCGACGATGAGCGCATGCTGCAGGTGTTGCAGTCTTTGCTGCCGCAGCTGCTCACGCTTTTCCCGCGCTCGCTGGCATCGCCGCTAGAGCTCCAACTCAAGGACAAGGTGCAGCCCGCATTGTATCTTTGCCCCCGCCATATTTTATATATTCATTAATAATTTTAGATCCTGCAAGTGATAACCCACATCAAGACGCGCCTGCAGGCGCTCACAAACCCGGCGCTGCCGCTGGACGCGCTTTGCCAAGTGCTGCAGCAGGAAGGACTCTCGGTCTTCTCGTACAACCTGGCACTGCTCTTCATCGGTGAGCGGGGACACATTTGAGTTGGTATAGTTTTGATGCTAACGTTGTGTTGCTGAAGAACTGGGATTCGACGTTGCGTTGCCTGAGGAGCGGACGAGGGTGCTGGCAGCTGTGGCCAAGAAGATCTCGAGCTTCTCCGCTGCTCAGCAGGAGACTTGCTTCCGGTTGCTGGTGCGCGCACTGCCCGTCAGTGCTGCTGCTGTGTTTCCGGGTAGAAAGAAAGCCGAGGAAGAGGGAGAGCAGCAGGAGCACGGCGAGGCTTCACTCGCTGGGGAGGTGATCTATGAGAGTGACGACAACATCGATGTGGTGCTCGACTTTCTGCTGGATCTGGTGCTGTATGAGATCCCGACGTCAACAACGGCTGGTGCTGTGTACGGCCTAATGACCCCTCGCGTGGAGCGACTGCAGCGAGTCAAAGTGGCGGAATTGAAGCGGGAGGCTTTGTACGAGCGCCAACTGCACGCGCTGAAGCTGGTGAAGGAGTTGGAGATTCCCACGAAACTCAAAATCCCTGTCTACATCGCGGGTAGTGCTTCTTTCCACCATGCTGTGAAGGCATTCAGCGAAGAGCAGCTGTCACGCGTCGTCAAGTACGAGGAGAAGGAGTTGGAGGATGCTGATGTGATGCGTCGGCTCATGACGCTGGTGCTTGGCAGCCAAGTGGCTCAAAGCTCGGGCGCTTTCGAGGGTGCTGATGCAATTTGGCTGGCTAACCGAACTCGTTTGGCGGACGCAAGTATCCTGCAGACACTGACGCTGCTTTCCGCATCCGAAGCGGCAGCAAATGTGCTTCCCATGATGTTGCAATTGCTATGCCAGTTGATGTTCGGCACGGAGCCGTCACGACCACCAAATGTGGCCAAGAAGATCAAGCTGGCGAGCGTGCAACTGTGTCAGTGGACCTTTCATCACTGCGAACTCGTTTTGCTCGAGGGGCTGCTGGGTCCTGTGCTGTTCCCGACCTTGTTGCGCTTGCTGATGAATCCTCATACTGAGAGCGAAGCATCCAGCGCGGAGTTTGTGAGGGAATTCCGGCAGGGCGTATACGAATCACTGTCGGTGCTGGCTACACGAGCACCCACGCTGGTTGCAGCATCGGAGCAGGCTTTCCAGGTGCTGCTTGTGCGTTGCCTGTCTGAAGAAGAGAATCGCACGGGTGCCGGTGCAAACGCCCTGAAGGCATTCACCTCCTTCGCAGGAGCGTACGCTGCAGTGGCTACGCCCGAAGTTCGACTGAAAGTGCAGCAAGAGCTCATCGCGCTGCTAAATGGCTCCAAGCTGTTCGATTCCAGCAAAAACTACGCACGCGTACGGACGGCAATTGCTGAGTGGTGCGCTGAACTACTGACGACTTCCGTGCCAGCAGATAACGACAACATTACAATGCGCTTCGCTGTGCTGCGACTGGGGTCAGTTCCCGACGAAGACACTAAGCGCTTGTCGGATAAAGCTTTGTTTGCGAAGCCGTTGCCATCCACAAGCGCCCTGGCAAGCAGTTTGCAGGCGATCTTCCCGCAGAAAGACTTGAAGAACAGCATGCGTGATGTCGGGGCCGCCGAAAGCTGCATCCGGTTTTGTGTTGAAATTCTGAAAGCTTCCCGAGAGAACGAGGGTATCGAAAACGATCGCAAGTGTGTCGTGGAGTACATTCTGGAGACGCTGTTAAGTCCAAGCAAGCAAAAAGAAGATGCGGATGCGAGTGTTATTAGATCGGTCTTTGAAACGGCAGCAAGCGCACTTGTCCAAGTGTGTGCATTCGATCCCGAAAGTGTGAGCGCTTCATTGGCTTGTCGCGGGAAGGAGCTTTTCGATGTGGTGGCAGTTAGCCAAGAACGCGCATTCCTCTCGAATATCGCTGCGATTGTGGAGTATGCATGCCGTGCTGGGACGTACGCTACCAGCCAAGTCGTGTCAGATTTTCTCCGGGTTGGCGTGGACAAGCTGGAAGAAATCAATGCTTCAGAGAAGGAGGTATCGGGGGCGCTGTACATTCTTGGAAGTGCATTGCACTACCTTGGTTCCGATCCTTCTCGAGTAAGCAGTGCTTCGACAGAAGAGACACAACTACTTCTGTTGTGCTTTCAGAAGATGACGAGTCTCCTTGCGAGCAAGGTGGAACAGGCATCGAACTTTGCTTCGTATCCGAGAAGTGAGGTCGCGCAAAATGAGCAAGTGGCGCTGGTACGCAGCGTAATGGACGGGATTGGTCTCAGCGGCACGCTGAAAAGTTTCACGTCTGTGGCTTCGGCTGCTAACGAGTGGTGTCAACTGAAGGTCGAGACGCTTGGAAGCTTGAGGCGGGTCGTTGACTGGAAGCTAAAGGCTGTCCATTTCGATGAGCAGCTGCGTCCCAAGTTGGCGGCCTTGAAGGCGGTCGCGATTGAGAATATTGGCCGAGCAGTATCCGGTTTGCCTGGCAGCGTATCTCCAGAGATCTCCACTGAACTCGAAAACATCCTGAACTCCCTCCTTGATCTTGGCAAGAAAGACGACCCGGAGCTGCAGTTCAACGTTGGCGAAGTGCTTGTGGCACTTGGAACTCACGCTGGTGAGGAACACTTCGCAACAGATCGAGCTGTCAAGTTTGACGTGTTCAGCGAGAATCGCGCAGCCTTCAGTTTTGAGCGAGTTTTGGCTGACTATGCTGGTTCTCGACAGCCCAAAATCCGTCGAAGCGCGACAATCTGGCTACTGTGCATGTGCGCGGCTGGTCTGTCACCATCTTCTCCTAGCGATGATGGAGGCATCCTTTCGTCCAAGTCCTGGAAGAGCGTGCTGGAATCTCCTGTCTATTCACAGTCCGTTCTCGACGTACACGAGTTCTTCGTGACAATGCTGAACGATGCGAATGAAGTGTCGAAAGAGTGCGCAGTTAAGGGCCTTGCTTACCTTCGACTGCGTGCACCGACGGAAGAGATGGGGGTCCAGTTCAGTGATAGTTTATTCCGTCGGCTGCGATGCTTTCGAGCCTTCGCAGCTACTGCTGGTGCCGCAGATGATGATGAGAACGGGGCTGAGAATGCCAGAGCGAACGAGACACCAACTACTACCGCTACGTCGTCTTCATCAAGTTCTACCGTTGAGAATGCAGCCTATCGTGAGGTTAGCAACGTCGCAGCTGATGTCGGTGACCCGGAGCTCATGTACGCGCTGCTGTACTTGAGCACGGCCGACCCCATTTGGGAATCGTTCGCATCGACTGCTACGCCAGGTTCAGCCCTGCGACTCCGCACGTTTTCCTTTACTGTGACAGACAAACAGTTGCGTGCATCTATTGTCGCTAAGGCTGGTAGTCAGTGGATGGCAGACAGCTACTCGAACAAAACGAAGCTCGTGCCGTGGTTGTTCCTCCTCAAGTTTCACTCGAACAGCAAGGTAGCAGCAGTCATGGGAAATCTATGGGAGTTCGCGAAGGGAAACTCGGCAAGTCCTGATACGGCAAAGGGAGAGAAGACTCTGCTTGGGCAGAACTGGGCGCTTTTGTTCCAGTTCGCTCTGGCGCGGCTTGAAAACGCCCGGAATTTCAAGTATCGCGAGGCTGCGTGTCTTGCACTGGTTGACCTGCTTAATGGTGCCGAGGCAGACAACCTACGGGAGGACTTCTTACGACTCTGGAAAACGGCCTCGCGTGCAGTGGATGATGTTATGGAAGCGGTCGCGCTTGCAGGAGTGAAGCTGTACCGTTACTTGGGTGAGCTGAGCTTACGCGTGGCGGCCAGCGACTCAGCGTGTCGCTCTCAGCTGCTGGACTTCCTCGTTGAGGCTGGAATTGTGAGCAAGAACACGATCTGTCGTGCTCTGAGTATCGACGTCTTGCTACGTCTTGTGAAAACATTAAAAGCGGAAAACATGGAGGACCGCCTGGCTCCGCTGCTGCTGAAGCTGCTGGAATATTTATCCTCATTGGAGATGCCAGAGCTCCAATACGCCCAGTTCCACGTGGAAAAGAAGGACCAGTTGGAGCGTCTGCGTGTTTCCATCAGCCAAGCAGGACCTGTCGGCCAGCTACTGGAGCTGGCGACGACGCGGCTGAAAGAGCTTGCCGGTTCTGCAGCGTGCGTGACTGTAGTCGGTGAGCTTGTTCGTGGAGTGGCCAACCTGCTCAAGTTCGGCGTCGGGCTCAACACGCGCGTGGGTACTGCGAATTTTGTGGTAACGCTAGCCGGTGAGCTGCCCTTCGAGCTCCGCAAGTGCAATGGAGCCGAGTTGCTGCTGCGTCGTGTGCTGATTCCATACGTGGGCGCGAAGACTGCGGCGGAAAGCGATCAATATGGAGACGAAGAGAGTCGCTACGGCGGCGTCAACGAGAGTCATTCGACCGAGGGTGGCGAGTCGGCGTTGACGGCGGCGTCAGGTTTGACGGATGGGTTGGTGATTCAGAGTTACTGCCGAGCTGCCGCGTACTTGTGTCCGCTAGTCGATGCGGCCACAGTTCGTGACTACGTCCGGTCTGGCATCTTCGCGTTCAATGCCTTTACGAAGCCAGCCGGCAAAACTCCCAGTTCCTCATCATCTTCACCCCAAAGCCAGAGCGATGAAGAAGCTGGAAGTGACGAGACTGAAGATACCCAATCGAAGCCGCCACAAGTTTACACGAGCCGATTTCTGTTGGTTAGCGCGCTTGCAACGAAGGAACTCGTGAAGAAGGTGCCGCCCATCGCCGATGCGAACACTGTCGTAAGTGATGATCTGCGCAACAACTGGTATTGCACGCACGTCTTCCCCGCAGCCTACATCGGCCAGTTCGCTGCCACCAACGCCCTAAAGAGCTTCTGGACGGCTGTGCTGGACGAACTCCCACCCACGGTGCTTTACTCGCCGAGTTCGTTGGACGCTGTACTTCACGCTATCGCTCTGCTGTTGGCGCATCCAGCTTGGGATACGCGACGACAGGCTGCGCATGCGATGCAGGCCGTTTTTGCCAGTGCCACGTACCGTTCAAGACTGTCGGCGGAGCAGGTTGAACGTATCTGGAAGGAGCTCATCGATGCTGTTCCGGGGCGACTGTGGAGGGGCAAGGGCGTGATTCTGGAGTCGATCGTCTCCTTAGCGGCTGTGAGAGTGGAGGGCAAAGGCAATGGGACCAATGGAGAGTGGATGCAGAAGCTGTCGATACTTCTTGTTGAGGAATGTGCTCGTGCGTGGAAGAACCAAGATTTAGCGTACCTCGAGAGTGCCGTCGTGAACCTGGGCAAGTTTTCCGCCTTGTTACCAGCCGACCAGGCTGCTTCCAACGTGTGTTCTTTGAGGGGTGCGTTTGCAGAATGGACGAGTGCGAGCGAAGTGGAGACGTCTGAGACTTCCAAAGCGTCCTTGCCTCCGCTGCTCATCAAATGCGTCTTCGAAGCCCTGGCACTCATGTGGCCTTCCCTATCAACAGCACCTCAGACGGAGAGTGGAGACGCTGGAGAGACGATCTTGTGGTTATGTGGAAGCGTTGAATCCCCCCATTTCGCTGCGTGGAGTGTCCGCAAGGCCATCTTCCAGACGCTTGCTGTCGTTGCCGATCGAGCACTGGTTGAGGTCTTCACTCGAGGCAATAACGTCGTGGAGAACGTGGTGAAGACTTGTTGCGGAGCATTCGGTGTAGGAGACGGCAGGTACTCGATGGTTCGTGTGGCCGCGGCGGCGGCTCTTACGTCACTGCTGAAGCGTGCAGCAGACGACTCGGACGTGGTTTTGCAGCTGGTGGTGCAGCGAGAGCGCGTTTCGGCCGCTGTGGAGACGCTGTTGGCGAACGAAGACGCATCGGAGCAACAAGCAGCCTTCAATCTGAAGTCGCAGCTGCTACAGATGCCATAGTCTAATACTTGCGGTGCGGTCGTGTAAAGGAAGAAGGAAGTGATTAGAAAAGTGGCCAGGCGAGGCGTGGTCTAGCTACTGTACTTCGAGAAAATCTTTTTTCGATTCAGCCTGTCAGGAGGGGGTCCGAAGCTCCACCTTTGCGCGCAGCGTCGCCCCGAACCACTCGAAATCGACGAAGTGCTGGGGCTATGCTGACCGCGCACTCGCGTCCAAACGGATCGCGTAAGAAGCAGTCAGACGAACTGCAGGTACGACGGCGCCGTGACGCCGATGCCACGGCTCGAGCAGATCCTGCGGACTAGGCCGTCACTGCAAGATCTCGACCAAGATGTTCAGTATCGTCTTCGCCGTCATTGAATCCGTCGTCGTTATCTGTATTGAGGTCTTTCTCAGCGTCATCCTCTCCGTGTCGGAGGATAGTGCGCGAATGTCGGCCCCAACCGCGGGAAAACAGGGAATTGATGGTATTTTGTAGCGAGCAGTGGACTGGGCTCAAGATACTTTTGATCTGGATCGGCCATCTCCATCAACCAGAGGTGACAATCGCAGCTTGGAAGTGCTGACAGCACCGAGGGGAAACTTTACCCGCAGAGAGTGAAGGGAACTATGTTCAAACCGAGGAAGACGCTTCAAATCACTCGCCGAGCTGCTGCAACTCGACATGCTCTCCAGACTGCAGCATGTTTATCGTGACGATACACCTCTTGACATGCCCTGGGCATGTGTATGATTGAGGCCATTACGCAGGAGCCTCCTTTCGGGTGGCTGACGGACGATGAGATTCTGGCTATGATCACGAGTGGTGCCGGTCATCCTCGTCCTGACGGAGTCGCCAGCGCGACGTGGGAATTAATTTCCCAGCTTTGTCGTCCCAATTGCAGATTGCGTCCGACGCTCGACCAAGCCTGGGAAAGTCAGTGTCGCCGACGAGGCGAGTACTGCTGCATGTTGAAGAAAGTATACCCATCCCGTGCCAAAGTATTCACCCCTCGCTTAATGCACACACTCCCAGAGTAACACGGACTGAAAATTTTACTGGTCGATCACTGCGCTGAAGTGCAACCAATATTTTCAAGAAGGACAAGAAGTTACTTTGTAGCTGAGAACTAAGTAACCAAACACGGCGAGATGTGTTGCCAAGGGCATCCGCCACATATTTACGTTGCTATTACTGTTCCACCTGAGATCTGTGGGATATCTCGACGAAGATCATGTCAAAAGTGGTAAGGACGAGCCTAAGCTGCTGGAGATCGCTGCCTGATGCGTGGTGTCAACATACAACGAGGTAGTCTGGGTTTGTTGGGTCAATGAAACCATATCGCGCACTATTCATTTTGAGACCAACAACTAGCGCGGAGCCGAACGATTTTTTTAATGTCAACTCCCAACGTGACGGCTGCAATTGCTTAAGTGGCTAGGCCTCCTGCGATGGCATCTTTCGCTCAAGCTTGCCCAGCTGGATACCCCAATCCTTCTCACTCCAGGGAACTTCCGATGGGACCACAAAATCGAGCGGTACGTTGCGATGCCCGTGTAGCTGTTTGAACGTGGTCAATAGCGGCTCGACACGGCCTTTCCATCTAGCGTCCGGAATCTTGAGCTCAAACCCGATCTCTTGTAATGTGTCGACCGATCGGGAAGTGTAGTCGAAGTAGGCCCCATAGCAGCGGATACTTGATACGTTAAATCCAAGCTTGAGTCCATGCGCTTCAATCGGCCAGGCAGCGTCCGATAGGACCACAAATGTTTGTGGTACTCGAGAATGCCCATTCTCTTCGAAGTACGTTTTCAGTGCTGGCAAAATGCGACCATTCCATTCCGCCTCGTAGAAATTCAACACAAATCCCAAGTCCTTCAAGTGAGGTTCGTCACGGGAAACCTGGGCGGAGTAAGCCTTCCGACAACGAATGCTACGCACAACTTGCCCGAGCCTTAGCCCCCAGGACTTTTCGGGCCACTTATCGTCTGACGGGACTATAAACCCGGTCGGTACACGACAATCGCCACAAAGTTGACGGTAGACCTCCAGCGCCGGTAAAATGCGTTCACTCCAATCTGCTTCGACGGGATCCCACACAATTCCCAACGTCTCGAGCTGGGATCTGTCCTGGGAAACCTGGGCGGAGTAACGACCGACGTTGCGAATGCTGCAAACAACACGCCCGAGTTTTAGTCTCCACAACTGCTTTGACCAACTCGGATCCGCCGGTACCACAAACCCGATTGGAATACGGCAATGACCTTCAATTTCACGGAAAGCCTTCAGCGCCGGCAAGATCCGCTCAGTCCACTCCGCCTCGAAATGGTTCCACACGAATCCCAACTCGTCTAACTCACGAAGGTCTTGACCCGCACCAAGTTGGCGCTTGCGAATGGCATTAACAGCATTTCCCAGTCGCATCTTCCACGCCGCCTTTGGCCACGGAGAAGACGACGGAACCGTGAAGTCCTGGCCCACGTTGCAGTGACCAAACTCTTGTCGAAACACCTTGAGAGCAGGAATCAACTTTTCGCGCCAGTCGCGATCGGATAAAGACGAGTCGTGGCAGAACTTGATCCGCTCCAGTGCTTTAGCGTCTTCTTTCACCTGCTCGGCAAAGTCTCCTCGGAAACGGATATTTGCCGCCTTCCTGCCCAGCTTTTGCCCCCACAACTGTTCCGGCCACTTGGGATCTCCCGTCGGAATACGGAAATCTTGAGGAACGTCCGTGTGTCCATTCAACTCGTAGAACCGGCGAAGTGCGGGAAACACTAAGTGATCCCATGTAGCTGGCTCTTTTCCCAAGCGAACGACATCTCCTCCAGCTCCTTCCGCTGTTCCGGGTTGATTTTCCGCCCTCCTTCTCTCCACTGCTTCCGCGCCACTCCGCGTGCTTGCATATACCCACGCTGCTTTCGGCCACAAGTCGTCTCCAGAAGGAACGACGAATTTAACGGGCACCATCAAGTGCTTGTTGCGGGCGAGGAACGTGAGGTAGGCACGCTTGATGGCCATCTTCCACGCAGCGGCACTGAGCAAGGAAGGCTTGTCGTCCTTCTCCCCCTGACGTCACCATCTTCGGTCTGTGAGGAGAAGAAGCGGGTGGTATCGACTGCAGCCAGGCAGGAGACGCGAGGGGCCAACGCCCCACTGCGAGGCAGCAGGCGACCCCAGCATAAAATGATTAGCGAAATGTGTGGATTTCATTTTAGCCTATCAGATGTCATGTTGGGAAAGGCAACTTGTTGCCTTCCCCACAGCATTGCTCGACGTCGTTTTTTTTAAGAATTAAAACTCTCCGTGGATTGGGGATCCATTCACTCAGGACATACCATCCCGCCGTCCTGAGAAAGTTCCCTTTTGACGGAGCCCACCTGGTGTCTGCGACCAGGTTGGCACAAAAGTATATAAAGTTTTGCCATGGTCTCACAATTACACTATTAGTGGTCGTCAGAGTTGGATACAAGAGGCGAATCCAATGCAGACACAAAATTTGTGAAATATTTAATATTGTTCGCGTCTTTGGAGCTACCATCTGAATTACCACTACTTGAAGAAAGCTATATCATCTTTTAATCTTTCACTTCGTATTCTCCGAACACGCCTCCTACGCTTGCAATTGCTGAATCTCCTTCAGCGCGTTCCCCTGATTTCCCCGTGTAGAACGCCCATTACTTTTTTCGGCACCGCGCCAATGTAGCTACGGCGCGGCTATTGAGCATCCGGAACGTTGCCCATCTTCTCTGCTCGAAGAAGCTGGGCAACCTCGTCAACTTCTTCCATCTATCGATCAAAAGTCTGGCAATAGCGTAAACGACGTCGCCAATTGTCGGGATATCATGATAAGGAAAGTTAAACTCGTACAAGTTGGCGAATTTCTGCGTCAACGCATCCAAGAACTTGCAACACGAAGCTTCGGTGCTCGTTCCCTTGTATAGCAGTCGCTTCTTGTCAGATTCAGGTTGCTGCTGATCCCGAATAACCGCTAGAACCTGAACGTCGCCTTCACCCGTTCGAAATTCGCCTCATCTTCTCGAGAAACAGCGCAGGATCCATCTTCACGAAGACTTCAAACCGGGCTCATGCTCATGCTCATCGAGTACAACAGGTGCCACGCTAATATCATCGATCGTCAGCTTCCGAGCCAACCCCATCCAGCCACCCGCCGCCTCCCATCTTCACCAGGACGACGGCTTCAACTCCATACAACCTTTTGAGTATATTCTCTTTCGCCGTTTTGGTGGCCTCCTTGAAAGTGGAAACCGATGCACTGTCGTTGATGTTGATGACAACCGGAAGCGCATACCAACTATCGAGCAGAAGAGCTTGGCTCTCTCTCTTCTTCAGGCCGCAAATACTGGAACCAGAAGAAAGGAGAGAAACGAAATGAAAGGCGCGTCACGTAGGCACAATTGACCTGGAATGCTTGCGTGTGGGCATCTTTAACGTTGCGGTGATGGAGATGCGAGCTTGGAGGAGACCACGTTCGCAGCACTCATACGCGCACCCAACCTAAGTGCATTGAACTGCCTTGATGAGTTGCCGGCGCCGTGTCGTGCGTGCGTGCGCAACGAACAAACCCGGTAGCGCCGCCGCTAAGCTCCGTGGCTTGACTTGGTCATGGACACAATGCTGCTTAGGCCATGCTTCAGCTTCCACACCGGGATACCTTCATCGATCTCCACACCGTCAATTACCTCCTGACCAACAACCGCCTAGGTCAGCAAGAGATTCACCATCCTGAGGCGGCAGATTCTCGAATAAAAGAAGATGTTGGTGGCGTACTCAATAACCGTGAGATAGGAAGTAACGTAGCTGATCCCGCTCGAGTCAAAGGTGGTTCGACAGAAGCGATACCACTACTTCGGTTGTGTTTCCAGAAGGTGGCAAAGCTTCTGGAGAGCAAGGTGAAACAGGGCTTGAATTTGGCTTCATATCCGAGAAGTGGTCTGACCAGTGTAAGATGCGATCCGTCTTCGCGCTCGATGTATTTACCTAAGCCAGACTGCAAGCCTTCCAGCCCTTCATCTTCACCCTAGAGCCACATCGATGAGTAAGTCGATAGCGATGCGACAGAAGATGCCCGATCGAAAATTATACAAGTCGCGTTCTGTTGGTTAGTGCACCTGCAACGAAGGACCTTGTGAAGAAGGCACCTCCGATCGCCGATGTGAACAGTCCTGTTAGCGCCGATGTGCGCCGTCCTTTCCTCTGCTGCTCATCAAATGCGTCTTCGAAGCACTCGCAATCAGGTGACCTCTTTCTCTGACCAGAGCAACTCAGACGAAGAGTGGAAATGCTCGAGCGACGACGTTGTGGCTGTGTAGAAGCATCGACTCCCCCCATTTCGCTGTGTGGAGTGTCCGCAAGACCATCTTCCAGACGCTTGCTGTCGTGGCCAATCAAGCACCGCTTGAGGTCTTCACTCGAGGCAAAAGCTTCGTGGTGAACGTGGTGAAGACTTGTTGCGGAGCATTCGGTGTAGGAGACGGCAGGTACTCGATGGTCCGTGTGGCCGCGGCGGCTGCTCTTACGTCACTGCTGAAGCGAGCAGCAGACGATTCGGACGTGGCTTTGCAGTTGGTGGTGCAGCGAGAGCGCGTTTTGACCGCTGTGGAGACGCTGGTGGCGAGCGACGACTGCAGGCAGCCTTCAACCCCTGAAGTCGGGGTTGCCTCAAATGACTTAGAACATCTCCATGGGGTGAGAAGTACTCAGTAAGTATGGTTAGTTTCGACGTCTAGAGGAAGTTTCGAAGGAAATGGTTAGAAAATCGGCCAGGCAAATCGAGATCCTGTTGCAGTAAATGTCCTTTACGCTTCGAAGATGCGCTCAGCGCCAAGCTGAGCGACTTCGGCTTCAGCTTCGTGTGAAGCCTCTCAATTTCCATCAAATACTCGAGCACTTTGTCCCCGCCGGTGAGTACTTCAATATATCGCCTGTTTCATTTGGCTCAGTTCCTAATGGAGATGCATTCATGCAAATTGGTTGGCACCACTGCCGAGACGAGATCAATTGTGCTCACTCGTGATGTGTAGGGCAGCGGCAATCGACGCTACTGGAACCGTTACCAGTGATTTGAATTCGGCTCGGTGTTTGTAGCAAGCGAAAAGAACTTCAACTTTGACGTAAACTCTTGGCACAACACAGAGTGCATCGGCGCATTGATCAACAGCAGCACTCGGAGGCGATGCAGATGGAAGTCGGACACAGTCAAGGCAAAAGGCAGAATAACATTTTTAGTGATGTAGTGCCAAAGCGGAAAACGCGCACTACAACGAACATGTAGAACGACGCCGTGGCATCCAGGGCCAAATCGGCGGCGATGTACAACATGAAATCGAGATGGGGCAGTCTGTGAATCTTGAAGGCAGGCGGCATTCACGAGATTTAGGAATCCTCTTGCTGGTTTTCAGCATTTGGGGTTTCTCAGTCATGGGCCATTCTAGCTTCGCACTCCCGTTCCTGTTCCTGAAGCGCAAACTCATCCAGCCGCTCGACGACGCTCTCAAGTGGAATTCGCTTCACAGGGTTGAACGAAGTCATGCTCGTGACAAGTCCCCACTCATCCTCATCCAGCTCCTTTGGTTGCATGAGCATCTCCTGCTTTCGCAAATGAACAGCTACTGCACTATCCGGAACCTCCCCCCACGGCATCCGGCCCGTCACAGCTTCCACTATACACATCCCAAGCGAGTACACATCAGCTGCGAAAGATCGGCCGTCAGGTCCCACAACTTGCTCTGGGGCGCGATAGCGAATGGCCCCCCACTTCTCAACTACAGCTCTGGATCCAGATTCATCAATACTCAAGCCGAAGTCGCTTAGCATGGCTCTGCCATCGCCCCCCACCAGAATGTTGTCATTCTTCAAATCGCCGTGAACAATTCCCTGCCGGTGGAGAAAGAGAAGCCCGAGCGCAGCCTCGTGCACTTTGCGCCATGCCAGAAGCCTGCCCGCTTTGCGTTGCTCGTACAAATAGGTCCTCAGCGTTCCCTCGGTCGCTCTCTCGCACAACATGAAACACGGCGACCCAACGTCGCACGCTCGAAAGAATCGCACAATGTGCTTGTGGCTGATCTTGCTCCAGACGCGAACCTCGCGCCGAAACGTGCGCATTTCGTTGGCTGACGTAATGTTGACGCATTTGACGATGACCTCCGTCTCGTGCCACTTGCCGCGATAGACCTTCGCATACGAGCCCGATCCAAATGGTATCTCATCGTTATAAAATACCTCGTGACGTGGAACGAACCAGTCCTTCACTACCGGGGCAACGCTTCTTGTCATCCCAGTAATACCGTCCAGAACGAGTCTTAGCTCTTCTGTCGAAAAGAAGGGTTCCTTCATGTGCGTTTTGATCTCGTGGGCGAGAAGAATCATCGTCTCATCGAGCAGCATCGTTGGTGCTTTGGAGAGATCGTCAAGCACGCTCGTTGCGCCTTGTTCGACGATGTTTCTCAGCTGGGTCTTCATCGATTCCACTTCATCTCTCCACTGCGCCCGCCACGGACTTGTATCGATGCTGATCTTATCAAGTTGGCCCTGGAGTTGTAGCAGCTCGTCCACCAAACTGCGAGCAGTTGCGAAACGCCAGGCGACGAGATTGCCACTAAAGCGCCTCAAAACCTCGTCGAATCGAGCAGCGATAGCTTTGGCGGATGGCGTCTCGGATGCCATCGACAAATACCTCCGGGGTTGACGAACGACAGTGACACCATCCAAGCAACTTGTTAGGCGGGATAGAACGCTCCGGCACAGGCTTGCTGCTTCGTGCATTTCCTCGCAAGAGGCAGCAAGATCCTCCAGAGATAACTCAGAGACACTGGCATCCGTGTCTTCCCCTTGATGAGAGTACTGAAGACGCAGGTGGAGGCCAAAGAAGGCGTTCACACGCTTGCAGAACTCCTTGCAATCGAAGCAAGCTGGGGGGCTGGCCACAATGGTCGCGCTCAGAAGGGAAAGCGGTGGCTTGACTTGCGATAACTGAGTCACCGCAATCGCTCGCGTGACACCAGCCATTTCTTCATCATCAGAAGCTTGGTTATTCCTCCGCTCAATGAGGTCCTCCAGCTCACGTTCACCGACCACCTCGTCTGGCAGAACGATGTGCTTGTCAATAAAATAGGCGATCAGATGCATCTCGGGGTGGTTCATGCTGCACAGGTCGGACGAATTCTTCTTCTGGTTCGGTACGGACAGCAAAGAGAACTCCACACACTTGGCGACGCGACGGACCAAGTCACTCCAGGATTGTCCGCTCACGGTGATCTCTGTAGAGCCGTTCATTTCCCTACTCGACGCAGTGACGTGGGGAAACTGCCCTCCACGATCCATCACAGCGACTTGTTTCCAGCCTTCAGCTGAATTACGAGCACTTGCGAGCTGCTCAATCGGCGTCACCAAAGCAATGGAATTGTCTGGCTGCACTGCAAAATGACGGCCTTGGTTGTCCAGCGTATCGAACCCAAAAACTTGACCTGGAGCGACTGGGAGCTCAAGCAGGCGGATGATTTCTCGACGGGCCTGCCTGGCTAGATACGCCACCTCGGGAAAATCTGGACTTCGATGATGGCGCTCTTTTTCGTTTTCTTCAGAAATTTGAGCTAGATCGATCGCGAGTTTTCCATTGTGATCCTGCATTGTTTTGTCAGCTCCGTGCTTGAGCAAAATCTTTACGTTTCCGCTCCGTCCCCACAAAGCAGCCTCCATCAACGGCGTGCGACCCGAATGACTGCGTGCGTTGACGTCACAGCCGTGGTGAAGCAGGAGTGCGACCATATCTGGTTCCTTCTCTATCGCAGCAAGCATCAAGGCTGTATAGCCATCCTCATCTTCGCCACGAAGAAAGATCTCGTAGTCGTTGTGACCACGAAACGAAGTGATGAACTGCTTCACTTCGGCGATGTTCCCGCAAACACAGCTCGAAACCGCCTCGCCGACGAGCCAACGATGACCTTTTTTCTGTTGGCCGTAGATTTCACGGATAACGGGAAGTCTGTAGCCGTCCCTGAAGTTGGGTCGTTCCTCTCGGTTGTTTTGAGTGTCAGCAAGGCTTCTTGCCTCGTTCGTAGCCTCATCAGTCAGGAAACGCGCCGACACGTAGGTCCCCTCCTGCTTGTTGATTTCATAGCCAGCCACGCCCTTCTCCTCGTCGAACGGAAATGCGACCAAATAGAAACCGCCACCTTGACAGTCGCTGTGTCGCCAAAACTCGTCGAATTTGACTCCGTCATTCCCAGGCATGGGAAACCCGTGCCCGTGCGTCTTGGTGCAGTAGGGGCATTGGACTGTTATCCGATCTGCCTTCCACCACTTCACTGGAGCGACTTGGATAGGGCGGCTGGCCATGGCTTGACCAGCACGAAGCAAACTGGGGAATGAAATGAATGGACCTTGCGCGCTAGAGGGAATCCCGCGTGGACCTCGCAACTGCCGGGAATCGATGACACTGTCAGGCACTTGCAAGTGCTCTGTCTGACGAGATACAGGCTATTGCCGATGATTTTTTTGGGACCAGGAATCCTGGCCGGTGCAGTTTGTCAATGGAAGAGGTCCAACAAGGAGCGGTCAATGGAGATGAAAGCACTTCGTTCGTCGAGAACAGAAATCGACGTGTACTCCAGCAGTTCATCGTCTACGAGCGCAGGCTCCCAGTTGTGAACCAGTTTGCTTTCCGTGTCCATCGGACATTCATCTTCATCATCGAAGGCGGCTCTGCTCTTTTTGTCGCAATCTTTCGTCTCGTGTAGCATTCGTGAGGTGTTGGTCGATCGTTCTTTCTTCTTCTCTTTACTTTCCACAACGGTTACGTTTGCATCTTGACGCTTTTCACAACCTCGACTGCTCACGCTCAAGAAGCTCGATTCAAGCTCCTTCGCCTGCGGATGCTCGTCTTTGACAGAGTGCTGACGGGGCGAGTCAGGAGCAGTAGCCTTGCTCCCCATCTTGGTACTCTCAATCCTCTCACAAGCACCAGACTTCGCCTCAGCTTTCTTCAATGGTAAGTTTTCTCGCGTTGTATTTTCCAGAGGTAGCCCGTTGATAATGTTCGCACCTGCAAACCGCAAGGAAGACGGAAGCCTCTTGCGAGGAAGAGGGATCTTGGTTTCGCCTTGCACCGGTCGTGGCCGTGGGGCTACTGGCAATGCCGTTGTTAACTTTGCTTCGGACCCTTTTGGCGGGGCCTTCTTGGTGAAAGAGGCCGCACCTGCTCTCACTTTCCCACTTTTCAGAAGCGATTTGTCCACGCTACCACATAAAGAAGAAGAGTTACGTCGTTGTAGCGCAGCAACTGGAGCTGCTCCATCCGCTTCTACAGCAAGCGTCGAGTGCAGACTAGCGAGCACCGCGTGTTGCTCCAGCAGCTGCCTCTTAACGTCTTCGTTCTGTTTCTTGAGCTCCTCGCAAATGCCCACAATTTTCGTGATCGCCACAGGATCCGCTGTGACGCCAGGTGTCAGCACCGGAGCCAGACATGGCTCCTCTTGATTCGACAACACCGTCTGCTTTGTGCCCTCGTTTCTTCCTTGCAACTCGGAGCTCAGCATATTCTTCTCTGCATCGTCCACTCGCTTGTCTCCTGCCCGGCGTTCTTGCTCGTCGCAGCCTTCTCGTCGGGTAGCAGCCGCATCGTCGTCTTCACTCCTCGACATCCGACGACGCCTACACTGCTCCTTCTCCTGCGCCTCGCCAGCCAATCTCTAGTGAACCGTCCACAGCACAACGACCAGCGCTTGATATCAGTGCATTGCTGTACCGCACCTACAGCAAGTGCCTAAGCTACGAACCTTTTTCTCTTCGATCTGGTCCTGCAGCTCCTTGAGGTATTCCTCCCTCGACTGCTGCTGGAAGCGTCTCCTTCTGCCGGCAACCAAGTTGCCTTCCATCTCCGCGGACGTCGTTGCAGCTCGCTGGACTTCCGAGACGCTCGGCACCAGCTCGACTTCCTCTTGTTCCGCCTCTGGCTGCTGTGGAGCGCTCTGCGACCTTCTCTGCATATTTCCCTCTCGTGCATCGCTCTGCTGCTTCTCTCGGATCTGCTGCTCCAGTGCCTCGCGCCACTGCGCCGGCGTGAACTGCTGCACACCTCGGCGCCCCATATCGTCCGTTGAAGTGTCGCTTCAAGAAGCAACTTAAAAAACTGTACACAATCGTCACATCAAATAGTGTTTTTGTACACATCCCATATCCTATTGGCCAAAATCAATCGGTGGCGCTGCGGTTCATATTGACCGCACACAAGCCCAGCCCAGCAGGTCAAGAGCTTCCGCCGTCACCTTCGCCATGCCGCTGTACAAGCAGGTGCTGCTGACCAACCTCAAGTCCCCGCCTAAGGATGTGGCGCGCGTGTTCCAGGACTGCGCGGCGCTCATCACGGGCCAGGGCGGCGTGATCCGCGCCACCGAGAACCGCGGCGAGAAGCGTCTGGGCTACGGCATCGAGGACCGTCGGTGGGGCGCACTGCAGCGTCACTACGAGGGCAAACTGGTGGTGCAGCAGTTCAACACGTCGCCCGCTGTACTGAAAGAAGTGGAGACCAAGCTCAAGAACAGCTTCCCCATCATCCGCTTCCAGACTTTCAAGGTGCGCGACCCCGTGGACAAGCTCATGAACACGCGTCTGACGCTCGAGCAGGCGCAGCTGCTGCTCAACCCCGCGGCCAAGGCTAAGGCCGAGGAGGAGGCCAGGGAGGCCAAGCAGGCGCGCCGCCCGCGCGACCGCACCTTGCCCGACGTCAAGCCCGAGGACTTCTTCGACACGGAAGACGAGCGCGAGATCGCGCAGTTCAAGCAGTACGTGCCCGAGTGGAAGCGTGACGCGCTCTTCGAGCCGGAGGTGCCAGCGCACCTCAAGGAAAAGGAGGATTGAAGAAGTGAGTGCAGCAGCAAGACACAGCTACGGCCGTCAGGATGTGAACCCCTTTAGTCTTATTGCCTTTGTTCGGGTAGAAATAGAGAGACCAGAAACCACAACATGAAGATGCAACTGCGTGTCTTGGGCGGCGACGAAAGCGCCGTGGCGCTGTGTATTAGGAAGGCGTCGGTTGACGGAAATTCTGCTTCAGTCTCTGTGTCTTCCTCGTCCTCAGCAGCCCCCGTGCTCGCAATGCCAGGCCCAATTCGCTAGGTCCTTGGCCACCTCACTTGGTCTTCTGCAGCTCCTTCCGCAGTTGGTTGCAGAACTCGTCGTCGGCCTCATCCACGTCCCAGTCGTCCTGCCACTGCTGCTTGATGTGCGCGTCCTGCTCCTCCGCCTGGCCGCTCCAGTCCGCGTCCTCGAACTCCTCGAACTCGTCGTCCTCCTCCGTCACCACCACCAGCACCGGCGCCTTCTCGGCCGTCGCAGGGGCCGCCGCCTTGCCCGTCTTGGCCGCTGTCTTCTTCTCCGTCGGCTTGCTCATGATGGTCTCTGTCTGTCGAAGAAAATGCTTGGAGATCTTAATTTCTTACGAGCAATTTCGTGTGACGCACCCAAGTTCTCACTTTACTTTCTTGATTGGTGTTTCGCTCATACTTAAAATACTACATATTTAGTGGTGTCCATCCACATAACATCCACATATTATGGGACACCACTAAATATGAGGCGCTGGGCACTATAAAAACAGGTTTTCACTTACTTACTATAGAATAGTGCATGCCAACCCGATGGTTGGAATGCAGCACCCGAGCAATGGCAAGCAACACTATAAATTTGCATGCTTCTACTGAGCAACTACACAAGCAGCACTACAAAGCAGACATGCACCATTAAGCAACTCCACGGAGCAACTACATTGTCGGCTCCATCATAATAAATGCGTACGCGGATAGCGTACAAAACTAGATCGTCTGCGACTTGGGAACACGCAGATTTTTCTTGCTGTTACAATTGAAGCTTTGCCGACATGTTACGCGAGTGTTGACCCAGGTTACGCTTACGCAGTACCGTGGAATTAATCTTGGGTGGGCTGTCTACAGCCTCTAACGAGGTGTTCCCAGTATAAAGGTTAGGCTGACGCGTGCAAGGTATTGCTGGTGCTGGTTGAAAGAGCATAGCACATCATTCTAGATGCTAAGAAAAGCTGCTGAAGCCATATCGACACGTAATAAATGATGTCCTTCAAACTTGGTTTATTAATTCAGGAGACGGGCTATTGAACAAGGTCGTTCAGGTCGCTCCTCACCTCGGGTGGTTTTCGGCCTCGTTGCATGAGGTGGTTCCATCTGCTGCGATGATGATGTAGCCGTGGCCCATGAGAGTCTCCTCCTCGCCCTCGTCCGAGCTGTAGCTGTAGCTGTAGCTGGCGATTTCATTGAGCTGTAGCTGAAGACTCCATTCATGAAGCCCTTGCCAGTCGTTTGGGAGACCATGAACAGGGCTCTGTCGACGGCTGACAGCCGAGGTTAGAGTCGACGGTCTCGTACTGGCTCAGCACCTCGTTCCACGCCGGTTTTTCCAGAAAATAATGGCGTCAAGATGGCCACCAAGAACCTCTGCAACACGATCCAGCTGTAGCCCTCGACGACGATGGCGGGTTGAAGCCAGCGAACAACATGAAGATTGAGTTGATCAAGGCGCCCATGGCCGAGGCCACCTTAATGCTCGAGAACGCGTGGATCAACGGCTGAGCGAAGTCCGCCAGTACAGCACCGCCGTCGTGAAGCCCTGGAACCTCATCATGGGGTTTAAGATGGTCAGACACTGGCCGACGTACGGAATCTCCGGCAACCGTCGTGGCGACGAAGTAGTACAGCGCGTTGTACGTCTGAGCCGCGCGTTCGCGGTAGCACTCCGCGCGGTCGTTCGAGTACACAGGCAGAGTACCCGTGAAGTCTCGGGCGCGAACGCTGCTCACACCGGCGCCAATGACTTCGAGCATCCACGTCGTGGGATTCTGCCTGGGCGGACACGGCTTGACGCTTGGGAAGGCCTCTAGATACGGCTTGTGGCACCGCTCGCGCAACTCCCTCACGAACACCGATTGACCGCCGCGCTTGATCAGGACCAAGCGGTCGAAGAGGAAGAACAAGACAGAAGTTTTTCTCGATCATATGGGATCTCCCAGGATCGGTATCCGTGCGGCGCTGTTCACTGCTCGCTGAGCTGACTCTGCGTTTGCGCTATATGACGGACGCAGAGGTGCTCGCTCGACACGGCCAGGATCTGCTGCATCCAGACGATGTGTGCCGTCGAGCCCTTCCAGTTCCTCGGTTTGCGGGCTCATCCGCGGTGAGGCTACGCGAGTCAAGGCGGTTTCTCGAAGTCCTCGCGAGTTCATGCTTCACGTGGCGCCAGGTGTCGTACGGCACACGTTTCACATGCACGAGTACGTCGAATTGAGGAATCAAGGACTCAAGAGGGAGTGTGCTCGCTGTTCAAGCCCTATAAGAACTCGGCCCGGAGTGACGTTTTCACACGGGAATTCTTGGACTTTATAAGCAAGATGCAGGGCTACCAAGTGGCCAACATGATGGTCATGTCGATGCTTGCCGGCGTCACAGAGGCTGCGACGTGCGGACAGAGCTGGAAGCTGAGCTGTCTGCTGCACTTCAACAGCGCGGCGGCCGTGTTCTGACAGGCGCTACCGGATGCCAAGGTCTCTTCGCCAAGGTCTCTTCGATCCGCTGTGGCATCTGTGAGCGCAAGTTCGGCGTCTTGACCACTGTGACGTCCTATAGTCGCTGCCAAGCCAAGGCGTGCTCCCGATGCCGCATAACCGTGACGTGAGATTCGTTAATCGACGAGACGCCGCGATGAGCGTCACGCAGAGCAGAAGTTGGGATGAAGGCCACCATGCCGGCGGCCAGGGTGCAGTGCATCACCACCGTGATCTGCAAAAACTGCAAGATGAAAGCCAGTCACTTGGACGCTCGGCACCTTTTGAGATGTTTGTGCAGCCACTGATCACGATCAGTTTGGCGCGAGCCGCGAGGAACTCAACCCCTTCACAGTGGAGAAACGCCTGGTGAGTGACGCTGAGAGGATAAGGATAACGAGTTCCTATACGTGCCTAAGGTGCCGCTAAAGTTGTTGCACTTGTGCGCACTGCAACAACAGCATGATCTTGTATGTTGAAATCGTCGCGTGCGGCTTCATGGGGTGTCAACAAGCATCAAAAACAGTCCAGCTGCAAGAATGGCTGCGGCTTCAAGCTGGTTGACGCCTCAAAATCTGCCGCAGAGTCTCATGACGTCCACCACAAAGGACAACAACCACGACTACTACAACTACTAGTAGTAGAGTTTTTCGGCCATCAAGCGGTCGAAAACAGGAGCACTGGAGCGGCCTGGTGAAGAGAAGACCGAGCAGATCAAAAAGCACCAGCAAATTGCTGGCAGCAATACGAGGAGGACCCGGCCGATGGGCACCTTGGACGTCGTTACGGCGCTTGGTTCGTTGATACGTGGACGGCGGCGCAACGCAGGCATCTGCATGAATGGCCACGAAGGAGAACCCGTCGTTCTTAGCATGGCCGGATCCATGTTGAGTCAACAGTTGACGACTTAGTATTGATCTAGATGCCAACTTGTTGTCTTAATGTAACCAGTAGCTACAAGCAGTAGCTCAATGACAAACGAACAGCACGCCGAGTTTGCTTCAACGTAGCCTTTACCAGATTGAATGTGTTGATGCAAGCCTGAATGGACTCAAGTTGTCGACGCTGGAAGATCTCCTCAACGTAAGTTATCACGTCGACGGTTACCCCTAAGGCAAAACACCAGGGCGAAATGGCATCTTGATAGCGTACGGCGCGGGCAAAGCCAAAGAGAAGCAGCAGCGCTGCACTACGCAGCACAGGACAGTAGTGATCGACGTGATGAGCGACTATGTTCTCGAGGAAATCGCATTGATGTATGTACGTGTAGCCACCCCGTGGGGGTGCTGCTGCCGCTGCTTTTCAGGTCACGAAGCCACGCCACACGTCCTGCGCTATGAAACATGCCGGCTCCACGCGGTTGTATTCCACGCAGTGCAGCGCCGAGTTTCTGTGTTTGGTATTGTCGGCAATCATCCAACTCCCAGGGTCATGAGAGCGCGAATGGTCTTCACATGGTGCTTACACTATTGCCGGCAGCGACCATCAGCGGGGTGGTGCCCTTGCCTGGGTGCAGCTGACCCATCAGAGTCTGGAGACTCCCTGTGACGGAAGTCACACGCACCTTTGCTTTGAGGAAGCGTAACGCGCTAACCACAACAGACGCCCGGCGTCTCTGCTGTCTTAGTTCGAGATCCTGCCTTCTTAGTCGTTTGCTGGTACCGGGTACCAAACGACTTGCGAACTTCTAGGTTAGATTTAACTGAACGTCTATTGCCTTTGCTCACCAAGTCCTACTTACTATAAACTGTCTAATTAATGCACCTTTGAAGTAATCTGTTTCCAAATGGTTGCTCTCAAGCCATGTCGACCTTGCTAAGTAAAAACCGTACTTATGGTCTGTCTTAGGTACGCACCGCACTTAAGGGCCAGTGTACGAAACACCACATGTGAGTGTGGCACATCACTATGTGATAACTCCATGTGTGTACGACACACTAACGGGTTGGGTGCCATTAATAAGGGCCACGCCCCGTTACACCCTCCCACACCCAAACGGGAAGCTCCGTCCCACGGAGAAAGATCGGAAAGGGGGAATCCAGCCATCAAACGCCACGTGCGCACCCTGAGGCCGAGCCTCATTCTTCAACGAGCCGCCGACCGCACAAGCCCCAGCCCACAGGGCATCGCGAAGTCCTGCGACGCCTGCTGCTCACCGAGCCCGCACGCGACGCACGCCCGTAGCTCCCTGAGCATCACGTCCACGCCCACGACGGCTCCGCCGACAGCACACGCCTCGCGTCCCGCCAGCCCGGCCCACTCGCACGCCAGTTTGGCTGCATCGAGGAAGCCGAAGCGCAAGGGATCCAAGCGCCCGAAGACCCCGGGTGCCGCCTATCGCATGTGTGGCCATCTTGCAGACCATGTTCTACGAAGCCGGGTATGCCTCCTCCTCCTTCTCTTCAACCAAAATGGCCTTGTGTTCTACCTCCTTGGCCATGGACCCTACCTTTTCTTCCTGCTCTACATCTTTCTGTTCTACTTTTTCTGACTCGCGACTTCTCATCTCCTCGGGCCCGTAGGGCAGCTATCACCGCGGCACGACGCCGCAAGCGGCACGCAGTGACCTGGCCAGGTCCGACTCCCGATGTCAGCGACTCCGAGAGTGGCAGCGAAGGGTTCGATATTGAGCTCATCACGGGGGAAGAGAGTGACCGAGAGAGTCACATGTCTAACCCGTCCGAGACAACGTCTCCTGCGCCGGCGACGACGCAGCCCAAGGCCGCCGCGGCCCAGCCGCCAAGCGGCAACTCACCGCACCAGAGCGACGTGGAGATGCACGACGTGCCGGAGGATTCGGCCTCAGAGGCCTCTGCCTCGTCGGGAAATTCTTCGATACCCGTCGCCTACGATGAATCGGATGAGGAGAAGGCTCCGTCGTCCCCACAGCTCACGGAGCAACAGCGTGCGCTGCACCCTGGAAGCCCGGCCACTCCACGCAGTCTTGCTGCCGTGGCCCGTGCCAAGAAGGCTGCCGAGGACAGTGTCCCGCCTGCTGCTCCAGCTTCGTCGACGAAGCCGCCAGAAAAGCCTGCGGCTGCTCCAGCCGCGTCTGATCTTCCGCCCCGAGAGCCTCCGGTCATCACCAATGTCGGCGAAGAGGAGGGGGTGGACCCTGCTTCTTTGCTGTCCGCGAACCGCGAACACCTACAAGAGCGCGCAGCCGCCCGGCGCACTACCGCTGAGCGGATTGCCGAGCAGAAGCGTGAGCTTGAGCCTCCAGCTCCGCGCAACCGAGAGCAGCTCCTATCGCAGCGAGTCTGGACTCCCGAGGAGTATGCTGCGAACCTTCGGCAAAGCCGACAGCGGGGTGTGCCTGTAGCCAACAACGGCGAGTGTCCCATCGTCCTACGGACAAACACCGCCTTGGCTCGCCAAACCAATGAGGTTGAGTTCGAAACTTGGCTCCGCCATCTTGGCTATCCGATACCAGAGTTGTTGAACTCGCCGCATCGGCTGGATTGGCTCGCCCTTCGGCGTTTGCGATTTCGCATGGCGAAGATGAAAGCTGATGGTGACTGGGGTCGACATCGGTGGGATCCGCGATATGCGGCCCTGCCGCATGATATCCTCGAAGAGGTGGTGTCCAAGGTGGCAAAGGGTCGACAGTCTCAGCCCGTAAAACCTGTGAGCGTTCTCGGGCCGGTTAGCGCCGGCCGGCTCCGCGGGAGCGCTCATAAGCGTCCACGGTATCGGCGCAGTCCTCCTCGAGGAGACGAGGTACTCTGATCCTCGGGATAACCGCGCCATTTCACCAGATACTGGTAGTAGCCCTTACGCCCACGACGCTTCAGGAGCTTCTCCACGTGGAAGTAGCGATCACCGTCGTTTCCGATCAACGGAGGCGGAGGTCGTAACGGACGACTCATCGTACCGGAACGCTCCGCGTCGTGCGTTGGCGTCTCAAGCCTCTTCTGGACGCGGTGGAGGGGTGTCAGCGTCTCCTCGAGACTCAGCGACTCGACTTGACCTCCTTGCGTGGCCGCCTGCAAACCGTCGAGGCGACTGTGGCCTCTTATCGCCGTTCTCGGCAAGAGGAAGAGGGACTAGAGCGTCGAGTGCAGGAGCTGCGGGAAGAACTCGGCCGGCAGGCGCGTGACATGCGTCACCTCTACGACCGCGTCGCGGATCTTGAACGTGTTCGTGCGAGCAACGGCCACGATCTCCATGATCATCTGGAGTGGATTCGCCACCTCTACGCGCGCGTAAGCGACTTAGAGACTCTGGCTGCTCCGGCTGTTGCAACTGCGCCCGCGGCGCCTGCTGCGCCTGCCGCTCCGGCTGCCCCAGTCCTGAGTCAGGCCGACTTGGCGCCCGCGATGGCTCAGGCCCTGCAGCAGATGTCTCGCTCGTCGAACTCTCAGAGTCAGCCACCTCCGACGGATGGTACGGCTTGAGCATGCCGACGTAAAACGTTGGGTGCGTGGCCATTGCCGATGGCAGATGCAGCGTATAGGCATTGCCATGGACGCCTATGATCGAGAAAGATCCCACGAAGCGTAGCCGTAGTTTGGTGCTGCCAACCGCCGACACCGAGTGTATAGGCAAGTTTTTAGCGTTAAGTAGCACCAAATCACCAATTTTGAACACATGCGTGTTAGCACGCCCATGGCGATCGCTGTTTTCTTTTTGTCGGTCCTGCGCGGCAGCCATAGCGTCACGGACGCGAGTACGGATCGCTTCTCCCGTCTCAATGACGGATAGGAGGTTCCGTTTGACGGACGTACGCACGACTTTGAGGCCCCTTGAGTCGTTTACAACACCTCCTCCCTCACCCAACTCAGAAGCCGGGGGCAACGACAGCGGCGTACGCGGATGCCGCAGGCCGTTGACGTATAACTGCATAAAGCCCGTCGACGCATGCACCGCATTGTTCAGCGCGAACTCCACTTGCGCAAGCTGCGTACCCCACTTCGTGGGCTCTGCAACGCAGACACTGCGCAAGACGTCCTCCAGGACACTGTTATCGCGCTCCGTTTGACCGTCGGTCTGTGGATGGTTCGCCGTGGACATGTCCAGCTTCGTCCCGAGAAGCCGGAAGAGGTGTTGCCAGAAGTGAGAGACGAACCGAGGGTCTCTGTCGCTGACGAACGCCTCCGGGAGGCCGTGATGCCGGAAGACATTGTCGACGAAGAGTTGAGCCGCCTGCGGCGCTGTCACACTCTTCTTCACGGGCACCAGCCTCACCATCTTGCTCAAGCGGCACACAAAGACCAGGATGCCAGTATGGCCTTGCCCATCGGGCGGCAACTCGAGAGCGCCAGCAACCTGCCGGGACCGGCAAGCTCATCAGCGGGGCCGCCGCGGCCGGAGAGGGTTTGACCCGTTGGCACGTCTCGCAAGTCTTAACGTAAGAACGCACCCACTTGTACATGTGGGGCCACTAGAAGTCCCGCGCCACTGACGTATACCTCTTCTCGCGGCCCAGGTGCCCGCTGAGCGCCGTGTCATGTGCCTCAAAGAGGATTCGATGACGAAGATCTTCGTCGTTGGGAACAACCAACCGCGGATCATCCCCAGGGGATACTTGGTAGTAGAGCAAGCCCTCCACGAGGGAGTAGCGGTGAAGTTGGGCTCGCTGACGAGCCGAGAGTACCGAGCTGTCCAATTTCGTGCGCAGCACTTCGACCAGGTCTCGGAGATCGTCATCGCCTGCGTAGGCCTCGCGGATGAGCTCATGGAGCGGCGACTCAAGGAACACCGCGTGTGCCAGCTCATAGTCCGGTCTCCGGGAGAGCGCGTCCGCAAGGACATTCTGTTTCCCCGGCTTGTAGGCTACGGTGAAGTTGTATTCTGCGAAGAATGACAACCAACGCACCATGCGCTGGGAGAGATGAGGTGACGAGGTCGCTGTCCTCAACGAGGCATAATCTGTGTAGATCACGAAGGGTTTACTGCCGAGCAGATGAACCCGGAACTTCACCAGCGCGTACTTCATCGCGAGGAGCTCCTTGTCGTGCACGGGGTAGTTCTTTTCCGCGGCTTTCAACGGCCGGGACTGGAAAGACACCACCCTTTCCCTGCCTTCGGCATCACCCTGAAGCAGGGCGCAGCCGATGGCAAAGTCTGAGGCGTCGCACACGACACTAAAAGGACGATCCTCATCAGGCAGCGCCAGGATAGGGGCGCTCTGTAAGCTCTGCTTGATCGCCTCAAAGGCTCGCTGAGCCTCCGCAGGCCAGGACCAGTCTGTGTCCTTCTTCAAAAGGGTCGTTAGTGGCCTGGCCAACTCAGCGTAGTTCTCGCTGTACTTGTGCAAGTAGTTGGCGAGGACGAGTCACTTGCGCAGATCCCGTTGGGAGGTAGGCACCGGCCACTGTGAGATCGCTTCGATCTTTTCGGGATCAGCGCGAACGCCATCCTTTCCAAGGAAGCAGCTTAGGAATGGGATTTCCTCAGCACCAAAGATGCATTTGTTGATGTTTGCGTACAAACGGTTCTTCCGCATGCACATCAAGACCTCACGGAGGTGTGCAAGATGCATCTCGACGTCTGTCTTCCCATCTTCAGCGTGCTTGTGGACGAAGATGTCGTCAAAGTACGTCTGTACGAAGTGCCGCAGCGGCCGGAAGAGCTGTGTCACCAAGCGATTAAACGTTGCTGGTGCGTTGGATAGCCCTTGGGGCATCACCAACCATTCCCACAGCATCCCGCTGGGAGTGCTCACAGCCGTGAGAGGGATGTCAGACTCCCGCATCAGGAGCTGATAGTAGCCATCGACCATGTCGAGCGCGCTAAACACCGTGCAGCCCGCCATGTTGTTCTGCATCTCATTCTTTCGAGGAATGGGCGTCGATGCGGGGATGGTGGCCGCGTTCAGCTTGTTGAAAGCATGTTCCATGCGCCATTTCCCATTGGGTTTGCGTACGCAAAACGTCGGCGACGAATGAGGCGACTTCGACTCGCGCACCATGCCCGCGGCGTGCTTCGCTGCGAAGAAAGCGTCGATGACGTCGACTTGTACCTTCGGAAGTGGTTATTGGCGCGTGGTGCAGTACTTCTACCCGACTCGAGATCGATCTCGTGACGCACACCCCGATCCGGGGGTAACACAGAAGGAGGGTCCTCCGATACCACATCCGAAAATTCCTTCAACAGAGGATAATAGGGATCCGAGGGGTCCTTCAGAATGGCTGCGCCATATCGTTGTTGTCTCTTGGAGACCCGCCCCTCTTCTAACACGTCAGGGTCCATGACCGAGGAGCTGTTCAGCTCGAGAGGCTCTTGTTCGCGGAGGAGAAGGACGAGGTCCTCCAGTTCCCCCGCCTTAAGCGATTCGAGGAACTCGACATAGGAAAGCTCTTCGAGGTCAAGGAGCTCCGGCAACGTCGGTACTGGGGTCAGATCTTTCGCGTTGCGATCGCCCGTGATCGCGTCAACAACCACCGTTGCGCTGCGAACTCCGTCAGCGACTTTTCCTTCTTCGGCGACGGCTGAACCAGCCCGAACGCCTTGCGTGGTGGGAGCCCCTGCTCGACCACCCTGAGTCGTGCTGCGAACTCCGTCAGCGACTTCTTCTTCTTCGGCGACGGCTGAACGAGCCCGAACGCCTTGCATTGTGGGAGCCTCTGCTCGACCACCCTTGTTGTTGGAAACACACACTTGTTTGGCCGAGCCGGCAAAGTGTCGTTCCCCGCGTGGCACCCGGTGCTCGTGCACGAAACCGTCGCGGGATGAGGAGGGGACATGACCCGCCAAAGCTCGATCCGCTAAGGGTTTGTGACTTGCACCTATGGTGCGGCTCCGCCAGTCGATCCACGGCTCGTGCTTCACAAGCCAGGGCATGCCGAGGATCAGATCGTATCGATCATCCATGTCAAGGACAATGAACGGTTCGACCGAATTAAAGTTGTTAAACTTGATCGTCAAGGGGAGTCTTCTAAAGCTTGAGCATACAGTATGCTGTTCCTAGCCACACTGGCCTTCGTTGCGAATTTACGACGCACCCGAATCAATCAGGATGGTCATTGGTTCTTCGTATCCCTTGACGCTGGCGGTGACAACCACGAGGTTAGACCGCGCGGCCACCGAGAGACACAACAGTGTCATCCCTGGGACTTGCTCTCCTGGGCGGGGAGGTGGCGAAGCCACCGCCGTCCGGGAAGAGCGAAGCCTCCCAGCAGGGCGTCCCGCGCCTACTGGGAGTCGCCGTTTTCCGACCCCGCGGACTCAATCATATTGAGTGACGACGACGCCGAAGTGGCTTTGCCACGAGCCGTTCTCCATGGGTTGGTCGGGCAGTTCCGACGGAAATGGCCCAACTCGTTGCACCCAAAGCAGCGACCACTCGCACGAAGCTTTTTCGCGCCGGCCCGAACAGACTCAGCCGCCGAGATCTCCATGGGAGTGGGGCCTTCTGACGTGTCGGTCGGACCTGCGTGTCCCTGCGCGGATCGCACACACTGATCTTCGAGTAGCGCGAGATGCACTGCATCGTTGAAGGTCTTCGGCTGACGGCAGAAGAGCTCGGTCCGCACTGGACCAGTACGGACGCCGTCCATGAATACCGTGACCTTCACGTCCTCTGAGAGAGGAGCTCCGGCCATGGCTGCTTCCAGGTTCTGCAGCTCCATGGCATAGTCTTGAAGGGAGCGCTTCCCTTGCTTGCAACGCAAGAAGAGGGAGCGATGGCGGTACGCCACATTGGCGAGCAAGAAGTTCTTGCGCAGCTCTTGTTCCATGAACGACCACGAGGTGAAGAAGCCTGGCGACGACGTCTCACGAGCCATGGCCCAAGCCCGAGCCCGACCTCCGAGGTTGGACAGGGCGAAGGCGACCTGGGATCTCGGGTCATAGATCTGTCCCGCGCTCAGCGCGATCTCGATCTCACGGATCCAGAAGGCCAGGCTGTCCGACCCCTTCCCATCAAACTTGGGAACCGTCATCTTGACTGCCTTGGTCGATCCTTGTCGCGATGCGAAGGTTCCCGACTCGCGCACTGCAGACTGTGCCGCACTCTGTGCTTCAGCACGCATCGCAGAGCGAGCGGCATCCTGCGCGGCAGCGCTCACGTGGGCGATCAACGACGACTCGTACTTGTCGAAGCGTTCCATGCGTGCCCTTTGCTGCTCCACAGGAAGCGAGGGGAATCCAGCGAAAGCTGTCGCGCCCAGGAGGTTAACCGTCTTCTCCAGCGTTGCCCAGTGGGCGTCCGAGAGATGAGGGAAGTCCTGCCGAGACGGCAACACGCTCCATGAGTCATCCATGCTCAGAGAGACATTGATGGTAGACAACCGCGCCGGTCGCGGGATTGACTACAAGTGCTATCAGTTGTGACGGGAGTCACACGCACCTTTGCTTTTGAGGAAGCGTAACGCGCTAACCACAACAGACGCCCGGCGTCTCTGCTGTCTTAGTTCGAGATCCTGCCTTCTTAGTCGTTTGCTGGTACCGAGTACCAAACGACTTGCGAACTTCTAGGTTAGATTTAAACTGAACGTCTATTACTTTTGCTCACAAAGTCCTACTTACTATAAACTGTCTAATTAATGCACCTTCGAAGTAACCTGTTTCCAAATGGTTGGCTCTCAAGCCATGTCGACCTTGCTAAGTACAAACCGTACTTATGGGCTCTTTAAGGTACGCACTGCACTTAAGGGCCAGTGTACGAAACACCACATGTGAGTGTGGCACATCACTATGTGACAACTCCACGTGTGTACGACACACTAACGGGTTGGGTGCCATTAATAAGGGCCACGCCCCGTTACACTCCCTCCTCTGTAGGGCGTCGTATTTCATACTGCTGCAACGGAAAGCGATCACGTTGCGTAGATCTATACTTCTACAGGTAGAAATCGTCGATGATTCCGTTGAAGTTCCTGTTTCAGTGCCCCGACTTGGCCGGTTAGTGTCAGCGAGCCCAATGGTCAGGGTACCCGACTTATTATGATGAGAGTAGAGGGTGGCGAACCTCTCTGTTCGCATGACCTGCAATCGGGTATAAAGTGCGAAGTCTGTAGTCAAGTATATAGTATACGGTGCAGATCTGTATTAACAGTGTAACCGGCGGTTACCCCTGTAGAAGTTGATAATTTTGAACTTGCCATTGGCGAATTCAGAGCGATATTACGGTACTGTATATAGAAAAAGAAACGGTAAAGAAACGGTATAGAAACAAGAGTAGAGAGTTGCCTCTGTTTTATAATGACCTCTAATATTTGGATTATGTACACGACACCATTTGAGCCTAGTAGAATAAGAATTACCTGAACCGGTGACAATCCGTATCTGACAGGGTGCGACAATCGTATTCGGCAGGGGGGAAGGTGTAACGGGGTTACATCAAATAGTGTTGTGCACACAAGTTAGGTGCCACACATAAGTTGAGTACCACACATATGTTACGTGAGTCACCCCAGATAGGAGTTGGTGCCACACATAAGTTGAGTACCACACATATGTTACGTGAGTCACCCCAGATAGGAGTGGGTGGCTCACAGCCAATGGATATGCATTAGACTAGGCTCTACTATGATAGATAGTGAGTCCTATATATTCAGACAATAGGCGGCTCTGCCGCGATAAACAACAATACATTCAGTTCACATTTTGAAGCATAAGTTCAAACCGTTGTATAAGGTATTGTCTATCTCTGGAATCCTTAATTAAGATTTAATAAGGCATTCGTCCAAACTCTCGTATAGAGTTTGTAAGCTTTCAAAGAACACTAGAGACTCTCTGAGACTGTGTCTTCCTCTACGTAAACGCTATTGCAGCCCCGCAGCAGAAGGTGTTGTATAAGGTTTTGTATACGAGCCTCTAATGAGATGACATATTTGGGAAGGTGTATCTGGTAGTGCGTGTTTGTATTGTAATTTGTATAGGTGCTCTAATAAAGTGGCAAACGTTTGGAAGAGCTTATTTGTATGGAACGTTGTATGCGCACTTATATTTTAGCATATGAAGTCGGGTACCCCGAGCTGCAAGCGAGATCGCCATTTATAGTGGTGAATCCGACCTGGTTTTGCTTTCCACTTTTATAGTTAGTGTCCCTTGTTGGTGACGTCTTCCACTATTTCTCTGGATTTATCCAGAGTAGTTGGGGGTGGTACGAGTGCTCGTGCAATTCTCTATACACTAGTATAAACTTTATAGATCTATATGCATACCTGACAAGATCGATATAAATATGATTTTAGGAACCTGTTAATTCTAATTCCTGTACGGATTGCCATAAAAACCTGTCGTGATGTTGCCTGTGTCTTTTACAGCGGACACTTTACTAATCAGTTGGCATCCCTAGCCAATCAAAACGAATATTTGTACGGTCGATCAACCTTCGTTCGATAAGGTGTAAGCAGATTGGTCACTGAAGCAGGCAAAACGTTTATCCGACGCGTGAGCTGGTTTTTAAAGGAAAATCCAGAGCTTCTCCGTGCCTTTGGCACGGCTTATGCTGTCTAATGTCTATTACACCCTCCACGCTATTTAGTCGTGCTTCGCAATTAGTCGTGCATCGTACTTATCTGTGCACCAAGGGTAATACGACCACATTTAGTCGTGCACCAGAATTAGTCATCGCAATAGGTTGCGTCCACAGCCAGTCAAATCAACTGGGCGGCGGACTGTTTGCAGCCTGCCCAAACCACCAAGGCTATCCGTAGTTATTTATCTTTCAACAAACAGTTTGAAACACGAGCTTTGATACTATGGACGGCGAGAACAAGCGTGCTCTTCAGCACGTGGTGCCCATCAGCGACAGGGAGAAAGTTGTTGGGTGGATGGCTGCTCAGGCTGCTGTGGAAGGCGAGAAACGGCTGACGAGCAAGGCGGTGGACGCGTTCCCGATGTTTTTTCGGTCGAGCGACCGTTGTGTCAACCTCAACAAGGCTCGAGGTTGGTGGAAGAAGAGGCCTGCAGATCGCGGCGATACCGACTGCGCTAGGGCTCACAAGTACGCGCGTAGTGGAGCAGGCAATCGGCACCAGTTCTTGGTGAAAGCAGCTCAAGGAAGAGGTCCCTAACTAGGCGAGCACTGGTCGTGGCTGTACCCTATTCTGCTTGATGAGTTTGAGCGCCTGCGGAAGGCCGGGGTCAAGATGTCGACGCGGCTGCTCCAAGACATCGCTGTCCCCTTGATAGAAGAGAGTCAACACGCAAAGTTCAACAGCGGATTCCGCATTAACGACAAGTCTTTCTCCACATTAGTGACATTTCGACGACTCCAAGATTTCACGGATCGCTTCAACATTGTGTATCGGCGGCTCAAGGGAAAGAAGCAGGTCAGCAGCGACAAGCAGGAAGAGATTCACAACGCAGTCGCAGCTCATCTCGGAGAATTAAAGCGCTTATTCGACGACAATCTCATCGAACCCAGCCTTCAGTTCAATATGGACGAAAGCGAAAGTCACTTCGTGATTGACCTGGACGATGGAAAGACGCTGGACTTCCGTGGTGCCAAGCATGTCAAGTACCGCAGTATTGTCTCAGGTACGTTAATTCATGGGTTGACCATTTGATCTGCTTTCACTAACGTTCTATATGCTGCCAAATTAGGTCGCGAGGGAATCACAATGTGTGTCCTAATTCGGGGTGGTCGCAATGCAGCGATCTTGTGCCCCATGCTTATTTTTCGGAACAAGAATGCCAATTACCCGATTCAAGGGCTCCCGGATGACGTTGAGGGTGTTGCGTACCGCACCTCTCCCACAGCATTTATCAACAATGCCATCATGAAGCAGTGGCGTGGTGACGTGAGATGCTGAGGCCCAGGTGGTCCATTCGCCGGGGAACGGACGCTCTAGATGGACAACGCCAGCGGCCATAGTAGCGACGATGCCATCAGGACAGCACGTGGACTGCGGACCCGTGTTCGTTTTTTTCCTGCTAACGCGACGGACTTAGTGCAACCCGCGGACCAGTTCCCGATCCAGCGTATTAAAGAGCATTGGAGACGATTGTGTGAGCAGATAAACATGGCTGCCATTCGGCGTGGAGAGTGGCGGCAGGGCTCCGGGGCTCTGCTGAACCCGGACAAGAGGTTCTTCTTGCAGACGGCGTCAGAGTGTGTGCGTCTCGTCAATGCTGAGCGAGACAAAAACGGTATGAATTGGGCAAAGAAGTCGATGATACTGTGCGGGCTGGACGTAGGTAATGATGGGATCTGGAAGGTGGAGCAACTAAGTAAGAACCAGCGAGAGATCGTCGCAGAGCATCAAGACGCTTTCAGGAAAGGGTACGACGAAGCAGTTCAGCCGGTTAGTTTATAATCTTGGTCGTCTTGAGATTAACCACAATTAGTCATGCACAATAATTAGTCATACACCGGGTTTAGTCGTTGCTGTTTTTCACCTCCCGAGTCCTGCGGAAGTGGTTATTTCACCATTGATACTGTAGGTCCATCGACACCATTGACAGAGCACGACATAGGGGAGACGAGGCGGTAATGAGGGGTGAAAGTTGGTGTGCTCGGCCAGCCGAACAACGCCTGCGGTTTAAGGTCCGTGTGCGGAGCGCGCGGACTTAAACCCAGGACCAAGCATTGCCTAAGCTCGCTCGGCCCTATAGGGTTAAGCCGAACAGGGAAGGGTTGGAGGGTTTAGCTGGGCAACAGAATCCCTATCGACTCCTCAAAATTTCGGGATTGGGAGATGATGACATCCGTCCTGGAACAACGTATGTTTCTTACAGGTTATGTATTTAGGGAGGTGACTGAAGCAACATAAGGCAACATAAGCCTTCAATGGTGTCGATGGACCTACAGTATCAAATAATCGGTGCCGAGTCACAATTAGTCAGACTAAATAGCGTGGAGGGTGTAGTGGTATCAAATACTAGTATTATAGTAAAAAAAAAAGGTCTTTCTTACGTGCACCACACCGCATTGAAGCTGCCCGCTTGCATCAACACTCAAGCCATTTCCTCATCTCGCGTCATGTGGCTCTCGTCCTTCGCCGCCTCCGCCGCCGAGCAGCTCTCCTTGCGCGCGCGCGTCTGGAGCTCCAATGACACAGCCCTAGGGCCTGTCGACGACGCGCTGTCGCTCGTGACCACGTCCGACGTGGCGCTGCTGAGACGTCTGCGAGTGGTGCACGACTCGTTCGTGACGCTGAGCTTCCAGGACCGAAGCCGCGTGGCCAGACTGCGGCTATTGCCCATACTGGGGTCCAGTCAAGAGGATGCAGATGAAGCAGAGGACGTGACGCTGTCGCCGCTGCTGGCCTTCAACCTGGGGGTGCCGCTACACTCGAGCAAAACGGGCCACGTGACGGTCTCGGTGGGTTGTTGAGTTCCCATGTGATACATTGAGTAAGTGCGTTGACTCTGTATGTGATGTGGTGCTGTCTGCACAGCTGACAATCCGCGCTGCGGCGCCGGGAGAGTTGGGACTGAGTGAGCAGCCGTCGCCGTCGCTGCCTTTCCGTCGCAAGCAGCAGGAGCAGCCTGCACAAGCTTCGTACGCCATGATCGCGCCGCTGCTAGTGTCGAGTCTGTCGTGTCGCCAACATGCGCTCATGCAGCAGCGCGACGGCCTGCTGGACGCGATCCGGGCGTTCTTTACATCGCCCAAAGTGATGCACGTTGGAGACGTGTTTGCCGTGGAGCTTCGCGAGACGACGCAGTCGCATGTCCCCAAGGAAAATGAGCGCTACAGGGACAGATACGTGCCGTACAAGTACGTGGAAGTACCTGCTGCCTGTATGCTGCAGAGAGAAGAGGACGACGGAGCTGCTTCTGGGTCGGTAGTTGAGCTCATGCCGCCGACGCTGGATCTGGACACTTCGCTCATGTTCTTCCGCGTTGAGAAGCTGGACGGAGAGAGTAAAGACGCGCTGGCGTTGACCGTGTCGGATGCTACAGAGCTCATGCAAGGCTCGTCGACGTCCGCGCCGTCTCCTGACGAAGCCACCATCAAGCAGTTCATCATGCAGAGTCGAAGTCGCGGAGCTACGCCGCCATTTGACTCGCCGCTGCCGTCAGCTACTCAGCAAAAGCTGTACGAGGTGCTGTATCCGGCTCAGCTGTGCGAGATCCCCGTCTCGGTGCTGCTCAGCGGCGCTCGCGGTGTTGGCAAGAGGACGCTCGTTTATCAAGTGGCGAAGCAGTTGGGCGTGCTCACCGTGGAGGTTCCGTTCACGGAACTCACGGGCCAGTCGGAACTTCATTTGCTCGAGAACGTTCGTGAGCAAGTCTCGAAGGCGCAGGCGCTATCGCCTTGTCTTCTGTACATCAGCCACTTCTTCCCAGTCGAGAAGGACAACGAAGAGGCCGAGCTACGCATTGGAGCGGTTCTGTCCGAGTGCATTCGCTCGCTCAGCCAGAACCAGCACAGCATCCCACTGATCGCTTGCGTGGAAGACGTGACCGAAGTGCCCAAGTTCATCCGCCAGTGCTTTCTGTACGAAATGCACATTGAGGCTCCTGACCAGTCCAAGCGCCTGAAGTTCTTGCAGCACATCACAGCGTCCACAGAGCTCAAGGACGACGTGGACTTGACGGAAGTCGCGCAACTGACGGCGGGTCGGACGTATGGCGAGCTTTCCGCTATGCTAGCAGATGCTGGAAGTCTGGCGATTGAACGACTCCTCGGTGATGAGACGGACACCAGTGGAGACTCGCTAGAGGACATCGTCTTCGCAGACTCTGATGATCTTCACCAATGCTCAGTCTCCGTCTCGGCCAAGGACATGGAGAAGGCTGCGAAAGACCAGCAAGCCCAGGCTTCGTCAGCGAACATCGGCAACGCGTCCATCCCGAACGTCAAGTGGACGGACGTCGGTGGTTTGGAAGACGTCAAGGACGAGATCCTGGACGTGGTGCAGCTCCCGATCAAACACCCGGAGCTATTCGCCAGCGGCGTGCGTCAACGATCAGGTATCTTGCTGTATGGGCCCCCAGGAACGGGCAAGACGCTCCTCGCCAAAGCCATTGCCACCGAATGCAACCTCAACTTCCTGAGTGTCAAGGGCCCCGAGCTGCTCAACATGTACATTGGCGAAAGCGAGAAGAACGTGCGCCAGGTCTTCGCGAAAGCTCGCAGCTGTCGGCCCTGCATTCTCTTCTTCGACGAGCTGGACTCGCTAGCGCCGATGCGCGGGCGTGGCTCGGACTCGGGCGGTGTCATGGACCGCGTGGTCTCTCAGCTTCTGACGGAGATCGACGGTCTCAGCGGTGGAGGGAACGACCAAGTGTTTGTGATCGGCGCCACGAACCGCCCAGACTTGCTGGAAACGGGGCTCCTGCGTCCTGGCCGCTTCGATCGGTTGCTGTACTTGGGCATTTGCAACGAGAAATCGGCGCAGTTGAAGGTGCTGAAGGCTCAGACGAGGAAGTTCACGCTGGCGGAAGATGCGGATCTGGACGCAGTGGTGGAGCGCTGCCCGACCAATTTTACAGGCGCCGACTTCTACGCGCTCAGCTCCAGCGCTCTGGCAGCTGCGCTCAAGGACCGGGTCGAGGCGCTAGACCGGCAGCTTGGTGCGTCTTCCGTGCTTGAAGAGGGTGAGGCGTACGGGCAATTTGGCTGACTTGTTGAGTGTTTTGTAGAGGAAATCAATGCGGAGGACTGCTACTCGTCCAGCCCCATGACGATTCGCCTGATGCTCAACCGATTGTCGCCTGAAGAGCTTCGTGTACCGGTGAGCCAAGCGCACTTTATGGCGGCACTGTCGCAGGTGGTTCCGTCGGTGTCACCCACCGAGATGCGGCACTACGAGAACCTCAAGCAGCAGTACAGCTCGAGACAATCGTGATCGCACGGAATACCCACGTGTTCGATCTCTGCCGTGACGCTAAACTTCGCGTCAATACTGGGTCGGATGTTGTTGCTTCTTCTGCTTCTGTTCCAGGTGTTTCAGCCATTTCAGCCACGTTTAACTGGTTTCGAACAGCGTGAGCTTGTCGTATGTTTAACCTACTCTTCCTCCGTTGAGGCTGACCAGGTCGCGCATGTAAAGGGAGAGGCAAGCCTCGAGGAAGCCGAAAGTTCCAGTCACAACGCAATTTGCTCTGCCTCCGAGCTCCATCTACCAGCATCTCAGTCAATATGGTTCACCTCATCTCGTCTATCGCTGCCTGCATGCTCGCAGTCTGCTCCGTTTCCGCGACGTCATCGGACGATTCGTGGAGCAAGGAGTTCTCGAGCAGGATCAACGTGCTGCCGAAGCCTGTGGGCGACTGCTCGGTGTGTTTCTATCAGCAAAAGAACTTCGCCGGGCCCAAGTTCTGCGTGGGCAAGCGCGCGAAAGGCTGCACCAAGGCGAACCCGATCGTGGCTCCCGCTACCATCGAGAGCATCAAGTTCGGCGAAGGCTGCGACCTCGTGGTGAACGTGCGCGTGTCGGACATGCCCTACGACGAACACGTCGATCTCGTCACGACGGACGTGGCCAACACGGGCTACAACCTCACCACGTACAAGCACGCGGTCCAGGAGCTGTACGTGGAGGAGGCTGGACGCGCCTGCTTCCTGGGGACCCCCGACTCTGGCGACGGCTTCGGTCTCTGCTACACAGGCGACGTTCCTGTCGTCGAGGGCGCGTACCGCAATGCGTTCACCGAGGTGATGTTCTTCAAGTCCGAAGCGAAAGACTTTGACGTCATCGCCTACGAGAACGACTACTACAACAGCCCCGAGAAGACGCCAGTGCAGCAAGCTGTCTCGGAAGGGAAGATCCCAGGCACTTCGCACCGCTTCAGCGGATACAGCAAGGAGCTGGAGACGAACGAGAAGGACAGCAGCACTGGCATGAAGAAGACCATGCAGCGCAAAGTCCGGTCCATCAAGTTCGTGGCCCCCAGCGGAGGCGACTCGACCCCAGGATCTGTCGCCCCTCCCCCGTACTCACCCTAAGCTGTTTCTCAAGTACAGCTACTGTTCTGTTGTCTTGCTTTGGTTAAATACTCGACTTGGTCTCGTCGATGCCGTACTTGCGCTGTACATTGTCGTCCGGGTGGTCCGCCACGATCTCCGAGCGCTGCTTGCTCCAGACCAGCCGCGGTGGCGTGCTCGAGCTGTCAAAGAGATGGGCGTTCGGCACGCGAGTCGCCAGTCGCCGGAAGTTGCGCGTGATCAACGACGACGCCGTGTCGATAATGGATCTTGGGACGTCTCGGCCGAAGCCGCTGCTGCGCTTGTCCACCCGCTTGTAGGCCTCCGTGATGGGGATGTCCAGGCAGATGACATGGACGTCGAAGCCCGCTGCCTTTACCTGGTCAATGGTGCGAGCGTAACTCGTGAAGCTCTTGCCGCTGCCGTGCAGAATGATGTTCTTGCGCGACATGATGGCGCTGTGCAGGTTCTTCTTGAGAATGAAGCGCGCTTCGTCGCGGCAAAGCTGATAGCGCGTCTGCGGCCCGGGCAGCAACTTGGCGTGGGGCTTGGAGCTCACGTCGCCAGCTTCAGGGTCGGTCACGCTGCGGCTCTCCGGCTCGTTGCCGAGCCCCACGTTCAGCATGGCGTGGTAGAACTCGGGGAGCAGCGCGATGACATCGTCGACGTCGAAGTTGACGAAATCCTGCAGCGTCAGTTGCCCCATGAGGTCGAGATGGCTCAGCATTGTCGACTTGCCCGAGCCGGGGATGCCCAGCAGCAGCACGAACTTGGGCACCGTCAAGTCTTGAGGCGCAGACGAGTACAACTGCTGCGCGATGCGAGCGTGCAGTCGCAGTCGCTTGGGGGAGAAGTAGCCCTGGTCGTTCGTGTGGAGCTGGAACGTGGACGTCGGCGGCAACGGCGTCATGATGTCTGCATCCAGCGGGTCAGCTTCAGCGCTCATGACTGTCGGGTCGGCGTTCTTGTTCAGCTGGCGAAGCACAGACGCCGTCCCGTCGCTCACGTGTCCGCTGCCTCCTTGAATCTCGCTGTCTGTCTTGCCAGGGTCGGCCGTAGTCGCCTCGTTGTCCGTGGGCACCACGAGCAGGTTCTCGACCTCAGACGCGACCTTGCGGCGGAACGAGTAGGCGCTCTCGGGATCCAGCGTCGAGTGCGACGTGTCCAGAAAGACGGGCCCACACGTCTGCGTCTCGAGGATCTGGAAGCTTTCCTCGGTGAGCGCGCCCATGAACTTGATGAGTTTCTCTGGCTCATCGGCCATTGTCAGGAACTGCGACGCGGAGGCGGCGCTGCTGTGCGAGAAGGGCACTGCGTCGTCCTCGTCCTCGAAAGCCTCGTCGTCCATGGCCATGAGTGGCTCGTCACCGGCCGCGTCCTGCTCGTCGTTCGGCACGATGAGCTCGGCATCGAACTCACGCAGTACGCGCAGCAACTGCCGCTGGCGTCTTGGGTCTCGTCGGATCTGTAGCAGCAGCTGCGAGCGCAGCAGAAGCTGCTCGTTGGCCACACAGAAGTTAACGGTCGTGAGGTGGAAGAAGGTGACGGCCACCAACGCGCGCAGCCGCTTCTTGAGCGCCGGCAGCTCGCGGTCGCGCAGGAAGCACGAGATGGTGACGCGCGAGAGCTCGGGCACGACCGTGGAGCGCACGCACAGACCCGTGATATTCTGGTCCGCGTAGCCGAACACGTCTGCGATCTGCGCCAGCGTACCTAGCGTTGCAGTTGCAGTAAGCGTGAGTCGGCGTGAATAATAGCCAACTCATAGGTGTTATAGGTTCACCTGGTCGGTTGACAACCAATGCAGAGATGATGCGCTCCTCGAGGCCGTCGTTGGGCTTGGGTAGTGCGTTCTTCGGGGATGCTGGGGTCTTGGGTGGATTGGAGGACGACGACAGGCAGCGGAGGGGACTGTGTGTGCACAGCGAGGGAAGGAGCCGCCGCCGCGCATGCCCGAGCATCATGTCGGCGGTCTCGAGTCAAGCGGCTACCGACCGTCGACCGAGTTGAGGCTGCGTGGTGTGGCGCAAAACGAATGTTGACGTAGCCATATCGGTTTTGAGAGGGGAGGGTTGAATACAAAAACCAAGTTAGTCATCGCAACTTCGAGTCCGCAGCATTTTTTAAAACGAGTGTTGACGTAGCCATATCGGGTTTGAGAGGGGAGGGCTGAATACGAAAACTAAGTCAGTCATCGCAACTTCGAGTCGCAGCATTTTTTGGCAGTGTCCGACGCGACAGAGCTCGACAGCTCGCAAAGCACGTTGTGGTGTTGGCAAAGGGACTTATCTGGGAAGAAAGCGCCGACCGCGAGACACGCGGGCACAAAACTTTTGGCGCCAATTTGGGATTGTGTATGGTTTGTGTGGTGCCCATTTCGCGCGTGCCCATTTCAGGAGATCTGCATGCAAAGCTCGATGCGAGCCTTCGAGAACGCCGACGTTGCTAAAACTTGCACCGCAGAGGAGTGCACTTCATATAGTGTTACACGTATGATCAATTGCGAGGGCGACAATTACCGTGGCGAGACGGCGAAGCGCTATCGTTCGTTCGTGCGCTCGAGTTGCGTTGTCGTGCTTTCAACATGCACGACATAAAGTTCTCTTCAACTTCTTTAAAGCAGCGAAAAAGTTGGCGCGAAAATGGGCATGAGCGCCGTACGTCTCTAATATGCATAGAGGTCGTGAATTCGTCGTGAATTCAGCGCCCACAAATGTTAGAGGAGTTTTCATCGAGTTTAATTTGGCAAACTTGGTGCCACCACCACCGCTAGCTTTCCACAACAGGCGTATTTACCAAAATTCGAGGGGCTGAGCGGTCGATGGCTACCTACCTTACGACCAGCACGGCACAGCTCGAGCTTCCGCTGGCAGAATGCAACCAGGGCGCCTTTTATTTAGCGACATCAAAAAACACATGTGCATTTTCGGTTTGCTGAAATCGGCAGTCCTTCATGGGCTCACCATTCGATGGCCACCTCAATCAACACCAGCGAAGTCAACATCATTCTTCCTCCGTTAGTCTCTGCTGGCCGTCGAGAGACTCAGGTCAACGAGGTCCGTAAGCCGCTGATGCTTACAGCATCCTGGTCCCAAATCTAAGGTCGAAATGGTCTCTCGTACTTAAGCGCGTGTTTCTGGCTTTCTTTTTTGTTGGGGCCCGCTTGCTCGAGTGTGGAAGTGACGGGGGAAGTGCTGAGGTGGAAGGTGAAAAGAGCGAAGGAGCAGAGGACGAAGCGAAGCGCGACAGGCTACCACCCCACCAGGTAGTAGAATCCACACACACCCGCGTCGGCCATGAACCCCGACCTCATGACGGTGCTGAGCATGCGCCAGAAGGAGATGTCCTACCACCAGCTCGCCCTCAATGTCGACAGCCGTCTCTCGCCTGCCGCTCAGTCGCCGCTGCAGTCGCCGCTTAAGGCCTCGGCGACGGCGCCGCTCTCGCCCGACTCGGTGCGTCAGCTGCCGCTCGTGCTGAGTCTGCAGACGGCGGCTTTCGAGCAGTTCGGCTTCACGTGGCATTGGGTCGTGGACGTGGCCGCGCACTTCGCGCTGCAGCGCCAGACGGCCCACTTCGCCTTCCAGTACGCGCAGGTGCTGCTGCGTCGCCGCGCCACCGCCGCGCAGAACTCGGTCGTGTACGGGGACGACGCGCGCCACCTGCAGCGGCAGCTGCGCGTGCTGGGCCTGGCCTGCGTCTTCATGGCGGCCAAGATCGAGGAGGTGCATCCGCCCAAGGCAGCCGAGCTCGTAGCCTATCTGGCCGAGTGCGGCGGCCCCCAATTGGCGGCGGACGACCTCGCGAGGCTCGAAGTGGATTACGTAGTGGTAAGTGGAGAGGACAGAGGAGGAAGAGGAGCTCATTGTGGACAGCTGGCTGACTTTTGAACCGTTTTGTTCTGATTGCCAGGAGCTGCAGTGGAACCTGCACCCCACGACGCCCTACGCATGGCTGCTGTTCATGGTGGCCGGCGGCTCGGCCGACCAGCGCCCGCTGGACACCATGGGCGACTTCGTCAACCCGGCGCGCAACCCATCGGGCACCAAGGAGCTGTTCATGAACGCCATCCGCCTGGTGGACATCGCGCTGCTCGACTACCAGGCCATTGAGTACTGGCCCAGTGTGCTGGCCGGCGCGGCGCTGCTGCTCGTGGACCCGCAGCTGGACTTCTTGTTCGTGGCGCAGTTCCTGCAGCTGGAGCCGAATGTGCTCTGGGAATGCAAGTCGTGGCTCTACGCCATGGCCTACGGGGTCTGCGATCTGGAGGCTGCCAGTACGCAGGCCAAGGATCGCTGGGCCAAGGTGCCGGCGGAGGAGCTGCTGTTCATCCAGTCGCAGGTGGTGGTGCCGAGCCACTTGGCCTGCGGCCTCTTGCGCCCGGATAACCTGGTGGATCTATATGCCAATGGCATGAACACTCCGCTGGGGAAGAGCTACGGCTTGGGCACGTGTCCGTCGCCGTGCTCCCCCAGCGACAACTACGCCATGGTAGTGCCGCCGCCAACGTGCATGTGCAAGGGCAGCTACCACACGTGCGGAGGAGAAGAGACGCCCGGGCCGCACGTTTACCACTTCAAGTACGGCTGGCAAGGGATTGAGACGAACCTCATGGCCGAGCCGAACTTCGGCAACCAACAAGACCAGCACATGCAGTACCCATAAGTGGAGCTCAATTGGGCAACGATGAGAGAGAGAGAGGCAACGGAGAAAGGAGCGAAGGGAGGGTGGAGACAGTGAGGTGGAAAGAGCAAGACCAAGGCTCGTGATCTTGATTGAAACGAGGGGGCGAGCAAGCTGGTGGCCTGTACGGCTCACCCGCAAACTCGCTGCCGCATTTTTTCCTGAGGAGAAAAAGGTGGGAGATAACACAAAAATCAAAACAGACTCGGCAAGGCCTCGCATGAGGAACCAACCGGCCAAAAGCCTCAGGCTGGACAACAAACAACTGAAAACATGAGCGAACAATTGGCCGCCGACTGGGGCGTTAGAAGCCGTGAGTGGATCGATCTGCAACAACTTCTCTCGCTTCGTTTCGGCTGGAACAAGACGCTGGTTGACACCAGTGCACAACAAGTTTTTTACCCTGCACAACGAAGACGACAGTGCTCCGAAGCCAACGCCTCCGCTTACGAGATGTGCACTTCAGTCTCTTCGTCTACATGATGAGCTTTTCACACAACGACGGCACACGCTTTCAGGTGAGAACCTGAGGATGTTATATGGGTGGAGGTTCGCACGGAAGAGAAGCATTTTGCTCTCACAGCTACTGCCGTAAAGCTTTTTATTTACACTTTGTGTTTGTCTTTGTCTTTCCTGTTTTGTTTCTCCGTGGGCAGGTGGAGGAGAATGCAACAAAGCAAGCTCGTTGCCTTCATCTCTTGCACTGCAGACGCCTCGCTAGTGTTGGATTCAATTCAATGGAAGCTTGGTTTCGACACGGCACAATGCCTTTTTTCGTTCTTTGTTCACCTTAGCAGCAGCCTACGCGTTGATAGCTGGTGGTTGGAATGCCGCGGGTATCTGCAGCTTGGAGTGTTTCTTCATCCAGAAGCCCACTCGTTTGTTTGGCGCAGCACTGCCAGCTGGTAGCAGCACACCGGTCCACGCAGCAGCGTTCAGCTTCATCTGCGCCCGACGCGCACGCTCTGCCTGCTCTTCTGCGGCGCGGCGTTCCCGTTCCTCACGCAGACGCACAGCTTCGGCCATCTCGAGCTTCTGGAGCTTGCGCCGGCTACGGGCTTCAGCTTCACGCAGTGCGTCGTCCGTCGCTGCGACAGCCGTGCGGCGCCGCTTCTCCGTGCGCGCCATCTCCTCTTCGCGTCGAGCGCGCTTGCGCCGCTTTTCTTCGGCCTTGCGCTCCTGCTTGTTCATGCGCTCCATGTTCGGTCTCGCCGGCATGAGCTGCAGCTTCACTCGGGTGGCGGTCGCATCGGACGCGCCAGCATCTTCGCGTGAGCCACTTCCACCGCCGACCACGATCGTTCCGACGACAGAAGTCGCATTGGCGGCCGGAGCGGCGCTCTTGCTGGGGGTTGCAGAACTTGCCGGGGCACTCATCGCAGCAGCGCCGACGCTCTCGTGTTTACTGCTCTTGTGGTGGTGTTTGTGGCGGTGCTTGTGCCCAGATTCCCCATCAACAGCAGACGCGTGGTGGTGGTGCTTGTGGGCTTTCTTTTCGCGCTCGCCGCTGGTCTCCGCGGCGTCGCTGCGCTTCCGCTTTGGATCGTTCAAGCGCTCCTTACGCAGCAACTCGCGCCGGCGAGTTTTCTCCATCACCTCCAACGTGACGTCTCCCCACAGCTCCTCCACCACACCCAGCATGTGGACTGCTGCAGCGTACACGTTCCATCCTTCGCGATCCTTGTCCGCGCGGTTGTACGCCATGGCATTCTCGAAGGTCAGCCGGACGTCCCGGATGAATTCGCCGTGAGCCTTGTACTCGAACTCGGTCAGCTTGTCGGCAATCGTCGACAAGTCCATGGGCGTCTTGATGATGTCGAAGTAGTCCTGCGACAGCGCCGGGAACAACACGCGCACAGGCTTGCGGAACGGCCAGCAGTTCTTGTCGTGCTTCTGACTGTTCAACACGCGAAGCAACTTCTGGCACTCCTTCGCCTTGAGCTCGACGGGCACAGTGCTCACAAACTCCGCCCGTTCACGTCGCAACTGATCCCGCTTGGCGCGACTCTGATCGGCTGGAACTTCGGGCGCCGAGAGGAGTTGCAGCTCGGCGCACAGCGAATCGAAGTACCACAGCAAGTGCGCAGACATATCGCGCACCTGGACTGACGCTGGGTCCTCGGCACAATTGAACTTGACAGCGTTCTGGAAGATCAGCCGGCCTTTGCGAATGAATTCGGCCTGGGTCAGCGCGTGGGCGTGAAGTTGTTCACGTAACGTACGCAGGTCCATGGGCTCGGCAATCAGGCTCGTGTACTCGGCGGTGAGTTGCGGGAACACTTCGAGCAGCGGGTGGTTGAAGTGCAGCTTCCCCACCTGCTCAACTTTGATCAAGCGGTTCAGCACGCGGTCGCACGCAGTCTCCCACGAGCTGAGGTCCGACTTCTTCTGTTTCTTGCTTTTCTTGCTTGATGCCGAGCTAGAAGCGAGATGAGGCTCCACGAGGCCTCTTTTCGAGGCAATCGCAGACGGAGAAGCTGCAGACTGGGCCTTGATCGCCGGGGCAGCGACATTAGAACCAGCAGCAGGGGAAGGCGCAGATGCTGAGACGGTAGTAGCAGGCGTGGATTGGGCTGCAGATCTTCCCTGCGTAGTCAATCCGGTCTCCTGTGGCGACGAATCAAAGTGGAAAGGCCAGTAAGAATGCGAGTACCTGTAGAATGCGAGCGGAATCGAAAACGTACCTGAGTAGAGGAGCTCGACGCTTTGCTTCGCTCCTTCTTGTCCTTCTTGTCGCGCTTTCTCTCCTTGTCTTTCTTCTTCTTTTTCTCCTTCTTTTCCTTCTTCTCCTTTTTCCGCTTCTCTTTCATCTCTTTCCGGATCCTTTTCGCCTCCTCCGGAGTAAGTCCTTCTGGGTTGGTCGCATTACCAAGAGGTACCTCCTTGCTCAGAGCCGAGACTGGGACCGGAGCCGTCACTGGTTTCACGTGAACCGTCAATTTCGCCGGCGCAACTGCTGTTGTACTGAAGACGACTGTGGACTCGGCTGCCTTTCTGCTGCTGCTCGATTCCTTTTTCAGATCGCGACTGGGGAGTGCACTACCCGGTGCAGCCGTTGAAGATGTCGAAATCGGTCGCTTGGATGGAGACGGAGCAGGAGATTTCTTCGTCGGCTTCTGGAGAGAAGAAGACCCGGTTCCAGCGACAGCAGCATGGAATTTCCCTTCTGGTACCCGTGACAGTATTGGTGCTGCTGGCTTTGGTGGTGCCGCAGAGAGAGCCGACGGAATTGTTGCGACCTGCGCCGCGTGGGTCGGCGTTTGAATCGGTCCATTCACCATGCCGTCAAGGGGGCCAAGCTTCTCGTTACAAAGCTCGACGAAGTAATTGCGCAGATTCGTGGCCATCGCTCGGATGTCCGCGCCTTCCACTGGATCACTGTTGTACTTGTGGCAGTTGGAAAAGATCAAGTGCACGTCGGCGCTGAACTCGTCGACGCTGCCGTATCGATCGCTTTTCAATTTCCGCTCGATCTTGGCGAAATCCATCGGCTCCGAGACGATCGTCAAGTAATCCGGGTATTTTGTGGTATCGACAGCAGTCAAAAAGGGCCCAGCCGTTTTGATCTCGATTCCACGGAAACCCTTCATCTTGTGCCCCCGCAGTTGCTTCATAATCCCCAAGCAGACATCCTTTTCCGGCATGCCACCGCCCGACTCCCTCGACTTCGACGATTTCGACGACTTCGACGACTTTGAAGACTTCGATGACGACCTTTTCTTCGTTCTCTCGTGCTCGCTGGAGGAGACGCTGACCGCGGGTGCACTAGCTGCTTGTGTGGACGAAGAAATCGCAGCAGCAGAGGCAGACTTGACCTTGGACGACGACGAGGAGGACGAACGTTGCTTCTCTTTAGACGTTGCGCCGCTGCTCGCAGAAGAGCCGAAGATGGCGCTCTGCGAGTGCAAAACGCGCAGCAAAGTCTCCGCAGAGTCGCAGTAAGTCTGTCCCTGTGGGTCAGGCCTCCAGTAGCGGATGCAGTTGTCAAAGACCAGCTTCATATCCGCCAAAAACTCAGATAGGTGCTTGTACTGGCCCAAGTGCAGCTTGGTCGAGACCGTGCCAATGTCCATCGGCTCTTTCACCGTCTTGTAGTAGTTGTATGGGATCTGGTCGGGAGAATCGTAGTACGACTCGATCGGGTACTTAAACCATTGCGCGGTCTCCTGCCCATCCGTGCGGTGCGCCAGGACCTCGTGAATAATCTGGTGGCACTTCCACCGCTCCGGAATGCCGGGCCACGAGCCACCAATCTTGGCGAATTGACTCTCAAACAGCTTCATGAGGGTGACCGCATGGTTCCGCATGATTTTGCTCAGGATCACATCGCTGTTGTACACCAAGCAGTTGGAGAAGATCAGCCGCATGTCGTGCGCAAACGCGTCAATGGTCGGGTAGCTCCCACTGCGGAGTTTCTTCTGGACGCCATAAAGGTGCATGCGGTTTGGCACTTTGACGCGGTAGTCTGGAAAATGCGTCAAGTCCACCGGCTGAAGGAACGGTGCAGCGGGGCTGATGTTGCCCTCCTTGTACTTGACCAGCTTCATCAGCAGGGACAGACACGCCGTCATCTCCGCTTCAGACATCTTGGCTCCAGATCCAAGGCTCTGACTCGGCTCGCGCTTCACAACCGAGCTACTGCTCTGCGAGACGACCGGAGCACTAGCCACTGGAGCCGGAACTTCAGTGCGAGGCACCACCTCCTTCGTCACCGAACTAGACGACACTGCCGCCACGCCCTCGTGCTCGCTCCGATGAGATTTCTTCTTGTTCTCGCCGCTGCTGGAGCTCGAATGTCGGTGCTCTCTGTCTTTCTCCCTGTCCTTGCTCTTCTTTTTAGACTTCTTGGACTTTTTGTCCTTCTTACTGTGTTTGTGCTTGTGTTTGCTGTCTTCCTCCCCGTCCTCGCGATGGCGGTGGCTATGGCTGTGGCTGCTGCTGCTGTGGTGGCTGCTGTGGTGGCGGTGCGACGAGGCCGAGGACGCGTCTCCGTCCGGCCTCGCGTCGCCACCCTCGGCCTTGCGACGCTCTTCCCTGGCCTCTCGTTGGGCCGCCTTGGCCACGTCGTCCGCGCGGAAGACGCTTTCGATGGCCTTAGCGTAGGCCGTCTCGAACACACGCAGCAGATGCTGCGCCGCCGCGTACACGGAGCCTTTGACGTCCTGATCCGCCTTGTTGTACACCAGCGCGTTCTGGAAGACCAGCCGCACGTCGCGCGCGAACTTGTCGTGCGACTTGAAGCGGCAGCGCGAGGGCTTGGAGCCCAGGTTCTTCTTGATGGCGCCCAAGTCCATGGGCCGCTTGATCACCTGCTCGTAGCCTGGGATCTCCACGGGCTTCATGAACACCCACGACCAGCTCTCCTGCACGCGCGGGTTCGTCAGCAGCTCCAGCAGCCGCACGCACTCGGCGTGTGCCGCCTCCGAGATCATGGCCAAGGCAGAAGACAATCACTCTTGACTTCTCCCTCACGCGCAAAATTCCATAATAAACTCGAGCGTGTGAGTGAGCCTCGGAAAAAAAATGTGCTGATTGGCTTAAAATTCATTTCAGCCAATTGAAATGCTTTAGTGAAGTCGCCATACAATTCCCTGTTTGAGCCGGAAGCACTAAGCATGGCGTCGGCCGGAGGTGAGCGCTTGTCGAGCAGCGACTTCAAGAAGAAGCGCGAGCTCGACGAGGCGCGCAAGAACGGCACGCTGCCGCCCGAGAAGGATGGAGAGGGCAACCTCATCAACCCGCACAACCCCGAGTTCATCAGCAAGCGGCCGTGGTATCTGGGCGACTCGGGGCCGTCGCTCAATCACCAGACGCTGCAGCACGAGGCGCACGTGCTGTCCATCCACGAGGCCGACGAGCTCTATCTTAAGGGCCGTAAGCCCGCGAGCTCTTCCGCTGGTCGCCAGCGCAAGTGGCGCAAGGGCGCGTGCAAGAACTGCGGCGCCATGAGCCACAAGACGAACGAGTGCGTCGAGCGGCCACGCAAAGTGGGCGCCTGGAAGACCAACAAAGACCTCCAGAGCGACGAAGTGGTCGTGGACGTGCGCTCCGAGAAGTTCGGCAAGCTCGCGTTCGACGCCAAGCGCGACCAGTGGCTGGGCTACGACCCCAAGGAGCACGCCAAGACCGTCGAGCGCTACGAGAAGGTGGACGAGGCCCGCAAGAAGCTACGCGCCGAGGAGATGAACCAGAAACTGAAGGAGTCGGTTGATAAGAAGAAGGACAAGAAGACTAGAGCCAAGACGAAGAGCAAGGAGGAAGGCAAGGACGTGGCGTCGAACTCGGACTCGGACTCGGACTACGAGTCGGACATGGAGTCGGAGGACGAGGAGTTTCGCGACCACGACGAAGGACCCATGTTCACGGAGCGAGTGGCCCGTCAGGGAGGCGTGGGTGGCGCTCAGATGAAGACTACAGTGCGGAACCTGCGCATCCGAGAGGACACGGCCAAGTATCTGCGCAACTTGAACCCGAACTCGGCCTACTACGACCCCAAGACGCGGTCTATGCGCGACAATCCCAACCCGGAGCTGGATCCAGAGGACACGACGTTCGTCGGCGACAACATCGCGCGCTTCACGGGCGATGCGCAGAAGCTTGCGTCTGCTCAGCTCTTCGCGTGGGAGGCTTACTCCAAGGGCACGGACATTCACCCGCTGGCCAACCCCTCGCAGGCCGAGTTCCTCAAGAAGCAGTACGAAGAGAGGAAGGCTGCTCTTGAAAAGGACAAGAGTCGCAAAATTCTCGACAAATACGGCGGTCAGGAGCACCTGGAAGCTCCACCGAAGGAGCTTTTGCTGGCGCAGAGCGAGCACTACGTGGAGTATTCGCGAGACGGACGCGTCGTTAAGGGTCGTGAGCGAGCCCCCGTGCGCTCCAAGTACGTCGAAGACGCCCTGGAGAACAACCACACGAGCATCTGGGGCTCGTGGTTTGACCGCAGCGAGATGGCGTGGGGCTACGCTTGCTGCCACTCGAAGGTCCGCAAGTCTTACTGTACGGGCGATGATGGCAAGAAGGCGCTTGAGGAGGCCAAGACAGCCACCGCAGAGCGAGCCATGCTCAAGGTGCCTGACAAGCTCGAACCCGGACAGACTGACGGATCTACCGCAGGTGGAGTCATCAGCAAGCGCAGTGAAATGTACGGCGAGAACATCGCGCCTGAACTGGATGAAAAGAAGCTCAAGAAGGCGATCAAGAAGGCGGCCAAGGAGAAGAAAAGGCAAGCGGAACAAGACGACAAGAAGCGCAAGTACAACTCCATGGGCAACTACGAGGTGAAAGCGGAGGAGATGGAGGCCTACAAGCTGCTCAAGTCGCGCGGCGAAGACCCCATGGCCAACGTCCTGGGCAACGACGATGTGCTGCTAGATGAAGACGAAGCCAAAGGGAAACGGGCAAGGCGCTGATACTTTGCGTTAAGCACGCAACTCTCTCGGCATGATGGCCGAGTTGTGCGGGAATGATGACCCCTCAATAGTAAGTCAGCCTTGAAACAGACAGACGCCGCCGTCTAAGGGAATAACTGGTCCAGGAGCTCGATCGTCTCCGCCGGGTTCTTGACCGAGTGACCGACAGTGCGGTCGCTCGTGTAGATCTCGTAGTCGTTGCCGCCCTGCACACAAAAACGATAGTGTTAGTCTGGTGCTCACACTCCAATACTACATGTAGTAGTAATTGCAATGAAGTCCACCCACCTCGTACGTCTTGTCGCCGAAGAAGTGGATCTCGTCGTAGTCCTTGGGGTCCAGGTAGCGCAGGCAGAAGGTCTTGTCCCAGCCCTGTTACAGCACGAAGCAAGCCACAGATTGTCTAGTTAGGGACTAGCCAATCGTAGCAACCAAGTCAGCGTGGCTTACCGTCGGGAACACGTCGAACGAGATCTAGTAATGCAATGACACAGCAAGGCATTAATCCACTGCACGGGCAATGCAAGTCCAAAGTCACGCGCTGCTTACCTGGCCGCCGATGGAGAAGGTCAGGTTGTAGTCGGCGAACTCGGCGCGGAGCTTCTCCACGAACGTCTCCCGGATCTTGTGAATGTGGTCGTATCTCTCGAACTCGTCGCGCTCGTCCTGCGCGCAGTTGCGGCCGATGGGCGACACATTGATCATGCCCATGCGGAACTCGATGAAGGTGCCGCGCTTCACGGGGATGTCCAGGTCGGCGATGTAGCGCAGGCAGAAGTTCACCAGGCGGTTGATCTGCGGGTTCGTGTACTGGCTCTTGAGGTTCTGTGGACATATAGAACAGCTCATACGTCAGCCAAATACCCTCCGTCTTCCCACGCAGCCAGAGGACGACTCACCGTCTCGCCCACGAGCTTTCCCTTGTGGTAGGCCACCAGTCCGTTCTCCGAGAAGCTGTAGTCGAAGTTGTCGGTCACTGCAGCCAGCATTAGCTCCACTATGTCGCAATATCTGCAATACAGCAGCCCTTACCGTCCTCGCCGAGCTGCTCCTTCTGCTTGACCAGGTCCGAGCCGCCCACGACGCCGATGGTGATGCTCTCGCGCAGCTTCTGGAGGCGCGCCAGCATCGCGGGCGTCGCGGTCTTGCGCGCGGCCGTGAGCGTGCCGTCCACATCGAAGAGGGCGATGACGCGGGGATTCTTGGGAGCCATTCTTGTGCTGCTTAGGGGGTCGCTAATGGAGACCACGTGGCTATTACCACTGTTACCAAAAGGATTGTTATGCGCTTCAGAGGGTTGTTAGTGTGGTGAACATAGCTTATGATGTATGGTAGGTAGTTGAAGCATGAAGCGAAGCATGGTCCGCATTTGCCCATCCGCCGCCTCGTGCTCAGGTCTCTGTTGCCATGAAGCCCTCGTTCTCGCCTGCACGGGTGACAGTCGGCGACAGCGGCCGACCGCGGTTCGACGACGACGCAGACGTGATGCTGCGCGCGCTGTCGCTCTCGCCCGGACCCAGCAGACGTCCCCTGGGAGCCTCCTCCTCCTCTCCTTCTGCCTGCTCCGGGGTGCAGTTGCTGCTTCAGGGCGTCGTCCATGCAGTTCTATCGGGCGTCGTTGTCTCTATCGGTACGTCACATCAAAGTCTGGATCTGCGTAGAGAGAAGCTGCTAACATGCTGCTCTGCAGTGCTTTGCCCCGTCATGATCGGCTTCGCAGCCATGATCTTCAGCCACCAGGACTTCTCGGGTGCCCTCCCCATGCTCACCAAGCTTGTGTTCGCCTCCAGTATGGTGCACCAAGTGGTGATCACAAGCCTTTCTCCCCTGCCTTTCGCCATCGGACAGGTGCAGGACACGGGGATGATTTTCCTGGCCAGCATGGCCTCGTCCATCATGACGGAGTTGGGCCCTTCCGTGCCGCTAGAAGAGCGGATTGCCACCGTCTTGGTGCATTTGAGCATCAGCACGGTACTCGTGGGGATAGGTCTCATTCTCACTGGCAAAGCGCGACTGGCCTCGCTCGTCCAGTACCTTCCGACGCCAGTAATCGGGGGCTATTTAGCCTATGTGGGTTTCTTCATGGTCAAGGGGGGCATTTCGCTTACAACTGGCGTGGGTCTTTCATCCGTTCATGGCTGGGGTGTATTGATGAGCTCGTCTCACAGGCTGATGCTGCTAGCTCCAGCCTTAATCGGAGGAGTCCTGTTGTCGGTACTTACCTCACGCTTCCGGCACTTCGCTGTCTTTCCCAGCTGCATCTTGGTGCTTCCTGCTAGTTTTTTCCTAGTGCTATGGATCTCAAGTTATACACTGGATGATGCACGCTCGGCAGGATTCCTCGACGACGCGGGCACGGGCGTTCACGTGGCACAAGTGTACTCGCTGTTTGATTTGTACCATATTCACTGGAACGCTATGCCTGGCCAGCTCCCCACCATGCTCAGTATGTTCGTGATGATCGCATTTGCCTCGTCGCTCGACATCGCCTCGATTTGCATGGGGACCACAAGCAGCATGAACTACAACGCGCAACTGCAGACCGTCGGCACGTCGAACCTTATCAGTGGACTCACAGGCGGATTCACGGGCTCGTATATCTTCAGCCAGACGCTGTTTACTTCGCGCTTTCGCCCAAGTGCAGCAGCCGAATCTCGTTTTCCAGGGATCACACGGTTAGTCGGCGTCACGCTCGCGGTCTGTGAGCTTGCAATCGTTGCGACTCCGATCTCTCTGATGGCAATTGTGCCCAAGTTCCTGTTTGGAGCTGTGATGATCTTTATCGGCATGGACTTGCTCAAGACGTGGCTCGTTGGCGTCTTCTACAAGCTCCTGTTCGCTGAGTACTTGACTGTGGTCGGTACGTTCGGCTGTCTCAATCTCTTTGGCGTTCAATTGGGACTGGCCACGGGCATTGCGCTAGCAGCAGCGAGTTTCCTTGTGGAATACGCCAAGGTCCAAGACGTTCGAGTCGTGCACAAGACCAGCAACGTTATCCGCAATGCCGATCAGCACGCGCTGCTCTACGGAGCTAATTCACTTGGAACCGACGCTGAAAACAGCAATTCGAGACAGCAAGATGCCATTGTTACCATCGAGCTGCAAGGCCACATCTTCTTTGGGTCCGCAACGCGCATTCAAAACTGCGTCAAGAGTGCAGTGTACGCTCGTCCACCGCTGGGAGGCGATGCCAGTGCTGCAAATGATGACAACGTATCAAACTCGAATGGAAAATTCGAGCGCCTTCCACTCCTTGGAGGCAATCGAGCGAGATACGCAGAAGAAACCCACGTGACGCTGCCTCCACCGCTAGTAAATCTCCATGGACAGCCGTGTTCTGACCGTGACCGTCGACCAACGCGATTCGTTGTGCTGGATTTCTCACAAGTGAGCGGGATGGATGCTACGGCAGCGCGGTCCTGCTTCTTGGCACTCAAGCTCTCGTTCAGTCTAGGCAGGATATGTGCAGTGTACTGCGGCATGAGACCAAGCGTCGAGTTTCTTCTGCGGGTGAACGATGTGATCCCCTCGTCTCCTCCAGCTCAGGAGCATTCGGGTGACGAACTTGAGCAAGGAGACAGCCACGTCACGTCGGACTTGGACCTCGCATTGGACTGGTGCGAGCAGCAGCTTATCCTGTCAGCGGCAAAACGACGCTCCATTCGTTCGGGGCAGCACCTGATCTCCTCGCCGCTTTGTTCGCGGGCGTTGCCACTTCCGCAAGTGTTTGCCGCTTACCTCTCAGGTACTCGAAAGGATGATCCAGCAATTTTGCAGAGCTTGGAAGAACTTGCTGAGCGGTTCACTGTGCAGGAATGGGACGCCCAAGGTCGACTCTTCCGTGTTGGAGAGAGCTCCAATTCGTGGTATGTGCTGCTGCGAGGGACAGTCGAGCTGATGACGATCCCGACGGACGCCGTATTGGTATCCGATTCGCCAAGGTCGGAGCATTACGAGCCTGCGAGGTCCTTACAAGACCCTTCCAATCCTGCCACCCCAGCTGACAGCCAGCAGAATCCACCGATGGAGCTCGTCGGACGTGTCCGGCCGGGTTGTATCTTCGGCGATATGGACTTCATGTTGGAGCAACCTCGGGTACTGGACGCCACTGCCACGGCACCAGATACACTCACGGCATCGCTCACGCGGCAGGAGATGGACGAGTTACGCCAGCGTCGACCCGAGCTCGCCTTGCTCCTCCACGAAATTCTCTTGAGGGCGTCGTATATGACTTTGGCCGAGAAACTCCATTCGCTTGCGATCTGAGAGTTTCACTTTCGGTGGCGACGACGGTGGAGAATTTCAAGAACCTTCAGAGATGCAGAGCGAGTGACACGAGACTGTTAGTGATGAAAGAGGAGCAGGCTGGAGATAAACAACTTACCCCCTCGGACCCGACCGTGTCGTCAAGCTGGTTCTCCATCTCAGACTGCATCAGTGCCGACTTGAGCACGCTGCGAACGTGCTCTTCGACTCCCTCGGCGCGTTCATCGTTTCTCATTCTCTGCAGATCGAAGCTGGTTCGATTGGACACGAGACGCGAGCCAAGTCGACTTGGTGGTGGCTGCGATACTCGACGGAGAGAATCGACGGACCCCAAGCTAGGAGCAGCCGACGAAGGCCTCGAGCGTACCGGTAGTTGCATCAACGTGTGAAGCTTTGGCTTTGGCGCCATCGGCTGAGGAATGCCGTAAACGGCGAGAGGCTTCCGCTCAAATGGCTGGCGTTGCTGCTGCTCCGGTTGTGGTTGTTGCGAGTCCCATGCGACTTGCGTCGCTCGCAGTTGGCGATAGCGCGCTGTGATGTCAACCAAGAGCAGATCCTTTTCTTGCTGTGCCAACTCGGCGCGCACAAGTGATACACGCTGCGACTCGGCTCGATTGGCAGCAATTTCCAGCTTGTATTCGAGGGCCTGCACCTGCGTCTTGAGCGCATCCAACCTCGCGTGGAGCTCGTCCAGATCCGTCTCTGACCACGCCCCCACACAAATCCCGAGTTGGTCATAGGCAGCTTTGACGATCCGCTTGATCCGAGTGAAGTCGCTTTCGAGGTTGTGGATGTGAGGAACGCTTTGACGTACGCGTTGTGATCGCTCCTGCTTGTCTTTCGCCTCCGTCTTGCAAATGCGTTCGAGCCGTTCAAGAACTCGACGCCTCTCGTGACTAACCCGCAAGGTCAACTGTTCCCCAAAGCGCTTGTGGAGTTCGTACCGCAAGCGGACCTCAAGCTCCTTCTGCGTCTCCATTGATCCCATCAGCGCTGCTGATTCACTGCCGTCGCTCGCTTCTAGACGGAGAAATGATTCGACGAGGTGCTCCAAGCTCCTGTAACCATCCTGACTACCACCCGAGGCTTGAGTTTCTTCCTGCTGCCGTTCTTTCCACTTGGTCACAGTATGCTCGAACTCGCGCCAGCGCACTTCGATGGTCATCACGCGGTGTAAACGACTCGTTAGCGCTGCCAGTTGCTCGCGAGTAGCGTCTTCCAGTCTCTGGGAGGCAGCAAGTGCTTGCTCTCGACCCTGTGCTAGCGCTTGCACGGTGTCAAACTTGTCCTTCCAGCCGACGATTTCTGCTGCGGCTTCCACGAGTTTGCTTTCATTGCTAATGAGTGCCGAGCGGGCTTCACTCAGCAACTTCGAGGCTTTAGCTTTCTCGTTTTCAGCTTGTGCGAGAGCGAGCTGCAGCTCACGCAGCCGCTGCTTCTCGCTGTCCCGAGCGCATTCGAGTTCACCCACTCGGGTTTTCAGAGTTGCCACACTTTGCGTCGCCGCACTGAGCGATTGCCGGAGTGCAGGTACAAGCAGCAGCTCATTCGCCGTGGTCGGCAGCGATTCTAGGCCGCGAGTCGTGCTGTTCCTACCTCTTTTGTCCCCATCGTTCTGCTTCGCGCCCTCGACACTAGCACTCTTCCCGTCGCCCTGAGAGAGACTCGAGTTCCTTCGTTTCGGCCGTGACATGGACTTGATCAAAGTGTTGCGCAGCTGGTCAAGTTCGGTGCGTGACGTCCTCAACGCCTCAAGAAGCTGCGTGTTGAGGGTCTCGAGCGACTCGTTAGAAGAGCGCATGTCGCCTAGCAGCGCTTGGAGGTGGCTTTCTCGAGCACTGTGCTCGTCTTGGAGTTGGCGCTCGCGTTCGGCCAGCGTAGCGGCCGCCTGGCGAGCTTCTTCTAGACGTAAACACTTTTCCAGACGTGCTATCCTGTCCACCTCCTTGGCTAATGCGGCACGCGCTCGACGCAAGGCCGACTCGCCCTTTTGTTCCTGGTGGTGGACGGCGCGCTGTCCGTCGCGCTCGACCTTGGCCAGGGTCTGAGCCAGACTGTCGGCGACCAGTGCCGCGTGGGTACTGATGGTGACGGCCAATGCACCGAGTTGGGTCGTAAGGACATCCTGCAGTCGGTCGTGGAACGCGGTGACCTGTTTGCGCCAGGCGAAGTCCCCGCGCACGAATTGAGAGCGGTCATCGAAGTCGCTCTGCAGCGCTTGCACGCTCTCATACACGTTCTCGCTCTCGCGTTGCAGCATCAGCTCCAGCTCTGCTTTCCATATTGCAAACGCAAATGCGGACGATGAAGAGCATCCTGGAGTGGATATCGCAGGAGATTCGTGGTCCATGTCTCCATCTTCACGTGGCCGAGAGAGGGTGGACTCGGGGACGTCGGCCATCGGCAAAGTAAGGGTAGATATATGGGTGTGCAGAGCTAAACGTATAGATGACTGATTCCAAGTTCATTCACGATGCGCCACCGAAAATAACATGAAGCGTCCAAACTACGAAAACGGACTTAGAAGAAAGCAAGGTTCAGGTGGGAGCCATGTTAATGCACGAAACGAAAGAAAAGCTTTTATATCTATTTGGATTGGACATGTATAATATTCGTGAAGTTAGTCTTAATAGTCAAGCAGAAAAACAAAGGCTGCGCGGGGAGAGCAAGTCTGCAAATAATATACAAATTAACAGGAAGCTGCACAGGCAGCGAGCGCTGCGAGCTTGCAGTGCAGTACTGTCATTCAAGCTGAGACCAGGCAAATCGGAGACAAGCCGAACCACGCGCCAGTTAGTTGGGACGCGTGAGTTCAACGTTTTTTTTGGCTTTGGATGGTGCGATACATGTCCAACGCTTTTTCCTCCGCGTGCAAGGCACGTTGCGTATGAGAGACTGCGCGGAGAAGAAACGTTTAACATTGAATTCATTCTAGTTTTTACCGAGTCCGAAGCAAGTCGAGTTTCTTCTCTCTTCCTGTTCGTCCGCGGGTTCACTACGCTGCAGTACTTCTACGCGAACTACTGGTAACCCGTCTGCTAGGTTATGAGCCCAAGGCTGGCTCGTGGACAACGTTACGAGTGAAGGTCAAGCATCTACGACAGCGACGACGAGCGCGAGTACAAGTACGACGAGTACGACGGCTAGTGCGACTCCGACTACCCAGACGCAAGCAGCGGCAGTCTCGGTGGGGCAACCTGCTGTTGCACCGGCTGATTCAAATCAAGTGGGAGTGCCGATGGATGGTAGAGTGGGGCAGATTGGGGCGCCGCCAGGGCAACTTGGTGTGCAGCAACCGGCAGTTCCCGTAGTGCCGAGGTCCAGCCACTTGGCAGCAAACCACCGAAGTTCAATGGTACCTTCGAGGTATACCAGATGGGTTTGAAGTCTATCTAGAGCAGAGAGACTCTTGGGGTGTGGTGACTGGTGACGAAACGCGGCATGCGTTTGGGCCGGTGTTGCAGCGCCAATTTGACGGCCGGAATCGGCTGGCCATGGAGACCATTATCCGAGGTGTAAAGGGGCTGATGCCCAAAAGGTGTGCATTTGCAGCACGGCGAAAGAGATGTGGGACACACTGAGCGCGGAGAAGACCCAGCGTGACTTCTCGTACGCGGTGCACTTGAAGCGCGAGTTGTACACGCACTCGTATGCCCCGGGCCAGAAGATGGCAGACTACTTCCAAGAGATGAACACGCTGCGGCAGCGGCTGCAGCACATGGGGCCCAGCTTAGTGATAGGCGACATGCAGCGGGGCTGCAATTGCTTTAGCGTAGAGGAAGACACAGACTCAGAGAGTCTCTAGTACTATTGATAACCTTACGCTCTATACAAGAGCTATACCGAGTACCGTAAGATAACTACTTACGGACTCCAAGAGACAGAAGTACCTTAAACAAGGCTAGTGAACTCTTAGGCTTCAAATGTGTACTGAATGTATTGTTGTTTATCGCGGCAGAGCCGCCTGTTGTATGTATGTATAGGACTCACTATCTATCATAGTAGAGCCTAGTCTAATGCATATCCATTGGCTGTGAGCCACCCACTCCTATCTGGGGTGACCCACGTAACATATGTGTGGAACTCAACTTATGTGTGGCACCTAGCTTGTGTGCATCACACTATTCAATGTAACCCCGTTACACCCTCCCCCACCAGACTGTGGACACCACGTGTACGCACTCGTCATCGTCTCGATTGAGAAGTCTCGACGGCAACGGCCAAGTCGCTTGCCCTCACGAGAGCCCGCTCCAGAACTTTCCAAGTTCAACGAGCACATAGCTCGGAGTCCTCAGGCGTCTTGGTCATTCAACAACAAGAGCGCGCCCGCGTCCCCGGCACCTAGTGCCACAACGTCCGACCGTAAGGTCTTGCCGCGCCCCGCGTCAACGCTATCGTGAGAGAGTATCACGCCCTGCAGCAGCGTCGTCGTGCTCCTAGCTCCGAGAGCTCCAGCAGCGCGAACATGGTCCGCCGTGCGGCAGATGACCTCTTTGAGGGCCTCGAGGAGGGGGAAGAGGACGAGGGGCTGGACTACAACTCCGACACGCCGATGCCTCAGCGAGAGGACTCCCCTCCACCTGCGCGTCCACGCTCGCCGGAGCAGCAACGCCGGGTTCCCAACCCTTTCGTGGATCGCGAGACCACAGCACTTCGTGCTTCGTCTGGTTTGGAGACGGACGAGATCTCTAACGACCTCGTCGAGGCTCAAGAGCGTCAGCTCGAGGGGCAAATGCTCGTTCGTTCGCAACGACCCGAGGCGCGACCGCTAGTGAGCTCTCGACGAGAGTATGGCTTCGTGCCGCTCAACCCGGTGGAGCGCTTGAAGCAGTTTGGCTCGGGGCCATTGCAGAATTGGCGAATCGGGCCGGCGGCCAGTACCAGCGACCAGGTCGCTACTCGTACTGCTCTCCGAGAGAGGCTTCTGACGCCGCAGCAGACCACTCCACAGGAGTATGGGACTCGCCTGTCCGATCAAGCCCGTGGGGCTTCAGTCCCCGCGATGCGGACTATTCCGGTGGTGCTCGGTCCGGGAGAGCTCCTCCACGAGGACGACGCTCAATTCACGAGCTGGGTTCATCGAACCCGCCGTCTCTCTTCGCTGGAGGCTCTCCAGTCTAGCTTCGACGAAGCTGATGTGCGCTTAGAGCGCCGGCTTCGCTTCGATTTCGCGAAGCTGAAGACGAAACGTCAGGCGGCCGCCTCCAGGTCGCTACAGTCCCTCGGACTCGGCTCATCTGCTTGAAAGAGCGCTGCAGGAACTCACCAAGGTGAGTCGACGGCTGCAGCAGCCCGGGATCAACGCTTGAGCTCAGCGTATGATCCCTCAGCTCCCCTGCCTAGCGGCGGGAAGCGTGAGGCGACCGACTTCGCGGTCGCGGGCTCGCAGAGCGCCTTCGATCGCGGCGATCAAAAGCGTCCACGACGTCAGGGCAGTCTTGCCGGAGGGGTACCTCAAACTCCCACGAGTTTTCTGAGTGCGGGTACCCACGCCACTTTACCAAATATTGGTTATGAGCGCCGCGTCGACGACGCTTTAGAATACGCTCCACATGAAAGTGGCGGTTCCCCGGCTCGTCGAGCAGCGCCGGCGGCGCACGTGTCCTCGCACGGTGAGGAACCTGTCCGTCCTGAGGAGTTGGAGAGCTTGGAGAGATCGCTGAGCGACGTGTGTCAGACCCTGGAGCGCCACGGGCGGAGGCTTGATCAAGCCGAGAGGGAGTCTGACACCACCGTGAATGAGATCCGCGATCTCCAGAAACGTTTCCAGTGGTGTGAGGCTGCTGAGTCGGCGACTCAACGCCTGGCGCGCCTTGAGCAAGGTTTCGCGCGGCTGGAAGGTCAGGTCGACCTGCTGCTGCGACTTCAGCAGGGCGCCAGCTCCTGAGAACCCACATGCGCCGGGTCCCGGTACGGCTTGAGCAAGCCCACGTAAAACACGGGGTGTGTGCGCATCTTCTTCGGAATTTGAGCGTATACGCTAGGCCCTTCTTGGCCACGACCGTGAACGGTCCAACGAAGCGCGGGCGCAACTTGGTCTTGAAGACCGCAGACACTGCATGTGTAGGTAGGGTTTTAGCGTTAAGCAACACTAGGTCCCCGACCTCAAAGCTGTCAACATTGCCTCTGCCCCTGGTATCAGCCTGTTCCTTCTGCTTGTCTTGGCTCTCAGCCATAGCGTCACGCACGTGTCGAAGGACACTCAGTCGCGTTGATAGAAACTCATCAACCTGTTTACGAACAGTGAGTGGGCTGACATCAGCAAGCCGATCGGCTAACTCTCCCCCACCAAGCCCAGGACCACGGAGTGGCAGCGTCAGCGGGACGCGCGGGTGAGTGAGGCCGTTCACGTAGAACAGAGTGTAGCCCGTGGAGGCATGCACAGCGTTGTTCAACGCAAACTCGACGAGTGGAAGCATAGCGCTCCAACGCTTCGGCGTTTCAGCGCAAATGCTACGAAGAATGTCTTCGACAACGCGATTCACGCGCTCAGTCTGACCGTCGGTCTGCGGATGGTCCGCTGTGGACATGTCCAACTTGGTGCCAAGCACCTTAAAGACAGCGTCCCAAAACTTCCCAGTGAAGCGGGGGTCTCGATCAGAGACAATCGATGCGGGCAGCCCGTGTTGGCGGAAGACCCGATCGAGAAACAGCTTCGCTGTCCCTTCACCGTCCACGGTGTCCGGCACAGCCGCTAGATGAGCCATCTTGCTCAGACGGTCAATGAAGACCACGATGCCCGTGTTACCTTCCGAGTCCTTTGGAAGGCCAAACACGAAGTCCAAACTCATGGACTCCCAACACCCAGAGGGTACAGGCAAGCTTGCCAGCGGCGCGGCCGCATGCGGTGAGGGCTTCACCCTCTGACACGTCTCACACGTGCGCACGTACGTGCTCGTCCACTTGTACAGCTTGGGCCACCAATAGGTCCGGCTCACAGAGCTGTAGGTCTTCTCGCGACCGAGGTGGCCGCCAAGCGGTGTATCATGCGCCTCGTAGAGGATACGATACTTCAAATCCTCGTCATGAGGGACCACGACTCGAGGAGTGTCCTCCGCACTCGTGCTGTAGTACAGCAGACCGTCAGCGACGGAGTAACGGTGCAGGCTCGCGCGCAAGCGCGCCGACAATGTCTTGTCCGAGTTTTCAAACTCCTTGCTCCCAAGAGCACGCAGCAGGGCGACACACATGTCGTCTCGCGCATACGCAGCGCGTATCAAGTCCGTCACCGACGAGGTCACCATCGTGACATGAGCAAGCTCATAGTCCGGTCGCCGTGACAACACGTCTGCCAGACCATTCTGCCTGCCAGGCTTGTACTTCACCTCGAAGTTGTACTCCGCGAAAAAGGACAGCCAACGGGCCATCCTTTGCGAGAGGTGAGGCGACTGGGTCGCAGTGCGCAGTGACGCATGATCAGTGAAGATCACAAACGGCTTAGAGCCCAGCAGGTGAACCCTGAACTTGACGAGAGCATACTTCATCGCAAGTAGCTCTTTGTCATGAACTGGATAGTTCTTCTCTGAAGCCTTGAGCTGGCGAGACTCAAACGCAATCACGCGTTCACGCCCTTCGGCGTCTGCTTGCAGCAGTGCGCAGCCGATGGCAAAGTCCGATGCGTCACAGACGACACTGAAAGGACGTTCAGGGTCTGGCAACGCCAGGATCGGGGCATGAAGGAGACTCTCCTTGACTGCTTCGAAAGCATCTTGATGCTCGGTGTTCCAACACCAGTCCTCATCCTTCTTAAGGAGATTGGACAATGGCCGAGCCATCTCAGCGTAGTTCGCGCTGTACTTGTGCAAGTAGTTGGCGAGGCCAAGCCACTTGCGTAAGTCCTTTTGGTTCTTGGGAACCGGCCAGTCAACGATGGCCTTAACCTTAGCAGGATCTGCTCGAAGGCCGCGCTTCCCAACGAAGCATCCTAAGAAAGGAATTTCTTCAGCGCCGAAGATGCATTTTGATGCGTTAGCATACAGCTTGTTGGTGCGCATGCACTCGAGCACTGCTCGCAAGTGGTCAATGTGGTTCTCCACGTCAGACCGACCGTGCTCCGCACGACTGTGGACGAAGATGTCGTCGAAGTACGTTTGAGCAAACGCCCGCAGGGGCCTGAAGAGCTGCGTCACCAGACGATTGAACGTCGCAGGCGCGTTCGACAGCCCTTGGGGCATGACTAGCCACTCCCAGAGCATACCACTCGGAGTGCTAACCGCTGTCAGCGGAATGTCACTCGCTCGCATGAGCAACTGGTAATAACCATCGACCAAGTCGAGCGCACTGTACATCGTGCAGCCAACCATATTGTTCTGCAGAACATCCTTCCTAGGAATCGGCGTCTGTGCCGGAATGGTGGCAGCGTCGAGCTTATTGAAAGCATGAACGATGCGCCACTTGATATTAGGCTTTCTGACACAGAACGTAGGCGTCGAGTGCGGAGACTTGCTCTCACGCACCATGCCCGCCGCGTGCTTGGCACTGAAGAATGCGTCAATGACGTCGCACTGCTCCTTCGGTAAGGGCCACTGCCTCGTTACGCAGTATTTGGTTCCAGGAACCAAGTCTGCAGCGGGGCTGCCGTAGCTTTAGCGTCAGAGGAAGACACAGACTCAGAGAGTCTCTAATAATAGCGATAACCTTACGCTCTATACAAGAGCTATACCGAGTACCGTAAGATAACTACTTACGGACTCCAAGAGACAGAAGTACCTTAAACAAGGCTAGTGAACTCTTAGGCTTCAAATGTGAACTGAATGTATTGTTGTTTATCGCGGCAGAGCCGCCTGTTGTATGTATGTATAGGACTCACTATCTATCATAGTAGAGCCTAGTCTAATGTGTAACGGGGTTACATCGAATAGTGTGATGCACACAAGCTAGGTGCCACACATAAGTTGAGTTCCACACATATGTTACGTGGGTCACCCCAGATAGGAGTGGGTGGCTCACAGCCAATGGATATGCATTAGACTAGGCTCTACTATGATAGATAGTGAGTCCTATACATACAAACAACAGGCGGCTCTGCCACGATAAACAACAATACATTCAGTTCACATTTGAAGCCTAAGAGTTCACTAGCCTTGTTTAAGGTACTTCTGTCTCTTGGAGTCCTTAATTAGCTATATTAAGGTACTCGTGCAAACTCTCGTATAGAGTTTGCTAGCTATCAATACGACTAGAGACTTTATGAGTCTGTGTCTTCCTCTGACGCTAAAGCTACGGCAGCCCCGCTGCACTTGGTAGCACTTGTAGTCAATCCGATACCTGAGTCTTACGACTGTCCCTCTGTGAGGATGGAGCAATTTGCCCACTTACCCCCGAACCAACAGGACGGGCTTAATAAGCTGATGTCCTTGATCGGCCCGGAAGGTGTGGCCCATCTTGCTTCGCAAGGCCCCGACGCGGTGAACGCGCGTCTGGAGGCGTTTTCTCAGTATGAGAATGTTCTGTTGGAGCACGTCCAGCAGAAGTTGACTGCGGCCGCGGCGTCTGTGACGCCTAGGCCTGCATCGGACGATGCTCCACGAGCTAAACCGCTCATGGTGAGCGTCAAGACCTTCGAGGGCAAGGAAGGCGAAAGCCTTTTGCTCTGGATCAGAGAGGTCGAAATGGCCATGGCGTCCGCCATGCTCAAGACCGAGCAGCAGCGCGTGGCGCTTGCGATCTCCAAGCTCGGTGGTCGAGCGCGAGAGTGGGCCCTGACGTGTGGCACGTCTGTGGACACTGCGTCCCCTTCTTGGGATCAGCTGAAGGCCCAGTTTTCGCGAGTGTTCTCGCCGCCTAACCAGGCGTATCGCGTGAGGTCACGCTTCCTGTCTACCCGTCAGGGTAAGAAGGAATTGTTGGACTTCGTCCAGGAGTTGAGAACTCTTCTCGCCGGCATGGCGGCGGATCCTCTTCCTGAAGTGGTCGCGGTGACCGTCTTCATGGAAGGCCTTCGCACTGGCGTGGCCAGGACGGAAGTCTTCCGTGTTCACCCGACCTCTTTTGAGGAAGCCGTGAACGTGGCGTTGAACGCCGAGTTCAACTTCAAGTCGTCGCGACTTGGTTGGACGGCTTCCCAAGCCAGCTCTTCCGGAGCTTCTGATGTGTCCAATGGCGCAGTGCCTATGGACCTCAGCTACACTGAAGATGAGGAAGCCGAGCTTCAGGCTGCTGAGCAGCGTATCGGCATCCGTCGATGCTATGTGTGCGGCAGCACGCAACACCTGCGTCCGGGTTGCCCGCTGCGCAAGCAGCGCCAGGCTCCGTCGAGCCGAACCTCCGCTTCTGAGCAGAAGCCTGGCTCGTGGCGGGGAAACGCCAAGTCCCAGTAGGCGCGGGGCGCCCTGCTGGGGAAGAAGAACTGAGTTCTGTTGAGCCTCAGGGAGGAGGTCGGCAGGGCTTAGCCCCAAAGAGCACCGTGCTCTCTAACAACACGGGACGTGTATGCAAGCCGGGCTTGCTGGTCGTGGAAGCGACCGTGAAGGGCTTTGAGAAGCCATGGAAGATCCTTATCGACTCCGGAGCGTCGGGCAACTATGCTCGGCGCTCCACGATGGAAGGAAGTCAGCAGTACGCTGAGGCGCTGAAGGCGCGTTCGAGTGACATCGTCACCGTCCGTCTTGCGACGGGGACCCGTGTCACGGTGCCCAAGGTTCCTGTGAACCTGGGCGTGAAGTTTCTGGACTTCGATAGCGTTGAACGCTGTTTGGTCATCGACCTGGATTCGAGGTACGACCTCATCCTCGGCATGGCATGGCTGGAGCGCCATGAACCATGGATCGACTGGCGGTCGAAGACCTTAGGCGCTACGCGCTTGCCTCCTAGGGGAGCATTGGCGAGTCATGAACCCACCTCTGCTAGGAAGCAAAAGCGCTATTGGCGCGGGCACTGGACCGAGTCGGTCAATGTGCTGGACATTGGAGTGTCCGAGTTAATGGACACTGGCGTCGAAGACGCGAGTCCCGAGCACTACTCGTGGGCTGGACGTGGAGTGGCACGTAACCCACTGAGTGAGACTCCGAGTGACTGTAAGTCATCACTGCCTGCCGGTAATGGCGGGGTCGACACTGAGTCGAGGCATCTTGGGCGTGGCCCTAGTGATGCGCGTGGAGCGGCACGTAACCCGCTGAGCGATGCTCGTGGCTTGAGCGCAGCATCGCTGCATGCCGGTAATGGCATGGTCGACAGTTCGTCGAGGCATCTTGGGCATGGCCCTAGTTATGCGCGTGGAGCGGCACGTAACCCGCTGAGCGGTGCTCGTCACGAGAGCGCAGCATCGCTGCATGCCACTGATGGCGTGGTCGGCTGTGAGCCGAGGCATCAAGGGGAGGACCCTGACGGTTGCGGGTGGAGTGGCACCTAACCCACTGGGCGAGGGCTGTGAGCGTTGCGGCTCCACGCCGGCTCAATCAGAGCAGCAAGAGGTGGCGACACCTGACGAGACTTTCAGTCTGAACACGCTGGCCTCTCCGAGGCGTACAGCTTCCGCGAGGAGGCGGCAGCGACGCCAGATGGCGACTGCGAGACGCAAGGCGTCGGTCCTGGTACAGGATGTGTCCGTCGTGGACGATGACAGCGAGCAGCTATACACACTCGTTGATGGAGTGACTGGTGAAGCCGAGGGCAACGTCAGCCTCGAGGCTATTCCGACGGTGGCTGCTCTACTAGAGCTGGACGAGATGTCCATTCCCGACTTTGGGGATGCCTTAAAGGCTGGCGCGCTCGCCGAAGTGGTCATGATACGACCGGAGGAGGAATTGAACTCCTCGTCGCTTATAGATGAAGCTGTCCTTGAGGACACGAAGGAGGCACTCAGTGCGCGAAGTGGATCTTCGATCCTGAAGGACCCATCGGATCCGTTCTATCCTTTGGTTAAGGAGTTCCAGGATGTGGTCTCGAATGGCCCGCCCACTGGCTTACCTCCGGATCGAGGTGTCCGTCATGAGATTGACTTGGTTCCCGGAACCAAATACTGCGTAACGAGGCAGTGGCCCTTACCGAAGGAGTAGTGCGACGTCATTGACGCATTCTTCAGTGCCAAGCACGCGGCGGGCATGGTGCGTGAGAGCAAGTCTCCGCACTCGACGCCTACGTTCTGTGTCAGAAAGCCTAATGGCAAGTGGCGCATCGTTCATGCTTTCAATAAGCTCAACGCTGCCACCATTCCGGCACAGACGCCGATTTCTAGGAAGGATGTTCTGCAGAACAATATGGTTGGCTGCACGATGTACAGTGCGCTCGACTTGGTCGATGGTTACTACCAGTTGCTCATGCGAGCGAGTGACATTCCGCTGACAGCGGTTAGCACTCCGAGTGGTATGCTCTGGGAGTGGCTAGTCATGCCCCAAGGGCTGTCGAACGCGCCTGCGACGTTCAATCGTCTGGTGACGCAGCTCTTCAGGCCCCTGCGGGCGTTTGCTCAAACGTACTTCGACGACATCTTCGTCCACAGTCGTGCGGAGCACGGTCGGTCTGACGTGGAGAACCACATTGACCACTTGCGAGCAGTGCTCGAGTGCATGCGCACCAACAAGCTGTATGCTAACGCATCAAAATGCATCTTCGGCGCTGAAGAAATTCCTTTCTTAGGATGCTTCGTTGGGAAGCGCGGCCTTCGAGCAGATCCTGCTAAGGTTAAGGCCATCGTTGACTGGCCGGTTCCCAAGAACCAAAAGGACTTACGCAAGTGGCTTGGCCTCGCCAACTACTTGCACAAGTACAGCGCGAACTACGCTGAGATGGCTCGGCCATTGTCCAATCTCCTTAAGAAGGATGAGGACTGGTGTTGGAACACCGAGCATCAAGATGCTTTCGAAGCAGTCAAGGAGAGTCTCCTTCATGCCCCGATCCTGGCGTTGCCAGACCCTGAACGTCCTTTCAGTGTCGTCTGTGACGCATCGGACTTTGCCATCGGCTGCGCACTGCTGCAAGCAGACGCCGAAGGGCGTGAACGCGTGATTGCGTTTGAGTCTCGCCAGCTCAAGGCTTCAGAGAAGAACTATCCAGTTCATGACAAAGAGCTACTTGCGATGAAGTATGCTCTCGTCAAGTTCAGGGTTCACCTGCTGGGCTCTAAGCCGTTTGTGATCTTCACTGATCATGCGTCACTGCGCACTGCGACCCAGTCGCCTCACCTCTCGCAAAGGATGGCCCGTTGGCTGTCCTTTTTCGCGGAGTACAACTTCGAGGTGAAGTACAAGCCTGGCAGGCAGAATGGTCTGGCAGACGTGTTGTCACGGCGACCGGACTATGAGCTTGCTCATGTCACGATGGTGACCTCGTCGGTGACGGACTTGATACGCGCTGCGTATGCGCGAGACGACATGTGTGTCGCCCTGCTGCGTGCTCTTGGGAGCAAGGAGTTTGAAAACTCGGACAAGACATTGTCGGCGCGCTTGCGCGCGAGCCTGCACCGTTACTCCGTCGCTGACGGTCTGCTGTACTACAGCACGAGTGCGGAGGACACTCCTCGAGTCGTGGTCCCTCATGACGAGGATTTGAAGTATCGTATCCTCTACGAGGCGCATGATACACCGCTTGGCGGCCACCTCGGTCGCGAGAAGACCTACAGCTCTGTGAGCCGGACCTATTGGTGGCCCAAGCTGTACAAGTGGACGAGCACGTACGTGCGCACGTGTGAGACGTGTCAGAGGGTGAAGCCCTCACCGCATGCGGCCGCGCCGCTGGCAAGCTTGCCTGTACCCTCTGGGTGTTGGGAGTCCATGAGTTTGGACTTCGTGTTTGGCCTTCCAAAGGACTCGGAAGGTAACACGGGCATCGTGGTCTTCATTGACCGTCTGAGCAAGATGGCTCATCTAGCGGCTGTGCCGGACACCGTGGACGGTGAAGGGACAGCGAAGCTGTTTCTCGATCGGGTCTTCCGCCAACACGGGCTGCCCGCATCGATTGTCTCTGATCGAGACCCCCGCTTCACTGGGAAGTTTTGGGACGCTGTCTTTAAGGTGCTTGGCACCAAGTTGGACATGTCCACAGCGGACCATCCGCAGACCGACGGTCAGACTGAGCGCGTGAATCGCGTTGTCGAAGACATTCTTCGTAGCATTTGCGCTGAAACGCCGAAGCGTTGGAGCGCTATGCTTCCACTCGTCGAGTTTGCGTTGAACAACGCTGTGCATGCCTCCACGGGCTACACTCTGTTCTACGTGAACGGCCTCACTCACCCGCGCGTCCCGCTGACGCTGCCACTCCGTGGTCCTGGGCTTGGTGGGGGAGAGTTAGCCGATCGGCTTGCTGATGTCAGCCCACTCACTGTTCGTAAACAGGTTGATGAGTTTCTATCAACGCGACTGAGTGTCCTTCGACACGTGCGTGACACTATGGCTGAAAGCCAAGACAAGCAAAAGGAACAAGCGGATGCCAAAGGCAGAGGCAATGTTGAAAGTTATGAGGTCGGGGACCTAGTGTTGCTTAACGCTAAAAACCTACCTACACATGCAGTGTCTGCGGTCTTCAAGACCAAGTTGCGCCCGCGCTTCGTTGGACCGTTCACGGTCGTGGCCAAGAAGGGCCTGGCGTACACGCTCAACCTTCCGAAGAAGATGCGCACACACCCCGTGTTTTACGTGGGCTTGCTCAAGCCGTACCGGGACCCGGCCCATGTGGGTTCTCAGGAGCTGGCGCCCAGCGTGGCGGAGCCACAGCGCCCTGCTGAAGTCGCAGCAACAGGTTGACCTGACCTTCCAGCCGCGCGAAACCTTGCTCAAGGCGCGCCAGGCGTTGAGTCGCCGACTCAGCAGCCTCACACCACTGGAGACGTTCCCGGAAATCGCGGATCTCATTCACGGTGGTGTCAGACTCCCTCTCGGCTTGATCAAGCCTCCGCCCGTGGCGCTCCAGGGTCTGACACACGTCGCTCAGCGATCTCTCCAAGCTCTCCAGCTCCTCAGGCCGGACAGGCTCCTCACCGTGCGAGGACACGGGCGCCGCCGGCGCTGCTCGACGAGCAAGGTGATCTCCACTACCATGTGGAAAGGCTGTTAGCCCGATGCCGTTACCAGGGGCAATACCAGTATCTGGTGAAGTGGAGAGGGTATCCCCACTCAGAGAACTCATGGGAGTTTGAGGTACCTCTACGGCAAGACTGCCCCGATGTCGTCGACGCTTTTGATCGCCATGATCACCAGCCAAGGCAGGGCTTCCGGCCGCGTGAGCGGTCAAACAGCTCTTCCCACTAGGTGGGGGAGCTCATGGGTTAGTGACCGAGCTCAAGTCCTGACCTAGGACTGTTGTGGCAGCCAGCACCTAGTGCATTAGCTGCCCATGCAGTAAGAGCGTGCGCAATGCTCCTGCTTATGCTTAGTAAAGCGCCGTGGCCGTGGCCATCTACGCGGAAGCCACACCACACCCGGCTCCCAGAGCCAACACCTATGACGCGCGGCGTCTATGGTTATGGGCTTTGACAGCCCCATCAGTTCATTGGTCTAGGACCACGAGTCTATTTGCCAGCTGCACAGTCGTGCACGAGCTGCAACAGCGTGACGGTATGCTGCGAAGGCTGCAGCGTCAGCTGTAGTATCGGACGGCATGCCGCCCTGCCCTGCCGGGCTCAACTTCAAACCAATAGCCGCTACGCGGCGTTCCAGAGCGCGGAGCGCAGGAACAAGACCCCCTTCGGCTTCGAAAGCCTCTGTGCCAGGTATGGATACCTTGTCGGCGTTGGACAAAGCGTAGAACGCGCTGGAGAGGCGGTGCCATGCACGTAATACAGTCTGGGACTGCACGAGCTGGCTCCGACAAGCTCTCACGGCGCCCTAGGCGGAACATGAGTGGCCCCACCTGCTTGATAAGCATGAGGCCCCTGTTGGTGAGCGGTGACAGTGCCTGCCGATGCGTGTAGCACGCTAGAGGCGCCGCGCAGTCCGCGCTTGCCTCTCCGCCGCAGCCTCGGCTGATTTGTGGCGTCAGTGTTTTCTTCGTCCGGATACGACCCTCCGTATCCGGCATCTTGGTGGGGGAGGGTGTAACGGGGTTACATCGAATAGTGTGATGCACACAAGCTAGGTGCCACACATAAGTTGAGTTCCACACATATGTTACGTGGGTCACCCCAGATAGGAGTGGGTGGCTCACAGCCAATGGATATGCATTAGACTAGGCTCTACTATGATAGATAGTGAGTCCTATACATACATACAACAGGCGGCTCTGCCGCGATAAACAACAATACATTCAGTTCACATTTGAAGCCTAAGAGTTCACTAGCCTTGTTTAAGGTACTTCTGTCTCTTGGAGTCCTTAATTAGCTATATTAAGGTACTCGTGCAAACTCTCGTATAGAGTTTGCTAGCTATCAATACGACTAGAGACTTTATGAGTCTGTGTCTTCCTCTGACGCTAAAGCTACGGCAGCCCCGCTGCATAATGCATATCCATTGGCTGTGAGCCACCCACTCCTATCTGGGGTGACCCACGTAACATATGTGTGGAACTCAACTTATGTGTGGCACCTAGCTTGTGTGCATCACACTATTCGATGTAACCCCGTTACAAAGTCAATCTCATGACGGACACCTCGATCCGGAGGTAAGCCAGTGGGCGGGTCATTCGAGACCACATCCTGGAACTCCTTAACCAAAGGATAGAACGGATCCGATGGGTCCTTCAGGATCGAAGATCCACTTCGCGCACTCAGTGCCTCCTTCGTGTCCTCAAGGACAGCTTCATCTATAAGCGACGAGGAGTTCAATTCCTCCTCCGGTCGTATCATGACCACTTCGGCGAGCGCGCCAGCCTTTAAGGCATCCCCAAAGTCGGGAATGGACATCTCGTCCAGCTCTAGTAGAGCAGCCACCGTCGGAATAGCCTCGAGGCTGACGTTGCCCTCGGCTTCACCAGTCACTCCATCAACGAGTGTGTATAGCTGCTCGCTGTCATCGTCCACGACGGACACGTCCTGTACCAGGACCGACGCCTTGCGTCTCGCAGTCGCCATCTGGCGTCGCTGCCGCCTCCTCGCGGAAGCTGTACGCCTCGGAGAGGCCAGCGTGTTCAGACTGAAAGTCTCGTCAGGTGTCGCCACCTCTTGCTGCTCTGATTGAGCCGGCGTGGAGCCGCAACGCTCACAGCCCTCGCCCAGTGGGTTAGGTGCCACTCCACCCGCAACCGTCAGGGTCCTCCCCTTGATGCCTCGGCTCACAGCCGACCACGCCATCAGTGGCATGCAGCGATGCTGCGCTCTCGTGACGAGCACCGCTCAGCGGGTTACGTGCCGCTCCACGCGCATAACTAGGGCCATGCCCAAGATGCCTCGACGAACTGTCGACCATGCCATTACCGGCATGCAGCGATGCTGCGCTCAAGCCACGAGCATCGCTCAGCGGGTTACGTGCCGCTCCACGCGCATCACTAGGGCCACGCCCAAGATGCCTCGACTCAGTGTCGACCCCGCCATTACCGGCAGGCAGTGATGACTTACAGTCACTCGGAGTCTCACTCAGTGGGTTACGTGCCACTCCACGTCCAGCCCACGAGTAGTGCTCGGGACTCGCGTCTTCGACGCCAGTGTCCATTAACTCGGACACTCCAATGTCCAGCACATTGACCGACTCGGTCCAGTGCCCGCGCCAATAGCGCTTTTGCTTCCTAGCAGAGGTGGGTTCATGACTCGCCAATGCTCCCCTAGGAGGCAAGCGCGTAGCGCCTAAGGTCTTCGACCGCCAGTCGATCCATGGTTCATGGCGCTCCAGCCATGCCATGCCGAGGATGAGGTCGTACCTCGAATCCAGGTCGATGACCAAACAGCGTTCAACGCTATCGAAGTCCAGAAACTTCACGCCCAGGTTCACAGGAACCTTGGGCACCGTGACACGGGTCCCCGTCGCAAGACGGACGGTGACGATGTCACTCGAACGCGCCTTCAGCGCCTCAGCGTACTGCTGACTTCCTTCCATCGTGGAGCGCCGAGCATAGTTGCCCGACGCTCCGGAGTCGATAAGGATCTTCCATGGCTTCTCAAAGCCCTTCACGGTCGCTTCCACGACCAGCAAGCCCGGCTTGCATACACGTCCCGTGTTGTTAGAGAGCACGGTGCTCTTTGGGGCTAAGCCCTGCCGACCTCCTCCCTGAGGCTCAACAGAACTCAGTTCTTCTTCCCCAGCAGGGCGCCCCGCGCCTACTGGGACTTGGCGTTTCCCCGCCACGAGCCAGGCTTCTGCTCAGAAGCGGAGGTTCGGCTCGACGGAGCCTGGCGCTGCTTGCGCAGCGGGCAACCCGGACGCAGGTGTTGCGTGCTGCCGCACACATAGCATCGACGGATGCCGATACGCTGCTCAGCAGCCTGAAGCTCGGCTTCCTCATCTTCAGTGTAGCTGAGGTCCATAGGCACTGCGCCATTGGACACATCAGAAGCTCCGGAAGAGCTGGCTTGGGAAGCCGTCCAACCAAGTCGCGACGACTTGAAGTTGAACTCGGCGTTCAACGCCACGTTCACGGCTTCCTCAAAAGAGGTCGGGTGAACACGGAAGACTTCCGTCCTGGCCACGCCAGTGCGAAGGCCTTCCATGAAGACGGTCACCGCGACCACTTCAGGAAGAGGATCCGCCGCCATGCCGGCGAGAAGAGTTCTCAACTCCTGGACGAAGTCCAACAATTCCTTCTTACCCTGACGGGTAGACAGGAAGCGTGACCTCACGCGATACGCCTGGTTAGGCGGCGAGAACACTCGCGAAAACTGGGCCTTCAGCTGATCCCAAGAAGGGGACGCAGTGTCCACAGACGTGCCACACGTCAGGGCCCACTCTCGCGCTCGACCACCGAGCTTGGAGATCGCAAGCGCCACGCGCTGCTGCTCGGTCTTGAGCATGGCGGACGCCATGGCCATTTCGACCTCTCTGATCCAGAGCAAAAGGCTTTCGCCTTCCTTGCCCTCGAAGGTCTTGACGCTCACCATGAGCGGTTTAGCTCGTGGAGCATCGTCCGATGCAGGCCTAGGCGTCACAGACGCCGCGGCCGCAGTCAACTTCTGCTGGACGTGCTCCAACAGAACATTCTCATACTGAGAAAACGCCTCCAGACGCGCGTTCACCGCGTCGGGGCCTTGCGAAGCAAGATGGGCCACACCTTCCGGGCCGATCAAGGACATCAGCTTATTAAGCCCGTCCTGTTGGTTCGGGGGTAAGTGGGCAAATTGCTCCATCCTCACAGAGGGACAGTCGTAAGACTCAGGTATCGGATTGACTACAAGTGCTACCAAGTGCAGCGGGGCTGCCGTAGCTTTAGCGTCAGAGGAAGACACAGACTCATAAAGTCTCTAGTCGTATTGATAGCTAGCAAACTCTATACGAGAGTTTGCACGAGTACCTTAATATAGCTAATTAAGGACTCCAAGAGACAGAAGTACCTTAAACAAGGCTAGTGAACTCTTAGGCTTCAAATGTGAACTGAATGTATTGTTGTTTATCGCGGCAGAGCCGCCTGTTGTTTGTATGTATAGGACTCACTATCTATCATAGTAGAGCCTAGTCTAATGCATATCCATTGGCTGTGAGCCACCCACTCCTATCTGGGGTGACCCACGTAACATATGTGTGGAACTCAACTTATGTGTGGCACCTAGCTTGTGTGCATCACACTATTCGATGTAACCCCGTTGCAGCGGATGAAGGCGTTCCACGACAGCCGCAGCGAGTCTTCGCGGGCTCCTTCGACTGGCTTGCCGCGCGAGGCGCGGAAGCGGCGAAATTGCTCGCGCATCTCCTGCTCCGGCGCGGGGTTCACCGCGCCGCTGATGTCGTAGAGCTCCCAGCGCGCCAACTCGGACTGGATGCCCTCGCGGGCGCTTGCCGTGTTCCTCTCCGTCGCCATCTCCGTTGCCTGCGCTTCGCGAGGCCGATTGCGTTGTGAGGCCTCGCTCGCGTCGAAGGCTCTCGTCGCTGTGAGAACGTGCGCGGGCGCACGTTCGAAAGGTCGTTGGTGCCGCCGTTCAGCCACCAATGCCCCCGTGTCCCCGTCGTCTCGTCCCGGGATCCGTAGTCGTAGCCTCCTCTTGTCTTTCTTTTCCTTTGCGTGTTCTCTTTAGCAGACGGGTGTCTGCTACCTCAAGTGGGCGGGGGATGTAACGGGACGATCTCCCGTTACAAAAGTAGGTTGAAGTCACAGTCCAAATAGGCTGTGACTTGGCACTCTATCATTGGACAGAAGTCGCCCTTTAGTATGCATATTGGCCAGTTCGCGTGCAGCACCTCAACCGGTGGCTAGCAGCTAAGCTCGGCTTAAGTACGGTTTTGCGACCGTACTTTAATATCACCCAGAGTCAATTTTGCTTATAATTCCACGTGTCTTGGCCTAACGCTGAAGACATTGCTTCCTCACAACAACAGCGATAGCTTACGTATCGGTAGCCTTTGGGCCCCGTTACAGAATCTCAAGCCCCCCACCAATAGAAACGATAAAAAATAGCAGAAACCCGATAAGAAGCCGAACTTGTTTTACTGCAAGTTACGACATGGTAATCATGCAACGTTGCGCTCACATGCAGTCACACTCAGTATGCAGTAGCCAATGCAGGCAGTGGCGACGAACAAGAGCATGTGGATACACTTGGATCGCTTGAAGAGTTGGATCTGTTCTCAGACGTACTGTTACAGGCTGGACAGTTTGAAGCTGCATTGTGCACCCCATGGTGTTCCAGCGTTTGATGATGTCAGCGTGATGCTTGGTTGCATAGATCCAGCTGATATCTGGGTTCCGCTCGTTGCCGCAGTTGTCGCAGTACGCAGCGTCAGCGTTCACGTACGCAAAGCATTGGTCCCGATCGATGACACCGCAGCACGAGCGCCTCGGTATGTCGCGGGTGTGCGCGTAGAAGGTGAGCTGTGGGATCCGTCCGGCGTGTTAGCGAGCGTGATGTCCTTGCTTGGTCAGTGTTGTGCTGATTTTGAAATGATCGGATAGCGACCCCGAGCAGCACCGCTTCAAGCTTATTGTGCCTTAATCTGTTCGTTGCATCGAGTCAGCTGAAATCGACAGTGATATCTGATAAGATGTGCGGTCCTGAAGTTGAAATTGAACGGTGGATAGTTTTTTGCTTTCTTGGAAGGCTTTCCTTGCCTATCTATAGTAAGACACCATGGGTTTCGGGAGGCGGATCAACAGGCGTTTTTTTGCCTGCGTGTTCGCGCTGGTCACGGTCACAAGGGAAAGACCTTCCACAATGTATACACAGAGAATCGACAATACATGTGCTGGCTGTACGTACAATAAGGAGATAATACTCAAAGCGAAGCGTGAGCTTAAAGAGTATCTCAACGAGAAGTTTAAGGACAGCGATGGGTCGTATCTACTCACCTTTAGGAAGTACTGTTTACGAAATATACTCTAGGTACTCGCGATTGATCATCAGTATCTGAAATCGGTTTTGTCGTCGCCGGTTAACGAAAATATGACGCAGCTCCGATCCGATCTTGCCAAAATCTTATAAGATATTTAGCGTGGATGAAGAGTATGTTGATGTCTTGGAGCCACCACCGTTCGACAATCCGATAATCTATGTAGAGAGAGCAATATAAATACGAGCCAATTAGATTGACTCAATCAAATTGAACAGCCGCTTCAACCTAATCCCAATAGGTAAAAGAATTAAGTGCTTTTTTTGCTTAAGAGGCAACATTATCTGCTACCTCTCTTGTGAACATATTGTAGACGACCTCATTTTCATAGGCTACGAGTACCAACATGTTGACGCCCTGCGATGAAGCATTCGTCCCCGTCCCCTGGATCGACTGTTGGACATCCTTCTCACTCAAACGCAACACGTCTGCGATAAGGATGCGATTGTCCACGTTCGCATATCAATGAAACCGTTCGACAGGTGCTCGAAATATCACTGTTAATAGCTGAGAGCCTTGAAAATTCATTACAGAAGTTGGAGATATCGTAATCGTCCGATAGGTCAAACACCTGCTGAGACCCAATCCGAACATTGAAATTGCGAATAGAGCTACCAGGTAAAACACACCACCGAGCTGAGTCAAAACGCGATTGGAACTGCTGGCATTTAGCCGAGGCGAAGTTACCTGTCGATGTTTCTCAACTAGCAACAGCGCAACGTATTTAACGGTTTTCTATAAAGCCCAAGCTGAAGACCAAACGCGGAGTTATGCTGAGTCCCGTCGCCTTTGACACCTATTCCAGCTCCCTGATAGAACCACTGAGAAGCTTAGATGTCGGATCTTGTTCTCTGGCTTGCCGATAAGCGCCTGTGGGTTTTCTTAATCAAAGAATGAGACGTAAACGAAGAGTGGTAGTAAACTGCATGGCAAGTAGGTCTATCAACAGTAGGCTCAAGCGAGTTCGGCCTCGCCCCACTCAAGCAATCGAGAACTGACCGCTGTCAGGCACTACACCATTGTTGGGACTGCCAGTAGCCGAGGACGAAACCATGATTGGGCAGACGTTCCAGCTCACGGAAAATATAGCTGACATTCAAGACGACGAGTCAGTTGATACAGCCGACCCTTGGTTAAGCCTCTTCGTATCTTGATTTCGATTTGGGAGTTAACTCGTAGTGTGAGCAGCTCAGTATTGGTTGCAGATCGGCTAGGCGAATCGTCAACATGTAACACCTGCCGTAACCAAGCCAGCAACAAAAGCACCGCGGCCGAGCTGATTCGAAATGACGCTAGACGAAGCCGAAGAAGTTGTCGGCCAGCCAAACGGGTTTGTAGCAATCGGGGGCAGGTTGCAATGCAGTCACTTCTGCGACATTACGTTACCTGCGGCATTAGCTGTATTGTTACCGAAGCTGTCGCCGCTGGTCGTGGCTGAGGCACTTCAAAACATAGATCAAAACGAGTCGGGGAAGAGAAATGACTCAGCTCGAGATAGTTACCGTTGATCTCGAGCGACATCGAATCAATCGTTCCACACTTCGCAGTACGGCCACGTGCTTTCCAGATTTCCATCGATTCGCTGGGCGATCTCGCTTGATTGATTGGATCAATCGTGCTCGGAAAGTTCGAGTAGACTCGCAATAATAGCGATCACAATAGCGCTCACATGCGCGCACAGACTTTGATCTCCGGTTCGGTCGTCAATGACAACTGGTAAAGGAAGTGATTGCCTAGTCGCGTCGAAATGGCTTATGTTGGTGCTCATATGGGCTGAGCAAAAAATAATAAATGGAGCAGTTCGTGCCGTAACAAGGGCGATGATGATCTCATCAAGTTAGCAAGTCGAATCGACAACAATTAAGACACACTTGAAGTGGTGGCTGCTCTGCCACCCTGCGGTTCCTATCTAATCTTGTTACGCAAAGACAGGGGAGTGGGGCATTGGACAGCGTTGCGATGATGGCGAATGGTATGATAGCATGGGCAAAGCCCTGTCGTCACTGTTCGAACTCAAGAAGTACCATGAAGTGCAGTATCTATCAACGTACGTGGAATGCTACCGTATCTGGGTGATGAAAGGTATGGATCTTGGACACGATGCTTGGACGAAGCGGAGAGAGGGACGTCGCAGACGGCGGGACCGGAGCGAAGACACTTGAGGGGTAGGATGAAGATTCGAAAGTGATTGACTTATCGGAGCTTACACTGTCTTCACTACCTAGTCTGCATCCAATCATTTGGTGCATCCAATCACCAACACTCTGTACACGTCCAATCATCCTACTCGTCTAGTCATCGGTGGCGTAAACAACGTACCATAATCATCGCGGGATCGTATTGGACTGGTTCGGGTTAATCGGTTAATGGGTACAACTGGTACACAGTACCCAAAACCGGCAACCCTCAATACGCCCCCTCAATGCGAACACGCGTGGATGCCGAGAGCAGCCGTCAGGTCCGTGTGGCGAGGTCCCGGGAGCGCCTTCGTCATGATGTCTGCCAGCATCATAGAAGTCTCGCAATACTCGAGCTTCACTTCACCACGCTTGACTTCGTCGCGGATGTGGTGGTACTTGATGTCGATGTGCTTGGCGCGGCCGTGGTTCACTGGATTCTTCGTCATCTTGATGCACGACTGGTTGTCTTCGCGAATCTTGAGCTCGGGACCAGTCTCGTTGGCAGATACCAGAATCTCGCACAGCAGGCGATGAATCCACTTGCCTTCTTGAATCGCCAGGCTGAGCGCGATGTACTCTGCTTCGCTTGTAGACAGCGAAACACTTGACTGCTTCTTGCTACCCCAACTCACTGGCGCACCCATCAGCATGAACGTGTAGCCGGAAGTCGACTTGCGATCCGTGAGGTCGCCAGCCCAGTCCGCATCGGAGTAACCGCGAAAGTCAACGTCGTCACCCGGCTTGAAGCAGATACCATGCGTCTTGGTGCCTTGCAGGTAGCGAAAGATACGCTTGACCGCAACCCAGTGTTCCTCTTGAGGGTTTTCCACGAAGCGCGACACATAGACAACAGCGTACGCAATGTCCGGGCGCGTGACAGTCATGAGGTGCATCAGGGCACCAACGGCTTCGCGAAACGGAGCATTCACCTTGGTCGCTGCGTCGTTTGGAACCAGTCGAGTGCTCATGTCGACGGGACTCACCACGGCCTTGCACTCGTCCATGCCGAAGCGCTTGAGAATGTCATCCACATAGCGCCGCTGGCACATCGTCACACTGCCGTCCGGGCCGTCCACCAACTCGATCCCAAGAACAAACGCGCACTTGCCGCTGTCGGTCATCTCGAAGCGAGTCTTGAGGTCCTTCTTCGTGCGTGCGATCAGCTCGGGTGAACTTCCGGTAATCAGCACGTCGTCCACGTATACCAGCACGAGCACGCAGTAACCATCAACAACCTTGACGTAGAGGCATGGGTCGAAGGCCGACACTTGAAAGCCAATGGAGCACACGAACTCGTCGAACGTCTCGTTCCAAACGCGAGAAGCTTGCTTGAGACCGTAGATCGCCTTCACCAGTTCCAGGCAGTTAAAGTCACCATCCAGCTCGACGCCTTCAGGAACCACGCAGAACACCAGCTCCTTCATTATCCCGTATAGGAACGCAGTCACCACGTCGAGTTGGTCGAGAGGCCAGCCGAAGTACTTGGCGATCGCGATGATCATGCGCAGTGTCACGTACTTGACCACGGGCGAGAACGTCTCCGTGTAGTCGATGCCGTACTTCTGCTTGAAACCTTTGGCCACGAGGCGCGCCTTGTACTTCTCGATCGATCCGTCCGCTTTGCGCTTGATCTTGAACACCCACTTGGTGCCGATGGCGCGCTGTCCGTTGGACAACTTGGCAGCACGAAACACACCACGAAGTCGCATCGACTTGAGTTCCGCGCGAATCGCCTTGCGCCAATGCACTTGATCAGGGCCGTTGACAGCTTCTTGAAACGTCGTCGGCTCCGATAAGTCTGCTGCTTCGACGGCGTTGGCACTGGCACGCCAAAACACCGGTGGAGTCGAATCATCGTCTTCATCTTGGTCTCCAGACTTTTCTTCTTCATCTCCGTAGGCTCGGTGCGAAGAGGAGTCGCTCGGCGCACTTGCTTCTTCCAGTCCAGGTCGATGACGCACAGCGCGCGGTCGACTGGCAGCTTCATCTTCGTCTCTTGGGCGATTCTTGCGCTTCCCTGCCTGCTTGTACTCCGTCTGGCGCGAACCGTCGTCGTCGATGTCGAGCGAATCAAAGTCCAGATCGTCGACATCTTCATCGGAAATCGCCGGAGAAAGTCCAAAGGTCGACTCATCGATATTGACATCACGACTGATAACCACCTGCCCCGCCTCGATGTCATAAAGTCGATACGCCTTGGACACTTCTTCGTAACCGAGGAACAGTCCGGCGCGAGCCTTGGGATCCCACTTCAGCCGCTTCTCCTTCGGAGTCAGGATGTACGTCCGACAGCCGAACACACGTATGTGCTTCACACTCGGCTTTGACTTGTACACGATCTCGAAGGGAGTCTTGTGCTCGATCTTGGGTGATGGCAGGCGGTTCTTCACGTAGATGGCCGTCATGGCCGCCTCAGCCCAGAAACACTTGTCCAGCTTGGCGTGATGCAGCATGCTGCGGCCGATCGTGACGATAGTCCGGATGGCTCGCTCTGCCGTGCCGTTCGTCTGGTGCGCGTACGGAACCGTGGTTTGCTGCTCGATGCCTTCGTCTTCGTAGAAGTCCTTGAGCGAGTTGGTCGCAAACTCACGAGCTCCGTCGTGCCGCACAAACTTGACCTTCTTGCCGAACTGCTTCTGCACCTTCATGATGTACGTCTTGATGCAATCTTCGCTCTCCGACTTGGCACGCAGGCAGAAACCCTTCATGCATCCGCTGGCTTCGTCCACGATCAGCAGCAGGTACTTGCTGCCACCAAGTGAGTTTTCCTCCATGGGTCCGCAGATGTCGAAGTGGAGCAGCTCGAACGTGTCGTAACGACGCTTGTCACGGTTGCTTGGAAACGGTTTTTGAACCATCTTCCCTTGCTGGCATCCGCGACACAGACTTGGTCCGCTCGACTTGGAAGGTGCCTTCGCGTCCTTGATCATGTGGTTGTCGACCATCTTGCGAAGTACTTCGACTGGAGCGTGACCCATGCGCGCATGCAGGTCGACAATCTTGCCACTCGTCGCCGCATTCGCCGATCGCTGAGGCGTCATCAGCCAGTAGAGTCCATCCACGAGGTTTGCCGTGCCACCACTTGCTTGGAGCCCTTGTGCGCAATTTACATCTTGGTGCCGTCGAATACCACTTGAAACTTGCCACTTTTGTTGATCTGCGGTACCGAAAGCAGATTCTTGCTCATGCTTGGCACGTACAGCGCGTTCTTGATCTCGATCTCGCGCTCGTCGCCGTTGGGCAGGACCACTTGTTCCACGATGGTCCCCGCACCCATGATGGCCGCCTTGTTGCCGTCGGCCACCGAAAGTTCGCCTTCGTTCCGCTCAATCAAATAGGCGAACTTGGCCTTGTCGTTGCAGATGTGGTGCGTTGCGCCGCTGTCGATCGCCCACATCCCGAGCGTATCCTTGCTCGTCGAAATATCACACTCCAGTGAAGCCGCGAACGCAACTCGATCAAAGCCGTAGTCGTAGTTGTTGTCGTCGTTTCGCCACTGGGCAGTGTTGGCCCCGCGTCCACGGCCGTTGCCGCCGCGTCTTGGGCCCCGATTCTCGTCCTTCTGCTTGGTCCAGCACTTGTCAATTATGTGCCCCACTTTTCCGCAGTACGTACACTCGCGAGACTCTCGGTCGGTGTTGAACGCCTTGGCCGCGTTCTCCGTCTTCACCGTCGCCGTCTTCTCGCCTTGCCGCTTGATGTGCTCATTCGTGAGCACCTTCACAACGTCTTGCGACCGCAGTTCAGCGCTGCTCATCTCCAGGTTGAGCACGACGTTCTCGTAGCTCTTGGGGAGGCTGCGCAACAAGCAGATCGCCACGTCTTCATCCTCCATCTTGGCGCCGATGCTGCTGAGCTTGGCGCTGATGTTGAGGACCTCGTTGCAATGATGCAAGACGTTGCCGCCTTCTGACATCTCCATGCTGAAGAGTTGGCGCTTCAGGTAGATGCGTCCAGCCTTCTGCGAACCACCGTACAGCGTCTTCAGGCGCGACCAAGCAACCCACGCTTCCTCGCAGTCGTCGACCACATGGTGGTAGTCCGCGTCCATGTGGAGCAACATCAGTCCGAACGCGATGTTGCTCGACTTGACATAGTCGTCCTTGGCCCGCGAGTCCGTGAAGCTTGGCGTCGTCTCGCGGTTGACCACATGCCACGTCGACTTGGTCAGGAACACGCCACGCATGTAGCGGTTCCACGTCGCGTAGTTGTCCCCGTTGAACTTGTCAATGGTGACCTTGGTCGAGGCGTCTTGGGCAGAGGACATGGTGCTTGGGCTCATAACCTAATGGAAGGTATGAATCTTGGACACGAAGCTTGGACGAAGCGGAGAGAGGGACGTCGCAGACGGCGGGACCGGAGCGAAGACACTTGAGGGGTAGAATGAAGATTCGAAAGTGATTGATTGATCGGAGCTTACACTGTCTTCACTACCTAGTCTGCATCCAATCATTCGGTGCATCCAACCACCAACACTCTGTACTCGTCCAATCATCCTACTCGTCTAATCATCGGTGGCGTAAACAACGTACCATAATCATCGCGGGATCGTATTGGACCGGTTCGGGTTAACCGGTTAATGGGTACAACTGGTACACAGTACCCAAAACCGGCAACCTCAATAGTTGACAACTATAGAACGTACTATTTTCAGTGATTTGCTTGTAGAATATATGTTGTCTGACGCGTCGAGAAGGTAAGCACTAGCATTATCGAGATCTGTCTGAATGGCGCGATTGATATCAGCATAGCTGAAATATCCATCCGTCAGGTTGACACTAACGGTTGATGTAGTGGCCGCGGTAGGGACCTCCGTGGTATAGAGAGAATCGTATGAATAGGATTGTAGGAGAGGATAGGTAAGGCTCAATCCCTAACTCTCTTTTTTCAGCACAAGTCCAGGGTCTGTCTTGCTCCAAAGGCCACGAGCGACGCGCATAGAGCTGTCCGATAACACGGCCCCATCTTCGCTTGGTGCGTCTGGGACTCACCCCACAGACCCGTGTGGCGGAGCGGGTCTCGCGAAATTGCTGACGCGATTCCTGCGTAGCCATCGGTTGCCCAGACTGCCGACTGGCGGGGGGGGTTACTCCGGTCGGCCGTGGGGTCGCTGATCTTGTCACCTTGTGTACCCGTCGGCATGGGCGGTTACGCTCTTCTAGCGCTCTGAAGACGATCCGGTTGATCTTGATCGGGCCGTGTGGACAGCACTTGGGATTGTTTTCGCTGAGTGGATACTTCCACACTCAGTCGTCGGGTTGAGGTTGAACCTGCGGATCGAGAGATACCTCGATTGACCCACGGCGCGCGGGGTTGTCCGTGTCCGCGTGGGTGTCCTTGTCCAATAGGTTGCTTGAGCCGCCACCTGTTAGCGGTGGTGTTGAGGGGTTGAGGGAGATGTGTTGCGACCTGGCCAAGCTTCCAGGCGGTCTTGCGCGTCTTACTTGATCGACTTGGCGGTCCTTCGTCGAGGGGGGGCCAATGTACTTCCCTCTTGCGTGCTACAAGGAATCTTTCTCTCTGTTATATTTCTTAAACCCTCCCTATCTCTGTTCCATCTGCCATATCGGTGCGGAAGCTCGAGCCTTTGGATACCCTCATGATGGACATCTCCTCACTGGACGAGCTGACTATCGATGGAGCGTCGATGTTCCTGTTCATCATTGACGATCGACGAGTTCAAGTGGGTGTACCTGCTCAAGAAGAAGAGCGACGCCGAGTGGCACATCAAGTTGCTGCTCAATCGGCAGGAGCGGAGATTTCCTCTGTTGACCGTGCTGCGTCTACGGTCCGACCAAGGAGGTGAATTCTTTTTCCAGCAACACGCTGAGTGAGTTCTGCGATACACTCGGCATCATGCAGAAGTCCACGAACGCGTACTCGCCACAAGAAAACAGCATTGCCGAGAGGGTGGACGGGATTGAATAAACGCGCTTACGGGCTATGCTGACTGCTACCGCATCTGCCTATCTCGCTGTGGGGAGAGGCGCTGCTTCACGTGGTGACAACGCTGGACTGGTTGCCGACCAAGCCGCTGGGACTGGTGTCGACGCACCAGAAGCTGTTCAAGCGCGAACATCGGCTTGAAGACCTGCTGACCTGGGGCTGTGTTGCACACGTGCGTGTATGCACCGTCTCAATGTATAGTTGTATCGTCTCAAGGTATAGTTGCACCGTCTCAATGTATAGTTGCACTGTCTCAATGTATAGTTGCACCGTCTCAATACCCTTTTAGAGTGGTGCAATTATTAAAATACGCTTTTAGAGTGGTGCAGTAATTTAAATATACTTTTCGTGGTCTCGGTTCATACTGAATTTCAGAATATTTTTTTTTGATTCTGATAAAAAGTCATCAATACTATATAGATAACAATGACCTACTCACCGGAAACATACCAACGCAACAAGGAAGCGATCCTACGGGCGCAGAAGAAGTACTACATCAAGAATCGAGAAAAGAGACTAGCAAACCAGAAGAAGTACGATGACGAGCATCGTGAGCAAATCCGCGAGCGACGCAAAAATGCATTAGCATCAGCAAATCCTGATGTGGCTACCGATTAATATTTTTTTTTTGAAATTGACTTTAGTCAGATGGATATAGAAAGTGATCCTGATACAAGGACGAAAACATATAGTAAGATTTTTCACTGAGATAATATAGCCATCGATATATAGCAAACATGTTTGCCTACGAACTCGAAGGACTTAGACGTTTGAAAATCCAGCCGATTAAATGGGGAAGCAGCTACCGCCTCAAGGTACGTGGTAGTACCGGAAAGATGGTATTCGTTAGAAGTATATCCAAGCCGAAGAATATGAAACTCATTGCCAAGCAATACAAGGTCTGTATTGATGATCTAAAAATAAATCTATCGCCTGACTTTCGTTCAGACCCACCTATAAGCCTTTGTATGGAACATATGGTGAGAGCCACATATACGAAAACATCCCTACCGATGAGTTCTATGACAAGCTCGAGAACGTCCTATTGAACCAAAAGAGAGCGTATAAGATCAATATTGCTCTCGGATACACTATGTACGATCCGGTTAATGATATATCGTTTTATTTCTATCCCAATATTGCTAATACAAACGTCTATGATAGACCCTTCGTTGTCAATAGTCGAGCTGATGCTCGAAAGGTCGTCAGCGATATTCGTATGAAAGAGCTTTCTGATACGCTTAATTACCCGAAATCGGGTATCAAGGTTAAATCCATCAATGGTTTCAAGGTAATATCGACTATCGTGATCACGCCCTCGGTGATAGCGATGCTTTGGTTCCTGAATTCATCAAGAACCATCGATACATCATCAACTTCCCGCGAACGAACAACAAGTGTGTATTCTTTTGCATCGCTTATCAACTTCAAGAGGAAAAAAATCGACGTAAGGTTGTAGCTCAAGTCAAAGATGCATTCAAGCGCTATTGTAGCTATAAAGGTCTCGATTTCTCACTAAGTCTATACAAGGGGTTCAAGGCAATCGATATGATTGAGTTCGATAACATCGAAGAGTGCTTCAACCTCAACATCAACGTCTATAGCTTTAATCTCGATACGAATGCGGTCGAATGCATGCGCCCGACCGAAGGTAAGTATGAAGATACACTCAATATCCTATCGCATGATAATCACGCGTTCTATATCACGAACGTCGAACGAGTTCAATCCAAGTACAATTGTCCCAAGTGTTCGATGGTATTCCAAACTAACGATCAGATGCGCTCTCACACGAAGAACAATGCGATAAGATCAATCTCGAGTCGTTTGCTCCTGAACCAACGATTTACAAGTCCGCTCAAAATAGGATCAAGAACCTATTATCTAAGTACGGTATCAAGCATCGCGATCATTATCTAGATCATTTCATCGTCTTCGATTTCGAATCCATGATGGAACCATTGGGACAGATGCTTGGACCCAATACTGAATTCACGAGCAAGCATGTTCCGGTATCAGTGAGTATTTGTGATAGCTTAAGCAACGAGAAGCGTTGCTTCGTGAGTGATAACCCCAAAAATTTGGTTGAGGATATGATTTCATACACCAACAAGGTATCCAATGATATCAGCATTCACCATAAAAACAAGTTCAAGTCTATCTACTATTCAATCAACAAACAGCTAGCAAGACTCGATGAGGCTAACCCGAAGGTGATGGATGGAATCACTATCGAGAACATCAAGAAGAAACGGAAGGAAAAGTGAAGGTCTCGATCGCTACCTCAAGATCAAAGACAAGATTGGTAAAGATATCGAGAAATTAGATCAAATCCTCGAACAGACCCCGGTACTCGGTTTCAACAGCGGTAATTACGACATCAATCTGATCAAGAATGAACTATTCAGTACGATAGGCACGGACAACATCAAGCACATTATCAAGAACGGTGGATACATGGCAATCGTCAGCAGCACTTTCAAGATGCTCGATATCGTCAATTATGTTCCTGCCGCAACAAGCTATGCTAAATACCTCGAGACATATCTCGGTGGATGTGAATGCGATGATAAACTACGATATACGTGTGAGCGAACGAAGGGTGTGTTCCCATATGAATGCATGACAGGTTATGAAGTACTTAGCGAGACTAAGCTACCACCTAAGGATGCCTTTTACAGCAAGCTACGTTGCTCTCATATCAGTGATGACGAATACGAACGAGCAAAATTCGTTTGGGATCACTATGAGATGAAGACTCTCAAGGACTATTTGATTTGGTACAACAATCTCGATGTAGTGCCTTTCATCAAGGCTATCAAGAAGCAACGAGAGCTATTCAAGCGTTTCGATTTAGACATGTTTGGCGATGGTGTATCTCTACCAGGCCTCAGCGAGAAGGTAATGTACAAGACTCAAGAGCTCATTTTCCAGAGCAAAGAGCCAGGTGATCCATTCGTTTTCCCCGAAAAACGATTCTTAGGCTATATCAAGCAAGATGAGGAAGCTAAGCGTGATTTCGCGATGACGATAGAGCATCTCAATAAGCTACTCAAGAAGCAAAAATTCATATGCAACTATTGCTACGTGAAGCTCAACGAAGAGAATGTATCAGCTGACCGTATCAACAATAAGAAAGGACATGAGGATGGTAATATCATCATTAGCTGCGTCAGTTGCAATGTCGCGAGAAAGGATATGAATATCAAGGCATTTCGCTACAAGAAGCTGATTGAGTTCAATCTGATCGTCTCGTCTATTCAATCGATGAAGACGAAGCTGACATCTACCGTAAGATGAAGGCTAACATCGCGGGCGGTCCATCCATAATTTTCAATCGCTACGCTAAACGCAACGAGACGTTGATTAGAGGTGGTAAGCTTTTGTAAGAAGGTCATCGGATACGATGCAAACGCTCTTTATCTATGGTGCTTAAGTAATGAGATGCCGTGTGGTCGATTGACTACGATCGAGACGTATGATGATATCGTCGATGACATCAAATCCGACAAGATCTTTGGTTTCCTCGAATGCGATATCGAAACGCCAGAGCACCTGAAAGACTACTTTAGTGAGATGACACCAATTTTCAAGAATACTGAGATTGAACCCACCGAAGATATCATTGGCAAGCACATGTTCGACTACAATCAATCTCGCGAGAAGAATAAATCAAAGACGTCCCGCAAGCTAATTGGAAGCTATTTCGGGAAGAAAATATTGATTTACACGCCTCTGCTCAAGTGGTATCTATCGCATGGAATGGAAATCACGAAGACATACAGCTTTATCAAGGCTAACGCTCACAAACCGTTTGAGTCATTCATGAATCAGGTATCAGATGCGCGACGTGAGGGCGACATTGATGATAGCAAAGCCATGATTGCTGATATGATGAAGTTGGTTGGTAATGCTGCCTTTGGTCGATCGGGTATGGATATGACGAAGCATAAAGAGGTTGAGTTTCTATCGAATGATACGTCTATCTACAAGGCGACTGAGCATTTCACATTCAGTTCGAAGACCGAACTCAACGATGGTACCGTTGAGATGGTTAAATCGAAGCGCCGGATCAAACTCAGGAATCCTATTCAATTGAGTATCGCTATCTATCAGCTCGCTAAGCTACGCATGCTCGAATTCTACTACGATTGTATCGACTTCTACATCGATCGTAGCGATTTCCAATATCAGGAAATGGACACAGACTCAGGATACATTGCTTTCAGCGCTGAAAAGCCATTCCCTGACCTAATCAAGCCTGAGCTACGGGACCACTTCCAGAAGCATCAGTACGATTGGTTCCCGCGTGATGATACGAAGGTGAATGCGGCTTTTGATCGTCGCAAACCGGGTCTATTCAAAGAAGAGTTCCGTTGTAATGCCTTGGTCAGTCTTAGCTCAAAGAATTACATTTGCTATTTAGGTGATAAGATTGATAAAGAGACTAAACTACCTATGATCAAGCTATCAGCCAAGGGTGTTCAAAAATCACGCAACAAGACCGTTCTATCACCAGCAAACTTTGAATCGGTTGTGAAAAACAGAATCACGTTTATGGGCAACAACAAAGGCTTTCGCATGTGTAGAGAGACTAACTCAATGATTACATATAGTCAAACCAAAACAGCTCTAAACTACTTCTACGACAAGCGTCGCGTGTTAGAAGATGGAATAACTACAGCACCATTGATGATATAATCAGTCGATAGTATATCTTTTTTTTATATAGGATGGATGCGCTACTAGAAAAATTGTACTATGATCCTGAGACGGGCTTCATCTCAGCTGATGCTCTACACCGAAAGGCGAAGCAGATCAGACCAGAAATCACCCTCAAGCAAGTGAGGATTGGTACAAGGCGAAGCTAGACATCCAGCAACATGTTGAGAAGAAGGGAAGCTACGAAGATTTTAGAATCGCCTCGAACAACCCCAACTCATGGCAAATGGATCTCGCCTTTTGGGAAGGTAAATCCATACTTACGGCAATCAATATCAACTCGCGTTTAGGTTTCGCTAAGCTATTACCAAACAAGCGTGCAGACAGTGTTTTGAAGGGGATTAAGGAACTCGTGGAAGCTTACAAGGTGGATATATTGACGACTGATAATGGCAAGGAATTCCTCAATCGCAAGGCAAATGCCTACCTCAAATCTAAGGATATAACTCATTACAACAACGAGCCCGGGGACCATACTACCATGGGTAAAATCGAGCGCTTCAACCGTACGATCAAAATGCGACTAACTCGTGTGCAGCAGCCTATCACTGAGAACCTCGTTAAATCAGTTATAAACAACTATAACGATACATATCACACATCTATTAAATCTACACCCAATCAGGCGAAAGGACAAGTCATGACTAATGATTTGAATCATAATCGAGAGGTCATGGAACGCGTGGAAAATGAGATATCAGTTGGTTCATCAGTACTCTATCGACTAGATAAAGGTACATTTGATAAGGAAAAGGCACGATGGAGCAAAACCATCTATGAAATCGTTGGTCTTGATGGGTATAGAGTTCAGATTCGCTCGAAAAATGGTCATACTCTCTATAAATCGCCAAACGATATCAAATTGTTTAAAGCTAAACCAACCGATGCCCCACAAGCTAAGAATCAAGTCTTTGAAGCTGAGAAGATTGTCGATCACAAAAAGATGCGTTCAGGGAAGTACAAATATCTCATTAAATGGATTGGCTATGACGATGCGACTTGGGAGCCACAAGACAATCTACGTTTGATCAACAAAAGCAAGAGATCTACCCTTGAGGTTGAGTATCGGTCAAAAAATAAATGAGATCAGTTAGCTTTTGTAATAATTGATAGAGACATCCTCTGTAAGCTTTTGACTCAGTATATCAACCAATGTATTTTCTTATGATTTTATAAAATTATAAGACTTCATATATAGATATAATAATGTGTTCAGGCTGTTTAGAAAAGGACCGTGAGCTTGCTAAGCTACGGCGAAAGATATGGATTATCCAGGAAGTAAGTCGAATCAAGAGCGAACTAATGAATCTTGATGCTGTCGCGAATTTCCGTAAAACTGTCATCAATCAAAGATATAAAAACGAATTGGAGACAATATTTGGCGTTCCATTTCACCGCATCAAGAATCGTTATCTAAACCTTCTAAATGAGCGAAATCGCATCTGTCATTCTTATACCTCATTTCGTCATGACTCAGTCATGCCGAGCTACTGGTAATTATCTACTCATTTTTTATGATACATCTCATATAGACAAGATGTTCCCGAATTTCACATCCCTCGCTCAGAGAGAGCAGAAGCGACAGGAGCTACTCGAAAAATCTCAGCGTCGTGTCAGACAAGCAAATGCTAAGCGTGAGATGTATCAGGGTGCGGCGTGGGCGACTGATATATACAACGGCATCACTACTGTAGCGAAGAAATCAACTGAATCTACTCAGACTGATATGAGTGTTGGACCCGATCAGCCTGTTCCAACAGAAGTTAAGCAAACCTTGAATGATATTATTGATCAGGTGGTTGCTCAATCAGACTTAAAAAAACTGAATATTGAAAACTCCAACAAAAACCCTGAGGTCTCAACAAGTGGAACTAATACAGAACCTAACGTTAGATTGCTTTCCGATGTTAAACTGGACGGTGTTAGTATCCCTTCAGCTGATGTATCGGCACCATCAGTTAATACGAGCGATGAGGAACAAATCTCTCAAACCGAATTTAAGAAAGCAGTTGCAGAAATCTTTGAGCTTTATCCGATTCTTGCTCAAATGCGCATTCATCCTCTATCTTCAAACGGACGTCAGCTAACGAAGTATTATCTTGGAAACGAGGCTAAGACATATAGTATTAGACTGAACAAGGTTGTCTTGGTTCCAAGCATTAATTGGGAAGAGAGTTACGATCATATTGGATTTGTTATCACAAACGATGCTAGATTCATAGCTTATCAAAATGAGAAGCGTGAGCGAGGTGAGATGAGTAAAGAGGATAAAAATGCACCGTATCAGGTATGGGAGCGTTTGAGAGGTATTAAAAGAAACTTAGTGAAGACGCCGACTGACTATAAACAAAGCAAACAGCGTCTTGAGGACAGTTTTCTCTTTGATAATTCGACATCCACAACTAATGATCAGACCGATAGTAAATTTAAGATGTACTCGATCATCGATAAAAACAAGGAACTACTCAAATCCAATGGTCTAATGAAGAAGATTGTTCCTATTCTCAAAGGAACGAACAAAGCAACACCGTTTGATGCTAATGGTTATGTATGGATCAAGGGGAGTACTATTAACGTTTTTGGGACAGAAACTGGACAATTGAAACCAGCGATAACAAAGAAGGTTAATTGGCAGCTTACACTCAAAGCATTTGTTGATATGGTCAGAGAGAGAGGACTTGACTTAGAGATGGTTGGTTATAAGGATAAAGAAATTGATGTGAATGATTTCACTGAGGGTGAAGGAGAGACACGTCAAGGAACAATGGCAGAAATTGATGAAGATATGGATCAAAACCTATCCAATGCCGACAATGATGCTAAACGAATATTGAGCGATTACTACGCAGGGCTTAATTCTAATGATGTTAAAATCCCATTTAGACTAAAACCGATCGTTGATACGAAGGGTGTCGTCAAAACTCATCCTGACTATTATTTTGGTGAGCCATCTGAAACCAGACCATTGAATATTAGAAATGGAAAACACAAGCAAGTATCAGGAGAAGCATGGAAGGGGTTGATGAAGAGTATTAGATGGATGGATACATTCGTTTCGTTGCTCGATGGATTTGATGAGTTGAATGGGTATCTAAATGATGTTGAGTATGCATTCCCCTCAAATGACGAAGAAGCAGCAAAATTGGTTGAAAAAGTAAGAAGCTTGATCAGCAAAGACGTAAAAATCTTGATGATAATCTTAAAATATTAAATGAAGCAATTATGAATACGGCTCACGATATCAGACGTCAAAATATTGAGCCTTATGTGAAAGTAGATTTGGAAAAGCTACACGATGACTCTGAACGGGCTTATCAGGAATATGGTAAGGCTCAAAAGCGATATTACGAAGCGAAGAAGGCAGTCAAGGGTAATAGCTCAAAAGCAGCGCGATCAGCTCTAAAGGCAGCAGCAGCAGCTATGAAGGCTACTAAAGCAGTATTCAACGCGAAGTCTAAAGCTTATAGCGATGTAGCCAACAAAGGTAGTGGTTTGAAGGGTCGTGGTCTAAGAGGAGCAGGCGTGGCTCCACTTGATGGTGTAGTCAGACGTGGTAGAACCTACAATCTCAATGAGATTCAGGGCTTAGCGACCCCATCGGCATACACCTACAAGCAACTTGGAAGCAAATACATCCGTATCCCTGACCTCGATGCTAAGACACTCGTCATTGTTCAGCCGAATCGACGCAAATGCGGTCCTAAATGTCCAATTAGTGATAGCCTACAATCAATGATCAAGGAACTCGTCTATAAGAACAATATCGATCAAGGTATGTACGACAAGCTCAGCGTCGAAGATAAAAAAATGTTCAAGGAGATCCCTCTCGATCACTCATCTTCAATACAATTTCCACGATAAGCTAACGGATCCACTCGAAACACTACGCGCTGAGTATGAGAAGCTAAAAGGAGAGATCGAGCTCGGGAATGATAACCCAAGCATCATCAAGCAGCTCAAGTCTCTTACCGTGGATATGTACAGCAATCGTCTTATTGATGATAAAGAATTCAAGGAGATTATAACTCGACTACTATAAACGAAATCAGAGATTTCCCGCAATCTTCGATTGCTCACCATGTTCTTTTTTAACCCCCGCATTATTTCGGCTTCCAGTGGGAGCTATGGCGATAACGCCGATAACAACGTCGCTGAACTCAAAGCTATCATGAAGAATCTTATCATTCATGACCGCCCTCAGAAGACTCAGGCCGCTGTATGGACCACTGATCTCGATAAGTCAATCAGGAAGGTAGATGCATCAACCCAAACTAAATGAGGGAGGCCGTATGTGGGCTTACTAGCCGAAAAAAACTAAAACCGTGAAGACATTTGCTCTCTAAGCTATACCACTTCGCACGAGCTTATTTCGATATCCTCGATAGATGTTGATTTTTATCGCTGATACTAATTTCAAGTATGGCAGACTCCCCATCAGGACTTTTGGTTGGGAGGAACACACTATCACCAAGAACAATAATTTTGTCAGCTTGGAGCATCGTCGATCCCACGATTTGGTTAGGTTCATCAGTAGATAAATTGGTTTTGAGCTCTTTACTCGGACCGCAACCCATGATTATGCTATATGCTACCAAAGAAATTTCTTTGAATGAGCTTGCGCATACACACACGAAACTTGAAGACAACTAGTTGGCGAATCGTCAGACTTGTCTGCCTTTATATGGCTGGCTGCCCGGGAGGGGCTCCGCCCGCTCCATTCACTCAGCGATAATTGCTCGTAGTTCGCTAAGTTGAGATTTCAGATCATCGATCATTTTTTGTTGATTGTGCAAAGTCATATGGCACAGTAAAATAATTTTATTGTAATCGATATTGAGCTGGTATCCAGCAATATCAGTTTCTGTATCCTCGATTAATAAATCCGGATTTTCGGTTATTCCAACAGCAAATGGCAAACCATTTTTTATGAAATCCTGGGCGACATAACCAAATTGTTCTTGATCAGGACATGATTTATAGGCAAACGATTTTGGACGAATATTCATAAATTTATTGGTATCATCTAACTCAATATTTTTTATATTAGATTTAACCCGTTGATCAGAGGTAGTAAAATATCCTCCTGAAGCAACTAGCATTGAATGAGACGATTTAATTGATACTGAAATCGCTGACACCGGTCCAATTGAATAAGTACTCGAGAGTCTGCTAAAATAACCATAACCTTGCCCTCCCGCATCAATGGTTTGACTAACAGATCCTGAAACCTCGAGAATAGCTCCAGGGGTAGTTGTTCCTATTCCAACTCGACCTGTATCTTTGACTGTTATTCTTGTAGCATTACCGGTACCCAATCTAAAATCATTAGATGTGTATGTTCCGATAAACATGGCTGAAGTTGTAGTTCCAGAGCTTCCATTTGAAATCTCAATAACACCTCTAACCGGAGTAAGGTTTCCTCCATAAAAATCGGAGGCGATTGAATATCCGCCATCAATCCAATCAGTAAGATTTCCTCGAGTAGTGAGCCAAGCTGATTGATCAGCAAGTGCTTGGTTGATAACTCCTCCGGAATACAAACGAAATGAATCAGCATTTAATGTACCTCCAAGCCCCATATCACCTCCAACAACCAATGACCCATGAGTTTGATCAGTAGATGTAGTATTTGCTCCAATATAGACTTGCTTAGCTACGCCGAGGCCTCCGGCGATAATGGCTGAGCCAGTGTTATATGCAGTAAAATCGGTAGTACCAACCACGACCAAATAATTCAATCCCCCAACAGTGGTTATTGCTCCTTGATATGCCGTTGTTAGGGACCCAGAGATGGTAGTCGCTGTAAGTGATGATAGATTCCCTAACGAAGTGATATTTGGTTGCGCTCCAGTTTGTAGCGTCTCATAAATATTGGTTGCCGACAATGTGGATAAATTTCCTAACGATGTAATATTAGGTTGCGCTCCAGTTTGCAGCGTCCCATAAATTTTGGTTGCTGTCAATGAACCAATCGTAGCAATCATTCCATTTGAATCTAAGACTAATGCTTTGTTATTTGATGCGGTTCCCGCTACAACTCCATCTAATACATTTAATTCAGCTGATGATAGAGTTCCGATCGAAGTGATGTTTGGCTGCGCTGCGGTAGCGATCGTTCCGTTAATCGCACCCGAAACAGTCAGAGACGATAGCGTACCAACCGATGTGATATTGGTTTGCGCTGCTGTGGCTAAAGTCCCGCTAATAGATCCTGATACAGTCAGAGACGTTAAAGTACCTACAGCGGTGATACCTGTTTGCGATCCGGAAATGGCTCCCGAAAGAGTCGTAGCTGAGATCGATGATAGACCTGTGATCGAACGCGAAGCACCCGTGAAAACAAGGTTCCCATCAATCGCTAAACCTAAAAGAGTACCAATGCTAGTGATATTGCTCTGAGCGGCCGTCTGTAGAGTACCAGTAATCGAAGTTGCGGTCAGCGAGCTAATCGTTCCGATTGATCCCGATCCATCCAGCACGAGAGCTTTATTGATAGCGGCTGTTCCAGGCGTGATCCCGACTACGTACGAGGGAACAGATGATACAGTGGAACCATTCACGGTTAGACTGCTACATGATAATGCCCCAATTCCGCTAATATCATTATTGGTACCAGGAACGAGGGCTATACCTTGTGTCGCTGTCCCCGGAGTAATACCTGTAATATAAGTCAAGCGATAATCATTCTTATCGAGATAAAGCGTTTGAGCGTAATCATAGGTTAGATATCCACTGGCATCCAATGTTAGATAGAATGCTGGGTTATAGATAGGTGATGTAAAAATTGATTGGGGATAAGAGAAACCAGAACTCATAGTTGTTTTTGTCTCGAGCTATATAGATCGAGTGATTAAAGACACGATCATGAGCGGTATTCCAGACTTCGGCGCTTCCTTGCCAAAAAAGTTCAAGTCTGCTGGCATGGGCGACATCCCTGCGCTTGACATCAAAAAGTTGTTTAGAATGGTTGTCCTTGGTCCCTCTTTCAGTGGGAAGAACAATCTCTGTATGTTCATCCTCAAGCATTCTCCACACGTATTCGCGCATCTAACGATCATCGCCCGCAATCCACACCAAGAGCTCTATGAGTACCTACGAGTTAAGCTGGAGGATTTTATCACTTTTTCTGACCCCGATACGCCACCTAAAGTCGATCAAGTACGTCATACGCCACTGAGTTCCAACAAACCTGAGCTTGTTATCATAGATGATTACAGCAACGATAAGCTACTCCAGAAGAACATCTTCTCACATTACTTCACCCGCGGAAGGCATTTAAAAATTGAGTACCATATTCCTTAGCCACAGCTACTTTGCAACGGACAAGATGATTCGCTTGAATTCAGAGTATGTAGCGATCCTAAGAGCGAATTCGAAGCGTGATTTACAGATGGTGGTCAAGGACTTCAATATCAAGGGAGTTGATGATCGATCGATTGTCTATTATTACAACAAAGCCACTGAACAAAAGGGACAGATGTTGTTCATTGACTCTGTGAAGGGGCAAATCAGGTACAACTTTGATAGGCCTATTGCGATTGAAGAGTAATTCCAATTAAATCAATCGGAAAAAATGCTTATCATCATATACAACAAAGATGTCGAGTTTTATCAAAATCGACAGTACCAACCTCGTACAAGATGGATACAATTCCACTTGGAAATATCAATTCCCTGGATCGGCTGTTGACATCCATGAAGCTGTTTGTGCTGTTCAATCGATCAGCATGTACAACTCGGAATATAACATCGATTCGATTCAATTCAGAAATACAAGCTTTAAAATCGAAGTTCCAACGGCGGCTACTACATCTACGATAAGTATCAATCTACCGGATGGTATCTACCAATACTCGAATATCAACGCAAGCATCCAAGCTGCTTCGATCAACGCTGGTGCATATTTGATCGATAGCGATGGAAATAACGTTTTCTACATCCAATTGATTCAAAACAGCGTCTATTTACGCTGCTCAGATCGATTTCTTACCAACTCCATCATCGCTACCAGTCGGATACACTAGACCAGCTACTGGGCTTTATTCAACTGGTGGTACTGGTTTGCCTACTACTACTCGCGTTCCACGACTAATTATTGATAGTGGTGAATTTGGTAAGGTTCTTGGTCTGACTTTAGGAACGTATCCCGCTGCTTCAGCTACAGTTGCCAGCGCTCAGCTATCAAATATTATTCCTCAAGCTCATCCGACCTCTTCATACATCGTTCGTTGTGATCTGATAAAAAATGAGTACGTCGCCTCGGGTGATATTCTAAGTGCGTTTGATAGGGGTGATGCACCAATTGGAAAGTTGATTAACTATAAACCAAGTCAATATGCGTGGATGAACTGCCACAATGGCTCTCGCTCTACGATCACAATAAGTATTTACAATCAGGATGATAAGAAAGTAATCTTTCGCGATACATCAGTGTCGATCATGCTTCTGATTCGTCCAAAAAAAATAAATCAATATTTTTTTTAGAAAGTGAAAGAACTACCAGACTTACGCATTGCACGAATCTTAGCCATGTGATCTTAGCTTCTTGCGAACCCTTTGCAAATTTCTTACCCTTTGGCTTGGCGACGCCGACACCATATCGTCTCCTTACTTCTCCGCGAATAGACTTGATTAGGTTTTCGTGATCAGGTTTGGTCGCCTTGGATAGTAGGTACTTTTCACCCGCATCTACAGCATCAGTTAGAACTCCCTTTCGCTTTGCGTACGAAAGAGCTCGCTTTGCCCCCTTCTTTACGTCAGTCATAGTTAAACGACCACCCTCTTTATCAGAATCACTGTCATAAACACCAATACCCGTCATGGAACGAATGGCTGCTCTTGCTGGTATAGCCGCTGATGGCTGTCCAGCATATGTAGCGAGAGCGGGAACAGCGAGATCAGCTGCGCGAGACAATAGTCCCGAATTTTTAGCGAACTTAAAAGCTGATTTAATGCCTCCCCATATCTTGGACCAAATACTCGCTCCATACATGCCACCTCCTTGCATATACTTGAATGGATAGCCAATTTCCTTTTTTGTGATAGTTTGACGGGTACCTTTACCTGCCTTAGCGGCTTTGACTGCTTTAGCATAACTCTCGGGATGTAAATGTAGTGTAGCACCGCTCCCACTTAGATCATCTTTAGTCAGCGATAATGTACCGGTCTTGAACGCTCGCTTGAGCTTCGCCTCGGGGATTGTTGATGAAACTGATAACTCCTTGAAAGTCATGGTTATATTATCGTAAGGTTTAAATCCTTCATCTCTGAAAATAATTGTGGTTTATTATGCTGTTTGGAATAGAGCCAGAGCATACACCATATTCCACAGTAATCTCCATACGTCCCTTGGTATTGCTTGGGGTTGTATCTTCCGATCCCATATTTAGTTGGGCCTGCCTCACCCATACTATCGAAATACTCACCGTTATGAACTGCCGTCCAATGACCTACATCAAGGTTAGGTGTCCGTAGTAGAATGAGATATGAACCTTTCTTCGAAATCGGTTTGGTTATCTCACTCGATTCATAGATATCATCGAGATGTACTCCGACTATCTTCGATAGTTCAATTAATTCGTGATCTGAGGTGATGGGCTTGATAAGGTAGCTCATAATATTTAATTTCGATTCAAACTATATTAGAAACCATATACAATCAACGATGAGTGAAACTCAACTATCCGACCAATATTTGTACCAGAGTTCGCTCAAGAGCGATCCTGAGATCAAGGTATCTTCCGGCAAGCGTGTCCCGTTTGTTATCGATCTGAATCAGGGTTCGTACCAAAACGGTGTCATTACCATTGATGCTACTGCTCAGCTTAACGGTTCCGAAGGATTTGCTTGTCTTCGCGATGCTTACATCATGCTCCCATACAAGGTATCGATGAAGAATGGTGGCACTGCTCAGACCGCTGCTGCCAATCGCCTCTGCGCTACTCTAAAGTGCGGCAACTGGAATGTCATCGATAGCATGTCGCTCGAGCTTAATGGAAAGACCATCATTTGGATGGCTGATTACAAGCTGTTTTGGAACAATGTACGTGCTCAGACAAGCTATAGTCCTCAGTACGTTGAAAAGCATGGAGCGGAGTAATTCCTATTCCCTGATGCCGCTCAGTCCGCTCTGTACAGCTCTGCCACGAGTTCGACTACTGGAGATGGATACACCAACACTACGGCATTCTCATCTTCGTTTGCTACCACTGGCCCCTCGGGTGGTGCATCCATCCCTAACGATGGTCTAGTAAAGCGTCTGTTGTCGAGCCCTCCTAATGCGGGCTCTGACTTCTCTACGGCGTGGCCTTCGGTAGGTGGAGCTGCTGCTTCTACCACAATTGCTAACCAAACTGCTCGTGGTGCTTTCGTATCTGATGCTGCTACTGCTAACGCTATCATGGGAACGTGGAACTATATGCTAAAGGTTAAGCTAACAGACTTGCATCCCATCTTTAAGGAACTAGACCTCATGACGAACCCTCAGATCCGTCTGCGCTTCCGCGTCAATCAAGGTACTTCGTCTGTTGCTGTAGATGCTTCGAAGGGTATGTCGCTAACCAGTACTACTCTCGCGAGTGGTAATGTATGTCCTGTAATGGTTGCGGCTTCTTCCACCGGTAATCCTATGGCTGGTGTTCTTGCTGCTTCTGCTTCATTCAGTATTTCATGGGGTGCTGTTGTCAATGCTCTTGAGCCTACGATTGATGGTACTTACATGCCATTCACTACTTCTCGTCTGTATGTACCGTTCGTTCATCTTGAGAACCCTCAGACAATCATCTCCAAGCCTGTTAAGAAGGTCGATACAATGATTGCTATGCTCAGTGGTTCTATCAGCGTGCTGGTACGGGTAAGCAATCGACTCAGCTTAATGCTGCATTTGATCTTCAGCTATCGGCTTCTGTTAAGAATGCCAAATACGTTATTCTACTTCCTTTCGCTGAGCAAACAGGTAGTTTCGCTTCCGCCGCTGTTCAGCAATTTCAGAGCCCTTTCGATTCGGCCCCATGGACTCTGCACCCTGGTTCGTCTATTCGCAACTTTAACGTACGTATCGGGTCGCATCAGACGTTTGACATTAGCCATGACTATGACTTCCATCATTTCCACACTGAACTGGCTAAGATCGGCTCGATCAATGGTGATCTGACTCCTGAACTGGTAAATGGTCTTCTTGACTATCAGACGTGGTCGCTAACTAACCGCGCTCTCATTGCTGATGTCAGTCGCCTGACTGAGCGTGATATTCCTCAGGCCATTCAGGTACAAGGTGTGAATGCTGGATGCCAAGGAACAAATATGCTTGTATTGGTTGTGAGTGAGCAAGAGCTGACTTTTGATCGCCTAACGGGTGAGGTTCTTGATTTCACTACGGCTTAAGTCTAATGAAGTATATTTTTTTGAATATAGTGACTTATCCCTACAAGAACCCCTCCAAAGCTGATGCTATTGACGATTATCGGAAATTAGTTGATTTTGATGCTTCTGCTATTGGTCATTCCCATGTCGGTATATTAGCGTGCGATTACGTATTCGAAAAAATTCGAACCAAGGTTAGCTATAAGGGTCGTAAGTCCAAGTTCGATGCATGGAAGGATCCAAATATTCGAAGGAAAATGATCGAATACGCTATCAAGTGGTATGATAAGACGTCTGAAGCTGAGCTGACTAAAGCTAACCTACGTTCAGTTTTAAACTATACTTATGGCTCAGTCGCTAATTTCCGCCCTGCTGTCGCCAAGTACGTCTATACCCACTTCAAAGCGAAATCTGTATTGGATCCATCCGCTGGTTGGGGAAATCGAATGCTGGCCGCGATGTCAATGAATATTGACTATATCGGTGTTGATTCGAATACTAAGCTTAGATCTGGATACAAAAAAATGTTCTCTACTTTTAAATCAAAGTCGAATGTTGATATCATAACTGCTAAGAGTCAGGATGTTGATTATAGCAAATACTCGTACGACCTGATATTTACGTCGCCTCCTTACTTCGATATTGAAAGATATGATGGAATGGGCTATGTTGATAAGGAAACATTCCTTGACGACTACTTTATACCATCGTTCCGTAATGCATATCAATCGCTTAAGATTGGCGGTCATTTAGCTATCAACTGCCCTCACGAGAAGATCAAGCATCTATCTTTTGTTGGGAAATTTAAAAAAATAAAGATGCCGATTGCTAATCGCAACGGCGGTGGTCATGACGCTCATGAGTTAATATATTGGTTGAGGAAGAATTAGTTCAATTCCTGAAGTAGCTTAGGACACTTCTCAATAACAAATTGACTTTTACGAAGCCAATCGATATAGTTCGCATCCATTCGACTAATATGCTTGAGGGTCTTGCCCTTATACTTCCCCCAAGTCATCATATATGAGTTATCATCACTTAGAAACTTAGAGTGGAGGAAGATCTTGATTTCCTCAGTAATATTGAGACTTGGTTGGTTGAATACCCAACGACAATAGCCAGGATCAGAAGAATATACTTCTTCGATCGGCGTACCCTTGTATTTTCCAAAAGTTAGTTCGTTCGACATGTTATCAGTGAGGTGTATCTATATACATAGCCTCTTTATTTTTTTGAAAAAATATATATTAGTTCCATATTTTCCAAGACCTAGGATCTGAAGATTTAAATACTTTCGAAGCCCATGTAGTATGCTTTTTAGTTTGACGGTGATTGGAGAAGTTCCAGTACTTACCTGTATATCCACATGGACACGAAATATCGTTTTGAATCGGTGGTGTATAAATTTCGCGCATATGTTTTAGTGCCTTTTCCTTATCACTCACTACTATCGCATGTTTAGAACAACGAGGTTTTGTTGGAGCTTTTGAGCAAATTTCACCATGCCAAAGAACGAAATTACACATGTTGGTTAATATATTATAGGTTGGACTTTTTATCAAAAAAAAAAACGTTATAGATTTCGTATCCCATGTTTTCAAAGAAATCTTCGATATCATCGAAATGATTCATTTGTTTCATTAACCGTGTTGGATGCATGGCTTTAGCAATGAGTTCTTCAGTGATTTGCGTCCTGAATATGGTCTTATACGCTAACATATCTAAACGATGTTTGGCCTCCGTTTTGATCTGCTCGTGAAAGTGTAATCTAAAAGATTCAACACCGCCATACATAATTAGCGGATATGAAATTTCAACAGTTTCAAAATAAGCTTCAACTAAAGTACTTAAGTATTCACGCTCCGTATCAATAACGCTTGGGTATGTAGCACCCCATCCATCCGTATCGGCAATATGCTCCATATCAGATATATATTCACACTCCTCAGGATACATCACTCTCGATTCGATACGACTTTGTTCTTTCATTCTTTTAATTTCCATTATTTCAGCATGCTTGTTATCAATCGCTTCCATAGTGGTTAGTCCATTACAGAAACAGTGATACAGAACGGTACAAAACTTACAGTTTGAACCGTTTCCGAAGTGTCTTTGGTCTGCTCCTCTAAAGCTTCCGCAGTTATTATCGATAGCGTTGATAGTTTCCGAATTACACATGGTTATTATTATCGATAGCGTTGATAGTTTCCGAATTACACATGGTTATTATTATCGGTTGATCGTATATATCTTGTTATTATACTTACTATATTTATCTGTTAGGATCAAATCACTTTCTATAGAATATTTAGAGATTTGCTTGAGGGGCTTTTATACTATTTATGCTGCTTGGAGATGATTAGGAGACATCCTTCGCACCAGAGGGGGTCGAGAGGTCTTGCCTACTTTATTTCTCCTTGGGTTATTTCGATAGAGATGGGGCTTTTGGGTGAATGAAAGGGGGGAGAATTTTTTTTACCTATGTTGCACCTGATCTCAACTACTTATGTATGGCGTGTTGAATCTTTTAGATTACACTTTCACGAGCAGATCAAAACGGAGGCCAAACATCGTTTAGATACGTTAGCGTATAAGACCATATTCAGGACGCAAACCACTGAAGAACTCATTGCTAAAGCCATGCATCCAACACGGTTAATGAAACAAATGAATCATTTCGATGATATCGAAGATTTCTTTGAAAACATGGGATACGAAATCTATAACGTTTTTTTTTTGATAAAAAGTCCAACCTATAATATATTAACCAACATGTGTAATTTCGTTCTTTGGCATGGTGAAATTTGCTCAAAAGCTCCAACAAAACCTCGTTGTTCTAAACATGCGATAGTAGTGAGTGATAAGGAAAAGGCACTAAAACATATGCGCGAAATTTATACACCACCGATTCAAAACGATATTTCGTGTCCATGTGGATATACAGGTAAGTACTGGAACTTCTCCAATCACCGTCAAACTAAAAAGCATACTACATGGGCTTCGAAAGTATTTAAATCTTCAGATCCTAGGTCTTGGAAAATATGGAACTAATATATATTTTTTCAAAAAAATAAAGAGGCTATGTATATAGATACACCTCACTGATAACATGTCGAACGAACTAACTTTTGGAAAATACAAGGGTACGCCGATCGAAGAAGTATATTCTTCTGATCCTGGCTATTGTCGTTGGGTATTCAACCAACCAAGTCTCAATATTACTGAGGAAATCAAGATCTTCCTCCACTCTAAGTTTCTAAGTGATGATAACTCATATATGATGACTTGGGGGAAGTATAAGGGCAAGACCCTCAAGCATATTAGTCGAATGGATGCGAACTATATCGATTGGCTTCGTAAAAGTCAATTTGTTATTGAGAAGTGTCCTAAGCTACTTCAGGAATTGAACTAATTCTTCCTCAACCAATATATTAACTCATGAGCGTCATGACCACCGCCGTTGCGATTAGCAATCGGCATCTTTATTTTTTTAAATTTCCCAACAAAAGATAGATGCTTGATCTTCTCGTGAGGGCAGTTGATAGCTAAATGACCGCCAATCTTAAGCGATTGATATGCATTACGGAACGATGGTATAAAGTAGTCGTCAAGGAATGTTTCCTTATCAACATAGCCCATTCCATCATATCTTTCAATATCGAAGTAAGGAGGCGACGTAAATATCAGGTCGTACGAGTATTTGCTATAATCAACATCCTGACTCTTAGCAGTTATGATATCAACATTCGACTTTGATTTAAAAGTAGAGAACATTTTTTTGTATCCAGATCTAAGCTTAGTATTCGAATCAACACCGATATAGTCAATATTCATTGACATCGCGGCCAGCATTCGATTTCCCCAACCAGCGGATGGATCCAATACAGACTTCGCTTTGAAGTGGGTATAGACGTACTTGGCGACAGCAGGGCGGAAATTAGCGACTGAGCCATAAGTATAGTTTAAAACTGAACGTAGGTTAGCTTTAGTCAGCTCAGCTTCAGACGTCTTATCATACCACTTGATAGCGTATTCGATCATTTTCCTTCGAATATTTGGATCCTTCCATGCATCGAACTTGGACTTACGACCCTTATAGCTAACCTTGGTTCGAATTTTTTCGAATACGTAATCGCACGCTAATATACCGACATGGGAATGACCAATAGCAGAAGCATCAAAATCAACTAATTTCCGATAATCGTCAATAGCATCAGCTTTGGAGGGGTTCTTGTAGGGATAAGTCACTATATTCAAAAAAATATACTTCATTAGACTTAAGCCGTAGTGAAATCAAGAACCTCACCCGTTAGGCGATCAAAAGTCAGCTCTTGCTCACTCACAACCAATACAAGCATATTTGTTCCTTGGCATCCAGCATTCACACCTTGTACCTGAATGGCCTGAGGAATATCACGCTCAGTCAGGCGACTGACATCAGCAATGAGAGCGCGGTTAGTTAGCGACCACGTCTGATAGTCAAGAAGACCATTTACCAGTTCAGGAGTCAGATCACCATTGATCGAGCCGATCTTAGCCAGTTCAGTGTGGAAATGATGGAAGTCATAGTCATGGCTAATGTCAAACGTCTGATGCGACCCGATACGTACGTTAAAGTTGCGAATAGACGAACCAGGGTGCAGAGTCCATGGGGCCGAATCGAAAGGGCTCTGAAATTGCTGAACAGCGGCGGAAGCGAAACTACCTGTTTGCTCAGCGAAAGGAAGTAGAATAACGTATTTGGCATTCTTAACAGAAGCCGATAGCTGAAGATCAAATGCAGCATTAAGCTGAGTCGATTGCTTACCCGTACCAGCACGCTGATAGAACCACTGAGCATAGCAATCATTGTATCGACCTTCTTAACAGGCTTGGAGATGATTGTCTGAGGGTTCTCAAGATGAACGAACGGTACATACAGACGAGAAGTAGTGAATGGCATGTAAGTACCATCAATCGTAGGCTCAAGAGCATTGACAACAGCACCCCATGAAATACTGAATGAAGCAGAAGCAGCAAGAACACCAGCCATAGGATTACCGGTGGAAGAAGCCGCAACCATTACAGGACATACATTACCACTCGCGAGAGTAGTACTGGTTAGCGACATACCCTTCGAAGCATCTACAGCAACAGACGAAGTACCTTGATTGACGCGGAAGCGCAGACGGATCTGAGGGTTCGTCATGAGGTCTAGTTCCTTAAAGATGGGATGCAAGTCTGTTAGCTTAACCTTTAGCATATAGTTCCACGTTCCCATGATAGCGTTAGCAGTAGCAGCATCAGATACGAAAGCACCACGAGCAGTTTGGTTAGCAATTGTGGTAGAAGCAGCAGCTCCACCTACCGAAGGCCACGCCGTAGAGAAGTCAGAGCCCGCATTAGGAGGGCTCGACAACAGACGCTTTACTAGACCATCGTTAGGGATGGATGCACCACCCGAGGGGCCAGTGGTAGCAAACGAAGATGAGAATGCCGTAGTGTTGGTGTATCCATCTCCAGTAGTCGAACTCGTGGCAGAGCTGTACAGAGCGGACTGAGCGGCATCAGGGAATAGGAATTACTCCGCTCCATGCTTTTCAACGTACTGAGGACTATAGCTTGTCTGAGCACGTACATTGTTCCAAAACAGCTTGTAATCAGCCATCCAAATGATGGTCTTTCCATTAAGCTCGAGCGACATGCTATCGATGACATTCCAGTTGCCGCACTTTAGAGTAGCGCAGAGGCGATTGGCAGCAGCGGTCTGAGCAGTGCCACCATTCTTCATCGATACCTTGTATGGGAGCATGATGTAAGCATCGCGAAGACAAGCAAATCCTTCGGAACCGTTAAGCTGAGCAGTAGCATCAATGGTAATGACACCGTTTTGGTACGAACCCTGATTCAGATCGATAACAAACGGGACACGCTTGCCGGAAGATACCTTGATCTCAGGATCGCTCTTGAGCGAACTCTGGTACAAATATTGGTCGGATAGTTGAGTTTCACTCATCGTTGATTGTATATGGTTTCTAATATAGTTTGAATCGAAATTAAATATTATGAGCTACCTTATCAAGCCCATCACCTCAGATCACGAATTAATTGAACTATCGAAGATAGTCGGAGTACATCTCGATGATATCTATGAATCGAGTGAGATAACCAAACCGATTTCGAAGAAAGGTTCATATCTCATTCTACTACGGACACCTAACCTTGATGTAGGTCATTGGACGGCAGTTCATAACGGTGAGTATTTCGATAGTATGGGTGAGGCAGGCCCAACTAAATATGGGATCGGAAGATACAACCCCAAGCAATACCAAGGGACGTATGGAGATTACTGTGGAATATGGTGTATGCTCTGGCTCTATTCCAAACAGCATAATAAACCACAATTATTTTCAGAGATGAAGGATTTAAACCTTACGATAATATAACCATGACTTTCAAGGAGTTATCAGTTTCATCAACAATCCCCGAGGCGAAGCTCAAGCGAGCGTTCAAGACCGGTACATTATCGCTGACTAAAGATGATCTAAGTGGGAGCGGTGCTACACTACATTTACATCCCGAGAGTTATGCTAAAGCAGTCAAAGCCGCTAAGGCAGGTAAAGGTACCCGTCAAACTATCACAAAAAAGGAAATTGGCTATCCATTCAAGTATATGCAAGGAGGTGGCATGTATGGAGCGAGTATTTGGTCCAAGATATGGGGAGGCATTAAATCAGCTTTTAAGTTCGCTAAAAATTCGGGACTATTGTCTCGCGCAGCTGATCTCGCTGTTCCCGCTCTCGCTACATATGCTGGACAGCCATCAGCGGCTATACCAGCAAGAGCAGCCATTCGTTCCATGACGGGTATTGGTGTTTATGACAGTGATTCTGATAAAGAGGGTGGTCGTTTAACTATGACTGACGTAAAGAAGGGGGCAAAGCGAGCTCTTTCGTACGCAAAGCGAAAGGGAGTTCTAACTGATGCTGTAGATGCGGGTGAAAAGTACCTACTATCCAAGGCGACCAAACCTGATCACGAAAACCTAATCAAGTCTATTCGCGGAGAAGTAAGGAGACGATATGGTGTCGGCGTCGCCAAGCCAAAGGGTAAGAAATTTGCAAAGGGTTCGCAAGAAGCTAAGATCACATGGCTAAGATTCGTGCAATGCGTAAGTCTGGTAGTTCTTTCACTTTCTAAAAAAAATATTGATTTATTTTTTTTGGACGAATCAGAAGCATGATCGACACTGATGTATCGCGAAAGATTACTTTCTTATCATCCTGATTGTAAATACTTATTGTGATCGTAGAGCGAGAGCCATTGTGGCAGTTCATCCACGCATATTGACTTGGTTTATAGTTAATCAACTTTCCAATTGGTGCATCACCCCTATCAAACGCACTTAGAATATCACCCGAGGCGACGTACTCATTTTTTTATCAGATCACAACGAACGATGTATGAAGAGGTCGGATGAGCTTGAGGAATAATATTTGATAGCTGAGCGCTGGCAACTGTAGCTGAAGCAGCGGGATACGTTCCTAAAGTCAGACCAAGAACCTTACCAAATTCACCACTATCAATAATTAGTCGTGGAACGCGAGTAGTAGTAGGCAAACCAGTACCACCAGTTGAATAAAGCCCAGTAGCTGGTCTAGTGTATCCGACTGGTAGCGATGATGGAGTTGGTAAGAAATCGATCTGAGCAGCGTAAATAGACGCTGTTTTGAATCAATTGGATGTAGAAAACGTTATTTCCATCGCTATCGATCAAATATGCACCAGCGTTGATCAAAGCAGCTTGGATGCTTGCGTTGATATTCGAGTATTGGTAGATACCATCCGGTAGATTGATACTTATCGTAGATGTAGTAGCCGCCGTTGGAACTTCGATTTTAAAGCTTGTATTTCTGAATTGAATCGAATCGATGTTATATTCCGAGTTGTACATGCTGATCGATTGAACAGCACAAACAGCTTCATGGATGTCAACAGCCGATCCAGGGAATTGATATTTCCAAGTGGAATTGTATCCATCTTGTACGAGGTTGGTACTGTCGATTTTGATAAAACTCGACATCTTTGTTGTATATGATGATAAGCATTTTTTCCGATTGATTAATTGGAATTACTCTTCCATCGCAATAGGCCTATCAAAGTTGTACCTGATTTGCCCCTTCACAGAGTCAATGAACAACATCTGTCCCTTTTGTTCAGTGGCTTTGTTGTAATAATAGACAATCGATCGATCATCAACTCCCTTGATATTGAAATCTTTCACAACCATCTGCAAATCACGCTTCGAATTCGCTCTTAGGATCGCTACATACTCTGAATTCAAGCGAATCATCTTATCAGTAGCAAAGTAGCTGTGGCTAAGGAATATGGTACTCAATTTGAAGTGTCTTCCGCGGGTGAAGTAATGTGAAAAGATATTCTTCTGGAGTAGCTTATCATTGCTGTAATCGTCTATGATAACAAGCTCAGGTTTGTTGGAACTCAGTGGCGTATAACGTACTTGATCGACTTTAGGTGGCGTATCGGGGTCAGAAAAAGTGATAAAATCCTCCAGCTTAACTCGTAGGTACTCATAGAGCTCTTGGTGTGGATTGCGGGCGATGATCGTTAGATGCGCGAATACGTGTGGAGAATGCTTGAGGATGAACATACAGAGATTGTTCTTCCCACTGAAAGAGGGACCAAGGACAACCATTCTAAACAACTTTTTGATGTCAAGCGTAGGGATGTCGCCCATAGCAGCAGACTTGAATTTCTTTGGCAAGGAAGCGCCGAAGTCTGGAATACCGCTCATGATCGTGTCTTTAACCACTCGATCTATATAGCTCGAGACAAAAACAACTATGAGTCTGGTTTCTCTTATCCCCAACCAATTTTTACATCACCTATCTATAACCCAGCATTCTATCTAACATTGGATGCCAGTGGATATCTAACCTATGATTACGCTCAAACGCTTTATCTCGATAAGAATGATTACCGCTTGACTTATATTACAGGTATTACTCCGGGGACAGCGACACAAGGTATAGCCCTCGTTCCTGGTACCAATAATGATATTACCGGAATTGGGGCATTATCATGTAGCTGTCTAACCGTGAATGGTTCCACTGTATCATCTGTTCCCTCGTACGTAGTCGGGATCACGCCTGGAACAGCCGCTATCAATAAAGCTCTCGTGCTGGATGGATCGGGATCTATCGGAACGATCGCCTCTCTGACCGCTACAAATATCTATGGAACGCTACAGACGGCAGCTCAGGGTAATATTACATCAGTTGGAACGCTCTCAGGGCTCACCATCGTAGGGAACCTTGTTTTCACGGGTGCTTCACGATCGATTACTGGTTTGAGCAGCATTTCGGCGACTACGGTGGCAGGAACGCTCGCTACCGCAGCTCAGACTAATATTACATCAGTTGGTACGCTATCGTCTCTGACGGTTTCTGGATCGATTAACGGACGCTCGCTACCGCAGCTCAGCCTAATATTACATCGGTTGGTACGCTATCCTCTCTGACGGTTTCTGGGTCGATTAACGGAACGCTCGCTACAGCGGCGCAACCATCTATCACATCGGTCGGTACGCTATCATCTCTGACGGTTTCTGGGTCGATTAACGGAACGCTCGCTACCGCAGCGCAAAGCAATATTACATCGATCGGAACTCTAACGTCTCTGACGGTGTCTGGACCGATCACAGCAGATACGATTACTAGATCAGGCTCGCAAACGATGAGCGCAACGACCCTCAATCTAAATCCAACGACGCTACAGATTCGTGGCACGACTCTATTAGCAAGTGCTACAGAGCTCAATGCATTATCTGGTTACACATCTACCTCGACAGAACTCAACTACAACGATATCGCCAATTTGGGCATTTTTCAAGTATCAAAACCATTGACTTTAAATGCCTCTGGGATAGGGAGCATGCCGCTTGGAACATCTGATTCGAATTGCTTCCGATTCTACGGAGGCACGTTGAACCGCGAGAATTTAAATTTGTATCGTGTTAGCGATGATAGTGGTTTGGTCATTGCTACACGGACGACCTCGTCGAGCAATAGCAAATCATATATCCAGTGCTCAATCTAATCTCGACCGATAACGCTTCATCATACTCAGCGGGAGTGTCTGCCAGCGCTGCCGATCTGATGAGAATCGATTGGATGAACAAACCTGGATTCGCATCACAATATCATCGCATATGCTTTGATATTGGGTATACTAGACCATACAAGTCAGGGTATCCGCATACATTTGGTTTGGTATCATCGGCTGAAGTCGTATGTATCTCGCCTAATGCGACGACTGCGACACCGAGTGGTAATGGATGTTTATACCTCGTGTCGGATACGGTAAATAAAATGATATTCAATACGAATACACCTTATTCCAGCTCGTATGGAACGGCTCCTATCACTTTGAATGCTGGAAATATGTACATCAAGTGTTCCAATGCTCTTAACGATGGTACATCCTCTATCGATATGCCGTTATTCTTAGAGTCAAGCAACGCTACATCTCCGATAAAATTTGCTTTCCAAATCAATAACGGTGTTAATAGTACGACAACGAATGCAGCTTACATTGGAACGGTATCAAATAATGATTTGCATCTAATGACGAATAATTCGCGAAAATTGACTATTACGGCAGGCGGTAGGGTTGGCATCAATACATCAACCCCGCGAGCTGGATTAGAGGTTTCGGGGACAGCTACTCACACAATTACTAACATCGCAACGAATACATACATCTACAACGTTAGTACCAACGCTTGGAGCAACCTCGGAGGAGGACCTGTTTCAATAACTATCTGTGCGTTTTTCAACGATGACATTTATGTAAATAATAGCGTATATACCTCGTCGGACAGACGATTGAAGGAGAATATCCAACAATTGGATGTTGATATCGAGAGATACAAATTGTTGGAACCATCGAGCTACAATTACTTGAATCAGGTAGGTCGAACTAAAATTGGTTTGATCGCGCAGGATGTAGTTCAAGTGTGCGGAGAGGCTCTCGTTTATACTGAAAATGAGAATATGAAAGTTGAAGAGGAGGGAGACCTCGAGGGTGTCCAGCTAGGAATTGACTATAACGCTATCAGCGTATTGAATACAGCAGTCATCAAGAAGCTGATAGTTCGTATTGAGGATCAGCAGGCGCAGATTAATGAATTGAGATCAATTATATCCCAATGAGTATAGCATAATCATGGCTTGCGGTCCGAGTAAAAAGCTCAAAACCAATTTATCTACTGATGAACCTAACCAAATCGTGGGATCGACGATGCTCCAAGCTGACAAAATTATTGTTCTTGGTGATAGTGTGTTCCTCCCAACCAAAAGCCTGATGGGGAGTCTGCCATACTTGTATTGAGGGTTGCCGGTTTTGGGTACTGTGTACCAGTTGTACCCATTAACCGGTAACCCGAACCGGTCCAATACGATCCCGCGATGATTATGGTACGTTGTTTACGCCACCGATGATTAGACGAGTAGGATGATTGGACGAGTACAGAGTGTTGGTGATTGGATGCACCAAATGATTGGATGCAGACTAGGTAGTGAAGACAGTGTAAGCTCCGATCAATCAATCACTTTCGAATCTTCATTCTACCCCTCAAGTGTCTTCGCTCCGGTCCCGCCGTCTGCGACGTCCCTCTCTCCGCTTCGTCCAAGCTTCGTGTCCAAGATTCATACCTTCCATTAGGTTATGAGCCCAAGCACCATGTCCTCTGCCCAAGACGCCTCGACCAAGGTCACCATTGACAAGTTCAACGGGGACAACTACGCGACGTGGAACCGCTACATGCGTGGCGTGTTCCTGACCAAGTCGACGTGGCATGTGGTCAACCGCGAGACGACGCCAAGCTTCACGGACTCGCGGGCCAAGGACGACTATGTCAAGTCGAGCAACATCGCGTTCGGACTGATGTTGCTCCACATGGACGCGGACTACCACCATGTGGTCGACGACTGCGAGGAAGCGTGGGTTGCTTGGTCGCGCCTGAAGACGCTGTACGGTGGTTCGCAGAAGGCTGGACGCATCTACCTGAAGCGCCAACTCTTCAGCATGGAGATGTCGGAAGGCGGCAACGTCTTGCATCATTGCAACGAGGTCCTCAACATCAGCGCCAAGCTCAGCAGCATCGGCGCCAAGATGGAGGATGAAGACGTGGCGATCTGCTTGTTGCGCAGCCTCCCCAAGAGCTACGAGAACGTCGTGCTCAACCTGGAGATGAGCAGCGCTGAACTGCGGTCGCAAGACGTTGTGAAGGTGCTCACGAATGAGCACATCAAGCGGCAAGGCGAGAAGACGGCGACGGTGAAGACGGAGAACGCGGCCAAGGCGTTCAACACCGACCGAGAGTCTCGCGAGTGTACGTACTGCGGAAAAGTGGGGCACATAATTGGACCAAGCAGAAGGACGAGAATCGGGGCCCAAGACGCGGCGGCAACGGCCGTGGACGCGGGGCCAACACTGCCAAGTGGCGAAACGACGACAACAACTACGACTACGGCTTTGATCGAGTTGCGTTCGCGGCTTCACTGGAGTGTGATATTTCGACGAGCAAGGATACGCTCGGGATGTGGGCGATCGACAGCGGCGCAACGCACCACATCTGCAACGACAAGGCCAAGTTCGCCCATTTGATTGAGCGGAACGAAGGCGAACTTTCGGTGGCCGACGGCAACAAGGCGGCCATCATGGGTGTGGGGACCATCGTGGAACAAGTGGTCCTACCCAACGGCGATGAGCGCGAGATCGAGATCAAGAACGCGCTGTACGTGCCAAGCATGAGCAAGAATCTGCTTTCGGTACCGCAGATCAACAAAAGTGGCAAGTTTCAAGTGGTACTCGACGGCACCAAGATGCAGATTGCGCACAAGGGCTCCAAGCAAGTGGTGACGACGGCAAACCTCGTGGATGGACTCTACTGGTTGATGACGCCTCAGCGATCGGCGAATGCGGCGACGAGTGGCAAGATTGTCGACCTGCACGCGCGCATGGGTCACGCTCCAGTCGAAGTGCTTCGCAAGATGGTCGACAACCACATGATCAAGGACGCGAAGGCACCTTCCAAATCGAGTGGACCAAGTCTGTGTCGCGGATGCCAGCAAGGGAAGATGGTCAAAAACCGTTTCCAAGCAACCGTGACAAGCGTCGCTACGACACGTTCGAGCTGCTCCACTTCGACATCTGCGGACCCATGGAGGAAAACTCACTTGGTGGCAGCAAGTACCTGCTGCTGATCGTGGACGAAGCCAGCGGATGCATGAAGGGTTTCTGCCTGCGTGCCAAGTCGGAGAGCGAAGATTGCATCAAGACGTACATCATGAAGGTGCAGAAGCAGTTCGGCAAGAAGGTCAAGTTTGTGCGGCACGACGGAGCTCGTGAGTTTGCGACCAACTCGCTCAAGGAGTTCTACGAAGACGAAGGCATCGAGCAGCAAACCACGGTTCCGTACGCGCACCAGACGAACGGCACGGCAGAGCGAGCCATCCGGACTATCGTCACGATCGGCCGCAGCATGCTGCATCACGCCAAGCTGGACAAGTGTTTCTGGGCTGAGGCGGCCATGACGGCCATCTACGTGAAGAACCGCCTGCCATCACCCAAGATCGAGCACAAGACTCCTTTCGAGATCGTGTACAAGTCAAAGCCGAGTGTGAAGCACATACGTGCGTTCGGCTGTCGGACGTACATCCTGACTCCGAAGGAGAAGCGGCTGAAGTGGGATCCCAAGGCTCGCGCCGGACTGTTCCTCGGTTACGAAGAAGTGTCCAAGGCGTATCGACTTTATGACATCGAGGCGGTGCAGGTGGTTATCAGTCGCGATGTCAATTTCGATGAGTCGACCTTTGGACTTTCTCCGGCGATTTCCGATGAAGATGTCGACGATCTGGACTTCGATTCGCTCGACATCGACGACGACGGCTCGCGCCAGACGGAGTACAAGCAGGCAGGGAAGCGCAAGAATCGCCCAAGAGACGAAGATGAAGCTGCCAGTCGACCGCGCGCTGTGCGTCATCGACCTGGACTGGAAGAAGCAAGTGCGCCGAGCGACTCCTCTTCGCACCAAGCCTACGAAGATGAAGAAGAAAAGTCTGGAGACCAAGATGAAGACGATGATTCGACTCCACCGGTGTTTTGGCGTGCCAGTGCCAACGCCGTCGAAGCAGCAGACTTATCGGAGCCGACGACGTTTCAAGAAGCTGTCAACGGTCCTGATCAAGTGCATTGGCGCAAGGCGATTCGCGCGGAACTCAAGTCGATGCGACTTCGTGGTGTGTTTCGTGCTGCCAAGTTGCCCAACGGACAGCGCGCCATCGGCACCAAGTGGGTGTTCAAGATCAAGCGCAAAGCGGACGGATCGATCGAGAAGTACAAGGCGCGCCTCGTGGCCAAAGGTTTCAAGCAGAAGTACGGCATCGACTACACGGAGACGTTCTCGCCCGTGGTCAAGTACGTGACACTGCGCATGATCATCGCGATCGCCAAGTACTTCGGCTGGCCTCTCGACCAACTCGACGTGGTGACTGCGTTCCTATACGGGATAATGAAGGAGCTGGTGTTCTGCGTGGTTCCTGAAGGCGTCGAGCTGGATGGTGACTTTAACTGCCTGGAACTGGTGAAGGCGATCTACGGTCTCAAGCAAGCTTCTCGCGTTTGGAACGAGACGTTCGACGAGTTCGTGTGCTCCATTGGCTTTCAAGTGTCGGCCTTCGACCCATGCCTCTACATCAAGGTTGTCGATGGTTACTGCGTGCTCGTGCTGGTATACGTGGACGACGTGCTGATTACCGGAAGTTCACCCGAGCTGATCGCACGCACGAAGAAGGACCTCAAGACTCGCTTCGAGATGACCGACAGCGGCAAGTGCGCGTTTGTTCTTGGGATCGAGTTGGTGGACGGCCCGGACGGCAGTGTGACGATGTGCCAGCGGCGCTATGTGGATGATATTCTCAAGCGCTTCGGCATGGACGAGTGCAAGGCCGTGGTGAGTCCCGTCGACATGAGCACTCGACTGGTTCCAAGCGACGCAGCGACCAAGGTGAATGCTCCGTTTCGCGAAGCCGTTGGTGCCCTGATGCACCTCATGACTGCCACGCGCCCGGACATTGCGTACGCTGTTGGCTATGTGTCGCGCTTCATGGAAAACCCTCAAGAGGAACACTGGGTTGCGGTCAAGCGTATCTTTCGCTACCTGCAAGGCACCAAGACGCATGGTATCTGCTTCAAGCCGGGTGACGACGTTGACTTTCGCGGTTACTCCGATGCGGACTGGGCTGGCGACCTCGCGGATCGCAAGTCGACTTCCGGCTACACGTTCATGCTGATGGGTCCGCCAGTGAGTTGGGGTAGCAAGAAGCAGTCAAGTGTTTCGCTGTCTACAAGCGAAGCAGAGTACATCGCGCTCAGCCTGGCGATTCAAGAAGGCAAGTGGATTCATCGCCTCTGTGCGAGATTCTGGTATCTGCCAACGAGACTGGTCCCGAGCTCAAGATTCGCGAAGACAACCAGTCGTGCATCAAGATGACGAAGAATCCAGTGAACCACGGCCGCGCCAAGCACATCGACATCACGTACCACCACATCCGCGACGAAGTCAAGCGTGGTGAAGTGAAGCTCGAGTATTGCGAGACTTCTGTGATGCTGGCAGACATCATGACGAAGGCGCTCCCGGGACCTCGCCACACGGACCTGACGGCTGCTCTCGGCATCCACGCGTGTTCGCATTGAGGGGGAGTATTGAGGGTTGCCGGTTTTGGGTACTGTGTACCAGTTGTACCCATTAACCGGTTAACCCGAACCGGTCCAATACGATCCCGCGATGATTATGGTACGTTGTTTACGCCACCGATGATGAGACGAGTAGGATGATTGGACGAGTACAGAGTGTTGGTGATTGGATGCACCAAATGATTGGATGCAGACTAGGTAGTGAAGACAGTGTAAGCTCCGATCAATCAATCACTTTCGAATCTTCATTCTACCCCTCAAGTGTCTTCGCTCCGGTCCCGCCGTCTGCGACGTCCCTCTCTCCGCTTCGTCCAAGCTTCGTGTCCAAGATCCATACCTTCCATCAACATAAGGCTCAATATTTTGATGTCTAATATCATGACCCGTATTCAAGATTGCTTCGTATTGAGGGTTGCCGGTTTTGGGTACTGTGTACCAGTTGTACCCATTAACCGGTTAACCCGAACCGGTCCAATACGATCCCGCGATGATTATGGTACGTTGTTTACGCCACCGATGATTAGACGAGTAGGATGATTGGACGAGTACAGAGTGTTGGTGATTGGATGCACCAAATGATTGGATGCAGACTAGGTAGTGAAGACAGTGTAAGCTCCGATCAATCAATCACTTTCGAATCTTCATTCTACCCCTCAAGTGTCTTCGCTCCGGTCCCGCCGTCTGCGACGTCCCTCTCTCCGCTTCGTCCAAGCTTCGTGTCCAAGATTCATACCTTCCATTAGGTTATGAGCCCAAGCACCATGTCCTCTGCCCAAGACGCCTCGACCAAGGTCACCATTGACAAGTTCAACGGGGACAACTACGCGACGTGGAACCGCTACATGCGTGGCGTGTTCCTGACCAAGTCGACGTGGCATGTGGTCAACCGCGAGACGACGCCAAGCTTCACGGACTCGCGGGCCAAGGACGACTATGTCAAGTCGAGCAACATCGCGTTCGGACTGATGTTGCTCCACATGGACGCGGACTACCACCATGTGGTCGACGACTGCGAGGAAGCGTGGGTTGCTTGGTCGCGCCTGAAGACGCTGTACGGTGGTTCGCAGAAGGCTGGACGCATCTACCTGAAGCGCCAACTCTTCAGCATGGAGATGTCGGAAGGCGGCAACGTCTTGCATCATTGCAACGAGGTCCTCAACATCAGCGCCAAGCTCAGCAGCATCGGCGCCAAGATGGAGGATGAAGACGTGGCGATCTGCTTGTTGCGCAGCCTCCCCAAGAGCTACGAGAACGTCGTGCTCAACCTGGAGATGAGCAGCGCTGAACTGCGGTCGCAAGACGTTGTGAAGGTGCTCACGAATGAGCACATCAAGCGGCAAGGCGAGAAGACGGCGACGGTGAAGACGGAGAACGCGGCCAAGGCGTTCAACACCGACCGAGAGTCTCGCGAGTGTACGTACTGCGGAAAAGTGGGGCACATAATTGGACCAAGCAGAAGGACGAGAATCGGGGCCCAAGACGCGGCGGCAACGGCCGTGGACGCGGGGCCAACACTGCCAAGTGGCGAAACGACGACAACAACTACGACTACGGCTTTGATCGAGTTGCGTTCGCGGCTTCACTGGAGTGTGATATTTCGACGAGCAAGGATACGCTCGGGATGTGGGCGATCGACAGCGGCGCAACGCACCACATCTGCAACGACAAGGCCAAGTTCGCCCATTTGATTGAGCGGAACGAAGGCGAACTTTCGGTGGCCGACGGCAACAAGGCGGCCATCATGGGTGTGGGGACCATCGTGGAACAAGTGGTCCTACCCAACGGCGATGAGCGCGAGATCGAGATCAAGAACGCGCTGTACGTGCCAAGCATGAGCAAGAATCTGCTTTCGGTACCGCAGATCAACAAAAGTGGCAAGTTTCAAGTGGTACTCGACGGCACCAAGATGCAGATTGCGCACAAGGGCTCCAAGCAAGTGGTGACGACGGCAAACCTCGTGGATGGACTCTACTGGTTGATGACGCCTCAGCGATCGGCGAATGCGGCGACGAGTGGCAAGATTGTCGACCTGCACGCGCGCATGGGTCACGCTCCAGTCGAAGTGCTTCGCAAGATGGTCGACAACCACATGATCAAGGACGCGAAGGCACCTTCCAAATCGAGTGGACCAAGTCTGTGTCGCGGATGCCAGCAAGGGAAGATGGTCAAAAACCGTTTCCAAGCAACCGTGACAAGCGTCGCTACGACACGTTCGAGCTGCTCCACTTCGACATCTGCGGACCCATGGAGGAAAACTCACTTGGTGGCAGCAAGTACCTGCTGCTGATCGTGGACGAAGCCAGCGGATGCATGAAGGGTTTCTGCCTGCGTGCCAAGTCGGAGAGCGAAGATTGCATCAAGACGTACATCATGAAGGTGCAGAAGCAGTTCGGCAAGAAGGTCAAGTTTGTGCGGCACGACGGAGCTCGTGAGTTTGCGACCAACTCGCTCAAGGACTTCTACGAAGACGAAGGCATCGAGCAGCAAACCACGGTTCCGTACGCGCACCAGACGAACGGCACGGCAGAGCGAGCCATCCGGACTATCGTCACGATCGGCCGCAGCATGCTGCATCACGCCAAGCTGGACAAGTGTTTCTGGGCTGAGGCGGCCATGACGGCCATCTACGTGAAGAACCGCCTGCCATCACCCAAGATCGAGCACAAGACTCCTTTCGAGATCGTGTACAAGTCAAAGCCGAGTGTGAAGCACATACGTGCGTTCGGCTGTCGGACGTACATCCTGACTCCGAAGGAGAAGCGGCTGAAGTGGGATCCCAAGGCTCGCGCCGGACTGTTCCTCGGTTACGAAGAAGTGTCCAAGGCGTATCGACTTTATGACATCGAGGCGGTGCAGGTGGTTATCAGTCGCGATGTCAATTTCGATGAGTCGACCTTTGGACTTTCTCCGGCGATTTCCGATGAAGATGTCGACGATCTGGACTTCGATTCGCTCGACATCGACGACGACGGCTCGCGCCAGACGGAGTACAAGCAGGCAGGGAAGCGCAAGAATCACCCAAGAGACGAAGATGAAGCTGCCAGTCGACCGCGCGCTGTGCGTCATCGACCTGGACTGGAAGAAGCAAGTGCGCCGAGCGACTCCTCTTCGCACCAAGCCTACGAAGATGAAGAAGAAAAGTCTGGAGACCAAGATGAAGACGATGATTCGACTCCACCGGTGTTTTGGCGTGCCAGTGCCAACGCCGTCGAAGCAGCAGACTTATCGGAGCCGACGACGTTTCAAGAAGCTGTCAACGGTCCTGATCAAGTGCATTGGCGCAAGGCGATTCGCGCGGAACTCAAGTCGATGCGACTTCGTGGTGTGTTTCGTGCTGCCAAGTTGCCCAACGGACAGCGCGCCATCGGCACCAAGTGGGTGTTCAAGATCAAGCGCAAAGCGGACGGATCGATCGAGAAGTACAAGGCGCGCCTCGTGGCCAAAGGTTTCAAGCAGAAGTACGGCATCGACTACACGGAGACGTTCTCGCCCGTGGTCAAGTACGTGACACTGCGCATGATCATCGCGATCGCCAAGTACTTCGGCTGGCCTCTCGACCAACTCGACGTGGTGACTGCGTTCCTATACGGGATAATGAAGGAGCTGGTGTTCTGCGTGGTTCCTGAAGGCGTCGAGCTGGATGGTGACTTTAACTGCCTGGAACTGGTGAAGGCGATCTACGGTCTCAAGCAAGCTTCTCGCGTTTGGAACGAGACGTTCGACGAGTTCGTGTGCTCCATTGGCTTTCAAGTGTCGGCCTTCGACCCATGCCTCTACATCAAGGTTGTCGATGGTTACTGCGTGCTCGTGCTGGTATACGTGGACGACGTGCTGATTACCGGAAGTTCACCCGAGCTGATCGCACGCACGAAGAAGGACCTCAAGACTCGCTTCGAGATGACCGACAGCGGCAAGTGCGCGTTTGTTCTTGGGATCGAGTTGGTGGACGGCCCGGACGGCAGTGTGACGATGTGCCAGCGGCGCTATGTGGATGATATTCTCAAGCGCTTCGGCATGGACGAGTGCAAGGCCGTGGTGAGTCCCGTCGACATGAGCACTCGACTGGTTCCAAGCGACGCAGCGACCAAGGTGAATGCTCCGTTTCGCGAAGCCGTTGGTGCCCTGATGCACCTCATGACTGCCACGCGCCCGGACATTGCGTACGCTGTTGGCTATGTGTCGCGCTTCATGGAAAACCCTCAAGAGGAACACTGGGTTGCGGTCAAGCGTATCTTTCGCTACCTGCAAGGCACCAAGACGCATGGTATCTGCTTCAAGCCGGGTGACGACGTTGACTTTCGCGGTTACTCCGATGCGGACTGGGCTGGCGACCTCGCGGATCGCAAGTCGACTTCCGGCTACACGTTCATGCTGATGGGTCCGCCAGTGAGTTGGGGTAGCAAGAAGCAGTCAAGTGTTTCGCTGTCTACAAGCGAAGCAGAGTACATCGCGCTCAGCCTGGCGATTCAAGAAGGCAAGTGGATTCATCGCCTCTGTGCGAGATTCTGGTATCTGCCAACGAGACTGGTCCCGAGCTCAAGATTCGCGAAGACAACCAGTCGTGCATCAAGATGACGAAGAATCCAGTGAACCACGGCCGCGCCAAGCACATCGACATCACGTACCACCACATCCGCGACGAAGTCAAGCGTGGTGAAGTGAAGCTCGAGTATTGCGAGACTTCTGTGATGCTGGCAGACATCATGACGAAGGCGCTCCCGGGACCTCGCCACACGGACCTGACGGCTGCTCTCGGCATCCACGCGTGTTCGCATTGAGGGGGAGTATTGAGGGTTGCCGGTTTTGGGTACTGTGTACCAGTTGTACCCATTAACCGGTTAACCCGAACCGGTCCAATACGATCCCGCGATGATTATGGTACGTTGTTTACGCCACCGATGATGAGACGAGTAGGATGATTGGACGAGTACAGAGTGTTGGTGATTGGATGCACCAAATGATTGGATGCAGACTAGGTAGTGAAGACAGTGTAAGCTCCGATCAATCAATCACTTTCGAATCTTCATTCTACCCCTCAAGTGTCTTCGCTCCGGTCCCGCCGTCTGCGACGTCCCTCTCTCCGCTTCGTCCAAGCTTCGTGTCCAAGATCCATACCTTCCATCAACATAAGGCTCAATATTTTGATGTCTAATATCATGACCCGTATTCAAGATTGCTTCGTATTGAGGGTTGCCGGTTTTGGGTACTGTGTACCAGTTGTACCCATTAACCGGTTAACCCGAACCGGTCCAATACGATCCCGCGATGATTATGGTACGTTGTTTACGCCACCGATGATTAGACGAGTAGGATGATTGGACGAGTACAGAGTGTTGGTGATTGGATGCACCAAATGATTGGATGCAGACTAGGTAGTGAAGACAGTGTAAGCTCCGATCAATCAATCACTTTCGAATCTTCATTCTACCCCTCAAGTGTCTTCGCTCCGGTCCCGCCGTCTGCGACGTCCCCCTCTCCGCTTCGTCCAAGCTTCGTGTCCAAGATCCGTACCTTCCATCACTTCGTTCAAAATCTTGAGATTATCATCAAGATTTTTACGTCTTTGCTGATCAAGCTTCTTACTTTTTCAACCAATTTTGCTGCTTCTTCGTCATTTGAGGGGAAAGCATACTCAACATCATTTAGATACCCATTCAAGTCATCAAATCCATCGAGCAACGAAACGAATGTATCCATCCATCTAATACTCTTCATCAACCCCTTCCATGCTTCTCCTGATACTTGCTTGTGTTTTCCATTTCTAATATTCAATGGTCTGGTTTCAGATGGCTCACCAAAATAATAGTCAGGATGAGTTTTGACGACACCCTTCGTATCAACGATCGGTTTTAGTCTAAATGGGATTTTAACATCATTAGAATTAAGCCCTGCGTAGTAATCGCTCAATATTTGTTTAGCATCATTATCGGCATTGGATAGATTTTGATCCATATCTTCATCAATTCCTGCCATTGTGCCATGGCGCGCATCTCCTTCTCCCTCATTGAAATCATTCACATCGATTTCTTTATCCTTGAAACCAACCATCTCTAAGTCAAGTCCTCTCTCTCTGACCATATCAACAAATGCTCTTAGTGCGAGTCTCCAATTAACGTTCTCAGTTATCGCCGGTTTAATTCGATCACTTTCCTTGCCAAAGACGTTAATAGTGCTGCCCTTAATCCATATATAACCATTAGCATTAAACGGTGTTGCTTTGTTCGTTCCTTTGAAAATCGGGACAATCTTCTTCATTAGACCATTCGATTCGAGTAGTTCATTGTTTTTATCGATGATCGAGTACATCTTCAATTTACTATCGGTCTGATCATTAGTTGTGGATGTCGAATTATCAAAGAGAAAACTGTCCTCAAGACGTTGTTTGCTTTGTTTATAGTCAGTCGGCGTCTTCACTAAGTTTCTTTTAATACCTCTCAAACGCTCCCATACCTGATACGGTGCATTTTTATCCTCTTTACTCATCTCACCTCGCTCACGCTTCTCATTTTGATAAGCTATGAATCTAGCATCGTTTGTGATAACAAATCCAATATGATCGTAAGTCTCTTCCCAATTAATGCTTGGAACCAAGACAACCTTGTTCAGTCTAATACTATATGTCTTAGCCTCGTTTCCAAGATAATACTTCGTTAGCTGACGTCCGTTTGAAGATAGAGGATGAATGCGCATTTGAGCAAGAATCGGATAAAGCTCAAAGATTTCTGCAACTGCTTTCTTAAATTCGGTTTGAGAGATTTGTTCCTCATCGCTCGTATTAACTGATGGTGCCGATACATCAGCTGAAGGGATACTAACACCGTCCAGTTTAACATCGGAAAGCAATCTAACGTTAGGTTCTGTATTAGTTCCACTTGTTGAGACCTCAGGGTTTTTGTTGGAGTTTTCAATATTCAGTTTTTTTAAGTCTGATTGAGCAACCACCTGATCAATAATATCATTCAAGGTTTGCTTAACTTCTGTTGGAAAGGCTGATCGGGTCCAACACTCATATCAGTCTGAGTAGATTCAGTTAATTTCTTCGCTACAGTAGTGATGCCGTTGTATATATCAGTCGCCCACGCCGCACCCTGATACATCTCACGCTTAGCATTTGCTTGTCTGACACGACGCTGAGATTTTTCGAGTAGCTCCTGTCGCTTCTGCTCTCTCTGAGCGAGGGATGTGAAATTCGGGAACATCTTGTCTATATGAGATGTATCATAAAAAATGAGTAGATAATTACCAGTAGCTCGGCATGACTGAGTCATGACGAAATGAGGTATAAGAATGACAGATGCGATTTCGCTCATTTAGAAGGTTTAGATAACGATTCTTGATGCGGTGAAATGGAACGCCAAATATTGTCTCCAATTCGTTTTTATATCTTTGATTGATGACAGTTTTACGGAAATTCGCGACAGCATCAAGATTCATTAGTTCGCTCTTGATTCGACTTACTTCCTGGATAATCCATATCTTTCGCCGTAGCTTAGCAAGCTCACGGTCCTTTTCTAAACAGCCTGAACACATTATTATATCTATATATGAAGTCTTATAATTTTATAAAATCATAAGAAAATACATTGGTTGATATACTGAGTCAAAAGCTTACAGAGGATGTCTCTATCAATTATTACAAAAGCTAACTGATCTCATTTATTTTTTGACCGATACTCAACCTCAAGGGTAGATCTCTTGCTTTTGTTGATCAAACGTAGATTGTCTTGTGGCTCCCAAGTCGCATCGTCATAGCCAATCCATTTAATGAGATATTTGTACTTCCCTGAACGCATCTTTTTGTGATCGACAATCTTCTCAGCTTCAAAGACTTGATTCTTAGCTTGTGGGGCATCGGTTGGTTTAGCTTTAAACAATTTGATATCGTTTGGCGATTTATAGAGAGTATGACCATTTTTCGAGCGAATCTGAACTCTATACCCATCAAGACCAACGATTTCATAGATGGTTTTGCTCCATCGTGCCTTTTCCTTATCAAATGTACCTTTATCTAGTCGATAGAGTACTGATGAACCAACTGATATCTCATTTTCCACGCGTTCCATGACCTCTCGATTATGATTCAAATCATTAGTCATGACTTGTCCTTTCGCCTGATTGGGTGTAGATTTAATAGATGTGTGATATGTATCGTTATAGTTGTTTATAACTGATTTAACGAGGTTCTCAGTGATAGGCTGCTGCACACGAGTTAGTCGCATTTTGATCGTACGGTTGAAGCGCTCGATTTTACCCATGGTAGTATGGTCCCCGGGCTCGTTGTTGTAATGAGTTATATCCTTAGATTTGAGGTAGGCATTTGCCTTGCGATTGAGGAATTCCTTGCCATTATCAGTCGTCAATATATCCACCTTGTAAGCTTCCACGAGTTCCTTAATCCCCTTCAAAACACTGTCTGCACGCTTGTTTGGTAATAGCTTAGCGAAACCTAAACGCGAGTTGATATTGATTGCCGTAAGTATGGATTTACCTTCCCAAAAGGCGAGATCCATTTGCCATGAGTTGGGGTTGTTCGAGGCGATTCTAAAATCTTCGTAGCTTCCCTTCTTCTCAACATGTTGCTGGATGTCTAGCTTCGCCTTGTACCAATCCTCACTTGCTTGAGGGTGATTTCTGGTCTGATCTGCTTCGCCTTTCGGTGTAGAGCATCAGCTGAGATGAACCCCGTCTCAGGATCATAGTACAATTTTTCTAGTAGCGCATCCATCCTATATAAAAAACGATATACTATCGACTGATTATATCATCAATGGTGCTGTAGTTATTCCATCTTCTAACACGCGACGCTTGTCGTAGAAGTAGTTTAGAGCTGTTTTGGTTTGACTATATGTAATCATTGAGTTAGTCTCTCTACACATGCGAAAGCCTTTGTTGTTGCCCTTAAACGTGATTCTGTTTTTCACAACCGATTCAAAGTTTGCTGGTGATAGAACGGTCTTGTTGCGTGATTTTTGAACACCCTTGGCTGATAGCTTGATCATAGGTAGTTTAGTCTCTTTATCAATCTTATCACCTAAATAGCAAATGTAATTCTTTGAGCTAAGACTGACCAAGGCATTACAACGGAACTCTTCTTTGAATAGACCCGGTTTGCGACGATCAAAAGCCGCATTCACCTTCGTATCATCACGCGGGAACCAATCGTACTGATGCTTCTGGAAGTGGTCCCGTAGCTCAGGCTTGATTAGGTCAGGGAATGGCTTTTCAGCGCTGAAAGTGTTGGCAAGATGACGCCTCGACTAGCTGCGGAATACCGGTAGATACCGGTATGACCATCACTCAGTGGGACCGCAATCATTCCTGTGATTACGGGACGCTGATGATGGGACGCTGTTTACGCTACGGAGGATTACGGGACACGTGGGTACAAGATTGTGAGTACAAGATGGGATCCACGTGGCAGTCGCTGATTGGCTAAGGTAAGTCAGTGTCCAGTAGAGAATCCAGTAGAGTGTATCCAGCAGGAGTATCCAGTAGACTTAGATGTAGCACAGTGTTGCGAACTAAGGACCTCAATTAACTCACTTTGCATTCTGACATCAAGTGCTCAAGTGACCTTTCTATTGGTTATGAGCCCAAGCCCCGTCTTCCCTGACCAAGACCCCGACTACGCCTTCGCCATGGACGCCACCCCGACCGCGACCGACCGCATCAACAAGTTCGACGGAACCAACTTCCACACGTGGAAGTTCAAGATGCAGATGGTGCTCGAGGAGCGCGAACTGTGGGAAGTGACAAGTGGGGAAGTGAAGCTGGAGCACTGCCAGACCGCGGCGGATCAAGCGCTGTTTCGGAAGAAGTCGCGCAAGGCGCTGGCGATCGTCTGTCTCGCGATGGAGGATTCGCAACTGCCGCTGGTGCGTTCGGCCAAGGATGCTCACGATGCATGGTCAAGGCTGGAAGGACACTTCGAGAAGAAGAGTTTGGCCAACAAGCTCTTCCTTCGTCGACGTTTCTTCACGACCATGATGGACGAAGGTGATGGTGTGCTGGAGCACATCAACAAGATCAAGACGCTGGCGGAACAGCTCGATGCGGTGGGCGCTCCGGTCAGCGAGGACGACTTGGTGATCACGCTTCTGGGAAGTCTGAGCGAGTCGTACCAGTTCCTCATCACGGCATTGGAGTCGAGAGCTGACTCGTTGACGTGGGAACTCGTGACGTCTCGGCTGCTGCATGAGGACATGAAGCGCAAGGAACAAGGTGGCGGCGTCGACGGAGCCGCGCACGGTCAAGGTCAAGCGTTCATGACAAGCGGCAACGGCAAGTACAAGGGACGGCAAGCGCAGAAGACAAGCAGCGCCTGTCACTACTGTGGGGAGCACGGACATTGGATCGCCAAGTGTCCGGTGCGGATCCGCGATAACGCGGAGCGGCAGAGGCCGCAGCGAGCGAATGTCGCGCAGAGTGAAGACGACTCTGGCGACTTCCTCTTTTCGGTTGGAAGCAACAAGGATGCCTCCAAGTCAAGTGGCATGTGGCTGGTCGACTCGGGTGCGACGCAGCACATGACGTTCTCGAAGGAGTACATGAAGAACTTCAAGAAGATCACTCCGGTGGACGTGCATCTTGCGGACGACGGTGTGGTCCAAGCTCTGGGAACCGGCGACATTGTGATGTCGATGAGGACGCCGCGCGGGATGAAGAAGGGTGTGCTCACGAACGTGTGGTACATCCCCAAGCTATCGCGGAACCTGTTCTCCGTTGGACGGTTTACCAAGGATGTTGGACCCGTGACCTTCGAGAGCGACGGGTGTTTCGCGGAAACGAAGGGTCTCAAGTGGAAGCTCGGCGCTCGTGAGGGCAAAGGGCTGTTCAAGCTGTGCATGACGCCGATGATGCCGGACGAGGCCAATGCGGCAAGTTCGAAGGATCGCAAAGGGGACACCACGTCGTACCTCTGGCACCTTCGACTTGGCCACATCGGCCATGGCGGTCTAGACGCCATCGTCAAGAAGGGATACGGCACTGGCATCGACATGACATCGGTGAAGCAGTGGGAGCTGTGCGACGGGTGTGCACTCGGCAAGCTAACGCGAGTGAGCTACATGAAGTCGTCACCGAACCGTGCGCAGCAAGTGCTGGAGGTGATTCACAGCGATGTGTGTGGCCCCATGCAAACATCCACTTTCAGTGGAAAGCGCTACTTCGTTATGTTCACCGACGACAAGTCGCACTTTTGCGTCGTGTACCTGCTGCGGAACAAGTCCGAGGTGGCCGACAAGTTTGCGGAGTTCGTCGCAATGGCTGAAACGCAGACCGGCAAGCGCGTGAAAACCCTCCGGAGCGACAACGGTGGCGAGTACACTTCTGGTGCAATGGCCAAGTTCTGCAAGGATCGCGGCATCGAGCAGAAGTTCACGCCACCGTACACGCCCCAGCTGAACGGAGTGGCAGAACGGATGAATCGGACGCTGGTGGAGTGTGCTCGCTGTATGCTGGAGCACGCCGGGTTGTCCAAGTCGTATTGGGACGAAGCGGTGATGACTGCTACGTTCCTTCGCAATCGGTGTCCTACACGCGCGATCAGCCTCGACAAGTCGCCGCACCAAGTGTGGACGGGAAAGAGACCGCTGCTAGCCAACCTCAAGGTGTTCGGGTGCCACGCATACGTGCATGTGCCGAAGGAGAAGCGATCCAAGTTCGACTCGAAGTCAGTACGTTGCCGTTTTGTCGGGTATTCGGAGCACGAGAAAGCGTATCGGTTTGAAGAACTGGAGAGCGGTCGCGTGTTGATGAGCCGCGACGCGCAGTTCATGGAAGACGTCTTCGACGGTGGGAGACGCGAATACGCACCGAAGGAGGTGCTGGTGGATCTTCATGATGAAGATGCCACGGATGAAGGGGTTTCGTCTGGATCGGATCGGAACGAAGACGAAGACGAAGATGAGGCTGCGCGGGATGAAGACTTCGAACCCGGCAGCAAGCGACACCCACGGACGCAGTCGCTGGAAGAAGCCGTGGAAGTTCCGAGTGCCAAGCGGCAGAGTCGACACCAGACTCTGGACGAGATGTCTGCTGCGGCTCAAGAAAGTCAAGACTTCGAAGCTGCGTACGTCGTGGATTCAGTGGGAGAAATGCCGACCACGTTCAAGTCGGCGATGGAATCCAGCGACGCAATCAAGTGGAAGGAGGCGTGCGACTCAGAGATGGAGTCGCTTCACAAGAACGAGACGTGGATCCTCGTACCGCTGCCGAAGGGACGCAAGGCAATCGGCAACAGATGGATGTTTCGAGTGAAGGAGAACCAAGCCGGAGAGATCGAACGGTTCAAGTCGCGACTGATGGCCAAGGGATTTCTGCAGAAGTACGGCATTGATTACGACGAGACCTTCGCGCCGGTGGCCAAGTTCACGTCGATCAGGATTCTGCTCAGTCTGGCAGCCAAGTACAACCTCATGTTGCATCAGATGGATGTCAAGACAGCCTTCCTCAATGGCTTGTTGGACGAAGACATCTACATGGCGCAGCCGGACGGATGCATCGATGAAGTCCACCCGGACTACGTGTGCAAGCTCAAGCGATCGCTGTACGGACTGAAGCAGTCGCCGCGAATGTGGAACAAGACCATCGACGACTTCATGCTCAAGTTGGGGTTCAAGAAATGCGAGTCCGACCACTGCATCTACTTCAAGCGTGACGGCCAAGACATGATCTTTGTGGCGCTCTACGTTGACGACTTGGTCCTCGCAAGCAGCAGTGACAAGATGCTCAAAGAGACGAAGCAGGCGCTCAGTGACCGATTCGAGATGACCGACATGGGTCAGCTCAAGTACTTCCTCGGGATGGAGATCGAGCAAGATGTGGCGACTGGGAAGGTATCGGTGCGGCAAACCAAGTTTGCGAAGGACATCCTGGAGAAGTTCAACATGGAGAAGAGCAACCCTGTCAAGATGCCGCAGGATCCGGGTCTCAAGCTGACCAAGGCCATGTGTGAAGGAGGCTGCAAGCATGACGAGACGATGGCGAACGTGCCGTACCGGAACGCTGTGGGATGCCTCATGTATCTCATGGTCGGCACACGTCCGGACCTCGCAGTGGCAGTGGGAGTTCTCAGCCAGTTTGCAGCAGACCCATGTCCGACACACTGGCAGGCGCTCAAAAGGGTCTTCAGATACATTCAAGGCACGAAGACGCACGGCATCAAGTTCCAAGGAAGCTGCGAGGACGGACTTCAAGGCTATTCGGATGCGGACTGGGCAGGCGACATCGAGTCTCGACGGAGCACAAGTGGCTACGCGTTCATGATGAACGGCGGATGCATCAGCTGGAGAAGCAAGAAGCAGCGGACGGTGGCACTATCGTCTACGGAAGCGGAGTACATGGCGCTGTCAGAGGCAACACAAGAGGCGGTGTGGCTCAAGGCGTTCCTGTGCGAACTCGGCGAGATGACAAGCGATGAAGCAATCAAGATTTACGAAGACAACCAAGGCTCCATCGCGTTGGCCAAGAATCCCGAGTTTCACAAGCGCACCAAGCACATCGACATTCGCTACCACTTCGTGCGTGAGAAGGTGGAAGACGGCCAAGTGGTGCTGCAGTATGTGTCGACAACGGACATGCTGGCAGACATCATGACGAAGCCAATTCCTGCAACGCAGTTCGGTGTGCTTCGGAACAAGCTCGGAATCCAAGCATCGATGGCTGTCGAGTCGAGTGGGAGTGTTGGCAAGATGACGCCTCGACTAGCTGCGGAATACCGGTAGATACCGGTATGACCATCACTCAGTGGGACCGCAATCACTCCTGTGATTACGGGACGCTGATGATGGGACGCTGTTTACGCTACGGAGGATTACGGGACACGTGGGTACAAGATTGTGAGTACAAGATGGGATCCACGTGGCAGTCGCTGATTGGCTAAGGTAAGTCAGTGTCCAGTAGAGAATCCAGTAGAGTGTATCCAGCAGGAGTATCCAGTAGACTTAGATGTAGCACAGTGTTGCGAACTAAGGACCTCAATTAACTCACTTTGCATTCTGACATCAAGTGCTCAAGTGACCTTTCTATTGAAAGCAATGTATTCTGAGTCTGTGTCCATTTCCTGATATTGGAAATCGCTACGGTCGATGTAGAAGTCGATACAATCGTAGTAGAATTCGAGCATGCGTAGCTTAGCGAGCTGATAGATAGCGATACTCAATTGAATAGGATTCCTGAGTTTGATCCGGCGCTTCGATTTAACCATCTCAACGGTACCATCGTTGAGTTCGGTCTTCGAACTGAATGTGAAATGCTCAGTCGCCTTGTAGATAGACGTATCATTCGATAGAAACTCAACCTCTTTATGCTTCGTCATATCCATACCCGATCGACCAAAGGCAGCATTACCAACCAACTTCATCATATCAGCAATCATGGCTTTGCTATCATCAATGTCGCCCTCACGTCGCGCATCTGATACCTGATTCATGAATGACTCAAACGGTTTGTGAGCGTTAGCCTTGATAAAGCTGTATATCTTCGTGATTTCCATTCCATGCGATAGATACCACTTGAGCAGAGGCGTGTAAATCAATATTTTCTTCCCGAAATAGCTTCCAATTAGCTTGCGGGACGTCTTTGATTTATTCTTCACGCGAGATTGATTGTAGTCGAACATGTGCTTGCCAATGATATCTTCGGTGAGTTTAATCTCAGTATTCTTGAAAATTGGTGTCATCTCACTAAAGTAGTCTTTCAGGTGCTCTGGCGTTTCGATATCGCATTCGAGGAAACCAAAGATCTTGTCGGATTTGATGTCATCGACGATATCATCATACGTCTCGATCGTAGTCAATCGACCACACGGCATCTCATTACCTAAGCACCATAGATAAAGAGCGTTTGCATCGTATCCGATGACCTTCTTACAAAGCTTACCACCTCTAATCAGCGTCTCGTTGCGTTTAGCGTAGCGATTGAAAATTTTGGATGGACCGCCCGCGATGTTCCTTCATCTTACGGTAGATGTCAGCTTCGTCTTCGTCGATTGAATAGACGAGACGATCAGAATTGAACTCAATCAGCTTCTTGTAGCGAAATGCCCATATCCTTTCTCGCGACATTGCAACTGACGCAGCTAATGATGATATTACCATCCTCATGTCCTTTCTTATTGTTGATACGGTCAGCTGATACATTCTCTTCGTTGAGCTTCACGTAGCAATAGTTGCATATGAATTTTTGCTTCTTGAGTAGCTTATTGAGATGCTCTATCGTCATCGCGAAATCACGCTTAGCTTCCTCATCTTGCTTGATATAGCCTAAGAATCGCTTTTCGGGGAAAACGAATGGATCACCTGGCTCTTTGCTCTGGAAAATGAGCTCTTTGAGTCTTGTACATGACCTTCCTTCTCGCTGAGGCCTGGTAGAGATACACCGTCGCAACACATGTCTAAATCGAAACGCTTGAATAGCTCTCGTTGCTTCTTGATAGCCTTTATGAAAGGCACTACATCGAGATTGTTGTACCAAATCAAATAGTCCTTGAGAGTCTTCATCTCATAGTGATCCCAAACGAATTTTGCTCGTTCGTATTCGTCATCACTGATATGAGAGCAACGTAGCTTGCTGTAAAAGGCATCCTTAGGTGGTAGCTTAGTCTCGCTAAGTACTTCATAACCTGTCATGTATTCATATGGGAACACACTCTTCGTTAGCTCACACGTATATCGTAGTTTATCATCGCATTCACATCCACCGAGATATGTCTCGAGGTATTTAGCATAGCTTGTTGCGGCAGGAACATAATTGACGATATCGAGCATCTTGAAAGTGCTGCTGACGATTGCCATGTATCCACCGTTCTTGATAATGTGCTTGATGTTGTCCGTGCCTATCGTACTGAATAGTTCATTCTTGATCAGATTGATGTCGTAATTACCGCTGTTGAAACCGAGTACCGGGGTCTGTTCGAGAATTTGATCTAATTTCTCGATATCTTTACCAATCTTGTCTTTGATCTTGAGGTAGCGATCGAGACGTTCACTTTCCTTCCGTTTCTTCTTGGTGTTCTCGATAGTGATCCCATCCATCACTTCGGGTTAGCCACATCGAGTCTTGCTAGCTTATTTGTTGATCGAATAGTAGATAGACTTGAACTTGTTTTTATGGTGAATGCTGATATCATTGGATGCCTTGTTGATGTATGAAGTCATATCCTCAACCAAATTTTGGGGTTATCACTCACGAAGCAACGCTTCTCGTTGCTTAAGCTATCACAAATACTCACTGATACCGGAAGATGCTTGCTCGTGAATTCAGTATTGGGTCCATGCATCTGTCCCAATGGTTCCATCATGGATTCGAAATCGAAGACGATGAAATGATCTAGATAATGATCACGATGCTTGATACCGTACTTAGATAATAGGTTCTTGATCCTATTTTGAGCGGGGTTGTAAATCGTTGGTTCAGGAGCAAACGACTCGAGATTGATCTTATCGCATTTGTTCTTCGTGTGAGAGCGCATCTGATCGTTAGTTTGGAATACCATCGAACACTTGGGACAATTGTACTTGGATTGAACTCGTTCGACGTTCGTGATATAGAACGCGTGATTATCATGCGATAGGATATTGAGCGTATCTTCATACTTACCTTCGGTCGGGCGCATGCATTCGACCGCATTCGTATCGAGATTAAAGCTATAGACGTTGATGTTGAGGTTGAAGCACTCTTCGATGTTATCGAACTCAATCATATCGATTGCCTTGAACCCCTTGTATAGACTTAGTGAGAAATCGAGACCTTTATAGCTACAATAGCGCTTGAATGCATCTTTGACTTGAGCTACAACCTTACGTCGATTTTTTTCCTCTTGAAGGTGATAAGCGATGCAAAAGAATACACACTTGTTGTTCGTTCGCGGGAAGTTGATGATGTATCGATGGTTCTTGATGAATTCAGGAACCAAAGCATCGCTATCACCGAGGGCGTGATCACGATAGTCGATATATACCTTGAAACCATTGATGGATTTAACCTTGATACCCGATTTCGGGTAATTAAGCATATCAGAAAGCTCTTTCATACGAATATCGCTGACGACCTTTCGAGCATCAGCTCGACTATTGACAACGAAGGGTCTATCATAGACGTTTGTATTAGCAATATTGGGATAAAAATAAAACGATATATCATTAACCGGATCGTACATAGTGTATCCGAGAGCAATATTGATCTTATACGCTCTCTTTTGGTTCAATAACACGTTCTCGAGCTTATCATAGAACTCATCGGTAGGGATGTTTTCGTATAGGTGGCTCTCGCCATATATTCCATACAGAGGCTTATAGGTAGGGTCTGAACGAAAGTCAGGCGATAGATTCATTTTTAGATCATCAATAGAGACCTTGTACTGCTTGGCAATGAGTCTCAGATTCTTCGGCTTGGATACGCTTTCAACGAATACCATCTTTCCGGTACTGCCACGTACCTTGAGGCGGTAGCTGCTTCCCCATTTAATCGGCTGGATTTTCAAACGTCTAAGTCCTTCGAGTTCATAGGCAAACATGTTTGCTATATATCGATGGCTATATTATCTCAGTGAAAAATCTTACTATATGTTTTCGTCCTTGTATCAGGATCACTTTCTATATCCATCTGACTAAAGTCAATTTCAAAAAAAAAAATATTAATCTGTAGCCACTTCAGGATTTGCTGACGCTAATGCATTTTTGCGTCGCTCGCGGATTTGCTCACGATGCTCGTCATCGTACTTCTTCTGGTTTGCAAGTCTCTTTTCTCGATTCTTGAGGTAATACTTCTTCTGCGCCCGTAGGATCGCTTCCTTGTTGCGTTGGTATGTTTCCGGTGAGTAAGTCATTGTTATCTATATACTATTGATGACTTTATATCAGGTTGAAAAAAAATATTCTGAATTTTATAGAATCCAATGAAATTCATACGAATATTGTGAAATTCATAAAAACAATTATGAAATTCATAGGAATATTATGAAATTCAGAGAGATGTTATGAAATTCATAATTATTTTAGACGGCTTTATCAAAGATGTATCTCATCTCAGCGGGGGTATCGAAGTAGTTGTTGATTTCCAGGAAATTACCTAAATCCTCACTCATATCCCCTTCATACGTATCTCTATCAAATAACTCGATGTATCGAACGTAATCGGTACATGCGTCGCCTATCATTTGGATGATGTAGCGATTCTTACACACTTTCAACCAAATCAATACTAAGACCGTGCTGATATCATGATCAAACTTAAAGAATCGACGAGCATATAATTGAACCCACTTGATAGCTTCGGGTACAATATCAACATGGCTTAGGTATTCGTAGCTATAATTGCTGAATACATGGTACCGGGTTCCTCCGCTTGTTGGAGACACCCCACGTACCGGTACACTGTACCTATGCTCGAAAACGACATGCCGATTTAGGTAACCGGTATCAATACCGAACTGCACTAGAAAAAAATTGAAGCCATCTATTCATCGTCTCCCTCGTTCACCTCGATGTCGTCATCTGAGTCAACCGCGCCGATGTCAGCGTCGATAGCACACTGGCGCGACAGTTTTTCGATCAGATCTGCTGCTGCAATATCAGCGTCGTCCAGCAGATGACCAAACGCCTTCTTGTACCCATTTGCAATAGTCGTACTAGACAGCTCTTCCCATGCCATGCTGACCCACTTAGACACCTTGATCCTGTCCGGAGCTGTGAGCGCAAATTTGTTTCCACTGTTGTGAGCCCGTAGCTGCTCGCGCAAATACTCGACCCAGTAGGCGCGTAGGCGAGCCTTGAAAGGGAAATTCCAGGCAACATCGGCCGGTTGGCAAACGGATGTTGCGCCTTTCGGCACCTTCATCAGCACGACGTTGATTGACGTTGCATATGAGGTGACTTGCTGGGTCCAATGACCCGAGAAGTCATCCCACAGCAACAAAATGGGCACATGCATGTCCTTACGGACACCGAAATGATATCTCAGGAACTGAACTGAAAGATATTCATTCCACCAGCCTGAAGGCAGTCACGACATAATGTTTTAGTCCTCAATTAAAAAATTAATTAATTAATTAAATTAAATGCAGATTAATTAAATTATCAGCAGCTTACCTTTCAAGTTGCCGTAGATTTCGAGCTGTTGCTCCCGGTGCACAACACTGACGTCTCGCCAAATTGTCTTGCCGAAACCGTAGCGCAATCTCTTGTTCTCTTCTTCTGTTTCTGGAATCTTAGACGGGTTCGCTTTAAACACGACAAACGGACGGTATTTGGTACCAGCTGAGTCCCCCAACAGCATCACGGACGCTCTCTCCTTTGTCTTGCCTGCGCAGCGTACCCAAACAGTCTTGGCGCCCTTGTTGGTGAGGGTTCGAGTTGGGAGGAACTCAAAAAAAACAGCTACAATTACAAACATACAGCAGTTAGCGCCCAGAATTCAAAACAAAAGAATTGTGACTTAGCCCAGCACCTGTTTGGTCCGCGTTGAACACCTTTTTCACCCCAAGGTCGAGCATCGTTGCTTTGACCTTCAGGGCAAAAGCAGCCGCAATCTCGTCCAGATCGGCTGGTGTTTTCTGCCCCGTGCGCGTCCGCGCTCTCATCGACAACTTGTGGCGAGCTTGAAAGGCGCGCCTCCACCTCCACGACGCACTAAATGACTCTATGTCATTCTCAGCTGCGAGCTCTTGAGCTTGCAGCGCCAGCATTCTGGTAGAAATGGGCACACCCTCTTTCCGAAGGTCGTTTACCCACACAACCAACTCTTTCTCGACTTCCAGAGGCAATTTAGTACCTACTCCTGCTGGTCGTGCCTTCTTCTTGCTGCTTCCTTTCTTCACGGAGCACTGCATTACAAGCTTCGGCTTGTTGCGTAGCCATTTGAGCACCAACTTACGGCGCGACTCGTAGGCACTGGCCCTCAGGTCAGGAAACCGCTCCATGATTACGCGAGCGACGTCATTCGTCGCCTCCAGCGCGTTGGCGGCGTCCAACTTCTCGAGCCGTGAAGGAGGCTCGCCGCTTCGGTGGCGCTGCAAGCTGGGCGGCAGGCTGCATCGCCAAATGAATGGCGCGCGTCTATAGGTTCTGGGTCTTGACCGGTATAATACCAGTTAAAATTTATCGTAAAGATTGTAGCAGGTCTCATATGCGGAGGCTGAAGAGTGGTCGGAATGGCGAGATATGATTGGTCGCTCTTACATGACGTTGTCGCCAACAAGCGGAGGAAGCCGGTATGCTGAATGATTATCATCTTTCCAACTAAACTCGTTGTAAGATTCGCCATAAAGATATTCATCAGCTTCGTTGAAAGCCTTTTTAGCTTCAGCTTCGAATACGTCAGGATTATTAATATAGGCGAAATCATCATTGGTGATTTGAGTCATGGTTATTATTATCGGTTGATCGTATATATCTTGTTATTATACTTACTATATTTATCTGTCAGGATCAAATCACTTTCTATAGAATATTTAGAGATTTGCTTGAGGGGCTTTTATACTATTTGTGCTGCTTGGAGATGATTAGGAGACATCCTTCGCACCAGAGGGGGTCGAGAGGTCTTGCCTACTTTATTTCTCCTTGGGTTATTTCGATAGAGATGGGGCTTTTGGGTGGGAGTTTGGGTGGTGAATTTTTTTTACCTATGTTGTACCTACCCTTGACTACTTGTGTTGCGTCGGGCGTCAACACGGTTTCGGTGCGCGCTGTCGGTTCATTACGACAGCAGATCGCTGCCGCGTACGACGCGGGACGCATTTTACTCCGGTGTCATCAACTATCTCCGCGACCCGTCCGATAAGGCGCTGCGTCGTCTGACGGCTCCGATGCGCGCGTCTATCACACGCTACAGCCTCGACGGCGAGGTACTGTCTTACAGCGTCGATCGTGAGGAGGCTCCAAGAGTCGTCGTGCCATGCGACGACGACGTACGCGCGCAGCTCCTCCACGAGTATCATGACAGCCCAAGCGGCGGCCACCTCGGCCGCGAGAAGACCTACATCGCGCTGTCGCGCGACTTCTACTGGCCCCACATGTACAAGTGGGTCCGCAAGTGGGTCCGTTCCTGCGAGGCGTGCCAGCGCGTGAAGCGGCACCCTCGTCGCAGGCTCCCCTGCGACCCCTTTCTGTGGCTGCTGACGCGTGGTCTTCCGTAAGCATGGACTTCATCTTCGGGCTGCCAGCCGACGCCCGCAATCGCACGGGCGTTCTCGTGTTCGTCGACCGCTTCAGCAAGATGGTGCATCTTGCTCCGGTCACTGCAACTGTGACGGCGGAAGAGTCCGCCGCGATCTTCGTCGACGTCGTCTTTCGACATCATGGATTACCATCCGACATCGCGACCCGCGCTTCACTTCGGCCTTCTGGACTCGTCTATTCCAGCTACTCGGCACGCGGCTGCGTATGTCCACAGCCGCCCATCCAGAGACCGACGGACAGACAGAACGCGCGAATCGCGTGGTCGAAGACGTACTCCGCAGCTACGCCACGTCGTATCCATCATGGAGCGAGTTTCTGCCCATGGTCGAGTTCGCACTGAACAATTCAGTGTACACGTCCATGGGGTTGACGCCGTTCTTCGTCAACAACGCGCGACATCCGCGCGTTCCGGCTTCCCTCGCTGTGGCAGCACCCACAGCAGCGCGTGATTCTCAGTCTGGTGGGGGAGGGACCCCGTCTATGGCGGCGTCGAAGGAGGTCTTCGGTTCAAGTGGCTTCGGTTCAAGTGACGACCCAAGCATCAACGCGCTGACTCATCCTTCAGGTCCGACTGATATCCCAGGACCGACTGATATCTCAGGGTCAGAAGCTCCATCGGGTTCGTCACGGGCGACATCATTCCCCGTGCCGCGAGACCCAGTGAATGGCTCGGCTTCTCCAGTGGCAAACTTCGAGCCCAACGAGCTGCCAGCAGCGGACGAACCCGCTGCGTTCCCGGACTTCGTACTGCAGCGGTAGTCGGCTGTCCGCTACGTACGCGACGCCATCGCCACGGCTGTCGACAAGCAGAAGGAGAACGCGGACAAGCGCGGCCGAAAGAACATGGACACGTTCAAGGTTGGCGAGCGTGTACTACTCTCGGTCACGGGTATTACAGCTCACGCCGTGACGAACTTGGAGCAAACAAGTTGCTCCCGCGCTACATTGGCCCGTTCAAAATCGTTGCCGTTCTCGGCGACGCTTACACGCTCGACATACCTACGGCTATGCGACTCCATCCTACGTTCTACGTCGGCCGGCTCAAGCGGTACCACCCGGCGACGATCCCGAGCGAGGAGTCGCAGCGCTCGACTGCGACGGAGCGGGAGCCTTCTCTTCCTGCTCGTCCGGCTCATCCTGCGTCGACCTCGGCTCATAGCGCGACGCCGTTCGCGCTTTCTTCGGCGCCGGCTACTCCGGCTCCCAGCCTACGGTCTTGCGCATCCCGACGACAGGAGCAGCGACTGTCGAGCGACTTATCTCGAAGGCGTTCAGCCTCCTGCTCGGCATCCAGAGCGCGATCCTTCGCGCTGTCAACCTCGGTCGTCAGAAGAGTCAGGCACCCGAGATTGTCCGGCGCCTCGTTCGCCACAGCAGCACGCGGAGTCGTCTGCGTCGGGCCGATATTGGGCTCCTGACGCCCTTGAGCACGCGGCGGCGTCCGGCGCTGGCATCTCCCGGTCAGCACCAGCTCCCCGAGTGTCATGGCGCGGCTCCCATGACGAATAGTCGTCGGTGTGACGACGGCGCGGCTCCCACGACGAGCGGTTTTCAACGCGACGGCCCTCCGCCGCTGACGGATAGCGCTGAAAACGCAGCGCTGGATCGTGGATCATCTCGTGGAGCACCGCGATCCCACTCCGAGTAGGCGCGGCGCTCATCACCGCGCCAGTACCACTCCGAACTCCCGCGAGTATCGCGTCCGCTGGCTTGGCTTCGCTCCCAGTGATGATACATGGGAGCCTCGGACCAACCTGCAGCTTGACGTTCCGGATATCGTGGCTGCATACGAGGCTGCGCTTGCTCAGGCTCCGGCGCACGCAGCGTCATCCACTCCCGCGGCGCTTCGATCGGATCCGCCGCACGCGTAGGCGCGGGTTCATCACATGCGCGCCTAGCCTGGTCGAGCGCATGCTCGTACCAGCCGATGAGACGACGGATCTCGTCTCCAAGAGGAGCAACTGCGACATCGTCTCTCCAATCTTCAGCCGACGGTCGACGCGTGCCCGGCCAACAGTGCGGGCACTTCTCCATCATGTTCACGAAGCAGTACCGGTCTTCGTCCCAGCACGTGTTGTGAAAGTGCTGCGCAGTGTGCCCAGACCATATCGACTGCGCGCTGACTCGCGCTGTCTCAAGACTGCGGCGAAATCCGGCTCGACGTTCCAGCGGCGGATGAAGGCGTTCCACGACAGCCGCAGCGAGTCTTCGCGGGTTCCTTCGACTGGTTTGCCGCGCGAGGCACGGAAGCGGCAAAACTGCTCGCGCATCTCCTGCTCTGGCGCGGGGTTCACCGCGCCGCTGATGTCGTTGAGCTCCCAGCGCGCCGACTCGGTCTGGATGCCCTCGCAGGCGCTTGCCGTGTTCCTCTCCGTTGCTTGCGCGTCGCGAGGCCGATTGTGTTGTGAGGCCTCGCTCGCGTCGAAAGCTCTCGTCGCTGTGAGAACGTGCGCGGGCGCACGTTCGAGAAGTCGTTGGTGCCGCCGTTCAGCCATCACTGCCCCGGTGTCCCCGTCGTCTCGTCCCGGGATTCGTAGCCGTAGCCTCCTCTTGTCTTTCTTTTCCTTTGCGTGTTCTCTTTAGCAGACGGGTGTCTGCTACCTCAAGTGGGGGGTGATGTAACGGGACGATCCCCCGTTACAAAAGTAGGTAGAAGTCACGGTCCAAACAGGCTGTGACTTGGCACTCTGTCATTGGACAGAAGTCGCCCTTTAGTATGCATATTGGCCAGTTCGCGTGCAGCACCTCAACCGGTGGCCAGCAGCTAAGCTCGGCTTAAGTACGGTTTTGCGACCGTACATTAATATCACCCAGAGTCAATTTTGCTTATAATTCCACGTGTCTTGGCCTAACGCCCAAGATATTGCTTCCTCAAAACAACAGCGAAAGCTTACGTATCGGTAGCCTTTGGCCCCGTTACAAACGAGGTCGATGAGGCGAAGGGTCGCGCACTGGACGCTAAGCAGGAGGCCGAGCGACTCCGGGATGAAGTCGCTCGACAGGAGCAGCGACTGCTGAAGATCGAGCAGTCGCACGACGCGTACAAGCGTCAGTTCGTCGCGATGCGCAAGGCCGTGGGCTGTGCAGCGGGGCTGCCGTAGCTTTAGCGTCAGAGGAAGACACAGACTCAGAGAGTCTCTAGTAATATTGATAACCTTACGCTCTATACAAGAGCTATACCGAGTACCGTAAGATAACTACTTACGGACTCCAAGAGACAGAAGTACCTTAAACAAGGCTAGTGAACTCTTAGGCTTCAAATGTGAACTGAATGTATTGTTGTTTATCGCGGCAGAGCCGCCTGTTGTTTGTATGTATAGGACTCACTATCTATCATAGTAGAGCCTAGTCAAATGCATATCCAGTGGCTGTGAGCCACCCACTCCTATCTGGGGTGACCCACGTAACATATGTGTGGAAGCCACTTATGTGTGGCACCTAGCTTGTGTGCATCACACTATTCAATGTAACCCCGTTACACCCTCCCCCACCAGACTGTGGACACCACGTGTACGCACTCGTCATCGTCTCGATTGAGAAGTCTCGACGGCAACGGCCAAGTCGCTTGCCCTCACGAGAGCCCGCTCCAGAACTTTCCAAGTTCAACGAGCACATGGCTCGGAGTCCGCAGGCGTCTTGGTCACTCGACAACAAGAACGCGCCCGCGTCCCCGGCACCTAGTGCCACAACGTCCGACCGTAAGGTCTCACCGCGCCCCGCGTCAACGCTCTCGGTGAGAGAGTATCACGCCCTGCAGCAGAGCCGTCTTGCGCTTAGCTCCGAGAGCCCCAGCAGCGCGAACATGGCCCGCCGGGCGGCAGATGACCTCTTTGAGGGCCTCGAGGAGGGGGAGGAGGACGAGGAGCTGGACTACAGCTCCGACACGCCGATGCCTCAGCGAGAGGACTCCCCGCCACCTGCGCGTCCACGCTCGCCGGAGCAGCAACGCCGGGTTCCCAACCCTTTCGTGGACCGCGAGACCACAGCACTTCGTGCTTCGTTTGGTTTGGAGACGGGCGAGATCTCTAACGACCTCGACGAGGCTCAAAAGCGTCAGCTCGAGGGGCAAACTGCCGTTCGTTCGCAACGACCTGAGGCGCGACCGCTAGTGAGCTCTCGACGAGAGTATGGCTTCGTGCCGCTCAACCCGGTGGAGCGCTTGAAGCAGTTTGGCTCGGGGCCATTGCAGAATTGGCGAATCGGGCCGGCGGCCAGTACCAGCGACCAGGCCGCTACTCATACTGCTCTCCGAGAGAGGCTTCTGACGCCGCAGCAGACCACTCCACAGGAGTATGGGACTCGCCTGTCCGATCAAGCCCGTGGGGCTTCAGTCCCCGCGATGCGGACTATTCCGGTGGTGCTCGGTCCGGGAGAGCTCCTCCACGAGGACGACGCCCAATTCACGAACTGGGTTCATCGAACCCGCCATCTCTCTTCGCTGGAGGCTCTCCGGTCTAGCTTCGACGAAGCTGATGTGCGCTTAGAGCGCCGGCTTCGCTTCGATTTCGCGAAGCTGAAGACGAAGCGTCAGGCGGCCGCCTCCAGGTCGCTACAGTCCCTCGGACTCGGCTCATCTGCTCTTAAGAGCGCTGCAGGAACTCACCAAGGTGAGTCGACGGCTGCAGCAGCCCGGGATCAACGCTTGAGCTCAGCGTATGATCCCTCAGCTCCCCTGCCTAGCGGCGGGAAGCGTGAGGCGACCGACTTCGCGGTCGCGGGCTCGCAGAGCGCCTTCGATCGCGGCGATCAAAAGCGTCCACGACGTCAGGGCAGTCTTGCCGGAGGGGTACCTCAAACTCCCACGAGTTTTCTGAGTGCGGGTACCCACGCCACTTTACCAAATATTGGTTATGAGCGCCGCGTCGACGACGCTTTAGAATACGCTCCACATGAAAGTGGCGGTTCCCCTGCTCGTCGAGCAGCGCCGGCGGCGCCCGTGTCCTCGCACGGTGAAGAGCCTGTCCGGCCTGAGGAGCTGGAGAGCTTGGAGAGATCGCTGAGCGACGTGCGTCAGATCCTGGAGCGCCACGGGCGGAGGCTTGATCAAGCCGAGAGGGAGTCTGACACCACCGTGAATGAGATCCGCGATCTCCGGGAACGTCTCCAGTGGTGTGAGGCTGCTGAGTCGGCGACTCAACGCCTGGCGCGCCTTGAGCAAGGTTTCGCGCGGCTGGAAGGTCAGGTCGACCTGTTGCTGCGACTTCAGCAGGGCGCTGTGGCTCCGCCACGTTGGGCGCCAGCTCCTGAGAACCCACATGGGCCGGGTCCCGGTACGGCTTGAGCAAGCCCACGTAAAACACGGGGTGTGTGCGCATCTTCTTCGGAAGATTGAGTGTATACGCTAGGAGTAGTCAAGACCGGGTACAAGTGGGGTAAAAAAAATTTCTCCCCCCTTTCATTCACCCAAAAGCCCCATCTCTATCGAAATAACCCAAGGAGAAATAAAGTAGGCAAGACCTCTCGACCCCCTCTGGTGCGAAGGATGTCTCCTAATCATCTCCAAGCAGCATAAATAGTATAAAGCCCCTCAAGCAAATCTCTAAATATTCTATAGAAAGTGATTTGATCCTAACAGATAAATATAGTAAGTATAATAACAAGATATATACGATCAACCGATAATAATAACCATGACTCAAATCACCAATGATGATTTCGCCTATATTAATAATCCTGACGTATTCGAAGCTGAAGCTAAAAAGGCTTTCAACGAAGCTGATGAATATCTTTATGGCGAATCTTACAACGAGTTTAGTTGGAAAGATGATAATCATTCAGCATACCGGCTTCCTCCGCTTGTTGGCGACAACGTCATGTAAGAGCGACCAATCATATCTCGCCATTCCGACCACTCTTCAGCCTCCGCATATGAGACCTGCTACAATCTTTACGATAAATTTTAACTGGTATTATACCGGTCAAGACCCAGAACCTATAGACGCGCGCCATTCATTTGGCGATGCAGCCTGCCGCCCAGCTTGCAGCGCCACCGAAGCGGCGAGCCTCCTTCACGGCTCGAGAAGTTGGACGCCGCCAACGCGCTGGAGGCGACGAATGACGTCGCTCGCGTAATCATGGAGCGGTTTCCTGACCTGAGGGCCAGTGCCTACGAGTCGCGCCGTAAGTTGGTGCTCAAATGGCTACGCAACAAGCCGAAGCTTGTAATGCAGTGCTCCGTGAAGAAAGGAAGCAGCAAGAAGAAGGCACGACCAGCAGGAGTAGGTACTAAATTGCCTCTGGAAGTCGAGAAAGAGTTGGTTGTGTGGGTAAACGACCTTCGGAAAGAGGGTGTGCCCATTTCTACCAGAATGCTGGCGCTGCAAGCTCAAGAGCTCGCAGCTGAGAATGACATAGAGTCATTTAGTGCGTCGTGGAGGTGGAGGCGCGCCTTTCAAGCTCGCCACAAGTTGTCGATGAGAGCGCGGACGCGCACGGGGCAGAAAACACCAGCCGATCTGGACGAGATTGCGGCTGCTTTTGCCCTGAAGGTCAAAGCAACGATGCTCGACCTTGGGGTGAAAAAGGTGTTCAACGCGGACCAAACAGGTGCTGGGCTAAGTCACAATTCTTTTGTTTTGAATTCTGGGCGCTAACTGCTGTATGTTTGTAATTGTAGCTGTTTTTTTGAGTTCCTCCCAACTCGAACCCTCACCAACAAGGGCGCCAAGACTGTTTGGGTACGCTGCGCAGGCAAGACAAAGGAGAGAGCGTCCGTGATGCTGTTGGGGGACTCAGCTGGTACCAAATACCGTCCGTTTGTCGTGTTTAAAGCGAACCCGTCTAAGATTCCAGAAACAGAAGAAGAGAACAAGAGATTGCGCTACGGTTTCGGCAAGACAATTTGGCGAGACGTCAGTGTTGTGCACCGGGAGCAACAGCTCGAAATCTACGGCAACTTGAAAGGTAAGCTGCTGATAATTTAATTAATCTGCATTTAATTTAATTAATTAATTAATTTTTTAATTGAGGACTAAAACATTATGTCGTGACTGCCTTCAGGCTGGTGGAATGAATATCTTTCAGTTCAGTTCCTGAGATATCATTTCGGTGTCCGTAAGGACATGCATGTGCCCATTTTGTTGCTGTGGGATGACTTCTCGGGTCATTGGACCCAGCAAGTCACCTCATATGCAACGTCAATCAACGTCGTGCTGATGAAGGTGCCGAAAGGCGCAACATCCGTTTGCCAACCGGCCGATGTTGCCTGGAATTTCCCTTTCAAGGCTCGCCTACGCGCCTACTGGGTCGAGTATTTGCGCGAGCAGCTACGGGCTCACAACAGTGGAAACAAATTTGCGCTCACAGCTCCGGACAGGATCAAGGTGTCTAAGTGGGTCAGCATGGCATGGGAAGAGCTGTCTAGTACGACTATTGCAAATGGGTACAAGAAGGCGTTTGGTCATCTGCTGGACGACGCTGATATTGCAGCAGCAGATCTGATCGAAAAACTGTCGCGCCAGTGTGCTATCGACGCTGACATCGGCGCGGTTGACTCAGATGACGACATCGAGGTGAACGAGGGAGACGATGAATAGATGGCTTCAATTTTTTTCTAGTGCAGTTCGGTATTGATACCGGTTACCTAAATCGGCATGTCGTTTTCGAGCATAGGTACAGTGTACCGGTACGTGGGGTGTCTCCAACAAGCGGAGGAACCCGGTACCATGTATTCAGCAATTATAGCTACGAATACCTAAGCCATGTTGATATTGTACCCGAAGCTATCAAGTGGGTTCAATTATATGCTCGTCGATTCTTTAAGTTTGATCATGATATCAGCACGGTCTTAGTATTGATTTGGTTGAAAGTGTGTAAGAATCGCTACATCATCCAAATGATAGGCGACGCATGTACCGATTACGTTCGATACATCGAGTTATTTGATAGAGATACGTATGAAGGGGATATGAGTGAGGATTTAGGTAATTTCCTGGAAATCAACAACTACTTCGATACCCCCGCTGAGATGAGATACATCTTTGATAAAGCCGTCTAAAATAATTATGAATTTCATAACATCTCTCTGAATTTCATAATATTCCTATGAATTTCATAATTGTTTTTATGAATTTCACAATATTCGTATGAATTTCATTGGATTCTATAAAATTCAGAATATTTTTTTTCAACCTGATATAAAGTCATCAATAGTATATAGATAACAATGACTTACTCACCGGAAACATACCAACGCAACAAGGAAGCGATCCTACGGGCGCAGAAGAAGTATTACCTCAAGAATCGAGAAAAGAGACTTGCAAACCAGAAGAAGTACGATGACGAGCATCGTGAGCAAATCCGCGAGCGACGCAAAAATGCATTAGCGTCAGCAAATCCTGAAGTGGCTACAGATTAATATTTTTTTTTTTGAAATTGACTTTAGTCAGATGGATATAGAAAGTGATCCTGATACAAGGACGAAAACATATAGTAAGATTTTTCACTGAGATAATATAGCCATCGATATATAGCAAACATGTTTGCCTATGAACTCGAAGGACTTAGACGTTTGAAAATCCAGCCGATTAAATGGGGAAGCAGCTACCGCCTCAAGGTACGTGGCAGTACAGGAAAGATGGTATTCGTTGAAAGCGTATCCAAGCCGAAGAATCTGAGACTCATTGCCAAGCAGTACAAGGTCTCTATTGATGATCTAAAAATGAATCTATCGCCTGACTTTCGTTCAGACCCTACCTATAAGCCTTTGTATGGAATATATGGCGAGAGCCACCTATACGAAAACATCCCTACCGATGAGTTCTATGATAAGCTCGAGAACGTGTTATTGAACCAAAAGAGAGCGTATAAGATCAATATTGCTCTCGGATACACTATGTACGATCCGGTTAATGATATATCGTTTTATTTTTATCCCAATATTGCTAATACAAACGTCTATGATAGACCCTTCGTTGTCAATAGTCGAGCTGATGCTCGAAAGGTCGTCAGCGATATTCGTATGAAAGAGCTTTCTGATATGCTTAATTACCCGAAATCGGGTATCAAGGTTAAATCCATCAATGGTTTCAAGGTATATATCGACTATCGTGATCACGCCCTCGGTGATAGCGATGCTTTGGTTCCTGAATTCATCAAGAACCATCGATACATCATCAACTTCCCGCGAACGAACAACAAGTGTGTATTCTTTTGCATCGCTTATCACCTTCAAGAGGAAAAAATCGACGTAAGGTTGTAGCTCAAGTCAAAGATGCATTCAAGCGCTATTGTAGCTATAAAGGTCTCGATTTCTCACTAAGTCTATACAAGGGGTTCAAGGCAATCGATATGATTGAGTTCGATAACATCGAAGAGTGTTTCAACCTCAACATCAACGTCTATAGCTTTAATCTCGATACGAATGCGGTCGAATGCATGCGCCCGACCGAAGGTAAGTATGAAGATACGCTCAATATCCTATCGCATGATAATCACGCGTTCTATATCACGAACGTCGAACGAGTTCAATCCAAGTACAATTGTCCCAAGTGTTCGATGGTATTCCAAACTAACGATCAGATGCGCTCTCACACGAAGAACAAATGCGATAAGATCAATCTCGAGTCGTTTGCTCCTGAACCAACGATTTACAACCCCGCTCAAAATAGGATCAAGAACCTATTATCTAAGTATATTGAGGGTTACAGTTTGGTATCGGTTATTAACCGTGAACCGGTTAACCCGAACCGGTCCAATCCGAACCCACGTTGATTATGGTGACTACGGTAAGTTGTTTCCGCCACCGATGATTAGACGAGTACGATGATTGGACGAACACCGGTGAGTGATGGTGATTAGATGCACTAGGTGATAGGACGCAGAGTCGCGTGTCTATAACAGTAGGGTGTAAGCTGCAACAGTTCAATCACTTTCGAATCTTCATTCTACCCCTCAAGTGTCTTCGCTCCGGTCCCGCCGTCTGCGACGTCCCTCCCTCCGCTTCGTCCAAGCCTCGTGTCCAAGATCCATACCTTCCATCAGGTTATGAGCCCAAGCACCATGTCCTCTGCCCAAGACGCCTCGACCAAGGTCTCCATTGACAAGTTCAACGGAGACAACTACGCGACGTGGAACCGCTACATGCGTGGCGTGTTCCTGACCAAGTCGACGTGGCATGTGGTCAACCGCGAGACGACGCCAAGCTTCACGGACTCGCGGGCCAAGGACGACTATGTCAAGTCGAGCAACATCGCGTTCGGACTGATGTTGCTCCACATGGACGCGGACTACCACCATATGGTCGACGACTGCGAGGAAGCGTGGGTTGCTTGGTCGCGCCTGAAGACGCTGTACGGTGGTTCGCAGAAGGCTGGACGCATCTACCTGAAGCGCCAACTCTTCAGCATGGAGATGTCGGAAGGCGGCAACGTCTTGCATCATTGCAACGAGGTCCTCAACATCAGCGCCAAGCTCAGCAGCATCGGCGCCAAGATAGAGGATGAAGACGTGGCGATCTGCTTGTTGCGCAGCCTCCCCAAGAGCTACGAGAACGTCGTGCTCAACCTGGAGATGAGCAGCGCTGAACTGCGGTCGCAAGACGTTGTGAAGGTGCTCACGAATGAGCACATCAAGCGGCAAGGCGAGAAGACGGTGACGGTGAAGACGGAGAACGCGGCCAAGGCGTTCAACACCGACCGAGAGTCTCGCGAGTGTACGTACTGCGGAAAAGTGGGGCACATAATTGACAAGTGCTGGACCAAGCAGAAGGACGAGAATCGGGGCCCAAGACGCGGCGGCAACGGCCGTGGACGCGGGGCCAACAACATCCAGTGGAGAAACGACAGCGACGGCTACGACGACGACTACGATCGGGTGGCGTTCGCGGTTTCACTGGAATGTGGGGTTTCGACGGGCAAGAATGTGTCCGGGATGTGGGCGGTCGACAGCGGCGCAACGCACCACATCTGCAACGACAAGGCCAAGTTCGCCCATTTGATTGAGCGGAACGAAGGCGAACTTTCGGTGGCCGACGGTAACAAGGCGGCCATCATGGGTGTGGGGACCATCGTGGAACAAGTAGTCCTGCCCAACGGCGACGAGCGCGAGATCGAGATCAAGAACGCGCTGTACGTGCCGAGCATGAGCAAGAATCTGCTTTCAGTACCGCAGATCAACAAAAGTGGCAAGTTTCAAGTGGTGTTCGACGGCACCAAGATGCAGATTGCGCACAAGGGCTCCAAGCAAGTGGTGGCGACGGCAAACCTCGTAGATGGACTCTACTGGCTGATGACGCCTCAGCGTTCGGCGAATGCGGCGACGAGTGGCAAGATTGTCGACCTGCACGCGCGCATGGGTCACGCTCCGGTTGAGGTTCTTCGCAAGATGGTCGACAACCACATGATCAAAGACGCGAAGGCACCTTTCAAGTCGAGCGGACCAAGTCTGTGTCGTGGTTGCCAGCAAGGGAAGATGGTTCAAAAACCGTTTCCAAGCAACCGTGACAAGCGCCGTTACGACACGTTCGAGTTGCTCCACTTCGACATCTGCGGACCCATGGAGAAAAACTCGCTGGGTGGCAGCAAGTATTTGCTGCTGATCGTGGACGAAGCCAGCGGATGCATGAAGGGTTTCTGTCTGCGTGCCAAGTCGGAAAGCGAAGACTGCATCAAGACGTACATCATGAAGGTGCAGAAGCAGTTCGGCAAGAAGGTCAAGTTTGTGCGGCACGACGGAGCTCGTGAGTTTGCGACCAACTCGCTCAAGGACTTCTACGAAGACGAAGGCATCGAGCAGCAAACCACGGTTCCGTACGCGCACCAGACGAACGGCACGGCAGAGCGAGCCATCCGGACTATCGTCACGATCGGCCGCAGCATGCTGCATCACGCCAAGCTGGACAAGTGTTTCTGGGCTGAGGCGGCCATGACGGCCATCTACGTGAAGAACCGCCTGCCATCACCCAAGATCGAGCACAAGACTCCTTTCGAGATCGTGTACAAGTCAAAGCCGAGTGTGAAGCACATACGTGCGTTCGGCTGTCGGACGTACATCCTGACTCCGAAGGAGAAGCGGCTGAAGTGGGATCCCAAGGCTCGCGCCGGACTGCTCCTCGGTTACGAAGAAGTGTCCAACGCGTATCGACTTTATGACATCGAGGCGGGGCAGGTGGTGATCAGTCGCGATGTCAACTTCGATGAATCGACTTTTGGACTTTCGGCGACTACTTCGGATGAAGACGTCGATGATGCTGCGCTGGACCTGGACGCTCTCGACATCGACGATGATGGTCCACGCCAGACGGAATACACGCAGGCGGGGAAGCGCAAGAACCGACCAAGTGACGACAAGGACACTGCCAGACGATCGCGCCCCGTTCGCCACAGAGCTGGCTTAGAAGAAGCAAGTGCGCCGAACGAATCCTCCTCGCACCGAGCCGAACCCGACGAAGAAGAAAAGTCTGGGGATCAAGGTGAAGACGACGACTCAACTCCTCCCGTGTGTTGGCGTGCCAGTGCCAACGCTGTCGAAGCAGCAGCTGACCTATCGGAGCCGACAACGTTTCAAGAAGCTGTCAACGGCCCTGATCAAGTGCATTGGCGCAAGGCGATTCGCGCGGAACTCAAGTCGATGCGACTTCGTGGTGTGTTTCGTGCTGCCAAGTTGCCCAACGGACAGCGCGCCATCGGCACCAAGTGGGTGTTCAAGATCAAGCGCAAAGCGGACGGATCGATCGAGAAGTACAAGGCGCGCCTCGTGGCCAAAGGTTTCAAGCAGAAGTACGGCATCGACTACACGGAGACGTTCTCGCCCGTGGTCAAGTACGTGACGCTGCGCATGATCATCGCGATCGCCAAGTACTTCGGCTGGCCTCTCGACCAACTCGACGTGGTGACTGCGTTCCTATACGGGATAATGAAGGAGCTGGTGTTCTGCGTGGTTCCTGAAGGCGTCGAGCTGGATGGTGACTTCGACTGCCTGGAACTGGTGAAGGCGATCTACGGTCTCAAGCAAGCTTCTCGCGTTTGGAACGAGACGTTCGACGAGTTCGTGTGCTCCATTGGCTTTCAAGTGTCGGCCTTCGACCCATGCCTCTACATCAAGGTTGTCGATGGTTACTGCGTGCTCGTGCTGGTATACGTGGACGACGTGCTGATTACCGGAAGTTCACCCGAGCTGATCGCACGCACGAAGAAGGACCTCAAGACTCGCTTCGAGATGACCGACAGCGGCAAGTGCGCGTTTGTTCTTGGGATCGAGTTGGTGGACGGCCCGGACGGCAGTGTGACGATGTGCCAGCGGCGCTATGTGGATGACATTCTCAAGCGCTTCGGCATGGACGAGTGCAAGGCCGTGGTGAGTCCCGTCGACATGAGCACTCGACTGGTTCCAAGCGACGCAGCGACCAAGGTGAATGCTCCGTTTCGCGAAGCTGTTGGTGCTCTGATGCACTTAATGACTGCCACGCGCCCGGACATCGCGTACGCCGTTGGCTATGTGTCACGCTTCATGGAGAACCCTCAAGAAGAACACTGGGTTGCGGTCAAGCGTATCTTTCGCTACCTGCAAGGCACCAAGACGCATGGAATCTGCTTCAAGCCGGGTGACAACATCGACTTTCGTGGATACTCGGACCGGACTGGGCTGGCGACCTCGCGGACCGCAAGTCGACTTCCGGCTACACGTTCATGCTGATGGGTGCACCAGTGAGCTGGGGCAGCAAGAAGCAATCAAGTGTTTCGCTGTCTACGAGCGAGGCGGAGTACATCGCACATCAGTCTGGCGATCCAAGAGGGCAAGTGGATTCATCGCCTGCTGTGCGAGATTTTGGCGGCCGCTAATGAGACTGGACCCGAGCTCATGATCCGCGAAGACAACCAGTCGTGCATCAAGATGACGAAGAACCCAGTGAACCACGGTCGTGCCAAGCACATCGACATCAAGTACCACCACATCCGCGATGAAGTCAAGCGCGGTGAAGTCAAGCTCGAGTACTGCGAGACTTCTGTGATGCTAGCGGACATCATGACGAAGGCTCTCGCGGGACCACGCCATACGGATCTGACGGCGACTCTCGGCATTCGTGGGACTTCGCATTGAGGGGGCGTATTGAGGGTTACAGTTTGGTATCGGTTATTAACCGTGAACCGGTTAACCCGAACCGGTCCAATCCGAACCCACGTTGATTATGGTGACTACGGTAAGTTGTTTCCGCCACCGATGATTAGACGAGTACGATGATTGGACGAACACCGGTGAGTGATGGTTGATTAGATGCACTAGGTGATAGGACGCAGAGTCGCGTGTCTATAACAGTAGGGTGTAAGCTGCAACAATTCAATCACTTTCGAATCTTCATTCTACCCCTCAAGTGTCTTCGCTCCGGGGTCCCGCCGTCTGCGACGTCCCTCCCTCCGCTTCGTCCAAGCCTCGTGTCCAAGATCCATACCTTCCATCAAAGTACGGTATCAAGCATCGTGATCATTATCTAGATCATTTCATCGTCTTCGATTTCGAATCCATGATGGAACCATTGGGACAGATGCATGGACCCAATACTGAATTCACGAGCAAGCATGTTCCGGTATCAGTGAGTATTTGTGATAGCTTAAGCAACGAGAAGCGTTGCTTCGTGAGTGATAACCCCAAAAATTTGGTTGAGGATATGATTTCATACATCAACAAGGCATCCAATGATATCAGCATTCACCATAAAAACAAGTTCAAGTCTATCTACTATTCGATTAACAAACAGCTAGCAAGACTCGTCCTTGAAAGTCTTCATCTCATAGTGATCCCAAACGAATTTTGCTCGTTCGTATTCGTCATCACTGATATGAGAGCAACGTAGCTTGCTGTAAAAGGCATCCTTAGGTGGTAGCTTAGTCTCGCTAAGTACTTCATAACCTGTCATGTATTCATATGGGAACACACCCTTCGTTAGCTCACACGTACATCTTAGTTTATCATCGCATTCTTTTTTTCATCCACCGAGATATGTCTCGAGGTATTTAGCATAGCTTGTTGCAGCAGGAACGTAATTGACGATATCGAGCATCTTGAAAGTGTTGCTGACGATTGCCATGTATCCACCGTTCTTGATAATGTGCTTGATGTTGTCCGTGCCTATCGTACTGAATAGTTCATTCTTGATCAGATTGATGTCGTAATTACCGCTGTTGAAACCGAGTACCGGGGTCTGTTCGAGGATTTGATCTAATTTCTCGATATCTTTACCAATCTTGTCTTTGATCTTGAGGTAGCGATCGAGACCTTCACTTTCCTTCCGTTTCTTCTTGATGTTCTCGATAGTGATCCCATCCATCACCTTCGGGTTAGCCTGTTTGATTTGGTACAACAATCTCGATGTAGTGCCTTTCATAAAGGCTATCAAGAAGCAACGAGAGCTATTCAAGCGTTTCGATTTAGACATGTTTTGCGATGGTGTATCTCTACCAGGCCTCAGCGAGAAGGTCATGTACAAGACTCAAGAGCTCATTTTCCAGAGCAAAGAGCCAGGTGATCCATTCGTTTTCCCCGAAAAGCGATTCTTAGGTTATATCAAGCAAGATGAGGAAGCTAAGCGTGATTTCGCGATGACGATAGAGCATCTCAATAAGCTACTCAAGAAGCAAAAATTCATATGCAACTATTGCTACGTGAAGCTCAACGAAGAGAATGTATCAGCTGACCGTATCAACAATAAGAAAGGACATGAGGATGGTAATATCATCATTAGCTGCGTCAGTTGCAATGTCGCGAGAAAGGATATGAATATCAAGGCATTTCGCTACAAGAAGCTGATTGAGTTCAATTCTGATCGTCTCGTCTATTCAATCGATGAAGACGAAGCTGACATCTACCGTAAGATGAAGGAACATCGCGGGCGGTCCATCCAAAATTTTCAATCGCTACGCTAAACGCAACGAGACGCTGATTAGAGGTGGTAAGCTTTGTAAGAAGGTCATCGGATACGATGCAAACGCTCTTTATCTATGGTGCTTAGGTAATGAGATGCCGTGTGGTCGATTGACTACGATCGAGACGTATGATGATATCGTCGATGACATCAAATCCGACAAGATCTTTGGTTTCCTCGAATGCGATATCGAAACGCCAGAGCACCTGAAAGACTACTTTAGTGAGATGACACCAATTTTCAAGAATACTGAGATTGAACCCACCGAAGATATCATTGGCAAGCACATGTTCGACTACAATCAATCTCGCGAGAAGAATAAATCAAAGACGTCCCGCAAGCTAATTGGAAGCTATTTCGGGAAGAAAATATTGATTTACACGCCTCTGCTCAAGTGGTATCTATCGCATGGAATGGAAATCACGAAGACATACAGCTTTATCAAGGCTGACGCTCACAAACCGTTTGAGTCATTCATGAATCAGGTATCAGATGCGCGACGTGAGGGCGACATTGATGATAGCAAAGCCATGATTGCTGATATGATGAAGTTGGTTGGTAATGCTGCCTTTGGTCGATCGGGTATGGATATGACGAAGCATAAAGAGGTTGAGTTTTTATCGAATGATACGTCTATCTACAAGGCGACTGAGCATTTCACATTTAGTTCGAAGACCGAACTCAACGATGGTACCGTTGAGATGGTTAAATCGAAGCGCCGGATCAAACTCAGGAATCCTATTCAATTGAGTATCGCTATCTATCAGCTCGCTAAGCTACGCATGCTCGAATTCTACTACGATTGTATCGACTTCTACATCGATCGTAGCGATTTCCAATATCAGGAAATGGACACAGACTCAGGATACATTGCTTTCAGCGCTGAAAAGCCATTCCCTGACCTAATTAAGCCTGAGCTACGGGACCACTTCCAGAAGCATCAGTACGATTGGTTCCCGCGTGATGATACGAAGGTGAATGCGGCTTTTGATCGTCGCAAACCGGGTCTATTCAAAGAAGAGTTCCGTTGTAATGCCTTGGTCAGTCTTAGCTCAAAGAATTACATTTGCTATTTAGGTGATAAGATTGATAAAGAGACTAAACTACCTATGATCAAGCTATCAGCCAAGGGTGTTCAAAAATCACGCAACAAGACCGTTCTATCACCAGCAAACTTTGAATCGGTTGTGAAAAACAGAATCACGTTTAAGGGCAACAACAAAGGCTTTCGCATGTGTAGAGAGACTAACTCAATGATTACATATAGTCAAACCAAAACAGCTCTAAACTACTTCTACGACAAGCGTCGCGTGTTAGAAGATGGAATAACTACAGCACCATTGATGATATAATCAGTCGATAGTATATCTTTTTTTTATATAGGATGGATGCGCTACTAGAAAAATTGTACTATGATCCTGAGACGGGCTTCATCTCAGCTGATGCTCTACACCGAAAGGCGAAGCAGATCAGACCAGAAATCACCCTCAAGCAAGTGAAGGATTGGTACAAGGCAAAGCTAGACATCCAGCAACATGTTGAGAAGAAGGGAAGCTACGAAGATTTTAGAATCGCCTCGAACAACCCCAACTCATGGCAAATGGATCTCGCCTTTTGGGAAGGTAAATCCATACTTACGGCAATCAATATCAACTCGCGTTTAGGTTTCGCTAAGCTATTACCAAACAAGCGTGCAGACAGTGTTTTGAAGGGGATTAAGGAACTCGTGGAAGCTTACAAGGTGGATATATTGACGACTGATAATGGCAAGGAATTCCTCAATCGCAAGGCAAATGCCTACCTCAAATCTAAGGATATAACTCATTACAACAACGAGCCCGGGGACCATACTACCATGGGTAAAATCGAGCGCTTCAACCGTACGATCAAAATGCGACTAATTCGTATGCAGCAGCCTATCACTGAGAACCTCGTTAAATCAGTTATAAACAACTATAACGATACATATCACACATCTATTAAATCTACACCCAATCAGGCGAAAGGACAAGTCATGACTAATGATTTGAATCATAATCGAGAGGTCATGGAACGCGTGGAAAATGAGATATCAGTTGGTTCATCAGTACTCTATCGACTCGATAAAGGTACATTTGATAAGGAAAAGGCACGATGGAGCAAAACCATCTATGAAATCGTTGGTCTTGATGGGTATAGAGTTCAGATTCGCTCGAAAAATGGTCATACTCTCTATAAATCGCCAAACGATATCAAATTGTTTAAAGCTAAACCAACCGATGCCCCACAAGCTAAGAATCAAGTTTTTGAAGCTGAGAAGATTGTTGATCACAAAAAGATGCGTTCAGGGAAGTACAAATATCTCATTAAATGGATTGGCTATGACGATGCGACTTGGGAGCCACAAGACAATCTACGTTTGATCAACAAAAGCAAGAGATCTACCCTTGAGGTTGAGTATTGGTCAAAAAATAAATGAGATCAGTTAGCTTTTGTAATAATTGATAGAGACATCCTCTGTAAGCTTTTGACTCAGTATATCAACCAATGTATTTTTTATGATTTTATAAAATTATAAGACTTCATATATAGATATAATAATGTGTTCAGGCTGTTTAGAAAAGGACCGTGAGCTTGCTAAGCTACGGCGAAAGATATGGATTATCCAGGAAGTAAGTCGAATCAAGAGCGAACTAATGAATCTTGATGCTGTCGCGAATTTCCGTAAAACTGTCATCAATCAAAGATATAAAAACGAGTTGGAGACAATATTTGGCGTTCCATTCCACCGCATCAAGAATCGTTATCTAAGCCTTCTAAATGAGCGAAATCGCGTCTGTGATTCTTATACCTCATTTCGTCATGACTCAGTCATGCCGAGCTACTGGTAATTATCTACTCATTTTTTTATGATACATCTCATATAGACAAGATGTTCCCGAATTTCACATCCCTCGCTCAGAGAGCAGAAGCGACAGGAGCTACTCGAGAAATCTCAGCGTCGTGTTCGACAGGCCAATGCTAAGCGTGAGATGTATCAGGGTGCGGCGTGGGCGACTGATATATACAACGGCATCACTACTGTAGCGAAGAAATCAACTGAATCTACTCAGACTGATATGAGTGTTGGATCCGATCAGCCTGTTCCAACAGAAGTTAAGCAAACCTTGAATGATATTATTGATCAGGTGGTTGCTCAATCAGACTTAAAAAAAAAACTGAATATTGAAAACTCCAACAAAAACCCTGAGGTCTCAACAAGTGGAACTAATACAGAACCTAACGTTAGATTGCTTTCCGATGTTAAACTGGACGGTGTTAGTATCCCTTCAGCTGATGTATCGGCACCATCAGTTAATACGAGCGATGAGGAACAAATCTCTCAAACCGAATTTAAGAAAGCAGTTGCAGAAATCTTTGAGCTTTATCCGATTCTTGCTCAAATGCGCATTCATCCTCTATCTTCAAACGGACGTCAGCTAACGAAGTATTATCTTGGAAACGAGGCTAAGACATATAGTATTAGACTGAACAAGGTTGTCTTGGTTCCAAGCATTAATTGGGAAGAGACTTACGATCATATTGGATTTGTTATCACAAACGATGCTAGATTCATAGCTTATCAAAATGAGAAACGTGAGCGAGGTGAGATGAGTAAAGAGGATAAAAATGCACCGTATCAGGTATGGGAGCGTTTGAGAGGTATTAAAAGAAACTTAGTGAAGACGCCGACTGACTATAAACAAAGCAAACAACGTCTTGAGGACAGTTTTCTCTTTGATAATTCGACATCCACAACTAATGATCAGACCGATAGTAAATTGAAGATGTACTCGATCATCGATAAAAACAAGGAACTACTCGAATCGAATGGTCTAATGAAGAAGATTGTCCCGATTTTCAAAGGAACGAACAAAGCAACACCGTTTAATGCTAATGGTTATATATGGATTAAGGGCAGCACTATTAACGTCTTTGGCAAGGAAAGTGATCGAATTAAACCGGCGATAACTGAGAATGTTAATTGGAGACTCGCACTAAGAGCATTTGTTGATATGGTCAGAGAGAGAGGACTTGACTTAGAGATGGTTGGTTTCAAGGATAAAGAAATCGATGTGAATGATTTCAATGAGGGAGAAGGAGATGCGCGCCATGGCACAATGGCAGGAATTGATGAAGATATGGATCAAAACCTATCCAATGCCGACAATGATGCTAAACGAATATTGAGCGATTACTACGCAGGGCTTAATTCTAATGATGTTAAAATCCCATTTAGACTAAAACCGATCGTTGATACGAAGGGTGTCGTCAAAACTCATCCTGACTATTATTTTGGTGAGCCATCTGAAACCAGACCATTGAATATTAGAAATGGAAAACACATGCAAGTATCAGGAGAAGCATGGAAGGGGTTGATGAAGAGTATTAGATGGATGGATACATTCGTTTCGTTTCTCGATGGATTTGATGAGTTGAATGGGTTTTTAAATGATGTTGAGTATGCATTCCCCTTAAATGACGAAGAAGCAGCAAAATTGGTTGAAAGTAAGAGCTTGATCAGCAGAGACGTAAAAATCTCGATGATAACCTTAAAATACTGAACGAAGCTATCCTAAGCACAGGCCAAGATATTAGACGTCAATCTATTGAACCTTACGAGGAAGTAGATTTGGAAAAGCTACACGATGACTCTGAACGGGCTTATCAGGAATAGGTGAGGCTCAAAAGCGATATTACGAAGCGAAGAAGGCAGTCAAGGGTAATAGCTCAAAAGCAGCGCGATCAGCTCTATAGGCAGCAGCAGCAGCTATGAAGGCTACTAAAGCAGTATTCAACGCGAAGTCTAAAGCTTATAGCGATGTAGCCAACAAAGGTAGTGGTTTGAAGGGTCGTGGTCTAAGAGGAGCAGGCGTGGCTCCACTTGATGGTGTAGTCAGACGTGGTAGAACCTACAATCTCAATGAGATTCAGGGCTTAGCGACCCCATCGGCATACACCTACAAGCAACTTGGAAGCAAATACATCCGTATCCCTAACCTCGATGCTAAGACACTCGTCATTGTTCAGCCGAATCGACGCAAATGCGGTCCTAAATGTCCAATTAGTGATAGCCTACAATCAATGATCAAGGAACTCGTCTATAAGAACAATATCGATCAAGGTATGTACGACAAGCTCAGCGTCGAAGATAAAAAAATGTTCAAGGAGATCCTCTCGATCACTCATCTTCAATACAATTTCCACGATAAGCTAACGGATCCACTCGAAACACTACGCGCTGAGTATGAGAAGCTAAAAGGAGAGATCGAGCTCGGGAATGATAACCCAAGCATCATCAAGCAGCTCAAGTCTCTTACCGTGGATATGTACAGCAATCGTCTTATTGATGATAAAGAATTCAAGGAGATTATAACTCGACTACTATAAACGAAATCAGAGATTTCCCGCAATCTTCGTTGCTCACCATGTTCTTTTTTAACCCCCGCATTATTTCGGCTTCCAGTGGGAGCTATGGCGATAACGCCGATAACAACGTCGCTGAACTCAAAGCTATCATGAAGAATCTTATCATTCATGACCGCCCTCAGAAGACTCAGGCCGCTGTATGGACCACTGATCTCGATAAGTCAATCAGGAAGGTAGATGCATCAACCCAAACTAAATGAGGGAGGCCGTATGTGGGCTTACTAGCCGAAAAAAACTAAAACCGTGAAGACATTTGCTCTCTAAGCTATACCACTTCGCACGAGCTTATTTCGATATCCTCGATAGATGTTGATTTTTATCGCTGATACTAATTTCAAGTATGGCAGACTCCCCATCAGGACTTTTGGTTGGGAGGAACACACTATCACCAAGTGTTGGCAAGATGACGCCTCGACTAGCTGCGGAATACCGGTAGATACCGGTATGACCATCACTCAGTGGGACCGCAATCATTCCTGTGATTTCGGGATGGTGATTACGGGACGCTGATGATGGGACGCTGTTTACGCTACGGAGGATTACGGGACACGTGGGTACAAGATTGTGAGTACAAGATGGGATCCACGTGGCAGTCGCTGATTGGCTAAGGTAAGTCAGTGTCCAGTAGAGAATCCAGTAGAGTGTATCCAGCAGGAGTATCCAGTAGACTTAGATGTAGCACAGTGTTGCGAACTAAGGACCTCAATTAACTCACTTTGCATTCTGACATCAAGTGCTCAAGTGACCTTTCTATTGGTTATGAGCCCAAGCCCCGTCTTCCCTGACCAAGACCCCGACTACGCCTTCGCCATGGACGCCACCCCGACCGCGACCGACCGCATCAACAAGTTCGACGGAACCAACTTCCACACGTGGAAGTTCAAGATGCAGATGGTGCTCGAGGAGCGCGAACTGTGGGAAGTGACAAGTGGGGAAGTGAAGCTGGAGCACTGCCAGACCGCGGCGGATCAAGCGCTGTTTCGGAAGAAGTCGCGCAAGGCGCTGGCGATCGTCTGTCTCGCGATGGAGGATTCGCAACTGCCGCTGGTGCGTTCGGCCAAGGATGCTCACGATGCATGGTCAAGGCTGGAAGGACACTTCGAGAAGAAGAGTTTGGCCAACAAGCTCTTCCTTCGTCGACGTTTCTTCACGACCATGATGGACGAAGGTGATGGTGTGCTGGAGCACATCAACAAGATCAAGACGCTGGCGGAACAGCTCGATGCGGTGGGCGCTCCGGTCAGCGAGGACGACTTGGTGATCACGCTTCTGGGAAGTCTGAGCGAGTCGTACCAGTTCCTCATCACGGCATTGGAGTCGAGAGCTGACTCGTTGACGTGGGAACTCGTGACGTCTCGGCTGCTGCATGAGGACATGAAGCGCAAGGAACAAGGTGGCGGCGTCGACGGAGCCGCGCACGGTCAAGGTCAAGCGTTCATGACAAGCGGCAACGGCAAGTACAAGGGACGGCAAGCGCAGAAGACAAGCAGCGCCTGTCACTACTGTGGGGAGCACGGACATTGGATCGCCAAGTGTCCGGTGCGGATCCGCGATAACGCGGAGCGGCAGAGGCCGCAGCGAGCGAATGTCGCGCAGAGTGAAGACGACTCTGGCGACTTCCTCTTTTCGGTTGGAAGCAACAAGGATGCCTCCAAGTCAAGTGGCATGTGGCTGGTCGACTCGGGTGCGACGCAGCACATGACGTTCTCGAAGGAGTACATGAAGAACTTCAAGAAGATCACTCCGGTGGACGTGCATCTTGCGGACGACGGTGTGGTCCAAGCTCTGGGAACCGGCGACATTGTGATGTCGATGAGGACGCCGCGCGGGATGAAGAAGGGTGTGCTCACGAACGTGTGGTACATCCCCAAGCTATCGCGGAACCTGTTCTCCGTTGGACGGTTTACCAAGGATGTTGGACCCGTGACCTTCGAGAGCGACGGGTGTTTCGCGGAAACGAAGGGTCTCAAGTGGAAGCTCGGCGCTCGTGAGGGCAAAGGGCTGTTCAAGCTGTGCATGACGCCGATGATGCCGGACGAGGCCAATGCGGCAAGTTCGAAGGATCGCAAAGGGGACACCACGTCGTACCTCTGGCACCTTCGACTTGGCCACATCGGCCATGGCGGTCTAGACGCCATCGTCAAGAAGGGATACGGCACTGGCATCGACATGACATCGGTGAAGCAGTGGGAGCTGTGCGACGGGTGTGCACTCGGCAAGCTAACGCGAGTGAGCTACATGAAGTCGTCACCGAACCGTGCGCAGCAAGTGCTGGAGGTGATTCACAGCGATGTGTGTGGCCCCATGCAAACATCCACTTTCAGTGGAAAGCGCTACTTCGTTATGTTCACCGACGACAAGTCGCACTTTTGCGTCGTGTACCTGCTGCGGAACAAGTCCGAGGTGGCCGACAAGTTTGCGGAGTTCGTCGCAATGGCTGAAACGCAGACCGGCAAGCGCGTGAAAACCCTCCGGAGCGACAACGGTGGCGAGTACACTTCTGGTGCAATGGCCAAGTTCTGCAAGGATCGCGGCATCGAGCAGAAGTTCACGCCACCGTACACGCCCCAGCTGAACGGAGTGGCAGAACGGATGAATCGGACGCTGGTGGAGTGTGCTCGCTGTATGCTGGAGCACGCCGGGTTGTCCAAGTCGTATTGGGACGAAGCGGTGATGACTGCTACGTTCCTTCGCAATCGGTGTCCTACACGCGCGATCAGCCTCGACAAGTCGCCGCACCAAGTGTGGACGGGAAAGAGACCGCTGCTAGCCAACCTCAAGGTGTTCGGGTGCCACGCATACGTGCATGTGCCGAAGGAGAAGCGATCCAAGTTCGACTCGAAGTCAGTACGTTGCCGTTTTGTCGGGTATTCGGAGCACGAGAAAGCGTATCGGTTTGAAGAACTGGAGAGCGGTCGCGTGTTGATGAGCCGCGACGCGCAGTTCATGGAAGACGTCTTCGACGGTGGGAGACGCGAATACGCACCGAAGGAGGTGCTGGTGGATCTTCATGATGAAGATGCCACGGATGAAGGGGTTTCGTCTGGATCGGATCGGAACGAAGACGAAGACGAAGATGAGGCTGCGCGGGATGAAGACTTCGAACCCGGCAGCAAGCGACACCCACGGACGCAGTCGCTGGAAGAAGCCGTGGAAGTTCCGAGTGCCAAGCGGCAGAGTCGACACCAGACTCTGGACGAGATGTCTGCTGCGGCTCAAGAAAGTCAAGACTTCGAAGCTGCGTACGTCGTGGATTCAGTGGGAGAAATGCCGACCACGTTCAAGTCGGCGATGGAATCCAGCGACGCAATCAAGTGGAAGGAGGCGTGCGACTCAGAGATGGAGTCGCTTCACAAGAACGAGACGTGGATCCTCGTACCGCTGCCGAAGGGACGCAAGGCAATCGGCAACAGATGGGTGTTTCGAGTGAAGGAGAACCAAGCCGGAGAGATCGAACGGTTCAAGTCGCGACTGATGGCCAAGGGATTTCTGCAGAAGTACGGCATTGATTACGACGAGACCTTCGCGCCGGTGGCCAAGTTCACGTCGATCAGGATTCTGCTCAGTCTGGCAGCCAAGTACAACCTCATGTTGCATCAGATGGATGTCAAGACAGCCTTCCTCAATGGCTTGTTGGACGAAGACATCTACATGGCGCAGCCGGACGGATGCATCGATGAAGTCCACCCGGACTACGTGTGCAAGCTCAAGCGATCGCTGTACGGACTGAAGCAGTCGCCGCGAATGTGGAACAAGACCATCGACGACTTCATGCTCAAGTTGGGGTTCAAGAAATGCGAGTCCGACCACTGCATCTACTTCAAGCGTGACGGCCAAGACATGATCTTTGTGGCGCTCTACGTTGACGACTTGGTCCTCGCAAGCAGCAGTGACAAGATGCTCAAAGAGACGAAGCAGGCGCTCAGTGACCGATTCGAGATGACCGACATGGGTCAGCTCAAGTACTTCCTTGGGATGGAGATCGAGCAAGATGTGGCGACTGGGAAGGTATCGGTGCGGCAAACCAAGTTTGCGAAGGACATCCTGGAGAAGTTCAACATGGAGAAGAGCAACCCTGTCAAGATGCCGCAGGATCCGGGTCTCAAGCTGACCAAGGCCATGTGTGAAGGAGGCTGCAAGCATGACGAGACGATGGCGAACGTGCCGTACCGGAACGCTGTGGGATGCCTCATGTATCTCATGGTCGGCACACGTCCGGACCTCGCAGTGGCAGTGGGAGTTCTCAGCCAGTTTGCAGCAGACCCATGTCCGACACACTGGCAGGCGCTCAAAAGGGTCTTCAGATACATTCGAGGCACGAAGACGCACGGCATCAAGTTCCAAGGAAGCTGCGAGGACGGACTTCAAGGCTATTCGGATGCGGACTGGGCAGGCGACATCGAGTCTCGACGGAGCACAAGTGGCTACGCGTTCATGATGAACGGCGGATGCATCAGCTGGAGAAGCAAGAAGCAGCGGACGGTGGCACTATCGTCTACGGAAGCGGAGTACATGGCGCTGTCAGAGGCAACACAAGAGGCGGTGTGGCTCAAGGCGTTCCTGTGCGAACTCGGCGAGATGACAAGCGATGAAGCAATCAAGATTTACGAGGACAACCAAGGCTCCATCGCGTTGGCCAAGAATCCCGAGTTTCACAAGCGCACCAAGCACATCGACATTCGCTACCACTTCGTGCGTGAGAAGGTGGAAGACGGCCAAGTGGTGCTGCAGTATGTGTCGACAACGGACATGCTGGCAGACATCATGACGAAGCCAATTCCTGCAACGCAGTTCGGTGTGCTTCGGAACAAGCTCGGAATCCAAGCATCGATGGCTGTCGAGTCGAGTGGGAGTGTTGGCAAGATGACGCCTCGACTAGCTGCGGAATACCGGTAGATACCGGTATGACCATCACTCAGTGGGACCGCAATCATTCCTGTGATTACGGGATGGTGATTACGGGACGCTGATGATGGGACGCTGTTTACGCTACGGAGGATTACGGGACACGTGGGTACAAGATTGTGAGTACAAGATGGGATCCACGTGGCAGTCGCTGATTGGCTAAGGTAAGTCAGTGTCCAGTAGAGAATCCAGTAGAGTGTATCCAGCAGGAGTATCCAGTAGACTTAGATGTAGCACAGTGTTGCGAACTAAGGACCTCAATTAACTCACTTTGCATTCTGACATCAAGTGCTCAAGTGACCTTTCTATTCCAAGAACAATAATTTTGTCAGCTTGGAGCATCGTCGATCCCACGATTTGGTTAGGTTCATCAGTAGATAAATTGGTTTTGAGCTCTTTACTCGGACCGCAACCCATGATTATGCTATATGCTACCAAAGAAATTTCTTTGAATGAGCTTGCGCATACACACACGAAACTTGAAGACAACTAGTTGGCGAATCGTCAGACTTGTCTGCCTTTATATGGCTGGCTGCCCGGGAGGGGCTCCGCCCGCTCCATTCACTCAGCGATAATTGCTCGTAGTTCGCTAAGTTGAGATTTCAGATCATCGATCATTTTTTGTTGATTGTGCAAAGTCATATGGCACAGAAAAATAATTTTATTGTAATCGATATTGAGCTGGTATCCAGCAATATCAGTTTCTGTATCCTCGATTAATAAATCCGGATTTTCGGTTATTCCAACAGCAAATGGCAAACCATTTTTTATGAAATCCTGGGCGACATAACCAAATTGTTCTTGATCAGGACATGATTTATAGGCAAACGATTTTGGACGAATATTCATAAATTTATTGGTATCATCTAACTCAATATTTTTTATATTAGATTTAACCCGTTGATCAGAGGTAGTAAAATATCCTCCTGAAGCAACTAGCATTGAATGAGACGATTTAATTGATACTGAAATCGCTGACACTGGTCCAATTGAATAAGTACTCGAGAGTCTTCCAAAATAACCATAACCTTGCCCTCCCGCATCAACGGTTTGACTAACAGAACCTGAAACCTCAAGCATGTATCTTTGATTATCATTCTAGTAGAATTACCGCTACCTAGCCTAAAATCATTTGATGTGTATGTACCGATAAATAAGGAAGAAGTTGTAGTTCCAGAGCTTCCATTTGAAATTTCAATTATTCCTCTAACCGGAGTAAGGTTTCCTCCATAAAAATCAGCAGCAATTGAATATCCGCCATCGATCCAATCGGTAAGGTTTCCTCGAGTAGTGAGCCAAGCTGTTTGATCCGCCAACGCTTGGTTTATAACTCCACCAGAATATAAACGAAATGAATCAGCATTTAACGTACCTCCAAGCCCCATATCTCCACCAACAACCAATGACCCATGAGTTTGATCAGTAGATGTAGTATTTGCTCCAATATAAACTTGCTTAGCTACGCCTAATCCACCGGCGATAATGGCTGAGCCAGTGTTATATGCAGTAGAATCGGTAGTATCAACAATTCCTAATTTTTTTTAATCTGACAAGAATCCACAAAGAACAAGGCGGAGACGTCTTGCGGGACAGATTCAGCCAGAAGTGCACTGCCGGAGGTTTTTAATGCAGATTGAAGCAGTAGGTTTAAAATACTAAGTATCGAATGACATATTTTTTATTGATTGGCTCGCTAAACCAGATATAGACGATCTTCTAACTCCCACCAAAAATTTGCCTCTTTTTGCCCTCTTACAGGCAGCGCCTGTTAAAATTGGATCATATGCAAATGTCGCCAGCATACAAAATTTTCAGAACAAATCTATGATGTACCGACGAGAGCGCACCGACGCTGGACGTTCTGCTTGCCCACTAATACATGTAGCCGTTGAGTCCGAGATGACGATTCGTCGGCTGGATGAACAGCGTCGCAGCCCGTGTCGTCGATGCGGTGCTCCCCCCACGCAAGCTCGACCATCAATCCGTTAAACCAGTGACGAACCACAAAATCAGCAATCATTTGAGATCGATGACAAATTTCCAAGCGAAGTGATATTTGGCTGAGCTCCAGTTTGTAGCGTCCCATAGATATTGGTTGCCGACAATGTGGATAAATTTCCTAACGATGTAATATTAGGTTGAGCGGCAGTTTGCAGCGTCCCATAAATATTGGTTGCTGTCAATGAACCAATCGTAGCAATCATTCCAGATCCATCTAAGACTAATGCTTTGTTATTTGATGCGGTTCCCGCTACAACTCCATCTAATACGTTTAATTCAGCTGATGTTAGTGTTCCAATAGAAGTGATATTTGGTTGCGCCGCTGTAGCGAGCGTTCCGTTGATCGAACCAGACACCGTCAAAGACGATAGAGTTCCGATCGATGTGATATTAGGCTGCGCTGCTGTTTGAAGCGTGCCAGTAATCGAAGTTGCTATGAGTGTCGATAGCGTACCAACTGATGTGATATTTGGTTGAGATGCTGTAGCTAACGTTCCGTTAATCGCACCCGAAACAGTCAGAGACGATAGCGTACCAACTGATGTGATATTTGGTTGAGATGCTGTAGCTAACGTTCCGTTAATCGCACCCGAAACAGTCAGAGACGTTAGCGTACCAACTGATGTGATACCTGTTTGCGATCCGGAAACGGCTCCCGAAAGAGTCGTAGCTGAGATCGATGATAGACCTGTGATCGAACGCGAAGCACCCGTGAAAACAAGGTTCCCATCAATCGCTAAACCTGAAAGAGTACCAATGCTAGTGATATTGCTCTGAGCGGCCGTCTGTAGAGTACCAGTAATCGAAGTTGCGGTCAGCGAGCTAATCGTTCCGATAGATCCCGATCCATCCAGCACGAGAGCTTTATTGATAGCGGCTGTTCCAGGCGTGATCCCGACTACGTACGAGGGAACAGATGATACAGTGGAACCATTCACGGTTAGACTGCTACATGATAATGCCCCAATTCCGCTAATATCATTATTGGTACCAGGAACGAGGGCTATACCTTGTGTCGCTGTCCCGGAGTAATACCTGTAATATAAGTCAAGCGATAATCATTCTTATTGAGATAAAGCGTTTGAGCGTAATCATAGGTTAGATATCCACTGGCATCCAATGTTAGATAGAATGCTGGGTTATAGATAGGTGATGTAAAAATTGGTTGGGGATAAGAGAAACCAGAACTCATAGTTGTTTTTGTCTCGAGCTATATAGATCGAGTGATTAAAGACACGATCATGAGCGGTATTCCAGACTTCGGCGCTTCCTTGCCAGAAAAGTTCAAGTCTGCTGGCATGGGCGACATCCCTGCGCTTGACATCAAAAAGTTGTTTAGAATGGTTGTCCTTGGTCCCTCTTTCAGTGGGAAGAACAATCTCTGTATGTTCATCCTCAAGCATTCTCCACACGTATTCGCGCATCTAACGATCATCGCCCGCAATCCACACCAAGAGCTCTATGAGTACCTACGAGATAAGCTGGAGGATTTTATCACTTTTTCTGACCCCGATACGCCACCTAAAGTCGATCAAGTACGTCATACGCCACTGAGTTCAAACAAACCTGAGCTTGTTATCATAGATGATTACAGCAACGATAAGCTACTCCAGAAGAACATCCTCTCACATTACTTCACCCGCGGAAGGCATTTTAAATTGAGTACCATATTCCTTAGCCACAGCTACTTTGCAACGGACAAGATGATTCGCTTGAATTCAGAGTATGTAGCGATCCTAAGAGCGAATTCGAAGCGTGATTTACAGATGGTGGTCAAGGACTTCAATATCAAGGGAGTTGATGATCGATCGATTGTCTATTATTACAACAAAGCCACTGAACAAAAGGGACAGATGTTGTTCATTGACTCTGTGAAGGGGCAAATCAGGTACAACTTTGATAGGCCTATTGCGATTGAAGAGTAATTCCAATTTATCAATCGGAAAAAATGCTTATCATCATATACAACAAAGATGTCGAGTTTTATCAAAATCGACAGTACCAACCTCGTACAAGATGGATACAATTCCACTTGGAAATATCAATTCCCTGGATCGGCTGCTGACATCCATGAAGCTGTTTGTGCTGTTCAATCGATCAGTATGTACAACTCGGAATATAACATCGATTCGATTCAATTCAGAAATACAAGCTTTAAAATCGAAGTTCCAACGGCGGCTACTACATCTACGATAAGTATCAATCTACCGGATGGTATCTACCAATACTCGAATATCAACGCAAGCATCCAAGCTGCTTTGATCAACGCTGGTGCATATTTGATCGATAGCGATGGAAATAACGTTTTCTACATCCAATTGATTCAAAACAGCGTCTATTACGCTGCTCAGATCGATTTCTTACCAACTCCATCATCGCTACCAGTCGGATACACTAGACCAGCTACTGGGCTTTATTCAACTGGTGGTACTGGTTTGCCTACTACTACTCGCGTTCCACGACTAATTATTGATAATGGTGAATTTGGTAAGGTTCTTGGTCTGACTTCAGGAACGTATCCCGCTGCTTCAGCTACAGTTGCCAGCGCTCAGCTATCAAATATTATTCCTCAAGCTCATCCGACCTCTTCATACATCGTTCGTTGTGATCTGATAAAAATGAGTACGTCGCCTGGGTGATATTCTTAGTGCGTTTGATAGAGGTGATGCCCCAATTGGAAAGTTGATTAATTATAAACCTTCTCAGTATGCATGGATGAATTTTCACAATGGCTCTCGCTCTACGATCACAATAAGTATTTACAATCAGGATGATAAGAAAGTAATCTTTCGCGATACATCAGTGTCGATCATGCTTCTGATTCGTCCAAAAAAATAAAACAATATTTTTTAGAAAGTGAAAGAACCACCAGACTTACGCATTGCACGAATCTTAGCCATGTGATCCTTAGCTTCTTGCGAACCCTTTGCAAATTTCTTACCCTTTGGCTTGGCGACGCCGACACCATATCGTCTCCTTACTTCTCCGCGAATAGACTTGATTAGGTTTTCGTGATCAGGTTTGGTCGCCTTGGATAGTAGGTACTTTTCACCCGCATCTACAGCATCAGTTAGAACTCCCTTTCGCTTTGCGTACGAAAGAGCTCGCTTTGCCCCCTTCTTTACGTCAGTCATAGTTAAACGACCACCCTCTTTATCAGAATCACTGTCATAAACACCAATACCCGTCATGGAACGAATGGCTGCTCTTGCTGGAATAGCCGCTGATGGCTGTCCAGCATATGTAGCGAGAGCGGGAACAGCGAGATCAGCTGCGCGAGACAATAGTCCCGAATTTTTAGCGAACTTAAAAGCTGATTTAATGCCTCCCCATATCTTGGACCAAATACTCGCTCCATACATGCCACCTCCTTGCATATACTTGAATGGATAGCCAATTTCCTTTTTTGTGATAGTTAGACGCGTGCCTTTTCCCGCTTTGTGTGCTTTGACCGCTTTAGCATACGATTCAGGGTGTAGATGTAGTGTAGCACCGCTCCCACTTAGATCATCTTTAGTCAGCGATAATGTACCGGTCTTGAACGCTCGCTTGAGCTTCGCCTCGGGGATTGTTGATGAAACTGATAACTCCTTGAAAGTCATGGTTAATTCTATATAATAGTCAAGTTTAAATCTTTCATTTTTGAAATACTTGTGGTTTATTGTGCTGTTTGGAATATAGCCAAAGCATACACCATATTCCACAGTAATCTCCATACGTCCCTTGGTATTGCTTGGGGTTGTATCTTCCGATCCCATATTTAGTTGGGGCTGCCTCACCCATACTATCGAAATACTCACCGTTATGAACTGCCGTCCAATGACCTACATCAAGGTTAGGTGTCCGTAGTAGAATGAGATATGAACCTTTCTTCGAAATCGGTTTGGTTATCTCACTCGATTCATAGATATCATCGAGATGTACTCCGACTATCTTCGATAGTTCAATTAATTCGTGATCTGAGGTGATGGGCTTGATAAGGTAGCTCATAATATTTAATTTCGTTCAAACTATATTAGAAACCATATACAATCAACGATGAGTGAAACTCAACTATCCGACCAATATTTGTACCAGAGTTCGCTCAAGAGCGATCCTGAGATCAAGGTATCTTCCGGCAAGCGTGTCCCGTTTGTTATCGATCTGAATCAGGGATCGTACCAAAATGGTGTCATTACCATTGATGCTACTGCTCAGCTTAACGGTTCCGAAGGATTTGCTTGTCTTCGCGATGCTTACATAATGCTCCCATACAAGGTATCGATGAAGAATGGTGCTACTGCTCAGACTCTACCTGCCAATCGTTTCTGCGCTACTCTAAAGTGTGGCAAACTGGAATGTCATCGATAGCATGTCGCTCGAGCTTAATGGAAAGACCATCATTTCGATGGCTGATTACAAGCTGTTTTGGAACAATGTACGTGCTCAGACAAGCTATAGTCCTCAGTACGTTGAAAAGCATGGAGCGGAGTCATTCCTATTCCCTGATGCTGCTCAGTCCGCTCTGTACAGCTCTGCCACGAGTTCGACTACTGGAGATGGATACACCAACACTACGGCATTCTCATCTTCGTTTGCTACCACTGGCCCCTCGGGTGGTGCATCCATCCCTAATGATGGTCTAGTAAAGCGTCTGTTGTCGAACCCTCCTAATGCGGGCTCTGACTTCTCTACGGCGTGGCCTTCGGTAGGTGGAGCTGCTGCTGCTACCACAATTGCTAACCAAACTGCTCGTGGTGCTTTCGTATCTGGTGCTGCTACTGCTAACGCTATCATGGGAACGTGGAATTATATGCTAAAGGTTAAGCTAACAGACTTGCATCCCATCTTTAAGGAACTAGACCTCATGGCGAACCCTCAGATCCGTCTGCGCTTCCGCGTCAATCAGGGTACTTCGTCTGTTGCTGTAGATGCTTCGAAGGGTATGTCGCTAACCAGTACTACTCTCGCGAGTGGTAATGTATGTCCTGTAATGGTTGCGGCTTCTTCCACCGGTAATCCTATGGCTGGTGTTCTTGCTGCTTCTGCTCCATTCAGTATTTCATGGGGTGCTGTTGTCAATGCTCTTGAGCCTACGATTGATGGTACTTACATGCCATTCACTACTTCTCGTCTCTACGTTCCGTTCGTTCATCTTGAGAACCCTCAGACAATTATCTCCAAGCCCGTGAAGAAGGTTCGATACAATGATTGCTATGCTCAGTGGTTCTATCAGCGTGCTGGTACGGGTAAGCAATCGACTCAGCTTAATGCTGCATTTGATCTTCAGCTATCGGCTTCTGTTAAGAATGCCAAATACGTTATTCTACTTCCTTTCGCTGAGCAAACAGGTAGTTTCGCTTCCGCCGCTGTTCAGCAATTTCAGAGCCCTTTCGATTCGGCCCCATGGACTCTGCACCCTGGTTCGTCTATTCGCAACTTTAACGTACGTATCGGGTCGCATCAGACGTTTGACATTAGCCATGACTATGACTTCCATCATTTCCACAATGAACTGGCTAAGATCGGCTCGATCAATGGTGATCTGACTCCTGAACTGGTAAATGGTCTTCTTGACTATCAGACGTGGTCGCTAACTAACCGCGCTCTCATTGCTGATGTCAGTCGCCTGACTGAGCGTGATATTCCTCAGGCCATTCAGGTACAAGGTGTGAATGCTGGATGCCAAGGAACAAATATGCTTGTATTGGTTGTGAGTGAGCAAGAGCTGACTTTTGATCGCCTAACGGGTGAGGTTCTTGATTTCACTACGGCTTAAGTCTAATGAAGTATATTTTTTTGAATATAATGACTTATCCCTACAAGAACCCCTCCAAAGCTGATGCTATTGACGATTATCGGAAATTAGTTGATTTTGATGCTTCTGCTATTGGTCATTCCCATGTCGGTATATTAGCGTGCGATTACGTATTCGAAAAAATTCTAACCAAGGTTAGCTATAAGGGTCGTAAGTCCAAGTTCGATGCATGGAAGGATCCAAATATTCGAAGGAAAATGATCGAATACGCTATGAGATGGAATAGAAAAACGGAGTCTGAGCTAACTAAAGCAAACATTCGAGCGGCACTTGACTTTAACTTCGGTTCAGTCGCTAATTTTTGCCCTGCTGTCGCCAAGTACGTCTATACCCACTTCAAAGCGAAGTCTGTATTAGATTCATCCGCTGGTTGGGGAAATCGAATGCTCGCCGCGATGTCAATGGATATTGACTATATCGGTGTTGATTCGAATACTAAGCTTAGATCTGGATACAAAAAAATGTTCTCTACTTCTAAATCAAAGTCGAATGTTGATATCATAACTGCTAAGAGTCAGGATGTTGATTATAGCAAATACTCGTACGACCTGATATTTACGTCGCCTCCTTACTTCGATACTGAAAGATATGATGGAATGGGCTATGTTGATAAGGAAACATTCCTTGACGACTACTTTATACCATCGTTCCGTAATGCATATCAATCGCTTAAGATTGGCGGTCATTTAGCTATCAACTGCCCTCAAGAGATGATCAAGCATCTATCTTTTCTTGGGAAATTTAAAAAAATAAAGATACCGATTGCTAATCGCAACGGCGGTGGTCATGACGCTCATGAGTTAATATATTGGTTGATGAAGAATTAGTTCAATTCCTGAAGTAGCTTAGGACACTTCTCAATACCAAATTGACTTTTACGAAGCCAATCGATATAGTTCGCATCCATTCGACTAATCTGCTTGAGGGTCTTGCCCTTATACTTCCCCCAAGTCATCATATATGAGTTATCATCACTTAGAAACTTAGAGTGGAGGAAGATCTTGATTTCCTCAGTAATATTGAGACTTGGTTGGTTGAATACCCAACGACAATAGCCAGGATCAGAAGAATATACTTCTTCGATCGGCGTACCCTTGTATTTTCCAAAAGTTAGTTCGTTCGACATGTTATCAGTGGGGTGTATCTATATACATAGCCTCTTTAGTTTTTTGAAAAATATATATATTAATTCCATATTTTCCAAGACCTAGGATCTGAAGATTTAAATACTTTCGAAGCCCATGTAGTATGCTTTTTAGTTTGACGGTGATTGGAGAAGTTCCAGTACTTACCTGTATATCCACATGGACACGAAATATCGTTTTGAATCGGTGGTGTATAAATTTCGCGCATTTGTTTTAGTGCCTTTTCCTTATCACTCACTACTATCGCATGTTTAGAACAACGAGGTTTTGTTGGAGCTTTTGAGCAAATTTCACCATGCCAAAGAACGAAATTACACATTGTATATTAGTTGTGAGGACTTTTTATAAAAAAAATGTTATAAAACATTTACATGGTGTTGAAGAAATCTTCAATCCTTTCATGGACGTCAGGCGTTAGCGGATTCATACCTTCCATGAACATATTCATTATTTCCCCATTAATTATCTTACGAGCAACATCTCGATGAGGGTGATTGCTTGAAGTTTTTTTCGTCTTAACAAATTCAAGGAGCGATCGTTTATAGAATCGAAATTTGCTTCTGATTCAATTTGTTCGACGAGGTGCCGCCGAAAAGAATCGATATTCGGATAAAATCGTTCAGGTCGAATTTTATCTTCAATTGAGTGATATGCATCACTTAAAGTATCTTCAAACTTATTTCTCGCATCTTCAACAGAGAAACATAAATCCTCATCTAAATCATTATCTTGATTATCTTCATACTCATTCTCATGAGTAGAAATATATTCATCAGGATACATCGATTCTGAATCGATAAGACTCTGCTCTTTGATATTTTGAATTTTCATTATCTCATCATACTTCTCATCAATCGCTTCAATAGTGGTTAGCCCATCACAGAAACAGTAATACATCACTTCACAAAACTTACAGTCTGATCCGTTTCCGAAGTGTCTATGAGCATTACCTTTAAAGTATCCACAGTGATTGTTGATAGCATTAATAGTGATAGTATTACACATGGTGATTGGTTGGTTGGATCGGTTGATCGTATATGATATGCTTTATATACTTACTATATTCTTGTATTAGGATCAATTCACTTTCTATAGAATATTTAGAGATTTGCTTGAGGGGCTTTTATACTATTTGTGCTGCTTGGAGATGATTAGGAGCCATCCTTCGCACCAGAGGGGGTCGAGAGGTCTTGCCTACTTTATTTCTCCTTGGGTTATTTCGATAGAGATGGGGCTTTTGGGTGTATGAAAGGGGGGAGAAAAAAATTTACCCCACTTGTACCCGGTCTTGACTACTGCTAGGCCCTTCTTGACCACGACCGTGAACGGTCCCACGAAGCGCGGGCGCAACTTGGTCTTGAAGACCGCAGACACTGCATGTGTAGGTAGGTTTTAGCGTTAAGCAACACTAGGTCCCCGACCTCATAACTCTCAACATTGCCTCTGCCTTTAGCATCCGCATGTTCTTTCTGTTTGTCTTGGCTATCAGCCATTGCGTCACGTACGTGTCGAAGGACACTTAGACGCGTTGACAGGAACTCGTCAACCTGTTTACGAACAGTGAGTGGGCTGACATCAGCAAGCCGATCGGCTATCTCTCCCCCACCAAGCCCAGGACCACGGAGTGGCAGCGTCAGCGGGACGCGCGGGTGAGTGAGGCCGTTCACGTAGAACGGAGTGTAGCCCGTGGAGGCATGCACAGCGTTGTTCAACGCAAACTCGGCGAGTGGAAGCATAGCGCTCCAACGCTTCGGCGTTTCAGCGCAAATGCTACGGAGAATGTCTTCGACAACGCGATTCACGCGCTCAGTCTGACCGTCGGTCTGCGGATGGTCCGCTGTGGACATGTCCAACTTGGTGCCAAGCACCTTAAAGACAGCGTCCCAAAACTTCCCAGTGAAGCGGGGGTCTCGATCAGAGACAATCGATGCGGGCAGCCCGTGTTGGCGGAAGACCCGATCGAGAAACAGCTTCGCTGTCCCTTCACCGTCCACGGTGTCCGGCACAGCCGCTAGATGAGCCATCTTGCTCAGACGGTCAACGAAGACCACGATGCCCGTGTTACCTTCCGAGTCCTTTGGAAGGTCAAACACAAAGTACAAACTCATGGACTCCCAACACCCAGAGGGTACAGGTAAGCTTGCCAGCGGCGCGGCCGCATGCGGTGAGGGCTTCACCCGCTGACACGTCTCACACATGCGCACGTACGTGCTCGTCCACTTGTACAGCTTGGGCCACCAATAGGTCCGGCTCACAGAGCTGTAGGTCTTCTCGCGACCGAGGTGGCCGCCAAGCGGTGTATCATGCGCCTCGTAGAGGATACGATACTTCAAATCCTCGTCATGAGGAACCACGACTCGAGGAGTGTCCTCCGCACTCGTGCTGTAGTACAGCAGACCGTCAGCGACGGAGTAACGGTGCAGGCTCGCGCGCAAGCGCGCCGACAATGTCTTGTCCGAGTTTTCAAACTCCTTGCTCCCAAGAGCACGCAGCAGGGCGACACACATGTCGTCTCGCGCATACGCAGCGCGTATCAAGTCCGTCACCGGCGAGGTCACCATCGTGACATGAGCAAGCTCATAGTCCGGTCGCCGTGACAACGCGTCTGCCAGACCATTCTGCCTGCCAGGCTTGTACTTCACCTCGAAGTTGTACTCCGCGAAGAAGGACAGCCAACGGGCCATCCTTTGCGAGAGGTGAGGCGACTGGGTCGCAGTGCGTAGTGACGCATGATCAGTGAAGATCACAAACGGCTTAGAGCCCAGCAGGTGAACCCTGAACTTGACGAGAGCATACTTCATCGCAAGTAGCTCTTTGTCATGAACTGGATAGTTCTTCTCTGCAGCCTTAAGCTGACGAGACTCAAACGCTATCACGCGTTCACGCCCTTCGGCGTCTGCTTGGAGCAGGGCACTGCCGATGGCGAAGTCCGATGCGTCACAGACGACACTGAATGGACGTTCAGGGTCTGGCAACGCCAGGATCGGGGCATGAAGGAGACTCTCCTTGACTGCTTCGAAAGCATCTTGATGCTCGGTGTTCCAACACCAGTCTTCATCCTTCTTAAGGAGATTGGACAATGGCTGAGCCATCTCAGCGTAGTTCGCGCTGTACTTGTGCAAGTAGTTGGCGAGGCCAAGCCACTTGCGTAAGTCCTTTTGGTTCTTGGGAACCGGCCAGTCAACGATGGCCTTAACCTTAGCAGGATCTGCTCGAAGGCCGCGCTTCCCAACGAAGCATCCTAAGAAAGGAATTTCTTCAGCGCCGAAGATGCATTTTGATGCGTTAGCGTACAGCTTGTTGGTGCGCATGCACTCGAGCACTGCTCGCAAGTGGTCAATGTGGTTCTCCACGTCAGACCGACCGTGCTCCGCACGACTGTGGACGAAGATGTCGTCGAAGTACGTTTGAGCAAACGCCCGCAGGGGCCTGAAGAGCTGCGTCACCAGACGATTGAACGTCGCAGGCGCGTTCGACAGCCCTTGGTGCATGACTAGCCACTCCCAGAGCATACCGCTCGGAGTGCTAACCGCTGTCAGCGGAATGTCACTCGCTCGCATGAGCAACTGGTAGTAACCATCGACCAAGTCGAGCGCACTGTACATCGTGCAGCCAACCATATTGTTCTGCAGAACATCCTTCCTAGGAATCGGCGTCTGTGCCGGAATGGTGGCAGCGTTGAGCTTATTGAAAGCATGAACGATGCGCCACTTGCCATTAGGCTTTCTGACACAGAACGTAGGCGTCGAGTGCGGAGACTTGCTCTCACGCACCATGCCCGCCGCGTGCTTGGCACTGAAGAACGCGTCAATGACGTCGCACTGCTCCTTCGGTAAGGGCCACTGCCTCGTTACGCAGTATTTGGTTCCAGGAACCAAGTCAATCTCATGACGGACACCTCGATCCGGAGGTAAGCCAGTGGGCGGGTCATTCGAGACCACATCCTGGAACTCCTTAACCAAAGGATAGAACGGATCCGATGGGTCCTTCAGGATCGAAGATCCACTTCGCGCACTGAGTGCCTCCTTCGTGTCCTCAAGGACAGCTTCATCCATAAGCGACGAGGAGTTCAATTCCTCCTCCGGTCGTATCATGACCACTTCGGCGAGCGCGCCAGCCTTTAAGGCATCCCCAAAGTCGGGAATGGACATCTCGTCCAGCTCTATCAGAGCAGCCACCGTCGGAATAGCCTCGAGGCTGACGTTGCCCTCGGCTTCACCAGTCACTCCATCAACGAGTGTGTATAGCTGCTCGCTATCATCGTCCACGACGGACACGTCCTGTACCAGGACCGGCGCCTTGCGTCTCGCAGTCGCCATCTGGCGTCGCTGCCGCCTCCTCGCGGAAGCTGCAGCGGGGCTGCTGTAGCTTTAGCGTCAGAGGAAGACACAGACTCAGAGAGTCTCTAGTAATATTGATAGCTTGCAAACTCTATACGAGAGTTTGCACGAGTACCTTAATATAGCTAATTAAGGACTCCAAGAGACAGAAGTACCTTAAACAAGGCTAGTGAACTCTTAGGCTTCAAATGTGAACTGAATGTATTGTTGTTTATCGCGGCAGAGCCGCCTGTTGTTTGTATGTATAGGACTCACTATCTATCATAGTAGAGCCTAGTCAAATGCATATCCAGTGGCTGTGAGCCACCCACTCCTATCTGGGGTGACCCACGTAACATATGTGTGGAAGCCACTTATGTGTGGCACCTAGCTTGTGTGCATCACACTATTCAATGTAACCCCGTTACACCCTCCCCCACCAGACTGTGGACACCACGTGTACGCACTCGTCATCGTCTCGATTGAGAAGTCTCGACGGCAACGGCCAAGTCGCTTGCCCTCACGAGAGCCCGCTCCAGAACTTTCCAAGTTCAACGAGCACATGGCTCGGAGTCCGCCGTCTTGGTCACTCGACAACAAGAGCGCGCCCGCGTCCCCGGCACCTAGTGCCACAACGTCCGACCGTAAGGTCTCACCGCGCCCCGCGTCAACGCTCTCGGTGAGAGAGTATCACGCCCTGCAGCAGAGCCGTCTTGCGCTTAGCTCCGAGAGCCCCAGCAGCGCGAACATGGCCCGCCGTGCGGTAGATGACCTCTTTGAGGGCCTCGAGGAGGGGGAGGAGGACGAGGAGCTGGACTACAGCTCCGACACGCCGATGCCTCAGCGAGAGGACTCCCCGCCACCTGCGCGTCCACGCTCGCCGGAGCAGCAACGCCGGGTTCCCAACCCTTTCGTGGATCGCGAGACCACAGCACTTCGTGCTTCGTCTGGTTTGGAGACAAACGAGATCTCCAACGACCTCGACGAGGCTCAAGAGCGTCAGCTCGAGGGGCAAACTGCCGTTCGTTCGCAACGACCTGAGGCGCGACCGCTAGTGAGCTCTCGACGAGAGTATGGCTTCGTGCCGCTCAACCCGGTGGAGCGCTTGAAGCAGTTTGGCTCGGGGCCATTGCAGAATTGGCGAATCGGGCCGGCGGCCAGTACCAGCGACCAGGTCGCTACTCGTACTGCTCTCCGAGAGAGGCTTCTGACGCCGCAGCAGACCACTCCACAGGAGTATGGGACTCGCCTGTCCGATCAAGCCCGTGGGGCTTCAGTCCCCGCGATGCGGACTATTCCGGTGGTGCTCGGTCCGGGAGAGCTCCTCCATGAGGACGACGCTCAATTCACGAGCTGGGTTCATCGAACCCGCCGTCTCTCTTCGCTGGAGGCTCTCCAGTCTAGCTTCGACGAAGCTGATGTGCGCTTAGAGCGCCGGCTTCGCTTCGATTTCGCGAAGCTGAAGACGAAGCGTCAGGCGGCCGCCTCCAGGTCGCTACAGTCCCTCGGACTCGGCTCATCTGCTCTTAAGAGCGCTGCAGGAACTCACCAAGGTGAGTCGACGGCTGCAGCAGCCCGGGATCAACGCTTGAGCTCAGCGTATGATCCCTCAGCTCCCCTGCCTAGCGGCGGGAAGCGTGAGGCGACCGACTACGCGGTCGCGGGCTCGCAGAGCGCCTTCGATCGCGGCGATCAAAAGCGTCCACGACGTCAGGGCAGTCTTGCCGGAGGGGTACCTCAAACTCCCACGAGTTTTCTGAGTGCGGGTACCCACGCCACTTTACCAAATATTGGGTATGAGCGCCGCGTCGACGACGCTTTAGAATACGCTCCACATGAAAGTGGCGGTTCCCCTGCTCGTCGAGCAGCGCCGGCGGCGCCCGTGTCCTCGCACGGTGAAGAGCCTGTCCGGCCTGAGGAGCTGGAGAGCTTGGAGAGATCGCTGAGCGACGTGCGTCAGATCCTGGAGCGCCATGGGCGGAGGCTTGATCAAGCCGAGAGGGAGTCTGACACCACCGTGAATGAGATCCGCGATCTCCGGGAACATCTCCAGTGGTGTGAGGCTGCTGAGTCGGCGACTCAACGCCTGGCGCGCCTTGAGATAGGTTTCGCGCGGCTGGAAGGTCAGGTCGACCTGTTGCTGCGACTTCAGCAGGGCGCTGTGGCTCCGCCACGTTGGGCGCCAGCTCCTGAGAACCCACATGGGCCGGGTCCCGATACGGCTTGAGCAAGCCCACGTAAAACACGGGGTGTGTGCGCATCTTCTTCGGAAGATTGAGCGTATACGCTAGGCCCTTCTTGACCACGACCGTGAACGGTCCCACGAAGCGCGGGCGCAACTTGGTCTTGAAGACCGCAGACACTGCATGTGTAGGTAGGTTTTAGCGTTAAGCAACACTAGGTCCCCGACCTCATAACTCTCAACATTGCCTCTGCCTTTAGCATCCGCATGTTCTTTCTGTTTGTCTTGGCTATCAGCCATTGCGTCACGTACGTGTCGAAGGACACTTAGACGCGTTGACAGGAACTCGTCAACCTGTTTACGAACAGTGAGTGGGCTGACATCAGCAAGCCGATCGGCTATCTCTCCCCCACCAAGCCCAGGACCACGGAGTGGCAGCGTCAGCGGGACGCGCGGGTGAGTGAGGCCGTTCACGTAGAACGGAGTGTAGCCCGTGGAGGCATGCACAGCGTTGTTCAACGCAAACTCGGCGAGTGGAAGCATAGCGCTCCAACGCTTCGGCGTTTCAGCGCAAATGCTACGGAGAATGTCTTCGACAACGCGATTCACGCGCTCAGTCTGACCGTCGGTCTGCGGATGGTCCGCTGTGGACATGTCCAACTTGGTGCCAAGCACCTTAAAGACAGCGTCCCAAAACTTCCCAGTGAAGCGGGGGTCTCGATCAGAGACAATCGATGCGGGCAGCCCGTGTTGGCGGAAGACCCGATCGAGAAACAGCTTCGCTGTCCCTTCACCGTCCACGGTGTCCGGCACAGCCGCTAGATGAGCCATCTTGCTCAGACGGTCAACGAAGACCACGATGCCCGTGTTACCTTCCGAGTCCTTTGGAAGGTCAAACACAAAGTACAAACTCATGGACTCCCAACACCCAGAGGGTACAGGTAAGCTTGCCAGCGGCGCGGCCGCATGCGGTGAGGGCTTCACCCGCTGACACGTCTCACACGTGCGCACGTACGTGCTCGTCCACTTGTACAGCTTGGGCCACCAATAGGTCCGGCTCACAGAGCTGTAGGTCTTCTCGCGACCGAGGTGGCCGCCAAGCGGTGTATCATGCGCCTCGTAGAGGATACGATACTTCAAATCCTCGTCATGAGGAACCACGACTCGAGGAGTGTCCTCCGCACTCGTGCTGTAGTACAGCAGACCGTCAGCGACGGAGTAACGGTGCAGGCTCGCGCGCAAGCGCGCCGACAATGTCTTGTCCGAGTTTTCAAACTCCTTGCTCCCAAGAGCACGCAGCAGGGCGACACACATGTCGTCTCGCGCATACGCAGCGCGTATCAAGTCTGTCACCGGCGAGGTCACCATCGTGACATGAGCAAGCTCATAGTCCGGTCGCCGTGACAACGCGTCTGCAAGGCCATTCTGCCTGCCAGGCTTGTACTTCACCTCGAAGTTGTACTCCGCGAAGAAGGACAGCCAACGGGCCATCCTTTGCGAGAGGTGAGGCGACTGGTCGCAGTGCGTAGTGACGCATGATCAGTGAAGATCACAAACGGCTTAGAGCCCAGCAGGTGAACCCTGAACTTGACGAGAGCATACTTCATCGCAAGTAGCTCTTTGTCATGAACTGGATAGTTCTTCTCTGCAGCCTTAAGCTGACGAGACTCAAACGCTATCACGCGTTCACGCCCTTCGGCGTCTGCTTGGAGCAGGGCACTGCCGATGGCGAAGTCCGATGCGTCACAGACGACACTGAATGGACGTTCAGGGTCTGGCAACGCCAGGATCGGGGCATGAAGGAGACTCTCCTTGACTGCTTCGAAAGCATCTTGATGCTCGGTGTTCCAACACCAGTCTTCATCCTTCTTAAGGAGATTGGACAATGGCTGAGCCATCTCAGCGTAGTTCGCGCTGTACTTGTGCAAGTAGTTGGCGAGGCCAAGCCACTTGCGTAAGTCCTTTTGGTTCTTGGGAACCGGCCAGTCAACGATGGCCTTAACCTTAGCAGGATCTGCTCGAAGGCCGCGCTTCCCAACGAAGCATCCTAAGAAAGGAATTTCTTCAGCGCCGAAGATGCATTTTGATGCGTTAGCGTACAGCTTGTTGGTGCGCATGCACTCGAGCACTGCTCGCAAGTGGTCAATGTGGTTCTCCACGTCAGACCGACCGTGCTCCGCACGACTGTGGACGAAGATGTCGTCGAAGTACGTTTGAGCAAACGCCCGCAGGGGCCTGAAGAGCTGCGTCACCAGACGATTGAACGTCGCAGGCGCGTTCGACAGCCCTTGGTGCATGACTAGCCACTCCCAGAGCATACCGCTCGGAGTGCTAACCGCTGTCAGCGGAATGTCACTCGCTCGCATGAGCAACTGGTAGTAACCATCGACCAAGTCGAGCGCACTGTACATCGTGCAGCCAACCATATTGTTCTGCAGAACATCCTTCCTAGGAATCGGCGTCTGTGCCGGAATGGTGGCAGCGTTGAGCTTATTGAAAGCATGAACGATGCGCCACTTGCCATTAGGCTTTCTGACACAGAACGTAGGCGTCGAGTGCGGAGACTTGCTCTCACGCACCATGCCCGCCGCGTGCTTGGCACTGAAGAACGCGTCAATGACGTCGCACTGCTCCTTCGGTAAGGGCCACTGCCTCGTTACGCAGTATTTGGTTCCAGGAACCAAGTCAATCTCATGACGGACACCTCGATCCGGAGGTAAGCCAGTGGGCGGGTCATTCGAGACCACATCCTGGAACTCCTTAACCAAAGGATAGAACGGATCCGATGGGTCCTTCAGGATCGAAGATCCACTTCGCGCACTGAGTGCCTCCTTCGTGTCCTCAAGGACAGCTTCATCCATAAGCGACGAGGAGTTCAATTCCTCCTCCGGTCGTATCATGACCACTTCGGCGAGCGCGCCAGCCTTTAAGGCATCCCCAAAGTCGGGAATGGACATCTCGTCCAGCTCTATCAGAGCAGCCACCGTCGGAATAGCCTCGAGGCTGACGTTGCCCTCGGCTTCACCAGTCACTCCATCAACGAGTGTGTATAGCTGCTCGCTATCATCGTCCACGACGGACACGTCCTGTACCAGGACCGGCGCCTTGCGTCTCGCAGTCGCCATCTGGCGTCGCTGCCGCCTCCTCGCGGAAGCTGCAGCGGGGCTGCTGTAGCTTTAGCGTCAGAGGAAGACACAGACTCAGAGAGTCTCTAGTAATATTGATAGCTTGCAAACTCTATACGAGAGTTTGCACGAGTACCTTAATATAGCTAATTAAGGACTCCAAGAGACAGAAGTACCTTAAACAAGGCTAGTGAACTCTTAGGCTTCAAATGTGAACTGAATGTATTGTTGTTTATCGCGGCAGAGCCGCCTGTTGTTTGTATGTATAGGACTCACTATCTATCATAGTAGAGCCTAGTCAAATGCATATCCAGTGGCTGTGAGCCACCCACTCCTATCTGGGGTGACCCACGTAACATATGTGTGGAAGCCACTTATGTGTGGCACCTAGCTTGTGTGCATCACACTATTCGATGTAACCCCGTTACAGGCTGGGAGCCGGAGCAGCCGGCGCCGAAGAAAGCGCGAACGGCGTCGCGCTATGAGCCCGACGATCAGGAAGAGAAGGCTCCCGCTCCGTCGCAGTCGAGCGCTGCGACTCCTCGCTCGGGATCGTCGCCGGGTGGTACCGCTTGAGCCGGCCGACGTAGAACGTAGGATGGAGTCGCATAGCCGTAGGTATGTCGAGCGTGTAAGCGTCGCCGAGAACGGCAACGATTTTGAACGGGCCAATGTAGCGCGGGAGCAACTTGTTTGCTCCAAGTTCGTCACGGCGTGAGCTGTAATACCCGTGACCGAGAGTAGTACACGCTCGCCAACCTTGAACGTGTCCATGTTCTTTCGGCCGCGCTTGTCCGCGTTCTCCTTCTGCTTGTCGACAGCCGTGGCGATGGCGTCGCGTACGTAGCGGACAACCGACTACCGCTGCAGTACGAAGTCCGGGAACGCAGCGGGTTCGTCCGCTGCTGGCAGCTCGTTGGGCTCGAAGTTCGCCACTGGAGAAGCCGAGCCAGTCACTGGGTCTCGCGGCACGGGGAATGATGTCGCCCGTGACGAACCCGATGGAGCTTCTGACCCTGAGATATCAGTCGGTCCTGGGATATCAGTCGGACATGAAGGATGAGTCAGCGCGTTGATGCTTGGGTCGTCACTTGAACCGAAGCCACTTGAACCGAAGACCTCCTTCGACGCCGCCATAGGCGGGGTCCCTCCCCCACCAGACTGAGAATCACGCGCTGCTGTGGGTGCTGCCACAGCGAGGGAAGCCGGAACGCGCGGATGTCGCGCGTTGTTGACGAAGAACGGCGTCAACCCCATGGACGTGTACACTGAATTGTTCAGTGCGAACTCGACCATGGGCAGAAACTCGCTCCATGATGGATACGACGTGGCGTAGCTGCGGAGTACGTCTTCGACCACGCGATTCGCGCGTTCTGTCTGTCCGTCGGTCTCTGGATGGGCGGCTGTGGACATACGCAGCCGCGTGCCGAGTAGCTGGAATAGACGAGTCCAGAAGGCCGAAGTGAAGCGCGGGTCCCGATGTCGGATGGTAATCCATGATGCCGAAAGACGACGTCGACGAAGATCGCGGCGGACTCTTCCGCCGTCACAGTTGCAGTGACCGGAGCAAGATGCACCATCTTGCTGAAGCGGTCGACGAACACGAGAACGCCCGTGCGATTGCGGGCGTCGGCTGGCAGCCCGAAGATGAAGTCCATGCTTACGGAAGACCACGCGTCAGCAGCCACAGGAAGGGGTCGCAGGGGAGCCTGCGACGAGGATGCCGGCTTCACGCGCTGGCACGCCTCGCAGGAACGGACCCACTTGCGGACCCACTTGTACATGTGGGGCCAGTAGAAGTCGCGCGACAGCGCGATGTAGGTCTTCTCGCGGCCGAGGTGGCCGCCGCTTGGGCTGTCATGATACTCGTGGAGGAGCTGCGCGCGTACGTCGTCGTCGCATGGTACGACGACTCTTGGAGCCTCCTCACGATCGACGCTGTAAGACAGTACCTCGCCGTCGAGGCTGTAGCGTGCGATAGACGCGCGCATCGGAGCCGTCAGACGACGCAGCGCCTTATCGGACGGGTCGCGGAGATAGTTGATGACACCGGAGTAAAATGCGTCCGCGTCGTACGCGGCAGCGATCTGCTGTCGTAATGAACCGACAGCGCGCACCGAAACCGTGTTGACGCCCGACGCAACACAGGCTGCGCAATCTTCGTCATCATCAACGTCAACCACCGGAAACGACCCCGGACGCGGGTCGTAGTCAGGCCGGCCCGAAAGCGTGTCGGCGAGAATGTTCGACTTGCCAGGCTTGTAATGTACGACGAAGTTGTACTCGGCGAAGAACGATAGCCACCGCGCCATGCGCTGCGACAGATGCGAACTCTTCGTGGCCGTCCGCAGCGAGGCATGATCAGTATACAGAGCGAACGTCTGTTCGCTCAGGAGGTAGACACGGAACTTGATCAAGGCACAGCGCATGGCTAGCAACTCCTTGTCATGGACCGGGTAATTCCGCTCCGCAGGCTTCAACTCTCGTGACTGGAAGCTCACAACGCGTTCGCGACCTTCGTCGTCGAACTGCATGAGCGCGCAGCCGATGGCGAAGTCGCTCGCATCGCACACGACGTGGAAGGCCTTGTCGTGGTTCGGGAGCGCCAACACTGGCGCTGAAGCCATGCTCTTCTTGACGGCGTCGAACGCCGTCTGTTCCACCGAAGTCCAGGACCATTCAGCGTCCTTATTGAGAAGCTGAGAGAGAGGGTCGCACTATCGCCGCGAAGTTCTTCGTGTACTTGTGCAGATAGTTGGCAAGCCCGAGCCATTGTCGGACTTCTTTGACGTTTCTGGGTATCGGCCAGGAACAGATCGACGAGATCTTTTCAGGGTCAGCACGGACACCAGCCTTGCTGACGTAGCAGCCGAACACCGGAATCTCGGGTGCGACGAACACACACTTGCGCAGGTTCGCGTATAACTTGTTTGTACGCGTTGTCTCGAAGACGAGAATGCTGCGCGCGTGCTGAGCGAGATCGACCAGTTGACCACGTTTCTCGAGCTCAGCGTCGCACAGCGACCAGGCCCTCAGCAGGAGTCGTGGCGCAGCTCGTGTCGTTGTCCGAGTGCTCCGGCGTGGGTCCGTCTGGCGCCGTGTGCAGCTCCCCTCCTCGCGTCCTCAGCCTGCAGAAGTTCGTGGATGAACTCGCTCTCGAATGGTGTGGGCCTCTACGTGGCAGACGCTGTTGGGGCGGAGCGCCTTCGCAGAAATCTTGCGCGGAGTTGTTCGTTCACAAACCCGTCGCGGCCTACCGTGCGACGGGGTTTTCCCGGTTCTTGAGTGGCGTATCTCAGGACAGTGTATACAGGCCCTGGCGTGCGTCGAGTCCTTGACGCGATCTGGCGCAGCGCGGATGGTCCTCGCTCTGCGTCTTCTGTCTTCAGCGCTCTGCACGATCACGGGTGACGTGTTCCTTCTCCTTCCTCCTCTCCTCTCCTTGACCTTGGGCAGCGACGTTATCGGGGCGCGCCTTCAGTCGTACAGCGCGGTGTTCGCAGGCCCGCGCTCCTCTTCACTCTCCTCTCCTCTCTTCTCTCTCCTTGACCTTGGACACGGATGCGTCTTCGGTCTTCCCGCGTGGTGTTGTCAGGCCCACGCTCCTTTGCCCTCTCTCTCCTTTGACCGTAGAACTGCGACGTTATCGGGGCGCGTCTGCGGTCGGGTGCGCGGCGTTATCGGGCCGCGCGTTTCTTCACGTCCGGCGTGGGGCGAGCCTTGGTGGTATCGTTTTACGTGGTCCTCCTTGGGGCACGGGTCTGTGGGGGTGAGCACCCGATCCAACCAGCAGCCGTGGGGCCGTGCGTCCAGACAGCGTATGTACGCGGCGCTTGGCGGACCTTGAAGGGAGACTCTTGACTTGTGCAGAACAAAGAGAATTCGGGACTGAGCCTTATCTATCCTCTCCTACGCTCATATCCACAGGATCTTCCCTATACCACGCCTACCCCTAGGATGTCGCACCCACCGCATCTTCAACCTGATTCCTTCTCTGATTTCCCAGATCGGGGCTCCAGATCGGGGCCTCCTGGATCGGGGTCTCCAGATCGGGCGCATAGAACGGGCACCCATAGTGACCGGTCACTCTTCATCGGCCGAATCAGAATCAGACGCGAGATCCCGTCCCATCACTCTGTCGAACATTCCCGATTCTGGTGACTGCGTCACTTGCCATCAACCGGCGCCGCTCTGCTCTCATCCGAGGCCACTCCACCACATCCGTCCCGCCGGTATCCGCGCGTACTCCACAGGTAGGTGCTGCATACCGGAACGTGCTCCCTTGTCACGCCTCGCTTCTCACGTCGCGCCGTTGTTCTCCAGCATGTCGTCCAGCTCCGACTCTGAGCCTGACGCGTCTCCGCCTTCGGCCATGACCCAGTTAGACACTGGCGACTTCGATCAAGGGCGCTGTCAAGTCTGTGCGCTGGGCACACGTTCGCCGACTGTACCTGCTCCGTCCAACGTCACCATTCCTGCCATCGGCGATCGGGTCCCGTCGGTCAGCCGCCTCGTCACCGACGCCAACGTCTTGGAGTACGAGGCTATCTCCCTGCGCGCGTACGCGGAGCATGTGACGGCTCTAAACGCTGGGCTGGTCGTTCACACGGGCTCGTTGCATGATCGCAACCTCCAGCTGCTGCGTCGGGCTCGTGAGGGCTTCGACCTAGTGTCGCGGACCGTCGGCCAGCTGTGTCGGCCGCCGAGAACGCCCGCGTCGTTGCGCAAGCTGATCTGTCGGCCGTCGAGGCCGAGGGTCTCCGTGCCGTGTCTCGTTCCGCGCGCTTCCGAGACGGTCTCCTGACAGTCCTTCGGGCTGCTACAAGACGACGAAACGCTGCCCGTGCCCATGTTAACGAGCTGAGCGTCAGGGTTGCAGATCTCGAGGAGCAGCTTGCTCGTGCCATGCGTGAGCACAATGATAGGGCTTCGGCCTGGCGTCGACTGCTGCGCGAGGCTCGCCTAGGTCGCGAGTCCGCACGTCGGGTGCGGGACGCTCTGACAGAGCGTCTATTCACCATGGTCACTTCAGTCGGGGGGACTTTGGACGTCACCCAGCTGCTTCGTTCGCTGGAGAACCGCATCGACGCAGCAGCTGTTGCCGCCATTCCGACTCCGCCTGCTGACCCTGCTCAAGCTGGTGAAGATGACATCGACCTGTTCGGGTGCTCGTCGCCCCCTCCGTCGCGCTCGTCCTTGCTTCCGGCAGCTCCAGCTTCTCTTACGACGTCTCCTGGATCCAGATCGGGCAGTATGCCACGTCACCATCGGGCGTCAACCTCTGGATCTCAGTCGACGTCTTCGCAGACTTCAACTCCTCGTCGGAGCTGACGTGCGTCGACCGTTCATGATACCGCCGCTACAGATAGCGCTGCTGCAGCTCTGGCTCGTCGGCCCCTTTCCGTCGCAGGCTGCCGATCCACGCCACCGTCTTCCGACTCATCCGACGGGGACGATTCTCGACCGCGCCAACCAAGCGTCGTCGCCTTCGCAGATCGACTCTCAGCGTTTCGCCTTCGTCTCCCTCAAGCGGTTCTTCTGGCTCCGACACCGGCGGTCCAGACGGCGATCCTGGCGGCGATGATGGCGGCGACTCTGGCGGTGAGAGTTCAGCGCCTTCTTTGTCGGGAGCGTCATCGACTTCTAGCGAGCAACCTGCTCCGGCTGGGGGACCGATCGTGCCGTTCTTCTCTCCGGCCATCCCTCCAATCCGGGACTCTTCATAATGGACACGCGCTCGCTATCCTCCGTGGCCAAGGCGGCTCCGTTCGGAACAGTTGTTGGCCATTACAGTGTCGGACCTCCGACTCACCTTCCTTCCTCCGCGGGGTTGGTTGTTCCAGGTGGCCTCACAGCCACCCAATATGCGGTCCAAGCCAGATCTGCAGCAGAACCGGAAGCCGTGCGACGCATATCCGTGCGGCCATCACCCCCTCGATCCCGAGTATCGTCCATACGGTCTCTGTACTCGACCCCAACACACCTCCGCGAGACATCAGAAGAGCGTAACCGCCCAACCGACGGGTACACAAGGTGATAAGAACTTCTGCGACCCCACGGCAATCGGAGTACCCTCCGTTAGTCGGGCAGTCTGGGCCACCGTGCGTGAGCTTGATCGGTGTCAGCAATTCCACGATCAGCGCTCCACCACAATGTCGTCGAAGTATGTCTGTGCATACGCCCGCAGGGGCCTGAAGAGCTGCGTCACCAGACGATTGAACGTCGCAGATGCGTTCGACAGCCCTTGGGGCATGACCAGCCACTCCCAGAGCATACTGTGGTGGAGCAGATCCGCTAGAATTCTAGGGATCCCAACTCACACACACTGCGCCCAGACACCGACTAACGGAGGGGGTACTCCGACGGCCGTGTAGTTGCTGAGTGGTTCACCTTGTGTACCCGTCGGCGGGCTGGTACAGCTCTCTCGTTGACACGAGATGCGCACTGGTGAGCCTTGGATGTCCGTGTGGGGACTTGAGAGGGTGGTGGATCCGCGCGGGTATTCCTGCGCACGGGATCCTAGTAGGGTCGGCCTTGAGCTCTTGAGCAGGCCTTGTGGATCCGTAATATAAATACGGGATCCGGCGTTGTCCTTGTGTTCCTTGTTCTTGTTCCCTTGCGGGGTTGTTCCTTGTTCCTTTCCGGGGCTTGCCGCTTCCAATAGCGGGATCTTGAGGGGGTTGAGAGACCGAAGGGCTCGCGCTGCCTGGCCAAGCTATCCAGGGGGCTGCCACGTGTGCAGGAAGATCGCAAAGTTCACTTGATCTATGTATGGGGCCAATAGAAATCCCCTATACTATAGCCCTATAGCCAAGTGAGTCTTCTTGTGCAAATTCGGTTCTGATTTATGCTTTAGCCTATCCTATCCCTGGCCTTTACCTTGAGCTCTCCTGAGCCTCTCATTCTCCCTACACCTTGATCTCACTATGGATCCCATACAATCCTCAGGATCCTCCCAACTAAGTACGAATCCCTCAGGATCCTCCCAACTAAGTACGGATCCCTCGGATCCCCCAACTATGTACAGATCCCTCGGATCCCCCACTAAGTACGGATCCCTCCGGATGCGATCCTTACTCCTTACGGGAGGGCCCTTAGAATCCGCCCCGTATGGGATCCCGCGTGTCCCGTAGTCAGGATCCTTCACTTCGGGAAATTCTCGGAAACTGCAATACCACAACCGCCCCCGGCACGTTGTGGCTGCCGAGCAACGGCAACGCACCGGGTCGCTTGTCCCTCGTCCCAGTCCCACATTCTCCAACTCGCCGCTGACAGCTCAAGTCATGTCAAGCTCCGGTGGCGCTCCAAGCGCCAACGCTTCGTCGCGCCCCGCAGTGATCGCCGGGCAAGGTCGCTCTCCTGACGCCTCTTCTTCTTGCGCCCACTGCGATCACGCGCCGTCCGATCCTTCGGCTGCCGCGACTCCCGTGGCGCCGGATCTGGATGACCTGCGGGCGGCGGCCGCCGTGGCCAACGCCCTCCTCGAGGCTTACCAAGATCTCCTCGACAAGCATCAGCAGGCGACGCGTGACCTGACCGCCGCTCGCCGCCACAATGAAGAGCTGCACGCGCGAGGGCATCCCAACTGGGAGACCGTGCGCGCCTTCGTCGACTTCGCGCAGCATCGGTACGACGTCTCCCAAGGCCGGCTGCGTCAAGCGTTCCAGCATGAAGCTGAAATGGTGCAGGAAAACGAGAAGCTTCGGATCGAGCTGCAGGGCTTCGGCGATCTCCGCGCGCGTCATGCCCTGGCCGAAGAGTTTGCCTCGGAGGCATACACTCGGCTGCAGGACTACGCCATCGGCTTGGAGCAGCGTCTTGTAACGGAACGATCTCCCGTTACAAAAGTAGGTAGAAGTCACGGTCCAAACAGGCTGTGACTTGGCACTCTGTCATTGGACAGAAGTCGCCCTTTACTATGCATATTAGCCTGTTAGCGTGCAGCACCTCAACCGGTGGCCAGCAGCTAAGCTCTGCTTAAGTAGGTTTTGCGATCGTACTTTAATATTACCCAGAGTCAGTTTTGCTTACAATTCCACGTGTCTTGGTCTAACGCCCAAGACATTGCTTCCTCAAAACAACAGCGAAAGCTTACGTATCGGTTTCCTTTGGCCCCGTTACACCTGGTAGCACTTCGTAGTCCTTCCAACGACCACGAACGATGAGCGCGTCAACGATCGAAGGGATGTCGGGTGCGCGACTGGAACACGAGCAGTTCCCCCACCTGACCCAATTCGAGTGGGAGGGGCTTCACCGCCTCTCACACGTCTCCGGCGAAGCAGTGATCACCGCACTGCTGTCCACGGGGACGGAACAACAACATCGCCTTGCAGCTCAAGAGTTCATGGCGCGCGAGCTTGCAGACGCACGTCGGCAGGCGCTGACTCCCACGCAGCCCAAGATGAACAAGGCCGACATCGTCAAGCTCGATGTCTCAAGCTACAACGGCGAAGGCGCCAAGCGGATGGCGCTGAACCGCTGGTTTTGCGAGATCGACATGGCTGTCGCGGCGCGACAGCTCACGACCGAGTTCGCCCGGACGAACTTCCTGATGTCCAAGTTGACAGGCAAGGCCAAAGAATGGGCACTCGGCCGCCGTGTCGTTGATCCGTCATGCTTCATGACGATGGACGAGGTTAAGGACGACCTGCGGCTCACGTTCGAGCCGCCTCAAGACGAGGTCCAACAGCGGACGGCCTTCCTGAACCTGAGGCAGGGCAAGCTGTCGATGAGAGACTACATCCAGCATGCCCGCCACTTGGTGTCGTGCATCGTCGAAAACCCGATCGACAGGACGACCCAAGTTCATGTCTTTGTGACCGGAATGAACGCTGGCTACCAGCGTTTCTATCTGACGCGGAAGCCCGCCGCGACGCTGGAAGAGGCCTTTGCTACGGCGCTCCATGAAGACTATAGCGTCACGGCCCCCCGCGCGTTCTCGTTAATGAGAGCACCGGACGTCAACGAAGCAGTGCCGATGGAGATCGACGCGATCGAGTCAAACCCGACGCGTCGCTACGACCCGTCTCAGAGCCGCGGCCGAGGCCGAGGCGGCTCCAGTGGGCAACGGGCGATGCTCTGCTTCCGTTGTCGCAAGCCTGGTCATAGCGCGGCGGTATGCCGCGCGCCAGCTCCCGTGCTCGCCGCCGTCGACATCACCGACGGCTCTGTCTCCTCCGGACAGTAAAAAAACGGAGACGACCAGTAGGCGCGGGGCGCCCTACTGGGCAGACGGAGGACCTGAGTTCCTTGGTGGCGGAACCTCCTCCCAGCCCCGCTGTGCTGCACGCACAGCTCTACGCCACCACATCCAGCAGCGACAAGAGACTGATTAACAAATCGGCTCCTAGCATGGTTTCGGCTGCGGATCCGCGCTCCGGTCAGGATCCTCCAGCAGCAGATGCCAAGTGGGTCCGAGCTGAAGCATCGTTCTCAGCGCTGAAGACCAAGATCGCATCGACGCCGATCCTCAGGCACTTCGATCCTGAGAAGCAGCCGGTGCTGATCGTCTACGCCAGCGAATGGGCGGTTTCCGCCTCTTTGGTGCAGGATCACGAAGGCACGTACATGCCAGTGATGTTCACGAGCCGTACGCTGAAGCAGAACGAGTTGAACTATGGAGCTGTGGAGAAAGAAGTGCTGGCGTTGTTACGCATACTGGATCTGAGCTACTCGCTGTTGGTGGGAGCGTCGAATGTCGCGCCAAACCCTTGATGCCGATCCATCAAGGGTTTGGCGCGACATTCGACGCTAGCCTGGCTGTTCCATGCTGCTGGATTGCAGGGGCGGCTGGGGCAATGGGCTGCACTGCTATCTCCGTGGACCTTGGAGATCACGACGTGCACCAAGGGCGAGGACGAGATCCTAGGATCGCTTGCTGCGTCGGTGACGCCGCGATCCGTCGTCGATAAGGCATTGGTTGCAATCGCACCCCGGAAGGAGCCACGCCGAGCAGTCGAGACCCCGACCCGACCGTGAGATCCGAGGAAGAGCTCTTGGTGGTCAGCTTCGACGGATCCGCCCGAGTTAAACGCGGTGGAGGCGCATTCAGCGCGATCGTGTGGAAGCTGCCAGGGTGGACAGTCGTCAAGGCAGCGTCAGAATGGAAGAATGACATGACGGTTAATGAGGCGGAGTACAGCGGTCTGCTGCTGTGCTTCGACTTGCTGAAAGATCTGGATCGAGGATGCCTGACAATCTGCGGCGATTCCAACTTGGTGATCCGCCAGATGAAGGGCGAGATCGACTGCAAAGCGCCTGCGCTGACGTTGCTACGCGAGAAAGCCTTGCATCGGCTGAAGGACTGGCCGGGTCACGACTTATTGCACGTCAAGAGGACGTGGAACGCTAGTGCAAACAGCTTGGCCAGCGCTGCCTTCCAGCGTGAGGCTGGTGTTATGGTGACCGAAGACCAGGGGCGACAGGATCTGGTGACGCTGAACAGACTGCCTGAGGTCCTAACCACAGCAGCGAGCGAAACCACACTCCGGATCTCCGCTATGGCCACCCGATCCCGCCGAAACGTGACCAATCCTAGTGTGTTGCAGGAAGAAGCGGTTCGCCAGCTGAGGATCGATCGGATCCGGCAAGGACAAGACGAAGAACAGTGGATCGTAAACCTCAAGAAGTATCTCCGAGGGGAGGTGAAGGACCTCGAGAAGGATGAAGCGCGCGCATGTAGCAATGTCGCCGCTGACTTCGAAGTGGATGAACAAGATCTGCTGTATTACTGCACACCGTCGAGGAAGGCGGAAGAGGAGAGAGATGGCCTTCTCCGTCTCGTCATCCCTGAGACGCTACACGAAGACCTGCTCCACCATTACCACGTGAGTATTGAAGGCGGTCACCAAGGGATCAGCCGCACCTTTCAGCGGATCCGGGACCACTTCTACTGGCGTGGACTTTTTCGGAGCGTGCAGCGGTTCGTGGGCGAGTGCGTGGATTGCGAGACGGGCAAGGGGCGACCCACCCTCCGTGGAGAGTCGCCGGGCAACATACAGGCCACCTACCCGTTCCAGATCCTAGCCATGAATCATATCCCCTCGCTGCCCAAGTCGTTCAAGGGGCACACCGAACTCTTGATCTGGGTGGATCTGTTCACGGATACGTTATCGCTAAGGCGAGCGCGTCTCGAACGGCACAGACGATCGCGGAGTCCTACGAGGAGTGCGTATTCCGACGTTTCGGCGCTAGCGAGGTGATCCGTCATGACAGAGAGCCCGGCTTTATGTCGGACTTCTTCAAAGCTTTCAACAGGATCCTAGGCCAGCGACAGCGAGCCACGATGGCTTACCGGCTGCAGACCAATGGAACTGCTGAGCGCATGGTCCAGACTGTGACGAGAGCGATCAAGATGTATGTCGAGGACGAGAACCAGCGTGACTGGGACGAGTACGCCGATCGGTTGACGTTCGCCGTCAACACCGCGCACGATCGGATCCGAGGTGACACGCCGTTCTGCCTAGCTCATGGGTGGGATCCACGGACGACGCTGGAAGCAACGTTGCCTTTAGGCAGCACCAGGTGCCGGGATCGGGATCCCCGCAGGTGGCGATACCAGATCCAGCGGTACTACCGACAAGCGAGAGCCGACGTGAACGAGAAGTTGAAGAAGGCGATCGCTGGTCGAGCTGAGCAACACAACGGGGATGTGGATCCACACTCGATAGTGGAGGGATCCCGCGTATGGCTGTACCTGGATCGGGTCAAGGAGGGCTACGCGCGAAAGCTGGCACACATGTGGCATGGGCCGTTCCGTGTGGTGGAAATGGTGAGCGCTTTCGCCGCTCGTCTAGAGACCGCCGGCACAGATTACCGCCTTTTCCCGGTGATCCACGTGTCCAAGCTCAAGCCCGTAAGAACGTTCCCGGATCGGCCGATAGTGCCACTGGCAGTGGATGATGCGGACCGTCTCGAGTTCGATGAAGCGCTTCTCCCTGAAGATAGTTGGGATCGCACGTTAGAAGAAGGCGAGTACGAAGTCGAGAAGATCAGCGATGTAAGGACAGGCCGCCAAACGCGGTACGGCCGAGCACTACGCGAGTTCAAGGTGCATTGGCGCGGTTATGAGGATCCTACCTGGGTCGATGAGGCGGATCTCAACTGCGGCGCGCTGCTGCGAGAGTTCTTGCAAGATCGGGCGAAGCGGAGCCGTTTCCAGGTGATGCAGTCGCACGAGGAGGCATAAGTGGTGGAAGCCGCTACGGCAAGTTGGTTGTCGCAAGCGGTATCGGAGGTTAAAGATCTGCAGGGAGGCTGCAGATGGGAAGGAGGTGGATCCACGCTCACAAGCCGATGTGGACGTGAAGAAGTTGGTTGAGGACTCTGCGGGAAGGCCACAGAGGAGGAAGGAGGAGGTTGCCCGCCTCGACGAGTTGGCCGATGAGGTGGATGAAGCGCGAGAGAGGATGCGAGGAAGGCCGCATACCTAGAGAGGATAATGGAGTACGTGTACGTTCCGGTTCTGGTGGAGATCCGCGGTGGGGATCCTGAATGGGATCTGCTGTGGGATCCTGGACCGGATCCGCTACAGGATCCTGGACCGAATCCGCTGCGGGATCCTGAATGGGATCCGCTGTGAGCATCCTGAGCCGAATACGAAGATGACAAAGATGACGGATCATGGTAAACGCAGTAGGTCAACAAAAGAAGATATGAAGATTGACGGAGTTACGACATGAAATGCGGATCGCTGTGGCTGACATGCATGAGACGCTGGAGCTGCGGTAGACTACACCAGATCCAGACCCGCCGGAGAAAACTTGAGGCGAAGACGATCGACTTGGTGCGACGTGTGAGCGCCAGGATCCGTGCGGTAATGATTGCGCCAAGGCGCAGATCGGTCACAGTCCTCCAACGCGACTTTGAGATCCTTGGGAGGGGCGCGCCCTTCGGCCAAGGCCTCACGCCCAGGAAACCAGGTCGTGTCCTCTGACAGCTGGGGGAAGCGGAGAAAGGCGGGATCCAACAAGATGTCCAAGTCACAACATTCAGTCTGACGGATCGTGGTCAAGACTTGGCCCTCCCAGGCCCGGAGTTTCTCTCGAGCGTGGGAGCTCCTGTTTGTGCGCTTGACATAGAACTTCGAGGCCCACTCCTCTGTCTTCTGTTTCGCCTTCGAGATCGGGAAGGAGTGCGTGGCCTCCCATATGGCTTGATGGTGATCGCCCACGAAGATCTGGAAGTTGGAGACATCTTGGCCAAAGGAGGTGATCCAGCGGGATCGAATGTCAATGGCTTGACAGAAGACAGGTCCAGATCCTCCCACGGTTTCCCATCATACAGAGCGTCGACGTTGTCTTCTGTGATCAGCCCAGGATCGTACAAGGCCGGATCAAGCTGGCCCACTCGACCCATACGCTTGGGGAACAGCCAGCCAGCCGTAAGCACCTTGCGCTCGGTAAGGATCCGAGGTATGACGGTGTCGAGAGTCAGCGCGCTGAGCGTTTTCGGATCCCAAGGCGCTACGTCGACCTCAGCAACGCGTCGGGACTGATGGAGGCCTGGGATGAAGTTCTCTACCGGACCGTAAGGCTGGAAGGTGGATCCTGAACGGGTGGACGCTGTCGGATTTTCGACTTCGGCTTCATTCGCGTCCGCGTCATCGTCAACTTCACCTGAACTGCCTCTCCATCCAACTCGATCGGGGCCGTGACGGATCCACTACCGGTGGGAGCGTCACCCGAAGAATCCCGACGACGGACATCAGCGCGAGAACGAGCAAGGACCATGCGAACTTGGTCGTCGTCAGACTCGTCAGAACTGGACTCTGGATCGTCAGGCGCGACTTCAGAATCACTTGACGCGGCTGACTTCGCCTTGTCTCGATCCATAACCCCGTGAGAAGCATCGGATCCTGCATCGCTTGGGGCTGCAACGGACCCTGCGGGGCTGGAGACTGCCGTCGATCCGATGGGCGATCCCTTAAGCGAGCCTGCTTGGTCATGGACGGGATCCGAGTCGGCAGATCCTGCGTCGGAGCCTTTTCCGCTGGACTCAGACTGATAGTCCTCATCCTCGGCCTCCGTCGGCAAGTTGACGAAGGGATCAGGCCGGGAAGTGTTGCCCGAACCAGATCCAGACGCCGCCGAAGAGGCTGGAGGCGACGAGCGAGGGATCTTCCGGGGGCGGCTTGGATCAGGCGGGGGAGAAGCCGGAGTCGGACTGAGGGATCGCTTGTGGGATCGACGTGTCGCGGAGACTGAGCGCTCACTGCGCGCGGTCGACGCCCCACGAAGAGCGGCAGAAGCAAGGGACCAAGCTGTCGAGCGCGCTGTCTCTCTCCCCGGCCACCAGACGGTGATCCGCGAGGAGATCTTGGTGATCTTTCTGCAACCTGTCGTGGCGATCTTGAAGCCGGTCATGATCTAGACGAACAAGCTGGTACGCCTGTTGCATGTCGGAGATCTGCGAGAGGAGACTTTGTTGGGACTCCAGAACGATCCGATCCCAACCCCGAGTCACGCGAGCGAGATCCTGCACCGCGAATTCCCGATCATCGTCAGCTTGGACCAGCTCCACCTTGAGCTACTTCACCTGGGCTTCCGCGGCGTCGCGAGCCTGACGGATTCGCCCGATGTTGGCGATCTCAGCCTCAGCCTGCGATATCCTGTGTTGAAGCTGTTGCCGATCCTGGACGCTCTGCCCCAGGCGACGGTCGAGCTCATGGCAGTCTTCCCGACTTGCACGCACTCGCTGGTCGCGTCCTCGAGCTGCGATCTGGTTGCCTTGAGTTTCTCGTCGACAGCATCTTTATCCTTGGAGAGTTGGGCATGATCGACCTTGAGCGCACACAACGAGTCTTGCGTACCCTGGAGAGTGTCTTCGGCTTGGGCATGTTGACGGAAAGCGGAGGTCAGCTGGCGTTTCAAACTGGCGACCTCTTGATCGGCAGCCTGGAGCCGAGCGACGGCGCGATCGTGAGTACGGTGAAGCTTCTCTCGCCGCGAATTCGACTTGGACAGGAGCCTCTCCAGCTCTACAATCCGCTGCCCGCGTACATGAACCTCGAGCCGCGACGCGTGTAGATCTGCCGCCGGCGCGGACTCGTCGAGTCGCTTGCGCAACCGTCGGTTTTCCTGGTCCAACCCCTCGCCATAAACCTTCCACTGCTCATAGTGGCGGCGAAGGTCGGCGTGATCCTTCTGAAGCTGGAAGAGGTCCCGGAGCGCGACGTCGCGGCTTGAGTCAGCCGTCTGAAGGCTCCGCTCAAGATCCGCGGATCGATCTTTCCGCCGTGTTCTCCTCTTGGAGATCCCGCAGATCTTGCGCGAGCAGAGGCGAGCAAACTGCCGGATCCGTCGATTGGGGATCCGGACTACCAGCAAGACGCTGCTCCAAGCCGATCGCGTAGTCCTGCAGCCGAGTGTATGCCTCCGAGGCAAACTCTTCGGCCAGGGCATGACGCGCGCGGAGATCGCCGAAGCCCTGCAGCTCGATCCGAAGCTTCTCGTTTTCCTGCACCGTCTCAGCTTCATGCTGGATCGCTTGACGCAGCCGGCCTTGGGAGACGTCGTACCGATGCTGCGCGAAGTCGACGAAGGCGCGCACGGTCTCCCAGTTGGGATGCCCTCGCGCGTGTAGCTCTTCATTGTGGCGGCGAGCGGCGGTCAGGTCACGCGTCGCCTGCTGATGCTTGTCGAGGAGATCTTGGTAGGCCTCGAGGAGGGCGTTGGCCACGGCGGCCGCCGCCCGCAGGTCATCCAGATCCGGCGCCACGGGAGTCGCGGCAGCCGAAGGATCGGACGGCGCGTGATCGCGGTGGGCGCAAGAAGAAGAGGCGTCAGGAGAGCGACCTTGCCCGGCGATCACTGCGGGGCGCGACGAAGCGTTGGCGCTTGGAGCGCCACCGGAGCTTGACATGACTTGAGCTGTCAGCGGCGAGTTGGAGAATGTGGGACTGGGACGAGGGACAAGCGACCCGGCGCGTTGCCGTTGCTCGGCAGCCACAACGTGCCGGGGGCGGTTGTGGTATTGCAGTTTCCGAGAATTTCCCGAAGTGAAGGATCCTGACTACGGGACACGCGGGATCCCATACGGGGCGGATTCTAAGGGCCCTCCCGTAAGGAGTAAGGATCGCATCCGGAGGGATCCGTACTTAGTGGGGGATCCGAGGGATCTGTACATAGTTGGGGGATCCGAGGGATCCGTACTTAGTTGAGAGGATCCTGAGGGATTCGTACTTAGTTGGGAGGATCCTGAGGATTGTATGGGATCCATAGTGAGATCAAGGTGTAGGGAGAATGAGAGGCTCAGGAGAGCTCAAGGTAAAGGCCAGGGATAGGATAGGCTAAAGCATAAATCAGAACCGAATTTGCACAAGAAGACTCACTTGGCTATAGGGCTATAGTATAGGGGATTTCTATTGGCCCCATACATAGATCAAGTGAACTTTGCGATCTTCCTGCACACGTGGCAGCCCCCTGGATAGCTTGGCCAGGCAGCGCGAGCCCTTCGGTCTCTCAACCCCCTCAAGATCCCGCTATTGGAAGCGGCAAGCCCCGGAAAGGAACAAGGAACAACCCCGCAAGGGAACAAGAACAAGGAACACAAGGACAACGCCGGATCCCGTATTTATATTACGGATCCACAAGGCCTGCTCAAGAGCTCAAGGCCGATCCTACTAGGATCCCGTGCGCAGGAATACCCGCGCGGACCCCCCCTCTCAAGTCCCCACACGGACGTCGAAGGCTCACCAGTGCGCATCTCGTGTCAACGAGTGAGCTGTACCAGCCCGCCGACGGGTACACAAGGTGAACCACTCAGCAAACTACACGGCCATCGGAGTACCCCCTCCGTTAGTCGGTGTCTAAGCGCAGTGTGTATGAGTTGGAATCCCTAGAATTCTAGCGGATCTGCTCCACCACACAGGTGTTGTGCGTACTTCCGCAGACGTAGCATCTACGGATGCCGATACGCTGCTCATCAGCTTGAAGCTCAGGTTCTTCGTCTTCAGCATAGCTGAGGTCCATCGGGACTGCGCCGTTCGCTGCGTCCGAGGATCCGGAAGTGCTGGCTTGAGAAGCCGCCCAACCAAGTCGCGCTGACTTGAAGTTGAAAACCGGCGTTTAACGCCACGTTCACTGCCTCCTCGAACGAGGTAGGGTGAACACGGGAGACCTCCGTCCTTGCCACGCCGGTGCGGAGACCTTCCATGAAGACGGTCACAGTGACCACCTCGGGAAGAGGGTCCGCCGCCATACCGGCGATGAGAGTTCTCAGCTCTTGGACGAAGTACACCAACTCCTTCTTGCCCTGGCGGGTAGATAGGAAGCGTGACCTCGCGCGATAGGCCTGGTTAGGCGGTGAGAACACACGCGAGAGCTGAAGCTTCAGCTCATCCCATGAAGGGAACACGGTGTCCACATACTTGCCGCACGTCAGTGCCCATTCTCGCGCTCGACCACCGAGCATGGAGATAGCACGCGCTGTTGCTCGGTCATGAGCATGGCGGACGTCATGGCCATCTCGACCTCTCTGATCCAGAGCATCAGGCTTTCGCCTCCTTTGCCCTCAAAGGTCTTGACGCTCACATGAGCGGTTTAGCTCGTTGAGGAGCGTCCGATGTCGATCTGGGAGTTACGGCCGCCGCAGTCGCAGTCATCTTCTGCTGGACGGGCTCCAATAGAGCGTTCTCACACTGAGAAAATGCCTCCCGACGCGCATTCACTGCGTCGGGGCCTTGCGAAGCAAGATGGGCCACACCTTCCGGGCCAATCAAGGACATCAGCTTTTTAAGCCCTTCCTGTTGGTTCGGGGGTTGGTGGGCAAACTGCTCCATTCTCTCACAGAGGGACAGTCGTAAGACTCAGGTGTAGGTTTGACGACAAGTGCTACCAAATGCAGCGGGGCTGCAATTGCTTATCGCGCCGAGGCAGACACAGACTCGGAGAGTCTTTAGTGTATTTGATAGCTAGCAAGCTCTATACGAGAGCTTGTTACGAGTACCTTAAATATCCTATTTAAGGACTCCAGAGATATGCAATACCTTAACCAAAGGCAATGAACTCTAGACTTCAAAATGTGAACTGAATGTATTGTTCTTTATCGCGACAGAGCCGCCTGTAACCTGAATGTATAGTAGAGCCTAGTCAAATGCATATTGGGTGGCTGTGAGGCCACCTACTGATATCTGGTTAATTGCCGGGTTGGTGTACACACACAACTGGCGTACATACACAAGTTATGTGTGACACACACGTTGTTATGTAACCCCGTTACAATTGCCAATTCCGTCCAAATTTGCAGATCCTGGTCAGTTTGATAGCGTGTTCTGAGCCACCACATACAACACCCAAGTCAAAAGGCAATCGACCAAAAGCAAAGCATATGGTCCGAAAACGACGCTTCGAAGTCCGTGTTCGTACTTAATAGGGTCAATAGTGCGGCCAAGTGCTTCCCAGTTTTCGGTCGACGATCTCGCTTGATTGATTGGATCAATCGTACTCGGAAAGTTCGAGTAGAACTCGCAATATTTGGAGCGATATACCGAACCACCCGAAGTCGGCAAATTTGGCAATTGACAATAACGAGTGTCATTTACTCACGGGTGGGACGAACCGAGCCCGGACTCCCCTTTCCCCTTTCTGACGAATTTCGGGCTCCCTCACTTTTTGGGCTCCATTTTAAACCGGGGATCCCAGATTTATCAAAATCAGGGCTCCTCGATTTAGCACGAGCCCAATGCTAATGGCGAATTAAGCTGGGAGCCGTTCGAAAACTGTCGGAGAGCCCAGTTTTGCACTAAATCAGGGGAGCCCACTTTAAAGAGCCCGAAAGTGTGGATTTCTTGGCTTGGTTCGTCCCGCCCGTGCATTTACTACAAATCGATCTCGCTAAATCGGCGTCAAGAATCGACTCAAAATGGGCAAAACAAAAAGCACCCGCTTTTCACAATAATAATACACAAATTATTGGAGTCGATTCCGCTGTCTGCGCTGTGCGCGGGAAGGCTTAACTGCTTTTAAGAGCTCCGGCTTCGCAGCGCGCGAGTGAGCTGTACTACTAGTTGTACGACAGAGCTGAGGATCTCACGCTGGCCGGTGAGGAACACCAGCACGCCGCTTTCAGGAAACTTCATGTGTGTTTTGATCACCTTCTTGAAAGCAACGTAGTTATCCAGATCTGATGAGCTTAATGAGCTGGGGCGTCGAACACGGCAAGCACCAACTTGCCATAGTCGCCGCTGACTTCGCCCTGGATGCGGTCGCGCAGCTCCTTGCCGTACGTCTTCTTGTACACCGGTCGGATGTCGCGCAGCACGAGGTGGTAGCGCACGAGCGCCGCACTCAGCGCCTTCTCGTCCGTGCCGAAGCCCTTCATCGTGCTTTCGAACAACTCCGAGAGCAGCACCAGCGGCTCCAACACCATGCGCACCAGGAAGAGCAGCGCGGCCTCGGCGTCACCGTTGAACTCCTTCTTGACCGCTTGGGTAATGTCGTGCTTGTGTTGGGCCACGTAGGCGGCGTTCACGGCGCGCAGGTGCTGGGGCGGGCTGGTCACCAGGATGTTAATGAACTCTTGCTCCTTGGTGCCCATCCGGCCCTCGCCGGCTTTGTAGAGCGCCTTGGCGTCAGCCTCGGCTCTCTGCGGGGTGTGCACGGCCGGGGTGAACGGCTCCAGCGGCGCCTGCAGCGAGGCCAGCACCACCTTCTTGAGGTCGCCACTCAGCTCGCTGTTCATCTCTGCGCCCAGGTCCTTGCCAGTCTTGTCGAAGTAGGTCTTCTTGAGGATGCCCATCTCCTCGTTGGTGCGGCCCATGACGATGGGGTAGATGAGCTTCTCCTTGGTGCCCATACCCTTGGTGGCCTTGCGCAGGACGGCGGCCTCAGCCTCGGGCAGCGGACGCGCGATGAGCTGCAGCAAGTAGCCAAAGTCGCCCGACGTCTCGTTCTTGAGTGTCTTCTTGAGGTCCTTGCCGAACATCTGCTGGTAGCGCACCGAGATGAGGTAGCGTTGGTCCGCCGACTTGGTGCCTAGCGTGGCGATGAGCCCCTTCTCATCCGTGCCCATGCCCTTGCACGCGTCGTGGATGGCCTGGCAAATGTTGTCGATGTCCGCCGAGAAGTTGAGGAACGCGCCATTGTACACGGCGTGGTTCGCGGGCGGGTACAGGTTCAGCATGGCTGGAGAAGGAGGACGCTGGTCTGGAGAAGGAGACTTGAGCTCGACGAGGAAGATTCGGAAATGACTGACGTTGACATCCGAAACGAAGGATACTTTTGAAGCCCTGATCCGATATAGACGGTTATGATAAACACTTGGGTTTAGTATGGGATGGGTACATACCTGCGAAATCGAATCGGCCTAACCCACGGTCTCGGCTTGATAATCCAAAAGTGCAACGACAACATGCTGCGATTGGATTTTGGCCACACATAGATATCTAGCTGCTAGTGCTGCGGTCTTGGATGGACGCGCTCACGCCTGCACCTTGAGGTCGATGGCGGCGCCGTCGCTGTCGCTGCCGCTCTCGCTCTGTTTCCTGTTTTTCGCTGTCTTTGCCGCTTTTGCCGCCTTAGCCTTGGACGCCAGCGATGAGCTGCTGATGCTGGTGGTCGCCGGCACCATGAACAGCAGGAAGAGCGGCACCACTTTGGCCACGCTGCGGATGGTCACGGCCGTGGCGAGGCCCGCGAAGTTGGTCTTGGAGATCTGCAGGTAACTGCACAGCCATGAGCCGCCGTACGAGGCCACGGACCACGAAAAGTTGTAGATGGACATGAGCAGCGCGAACATGGTGCCCTCGATGCCCGGCGGGCAGATCTTGGCGCAGAGCACCAGCGACGGCATGTGCTTGAGACGCGCCACCACGTCCGACAGGATCTCGTCGCCGAAGATGAAGAACCGGTCGCCGATGCCGAAGGCCACGTTCAGGCGCGAGACGAGCACGAACTCTGCGAGTGACACGCAAGCCGATGCCAGCTGGATGCGGAAGAACATGCGGCGGAAGGGCATGTCCCGGAAGTAGGCGTTGTAGAGCGCGGTGGTGCCCAGCAGCGTGAAGCTGCCCACGGTGGAGATGAAGCCCAGGAAGGACTTGGAGAAGCCCAGCTCGGCCGTCTTAAAGCTGAACATGGCCTCACCCACGCTAGGTGGCAGTGCGTTGGACAGGAAGATCCACAGCATGGGGCGCCAGCAGATGGGGTCCACCACCACGGACGCCAACGCGCGGCACTGGTCCTGCACCGTTTGGAGGAAGCCCAAGTCTTTCGGGGCCACATACTTCTCCTCGGGGATCTTGATGGAGATGAACACGACGCACATGGGGCCCATGGCGGAGATAAAGAAGACGCCCATCGGGCCGAACGTGTTGAGAGCGTAGCCCGACACCATGGAGCCCATGACGGAGCCGACGGACAGCGAGATCCACGACAGCGTCTGCAGGTTGCCGGCCATGTCCTCCCGCTCGCTGCGCGCGGCCTCCACGACCTTGCCGTCGATGACGACGTCGCAGAAGGCGATCCCCAGACTGGCGACCACCAGGGCCACGAGCGCGCCATGGTAGGTCGTGATGAGTCCGGGCATGGAGAGCGAGAAGTAGGCGGCGGCCGAGACGGCGCTGAAGATGAGCAGGTAGGACTTACGACGCGTGCCCCAGATAGGGACGCTGTCCGAGAGCATACCGTAGAGCGGCTTGATGATCCATGGGATGGCGGCGGTGGCTCGCAGCGACTCGGACTGAGCCGGGGGCAGCGCCAACGTCTCGTTCAGGTAGTAGCTCGTGCCCAGCGAGCAGAGCGTGCTGCGGATGCCCTGTGTGAAGTACACGAAGAAGATCTGCAGCAACAGGCCGTCTCCAAACTGCAGGCGCATGGATTTCCACCAGTGGACGACGGCCTGCGCGCTGGAGAGCGACGCCTTCTTGGCCTTCGGATCGTCTTCGAGGACAGAGGAGACCGAGGAGGCGTCGGTCGAGCTGTCGACGGTGCTGGCCACGGTGGCGTTGCCACTGCCGCTCTCAATGTCCTCCGTCTTCTTGTTGCGCCCGCGGATGCCGTCGGCGCCAGAGCGCTGGTCCGCAGAGGAGTCTGCCATCCGTAGCTGATCTAGGAATGCTGAAATGAGACAGCGAGGATTCAGTCCCATTTACGCCAATCAAAGCACACCTGTGTGGTGTGGAAGTGCTTAACGGCGCACGTGAGCAGGAAGTCGTCTTCTTCCTTCATGCGCTGCTAACAGCGCTGGTTTCCTCCTGCAACGATCATATCACCCCCAGCTGTACCTATCTCGTCATACAACGCTGAACGGAGGTGACCTCGCACTTTCGAATCCGCTTCAAGGTGCACAAGTCTCACAACCCGTCGAGCCGCTGTAGCCTCATCATGCCGGCCGAGTCCCGTTCTGTAGCCACCGAGTTCATGGTCCCTGGCTTAGGGTGTCTCCTGTCTAGAGCGCTGGCCACCGCCGCCCGGAACTGCTCGCCGATGCGCGAGAACGAGCAGATGTGCGGCCACGTGTGCGACCGCCTGTATCTGATGCGGCAGCAGCTCAGCAGCTTTGCCGAGCAGCAACCAGAAGCCTGGGAGGCGTTACGTCGCAGGTACGGAGACGTCGTGGCGAGCTTCGTCAAGTTTTTGGTTAAGCGGCCGGAGAAAAGCTTCATCAAGCGACTGGCCAGCAACCGCAAGGTGGAAGAGAGCATCCGCAGCTTCCACGACGACGTCGACCGGCTGCAGGACATGCTGGGGACTGGATCCTCCGTGAGGGACTGGAGAGCGCAGTGGGAAGGCGACCGCCGTGCGAAACTCGAGGAGTTTGAAGCTCTGGCTAACAACGTCAAGGTGCTCACCGCCGAGAAAGGCAGCAACAGCTTCGTGGAAGGTCTGTTCATGCTCAAGTTTGAGCTGGAACACAAGACGACCGAGTACGCGACGCCCGAAGTGGCCAGGCTGCATCTGCAGCTGATGAGGCGTACGCTCAATAAGCTCCTGCGGATGTCGGGCGTCACTTTGCCGCACGTTCCTGAGTGGTTCATTCCCAGCGACGACGTGGAGTTCGACGAGGACGCGTCTTTCGACTGCGGCTCGTACGGCTCCGTGCATCGCGGCACGTGGTCCAAAGGGACCCCGGGCGGCAAGGGCGCCAAGGTGGTGATTAAGTGCCTGCTTGTGGACGACGACACGGCCAAGGAGTCCTTCTACAAGGAGGTGAACGTGTGGCGGCAACTCGACCACCCGCACGTGCTCAAGCTGTACGGCGCATGCCACGTGAGCTCGCCTGCCTTCTTCGTGTGCGACGACGCGATCCACGGCAGCTTCGGCGACTTCTTCGAGCGGGACCGGAGCGAGCTCTGGCGGCTCTTCTACGAAGCCTCGCTCGGCCTCGCCTACCTGCACGCCAAGAAGGTGGTGCATGGCGACCTCAAGTGCACGAACCTGCTCGTAGGGGGCGACCGCAAGGCCAAGCTGTGCGACTTCGGCTTCTCGTACGTGCGAGCGCAGTCGGTTGGGCTGAGCGCCAAGTCGCAGACGGAGGCCATCCGTTGGAAGGCACCCGAGTGTGTGCTGCCACCCGAAGAGGACCTGAAGCCGCAGTTCAACCCGCGCTTCGCCTCGGACGTGTACTCGTTTGGCATGAGCATCATCGAGGCGGTTCAAGGCGACGCCCCGTACGGAATTCTAGACGACGACGAGATCATGGAGATCCTGTTCGAGGAAAGGCCGTACCCCCGTCCAGAGGGCATGACGGACGAGCAGTGGACGCTCGTGCAGAGCCTGATCCATCCGGACTGGCAGCAACGCATAGCTCTGCCCGATGCGATTGAGAAGCTCAAGACGTTTGCAGACGAAGAGGAAAGGCAGCGATCGTCAGGAACGACAGACACGCACGAGTGTTCCGTCTGCCAGGCCAGCATGCCGCTCGACTTTGACTTTTGTGGACGATGCGGCACGACCATGGCAGTCGAGCGAAGCCCGTCAGAGGCAGCAGCGCAGCCAAAGAACGCGTGTCCGAGATGCCAGGAGAATGTGCTGGACACGGATCATTTCTGCCGCCACTGCGGGCTTCGCTTGGACGCCGATCCCGCGTTTGCTTAGCGAGCAGTGCCGAGTACAAATACGCGGTTGAAGCCGAGCCGTTGGAACACAATGCTGATGAAAGGCAAACTACCGCAGTATACATGTACAGCCCGATGCCGCGAAGATGCAGCAAAAACAATGAGTTGGAAGAAAAATATATGCTACGAGTTCGCCTCCCCTCGTACTTAGAAACTCTTGACTTGGCTTTAGACACCAACGACGCCCATGGTGACTTCACTGAGTGCAGTGAAGTCACCGTGGGTGTCGTTTGTTGTAGTTGCCTCCGAGGAAGGCAGCGTGCTCGAAGTGCCTGATGTGGTTTTATTGCTTAGCGCTGCTGCAAACTATGACTGCTGGATTTGTAGTGGATCGCGTCCCACTTGGTCAAAGCTTCTTGAACTCTTGTCCTTGACTAAAGAAGCCGAGCATTCTGAAAACATTAGAGATGGTGCGACAAAGCAGCTCATATCCAGGATACGCTTGACGAGTTTTCACTGCAAGTCCGATAATAGGATTCTGGTTTGGATGGTATGGGTGTTTTCAACTTGTTTCATTGTATTGGATATTCTGTAGGAGTGGATTCCGTCCCAAACGTTCGTCTCCATTGATGGTATGCTATCGAGCTCTTTCTTCCTCAAAGACGATCTAGTGTACATTGGTCACCCAGTTCGAATGTAACTCAGTGTGTGTCCTCGTGATGGCGGTGATGCCCCGCTCCGGAAGTTTGCACACCGACTTGAGTTTTATCGAGCGTGGGCCACGAAGCCGGAAACACCGCCGAGAAGAAGGCGTCCTCGATAATGCCAATGCACACCATCAGCACGACGTAGCTGAACAGGATCATGTAGCTGTACACGTAAATCTGTCCGATCCACGGAGTGTACGCGACGTCGTTGAACGTGTCGTGGATCTCGTCCCCGTTCGCGACGGAGAAGAGCGTTGTGGCCGTCCCACTCGCACTCTGGAATCGAGGCACCTTGGCGCCAAACATCACCGTGCCGAACAGCACGAAGCCAATAAAGATAGGGAACACTCCGACGAGGAACTGCATCACGCGTGGTAAGCCTCGCCGCAGCGTGAGCCCGAGAATGTGGAATCTGGTATTCACCTGCAGGTAGCGCACGAGGCTGCCCCACTGCAGCGCACAGCATGAAGCGAACGTAAAGCACAGCGTGTCGTTCAACGAAAGTCGGTAGGCGTGGCGCCACGCCACCAGCAGGACCACGACGGTCACCAAGTTGACAGCGAGGATGAACCAGAACCAAAAGTCTTTGGCAGCTCCTGTTCTCAACGCGCGTGTGAGCACATGACTGTCAACGCCATAATGCTGAACAACATCAGTCTTGATCGTCGCCCACTTCAATGAGAACTCGATCGCCTGCAATCCAACAAATAAAAAGCATCAGTTTGCTAGTTCTTAGTAGCATTGACTGACAGCCCACCTGGTAGAGGCAAACCACCGTCAGTGTGGCCAAAGTAAGCGCCACACTCGTATCCACCAACACTGGCGGCATATCATCCTCTTCTTCTGCTCTCCGCCCGTCCTCGAGCAGCGGCACGTGCACCAGGTGATAGTTCATGGTAACTTCCAGGTGGCCTTGGTTCAGCAGGTCGTAGCGTATCACCACCGTCCACTCGTACAGTCTGTCCGTGACAGTCCCTTCCTCCGCCTGTCTCTCTTTCCTCTTCATACCCACCACCAGCCTGAGTTCCATGGCGTCCAGTTCGTCAAAGAACTGGCGCGTTTCCTCTTGTCGAGCGGCTTTTCCGTCCGTCCGCAGCGGCGCCGGCCACTGCTCGCTGGCTGAGCCATCAGTGATGTTATACAGTATATCTACAGTCTGTTCGTCCACGTCCTTCCTCACTGTGAGCAGCGGGGGCGGCAGCAACACTTGTGTCTCGTTTCCAAAGACCAGGAACGAGTCCAGCGCCTCGTCCGCCAGACGGAAGTAGTTCCCCACCGCCCCGTGCACGTGAAGCCGCGTCTCGTCGATGGTGAAGAGCGCGCCCACCGGCATGGCCGACGCCCGAGCAGCGAAGCCCCCGTCGAAGAACTCGTCGTCCACGTTGGCCGCCACCTCCTCCTCCTTCTCCAGCAGGAAATGTGGCAGTGTCTCGCCCCCCCCGTCCACGAAGAAGAGCAGTCGCACCCAGTCGTTGGCCAGTGCGCGCTGGAAAGGGTGCAAGGCGGCTCCCAGCTGCGCACTGCGATACGTCAGCAGAACACAGGCGGCCACGTGGAGCAGCACGCGAAGCAGCACCAACGTCTTCATCGTGATGATCGGGATTTGAGGCTTTTGGGACAAAATGACGAGATCAGACCAATCCGAGGAAAAGCTCACAGAAGAACCAGCCTTGAGCTGTATCGGCGGCTCAGCGACAAGACCTTGACGCGCCCCAGCTCGGAAGAGAAGATCGTCGCTACGTTTGTCCGAGCAATGGTGGCCATTTTGCCGGATTTGTTTGAAGTCGAAAAACTACTTGAAATACTACAGTGTACTTGCTCGAGCTCCAGTACGCTCCGAAGAGTAGTTGGTATAGTAGTTGATCAAGGACATGATCGGGATCTTCTCGCCGACTTGGCTGTCATTGCAGGAGAGCTCGCCACAGGCAGCGCAGGGCGAGGTTGGGAGCACGGACCTACTAGTACGGTGTCGGTGTGATGAGGGCCCAGCGCACAAGTTGGTGGGGTTGCTTTCTAATCATACGCTGTCTCTGTCGCAATGGCTTTGATCTCTCTGCTTCAAGGCGGCTCAAACAACTACAAGGTTTGGCTCATGCTAGGGAACCTCTCCAGAGAACGTCCTGAAGATCACCGTCAGCAGGTGCAGTAGTCTACAAAGTCGCGCGCTGCACAAAGAAGCTCTGAAATTTGGATTTATTTAGATATAGGAAGTTTATCTTGTTTACACTTTCGTGCTTTGGCGGCAGTCACAGTCTTGCTCACGACGTCGAAGGCGGTGTGTTTCAGTTAGTGCAGCTTGCTAAGAATGGAGTCTTAGCGGATCGCTGCCGTTCTCAAGAAGAACGAGACCAGTCTCGCGATACTGGAAACGTGAGCTGGTGATGCTTGTTGGAAGGTTGGAGTGCTCCAGCAGAGAAAGGATTAAGTAAAGGAGTGACACTTCAGCAAATGTAATTGTCATGCCTTGTAGCCTTGAGCCTGTTATCTCACCGCATTGGTATCTTGTGATCCCACCAACTCTATCTTTACTATGAAGTCCCTCCGACTCTCGTTACATACAGCGACATCATTAAACGGATGGAAGAGCACACTGGGGTGTCACGACTGGCCTCTAGCCCAAACAATGCAGCGTCGATCCAAGCAAGCACAACGAATTGACAAGATTCTTGGACATTACTTGTACTTGTCTACGAACTTGAGGGCGTTTACTAAGGTTTAACCCCTGTATCTTACGTGTTTACGCCTTTTTCTTAACGTGTACGATACAAGTTAATATTAGACTTGGCTTTTGTATTGGCTGCTACAAATTTCAAGTGAACAAGGGGTAGGTTGGGAAACCTACCCTTCCCAACCAAAGCATAGATAGAGCATAGGAAATCAGTTATCAGCATAAGTTTACAGGTAGCGGGTTCGTGCCCGCCCATCGTATACAAAGTTCGGCAGGCGAGCAGCTGTCGCCATCGATTTCGCCTCATTTTCAGAATCGCGGGCTAGCACGTAGAACCCCACGCGGTCCGACAAAATGGCGTTCCAAGCGCGATGGCGTGAGCTGAAGAAAGCGGGGTGGACGTCGAAGCGACCGACTGGCCTGTCGGACGACTTTACGTACCTAAAGCCCGGCAAGACGAAGAAAGATGCGCGCGGGGTGGACTTCTTCGTGGGCGAGACTGAGCTGATGCGCTTTATCGACCAGATCGATCTTGGTAACTGTGTTGCTTTGTGTTTTCCTCTACAGGTACTGATACGATGCTTGATGCAGCTGAACTTGCAGCTGAGAAGACAGCAGAGACGGCAGCGACTCAGAAGGGGGAGTGTGCAGCCGCTGCAAAAGCGCCATCTAAGACGAAGTCGAAGCCAGCCGCCAAGAAGCAGGCGGCCAACTCGACGGAAAAGGCCAAGAAGGCGGCCAAGGACCCGAAGCAACCACGCCGGAACATTGCGAAGGACGACTCATCGCAGGCTGTTCCCAAGGTATCCTCGTCTGGAGGAGGAGGTATGTCTCTTTGAAAGGTGTATGATACACCTTTGCTGTTCGCTAATCATGTATTGCTGCTCGTGGTACAGGTTTACGTGTGGTCGAAAGCATTCAGACTTCTGAGACCTCGCAAGCCCCGCGTGTCGATAAGGCGAAAACGTCCCAGGTGATCGAAAGCGTTTCTCCCCACGACACCACGTATCCTGAGGAAAGCGAAGGTAGTGATTCCCGCGAAAGCTTGCAAGGTATGATACGGTATGATAAAACTTATCGCGTTGGATTTAACGTGTACGTTTCACTACTATTTGAACCAGACGCACCAATTGGCCAGCGCAACCTTCAGCTAGAGTTTGACGAAGCTCATTCGGATAGTGACGCCTCCGGAAGCCCAGACGAGGACTATATCGATTCGGATGGAAGTGCCAGCGCTGTATCCGTTGAAGACGCTCAAGGAAACATGGAAGATAGCGGCGACGTGGGTGAATCTATCGAAGGTCAGTGGTACTTGTATGTAGACGTTACAGAGCTTACCTAACGTGTACATGCTGTATTTTTGTTCCCATCAGACGATCCAAACCTCATGGCAGACACGGAAGACTCGAACACATTTGCAGCTTTCGTATCAGATGCTGATAGTGATGACGGAGACGACGACGATGCTTCTGTGGATGGATTTGACACTGCAGACGTACAGCTACCAGCTCCCCTGGAAATGCGCTTTAGTCCGAGCGCGTTTGCGGCCATGGACAGCACGGCCAGTGTGCATAAAGCTTGGCTGGACGAGATGGGCATCAACGGTTGGAGTGACTTACAGACAAACACACCGTACGACTACCTGATGAAGCCGTACGAACCTCGGCCGGCGAATGCAATGGCTACAGACTATCCGAACCTGTATGCTGGAGAATCCGGCCCAACGCCAAGGGCTCTGGAAGCGGCCGCAACGCCATCGGGTGCGTTCTTCTATTTTATGCAGCCCGAGCTGTGGGAAGACATAGCTGAGCAGACCAACGACTACTTCGAGATCAATTTGGACGAGCGGGTGCAAGGCCAGCACGCACGCCAAGTCGCTCGCCAGAAGAAGCATCCCGAGTTCAAGCCAAAGACACGTGAGCTGATTCGGAACGAGCTCCTCAAGTCAAAGGACGTGACGGCGAGAGAGTTGTGCATCTTCGTCGGATTGTTGATTGCAAGATCGATTGTCCCGAACAAGGAGAAGCTGGCACATCACTGGAAGACTACAGACGAAGGGGCGCTTCCGCGCGGATGCTTTGGCCAGTTTATGGCCCGAGATCGATTCATGCACATCTCACGAAACCTCCGTTTCAGCCGGAACGATGACGAGCGTGCTGCCAAAGATCGAGCATGGAAATTGCGCCCGGTGATCGATGCCCTTCAAGGTCGCTTTGCTGCGGGCTTCATGCCACCTGCCGTCATGGCCTTCGATGAGGCCATGCTTCCGTCGCGATCTACGTTCAACAAGATGCGTGTGTATCTCAAGGACAAGCCTCATAAATGGGGGACCAAGCTCTTCATGTTGTGCTGCTCCACCACGGCTTACTACATTCGGTGAGTACAAGGCGTGTCTCCGGGCACGTCTTCTTTTTTTTTGATCACCAAGTTGTCTTATCATGTACCATACCAGCTGACAATTGGATCATGTTGTACTATACAGGTTTGAAGTCTACTGTGGAAAGAAGGAGTGGGGAGCACTATTACATCAACCGACTGCAATTCCGGTCCTGCCGCTGTGGTTCGCAACCTGCGGCATGTATTCGGACCAACAGCACCCCCAAATGGACAGGTGCGGCTTGTAGTTATCGATCGGTTCTACTCGTCGCTGCCGTTGTCCATGCAGCTTTTGACGATGGGTTTCTACTCGATTGGCACCGTTCGTACTGATCGCCAAGGCCTGAGCACCAAATTGATTCCAAAGAAGAAGAAAGGAGAGAAGAAGAAACCACCGAAGATACCCAAGAATAGATCGGCCAACATTGAACGCGGCACGTTCATTGTCACAGACGCCTTGGAGATTCCCAAGATGCGGCTATTGCGGTGGTGGGATACTCGTGCAGTCCACATGCTGACTACTGGCGGTAGTGTGGAGATGGACCGCATCGTTCGCCGGGACAAACTGACCGGTACACAGTCTGAGGTTGTGTGTCCTCGCGTGGTCAAGGACTACCAGACCTTTATGGGCGGTGTGGATGTTCATGATCAGCTGCGGCTTCAGCAGTAAAGTGACCGTATCGTGTATTGTACAGTTTAACTGATTTTCTAATCATGTATGCTGCATTCATCAGGTACTCGCTGCAGCTTTGCCTCAAGTACAAGAAGTACTACAAGTCGTTGTTCCTCGGCCTAGTGGATATGGCTATCATCAACGCCTACATTGTCTTCAATGCTCGACGCGCACATGGTAACCTGTCCAAGGTGCGCCACGTGAAGTTCATGAAGCAGCTGCACCTTGAGTTGTGTCAGCTCCGCGAGGAAGATTGGAGCTCGCTCCGTAGTGACGAAACCTTCCAAGTGACACCACACAAGGCGACGCAGATCACCATTGTCCGCCATTCCGCTCACAAGCCGATGCAGAACGATGAATGGCGCCCTGGCAACAACGGTGTGGGTCGTAACCGCCGCACAAGAGCCTGCAAGGTGTGTTCGCTCCTCAAAGGCACGGATAACGCTCGAGGTGGCGACTCGTCCTTCTTCTGCAGCAAGTGCAAGCTGCCCAACACGACGAAGAAGCCCATGGCCTCGCGGGTCTTCCTGTGCGAGAATATGCGCCATGCTGTCAAAGGTCAGCCCATGTCGTGCTTTGACATTTGGCACCAAGCATGGCGCAATGGCACGCTGGCGCCAGTGCCCCGACGCGACGGCAAGAAGCGAGCGATCCGCGCTCGAGCTCCTGCGGGTGAAAATGAGAGAACTGAGGCTGGAGAAGACGAAGGTGAGCAATCAGGTGATCGGTCGTCAGTTGGCCACCAGGCATAGCGGGCCCGCCAAGTCACGGAGACGACATTCTGAGCAGGTGGTCGCGTCCGTCGATTGATATTGAGTTTTTGTATAGGAAAATTCACGTCATCCCATATGTTTCTTCTGTCAGCATCCTTGCACTTCATGACCTCGTCTGTGGCTTCTGCTGCCAAGTCTCTCTTACACTTTGAGATCCCGCTTTTGTTGAAGATACACAATAAAGGAGAGATTGTGTCTACATCTCGCGAAATTACCTTGTACATACACGATAAATTGAGACCCATCGATCGTGGATTAGGTTTAGCGTGCGTCTGTCCATTATACAGGATATCGAAACATATAGCATTTAGTATGAAAACCCTTACCCGCAGATACACGTTAGACCTGGGAGGGTTTAGGTTGGTTGGGGCCGAAATCACGCCCGGGCTCAAGGGGTTAAGTTTTCCGGAGTCAACGGGACCGCGCTCGTTTTTAATTAAAAAAACACACCACTCCTCGGGCGGAGCCAGCGCCACCCTCATGCAACATGCAAGCTTGCAAGCTTGAAATATTTCGCACTTACGGTGATGGGGTGACAACACAGGCAACATGCATGTAATTTATTAGTTTCTTCAGGTATAATTTCATACAGTGCTAACGGTACTTGTCACTCTTGACTTAAGTATTATACCTTTCGCAATTGGTATATTTGCCGATATATAGCCTACCGAATTTTCAATTGTTGGAAATATACGGTAATACCGCGGTAATACGGTTTTGAGCACGCTCAATCAGGGGCTAGGTGGAGGTAGGGTTGCTGTCCACAACTGCCTTTCATCCAATGGCCTACCGCGATATCGAGGTAGGGTTGTACGCGCTCTGAAACTAAAACACACGTGTTTTCTAGAGGTTGGCCCGTTGCAAAAATCATTTTTGTATCAGGCCCACCGCGCACAATTTATGTATTCATATCACTATATTCATTTGACACGGACGTACGTCGGACCCGCCTTCCATCTGCCCCACACACGACACCTACAGACTGAGACCGAGTATGGGCGCCGAGCTCAGCCGCCCCGCGGGCCCCGACATCACCAACCTGCGCGACGAGGACGCGCGTCGCCGCGTGGGCAGCAGCAGTTCGCTGGGCACGCGGCGGTCGCTCAAGGCGCAGCAGACGAACGGCCTCGCCACGTCAGCCAGCACCACGGCGCTCTCGTCCATGGCCCAGCCGCCGACTCCGACTCCGACTCAGAGTCTGCGCTCTAGCAGCGCCAACGCCAAGTCCAAGCTGCTGGAGCGGCCTCTTCTCGTCCATGAGACGCAGTCGAAACAGCAGGAACGCCGTCGACGCGGTGAGCGTCTTGAGCGGCGGAGACCACGTGGACAGCGCCGTGGTGCTGGCTGATGTGGCGAGGCCGTTCGTCTGCTGCACACCTCCACTGGCATCGTGTCTTAGCTCTGAAAGTAAATTTCAGAGAACATTTCGATCGGTTAACACTAAGCATCTGAAGTAACCCTTAAGTTAGCACTTGACCATTTGATGCATCGATGACCGAGGACGCCGCGCCTCCTCCGCCGCCGCCGCTGTCGCCTCCCGCGCTGGATACGACAACCATCGGCAAGTACATCGCTCGTTTCCGCTATGAGAAGCCGCAGCCGCGCGAGTCCCGCGTCTCCGCCCAACGTGGGGATTTCTGGTGGACCAAGTCGCCTCGATACGTGCGAAGTCCGTCGCCTCCGTCCACATGGGCATCAGGCGGCGCTTTCTCCTTCCCAGACGACGAATTAGACGACGAATTAGATGTTGGTTCCGCTAAAAATGAGGAGGAAAAGGAGTCTTCAGCTCCAGAACCGATAGAAGAAGACGACGATGAGAGCGTCGACAGTGTGGAGAGCAAGTTGCGCCGTCGCTTGGGCGTCTGGGAAAAAAGCGACTCCAGTCGTGAAATTAGCGGCAGAAAGAGGGAATTTAGTGGCGAGAAGGAGGCGGAAGAGATGCAGTCATGGGGCTCTGCAGACTGGAGCTCGGTGGATCTACAGGAGATGGACGACGAGATGGAAGGCCAGGACCCAGAGGAGGTGATTGAGAGGGTGCGCAGGCGGCTTGGCTGGGGAGGGACGTCGGCGGTGAATTTGGAGACTGCGCCGAGGTTGAAGCCGCTGGAGCTTCGCCTGCCGATGGATGAAAGAGCAGACCGGAAGGAGGCAAGTAGCAGGACAGCGTTCAAGCTCAAGCCCCAGCTGTCTCCAGGCTCGTTCCGGCGGGAGCAAACTTCGGATAGTGGTGGTTACAGGTCTGACTCGAGTTGGGGGTCATTGGATCACGAGCGAGGCCATGCAGATGAAAGGTTTGATGAGGTGACGTCCTGGATGAGTAGTGCTGGCGCTACGAGCGTTCGTGAACAAGTGTCGATGATGGAACGAACTTGCGAAGAGAAGCAGCCAGCGGTGGATGAAAGTGAGGAGAAACTGGCTGCACAAACGACGAGCTCAGCGGATGGAAGCGACACATCTAGCACACGTGGGGCGATCGATTGTGCGATTCAAGCCAGCCGTTTGTCGGTTGATTTAAACCGCTCTCAAGAGTCAGAACTATCCAGCCACAGCTTGCGTGGATCGGCAACCGCAATAGACGATACACTTGCAGAAGGAGGCCATGAGGAAGGTGGTTGCTTGGACTCTGGTGCTTATGCCAGTGAGAGAAATGAAGAAGTTGAAGAAGAGGAAGACACACCGAAAGAGCAGTGCGAGCCACCAGAGAATGACACGGTTGATCGAGTGCCAGAGCTTCCATTGCTACAGACGTCAAGTCCCGCGCGACCGGAGGAGCGAGCATCCAGCGGTAGCTTTCCGAGGCGCTCTCACGAATCGAACTCTTCATTGCGCGGAAGCGAGGGTATTGTTCCACGCGAAACAACAAAGACCCTCGATAGTCTCGTGAGCATGGTGGTGCATTCGTGGGAAAACGACTTCTTCACGGACCCCGAACCTGTAGATGTCGAGCAAGGTGATGGACAGAACCCAAATGCCTCCGACGACAGTGCAACGAATGATTCGACTTCACAAAAAGTGAGCATTTTTTCAGTCCACTCAAACGATGGGAACGAAGACAAAGAGTCGCAAGCAATTGCACCAAAGGATATCTGCACACAACCTGCTCACGACGATAATGAGAAGGGAGACAGCCCTCTTCCCGTCGTACAAGAAGCCTCGAATGTGGCAATGCCAGTGGACAATGTCAAGACACAATCAGATCACGAGGAGGAGGAGAAGGAAGACAGTCCTGTACCCGGAGAAGAAGAGGATCAAATTGTTCGGATGCTTGCCAAACGAATTACGCTTTTCGAGGAGGCTCTGCGGCAGATCGACAGTTGAAAGTTGCGTGTATTGGGTGTTACTCGTTCCTCCAGATGAGCCCTCGCTTCTCAGGCTCACGTACTGGTTCGATTTCCTTTCGTGTGACGAACTTCTTCACTGGAGGGGTCAGGACGCTCGTCGACGATGGGAAAAAGAAGTCTTTGGGCTTTCCTGACGCAGCATCCGTCGCGACGAATTGGTTGCTGTCAGAGGGGCGCAGAGTGCTGGCGAAAGTGGCAGCAACGCAGCCAACGTATTCTTCCTGGTTATGAATCGTGACGGGGGCTTTCTCGAGTGGCACGCGCTTTCCACTAGGCAATGAAGCGTTCTTGACGATGCGAAGAGGCTTTGAACGCGTGGGGCCTCGTAGGATGTCGGAGATTTTGTCAAGTTGGGACGGTTTTTCCCGGGGGAGACTGCAGATGTTCCCGTGTGCAAGGAACTTGAGCTGCTTCTTGTCGACGACAAGCCTGCGTTCCCACTCGTCTTGTTCTTTCTGCAGCGCCTCCTCCATCTCAAGTCGGAGGCCTTCCCCACACAAATGGACACTTCGGAAGTAGTCCGGGTTGACTGTTCCGTCCCCGTTTGTTCCACCGAAGATGAGGTCTTTTGAGGGCAGCGTGGAGAACGCGGGCCCCTTTTGAGTGCCAAAGTCTCCCGACACAGGCGTTGGACGGTTCACGTTGTCAACGAATGGCTGTCGGAGGTCTTGACAACGAGCTTCGCTGGGGGCGTTAGCGTGTTTGTAGTACTCGCTCGGCTGTCGAGGCACAGGATACACGAAGCCGCGTTGCGTCGTCCACTGTTGGCGATCTTGCTGCTCCTCCGTCTGCCGTAGCGCCTCTGGATTGACCATACTGAGTGCAAGCGACTGGAAGTCGCGACTGTACGTGTAAGTGGCGTGTCGATCCCTGGCCAACCTCTCCCGCTGCTTCTCTTGCACCATATCCTGGGTCTACGAAGACAAACAGCAAGCGAGTGTTAAAACAGGCCTCACGTAAGCCAACCACCCCACATCAAGACACTTACCCGGAGCTTTTGCCCGCTGTACAGATACACTGGCCCCTGCGTCGTATCCTCCAGCATCTCATCAACCTGCTTCTTCTCGGCGTATTGCGTCTGCAGTAGATCAGCGTATTTCTTACGCTCCAGGAGGAAGTTTTTCTCGCTTCGACTTCGACGAGACTGCTCGAAGCTGGAATTTGTCGAGTCCGTCGGTGCTTTTAGTCGGTCGGTGCGGTGTCGTGAGGATCCCGCAGTGTGCTCGCCGTCTTTGGCGTTACCGTGTGAAGGGATCTGGTCGCCTGTCTTGTTGGCTTCGCATTTGGAAGACACGCTGGCCTTACCTCCACTAGCGCCGTGGATGTCTTCCAACGTGATGCTTTCTCCGTATTTACTCTCGACTTCGAGCAGCATCTGGGCGGTGGGGAAGAGGTCAAGGTGCTTCACTTCAAGGAGCCGCTGGACTTTCCGCATATCTGCTAGTCGCGCCAAGGCCTGGTGGCAGTTCTCGGACACCTTGGACCGCAGGTAAATGTCGGGCGTCGTCATCAGTAGAGGAAGCGGGTACCGGAGTTTGATCCGCTTCAAGTCGATGTCAAACACCGTGTACAACCGCCTGGTGAAGCGGAGCTCGTCGTTGCAGAACATGCGGTAGCCTCGGGCGTCGTTCGGCCCCTTCCGCTCAAGCTGTTGATGGAGATACTTCATGCCTTGATGCGCGAGCCCCTCCAAGATGATCATGCGGAACTGGCTGTCAATGATTTGTGTGCCAGTGATCACGTCCAGGGCTCCGTTCTCACAGTTCATCTTGTCAGTCTCAGTCAGTTGGTACGATCGGATGGGGACACCAGGGAGCGCCTTGAGGTTGACTGTGGTCATGGCTTTCGTGACCTCGCCGAGGGTGATGCTGTCTTTGTACGGGATGATCAAAACCATCCGAGAGAATCGGAGGCCGGTCGGTGGTTTGTCATCATCGACCGGTGCTGGGATTCCGCTGTCGACTGGTGTCGTTAACCTTGAGGCTTCTGCGGGTTCTGGACTTACCACTTCGATTGGAGATTGCAGCGTGACGTGGATGCTGAGTGAGGCGCCAGTGGACACGTAGGCGCCAGGCTCGCGAATGACCTTCTCCAGTGGGGACAAGTCGACCGTTGCTGGGAGTTCGCTCTCTTCGCTCAACGTGGCAGTACCAAGTGGACTCGCTCGCCGCTTCATGGCAATGATATCAGTCGTGAGCTTCGTAGTCATGTAAGGCTTATCAGTGTCGTCTTTCATGCCGCCCATCCGCTGCTTTGCCGTGTTGAGAAGCTCTGCGAGTCGGAATCTGGCCAGTCCGTACGGAAAGAGGCGACCCGAGTTTGCAAGCATCAGTCGCCAGTCGCCACGCGCGATATCGTCGACTGCGGACAGCTCCGTCGGCTTCGCTGTGCCAGAACTTGGATGGCTTCCCTCAATGGTTCGAGGAGTGCTGTGCAACGAAGTGATGGTGGCTGAATCGTGCTGTTCCTGACTACACGGATCCACTCCCGACGTGTACAAGCTCTCCCATTTCAATTGAAACCGTGCGAGCGTGCCTTCCTGCTTGAGGTCCCGATCGCGGATCTCCACTGTCAACGCTGCGAAACGAATGGCATCGACAAGCTCCAATGACTCGAACCGACCGCAAAGCAGCGTCAAGCTGGCATTCCACCGGAGCGTCTCACTCTGATTCCAGCAGTTCAGTTAGATGGTGTTGCTAATGACGACCCAAAACAGAGCGAGAGTCTTACCTGACGCAGCCCCGGCGTCAATAAGAGACGAGGAACGGAGCGAAGTTGTGTGGAACTGGAGCTGTTAGGTTGCAGTTGATCCGGAAAGAAATGAATCAACGCGAAGGCTGGCTTGCAGTACTGTTGGAGAGGGGAGTGCGGCGAGGCCCTTCCGATCCCTTGACTGATCGCTCCAGGCAATCGACGGGCCGTCCCGACAGTGATCGTGAGGGGGTTCAGCCTTTTCAATAGCTCTCCCGTCAGCAGAGGTTGGTCTACTGTTACCTGGATGGAGAGATACTTGAGGCCAGAAGCCGACGGCATCGGACAGAGGCTTTGGCCGGGTTGATTTGTGGATTGATTCGATCCAGAGACGTTGGTGTTCAAGTCTTCGGACTGCTGCGTTGGTGATGCCCAAACCTGCTTGACTTGAAGCACTCCCGACAACAGACTGCTGATGTCCATCTCGTACAGTCCGGCAAACGCTTTGGGGGTGAATTCAACCACTGGAGTGGACACGGGGGCTGCTGCGGCTGGTGCTTTCGCGGTGGAAGGTTTGGCTTCTTTTCCCTGCGCACGTGGGGTAGCTCCAGTTCCTGCGAGTACGGGGTGGTCAAACAGGAAGAAGGACAAGATGGGGTCGTCATCTAGCGCCGTTGCGAACGCTTCCGACGCTGCGACGTCGGGGAAGCGCTGCTCGAAGCGGAAAATGGGCGGGGAGTGCGTTGATGACTCATGAACGGGTGCCCACCCGTGTCCAGACCCGATGGCGCTTGTCTGTTTCCTCGAGCCATCGAGGAAGCGGAAGCGAAAACCTGGGGCCTCGAAGGCGCCGTTCTCCACCGCAGCATCGATTTGCACGTTGAAGGTGCATTTGCGCGGTGCCGATGGATCGATTTCGTCTGGTTTCGTGGCACCTTCCGCGCGCTTCATGTTGGTGCTGATGGAGACACGAGGGGCGAAGTGGAAGAACGAGTGCAAATGGCCTTGGCCACATCTGGCAAGAGCAGCCAGGAATAACCAGGAAACGCGATCAAGCAGTCACATGCTTGTTCTGACAGATAATACGTTAAGAACTCTTTGCTCGCCTGCTCATACAGCTGCACTTCTCTTCTCTTTATGGAAACTTGGCATGTGACGACGATGATGAATACGACCGTCCAATAATGGTCCATCACAGCCAGGAAAGGCAGTTCGGAAAGGCGGCAGAAGGATCTCGACTTGGTCTTTTAAATTTACTAAGCACTTGCATCTTGTTGGGACGCTCACGCACGCAAGTTCAGTAGGTCGCGCAGCGAGCTGTCGCTGAGGTATTTGCGCACGGCCACGAGCGCTTCCAGCTGCACCGAGCGCAGGAACTCGCTCTTGAGCTGGTCCAACTGCTCCAGCCCTTCCTCGGCGCCCTGCACGCTCAGATCCACCTTGTCCTCGTCTGTGAGCCGCGGGTTGATCTGCTTGGCGAAGTGAAACTGCTTGCAGTTGCTGAGCTTTTTCAGCACCCGCATGTCGTCGCTGTGCAGCTTCTCGCCAATGTAGCCGCGGATGCTCTGGCCGTGGCGCAGGAGGATCGTTCCGTTCTCGATGAGCCGTAGCAGCCCCAACGTGTAGCTTTCCTCCTCAGCCTTCCAGCGGCCCTTCCGTAATGGACACATGAGCGCATAGATGCTGGACGAGTCAAAGCCAACCTTCAGGAAAGTCGCCACCCAGTCGATCTCGTCGTGGCGATTGCGCACGAGGCTCTTGGACTTGAGGAACTCCTTGGATTTGAGCACCAGCGTCGTAAAAGGCGAAGGAGCGCGCTTCTCGACGGTCGCTTGGCTGCGAGGAGCTGGTGCGGGTGGGGCCTGAACCGCAGCAGCTCTTGTTCTCGCAACCCCGTCGTTTCCACTGTAGCTGATCCGCGAGCCGACTGCAAGAGGCGAAGTGACTTTCTCCATGTCGTCGAAGTCACTCCACACGTAGCGCTCTCTGGACGCAGCCACGCGTCCTACCGCCGACGTCGGAGCGATGTTGGGGGAGTAACGTACGCGCATGAGCGGCTTGGATGTCTCCAATACAGTTAATCCGTACGCCGGCTCATACAGAGGCTGGCGAGGCGGCGGTGTTGGCGACGTCAGCACTCGACGCCGCTTCTGGACGGCCATGGCGATCTCCTCTTCTCTCGGATCGTAATAGGCTGGGGATGGGTAGTTACTGGACACCTGGGGATGGAATTTGCTTCTCATGTTTTTCCTCGGAAGTCCTGGGTGCGCCTCACGGTATTGGGAGGCCACCACTGGGATCTCGGCAGGGATGTTGATCTCGTGGATCTTGTGCGGGTCGATGCTGTGGTGGTAGTACAGCCGGCGACGCTCGGCAGGGTCGTAGTTGGGTCGACCCCTGGGAGGGTCACGTGGCTGTTGCGGCCGCTGTAGGTAGCGAGAAGAGATCTCCGTTGGCGTGGGGCGAACCCGAGTACGAGACTCCTGCGGCCGCGCAGCAGCTGAGACCGCTCGAGGGCCGAACTCTCGGTACACTGCACGCCTCATGGCGCTGGAAACGGCGGGGATGTTGCTACGAATTGGAGCGGAAGGAGGCGTGTGGTGGTCCCAGACTCGAGATGGAGGAGGAGGAGGGCGACGCACTCGGATCTCTTGCTCGTCTGCTTCTGTAGCGCGTTGCCTCATGATCATGACAACAGGAGGGGAATTCGCACGTGGCTTCTGCAGGGCTGCGACTTGTGGTCTGTACGTGTGGAGTTCTCGGGGCTCGGTCGTGAGCTTCCTCTTGCGGGTCTCGAGGGATTCTGGGCTTTTGTCAGGGCAGCGACCGCCTCCGTTGAGCAGCGATGCGATGCGGGGCAGCATGGCAACAGCAGGGAGGTCAAAGGGATCTGTAGCTCTTCTAAATCTGGCGTCCGGTCTCAGCGACGACGACGGTCTCCACTGCGGCTGTGGCTGCGGAGGCGATGGCGGCAGCGCGTCGAAGCGCATGGAGGAGAGCGGCGGCTGGTCGCGGCGCAGAGAGGGCGTCGCCATGGCCAGGGCTTGCTTGTGCTTGGAGCCGGCAGCTTGTGGAATGAAGTTGGATGAAGGTTTTGGGTTTCGTTATCTGCAAAGCTTCTGTTGCGTTCGGTGGCGTCTGGAACTTCTAAAAGAGGAGATGAGGCGCGCGGGATTTGGCTTTCTATTTCCAGACAGACCGTTCAAGTGAACGAACAAGCGTTTGGCAATGCTTGTCAACATGTTTGGCAACGTCTTATGACTCGGAGAGTCGATGCATTGCATATTGTTGCGCAGCGGAATGGCGCGGAGCTCTGGAACTTCTGGCAGTATTAACAGCGCGATGTTTACAGCGGTGGATCTGCTGAAGCAACCGAGTGGCGGGGCGAGGCGAGGCTTTTCGGTGCTCTTGGGCTGGCGGTATACAAGTACGTTTCCTGCAGTGGATGCAGCAGTAACGCCGACAGGCGGCCTTATTTAGACAACTGTCGCCGACCCGTGCTCGCTTTTGGGATTGAGAGTGAATCGAGTACCCATCTGGAAATGGAGGGGTGAACTCACATAAAAGGACCAACGGAGGCGAGCGTGTGCGACCCGCAGCGGGGTGCCCGCGAAGCAGGGCCGCCGCGGTATTTGCGGAGGCGGGCCCAGCGCCGAGCTCAACAGCGAGCCGAGCAATAATTTAATAATACATCTTTGCCAGACCGCTTCCTCATAGCACTGCTGTACCCGGGCAAGTGAAGTGACCAAGTGAAGTGACCGGGTACAGCAGTGCTATAAGGAAGCGGTCTGGCAAAGATGTATTATTAAATTAAGTATTCATGATGCGCATGATGCGATGTGTGATAGATCTCCCCAGCCGTTGGTTGGGGAGATCAGGGGGAGTAGGTAATGACTGGCGCGAAGTTCCTCGACCACGAAGTTTTGATAAATCGGCTTCTCCAATAAAACGGATAGAGGCATGTGCTTGCTGTGCGGGTGGCAACAGCAGGGCTCTGTTAAGCTCAGGGCCCACAACGGAATTGAAAGTCACTTCGGTTACGACGCAAAATTCGCCTGGAAAAGCGTTTTGGCTTCAGATGAGAGCGGTGCCGCTGGCGATCCGCCAGAAATAGTATTCACAGCAAGAATTAAGGATCGGTCTGTCGCTTCAGAAAGCGAAACGTTGAAGTTCATAATAAACGCCCATTACGGTGATCGTGAGTCCAAAAGCTCTGCCTGTTTGGCCCCTTGATTATCGCCCGTTGCAAAGGTACTACCACGACGATGCACTCGTTAATCCCTGTTGCAGCATATATTGCATGCTCTGTCTGGATACGATGCGGGATCATCTTATCAACCGCACTTCCTCCTTCCAAAGGGGACCGGAAGACGACGATCGTCGCTGTTCCGGTCGTTTTCCCGGTATAAAGTCAGTCTTTTCCAGAACAGATCGATATATGATGTCGACTGGCAGGAGCTGTCTACTGCCTGCTGCTGTTGCTGTATACAAACCACCGATAATGTATCCTACGTCGCATCGCCATCCTGCTAATACTGCCAGAAGTTCCCGAGCTCCGCATTGACTCTCTCACACAGTCCGAGTCATAAGACGTCAAACAGCGGCAAATGAACAGGCAATGATGTTCAGTTGAACAACGGTCGGTCTATGAAACAGAAAGCCAAATCCCGCGCGCCTCATCCTCTTTTAGAAGTTCCAGACGGCCACAGAACGCAACAGAAGCTTTGCAAACAACGAAACCCAAAACCAAGCTGCCGGCTCCAATCACAAGCAAGCTCTCGCCATGGCGATGCCCTCTCTGCGCCGCGACCAGCCGCCGCTATCCTCCATGCGTTTTGACGCGCTGCCGCCGTCGCCTTCGCAGCCACAGTGGAGATCGTATCCATATTTAGAAAAGCTACAGACTTCAATATTAGAACCCGCCGAGATCATTGTTGTAATGTTGCTCGAATGTTGCTCGACTATTGAAAGTTGAAGTTGCAAATGAAGCACGATGATGGCAATCACAAGTCACTTGCCGAATCAAATCCAGGGTCTGTCTTGGCAAGTGGGGCTTGACAGAACCTTGCTCTTCTTTGATTCGGCAAAGCACTCTGCCAAGCTCTAGATGAGATGTCAATCGTCTTCAGCGAAATTCCGCGTCGTTATTATCCTAGCAACAACTCCCTAACGATATGAAAAAATGCACAGGCAAAGCTGCCGCCAGCTCCTCACCAGTCCACGGACTGGAAGCGCTCGAGCGAGGCTTGGGCCTCTCCCAGGTCCTTCTGCACCTTGATCCGCTTGTAGAAAATCGGACAGTCTCGACTGGAGCACAGCACGTCCTGGTGCAGGCTGCCCTGGCAGTTCTGGCACTGCGTCCACAGCCGCGCGAACAGGTGCTCCAGCTCGTTGACGGACTCCAATTGCCGCGAAAACACCTCCGCCTCGCGCTCCACGCAGCTACGGCACAGCGCGCCCTTGCCGTTCAGCGGCGCCTTGCAGCCCAAGCACTTGAGCTTCTTGACGGCAAAGTTCATCATGCCGCCGCTATTCTGCTTGAGCACGGGCTTGGAGCGCTTGAGCGTGTGCGCGCCGTTGAGCAGGTCCGACTTGACCTTGCTCAAGCCAATGATGGGCTCGAAGATGCGCTCCAGCGGGTTCTGCAGCTGCTGCTTCATGTAGTAGTCGCAGTCGATCGGCACGTTGTTCTCCAGCGCGTACACGGGGTCCTCGGCCTTCTCGTACAACGGGGTGGCCTTGCCCTTGTCGATGATCACGTAGGCGATGCGTTCCCCGAGAGCTGGGGCCGATCCGGCGTCGCGCTTGCGCATGCGCTCGGCCAACTCGGTGTGCGCTTGCTTGACCTTGTAGTCGTCCTGATCCACCGTCTTCTTCAGTCCTTTCGTGATCACCAGCAACGAAATGTCGATCCGGTTCTGCAGCAAGTCGGAGATGACGGTCTTCGTGTACGAAATGGCGCCTGGCACGTCGCGGTTGATGAGGATCTTGCGCAGGACGGACTCGACCATGCGGCGCACCAGCAGGCAGTTGTCTCGTCGCACCGTCTCCAGCCCCTTGGAGTCGAGCTTGTCGTACTTGTCCGGTCTCGTCCAGAGCAGCCCGGCGTAGCGCTTCTTGTTCATGAGCAGATACGGGAAGTAAACCTTCTCGAACTCGAGCTTGATCGGGTTCGGGAAGATGTCCGACACGCGCTTGGCCGCCTCCTCGGCGAGCGGCATGGCTTCTGCCACCGTGTCCACACCAAACTTGATCATGACGGAGTCCGTATCACCATAGACCACCTGCGCGTCGGCCTTGTATCCGTTGGCGACAGTGTACACGCGCTCGACCTCCTCCCGTGTGCGGAACAGCAGCTGACGGCCATACGCCGTCGTGCTGGACGCGATGGGGATGCACGGCATCTGACCGACAATGGCGCCCGTGAAGCCGTACACCGAGTTGGCGCTGACCTTGAGCGCAAGCTGGCGGCCGTTCTGCACCGCCTTCTCCATCGGATCCGTCGCGGCGTTCATGTCCCGCTTGGCCTGCTTGCGCGCCGCCAGCACTTCCTCCAGGATCAGCGGCAGGATGCCCTTCTTCTTCTTGCTTGTCACGAAGATGTCGCCGGACGGAGACGTCTCGTAGTCGCCTGGCGCCAGCTTGTCCACGTCGCCGGGCGCCACCAGCGTCGAGTAGCACAGGTTGAAGGCCTGCATGATCGACGGGTACAGCGACGCGAAGTCCAGCGTCGCGATCGGCACCGAGTAGTAGGCCTTCTTGGGCTCAATGACCGTGGCGCCTTCGTAGCCCGCGTCGTCGTTGGTCTGCGCGCGCGGCAGCGTCGGCACGACGAGCGACGCGTCCTTGCACTTGCGCAGCAGCATGGAGAAGACCTTGATCTGCTGGCCGCGCTCGATCAAAAAGTCGATCGGCACGCCCGACACGCGCGCCATTTCAATGTAGTTGACGATGTACGAGAGCTTGTCCAGCAGCCGCACCGGCAGGTACGCGTCCTTGAGGCAGTACACTGCGAGACGATGGCGGTCGTCGTCCGTGCCGCGCTGCAGATCGCTGATGATTCCGTGGGGCACGTCCTCCTTCTGCTGGCCCAGGAAGGTCGCGCTCACGGCGTTGAGCGAGTACGAGCTGAGGGTCTGACTGCGGCGCATGATCGGCAGCAGGTCGAACATGCAGCGGCCGCGGATCGTCGTCTTGACGTTCTCGCTCTTGCCGTATTGGGCCGAGCTGAACGTCTTCTTCTCCATGAACGCCGCCGAGTGCGCCAGTCGCCCCAGGAGGTTGTGGCTCTGCAGACGGAGCGCCTTACCGCGGTTGAGCACGTACGGGATGTCGAAGTTGGCGATGTTGTAGCCCGTGACGATGTCCGGGTCCACTTCCTGCACGAAGCGCGCCCACTTCTCCAGCATCTCGCCTTCCTCGTCGAACTCCATGACGTGCGCGCCCACAATGGGCTTGCACGTGTTCAGCACGAACACGTTGCGGATGATGGGCGTGTGGCAGCCCTGCTCCTGCACGACGTTGGCGATCTGGATGACCGGGTCCTGTTCAGCCTCGGGGAAGTGGCCTTTCCTGCCCATGCACTCGATGTCGAAGCTCAGGATGCGGAAGGGCGCCACCTTGCCCCACTTGCCCTCGGGCGCGTGGCTCACGAGGTTGTCGTACGTCAGGTCGATCTCGAGCTGGCACAGCGACGTCTTCTGCGCTGCGGGGCGGATCGCGTACGTTCCCTTGGGCGCTTCCACCCAGTTACACCCACTAATGTCCTCGTCGATCATGAAGCGCAGGATGAAGGGCACGTTGCTCTCGTACGTCTGGTAGCTGCGGTACTCGCAGCCAGGCAACGTCAGCCCCGCCTCCAGCGCGCTGCGTAGCTTCGGCACGTAGCTAGGCATGCTCAGAAACACCTTGAAGAGCGTCGTAATGCGGTCGAACTGGTAGCCGTAGATGGACATCTTGTCCCGCACGACCTGCACGCCCACGACGCGCGTGGTGCTGCTGCTGTCTCGGTCGCGCTGGCTCACCGCGGCGTCCAGAGCCTGGCGGACCTCGCCACAGCGACTCTCGTCGAAGTTGTCGGGGCACGCGGCGTAGAAATACGGCAGCACGCCGTGCACGTGCATGAGGACGCTGTGGCCGTCGGCTGTGACGCCGTAGAGGCGGATGATGGCGGCGTTGGGCTGCGCTTCCCCTGGGGCTGCAGCCTTGAGACCGGGTACATCTGCACCCTTCTTGGGGTTGGCGCGGAGCGGCGCGCCGTCGTACATGTCGATGTCGATCCACTGGAAGGCCACCGAGTCGGAGGCTGGGTCCATGGGAGGCAGAGGCTTGCGAGGCCACGAGCTGGCGGTCGTGGAGATGGGCGCCATGTGCTCCAGGTCGTCCGCGAAGGTCGTGGGCTCCACCTTGGCGCCGTGCAACATCCGCGGCTTCTTGACGCCGTCGAGCGTCGCAGGGGGAGGAGACTCGCGCTTCATACCGACCATGGTTGACGTCCGTCCGTCTGGCTCAACAGTGAGCCAAAAAGTGGTCGTTCCCGCCAAAATGCAAAGTGGTGTGGCGCAAGTTGCACCACAAACTTGTGCAACTTGCGCAACATCCTATTGCAAATTTCTGTCAACCGACGTTTACGAAAACCAAGTCTAACTCCGATCGACAGAAATCTGCAATAGCATATGTTGCGCAACAATATGACATCCCCGTCGAAGATGGAGGTGCCGAAGGTGTCGGAGCACGAGCTTGGGGCGCTGCTGGCGTCGCCCCACGTGGCGTACGTGGCCTCCTGCCGCTCTCTGTTCACGCGCGAGTTCTTCCCGCTGTCACCTGAGGAGGTTCGCGCCCTGGAGAGCAACGGCAACTGGGCGGAGGACTGGCGCAAAGTGCGCAAGACACGTGCGCAGCCTCTAGAGACGTCTCGCGTGCGTCAGTGCACATTCCACGGCCGCGTAGCGCTGGGCAACTTCTCAGCTACCTTCAGACATGACGTGGATGGCGTGGCGTTCCCCAGCGGTGTGTACAACGCGGCGCTGAGTGACGCGCTGGTGCTGGACGACGCGCTGGTGAAGGACACGCTGGTGCTTCGTGGTGTCCTCGTGGACGCCCACGCGTGCGTCCTCCAGTGCGGCAGTGTAATCGGTCCCTCTGTGAAGGATGGCGATGCTGTCGTGACGTCGGCCAATGGCCTCTTGCTCCACGTTGGAGTTGAGACGGGCGGCCGCGACCTGCGTGTTGTCGCCGACTTGCCTTTCGCTTTGGGCGCGGACGTGGCCACAAGACGGGGCGACGTCCACTTCCTGAACACGTACGACAAGTTCGTGGACGAGTATGTGGCCGCGGTTCGCGCTCCGATGGCAATTGTGGCCAAGGATGCGAGCGTGAGGGGATGCGCTCGAGTGGAAGGGTCCTTCGTGGGTGAGTACGCCCGTGTAGAGGACAGTGAAGTGACCAACTCGACGATTCTGTCCACACGAGAGGAACCGTCCGTCGTGAGGAGCAAGAGCATCGTCCGAGACTCGATCGTGCAGTGGAACTCGACCGTTGAGGGGCTCAGCGTGGTGGAAGGCGCCTTCCTGTGCGATACGTCGCACGTGGAGCGCCAGGGCATCGTCATGAGCTCCGTCATCGGTCCGAACACTTCTGTCGCGGAAGGAGAGGTGAATTCCAGCTTCGTGGGGCCTTTCGTGGGCTTCCACCACCAGGCGCTGCTGATCGCGTCCATCTGGCCCAAGGGTAAAGGCAACGTCGGCTATGGCGCCAATGTCGGCAGCAACCACACGCTCAAGGCCCCGGACCAGGAGCTTTTCCACGGCGAGGGCGTGTTCTTCGGCCTTGGATGCAACGTCAAGTTCCCCAGTAACTTCGTCAAAGCGCCTTACTCCGTGATCGCCACGGCGGTCAACACGCTGCCGCAGCTTGTGGCGATGCCCTTTGCGCTGATCAATACGCCGGCTCACGTCATTCCAGCGCTTTCTCCCGCCATCAACGAGATCTCGCCAGCGTATGTCTCACAAAAGCGGCCCTATCGTGCTTGTTTGGCTCATACTTTGTGTGTTGTTTCACTGCGTATAGGTGGGTTCTGTCCAGCAGTGTGTTCACGGTGCTTCGCAATGAGGACAAGTTCCGCTCGCGCAACAAGTCGAAGCGCACGCACATTGAGGCAGACGTTTTCCGCCCCGAAATCGTCCAGTACATGAAAGGTTAAGAGCTCAACTCTCGAGGCGTTTGTTCACCAAGTTCGAGCGAAATACTGACGCCAGTTGTTCTCGTTGCCTTGCTAGATGCTCGAGCCGCGCTTGACGCTGCCGAGGGCAAAGCGAAGATTAACCTCGCTAGTGGGGAAGCTGTCTACACGGACAAAGAGGTTAAAGGGCTGGGGAAGAACTACATGCGTGAATCGTCCCGTCGTGCTGGGATCGAGGCGTACACGTTTTTCATTCAACTGTACGCGCTTGAAGCGCTGCTGACGCTTGTCGAGAGCGGGAAGGTGTCCGTCGACAGCCACGTGGGGTCTCTGGACAGGTATGTGCGCTCAACCGAGCGATTCAAAGCGCATTCTAACAATTCTTGATGTGGTCGTGTTCCAGCTCTCGCTATGAGATCGCCACGCTGGCGGAAGAGTTGGACGCCGAGAAACGCGTCCGCGAGTGCCTGAGCGATCTCGTCTCGATGAGGGCGGAGGTGGCGAAGAAGGCTGCGGACGGCAAGTCGCGTGACGACGTTCGCGGCCAGCGGATCATCCCGGACTACTCGGACGTGCACAAGCCGGCAGCTGACGAGGCCGTGGTTCTTCGAGCGCAGAGGTTAGAGCACAGTATGTATTGGTGTCGCTATTCCTGCGTGCAACGTGCACAAGCTGACTTGGTCTTTGCTTCCATGGCAGGTCTGCAAGCGAGATTAAACAGCGAGTGGCTGCCTTCGTAGCGCGTGTGTGACTGATAAATAGACAAGCACGCTGGTTGTACCACGACTCATGCAAGACAAACCTCGGGCTGGTTGCGGACGGGAAAGGAAGACTTCGTACAGGAGGAACAGGGATGCTGCCCAGCGTGCAGCGTTGCTTCGCCAGCCGGACAGGAGATGCAGTGGTGGCGCTGGTAATTCGACGTCCATCCGAGTGGGCAGAGCTCGCACGTGGATGCGCTGGCAGGACGAGGAGCAAAAGGTTAGTACTTGTACTCTCCCCACCTTTCGAACGACTTGACGTACCCTTCCGATCGAGAGATGGTGCCAGGAGGACAGCTTTGACACTCGCTTGCTAGCTCGGGCGAAAAGGTACCAGCAGGACACACTGCTTTCTTCCCGTTCCGACACGCGTAGCCACTGGGGCAGACGTCACAGGTGGATGCAGGCGTTGAGTATGTTCCTGGCTCGCAGAGTCGTGCCAGTCCGTCGGTGCAGATCCAGCCGTCCCGACACGTCTCGCAGGAAGCGGCTTTCCCGAAGGAAAAGGTGCCGCTCGGGCACTGGCGTTTGATTCCAGCTGCACAGAATGAACCTGCTGCACACCGTACGCACGTGCCGTCGCCTCTGTCGCTCGTGTCGGACAAGGTATCGTGGTAGAATCCTCGAGGGCATTTGCAGGCGAACTCGGGGTCTGGAAGCAGGCCAAGTGCCGCCCATTCGACTGCAACGCCCGGAGACGACGTGTTGCAGTCCAGCGCAAGGATGAGGCTGCTCAACTCCCAAGGGATCGTGCTCTGCGAGTGCACGTAGTTCCATTCGCCAGGTATAACATGGGCGGAGAGAGGAGCTAGGAAGGACGCCTCGAGGCTCTTGTTGGCGCCCATCATTGCGATCCGGATGGTGCAGACCGCTGGAGAACGTGACTTCCAGTACCCGCGCGAAGCCAACGACAGCCCCGCCGCGAAGAACGACCCCGAGAAGGTTCTCACTAGGCGGAGACGCGTTGATGCCGAGTCGGAGATCGCCAAGATGGTGCTGCTTGCCTTACCCAGCAGCGATGCGTCTTGGTACAACGCCATGGTCAACGTCGGGGACGCAACGGGGGGTTTCCACAGACGTTTGACGTCGCTCAAGGTCGAGAGATGCCACGCGTCAGCCCAGCCACTCAGTGGAAGCGAGTCAACTGCTGGTGGTTCCGTTGGAGGGAAGCACGCAGGCCCTGGTTCACCAACTGCAACGGAGATCCATGGGCCGCCAGCGACGCCAAGCGTGACTGTCAACGAGGTGAGCGCTTTGGGACTCGGCAAGGAACGCATGTCGAGGCGAAGAACTGGGAGCGAGCTTGCACCACCGGAGAACCCCGTTACTTTGGCAGAGGAGACGAGATCAGCTGGGTCGTTGAGGATGTGCACGCTCGAAGGAAGCGTGCTGTCTTTCTGCTCAAAAGCCTGGCGAAGAGCTGAAGGAATCGCTGCCGAAGTACCGAACGCCACGCTCGTCATCACGTCGCTTCCGCTGGTAAATGCGGCTGGAGTTGGAGACAGGGTGAAGGCAAAGATGTTTTGCGCTTGCAACTGGTTGGTCAGAGTGGATGGAAGAGCGACGGAGCCAGCAACGAGGGAGTCACCTGCAACGATCAGCAAATGCCGACGATCAAGTGACGGCCACGACGCGCTACTTGCTTGCAGTCCAGACGCGATCCATTCCCAGTCGAGAGTTGTGCTCGTTGTCGCGAGTTCTTGGACGTCAGCGAACAAGGCCACGAGATCCGAGTAAAACCCCGCGGTTGGCTTGGCCGTGCCAGTCATCAACCCCAGGCGAAGACCGTCAGGGACTGCTCGGTACACGAGCTGGAGTTGCGCTACGATCGCAGGCAACAGATCGACGAACGCAGACGCCCAGGAAGCAGAACAATCGATCGCAAGCAGCAAGTTCAGAGGCTGATCTCGCAGTGAACCACCTAGGACAGTCGGATGGGGGGACAACGTGGCTTGAGTCGCCACTAGACGATCCAGCGCCACGGCAGCAAGCGAGGAGCCATTCGCCTGTCGCTCGTATGTCTCGCTAGTGGATCGGCCAGCAACGCCACCGGAGACGCCGTTAACGTCGTCAACGTACACAGTCACGACGTTGTCGGCTTCGGTCGAGACTGCGCTGGCGTTGGCCCCATTGACGTCTTTCAGAGCAAGCGAGAAGAACCGGCATCCACTCGTAGGAGACAGTTGAGCCAGTGGGATCTGGATGGTCTTAAGAGACTCCCCTGCTGCGAAATCGAGAGGAGCAGGAAGCGACGACGGACTGGCGGAGAAATTGCTGGAGCTCCACATGACGACTGCCTCCAACCGAGAGTTCCGAGCTCCAGAGCGAGCAACGTTCACTGTGATATCGGTCGATGGGCTTGAAGCCGAGGCGTTGACAAGTTGAAGCGGGGCGTCTGGGAAGTACAAGACGGCTGGTGCTGTTGTGGTGACAGAGGCGTCTACAGGGACGCTGCAGTCTCCGCCAACCCACCCAGCGTGGCAAGAGCAGCCTCCGTAGACGCAGTCTCCGTTCCCCGAGCACAGCAGTCCGTTGCGACCCGAAACACAGCCAGGTTGCGCTTGAGCAGTACAGGAAACGCAGTTCCTCCACGCTTCCATCGAGAAGGAGGTAGCAGCGCAGACAGAGCAGCCAGAAGCTCCAGGCGAACTGCTGTAGCTCATGGATGGACAAGAACCGCAGCCGAGTGAAGTGGCCAAAGAACTCGGCGTCGCTCCACCGGAGAAGCTGCCAGGAGCACAAGAGGAGCAGAAGCCACTGGGCTCGGGGTACGTTCCGGCGCCGCACGTTTCACAAGCTGCTCCGTTGAGGAATGACCCACTGGGGCACAATTGACAGTCGCTGGCATTGGTTGCTCCCGAAGTGCTGGTGTACTGGCCAGGCGGACAGCGTTGGCACTCGGAAGCGCCAGGATCCGATGCGTACGAGCCTCTTGGACACCCAACACAAGCTCCATTGGTGGTGTAGTAACCCTTGCTGCACGCTTGGCACGCACTTCCGTCCCATGAGGACCCTGGCGCACAGAATTCGCACGCACTTTGGCCAGCAGACGTGGTGAACGCGAAGGCTGGACACGCTTGACAGGCTGCACCGACGGAGGAGCTGTACGTGTTGACTGGACAAGCCGAACACAAGACGTCGCCCGTGTTGCTGAAGTAGCCTCGAGGACACGACAAGCACGCCGTTGAGCCGCTGCTTGGCGTGTACGTGCCAGCCGCACAGTCCGTACAGGTACCAGCGCCTACAGCGCTCCACTTGCCGCGAGGACAAACAGTACACGTCGAGGCGTTGGGACTGGAGAAGCTGCCAGCGGCGCAACTCGAGCAAGACACGGAGCCAGGCAATGCAGTGAAGCTGCCAGCCGCACAGACGTTGCACGCGGCGCTTGACACGGCGCCACGAGCCTGGGAAAAGGTGCCGGACGGACAGGAAGCACACGGCGCGCTGCTGTCCTTGCCAGTGTCCGTACTGAATGTGCCGGCGGGGCATTTCGTACACTCGGCAGAGCCCGCAGACGAGAAGGTTCCTTGCGGACACTGCAGACACTTGCGTGAGCCGCTTTCGAGGTAGGAGCCGGCTGGACACGCGATGCAGACGTACGTGGAGGTGGCCGCGCAGAAGGTGATCTTGAGGCCCGTGGCGCAGAACGGAGCGCCGTAGTAGGCCGCCTGCATGCGCTTCTTGACGACGGCGTAGCGATCTCGACCGCCGAAGAGGAACAGCCGCGTTGCCGACGAGAAGAACGAGAGCGTGTGGCCTCGACGTGGAGGCGCGTAGTCTTCCGTGAACGCGAGCCGAATCCACTGCGTCGCGTTCACGTTGAGCTCCCACGTGTCGCTTAGAAAGTCGCTGGGAAACGTGTACGATCCGCCAGCGAGCGCGAGCTTCCCTTCGTCCACGAACGCCATACTCGCACCATATCGCGCTCCCGGTGTGGTGCCGATCGCTGTCAGGAGTTCCCACGTGTAGTTCATCCTCTCCACCGGCACTGACGACGGCGCTACCGACGGAGGACACAGTCGCCACAGCTCGTTGAAGACGACGCCTTGTATCGTGCTTTTGCCCCCGTGGACGATCAAGCAAGCGAGTTTCATCGCACTGAAGAGCTTGGTCGTAGTCATAGCGGCGTGGTAAGCTCGCGCAGTTGGAACGGAGCCCGTAGCCGTCAAAGAGTCAGCTTGGAGCATCCGCCACGCGAGTTTCGGCCCGCGGTTCGTACACGCAGGTGAGGAAGACGACGCCTTGGCGATGAGGGCCAAGTGCAAGCCGCTCAGCTCGTTGTAGTCTGCCGCCAAGCCGCCAAACACCAGCGCGCCGATGGTCGAGCTGTTCTCGAAGACTTTTGTGAACGAGTGGCCGATTCGTGGAGCTGGCGCGGCTGCAAGTGTCGCGGCGTCGGTGGCCGTGACGAGCTCGTCCCAGACGACGTTGGCGGAGCTGGCGTCGACGCAGCCTCGCCACGTGTCGTTGACGAACTCTCGGCTTCGGCCGCCGAACATGAAGACGGAGCCGTCCTGGTTGACGAATGACGCGTGCTCCGTTCGACTGGCGGGGGAGACGAACACGGTCTCGAGCGTGGATTGATACGCTGCCGACACGGCCGACAGGATCTGGTCCTGCGGCTTGAGGAAGGCGTTGGTGGCCACGTGGAAGACCAGCACGGGGCTGGCCACCACTGGCTGGGCGGACTCGTACTCGATGCCGCCGAGGATCAACAAGCGGTCGGTTAAGGACGAGCTGGAGGCCACCAGAGCTTCAGTGCAGTGCGAGATGCGCGTGTAGCTGACGTCGCCGTCGAACAAGCTCCACGCGAGCGTCACCGACGCGTTCTGCGCCTCCTCGGCGACGGCGCAGTTGAGTTCCGAGTCCACGAAAGCTGTCGTTGAAGTCAGCGTGAGAGACAGCAAGACCCACGCAAGTAGCACGAGCCTTGGAGCCCTGTGGCGACGAAGCATCGGGCTAAGAAGATTGCCAACTGTCCAGGCTTGGAGCGACCGTTGGCTCGAGAGAGTTCCTGATGTCGGACGAGCGCGTTGAAGACAACAGGCTGGAAGATGAAGGCGATCGAGAGGCTGCGCTTGAAGCGCGAGTGGAGCAACTAGAGCAGACGGCGGTGGAGCTGGACGAGACGGCTCAAGCGTTCAAGTTGCTGGCCGAGAAGCAGGCGGCCGAGATCAACGCCAAGGAGCTGCTGCTCGCTCGTAAGACCGAGTACGTGGACGAGTTGCTGGCGCAGATCCACATGTTGACCGGTCGATTGGACGCCACGACCGCGGAGACGCAAGCACTGGAGTTGAGGCTGCACAAGCTCGCTGCACAGACGGAGGAGCTACGCGAACAAGTGAAGAAGGACGAAGAGGACTTCGCCATGGTGTGTACGGCGCTGGACGCCAGAGAGCAGACGCTCGTCAAGAAGAACGGAGAGCTCGCAGCAGCGACTGAGGCGGACAAGCAGCTGAGGAAGGAGCTGGAGCGACAGCAGACAACGATCCGCCGGCTTGAGAAGAACGTCGAGGAGCTGCAGCCCGAGAAGGCGGACGCGTGTCTGTCGCCTCGGAGCTTCCACGAGAACCAGCTCATCCGACTGCGCGACGACGCGATCGAGGCCAAGACGCGCGAGGTGTGGCTGCTCTCGGGCCAGAACGACCAGCTACGCGTGCAGCTGGACGAGCTGGAAGCTGCGCTGGAGCAGCTGCAGAGGCACGTCATCTCCAAGGAGAACGACCTAGTGCGTCGGCAACGGAGGATTGACAGGCTGGAGGCGGAGATGGACGCGCTGCAGGTGAGTCGGAGCCAAGCGCAAGGACGCGAGAAGGCCATGGAGATCGCCACGACGCAGAACGACAAGCTTCTGCAGGCTCTGGAGGCTCAAGAACGAAGCGCCGAGGAGCTCAAAGCGAGACTTGAGGACGTCGAGCGGGAGTGCGAACAGCTTCGGAGCTCGCATCGTGAGCACATCGCACGCTCGGCTGAAAGCGAAGTCGAGGTGCTGCACCGCACCAGACAAGCGGAGGAGAAGACGTCGGCAGTGAACGCCCTGCAGGACAAGCTGCGTCGAGAGCGCCAGTTCTTGCAGGAAGAGCTGTCGTCTTCGCAGCTCCAGCACCAAATGGAGCTCCAGAAGGCGCAGAGCGAGCTGGTCATGCGGCGCAACAAGCAGTACGAGCTCACGCTCAAGCTGCAGCAGGTGGACGCGCGTCTGCACGAGGCCGTCGACCGGCGTGAAAGCGCCGACGAGCAGTTGCTGGCTGCTCAGTGCCGGATGCAGGAGCTGGAGCGGGTGCTACAAGACGCTCTCGAGTGGAAGCAGCAGCTCGAGAAGGAGCTGGCTAGGCACAAGCTGAGCGCGGCTGATTCTACCGAGCAACAAGGCACACTCCTTGCCGCAGCGAAGCGAGAGATCGTCGTCTTGCAGCAGCAGCTGGAGGAAAGCAAGGAAGCGGTGGCCAAGAGGCTGGCGATGGAGACGCAGCACGAGCTACGACAGCGAGAGACCAAGCAGCTCCTGCGTGCGCAAGAAGCTCTGACGCTCGAGCACAAGGAGCATCTCCATTGGTTCGTACGAGAAGCCAAGCGCGAGGCCCAGGAGCGAGCGGCTCTGGAAGTGGAGAAGACGGTGCTGGCCAGACAACTCGAGGAACTCCGGCAGCAAACGGAGAACACGATCCGCGAGTGTGTGGAGCAGAAGCGGCAGGTGCAGGACAAGCGGCAGCGTCTTGTGGAGACGTTCATGCAGCTGGCAGCCGAGTTCCACGCCGTGCAAAGCGCCAAGGCCAAGCTCCTGTGCAAGTACGCCGACGCGTTCGGAAGAGCTGTCGCAGTGAACGGCGTGGCGTGGCCCACCTCGGACGTCTTGGAGCTGCGCGAGTGCTGGTTACTGAACGATGACCTTGGGCCTGTCTTGAAGATGCTGGAGAGTGAGAGGCTGGGGAGACTGCAGCGCGTGGATCTGCGCTACAATCGACTCACGAGTGACGGAATGGGAAGACTGAGCTTGTTCCTCAAGAAGCTGATCGTCGGCTCTGGTCCCGACATTGTGGACAGGATCCGAGAAGTCGATCTTCGTCAGAACTGCATTTCCCTTGAAGGCATTCGTGCTGTGGCCAAGGCTCTCGAGACTCTAGTTCCATGCCAAAGCAACAGTGGCGTTAGCGTCCCTGGCCTCAAGAGCGTCGCCGTCACTGACGACGGGAGGATCGAAGTGTACGGCGTTGCTAAAGTTGCTGAGAATGGACCAGGACAGGCCAGCTACAGCGCGCCCACCGCTGCGCCAGCCCCGCTCTTGGTTGTCGACATCTCGTCCAACGTCGATGAAGACTGGTTGGTCGCAGAGTCTCGCCGCTTTCAAGCGCAGCATCGACGGCGTGGCAAGGACTCCGAGGAATCGAACAACAACCCAAGTAGGGCAAACGCAGCGACGCTCCTCAAAGACGTCCTCGCCTCCGACCGCGACAGGATTCTCGAAGAGATTTACGGCTTGGACCTGGTGAGTGCGTTCATGAGCCAAGAGCCTGGCGACAGCTCCAAGGGAGGGGCTACCAGACGCAAAAGTACGTCGACGGACAAGCCCACGCGTCTAGCCTCGCCACGAACAGTGGAAAGCGGAGCCTTTCCAGCCGGGAGCAGCTCACCCTCGCAGCTTCCAGCTGTTGAAAGTTGCGTTCGAGTTCCCCGTCCTTCCGTCCGCTTGTCCTCGTCGCTGTCTTCACTTCCGAAGCTGTCAGGATGAAGAAAACAACACGTGAAATACGTCCCATCGTTTCAACGTCTTTGCTTGGTCTGGTTTCTACTCGGGTCTAGCCCCCAAAGAGCTGCGAGCAGCGGGGGTCTATGATACACTCGCTCCTTACTTGAGCACGTGGTGCTTGTACTCGCTCATCGTGCCGCGGAAGCGCGCCACCTTCTCGTCTCCAACGACCCACAGCTCCTCGCACACGCTCTTGACGAAGTGCTCGTCGTGAGAGACGATGACCACGCCGCCCTTGTACTCGCGCAGCGCGTCGATCAGCGCGTCGATGGTCTCCATATCCAAGTGGTTCGTCGGCTCATCGAGCACCACGACGTGCGGCAGACGCCACGTCATGACGGCGAAGCCCACGCGAGACTTCTGGCCACCGGACAGCGTCCGCGTGGGCTTGATCGCCAGCTCGCCCGACAGGTTGAAGCGGCCGAGATGGGAGCGGAACTCGTCCGGCTCGTGGCCCGGGAACATCTCCTTCATGTTCTGCACGGCCGACTTGGACAGATCCAGCGAGTCGACGTGGTGCTGCGTGAACGTGGCCACGCGCAGGCGCGGGTTCATCGTGACGGAGCCTTCGTTGGCGCGAAGCTTGCCGATCATGATGTTGATGAGCGTCGACTTGCCCGAGCCGTTGACGCCGAGGATGCCAATGCGGCTGGCCATGTCCACGCCCATGTGCACGTCTTTGAAGAGAAGCGGCGACTCGGGCGAGTACCGGAAGCCCACGTCCTCGACGGCGATGATGGGCCGACCCAGCGGCTCCGGGGGCGGGAAGTGCATCCGGAACGCGTGCTCGTCCTCGGGCTCGTCGATGAGCTCGTTGCGCAGGATCTTGTCCAGCGCCTTGACGCGCGACTGCACGAGCGGCGCCTTCTTGGCGTTGGCGCGGAAGCGCTCGATGAATTCCTGCATGTGCTGGATCTTCATCTGCTGCGCGTCGTAGGCCTTGCGCTGCTGGCGCAGATTCTCCTTCATCGTGTTCTCGAACGTGTTGTAGTCGCCCTTGTAGTACATGAGCTTCTGCTGCGTCAGGTGGATGATGTCGGTTGTCACGGCGTTCAGGAAGTTGCGGTCATGGGACACGACGATCATTTGCTTGTCGTACTTCTCCAGGTAGTGCTCGAGCCAGATGACGGCCTCGAGGTCCAAGTGGTTCGTCGGCTCGTCCAGCAGCAACAGGTCGGGCGCCATGAACAGCGCGCCGGCCAGCGCCGTGCGCATGCGCCAGCCACCGGACAGCGCCTTGGCCGGGCCGTCCATGACGTCGTCCGGGAACTGCAGGCCGCTGAGAATCGTGCGCGCGCGCGACTCGGCCGTGTCCGAGTCAATGTCCACGAGTCGGTCGTAGATCGCTTTCAGTCGGACGCTGTGGTCGGCTTTGTTGGCGGCCTCGTCGGCCGCGAGCTCCTTCTCCTCTTTCAGCAGGATGGAGCGCTCGTAGTCGGCGGAAAGCACCACGTCCAGCACGCTGCGCTCCTCCTTGCTGAGCTTGGAGGCCGACTCCTGCTCCACCAGCTGGATGCGGATATGTCTCGGGAACCCCTCGAGCTCGTAGTGCGAGATGTAGCGCAGCAAGGTGGTCTTACCGGCGCCGTTCTTGCCGACCAGGCCGTACCGTCGTCCGGCCACGATCTTCAACGCCGTGTCGCTCAGCAGCGTCTTGCCCTTAAAGTTAATGGTCAGTCGCGGCACGTGCACATCCCGCTCGCCATTGTCCTGCGTCATGTCCGGCAGGAAGCGCGCGTCCTCCCACTCCCGGTCCAGCTCGGCCGCCTCCTCGTCGCGCTCGGCCGTGAGCAGCTCCAGCTTGGTCTGCTTGCGCACCTGGCGCGCCGACAGCGCCGAGCGCTGCGCCTCGAGCTCGTCATTCGTGGTGGCCCGGATCTTGTCGAAGCCCCACATTCTGGCCAGCAATTGCTCGGCGTCGGCCGCGCCCTCGTCCTTCCGGGCCTGCTCCTCGATGCTCTGCGTGTTCTCCAACACGCGCACGTCGCGTGACGCGTGGCCCACCGCGTCCAGCTGCGTCTGCAGCTCCGGACTGGCCAGCAGCTTCTTCGCCAGCTTCGCGCACACCGTCGCGGCCGCGTCGTCGTCTGCAGCGAGGTCGGTACCGATCAGGAATGGCGCCACGCTCTCCATCAGGAGCGACTCGAGCGCCGCCGCGTTGGAAGGGACGTCATCTGCCAGCTGGTCGGCCACAGCGCCGCTGATGTACTCGAGGATGGTCTCGTCCAGCCCGCGCAGCGTCGCGCTCAGCGCCTTCGTCACGGCGCGCTCCATGGTGAGCGAAGGTGGTGGCGTTTGGCTCGGGGAGGGAGGGCCAATGGTACATGTAGCTGTTCGCTTAGAGGGTCGGCGGTTCTATTAGAGGGAGTATGGAGGGTCTAGTTGCCTTTCGATGGTCGATGGCTGATGTGGAAAAGCTCACCTCTATGGTAGATGTGTTGTCTGGAGCCTCGGACATGGCAAGTGCACGACTCAGCCATGATGCTTGCCACTCCGAAGTAGTAACGTGCCAGAGAGAACGGCACTGTCCTGTCAGCTCTAACTGTAGTCGTTTCAGTCCTGATGTGGTTGAAACTGTGTGCAAGTTAGTGCAAGGCGTCTCCATGGCATCGGCTGTCCTACATCCTGGTCATTGGCTTCAGGCCTCAACGCCTCAGTCACCGATGCCAGGTTTTTCATTTGCAGTTCTCGGTCGCAAGGCCCTTAAGGAAGTCTTCTTCACCCCGCGTCGATGGTCAACACCTCCTCCTTCCTCGTGGCTCTCGCTACGGCTACCTGCAGCTTAATCCTTCAGGATCATGCTGCGGTTGCAACCTCCGAAGCCTGTGTGGCCTCCGGTGGATACTGCGGCAACGAGTCGAGCGGGCCCAACTGCTGCGCGTCTGGAAACTACTGCCAGCCCTGGAACCCCTCGTACTACCAGTGCCGTCCGACACCGGCCAAATGCGGCACCCCCGAGGTCGGCATCGACTACTACGACGACGACATCGCAGACATTGTCAGCTTGACGCTTCCGGAGGAGTGCTGCAATCAGTGCGCTGCGACGCCGGGGTGCGCAGCCTTCACCTTCGCCAACTACGGATGGGACGGCAAGACCCACTGCTACCTCAAGAGCGGCACCGGCACGAAGAAGAACGTCGCCGGTGTGGTGTCTGCCGTCGTCACCTCTTCTTCTACTGGTTTATGCAGTACGGCAAACGGTGGCTACTGCGGCAACTCGAAGGGCACGACGTGCTGTCCGTCGGATACGTACTGCCAGCCTTGGAACTCGGACTACTACCAGTGCAAGGAAGTGCCGGTCAAGTGCTCGACCCAGTACACTGACACCGACTTGTACGGCAACGACATGGGCGTCACGTTCGGTGGGTATCCTCGGGACTGCTGCATCAAGTGCTCTCAGACGACTGGCTGTGTCGGCTACACGTTCGTGAACACCGACTCGAGAGGTCCGGCCTGCTACCTGAAGAGCAGTCTGGCAGGGAAGACAAGAGCGGTTGGTGCCGTGTCTGGAGTTGTCGACTCGCCGTTGGTTGCAAACACTACGGCAGCAACAGGAAGCCACGTCCAGGCACAGATTCGTAGCGGAGCTATCAAGTCTAGAGCCGTCAACCTAGGCGGGTGGCTGGTGAGCGAAAGCTGGATGTCCTGGGACTCCCCACTGTGGACGGACCTCCCTGCTGACGAAGGATGGAGAGGTGAATACAATGTCATGAAATACCTCGGCAAGACAAAGGGAACGGCCGCCTTCGAGAAGCACCGCCAAACGTGGATCACCGAGGCGGACATCAAGGAAATCGCCGACACCGGTGTGCTCAACACCGTTCGTGTACCTGTCGGGCATTGGATCATCCGCGACGCCGACACCACCACTTCCCCCGGTACGGAGGGCGCCATGTACGCGCCTGGAGGCCTCAAGTACTTGGACACGCTCATCAACACGTGGGCCGTCAAGTACAACTTAGCCGTCATGCTCAGTCTCCACGCGCACCAGGGGAGCCAGAACGGCTACGAGCACAGCTCACCAGTGACCATTGGCACCATTGGGTGGAGTACTTCCCAGATCAACATCGACAACTCGCTCAAGTTCGCCACGTTCCTGGCTGCTCGCTACAAGAACAGCGTGGCATTCCTCGGCATGGGCTTGATGAACGAGCCGATGCCTCCCGTGGACCGAACGGCGCTGCAAAACTACTACATTCAAGCGTACAAGCAGATCCGCGCCACTGGTAACATGTGCATCTTGCTCGTGGCCCCGTTCCTGAGCGAGCAAGACGCAGACCACTTGAACGGCATGATCAGCGCCCCGGCGTACGAGAATGTGTGGAACGAGATCCACGCCTACTTCATCTGGGGATACGCGGACAAGACCGAGCTGCAGATCCTCGCCGAGGTGGACAAGTACGACCAGACGCACCTCAGGGCGGCGCCGACGAACAACCGCCTTTTCCTCGGCGAGTGGTGCATGGGGGGCCCTCCTGACCAGACTGGCATCTTCCAGAACTTGAACAACTTCCGCGAGTTGGGGGCGAAACAGCTCGCGTACTACAATGCCGACACGACGGGTGGCTGGGCTTTCTGGTTCGGACGAAACGATCAAGCGCACGGGCTGGTCGATGCGCTATCTGATCAGGAACGGCTACCTCAAGTTGGCGTAGACTTGACTTGGTGTTGTACAAAGCAACCTAATAGTACTAGCTGGTGGTCATAGAGAACCTTGCAGATAGCTGAAAAATACACCGACGCTAAGTTTTGAAAAGCCATGCACCATCAAGCGTTGCTTTGATGCTTGGTTGGTACTTGCACTTTCGGCGCTGGTTTCATCATGCGTGGAGCCTGTCGCTCTGGGAGTCAAACGTTGCCACGACAGGCAAGTTTTGCTGATGCAGTTCCAACGCAGTTTCGAGCTGTGTCTGTCTAGCCTGAAATCACCTTATCGTGCTTTCGTGCGCGTTAGCTATAAGGCCTTCCCTATGGATTAACGCGTTTCCGGCATCCGGGGTTCCGATATCACTCTTCCTTTTGCAGCTCTTCACCCAGGCGAGGGCAGTGAACAAGTGAAGACCTACAGTTTACCCATGACCAGGAAGACTTCGTCGCGCCGCGTGATTCTCGCTGCCATCACAGCAGGCGCCCTCACGCTCCACTCCGCTCTCGGCTCAACTGAAGTGGCCGAGGCATGTGCCTCTGCTGGAGGGAACTGCGGCAACATCCAGAGCGGCCCCAACTGCTGCCCGTCCGGACAATTTTGCCAGCCTTGGAACCCCAGCTACTACCAATGCATTGCCAAGCCTGCGCGTTGCGCCATGCCGGAAGTTGGCGTTGACTACAACGGTGACGATCTCGCTGGCGGTGACGTGACCGGGCTCACTATCCCCGAGCAATGCTGCGACCGCTGCTCGTCGACGGCGGGGTGTGTGGCGTTCACCTTTATCAACGTCGGTTGGGACGGTAAGCCGCACTGCTACCTGAAGAAGGGCACTGGCACCAAGAAGACCGCTGCGGGGGCGATCTCGGCTGTGGTGTCTGCCAGCACGGCGTCAAACCACGTGCAGGCCAAGATCCGCAGCGGTGCCGTCAAGTCGAGGGCGGTGAACTTGGGCGGCTGGCTGGTGAGTGAGTACTGGCTGTCCTGGGATTCCTCGCTCTGGACTGGTGTACCAGGCTCCACTGCCTGGGCAGGGGAGTACAATGTCATGAAATACCTCGGCAAGACAAAGGGAACGGCCGCCTTCGAGAAGCACCGCCAAACGTGGATCACCGAGGCGGACATCAAGGAAATCGCCGACACCGGTGTGCTCAACACCGTTCGTGTACCTGTCGGGCATTGGATCATCCGCGACGCCACCACTTCCCCTGGTACGGAGGGCGCCATGTACGCGCCTGGAGGCCTCAAGTACTTGGACACGCTCATCAACACGTGGGCCGTCAAGTACAACTTGGCCGTCATGCTCAGTCTCCACGCGCACCAGGGGAGCCAGAACGGCTACGAGCACAGCTCACCAGTGACCATTGGCACCATTGGGTGGAGTACTTCCCAGATCAACATCGACAACTCGCTCAAGTTCGCCACGTTCCTGGCTGCTCGCTACAAGAACAGCGTGGCATTCCTCGGCATGGGCTTGATGAACGAGCCGATGCCTCCCGTGGACCGAACGGCGCTGCAAAACTACTACATTCAAGCGTACAAGCAGATCCGCGCCACTGGTAACATGTGCATCTTGCTCGTGGCCCCGTTCCTGAGCGAGCAAGACGCAGACCACTTGAACGGTATGATCAGCGCGCCGCAGTATGTGAACGTCTGGAACGAGCTGCATCCCTACTTCATCTGGGGATACGCGGACAAGACCGAGCTGCAGATCCTCGCCGAGGTGGACAAGTACGACCAAACGCAGTTGAAGGCGGCGCCCACCTCCAACAAACTCTTCTTGGGCGAGTGGTGCATGGGAGGTCCTCCAGACCAGACCGGCATCTTCCAGAACTTGGACAACTTCCGAGAGCTGGGGCGGAAGCAGCTCGCGTACTACAACGCGGACGTCACGGGTGGCTGGGCCTTCTGGACCTGGCGCCACTCGGACGAAACGATCAAGCGCACGGGCTGGTCGATGCGTTACCTCATCAGGAACGGCTACCTCAAGCTGTCGTGAGCGCGCCATAGATATTCTGAAAACGAAATGAATAACCAAGATACACTAGATCGTCTGCGACTTAGGCTGGGAACACGCAGTTTTTTTTTTGCTGTTGCAATTGCGGTTTGCCGAAGCAATGCGGACATGTTACGCGAATGTTGACCCAGGTTACGCTTACGCAGTACCGTGGAATTAATGGGTGGGCTGTCTACAGCCTCTAATGAGGTGTTCCCAGTATAATTGATGCAAATCACTCCAGGAACTATGAGTGAAAGTTCCACCACGACTTCGCAATTATTACTTGTATGTTTATTACGATCTTTGATCAGCTCAAAGGACTTGGCCTAGGTCGGTCAGTCACAACGAGGGGTTTGTGGACTCGGTAGTAACGCAATGCCTGTTTCAGCGACAGCCCTGAAGCTATGGCGATCGAAGCTGCAACTTCTTGTCAACAGGCGGAGGTTTCTTGGGGAGGCTGAGCCTTTCCTGGGTGAGCTACGAAACTATGGTGTCATTTAACGCAAGGCTCGCGCTGTTCGCAATGGATGCTGCGCCTGTCGTGTAGATAGACTCCATCCGAAACAGCGATGTCAAAGCATGTGAGAGCTCGCATCGACTCATTCCTCGACTTCCTCGGTTGCAAGCAAGACTACCCCCGATCACCATCCGTACAAGACCATCGGATCAGTCCCACGAGTACCAGCCATGAATTGGAAGACGTCCGCTTCTCGCCTCGCGCTCGTGGCGGCATTCACGTCGAGCGTCGCACTCGCATCGACAGAGGTCGCTGAGGCCTGCGCCGCCTCCGGCGATTACTGCGGCAACGAGAAGAGCGGACCCAACTGTTGCTCATCTGGAAACTACTGCCAGCCCTGGAACCCGGACTACTACCAGTGCCGTCCCCAGCCTGTCAAGTCCGGCGCCCTCGAGGTCGGCATCGACTACTACGGCAATGACATCGCCAACTACGCCGGCTTGAAGCTGCCCGACGACTGCAGCAACAAGTGCGCCGAGACGTCAGGATGCTCTGCGTACACGTTCATCAACCACGGTTGGGACGGCCAGACGCACTGCTACCTGAAGAGCGGTACCGGCATCAAGAAGAACGTCGCCGGTGCTGTGTCGGCTATTGTTACTAGAGCCTGCACCACAAAAGGTGGAGGCTACTGCGGTAACAGCGAAGGAACATCCTGCTGCCCGAGCACGACGTACTGCCAGCCCTGGAACTCGGGATACTACCAGTGCATCGACACACCAAAGCAGTGCTCAACCCAGTTGACGGACGTGGACTTCTACGGCAACGACATGGCCGTCTCGTTCGGACACTACCCTTGGGAATGCTGCGATAAGTGTGCCGCGACGGAAGGCTGCGTGGGCTACACCTTCGTCAACACCGATCTGCGGGGACCTGCGTGCTACTTGAAGAGCAGTCTCTCTGGGAAGCGCGCCTCCATTGGGGCGCTGTCCGGTGTTGTTAGCTCGGAGCATGTGCAGGCCAAGATCCGTAGCGGCGCCGTGCAGTCCAAAGCTGTCAATCTGGGCGCGTGGTTTGTGAGCGAGTACTGGATGTCGTGGGACTCTCCACTCTGGATGAACGTGCCGGTAGACACGGCGTGGAGAGGTGAGTACACCGTCATGAACTACCTCGGCAAGGAAGCAGGAACTATTGCGTTCGAGGAGCACCGCAAGACGTGGATCACTGAGGCCGATATCGAGGAGATCGCAGCGACGGGAGTTATCAACACCCTTCGCGTTCCTGTAGGCCACTGGATCATCCGTGACGCCACCACAGCTCTGGGCGAGGAGGGCAACATGTACGCTCGAGGCGGCCTCAAGTACGTCGACGTCTTAATCAACGAGTGGGCCGTCAAGTACAACCTCGCTATCGTCCTGAGTCTGCACGCACACCAGGGAAGCCAGAACGGCTACGAGTCGACCTCACCGCCCGTCAATGGCGAGACGAAGTGGAGCAATTCGCAGACCAACATCGACAACTCACTGCAGTTCGCAACCTTCCTGGCGGCTCGCTACAAGGACAGCCCGGCCTTCCTGGGATTGAGTCTCATGAACGAGCCAAAGCCGCCTACAGACCGCAACGTTGTGCTCAGCTACTACGCCGAAGCCTACAAGCAGATCCGTGCTACGGGCAACAAGTGCATCTTGTTGGTATCGCCGATGATCAGCGAGCAGGGGCCCGAGGGCTTCACGGGTATGATGACCGGCCCCCAGTACGAGAACGTGTGGAACGAGATCCACACGTACTTTATCTGGGGCTACGAGGACAAGAGCGAGGAGTGGATCTTGTCCAACCTCGACACGTACAAGAAGTACAACCTCGAGATGGAGCCCAAGACCAACCGCTTGTTCGTCGGCGAGTGGTGCGTTGCTGCACCTCCGGCAACTTCGGGCATCTTCAAGAACCTGGACAACCTCCACGATCTCGGTCGTAAGCAGGTCGCCATGTACAACGAAGACGCCACTGGCGGCTGGGCCTTCTGGTCGTGGCGTCACTCGGACGAGCTCAACGGCCGCACGGGGTGGTCCTTGCGCAGGCTGCTCCGCGACGGCGACCTCAAACTGTTTTGATTGTCGATAACTTGATGCTAATACTTTCGTAAGACACTACCAACCACAGCCACGCTTTCGTAAGGCCAACCAGCGTTGGTGCATTCTGAGCTCGGAAGACATGAGAGGACGTCCGTTGGTAGATACTGGATCTTGACGGAGAGGTCGCTACGACTGCTGGGCGAGAACTCGTGGGTCTCTAGGATCTGCCTCTTGCACTCTGCACTCGTCCAGCTAGAGTACAAGCACCTGTCCTGACGATGGCGCCCTCTTCTCGTTGTGCGCTTCTAGCTCTCGCCGCGACTGTCTTTCCAACCCTCCACGAGGTGAGTGCGCAGTGCGTCGGGTCCGGTCAGTACTGCGGCAACGATCAGAGCGGCCCCGGTTGCTGCTTGTCGGGAGAGTACTGCCAGCCGTGGAGCCCAGACTACTACCAGTGCCGTCCCAAGCCTGCCAAGTCCGGCACCCCCGAGGTGGGCATCGACTACTACGGCAGTGATATCTCCAGCTTCGTCGGCTTGAAGCTGCCCGACGACTGCACCAACAAGTGCGCCGAGACGGCCGGGTGCGCTGCGTACACGTTCGTCAACTACGGTTGGGACGGCCAGACGCACTGCTACCTCAAGAGCGGCACGGGCATTAAGAAGAATGTTGTCGGCGCCGTGTCGGCCGTCATGTCCTCGACGGGGTCTGCCACGTGCAGTACGCAGAACGGCGGCTACTGCGGCAACTCGAAGGGCAGCTTCTGCTGCCCGGCCAACACGTATTGTCAGCCCTGGAACGTGGACTACTACCAGTGCAAGGATGTCCCGGGCAAGTGCTCGACGCAGCTGACCGACACAGACTTCTACGGCAACGACATGGGCGTCTCGTTTGGCAAATACCCATTGGACTGCTGCGAGAAGTGCTCAGCGACGGCTGGCTGTGTGGGCTATACCTTTGTGAACGCCGATCCAAGAGGGCCGGCGTGCTATCTGAAGAGCAGCCTGACGGGCAAGACGAAGGTTGTGGGGGCCGTGTCTGGCATCGTCGATTCCGTCCACATCCAAGCCAAGATCCGCAGCGGCGCTGTCCAGTCCAAGGCCGTCAACCTCGGTGGGTGGTTCGTGAGTGAGAATTGGATGTCCTGGGACTCCCCACTCTGGAAAGACGTGCCCGCTGACATTGCGTGGAAGGGAGAGTACACGGTCATGAAATACCTGGGCAAAACAAAGGGGACGGCGGCGTTCGAGGAACACCGCAAGACGTGGATCACGGAGGCTGACATCAGCGCCATTTCGCGCACGAACGTCCTCAACACCGTTCGAGTTTCGGTGGGCCATTGGATCATCCGTGACGCGACCACAGCCCCGGGCGAGGAAGGGGAGATGTACGCTCGCGGCGGCCTCAAGTACGTCGATACCCTCATCAATGACTGGGCTGTCAAGTACAACATCGCTGTAGTGCTGAGTCTGCACGCACACCAGGGAAGCCAGAACGGCTACGAGTCGACCTCGCCACCGGTCAATGGCGAGACCAAGTGGAGCACTTCGCAGACCAACGTCGATAACTCCATCAAGTTCGCGACGTTTCTGGCGGCTCGCTACAAGGACAGCCCGGCCTTCCTGGGATTGAGTCTCATGAACGAGCCGAACCCACCCACGGATCGCAGCATCCTGCTCGGTTACTACGCGGAAGCCTACAAGCAGATTCGTGCTACGGGCAACAAGTGCATCCTGTTTGTATCGCCGTTCTTGAGCGAGCAAGGGCCCGAGGGATTTACCAACATGCTGAGTGCTCCCCAGTACGAGAACGTCTGGAACGAGATCCACGCCTACTTCATCTGGGGCTACGATGGCAAGAGCGAGGAGTGGATCCTCTCCAATCTCGACACGTACAGGCAGTACAACGTCCAGAAGCTGCCGAAGGAGAACCGTCTGTTCGTTGGCGAGTGGTGCATGGGGGGCCCTCCAGACCAGAACGGCATTTTCAAGAACATGGACAACTTCCGCGAGCTAGGACGCAAGCAACTCGCCATGTTCAATGCGGAGGGGACCGGCGGCTGGGCTTTCTGGTCGTGGCGTCATTCGGATGAAACCATCAAGCGTACAGGGTGGTCCATGCGCAAATTGCTCCGAGACGGCGAACTTGTGCTGCAGTAGTGCCCCAACCGGTAGCTATTCGACGAAGTAGGCTGCTTTGAAACCAAGAGTATTTGGTTGTACAAACACAACATGACTGAAGGTCATGTCGTTGAACTTGAGTATTTGTACACACCAAGTCTCGTCCGAGTGCCGCCAGGATCAGAAGGTCCACCACAGTAGCTTCTTCGTTGTACATTGCGAGCTGCTTACGCCCAAGTTCGTGAAAAGAACCGATATCCTGGAACCTGCCTTTCTCGTCGGGAGGTCCGGCCAAGCGCGATGAATAGACGATTCCCCTTTGCTGCTACTGCATGACTGTCCGTCTTGAAAGTGTCCAGGTGGTTGAGGATCCACTGCTCGCTCTTGTCCTCGTAGCCCCCAGACGAAGTTTGATGGATCTCGTTCCACACGTCTCATACGCAGGCGCTTGCAGCATTCCGTCGAAGCCGCTCGGGTCCTGATCGGTGACGAAAGGGGACACAAGTATGATGCAACGGTTGGCTGTGGCGCGAATCCGGTTGTACGCCTCGGTGTATTTAGTAATTATTCAACACGTCCCGGTCGGTGAGTGGTGCCGGCTCGTTCATGGGGTTTAGTCCGAGGAAGGCGGTGCTGTTCTTGTATCGATCGGCGATGAACACAGCGAAGTTCAGGGAGCTGTTGACGTTGGCTTGCGAGGTGCTCCACTCGACGGATCCCAGCGTATTGGGGGCGCTATTTTCATGGCCGTTCTGGCTTCCCTTGTGGGCGTGAAGACTCACGATGACTGCTAGATGCCCAGTCGTTGATGAGCCTGGCGAGATACTTGAGACCCCCAATCGCGAAGACATTGTCTTCATCGCCGAGCGAGTCGGTCGCGCCCTGCATGATCCAGTATCCGACGGGTCTTCGTCTGAGGACTACGAGGAAAAGAGCGGGCAGTGGATCCACAACCACCTGGACACTTTCAGGACGGGACAACCTGCAGCAGCAGTCAAAGGGGAATCGTCTATTCATCGGCGAGTGGAGTCTGGCCGGATCTCCCGACGAGAAAGGCAGGTTCGACAACAATAAAAAACTTGCTGCTGCACAATTGACGACCCCTATAATATTGACAACTTTCACGAACTTGTGCGTAAGGCGTAAGCAGCTCGCAATGTACAACGTGCAACGAATTCGCGTCTGCTGGTAGTCGACGTCGTTAGGGCTTCAACTCAACTTCAACTAAAGATTATCTTCCCCCTGATAATAACATCCTTTTCCAACCTAAAATCTACCTAAAACCTACCTTGTCGTTTTCGGTCAGACCAAACCCGAATCTTGGAATCGAGCTCAAGAGCACAAGAGCATGGCTACGCTTCGCCGCCTGCTGCAGCGCTCGCAGGAGCCGCGAGAGTCGCCGGACGAGGCGTATGCGTCTCCGGCCAGCCACGCGCACCGCGAGCGCGCAGAGACGGCGCCCACCGAGCAGCTGGAGGCCGAGAGGGGCGAGCCCCAAGCCATCCCGGTGCCTACTCGGGTCTCCAGCTTCTCGCGCTTCTTCGAGCGCGCGGGCGGCCGTTCGTCGTCCTCGTCTTCTTCTTCAACCGACGGTGATGATCTGGGGCTAGAGGGGTCAGGTGGGTGACGTCTGGAGAGAGAAGGCGGTACAAGAGACGACTAACTGTTAAGGTTGCTCTTGAACTGTAGGTGCCACAACGTCCACAAGCTACTTTCGTCCGCGGACGATGGACGGATATTCGAGATACCTCGAGTGGGTGTAGGGTTGACTGGATGGCGGGAAGGTGTTGAAGATATTAATCGTTTTCTGGTCTAGAGCGGCCTTCATGGAGGGGTATCTAGAGAAGCAGAGCTCGGACGACCCCAAGCTCTGGAAGAAGCGCTGGTTCGTCATGCAGGAGAGCAAGCTCTTCTACTACAAGACGCAGAGCGACGTCAAGGAGCAGAAACCCACGGACGAGACGTGCTGCGGCGTCATCTCCATGGAGAACATCGACTCGGTCACCACGGCGGTACGACGACTGGCGCCTATCGCTGAGACTGTCTCCATCTCCTCGTTGCTAACTTGCGTCCGCTCTCCCATTCGCAGAAGGACTTCGGCGTCGCCGCCTTCCAGATCCGCATGGAAAGCCGGCGGTATGTCCTACGCGCCGAGTCCAAAGACATGGTAAGGGGGGGGCTGTTGTTTGCTGCATTGGTGAGCGCCTCGTACATGGTGGACTGACTGTTTATTCCGTCGGTGTCTGTAGATGCACGAGTGGCTCTTTAACTTTCAGAAATCAATCGCGAATATCGTATCGGCCCTTTCACGAACTCAGGTACGTACGCAGTGCATCCTGTTGAATTCTGGATGCTAAATGTCGCTTTGCTGGTCACATTCTTTCAGGCGGAACATCGCCCGAACCGGCTTTGCAATAGTTTATCCCGACGAGTACGTGTGCTTTCGCCTTGTGACAGTAGCACTCAGTTGCCACCAATTCGTGCTTGACTCACCTTTGAGGGAACTCTCTGTTGTTTGCGGGTCATTCTGAAGCAGAGCATGTCCCGCGTCAATCGCAGCGTCTCGTTCGACTACCAGGACTATGTGGACCAGTTCCCGGTTGCAGCCTCCGTGGATGATTTATATCGCGGCCGTGCGAGCGGTGGCTTTTTCGCGTCGACGAGCTTCTCTGACGAATCGACGGGTGGAGAGGGCTCTTCATCGTCGCGTACCAGTCCTCGCCGGGCGAGCAGCCCATTGGCTTTTGGGGGCTTTGGACCCCGAAGTCCGTTGATGTTTGCGTTTGACCCGATGGACGACGTACCGGAGCACCACACGCCACCGGTACGGCGAAGTTCGATTGCCGACGCGAAGGAGGAAAGCATCGAGCATGGCGCACTGCACCTAGGCGGTCGGTGGGAAGATGGAGCACTGGAAAACAAGAGCACCGAGACGCCTCCTACTGAGCCGCCCCCAATGATGCCGACTTCTTCACCGCCACTCGCGACTGGCAAGTATATCCCGCGATATCGTCGGAACCGCAGCGCCGCCGAGCCAACGTCGCCACCGCCTCTACCGATGGACTTGTCTCCGCCTCCCGAGCCTGCACCTGCTCCGACGGCCGGTCGCTGGGTGCCTCGCCACCAGAGAGAAGGATTCGCGGAGATGCAGCCGATCGAGTCGTTCTCCATTGACACGCGCGATTCGTTTCACGAAACGTTCAATGAAGACAGCTCGAGCTATTCCACGGGTGACGACGTTTACGGCGTGACGTCGCTGCTGGGCGTTCGGTCGGCGATGGAAGACGTTTGCTGCTGCATCCCAGACCTCAACACACAATTGAAAGATGACCAACCCCAGAGGCAATCATTCTACGCCTTGTTCGACGGCCACAGCGGCGTTCGGGTAAGCTGCGGCTTGACTACTGCGTTCAACTTGATGGTTGTCTAACTCGCTTTGGAACTGCAAGGCTGCGACGTTTTCGAACCAACGATTGGTGCCTTATCTAACCGCGCACGACGCCTTTATGGCGGACACGCGTGTAGCGTTTGAGGAGTGTTTCGCGCGGATTGACAGGGAATTTCTACAAAAGGCCGAGTCGGAAGTACGAAAACGAGTCGTTTTGGTGACGGGAGACAAGATGCTAAAGACTATGCCGTATTTTTCCTTATATAGAGTCTGGACGACGGAACGACAGCCGCGGTGGTGTTGATTCGGGGCAACCGTTTGATCACTGCGAACATTGGAGACAGCAGGGCCGTCGTGAGTATTGGGGGTCAGGCCCTGGACATTATCGAAGAGCAGACGCCCGGGCGTACAGATGAGCGCGAGCGGATCGAAGCGCAGGGAGGATGGGTGAAAGAGGAGCGCGAGCTGCAGCTCTCGAAGCTGCACTCGATGGATTTGAGTGACCCGGAGATCCAACAACGTGCCGAGCGAGTGGTGAAATGGGTGACGATCTACCGCGTGAATGGCGAGCTTGCCGTCTCGCGCGCTATCGGCGACATTGACTACAAGGGCGAGGCGCTTGCCAAGTACGAATACTGGGCCTTCCCGGAGGGCCACGATCGCGTCTTTCATGGCGATTTGGTCATCTCGGTGCCCGAGTGTCAGGTAAGGAGGGTTCGATGCTTGCTGTTGTTGGTCTGGGGTCGAGACTGATTGCCATTGATCCACCCAGGAAATCGAAATCACGCCGGAGTTTGATTTCCTCATTCTGGCGTGCGACGGTCTGTGGGACACGATCAAAAGCAAGGAGGCCGTCAAGTACGTGGCCGACCGGCTTAACGAAGGGTACTCCGCGAAGGTTCGAGCTCTTGTTGGCTGGGTGTGTGTGAAGTTTTTCTGAGAATTTCGTGGTTACTTTGTGTGTTCCCTGCAGCAAGCAAGCCAATCGCTGGCGAACTTGGCGATTCGGTCCGGCTCGTCCGACAACGTGTCCGTCGTTATTGTATTGCTCAACACGGAGCAGATGTCCAGCTCAATAGATGCATTCTCAAGGCAGTAAGGGCCGAGCAAGAACAGCAAACGGGGCACGGAACCTGAACACTACCCGCAGTCTTCCTACCATACCCGCAATCTTTGAACAAGTAAAGAAACAGGAAATGCCGTCAAGCCATCAGCGGCAGATAAATCGCCCTAAGTGCGCATATATGTTGTATTCCTCGGAACCTTCCTGCTCTTTGGCTGTAAACAAACTCGTCCTTACTTCTCGACGGATGCAATAATGTCTGCATGGACAATAAAAGATCACGTAAGTAAATAAAAAGATCACGTAAGTAACGAAGGCGAGCAAGTTCGGTCGGAAGCAAACGGCGTACCTTCCACAATCTTGCTGAAGGCCGGCGCTGCGACAGAGTCGGGGTACTCCGCCAAGAAGGACACGCCTTCTTCGCACGCGCCCGTCATCTTGTTGTCCAGCGGCAGACGGCCAAGGAACGGCACATTGAACGCCTTGGCCATGCCCTCCCCGCCGCCGCTGGTGGCCGGGAACACCTCCATCTGCACCGAGTGCTTGAGCAGCTCAGGCGCCTTTTCTTGCAAGAGCTGGGAACAAAAACACAGTCACATTGTCAGTCGGCGAGCTCAAGTCTCAGCACCGTCGCCGCCTCGCACCTTCATGAACGCCGCGGTCTCGTCGTTCCCGTCGGCGCCGACGAACTTGACGTCGCTGAGCGGACGCTGCACGCCGCTCATGTTCTCGACGACGCCCAGCACCTTGATGTTGGTCTTGTGGCAGAAGTTGAGCTCCTTGCGCACGTCGCTGAGCGCGACCTCCTGGGGCGTCGTGACCACCACGGCGCCGTCCAGGTCGGCCTCCTTCATGTACTGCACGATGCTGATGTGCTCGTCCGACGTACCGGGCGGCGTGTCGATGATGAGGTAGTCGAGCTCGCCCCACTGCACGTCCACGAGGAACTGCTTAATGATGCCGCTCTTCTTGGGGCCGCGCCAGATGATGGCGTCGTCCGCGTTGGGCAGCATGAAGCCGATGGACATGACGCCCAGGTTGTCGTCCACGTACACGGGTGACCAGCCGGCCGCGCTCTGATGCACCTCCTGGCCCAGCAGCCCGAGCATGCGCGGCACGCTGGGGCCCGTGATGTCCACGTCCAGCAGCCCCACCTGGAAGCCCTTGGCAGCCAGTGCGAAGGCCAGCTGGCACGCCACCGTGCTCTTGCCCACGCCGCCCTTGCCCGAGAGCACCAGCAGCTTGTGCTTGACGCCGGCCAGGCGCTGCTTGACGTCCGACACGGCCGGGTCGGGCTGGCGAGCGGCGCCCGACGCGCATAGCGACTGGTTAGGACAGCCAGCGCAGCCGTCGGCCTTGCCGGCCTGCTCGGACTGTGGGCCCACGCAGCTCTCGTTGGCGTTGGCAGGAGCGGAGGTGGCCATGGTTGGATGGAGAGGAAGTGGAAGTGACGGCAACTTGGCAAAAAGATTAGTGACCTGCAATTTTAGCACATTTTAACATCTCGGATTTTCGGCCAATCCGCGAGCGTTAAAAACGTATCAGCCAATCACAAGCGGTTCATGACTCATGAACCGCTTAGTGGCCGTTGCGCAGCAACCAGCAGTGGACGGACAGCTAGCTTCGCCCCAGCACGTCGGACGAGCTGGACCAAGCCGCTTGCAGCGGAAGGCGGCGTGAATAGTTCGCTTTTGTCGCCGCGGCGGCCACTTTTCGGAATGTTGGTCTGAATACGCTATCATTTGTAGTCGAAAGTAACTTGTATAAAGTATGTACGAAGTTGAAGCTGCCGGACCAATCAGGATCGTTCGCAATGCTGGAGCTGTCATGCTCAGCGTTTTGTCTTGACGCGCTTCAGCTCGCCCTCGAGCATCTTCTGAAGCTCGGTCAGTGTGGCGCTCCATTTGCTGCTCCACTCCGCGAGATCGGCGACGCGAGCGGAAGCCTCACACGCTGAGGAGAGAAATGCTGAGGTCAAGATTACCTGCGGATCTTGCAGTCGATGAAAGGTGTTAAGAACGCGTAGTCGTCAATGTCAAAACCGGTGCTAACACTCTCTTCAGCGTTTGGACTCTGTAGTTATGCTTGTCGGGCTCGTCCAGCTGCTCGTTGGTGTCGATCAACTGCTCCCGTACACTGGAAAGAAGGATCCTAGTGCATGTTTGTCGAGGAACCCCTGCTGGAGCGCACCAGCCTTCAGGAACGGAGTCACTGGACCGCCACCAAGCCGCATCCCCCCCCGATGACGGAGTTTTCCTCATGCCTCCGCTCCAACTGGTTGTCGAGTCTAGCGCAATTGGCAGTGGGAGCAGCGCTGACTGCCACGCCAATAGTGCACGGTCGAGGGAATATGGCGGCAAAAAGTTCAAGATCGCGAAATGGCAAGTGCAGTGATAAGCTATGCTTCTCCACTTAATGCCAGAAATCTGACTGTCATTAGCTACAGCACCATTCAGCATCTCTGCTCGAGTGAAGCCATCTCTTCGTCGAGCGATGAAAGACTGAGCTACAATTAGCGGGAATGTCACTTTCCAAGTTGGCCAACATATTTTGGTTTGATGTGGCACGAATGTTGCAGGAATGTAGGAACGTTTTGGCTGGGCGGAGAAAGCCCTCCATTCCCTCCCGCCGTTGTCTTCGCCGTAGCCGCCGCGCCTCGACACCTCTCTCCAGCTTCCCTCTTTTCCATCCCCCTACATATCTTCATTTACCTTCCTATTCAAGCCATACACAAAAAACAACCTCCGGCCAGAAGCCCCAGGACCCCAAAAGACCCCCAGGAGAGAGAGACCAAGACCCCCCTTCAGACAACCATGAGCGACGCGTGGCAGCCACAGCCCGCGCTGCTTAACGAAGTGGTGTCCCTGCTACAGGCCTACATGGTGCCCAACAACCAGGTGCAGCGCGAGTCGTACCAGCGCCTGCAGCAGTTCCAGAAGAACCTCGAGTTCAATCTGTACCTCGTGCACCTGCTGTGCTCGGCGCAGTTCGAGCCCAACGTGCGCCAACTGGCCGGGCTGCTGCTCAAGCGCAACATCAAGGCGCGCGACGCGTCCGCCGTGCTCACGCCGGCCGAGACGGAGATCCTGGCCGTGATCCGCGCGCAGACTCTGCGCGTGCTGGCCGACCCGCTGCCGCCCATCCGCAACACGGCCGGCTCGGTGGTGACGACGTTCGTGTCCCAGTACACGTTCCTGGACGAGTGGCCCGAGCTCATGCCGGCGCTGCTGGTGCTGCTGGAGCAGCAGGACGAGAACGCCGTGGCCGGGGCGTTCGGCGCGCTCGTCAAGATCTGCGAGGACTCGGCTGCCAAGCTCGAGAACTCGCCCAGCCGGCCGCTCAACGTGCTGGTGCCCAAGCTGCTGCAGTACTTCCACCACCAGAACGCGCGCTTCCGGCGCGACGCGCTCGAGTGCCTCAACAACGTGCTCATCTACATGCCCGTGGGGCTCGTGGTGCAGATGGAGAACTTCCTGGCGGGCATCTCGCTGCTCACGCAGGACCCATCCAACGACGTGCGCAAGCTCGTGTGCAAGAGCATCGTCATCCTGCTCGAGGTGGGCGTGCAGTACCTCGTGCCGCACCTGGACAGCATCATCCAGTTCATCCTGCGCGCCAACCAGGACGAGGATGAGAACGTGGCCATCGAGGCCTGCGAGTTCTGGGCCTCGTTCTGCGACCTGCGCGAGTTCGGCGACATCAAGCCCATCCTGCAGCCCTACCTGGCGCAGATCGTGCCGCTGCTCTTCCAGCGCATGGTCTACAGCGAGGAGGACCTGGCCAACTTCGAGGCCGAGGAGCAGAGCCAGGATGAGAACGTGCCCGACCGGCCGGAGGACATTAAGCCCGTCTTCCACCGTAAGCCTGGCGGCGGCCACGAAGCGGGCGCCAGTCTGGACGACGACGAGGACGACGACGACGACTACGATGACGACGACGACGACGCGCTGCTCGAGTGGAACCTGCGGCGCTGCTCGGCTGCCAGTCTGGACAACCTGGCCAATGGCTACGGCAACGACATCCTCCCGACGCTGCTGCCGCTGCTGCAGGAGCGGCTCGCGCTCGAGCAGCCGTGGCCGCTTGTGGAGAGCGGCATCCTGGCGCTCGGCGCCATCGCGGACGGCTGCTACAACGGCATCACGCCCCACCTGCCGCAGCTGTACCCGTTCCTGCTGCAGAAGCTGGAGGACCCGGCCCCGCTCATTCGCAGCATCACGTGCTGGACGCTGAGCCGCTACGCGTCGTGGGTCGTCGAGCAGGGCAACCACGAGGCGCTGTTCAAGCCGCTTGTCGAGGGCATGCTGAAGCGCATTCTGGACCCGCACAAGAAGGTGCAAGAGGCCGCGTGCTCGGCGTTCTGCACTTTGGAGGAGGAGGCGGGCGAGGAGCTCGTGCCGTACCTGACGCCTATCCTGCAGAACCTCATGTTCGCGTTCGGCAAGTACCAGGCCAAGAACCTGCTCATCTTGTACGACGCGATCGGCACGCTCGCGGACTCGATCGGGGAGAACCTGAACCACCCGGCGCTGATCAAGATCCTGATGCCGCCGCTGATCGCCAAGTGGAACGCGCTGGACGACCGCAGCCGCGAGATCCTGCCGCTGTTCGAGTGTCTGGCGCCCGTGGCCCAGGCCCTGGGCAACGGCTTCCAGGAGTTCGCCATGAACGTGTACGGCCGCTGCCAGCGCATCGTGGAGAACGAGCTGCTGGCCGACGCCATGAGCGAGCAGAGCCCCGACGAGTTCGACGAGGGCGACCCGGAGCTCATCGTCTGCGCGCTGGACCTGATCTCGGGCATGATCGAAGGCCTGCAGGCCAACAGCGAGGGCCTGCTGAACGGCTCGAACATCCTGAACCTGCTGATGAGCTGCGTGCGCCACGAGATGATGGACGTGCGCCAGAGCGCCATGGGCGTCGTGGGCGACCTGGCCAAACACGCGCCCAACCTGCTCCGCCCCGGCCTGGGCGACCTGCTGCCGGTGCTGATCGAGAACATCGACCCGGACCTGCCCACGGTGTGCAACAACGCCAGCTGGTCGGTGGGCGAGATCGCCGTGCGCATCGGCGCCGAGATGGAGCCGTACGTGGAGAACTGCCTGGTGCGTCTCATCAGCATGATCAACCGTCCCAAGCTGCCGCGCAACCTGGTGGAGAACTGCGCCATCACGATCGGCCGGCTGGGCTACGTGTGCCCGAACGTGGTGGCCCCGCACCTGCAGGATTTCGCCAAGCGCTGGTGCCGCGCTCTGGCCCATGTGCGGGCCCCCGAGGAGAAGGAGCACTGCTTCTTGGGGCTCTGCTACATGGTCAAGGCAAACCCGAACGGCATCGTCGCGGACTTTATGTTCATGTGCGGCGCCATCGCGTCGCTTGAAGGCCAGAACATCCAGCACGCGGAGCTCAAGGACATGCTGTACCAGATCGTGCACGGCTTCAAGACGAGTCTGGGCGAGAACTGGGCCGCGTACTTTGCCAGCTTCCCGGAGCCGCTGCGGCAGTTCCTCACCACGCGCTTCAACCTGTAGAGGGCGAGTAGGAGAGGGAGGAGGAAGTTGATTGAGGGAGCAGAACGATGACCACGACGAAGGCTGCGAAGAAAGAAGCTAACGGAAAGGTAGACATTAGGAGGAGTGGGGGCATTAGGAGTAGATAGCAGTAATTAGTCGAAGATGAGCGAGTAGTAGTAGGACGGTAGAGAATAGTAGAGCACCCCCAGAGCAGCAGGTTGTAGATAGCAATAGGTTTTCCACTTGGAAGAACATGATGAATCAAGGATTCATAGTAGGACGAGTTTCAGTAGTACTATAGTAGTTCGCTACTATTGGTAGTCTGAAAGTGCCTGCCCGAGCTCACATCACGCAAGCCACAGATTCAGCTGCAGGTGCAGTTTCGCATCTCATTTAACGACTTCAGCGACAATGGCGCCGCACTCCCGCCGGCATCAAATGCCTCGCTACGCGCTTCTCCACATACCTTCGCGCCACACTTCCAGGCCCAGCACTAGAAGAGGGTCCCACGCGTGGGCACCTCCATTATTTTCACGGATAATCTCATTGCCGACAACAAGGCACGCCCCGCCCAGGGGGGGGATCACTGCGGAGGCAACCTCGTGGTGAACACCACAGCCGCAAGCTAAACGGAGATAAGTCGTCGCGACAACAGAGCAGTCAGAGTTGGTGCAGATGAGCAGTTGCTTTGCAAAATGCAGAATAGGCACAAAAGGTAGCTTTCCAAAGAAGGCTGGAGCCAGGCCTTCCGATAATAACATTGCAATAGTACTGTAGTTCCGTCGAAAAGAGAATAAGTTATTGGACCAGGTGAGAAATATAGCAAAATAAGTTATTGGTATCAAACATCTGTTTTGTGCCAAGTGCCAAGTTGGCACTCGCGGTGGCCCAATGAAGAACGCGAAGTAAAATGCCTAGTAACTAGAGATATCTGGTCGCTGTGACGACACTTATGGAGACGAATTTCCGTAAAAATGTGCGAAAGGAAGAAATAAGTTATTGGCCAACGAAGCAAAACTGCCAAAAATCTATTATTGACGGGGAAATATTGTACTGGCGTTCCAATACAATAATTATTTCGGAAGGCCTGGCTAGAGCGTCCTGTGCGACGAACCGTTCATTCTCGCGAAAGACACGTACATTCGGCATATCACCTTGCTAGGTGGGAGATAAACTAGTAGTGTAGCTCGGCAACGCCATAGTGCTTTGATCAAAAGAGAAGTTCGCCAGCCAGTTCCTTCCTAGTAATCAGGTAGTAGTTGGTTACTACTATTGTATCAGAAAATATAATAATAGTAATTATTGTAGCATTTGTTTCACCCGAGCCAAACTATGATATAATATAATAGTCTAATAATAAGTAGTAGTAATATGTAGTTTGGTGATAGCTACTAACAGCTTAGTGCTATCCACATATAATTTACTATCAATCCTAAGTACATCACGTAGCAAGAGTGTGAACGGTGTGCATGACGTTCAGGCGTGTGATATTGCAAGCCAAGCCAAGCTGAGCACGTTACAGCACAAACAAACCTCAACTCTTTCAACTAACACGCACCAGCTTGTTCTTTGGTTGCTTTTCAGGCGGCCGACGCGTCGGTCATGTCGACATCCTGCTTGCCACTCTCCGACGTTTCGGTGGTCGAGGGTTTGCCGCCCGAACTTGCCGTCTTCGAGCGCGGTGTCTTCCTAATGCTATGGCTGGGGGTTGCTCCGAGAGGATCGTCGAACTTGAAATCCTCGGCGAGAAAGTCGTTCCATATCCGCGGCGTCGAGGAGCGCCGCGGGTCGTCGCTCTTGCCTGTCGGTCCTGTGTCTAGTTGGTCCTTCGCCAACTTTTTATCTTGCTGGCCGCGGGCTGCCGACTTCTTGTTACCACCAGGACTGAAGAAGCCGGGAGGCCCGGACGACAGCAGTGTTGGCGAGAAGAGAGGAGACGGCAGTCCTGAGAACGACAGGGTCGGCATTGGCGACTTGTCCTCGCTTTCCGCTTCGTTCGCTAGTAAGTCGAGGAAAGTCGGGCTGAGCATCGTGATCCCGCTGGCAGAGCCTCTCCTGCTGCGGGTGCTACGGCCCGAGGGGAAGCCATCTAACGCATGGCAAAATACACAACGTCTATGAGGTTTGAGGCACACAAAAGAAGGAGCATCCACGTTGTCGCCCAAGCTCACCTTTGCCTACATTTCTTGGCGGCACCTCGATTGGCGGAGGTGGCACTGCGCGCTGACTCAACGTGGACGTTGAAGGCGAGAGCCGGAGTATCTCTCCAGCCTCGATGGAGGCGACTTCGCCCACCATTTCGTCGTATCGGGTACGCACTTCCTTGGGCGTCTTACCTGGCAGAGCGACCGCAATCTTCGCCCAGGAGAACGGTGTGTTGCCGACCCACCCTGCCAGTACCGTCTCGAAGGCTTTGTCTTCCTGGAATGTCCAGCCTCTCGACCTCCGTCCGTTCCGACGCGGCTGCAGTGGCTGTGGCTGAGTGCGAAAGTGACCTTCTCCTTGGGCATTCATCGCTTGTGCACACTCCAAAGCTGCGGCACTCAAAGCACTGGTTCCTCCTCGAATCGGAACCCCCGCTTGGGTCGCCGTTCTCTTCCCTTGACCGCCACCGCTTGCTTTCTGGAGCTCGACAGATCTGGGGACTTGGTAGTTCAGTCTGTTCGGGTCGTTCTGGCTGCCTGCGACGGACAGGAAGCGGCGTGCATCGGGAGACGGCGGAAGCTGCTGCACTAGTCGCTGGAGATACTGCTGCCCGTGCAAACGCACTTCTTCGACGGTGCGCGAGCCCACGAAGGCCGCGATGTGCTTCCACTCGTCCCCTGTCCGTCTGGAGCCGTACATCTCCAGCGCCTGCATGAACCTTCCGTGCTCTTCTCGCCGCCACTCCGACCTGGTGCCGGTTGAGATGTCGTCACCTTCGTTCGGAGCTGAGCTACGGCTTCCGCTGCCTTGTCTTGCATTACGGGGTGCCGTCGACGGTCCCCGTTGCATGGCGGATGAGGTGGGCGGCGCTCGCCCAGGATTCATGCTGCAGCTGAGTAGCCTCAAAGAGCGTGAGTCGCAGACTGAGGTGACTACCAGCGGAAAGGCCGCTTTCAAGACTGACCGGCCGCAAATACAAGATACGGTTGAGAGTGGCGACGGTAGAGCCAAGGACGAAGGACCTTATCTGGCCAGCGGCGGAAAGCCTCGCCTCGCTGTGCCTCCGCTCGTAGGCTTGTGGCGCCACCGTGTCAATGGAGCAAGCAGTACAGTGTCGACCAAGAAAGTTGTGCGTTCGACTGACAGCAGTGCGTGTAGCGTTACTAGTAAAGCACAATGCCAAATGCACATCACACGTCGCAGATTTTTGGATCGCGTCGTTTCGCGCGCATTAGTGTAGCCATCTGAAAGATACTATGTAGCCATCTGCCGAGCACCGAGCCGCTGGAGCAGCTCCTGCGCCACGTCCTGCAGCACCAGCACGCAGGGGATATGCGCTTGCCTCCACAATACGTGACGTTCCTGCGCCGCGAAGCCCTGGCCGCGCTGCTTGTCGGAGCCAGGCACGCAACGCTGGTCGAAGCCGCCGACGCAGAGCCCGCCCGCGTCCGCGATGATGAGCCCCAGCGCGCCTGCCCGCTGGACGTTGTGCAGCTTGAATACAAGAGGCACACCGCCCCGCACGACCAGCACCACTCGGTCGCGTACAGCGTGGGCGTTGCGCAGCGGCTGCGAGGCGTCGGGTGGGTCGGCCAGCACCAGCTCGGCCGACACGTCAAAGAGCCGCGGACTGTAGTGGCCCGCCCAGGCCTCGAACGAGCGCTCCACCTCCAAGCTGCTGTTGCTCGACAGAAGCTGCACTTGTTCTCGAACGTCCGAAAGCACTACGTGGGGGAGACTGGTGTCTTCAAGCTGGGCGCCGGATGCACGGAGGATGCGGTGCGGGTCTTGAGCGATCAGCGCGGACAAGTCGCTTTGCGAGAGGATGTCGATCCCGCTCACGACGCTGTAGCCGGGGTCTCCAACGCCTTTCATTGTCGGGATGGCCACGCTCTTGGGGGTGTCCGATGTCAGTCGGCGGTGCGGGGAGATCTCGACGCGGCTACTGCGGTGACTCCAGAGCCCGGCGCCCAGCACGTTCATGGCGGCGACTCGGAACGTGTACTCCGTGCCAGGAAACAGGCCGCAGACCTTCGTTGACAGCCACAGTGCGCCAGAACGCAACCTCTCCAAGGCCACGTGACCCTCGCCAGCGCTGGCATTCACGGCGATGATTCTCTCGTGCTCACGCACCAACGCTGCGTTGTCTGCCCCTCGGCCAGTGTTGAGGTCGTCTTCTTGTCCTCTTTCGGGCAGCTTCTCCGTCGAGATGAGGTACAGCTCCACGGGCTTCCCCCCGTCGTCCTCGGCGTCCAGCCAGCGAAGTGTTAGGCAAGTCCCCTCCACGTCGCCGGCCTCCGGCACGCCGCGAATGGGCGAAGGAGGCGCGCATGGGCTGGTCACCACACGACGAGAAGCTCCACTGGTCGCCCCGGTGGCCTCCCCGACAACAAGACGCACCGAGAAGGAGTACGCGGTCTCTGCTTGCAGCCCGGTGATCACGGCCTCGAGGTCGCGTCCGTCGAAGTCGTCCCCGAAGAGCGTTGACGGCATCCTGCTACGTGTGAGCTGGTCGAGCGTCACATTCACAGAGTTCTCTGCCTCAGCGTTCACGTCGAGGGCTTCTGTCACTCCGTTCTCTTGTTCCTCGCGCTTCCAGGTCACCTCATAGCCGTAGCTCGTAAGATCGTGCTTGAGAGGCTGGTACAGCTCCTGCCAGCGTAAGGTGGCCATCGTGCGCGTTGTATTGACGACGATAGGAGGCCACGCGACTGGCAAAGTGAGCGACGCGATGTACCGCTCCCACCGCTTGTCGTCTTGCCACTGCTTGAGCCGCTCCCGCCGCGACAGCTGCTCGTCTTCGCCGTCCTGGTCATCTCCTCCGCTTCGGTGGCGTCGGTTCTTCTTGGCCAAGTACGCGGGGTCACGCGGCCACTTCACGAACGTATTCCAGCTCGTGTCATCGACTGCTGGGCGACGCGAGAAGGTGGAGTCGAAGTCTGGAGACTGAAGAGCATAGAGCAAAGCGTGAACTGCCTCAGCCTTGTAGGCGCTTGTCAGGAGCAGCGCATCGAGCCCAGCAGCTTGCTTGACGTCCTTGACGTTGGCGGCGTCACAATAGCAGAAACGCAGCACTTTGGTTCCTCCAGACGACGAGCGCATCGTGGAGACGACCCCGCCCGGAACGAAGAGCACGTCGCGTCCAGGCTTCAGCTCCACCGCGCTGTACAGCTCCGGCACTCGCTCGAAGTAGCCGGCATCCAGCACGGCGCCTCCGTCTGAACCAGGCGCGACGTTGGCGTCAGCTCCGAGCGCAACCTCGCGAAACTGGTCACGCATTGCAGCAGGCGGCGTGAGCGGCTCGAACTTGCGCGCGAAAAGCGATACACGAGTGCCAGCGCCGGGTCCGATAGGGATCACCAGCATGTGCAGCCCGTACGGACACGCCACGATCTCCTTCGCGTTCGGAGGAGCTTCGTTGCTCGAGGCAGAAGGGAGCTCTATAATGGCCGGCAACAACGCCTCATCTCGAGAGGCATTGGTGCGCTGCACGTAGTCGTGGGTCATGTAGATGGGCACGCGGAACGTCGCCTCCAGCAGCGCAGCGCACGCTTCATTCTCAACTTGAAGCCTTCGTGTCTGGATACGGCCGTCTTGGATGGCCTCACCTGCAAAGCAAACACTCAGGAACTTGTCCATTGTGCGCGTATCTTCCTCCACGTCGCTGCTGGTCTCGAGTCCCAGGAGTTGCGCAACGGGGTCCTTCACGTCCTCCTTCAGCTGCAGCACCACGGGCTTCGTCTTCTCCGCGTACAGCTCGAAGAACTCCTGGAAGCTCATGTCGTCCGCCGCCTTCATTTCCACTTGCTCGTCGCTGCTTTCCGCCGTCTCCAGCTCCTTGTGGACGTCTCGGAAGCGCTGTCGCTGGTGCCGCACGTAGCGCAGTCGATTGCAGTAGGCCACGTCGTCTGCGTCCAGCGGCGTCTCCGCGTCCATCTCGTACATGAAGGACGTCACGCCCAGCTCGCGGCATTGCACGAAGGCGCGCTGGAGTCGCGCGTCCAGCCCGTCGCGGTCGTCGAGCGGCGCCAGCAGCAATTCCTGCAGCGGCGCGTCCACCAACGCATCGCGCTGCAGCCTCACCACAGTAAGAAGAAACTCCTTCTCCTCGGCTTCGTTCAAGCCCCGCACGAGCAGCGCCACCGCCGAGAGCAGCAGCAGCTTGAGGGGCATCCTTGCACACCAAGAGGCGGATACGCGATGCATGTGCGACCATCGAAGATACAATTTCGCAGATGGCTACAAAGACGAGAGTTGTGTTGTGTAACGTTGGTGTGGCTGATCTTGCCCAACTTTGCAACGCAACTTGCACTGCAAGCACTGCTTCGTCGAGACCGCCAACGCAAGCACTGCTTCGTCGACGTCCGTCCAGTTGAGTGGAGCCCTCTTGCTCTTGCAAGCGAGGTCGCCGTTTTTGGCGGGCCAGTGGAGGCATGAGCACGCCAGGATGTATGTCGTTTGCTGTTTGCGAGCACCGGCTTCCTTCGGCTTCCCCAATCCCCGAGGTGCTAATGCAAGAGCTTTCTAACAGCGCACATCGCAGCTGGTCCCTCGAAGCATAGGGCGTTTCGGCGATACATGAACACACTGCAGCAGGCTCCAATGCGCTAATGCGAACCCCGTTTCAAGGAAAGTTAGTGCCGCGCTCGCCGTTTCAAGCTCGGCCAGAGCTTGAAGACGTTGGCCAAACTGCTCGAGCTGATCTGCGCCGGCAATGAACAGCGAGGCAATCTCTGGCACGGAGATACAGAGAAGGGAGGTGCGGCAGCCGGCGGTTCCCGTCTCCATCTCGGTTATGGCGCAGAGAGCTTCCGCCGGTCACGCGGGTGGCTTCAGCGTTGATCACCACTCACATGAACACTTGCAGCACTTGCCAACCAACACCTTGGGAAATTTACCCACGCTTGGTCAGCGCCTTTCAAATGGACGCTACGACTGCCGTCTGCTTGGAAGCCGTGGCCATGTCGTTGGAAATGTCTCGGCCCCCATCGTCGCGACCTCACCCACGCTCGGCTCGCCTCTGCGCGTGTGTTAACGACGCCAAGCCGAGATAGCGTCTTGGTGTTGGTAAGCTTCGTAAGTTGAGCCGAGCCGCCCAACAAAGTCTCGGCAAAGTCTCACTGCGGCGAGTTGTGAGCGATTCTAGCGGCTTGTTGAACCAAACCAAATCAGATACACGCACCGCGCTCGTTCCGTCCCAAACACCAAAGCAAAGCATTTGCGACTTGCAACTTTGCAAAAAGCAAGGCAGTGCGGCACAGTGCGGGGCAAGTTGCCTTTTTGCGTGCGAAGCAGGATTTGTGTAGAAAAAGGTATGGTTTCTCGTATTTTCTCAAACTGTCATTTCGGTATCTGCTTGCCAGCGCTCAAGTAGAATAATGGGACTTCGGCTCATGTGCGTGGCCGGTGTGGCGCTCGTGGCGCTGCTGACCGCTGCCGTCCTGCGACTCGCGCTGCTTCTCGTGCAGCTGGTGTCGATGAAATACTCGCTGACGGTCTGCGCGCTGGCGCTGGCCGTCTGGTTCGTGGACTCGCGACGACGATGCTACGCGAAGGGATTCTACTCGTGCTCGCGGGTGCCGCAGGCGGCGGCGCTGGAGCAGAAGAGGGAGGAGATTCAGCCAGAAGAAGGACAAGCGCAAGAGGATGACAGACAGGAGGAGACACAGCTACAGCAGCCACAGGAGACGGCGTCTGTGGTCCCCGTGGCGCTGCCCGTCGCGATCAAGAAGGTGGCGACGGCGCCGCCGTCCGAGACCGAGTCGGAGGACGACGACAGCGAGGCTAGCGGCGTGTCCAGCAGCCGTAAGACGCCCGCCAGCTCCTCCGCTCGACACAACCAGAGCCTCGTAGACGTGCGGACGCGCAGCCACACGACGGACGGAGAGCTACAGCGGCGGCAGGCCACGCGCCCGCGCTCCTCGTCGGCTGTGGGGGACAGCAGGTCCAGCCGAACGGTCACTCGGGCTGCAGCCGCTCGTAGCAGCAACGCCAAGGCGGCTGAGCGGAAGCGCAAGGTGTCACGACGGCGAGCGGACACAGGCATGGCCAGCAGTTCCAAGCACGGCGAGCGGTCGCGACGCGCGACGTTCACGTCCAAGCAGGACGCACCCACCGCCTCGAGCAGATCCAACTCGGAGATGCTCGAGGACGCCCTTCGCTCGGACGGCTACTGGATCGGAGACTTCAGCGTGCAGCGGCGGCTGGTGTCGCGCCGCGGGTACGCCAACAGCCCCAAGGCCAACTGAGGCCTGAGCTGAGACTTTTAAGTTATCGTGTGCTCTACAAGATTGTTTTGCTATTCTAATCTACCAATACAAGTAATTACTTAAGTAACACGCAGCAAAGACGTCAACGAGGTCTGCGTTTGTGGCGCAGGGTTTCCACGTACTGCCACGGATCGGTCACCCCCAAGCGCTTGGCCTCCTGGTAGAGCGACAGGATCGAAGACGGTGGCGCTGCTGCCAGCGCACTGCTGCGAGCCTCGGCCTCCATCGCCTTCACGAAGGCTTGCTGTCGCCGCGGGACTGACGACATGGAGTTCTTCGAGGGCATCATATCAGAGTTCGAGTCTGCGTGGGATGATGACGCTTCCCCTTGCTGACGGCCACCCTCGACTTGAGCTTGGTGGTCCCCGTTCTCCTTCTCGGACTCGCTCGCGGCGGACTCGTCCGTCGAGCTCAGCGGCAGCGTGTCCTCGTTGTTCGACTTCTCATCGCCGTTCTTCTCTTCCTCTTGTTCCGACGATGGGGACGCGATAGGCGAGAGCCCGAACGACAGCCGCAGCTTTTTCGATCCTTGCTTGGGCGTCGTGCTGCTCGGTGCGTTCACCAGTGGCGACGGGGTCATCGCATCGAAGCGCAGCGTGGCCGGCGTCACGCAGAGCGGTTGTCTGCTGCCCGTCATAGCGATAGGCGACGCCGACCACTGGGGCGGCCGCATGCCGGGCGACTTCCACTCGCTGTTTGGCGTCCTGGTAGCACTCAGCCTACTTCTCTTGGCTGGCCGCGGCGGAGTCGATCGAGACGGCGGAGTCGCGCGCTGGTGGGCCGACCGCTTGGGCGTCGGAGGAGGCAGCACCGCCTGCAGCTTGTCCATTTTGCGCTGCCGCTCGCGCAGCCTCGTCTCGCAGCGCGTAATGGTCTCTCTGCATCGTCGATGCAGCTCCAGGGGCGGTGACGGCGTCAGCGGTGCCGTGCTCCTTCCAATTGCTTCTGCTCGTCGAGATGCGGGCAGCGGCGTCCGCAGCACGTTGAACTGCGTCTCGTCCTCGAAGAAGCTGTTGGTTCCGTGCGGCGTCCCCGATGCGTCGGCCTTCTGCTGCTGCGGCAGCGGCGAGAATTCCACGGGCTTAAGCTCCGCGAGTGTGTCGATGCTCCAGTTCAGCGCGCCTCCTCCTTGCTGCTCAGTCTCCCCATGCAGCGTCGACCGCTCGTCGGCCAGCGCCGCCTCGAACGACGGGAACGGGTCCCTGCTGCTCGTCTGTGCGTCGAACGGGTTGCCGCTGTTGGAGGCCTCGTCTTCCGCCATGTGGCCGTCACGTGTTCTCGGTGCGGGTGATTGACGACTATCGTCCGCTTGCGCCGCCACAATTGCTGCAATTGCTGCTTGTCAAGGCGAGGAGTGCGTTTTAAAACCAACTTACTTGACGCGCATGCGGAGCGCTGCGTCCCATGCAAACGATGACATTTCACGGTACTTCACAGGCGTGAAAAAATCGGGAGGCCAAAGAAAAATACATGTATGTTTCTATTTTCAGTCTTCATTTCGGACGTTCACCACAAAGGCAAATGTGGCGTAACTCGCGCGCTATGAGGGCATCTACACTTAGGAGTTGAATCGTACCGTTATATGGTGCTGCATGGGGATCACCACATCAGCGTGAATAGTGTTGTGAAGTCGTGGATCTGACGTCAGGATCCACTGACGATGCGCCGCGCAGCCGAAGGCCAAATATGGTGAAAGGTAAGGATAGAGAATGATAAGCCGCTAACAGGCTACAGAATCTCACTTCCCAGTCTGCCGTGAACATCCAACTTCCAACAGGTTTTAAGCACAATGCAAGTGGAGCCAGGTCGCGCAAGGGCCGGCTCCAACGACGGAGAGTGGAGCACCGCTGTCGCCCGCGAAAGGGGTGACAGCAACACGGAAGTCGCTGCGGCGCCGACCACGGAGGACGACAAGACGACGGAGATGCTGCGGCTGCTCCGCGGCGTCGTGGGTCGCCTGGACAAGCTAGTGAGTCCCAGACTCAGCTTCAGCAGCAATTGAATACCAGGAAGGCCCCCAGACGATCTCGGACTCGAGTCTGTTCGAGTCGTCTCTGGGGCGCGGGTCCAGGATGCACATCGACGCCCTGGACGCTGCGGCGCCAATCCAGACGCCACGGAGGCCGGCAGCGGCTCCACAATACTTCGGGCTCCGTCATGCCGACGTGGGAGCGCACGAGCCGGGCATCTCAGAGCTGCAGAGGCTGTACGCGGTGGAGCGCGCTGCGCAAGCCGCCCAAGGGGCACCACAGGCGCCAGCGCCAGCTCCCTAGCCACAAGTGGCACCTGAGCATCGCCAGCAGCAACAGGCCGGGGCGTTCCGCTACCCGGACGCCCGCCAGAAGAAGCTGGCGATCCGTCCGTTCGTCGGAAAGGAGCTCTACATAGGGCTGGGGTCCAGTTTTCTGGACTGGGGTCGAAGGTTCGAGCGCCACGCGCAGCTGCGGCAGTCCGCGCGCGGATTCCCGTGGAGCGAGGACGTGAAGGTAGATCTTCTCGGCCACTACCTGTCAGGTACGGCCGAGAGGTACTACAACAAGCAAGTCGACTCGTGGTGGACTCAGTTACCCCTCGCTACTTTACGTCATGGATAAAATGCTCGACGCCTTCAAGACGACGATCACACCCGCCCAAGCCATGAAGTTGTTCACAGCGCCGAAGGACGGCGAGAGGTCCTGGCCAGAGCACTACATGTACCTCGTGGCCATCTCCGAGACCACGTGGAACAGCAGCGCAGTGAGGCCAGGAACCAGTCCAGCAACGGCAAGGCCGAGCGCATGCATCGCATCATCATGAACATGGCGCGGTGCATGATCTTCGCGTGCCGGCTCCCGCTCAGGTTCTGGGGTGACGCAGTTCAGTACGCTGCGTACCTCCTAAACCGCGCCCCCAACGAATGCGAACCCTGACCGCACGTCACCGCTGAAGGTCCTGACGGGCAAGACGCCGCCACTTGGCGAGATCGTGGTGTTTGGCTCACCGTGCACCTGTACCGCGACCTGCGCAAGAAGAACTTCGCGCAGCGAGCACAACGGCCATGATCGTGGGCGTGGGCGAAGAGACTATAGGGTACCGCGTGTACCGGCCCAATGACAGGGTGGTAGTGACGACACAGCACGTCAAGAACATCAAGCCGCTCAATAAGGAGCAGAACCTGCAAGTGCAGAAACTCTACCTGCAAGGTGACGAGGCGCTCCAGGGCGACCAGGCACCGGAGAGCGAGGACCGGGCGTCGGCGGCCGCGGTCACGAACGCGCGAGGCAAGAAGAAGCGTACGGCGACCAAGAAGAAGAAGCCGTGGTCGCGAGAGCGCCACGTAACGCGATCCGTGGTCAAGAACGCCGGAACACGACGGCCGCGGCTGCGCAGTCGCAGGACCCGACGCACGCTGTCGTGAACAGCGCCGTCGAGTACGACTCGAAGTCGTACCAGGAAGCATGCGCCCAAGCATAAGGACAAGTGGCTTGCTGCGATGACTGATAAGCTGCATGCTCTCAAAGACAACGGAGTGTGACGCATCGTGCGCAAGCCCAAGGGCGTCCACATGCTCCACACCAAATGGGTCTACAAGACCAAGATGGACGCCGAGTACAGCGGGGCTGCCGTAGCTTTAGTGTCAGAGGAAGACACAGACTCAGAGAGTCTCTAGTAGTATTGATAGCTTGCAAACTCTATACGAGAGTTTGCACGAGTACCTTAATATAGCTAATTAAGGACTCCAAGAGACAGAAGTACCTTAAACAAGGCTAGTGAACTCTTAGGCTTCAAATGTGAACTGAATGTATTGTTGTTTATCGCGGCAGAGCCGCCTGTTGTTTGTATGTATAGGACTCACTATCTATCATAGTAGAGCCTAGTCAAATGCATATCCAGTGGCTGTGAGCCACCCACTCCTATCTGGGGTGACCCACGTAACATATGTGTGGAACTCACTTATGTGTGGCACCTAGCTTGTGTGCATCACACTATTCAATGTAACCCCGTTACACCCTCCCCCACCAGACTGAGGACACATGTCCTCACTCGTCATCGCCTCGGTTGAGGTATTGTTCAACGGAACACGCGCGTCGCTAGTCGCTAGCCATCACAAGACCTCGCTCAAGAACTTTCCAAGTTCAACGAGCACATGGCTCGGAGCCCGCAGGCGTCTGGGTCATTCGACAACGAGAGCGCGCCCGCGTCCCCGGCACCTAGTGCCACAACGTCCGACCGTAAGGTCTCGCCGCGCCCCGCGTCAACGCTCTCGGTGAGAGAGTATCACGCCCTACAGCAGCGCCGTCGTGCTCCTAGCTCCGAGAGCCCCAGCAGCGCGAACATGGTCCGCCGTGCGGCAGATGACCTCTTTGAGGGCCTCGAGGAGGGGGAGGAGGACGAGGAGCTGGACTACAACTCCGACACGCCGATGCCTCAGCGAGAGGACTCCCTGCCACCTGCGCGTCCACGCTCGCCGGAGCAGCAACGCCGGGTTCCCAACCCTTTTGTGGATCGCGAGACCACAGCACTTCGTGCTTCGTCTGGTTTGGAGACGGACGAGATCTCTAACGACCTCGACGAGGCTCAAGAGCGTCAGCTCGAGGGGCAAATGCTCGTTCGTTCGCAACGAGCCGAGGCGCGACCGCTAGTGAGCTCTCGACGAGAGTATGGCTTCGTGTCGCTCAACCCGGTGGAGCGCTTGAAGCAGTTTGGCTCGGGGCCATTGCAGAATTGGCGAATCGGGCCGGCGGCCAATACCAGCGACCAGGTCGCTACTCGTACTTCTCTCCGAGAGAGGCTTCTGACGCCGCAGCAGACCACTCCACAGGAGTATGGGACTCACCTGTCCGATCAAGCCCGTGGGGCTTCAGTCCCCGCGATGCGGACTATTCCGGTGATGCTCGGTCCGGGAGAGCACCTCCACGAGGACGACGCCCAATTCACGAACTGGGTTCATCGAACCCGCCATCTCTCTTCGCTGGAGGCTCTCCAGTCTAGCTTCGACGAAGCTGATGTGCGCTTAGAGCGCCGGCTTCGCTTCGATTTTGCGAAGCTGAAGACGAAACGTCAGGCGGCCGCCTCCAAATCTCTACAGTCCCTCGGACTCGGCTCATTTGCTCTTAAGAGCGCTGCAGGAACTCACCAAGGTGAGTCGACGGCTGCAGCAGCCCGGGATCAACGCTTGAGCTCAGCGTATGATCCCTCAGCTACCCTGCCTAGCGGCGGGAAGCGTGAGGCGACCGACTTCGCGGTCGCGGGCTCGCAGAGCGCCTTCGATCGCGGCGATCAAAAGCGTCCACGACGTCAGGGCAGTCTTGCCGGAGGGGTACCTCAAACTCCCACGAGTTCTCTGAGTGCGGGTACCCACGCCACTTTACCAAATATTGCTTATGAGCGCCGCGTCGACGACGCTTTAGAATACGCTCCACATGAAAGTGGCGGTTCCTCTGCTCGTCGAGCAGCGCCGGCGGCGCCCGTGTCCTCGCACGGTGAGGAGCCTGTCCGGCCTGAGGAGCTGGAGAGCTTGGAGAGATCGCTGAGCGACGTGCGTCAGATCCTGGAGCGCCACGGGCGGAGGCTTGATCAAGCCGAGAGGGAGTCTGACACCACCGTGAATGATCCGCGATCTCCGGGAACGTCTCCAGTGGTGTGAGGCTGCTGAGTCGGCGACTCAACGCCTGGCGCGCCTTGAGCAAGGCTTGGCCCGGTTGGAGGGGCAGCTCGAGATGTTGCTGATGTTCCAGCAGGGAGGAGGGGCTGCGCAGCGCTGGGCGCCAGCTCCTGGGAACCCACTTGGGCCGGGTCCCGGTACGGCTTGAGCAAGCCAACGTAGAACATGGGGTGCGTACGCATCTTCTTCGGAAGATTGAGCGTGTACGCCAGGCCCTTCTTGGCCACGACCTTGATCGGTCCCACGAAGCGTGGCCGCAGTTTGGTCTTGAAGACCGCGGACACTGCATGTGTAGGTAGGTTTGTAGCGTTAAGCAACACTAGGTCCCCGACCTCATAACTCTCAACATTGCCTCTGCCTTTGGCATCCGCTTGTTCCTTTTGCTTGTCTTGGCTTTCAGCCATAGTGTCACGCACGTGTCGAAGGACACTTAGACGCGTTGACAGGAACTGGTCAACCTGTTTACGAACAGTGAGTAGGCTGACATCAGCAAGCCGATCGGCTATCTCTCCCCGACCAAGCCCAGGACCACGGAGTGGCAGCGTCAGCGGGACGCGCGGGTGGGTGAGGCCGTTCACGTAGAACGGAGTGTAGCCCGTGGAGGCATGCACAGCGTTGTTCAACGCAAACTCGACGAGTGGAAGCATAGCGCTCCAACGCTTCGGCGTTTCAGCGCAAATGCTACGAAGAATGTCTTCGACAACGCGATTCACGCGCTCAGTCTGACCGTCGGTCTGCGGATGGTCCGCTGTGGACATGTCCAACTTGGTGCCAAGCACCTTAAAGACAGCGTCCCAAAACTTCCCAGTGAAGCGGGGGTCTCGATCAGAGACAATCGATGCGGGCAGCCCGTGTTGGCGGAAGACCCGATCGAGAAACAGCTTCGCTGTCCCTTCACCGTCCACGGTGTCCGGCACAGCCGCTAGATGGGCCATCTTGCTCAGACGGTCAACGAAGACCACGATGCCCGTGTTACCTTCCGAGTCCTTTGGAAGGCCAAACACGAAGTCCAAACTCATGGACTCCCAACACCCAGAGGGTACAGGCAAGCTAGCCAGCGGCGCGACCGCATGCGGTGAGGGCTTCACCCTCTGACACGTCTCACACGTGCGCACGTACGTGCTCGTCCACTTGTACAGCTTGGGCCACCAATAGGTCCGGCTCACAGAGCTGTAGGTCTTCTCGCGACCGAGTTGGCCGCCAAGCGGTGTATCATGCGCCTCGTAGAGGATACGATACTTCAAATCCTCGTCATGAGGGACCACGACTCGAGGAGTGTCCTCCGCACTCGTGCTGTAGTACAGCAGACCGTCAGCGACGGAGTAACGGTGCAGGCTCGCGCGCAAGCACGCCGACAATGTCTTGTCCGCGTTTTCAAACTCCTTGCTCCCAAGAGCACGCAGCAGGGCGACACACATGTCGTCTCGCGCATACGCAGCGCGTATCAAGTCCGTCACCGACGAGGTCACCATCGTGACATGAGCAAGCTCATAGTCCGGTCACCGTGACAACGCGTCTGCAAGACCATTCTGCCTGCCAGGCTTGTACTTCACCTCGAAGTTGTACTCCGCGAAGAAGGACAGCCAACGGGCCATCCTTTGCGAGAGGTGAGGCGACTGGGTCGCAGTGCGTAGTGACGCATGATCAGTGAAGATCACAAACGGTTTTGAGCCAAGCAGGTGAACCCTGAATTTGACGAGAGCATACTTCATCGCAAGTAGCTCTTTGTCATGAACTGGATAGTTCTTCTCTGCAGCCTTAAGCTGGCGAGACTCAAACGCAATCACGCGTTCACGCCCTTCGGCGTCTGCTTGGAGCAGAGCACTGCCGATGGCGAAGTCCGATGCGTCACAGACGACACTGAATGGACGTTCAGGGTCTGGTAACGCCAGGATCGGTGCATGAAGGAGACTTTCCTTGACTGCCTCGAAGGCACCTTGATGCTCGGTGTTCCAACACCAGTCCTCATCCTTCTTAAGGAGATTGGACAATGGCCGAGCCATCTCAGCGTAGTTCGCGCTGTACTTGTGCAAATAGTTGACGAGGCCAAGCCACTTGCGTAAGTCCTTTTGGTTCTTGGGAACCGGCCAGTCAACGATGGCCTTAACCTTAGCAGGATCTGCTCGAAGGCCGCGCTTTCCAACAAAGCATGCATCCTAAGAAAGGAATCTCTTCAGCACCGAAGATGCATTTGGATTCGTTAGCGTACAGCTTGTTGGTGCGCATGCACTCGAGCACCGCTCGCAACTGGTCAATGTGGTTCTCCACGTCAGACCGACCGTGCTCCGCACGACTGTGGACGAAGATGTCGTCGAAGTATGTCTGTGCATACGCCCGATGGGGCCTAAAGAGCCTGTCACCAGACGGTTGAACGTCGCAGGTGCACTCGACAGCCCTTGGGGCATGACCAGCCACTCCCAGAGCATCCCCGCTGTCCGCGGAATGTCACTCGCTCGCATGAGCAACTGGTAATAACCATCGACCAAGTCGAGCGCACTGTACATCGTGCAGCCAACCATATTGTTCTGCAGAACATCCTTCCTAGGAATCTGCGTCTGTGCCGGAATGGTGGCAGCGTTGAGCTTATTGAAAGCATGAACGATGCGCCACTTGCCATTAGGCTTTCTGACACAGAACGTAGGCGTCGAGTGCGGAGACTTGCTCTCACGCACCATGCCCGCCGCGTGCTTGGCACTGAAGAACGCGTCAATGACGTCGCACTGCTCCTTCGGTAGGGCCACTGCCTCGTCACGCAGTATTTGGTTCCAGGAACCAAGTCAATCTCATGACGGACACCTCGATCCGGAGGTAAGCCAGTGGGCGGGTCATTCGAGACCACATCCTGGAACTCCTTAACCAAAGGATAGAACGGATCCGATGGGTCCTTCAGGATCGAAGATCCACTTCGCGCACTGAGTGCCTCCTTCGTGTCCTCAAGGACAGCTTCATCCATAAGCGACGAGGAGTTTAATTCCTCCTCCGGTCGTATCATGACCACTTCGGCGAGCGCGCCAGCCTTTAAGGCATCCCCAAAGTCGGGAACATCTCGTCCAGCTCTAGCAGAGCAGCCACCGTCGGAATAGCCTCGAGGCTGACGTTGCCCTCGGCTTCACCAGTCACTCCATCAACGAGTGTGTATAGCTGCTCGCTATCATCGTCCACGACGGACACGTCCTGTACCAGGACCGACGCCTTGCGTCTCGCAGTCGCCATCTGGCGTCGCTGCCGCCTCCTCGCGGAAGCTGTACGCCTCGGAGAGGCCAGCGTGTTCAGACTGAAAGTCTCGTCAGGTGTCGCCACCTCTTGCTGCTCTGATTGAGCCGGCGTGGAGCCGCAACGCTCACAGCCCTCGCCCAGTGGATTAGGTGCCACTCCACCCGCATCGTCAGGGTCCTCCCCTTGATGCCTCGGCTCACAGCCGACCACGCCATCAGTGGCATGCAGCGATGCTGTGCTCTCGTGACGAGCATCGCTCAGCGGGTTACGTGCCGCTCCACGCGCATCACTAGGGCCACGCCCAAGATGCCTCGACTCAGTGTCGACCCCGCCATTACCGGCAGGCAGTGATGACTCACAGTAACTCGGAGTCTCACTCAGTGGGTTACGTGCCACTCCACGTCCAGCCCACGAGCAGTGCTCGGGACATGCGTCTTCGACGCCAGTGTCCATTAACTCGGACACTCCAATGTCCAGCACATTGACCGACTCGGTCCAGTGCCCGCGCCAATAGCGCTTTTGCTTCCTAGCAGAGGTGGGTTCATGACTCGCCAATGCTCCCCTAGGAGGCAGGCGCGTAGCGCCTAAGGTCTTCGACCGCCAGTCGATCCATGGTTCATGGCACTCCAGCCATGCCATGCCGAGGATGAGGTCGTACCTCGAATCCAGGTCGATGACCAAACAGCGTTCAACGCTATCGAAGTCCAGAAACTTCACGCCCAGGTTCACAGGAACCTTGGGCACCGTGACACGGGTCCCCGTCGCAAGACGGACGGTGACGATGTCACTCGAACGCGCCTTCAGCGCCTCAGCGTACTGCTGACTTCCTTCCATCGTGGAGCGCCGAGCATAGTTGCCCGACGCTCCGGAGTCGATAAGGATCTTCCATGGCTTCTCAAAGCCCTTCACGGTCGCTTCCACGACCAGCAAGCCCGGCTTGCATACACGTTCCGTGTTGTTAGAGAGCACGGTGCTCCTTGGGGCTAAGCCCTGTCGACCTCCTCCCTGAGGCTCAACAGAACTCAGTTCTTCTTCCCCAGCAGGGCGCCCCGCGCCTACTGGGACTTGGCGTTTCCCCGCCACGAGCCAGGCTTCTGCTCGACGGAGCCTGGCGCTGCTTGCGCAGCGGGCAACCCGGACGCAGGTGTTGCGTGCTGCCGCACACATAGCATCGACGGATGCCGATACGCTGCTCAGCAGCCTGAAGCTCGGCTTCCTCATCTTCAGCGTAGCTGAGGTCCATAGACACTGCGCCATTGGACGCATCAGAAGCTCCGGAAGAGCTGGCTTGGGAAGCCGTCCAACCAAGTCGCGCCGACTTGAAGTTGAACTCGGCGTTCAACGCCACGTTCACGGCTTCCTCAAAAGAGGTCGGGTGAACACGGAAGACTTCCGTCCTGGCCACGCCAGTGCGAAGGCCTTCCATGAAGACGGTCACCGCGACCACTTCAGGAAGAGGATCCGCCGCCATGCCTGCGAGAAGAGTTCTCAACTCCTGGACGAAGTCCAACAATTCCTTCTTACCCTGACGGGTAGACAGGAAGCGTGACCTCACGCGATACGCCTGGTTAGGCGGCGAGAACACTCGCGAAAGCTGGGCCTTCAGCTGATCCCAAGAAGGGAACGCAGTGTCCACAGACGTGCCACACGTCAGGGCCCACTCTCGCGCTCGGCCACCGAGCTTGGAGATCGCAAGCGCCACGCGCTGCTGCTCGGTCTTGAGCATGGCGGACGCCATGGCCATTTCGACCTCTCTGATCCAGAGCAAAAGGCTTTCGCCTTCCTTGCCCTCGAAGGTCTTGACGCTCACCATGAGCGGTTTAGCTCGTGGAGCATCGTCCGATGCAGGCCTAGGCGTCACAGACGCCGCGGCCGCAGTCATCTTCTGCTGGACGTGCTCCAACAGAGCATTCTCATACTGAGAAAACGCCTCCAGACGCGCGTTCACCGCGTCGGGGCCTTGCGAAGCAAGATGGGCCACACCTTCCGGGCCGATCAAGGACACAGCTTATTAAGCCCGTCCTGTTGGTTCGGGGGTAAGTGGGCAAATTGCTCCATCCTCACAGAGGGACAGTGGTAAGACTCAGGTGTCGGATTGACTACAAGTGCTACCAAGTGCAGCGGGGCTGCTGTAGCTTTAGCGTCAGAGGAAGACACAGACTCAGAGAGTCTCTAGTAATATTGATAGCTTGCAAACTCTATACGAGAGTTTGCACGAGTACCTTAATATAGCTAATTAAGGACTCCAAGAGACAGAAATACCTTAAACAAGGCTAGTGAACTCTTAGGCTTCAAATGTGAACTGAATGTATTGTTGTTTATCGCGGCAGAGCCGCCTGTTGTTTGTATGTATAGGACTCACTATCTATCATAGTAGAGCCTAGTCTAATGCATATCCATTGGCTGTGAGCCACCCACTCCTATTTGGGGTGACCCACGTAACATATGTGTGGAACTCACTTATGTGTGGCACCTAGCTTGTGTGCATCACACTATTCAATGTAACCCCGTTACACCGAGGGGGCCATGAGCGACTGAAGGCACGCCTCGTCGCCTGCGGCAACAAAGAGCAGTTCGGGATCGACTACAGTGTGACTTTCTCGGCGGTGATCGAGATGGCCAGGCTGAAGCTGATATTCGCGCTCGCGCGCAAGTGGCGCGTCCCCGCCACACACGGGGACGTGCCCAACGCGTACGTCAAGGCCAAAAAGGAGGCGAAGCTGGACATTTTCCTGCGTCTGCCGCGCGGAATGGTAATTCCAGAGGACGTGCGCGACCGACTGGGCGTGACAAATGACAACGAGTTGGTGTTGGAGCTGAAGAAGGCTCTGTATGGCCTCAAACAGGCCGGCCGGCTCTGGAACCAGCTCTTGCACAAGACGCTGATCAAATTGGGCTTAGCGCAGAGCCTGACGGACATGTGCGTGTACCACAGGCGCCGAGAGGGCGTCCTGGTGGTTGTCGGCGTGTACGTCGACGACCTGCTGGTCACGGGGATGCGGCAGCAAGCCGTCGATGCGTTCTTCGGCGAGCTGCCCGAGCTCTCCATCAAGGACCTCGGCCCCGCCAGCAAGTTTCTCGGCATGGGAGTGTCATACAGCGAGGAAGACAGCTACGACTTCGACCAGAAGCTGGCCATCGAGGAGATGCTGCGCGAGCACGGGATGGAGTCAGTGCACAGCGTGCGCACCCCGATCAGCGCCGAGTCGAAACGACGTCGACGAGGCGTCAGAGGAGCTTCTGCCCACGTCTGGAGGAGCTGGTGTGGTGACAGTGCGCAAGTACCAGTCGCACGTGGGAAGCCTGATGTGGGTGACGCGGTGCACGCGACCCGACATCGCCTTCGCGGCGCACAAGGCTTCACGGCGAACCCACAGCCCCACAATCTCCGACTGGAAGCTAGGTAAGCGCGTGGCACGCTACCTTGTCGGCAACAAGGACTTACGGCCAAGATGAAGGGTTACAGCGACGCGGACTTCGCTTCCGACAGGGCGGATAGGAAGTCAGTGACCGGCGGGATGCTCACGGTCGATGGCATGGGGTAAGCAGAGTGGTGTGAGTCTCTCCACGATGGAGGCGGAGTACACCGCGGCGTCAATGATGGCAACGTAGTTGCTGGGCGTGCGTGAGCTGGTTGGCGAGCTAGGGCTGGGGTACAGCAGCCCGATGCCGCTGCGGGTCGACAACCAGGCCGCGCTCAAACAGCTCGACGGCGAAGGCTCTTCAAGCACAGCCAAGCATATTGACGTGAGGATCAAGTTCGTGGGTGCCTACACCAAGAGCGGCGTGCTCAAGCCGGAATACCTGGAAGGCAAGAAGATGCCTGCGGACATCTTCACGAAGGCGCTAGAAGCGCCGAGACTTGCCGATCTGAGGGTGATTGTGAGCTACACTGAGTCTGAGCGGAGGCCATCGCTGCCGGCGTGGAGGATTTTTGTGAAGTCGTGGATCTGATGTCAGGATCCACTGACGATGCGCCGCGCAGCCGAAGGCCAAAGGTGGCGAAAGGTAAGGGTAGGGAATGATAAGCCGCTAACAGGCCACAGAATCTCACTTCCTATTCTGCCGTGAACATCCAACTTCCAACAAATAGCGCGATCGCCTAGATGGTGTCTCGTGCCAGGGCACGCGAGCGTCGTGCCAGACCGTGTGCTGCGCTGGTGCGGTCTCGCGGGCGACCGCACCACTGTCCAGTGCCGTACCTATTTGTACTCGCCATAATAGTTGGTCCAACATTTGTTCTATCCAGACACGTTTTAGGCTGGTTCTCAAAGACTACTTGCCGGATAAGGGCGCGCAAGCTTGCGCAACAATGCTAACGATCCCAGCTTTCCGATGACACCACACATGCTTTCGTGCGCTATGTTATAGAATGACCATGGGCCGCGAAGTTTTATGGGATGCCAGCACCGTGATTGTTGCCGCCAACAATTTCGACAAAACCTGGTCGGAGAGCAAGCCACGGAGGAGAAGCCCACATGCGCAGGCGTTTGCGCACGCGTCTGAGGGTCACGGAGAGCACAAGCTTGCGCGCGGGGGATGCCTACAACAGTGGGGAGAGCTCAGCGACTGCGCTGGTATGGCTGTTTGAAGGCCGTCCGAGCGACCAAAACGGTGTCTATGCACCAAAATGACCCAAAACGATTTCCATATGTTTTGCGGCTGTTTTTGGCCGTAGTCCAATAAAAACCTCGTATTTCGTGCTTACCACCGATAACCCTAATGGAACCCTTTCCCCAAACTTTTGAGCCGCGGAAGCGTCGTGTTTGGGCCTGCGTATCTCGAAAACGGCTGGGAATTGGGCAACATGGACCTCAAATTCGGAATCAGACGCGTGAGTTTACCCATATATCTAACTATCGTCTATGGAAATGTCAAGTTATCACTGTGATAATCTCCTCTGAAAAGTTGGGCCAACTATTATGGTGAGTACAATAGCCTGGACCCTGGTGGCGCGCGTTGCGCTTCCGCTGAAGACCGACGGCCCGGTGTGGGACGTGGAGACTCACGGCCCGCCGCGGACCGAAGTCATCGAGCCCGTGCACTCTGTAAGTGTTGTACCGAGGGGCGTTGTCACGTCCGAGGACGGGGCATGACACTGCACATAGAATACCCTCATGGAGGGGTGTCATCCATATGAGAAGGGAGCGGTCCTGCCGACTCGCTGTCTCGCTTGTAAGTCGTGAATCTAGCTGAGAACCAGAACAACAAAGAAAGCTTTTATATTGATACAAGTTACCACTACTACTCGTGCGAGCCCTTGCGTCGCCGATCTCCCCGGAAGGCCCCAGTGTATGCGACCCCAAACGAAAGGACGCGACATCTCGTAGAGAAGCAGGGTACACTGCTGGCCGGAGAAGACTTCGTGAGGCCTCGTTCGAGTGACTCCCTTTGTGGAGCTGAAGACTAGCGTGGTGTGACTTGAAGATCGCAGTCCTTAAACCGTGGGAGCGTACACGTCGTTTGTGCAGGGAGTACCGGTGGACGCCTATACTGAAGAAGCCATGTCCCTAGACACATCCGACAGCGAGGAAGTTACCGAGGAGTTCAGCTCGGCCAACTCCGAGACAGTGGAGCCGAATCATCTCCCTGTGACTTCGAGGCAAGGAGACCCTGCTGGCGGAGCGACGACGGAGCCCGGAGCTTCGAGTGCAATGGTAGCCGACCCTGCCCGTCCTGTGCGGCCGGATATCGTGACCCCGGTTGGACTCAACGCTGCTCTCGAGATGCTGCTGAGAGCCGTGGAAATCACTGTCGTCGCCGCGCCAGCCCGCAGCTGAGTGTGGTGTGGGCCAACGCCCGTACTGGGACCAATGCCCCTTCGAGTCCGTCGAGGACTGCTGGAGGTGCTGCAGAAGCGCCCGTCCAGGTACGGCTCCCCTTGGTGAAGACGCCAGCCCCAGTGAAGAACGTACCGACCATGGCGACTGACGTGCAAGTAACGAGCATGCCTACACTTGGAACTCCAGGCTATGGTATGGGTTCAAGCAACATGTACATGAACCAGGCGACTTCCCAAGCTGTACCGACGTGGGTGCAAACGCCTGGGTTTGGCAGACCTCCTCGCCTGCGACCACGGCTGCGCCTCCGCAGATACGCACGGCAATTGCGTCGTACGGTGGGTACACGCTTCAGGATCAGCCTCCGATAATCGCTGGCTTCGGGATGCCCATGGCGGGATCGGGGTTCGCTGTTCCAGGCTCAACTCCCATGGCAGGGCCCGGATTCTTCGCTCCAGGACCGACTCCGATCGCTCAACTGACGTGGCCTCAGCCGGCGGTGAATGGTGTCCCTATGGCTGCAGTTACTTCTGGTTCGGTGAGGCGAGGTGGGGGCGAACGCCTTTCTCGTCCAGGTGTACAGTGCCGGTGTTCCCTTCCGGAATGCGGACGGGTCAGACCTTCCGGGTAGACTCCTTCCGGGTAGACAATAGTAGTTCGGATGCAGCTGGCGTGTGCTTGTGATAAACCCTTCGGAGTCGTTTGACTTCGGAAGTCCGGATCCCACCAGGTAAGTTACATTGCAATACAGTCAATCAGATACAATAATATAGAGCGGGTACGTTCCTTCCGGACGCAGCAGTTAGCTGGGGTGAGACGTACGAGCAAAAGCCTTCCCACACATAAACAACAAATACAGAGAGTTATGCACTATATACAACCGCCCACATTATTTTGGGCCTTACGCCAGTCTTACTTGGTTTCACTCGGAACACTGGTCAGATCCGGATGCACCCCTCTCTTTGCGCACCACTTCCGGATAGAGAATAATCAAGTCCTTCCGGAAGATTACTTCCTAAATGATATCGTCCAAACGGATGACCAACTTTCGAATGCAAACAGTACAATCTCTCACACAGTAGTAGTCTATTCAATCAGATATTCCAGGGGATGACTACAAACTAACCTCCCAGAACCGCAGGTATATGAAACGGGAGTCCGCAAAGACTCTCCGATTGGAATATGAAATAAGCAGGCTCACTTCCGGACTCGCGCTGTCCGGATCACCCTTAACTTGCCTTGAATTCTTGGAGAGCTCCGCAGCGGTCCTCTTGATCGCTCGCCCAAAGCGCTGTCGACGTGCACCGGCCAAACTAAAACGGGCCTGGGAACACCTGTGCCCTTGATGGCAAATTGAACTCTCTGTTATGTTTATTTTCTGTCGGAGGCCTCTGCTAATGGCTTTCCATGCATGTTATCTTGGTTTTACTATAAGGGCTCCGAATGCCATCGTCGCTTGGGGTTTGCGAATCTATGGAATACCTGGCGGTACTTCAACCGGCTGTCGTGCGTAGCCGATCCTGTCGGTCGTCTTGGTCGGTCTTTAAATATATTGGCTTGAGTATAGTCGAAACTTGGAAGGATACTATGGGTACAAATCAGCATCCGGCCAGACGCCTCCCGTCTGGAACACTTCATCGTCCGGAACGTCTCCGTCTGGAAGCCAGAACACCATCGGTCGGAAATCACTTGGACTCACTATACCATTCACGGATCATCCAGACGTACAGCTTCCGGAAGTAAACTTGGTCTCCGTCCTGAAAGCTTCGTCCGGAACACTATTGATCGGAAGTCACTTGGATTTAGTATCTCAGTCCGGAAGAGTCCAGATGATAGGCTTCCGGAAGTGGTTTTTGGGGCCCGTCCGGAACGCAGACAACTGCTTAAAGGCCGCCGCGCTCTCGCACAACGGCTCGTATGTCCCCGCGAGACGAACGACCAGTCAGCGCCTGCTCTTTCCGGTGATAGGACGGCGCTCCGATATTTTTGGTGGAGTCACATCGTGTCAACCGTCCATCCAAACGTGATGTTCCGACCTCCCCGAGCAGCCTTCGGACAGATGGGCCAGAAAATACTTGGCACCAGCGGATCCAGAAAATCATTATCTTGAAAAGTTCACTCCGGATGACGTCCTCTTCCAGAATGAAACAGACACCATAGCCATCATCTGGGCAGATTGAATCAAAAAAACTCGTCACTATCCGAATCCACTTCTCCAGATGAGACAACGTCGGCTTCAACGAAGTCTTCACAAGTGTGAATGATTTTCAGGGTCCGCGTCCGGATGGAACTTGTCTCAGCACTCAAGTCATCACGTCCATTCACTTCTCCCACTGGTGCGACTATTTATCAAAACCGTGCGATTTGGTGCGAATCGTACTTAACTGTAATGGATCTTAACAAATATCAGTAGATTGCGCCGCTAGCGCGGCGGTCGCCGACCTCCGCTTCGCTGCGGTGGCTCCGGTATAGATTGTAAGTTCTTTCCAGGGCATGTAGTGAGCGCTACGCACCGCGCCCCGACCTACGCTGCGCTTCGGTGGGTCTCCGCTCTCAAGGCGCTCATCTGACATTTAATTTCGGTTAAGTGCGATTCGCATATGCCTCGCGAAGTAACTTCTTTCAAGCCTCAGCAGCAGCACGCGATACCGCCACGGCCTCCTGTGTCACCTTCTTCTCTTGCAGTTGCCGCCTTCGCTTTCACGGTTGGCACTTTCTTCGAAGCCCCCATTTTCTTCCGTGTCGTTGAGGTCGGACGCTTACCTTTAGCCCGACCTTTCTTACCGCCTGACTGCCCGCCACCCTCCTCCGCCTCCACGTCCTCTTTTATCTGTTTCAGTGTTGCCAGGTACGCGGTAGCTTTGCCCATCGGGGGTCACCGTGGAGGTACAGGCTCGGGCGACACGAGATGGACTTGGTCCCGGCGCGGCTCGTGGTTCTTCTGTTCCGAAGTCTGCGTCAGTGCCTCGCTCACCGACGAGCCAGCTGCGGTGCTCAGCAGCGAGCCGCTGACGGTCCTCCATGGTGCGCCCTCCCATCGCTTGCTTGTTCTCCGTTCCTTTCGCAAATGACTGGGAAATTTCCCTTGTCGGGTGTGAGACATATCGTCAGCCACCAATTTATCATCTGGTAGGGAATCGCTGTACCTTTTCAAACCGGTTGATGCTCATCCCCTCGACCTTTTTATGGCATTTTTCAGCCTAGCCCTGATCAAAACTGCAGAAATAGTGCGAAAAAGCATGTTGTCTTTAACAACATGTTAGAAAAAAAAGCAATCAGCAACGTTGTTATATACAACCTTGAGTGCTGGGGGGTTAAGGAAAACGCCGTGAAATACTGTCAGATTCCATGCCAATCGTCGAGCAGGTTGATCGGCGAATTCCTGCCATGCAAAAATGTTCTAATAATCGCTGTGCAGTTTACACGGCGACATTTTATGCTGTTAACACACGAGATATGGATCGGTGCAACAGAGAACCTGAGCAACACCAAAGCAAACTTCGCCTGTTGTTTGTATGTATAGGACTCACTATCTATCATAGTAGAGCCTAGTCTAATGCATATCCATTGGCTGTGAGCCACCCACTCCTATCTGGGGTGATCCACGTAACATATGTGTGGAACTTATGTGTGGCACCAAGCTTGTGTGCATCACACTATTCGATGTAACCCCGTTACACACGCTGTACCGCTCCTTCCGGTCGAAGTAACACTCACCATCCACGGCAGGCTTCTGAGAGAGAGGGATGATGGGCCCCATCGATAAAGCCAATGCACCCTCGAAAACCAGTTCGCGGTATACGCCGAGAGATTGGATCGGCGCCCTGTAGCATCCGGCCACGCCACATATTTCGACGCCAATGACTTGAGAGCAAGAAGAACCCGCGTTGTGTAGAGGACACGTGCCATGACCAATTCCCCATAGCTTTTACGTTCTTCCCAACGAAATATCGTTGCCGTAATTGCCCAGACGATTCAGCGCAACCATCAGCTGCACTCACACCGGGCTTGCCCGAAGTCGGAAGCGTTGTCGAACACAGCGTGCTACTCTATCTCACTCACGATGCAGTAAAAACTATAGTGATCCATGCGTGTCGTTCGTCGGAACTCTTTAGACGGGAGAAGAGCGCCAAACCCGGTCGTACGGAAGTCGATACTCTTTGGGGGGGCGGTCGTGGCCTTGTAGATATCGGTGCGACTCGACAACAATAAGCAGCGCTGCAATCTCGTCTACTGAAGACCAGTGCTTCCTAAAATACTATTTAAATGTAGGGAGACAACACAGCGAAATAAATAATGTTATCAAGCAGCACGATGATGGGTGTTGGTGCTCGCTTACGCGTGGCATGCTTTGTAGCGGGTCGGTTGTCTTTGAATTTGAAAAAAAACAGAGTGAGAAATGCCCGTGTATCTCGCCGTAACTGTTGAGTACCCCACCCGCTGGAAGTGCTAATTTGGCAGCAGGATTTATGGCTCTCGACTGCTTGCAATTTTGGACGACTGGTCGAGGTTTGACTCCCCCTATTTGAAGGACCTAAAAGGGTCCTCATCTGCTTATTTGATCCACGCTGGCTCCACCAAACACTCCTCCAACCAAAACGAACCGCTCAATCCAATTTCCGTCGCTCCCCATGCCCCCACGCACCTGTCTGAGGCTCGAGCAGGAGCACCAGGTTTACTTAAAGCGCAAGGAAAGTCCTGGGATCAACAACCCAATGCTCTCCGAGTGGATATACTCGACGCTCAAGGTCTGGGTTAGCCGAGCTACCCTCACCAGACTGGGTGCCCCACCTTTCTTGACGTCGACATGAAGGCGACTAAGCTGCGCCATGTGAAATTCCCTCAGTTCGCACTCAAACTCAGGGAATACTTCTTTCAAAATGAACCTAGGAAGTGCCAGGTCAGGACGGATTACGTCGAGCCTGTCTCCAGCAACGAGGAGTTGACGGCGTTATTGTCGAAATGGGAGGGCGCTGTTAGCGCTTGTGAATATGTGGCTGTACAGGGACCTGACGTGATCGTGGACGAAGCTGCACTTAATGATGGCGGTTCACAATGTGATGAGAACGAGGCTTCAGAACCTGTCATCCGGCCCGATGTTGCATTGAGACACTGTATAGAATTTTCTGCGTTTTTGCTGCAATGTGGAGAGAAGACTGATAGCGAATGAAGGGCACGACTGAGTGACGGATGTGGTTAGTGAGATCACACAGAACAGTGAACAGCGTTACCACAGAGCATTTCTGCTGCACACTTTGCCGCCGTCCCATTTAATCTTTTACACACCACTGCTCAATGCGAGTTTCAAGCCCGAACTTGATTGGCTACGACTGCACGTCATTTGCCGAAACTGTCAAGACGACAATTTCATTACTCCCAGTGGAATTTCTCCTCACGTAGGATTGATGGTGGAGTTGTCGCACTACAAAGCCTAACTGGTAAAAATGCGCGAGGATCTTGCAACATCCTTCGATAGTCTTCCCAAGCGCCATATAAACGGGTCCGTCATGACGATGAAGGCGTTAGAAAGTACATTTACATCTGTGTTGGCAAGAGCGAATTCGGTGCAGAAAACGCAGCGAATTCCAAGTCCTACAGACGGAGAACCTACGACTCACACGAAAACGATGCAGGCTGAGCTTGCTCTATGAGATGGTACCTTCCACCGAGTGCCTAAGAAATTTGTGCTGCCACCGGGTACGATTCGTGTTATTTGGCAGCATTGGTGTGCCGGCGATGCTCCGCTGAGGCTACTAATCACGAACGACATGTCGACAAGACTAATGAAGAATCGATTCTCTGAATTAAAGCGTGTGATGCTCCTCATTCGAGTATTGCTCACTCAATATGAAGTCAAGCGAGCATAGAGCTCAGCGGATGCAGCAGGGCTTCTTTTGGAGCAGATCAAAAGCCGTCTTCCGTTTCCTTCAACATCTCGCCTGGGAAGTAGCCACAGGTTAGATCAGTTGTCGTGGTGACGCTAACTTGTAAACATGAGCCCTGCTCTGCCGCGATAAACAACAATACATTCAGTTCACATTTTGAAGCATAGAGTTCATACCTTTGTATAAGGTATTGTCTATCTCTGGAATCCTTAATTAAGGTTTAATAAGGTATTCATCCAAACTCTCGTATAGAGTTTGTAGGCTTTCAAAGAACACTAGAGACTCTCTGAGTCTGTGTCTTCCTCTACATAAACGCTATTGCAGCCCCGCTGCACTTGGTAGCACTTGTAGTCAATCCGACACCTGAGTCTTACGACTGTCCCTCTGTGAGATGGAGCAATTCACCCACTTAACGCCGAACCAACAGGAAGGGCTTAATAAGCTGATGTCCTTGATCGGCCCGGAAGGTGTGGCCCATCTTGCTTCGCAAGGCCCCGACGCGGTGAACGCGCGTCTGGAGGCGTTTTCTCAGTATGAGAATGCTCTACTGGAGCACGTCCAGCAGAAGATGAATGAGGCCGCCGCGTCTGTGACGCCCAGGCCGTCATCGGACGGTGCTTCACGAGCCAAACCACTCATGGTGAGTGTCAAGACCTTTGAGGGCAAATAAGGCGAAAGCCTTATGCTCTGGATCAGAGAGGTCGAAATGGCTATGGCGTCCGCCATGCTCAAGACTGAGCAGCAGCGCGTGGCGCTTGCTATCTCGAAGCTCGGTGGCCGAGCGCGAGAATGGGCCCTGACGTGCGGCACGTCAGTGGACACCGCGTTCCCTTCTTGGGACGAGCTGAAGCTTCAGCTCTCGCGAGTGTTCTCGCCGCCTAACCAGGCATATCGCGTGAGGTCACGCTTCCTTTCTACCCGCCAGGGCAAGAAGGAGTTGGTGGACTTCGTCCAAGAGTTGCGAACTCTAATCGCCGGTATGGCGGCGGACCCTCTTCCCGAGGTGGTCACTGTGACCGTCTTCATGGAAGGCCTTCGCACTGGCGTGGCCAGGACGGAAGTCTTCCGTGTTCACCCGACCTCTTTTGAGGAAGCCGTGAACGTGGCGTTGAACGCCGAGTTCAACTTCAAGTCGGCGCGACTTGGTTGGACGGCTTCCCAAGCCAGCTCTTCCGGAGCTTCTGATGCGTCCAATGGCGCAGTGTCTATGGACCTCAGCTACGCTGAAGATGAGGAAGCCGAGCTTCAGGCTGCTGAGCAGCGTATCGGCATCCGTCGATGCTATGTGTGCGGCAGCACGCAACACCTGCGTCCGGGTTGCCCGCTGCGCAAGCAGCGCCAGGCTCCGTCGAGCAGAAGCCTGGCTCGTGGCGGGGAAACGCCAAGTCCCAGTAGGCGCGGGGCGCCCTGCTGGGGGAGAACTGGGTTCTGTTGAGCCTCAGGGAGGAGGTCGACAGGGCTTAGCCCCGAAGAGCACCGTGCTCTCTAACAACACGGAACGTGTATGCAAGCCGGGCTTGCTGGTCGTCGAGGCGACTGTGGTATTGCAGTTTCCGAGAACTTCCCGAAGTGAAGGATCCTGACGAGTGACACGCGGGATCCCATATGGGGCAGATCCTAAGAGCCGTCCCGTAAGGAGTGAGGATCGGATCCGGAGGGATCTGTACTTAGTGGGGATCCGAGGGATCCGCACTTAGTGGGGGATCCGAGGGATCCGTACTTAGTTGGAAGGATCCTCAGGGATCCGTACTTAACTGGGAGGATCCTCAGGGATCCGTACTTAACTGGGAGGATCGTCGGGGTTGTATGGGATCCATAGTGAGATCAAGGTGTAGGGAGAATGGGAGGCCCAGGAGAGCCCAAAGTAAAGGCCAGGAATAGGATATGCTAAAGCATAAATCAGAACCGAATTTGCACAAGAAAACTCACTTGGCTATAGTATAGGGGATTTCTATTGGCCCCAAACATAGATCAAGTGAACTTTGCGATCTTCCTGCACACGTGGCAGCCCCCTGGATAGCTTGGCCAGACAGCGCGAGCCCTTCGGTCTCTCAACCCCTTCAAGATCCCGCTATTGGAAGCGGCAAGCCCCGGAAAGGAACAAGGAACAACCCCGCAAGGGAACAAGAACAAGGAACACAAGGACAACTCCGGATCCCGTATTTATATTACGGATCCACAAGGCCTGCTCAAGAGCTCAAAGCCGACCCTACTAAGATCCCGTGCGCTGGAATACCCGCGCGGATCCACCCCCCTCTCAAGTCCCCACAAGGACGTCCAAGACTCACCAGTGCGCATCTCGTGTCAACGAGAGAGCTGTACCAGCCCGCCGACGGGTACACAAGGTGAACCACTCAGCAACTACACGGCCGTCGGAGTACCCCCTCCGTTAGTCGGTGTCTGGGAGCAGTGTGTGTGAGTTGGGATCCCTAGAATTCTAGCGGATCTGCTCCACCACACGACCGTGAAGGGCTTTAACAAGCCGCGGAAGATCCTTATCGACTCAGGAGCGTCGGGCAATTACGCTCGGCGCTCCACGATGAAAGGAAGTCAGCTGTATGCTGAGGCGCTGAAAGCGCGTACGAGTGATGTCATCACTGTCCGTCTTGCAACGGGAACCCGTGTCACGGTGCCCAAGGTTACGGTGAACCTGGGCGTGAAGTTCTTGGACTTCGATAGCGTTGAACGCTGTTTGGTCGTCGACCTGGATTCGAGGTATGACCTCATCTTGGGCATGGCATGGCTTGAACGCCATGAGCCATGGATCGATTGGAGGTCGAAGACCTTAGTCGCTACGCGCTTGTCTCCTAGTGGAGCTTTGACGAGTCATGAACCCACCTCTGCTAGGAAGCAAAAGCGCTATTGGCGCGGGCACTGGACCGAGTCGGTCAATGTGCTAGACATTGGAGTGTCTGAGTTAATGGACACTGGCGTCGAAGACGCGAGTCCCAAGCACTGCTCGCGGGTTGACCGTGGAGTGGCACGTAACCCACTGAGTGAGACTCATCGCGATGAGTCATCGCTGCATGCCGGTCATGGCATGGACGACAGTTCGTCGAGGCATCTTGGGCATGGCCCTAGTGATGCGCGTGGAGCGGCACGTAACCCGCTGAGCGGTGCTCGTCACGAGAGCGCAGCATCGCTGCATGCCACTGATAGCGTGGTCGGCTGTGAGCCGAGGCATCAAGGGGAGGACCCTGACGATGCGGGTGGAGTGGCACCTAACCCACTGGGTGAGGGCCGCGAGCATTTGCAGCTCCTTGCCGGCTCAATCCGAGCAACAAGAGGTGGAAACACCTGAGGACACTTTTAGTGTGAGCCTGCTGGCCTCTCCGAGGCATACAGCTTCCGCAAGGAGGCGGCAGCGACGCCAGATGGCGACTGTGAGACGCAAAGCGTCTGTTCTGACACATGAGGTGTCTGTCGTTGACGACGATAGCGAGCAGCTATATACACACGTTAATGGAGTGACCGGTGATGTAACGGGGTTACATTGAATAGTGTGATGCACACAAGCTAGGTGCCACACATAAGTGGCTTCCACACATATGTTACGTGGGTCACCCCAGATAGGAGTGGGTGGCTCACAGCCACTGGATATGCATTTGACTAGGCTCTACTATGATAGATAGTGAGTCCTATACATACAAACAACAGGCGGCTCTGCCGCGATAAACAACAATACATTCAGTTCACATTTGAAGCCTAAGAGTTCACTAGCCTTGTTTAAGGTATTTCTGTCTCTTGGAGTCCTTAATTAGCTATATTAAGGTACTCGTGCAAACTCTCGTATAGAGTTTGCAAGCTATCAATATTACTAGAGACTCTCTGAGTCTGTGTCTTCCTCTGACGCTAAAGCTACAGCAGCCCCGCTGCAGGTGAAGCCGAGGGCAATGCTAGCCTCGAGGCTATCCCGGCGCTGAATGCTCTGCTTGAGCTGGACGAGATGTCCATTCCCGAGTTCGGGAACGCCTTGAAGGCCGGCGAGTTAGCCGAGGTGGTCATGATACGACCTGAAGAGGAGCTGAACTCCTCATCGCTTCTGGACGAAGCTGTCCTTGAGGACACGAAGGAGGCACTCAGTGCGCGAAGCGGATCTTCGATCCTGAAGGACCCTTCGGATCCCTTGTATCCTAGTACCAGGACGTGGTCTCCAATGACCCGCCCACTGGCTTGCCTCCTGATCGAGGCGTTCGTCATGAGATTGACCTGGTTCCCGGAACCAAATACTGCGTAACACGGCAGTAGCCCTTACCGAAAGAGCAGTGTGACGTCATTGACGTGTTCTTTAGTGCCAAGCACGCTGCGGGCATGGTGCGTGAGAGCAAGTCTCCGCACTCAACGCCAACGTTCTGTGTCAGAAAGCCTAATGTCAAGTGGCGCATCGTTCATGCTTTCAATAAGCTCAATGCGGCCACCATTCCGGCGCAAACGCCGATTCCTAGAAAGGATGTTATGCAGAATAACATGGTCGGCTGTACCATGTACAGCGCGCTTGACCTTGTCGATGGTTATTACCAACTGCTCATGCGAGCGAGCGATGTTCCGCTGACAGCGGGGATGCTCTGGGAGTGGCTGGTCATGCCCCAAGGGCTGTCGAGTGCACCTGCGACGTTCAACCGTCTGGTGACAGGCTCTTTAGGCCCCATCGGGCGTATGCACAGACATACTTCGACGACATCTTCGTCCACAGTCGTGCGGAGCACGGTCGGTCTGACGTGGAGAACCACATTGACCAGTTGCGAGCGGTGCTCGAGTGCATGCGCACCAACAAGCTGTACGCTAACGAATCCAAATGCATCTTCGGTGCTGAAGAGATTCCTTTCTTAGGATGCATGCTTTGTTGGAAAGCGCGGCCTTCGAGCAGATCCTGCTAAGGTTAAGGCCATCGTTGACTGGCCGGTTCCCAAGAACCAAAAGGACTTACGCAAGTGGCTTGGCCTCGTCAACTATTTGCACAAGTACAGCGCGAACTACGCTGAGATGGCTCGGCCATTGTCCAATCTCCTTAAGAAGGATGAGGACTGGTGTTGGAACACCGAGCATCAAGGTGCCTTCGAGGCAGTCAAGGAAAGTCTCCTTCATGCACCGATCCTGGCGTTACCAGACCCTGAACGTCCATTCAGTGTCGTCTGTGACGCATCGGACTTCGCCATCGGCAGTGCTCTGCTCCAAGCAGACGCCGAAGGGCGTGAACGCGTGATTGCGTTTGAGTCTCGCCAGCTTAAGGCTGCAGAGAAGAACTATCCAGTTCATGACAAAGAGCTACTTGCGATGAAGTATGCTCTCGTCAAATTCAGGGTTCACCTGCTTGGCTCAAAACCGTTTGTGATCTTCACGGATCATGCGTCACTACGCACTGCGACCCAGTCGCCTCATCTCTCGCAAAGGATGGTCCGTTGGCTCTCCTTCTTCGCGGAGTACAACTTCGAGGTGAAGTACAAGCCTGGCAGGCAGAATGGTCTTGCAGACGCGTTGTCACGGCGACCGGACTATGAGCTTGCTCATGTCACGATGGTGACCTCGTCGGTGACGGACTTGATACGCGCTGCGTATGCGCGAGACGACATGTGTGTCGCCCTGCTGCGTGCTCTTGGGAGCAAGGAGTTTGAAAACGCGGACAAGACATTGTCGGCGCGCTTGCGCGCGAGCCTGCACCGTTACTCCGTCGCTGGCGGTCTGCTGTACTACAGCACGAGTGCGGAGGACACTCCTCGAGTCGTGGTCCCTCATGACGAGGATTTGAAGTATCGTATCCTCTACGAGGCGCATGATACACCGCTTGGCGGCCAACTCGGTCGCGAGAAGACCTACAGCTCTGTGAGCCGGACCTATTGGTGGCCCAAGCTGTACAAGTGGACGAGCACGTACGTGCGCACGTGTGAGACGTGTCAGCGGGTGAAGCCCTCACCGCATGCGGCCGCGCCGCTGGCAAGCTTGCCTGTACCCTCTGGGTGTTGGGAGTCCATGAGTTTGGACTTCGTGTTTGGCCTTCCAAAGGACTCGGAAGGTAACACGGGCATCGTGGTCTTCGTTGACCGTCTGAGCAAGATGGCTCATCTAGCGGCTGTGCCGGACACCGTGGACGGTGAAGGGACAGCGAAGCTGTTTCTCGATCGGGTCTTCCGCCAACACGGGCTGCCCGCATCGATTGTCTCTGATCGAGACCCCCGCTTCACTGGGAAGTTTTGGGACGCTGTCTTTAAGGTGCTTGGCACCAAGTTGGACATGTCCACAGCGGACCATCCGCAGACCGACGGTCAGACTGAGCGCGTGAATCGCGTTGTCGAAGACATTCTTCGTAGCATTTGCGCTGAAACGCCGAAGCGTTGGAGCGCTATGCTTCCACTCGTCGAGTTTGCGTTGAACAACGCTGTGCATGCCTCCACGGGCTACACTCCGTTCTACGTGAACGGCCTCACCCACCCGCGCGTCCCGCTGACGCTGCCACTCCGTGGTCCTGGGCTTGGTGGGGGAGAGATAGCCGATCGGCTTGCTGATGTCAGCCCACTCACTGTTCGTAACAGGTTGACGAGTTCCTGTCAACGCGTCTAAGTGTCCTTCGACACGTACGTGACGCAATGGCTGATAGCCAAGACAAACAGAAAGAACATGCGGATGCTAAAGGCAGAGGCAATGTTGAGAGTTATGAGGTCGGGGACCTAGTGTTGCTTAACGCTAAAAACCTACCTACACATGCAGTGTCTGCGGTCTTCAAGACCAAGTTGCGCCCGCGCTTCGTGGGACCGTTCACGGTCGTGGCCAAGAAGGGCCTAGCGTACACGCTCAATCTTCCGAAGAAGATGCGCACACACCCCGTGTTTTACGTGGGCTTGCTCAAGCCGTACCGGTACCCGGCGCAGGTGGGTTCTCAGGAGCTGGCGCCCAACGTGGCGGAGCCACAGCGCCCTGCTGAAGTCGCAGCAACAGGTCGATCTGACTTTCCAGCCGCGCGAAACCTTGCTCAAGGCGCGCCAGGCGTTGAGTCGCCGACTCAGCAGCCTCACACCACTGGAGACGTTCCCGGAGATCGCGGATCTCATTCACGGTGGTGTCAGACTCCCTCTCGGCTTGATCAAGCCTCGCCCATGGCGCTCCAGGATCTGACGCACGTCGCTCAGCGATCTCTCCAAGCTCTCCAGCTCCTCAGGCCGGACAGGCTCCTCACCGTGCGAGGACACGGGCGCCGCCGGCGCTGCTCGACGAGCAGGGGAACCGCCACTTTCATGTGGAGCGTATTCTAAAGCGTCGTCGACGCGACGCTCATAACCAATATTTGGTAAAGTGGCGTGGGTACCCGCACTCAGAAAACTCGTGGGAGTTTGAGGTACCCCTCCGGCAAGACTGCCCTGACGTCGTGGACGCTTTTGATCGCCGCGATCGAAGGCGCTCTGCGAGCCCGCGACCGCGAAGTCGGTCGCCTCACGCTTCCCGCCGCTAGGCAGGGTAGCTGAGGGATCATACGCTGAGCTCAAGCGTTGATCCCGGGCTGCTGCAGCCGTCGACTCACCTTGGTGAGTTCCTGCAGCGCTCTTAAGAGCAGATGAGCCGAGTCCGAGGGACTGTAGCGACCTGGAGGCGGCCACCTGACCCTTCGTCTTCATCTTCGCGAAATCGAAGCGAAGCCGGCGCTCTAAGCGCACATCAGCTTCGTCGAAGCTAGACTGGAGAGCCTCCAGCGAAGAGAGACGGCGGGTTCGATGAACCCAGCTCGTGAATTGAGCGTCGTCCTCGTGGAGGAGCTCTCCCGGACCGAGCACCACCGGAATAGTCCGCATCGCGGGGACTGAAGCCCCACGGGCTTGATCGGACAGGCGAGTCCCATACTCCTGTGGAGTGGTCTGCTGCGGCGTCAGAAGCCTCTCTCGGAGAGCAGTACGAGTAGCGACCTGGTCGCTGGTACTGGCCGCCGGCCCGATTCGCCAATTCTGCAATGGCCCCGAGCCAAACTGCTTCAAGCGCTCCACCGGGTTGAGCGACACGAAGCCATACTCTCGTCGAGAGCTCACTAGCGGTCGCGCCTCGGCTCGTTGCGAACGAACGAGCATTTGCCCCTCGAGCTGACGCTCTTGAGCCTCGTCGAGGTCGTTAGAGATCTCGTCCGTCTCCAAACCAGACGAAGCACGAAGTGCTGTGGTCTCGTGATCCACAAAAGGGTTGGGAACCCGGCGTTGCTGCTCCGGCGAGCGTGGACGCGCAGGTGGCAGGGAGTCCTCTCGCTGAGGCATCGGCGTGTCGGAGTTGTAGTCCAGCTCCTCGTCCTCCTCCCCCTCCTCGAGGCCCTCAAAGAGGTCATCTGCCGCACGGCGGACCATGTTCGCGCTGCTGGGGCTCTCGGAGCTAGGAGCACGACGGCGCTGCTGTAGGGCGTGATACTCTCTCACCGAGAGCGTTGACGCGGGGCGCGGCGAGACCTTACGGTCGGACGTTGTGGCACTAGGTGCCGGGGACGCGGGCGCGCTCTCGTTGTCGAATGACCCAGACGCCTGCGGGCTCCGAGCCATGTGCTCGTTGAACTTGGAAAGTTCTTGAGCGAGGTCTTGTGATGGCTAGCGACTAGCGACGCGCGTGTTCCGTTGAACAATACCTCAACCGAGGCGATGACGAGTGAGGACATGTGTCCTCAGTCTGGTGGGGGAGGGTGTAACGGGGTTACATTGAATAGTGTGATGCACACAAGCTAGGTGCCACACATAAGTGGCTTCCACACATATGTTACGTGGGTCACCCCAGATAGGAGTGGGTGGCTCACAGCCACTGGATATGCATTTGACTAGGCTCTACTATGATAGATAGTGAGTCCTATACATACAAACAACAGGCGGCTCTGCCGCGATAAACAACAATACATTCAGTTCACATTTGAAGCCTAAGAGTTCACTAGCCTTGTTTAAGGTATTTCTGTCTCTTGGAGTCCTTAATTAGCTATATTAAGGTACTCGTGCAAACTCTCGTATAGAGTTTGCAAGCTATCAATATTACTAGAGACTCTCTGAGTCTGTGTCTTCCTCTGACGCTAAAGCTACAGCAGCCCCGCTGCAGGTGAAGCCGAGGGCAATGCTAGCCTCGAGGCTATCCCGGCGCTGAATGCTCTGCTTGAGCTGGACGAGATGTCCATTCCCGAGTTCGGGAACGCCTTGAAGGCCGGCGAGTTAGCCGAGGTGGTCATGATACGACCTGAAGAGGAGCTGAACTCCTCATCGCTTCTGGACGAAGCTGTCCTTGAGGACACGAAGGAGGCACTCAGTGCGCGAAGCGGATCTTCGATCCTGAAGGACCCTTCGGATCCCTTGTATCCTAGTACCAGGACGTGGTCTCCAATGACCCGCCCACTGGCTTGCCTCCTGATCGAGGCGTTCGTCATGAGATTGACCTGGTTCCCGGAACCAAATACTGCGTAACACGGCAGTAGCCCTTACCGAAAGAGCAGTGTGACGTCATTGACGTGTTCTTTAGTGCCAAGCACGCTGCGGGCATGGTGCGTGAGAGCAAGTCTCCGCACTCAACGCCAACGTTCTGTGTCAGAAAGCCTAATGTCAAGTGGCGCATCGTTCATGCTTTCAATAAGCTCAATGCGGCCACCATTCCGGCGCAAACGCCGATTCCTAGAAAGGATGTTATGCAGAATAACATGGTCGGCTGTACCATGTACAGCGCGCTTGACCTTGTCGATGGTTATTACCAACTGCTCATGCGAGCGAGCGATGTTCCGCTGACAGCGGGGATGCTCTGGGAGTGGCTGGTCATGCCCCAAGGGCTGTCGAGTGCACCTGCGACGTTCAACCGTCTGGTGACAGGCTCTTTAGGCCCCATCGGGCGTATGCACAGACATACTTCGACGACATCTTCGTCCATAGTCGTGCTGCCGATGGCAGGTCGGATGTGGACAACCACATTGACCACTTGCGAGCGGTGCTCGAGTGCATGCGCACCAACAAGCTGTACGCTAACGAATCCAAATGCATCTTCGGTGCTGAAGAGATTCCTTTCTTAGGATGCATGCTTTGTTGGAAAGCGAGGCCTTCGAGCAGATCCTGCTAAGGTCAAGGCCATTGTCGACTGGTCGGTTCCAAAGAACCAGAAGGACTTACGTGAGTGGCTTGGCCTCGCCAACTACTTGCACAAATACAGCGCGAACTACGCTGAGATGGCTCGGCCATTGTCCAATCTCCTTAAGAAGGATGAGGACTGGTGTTGGAACACCGAGCATCAAGGTGCCTTCGAGGCAGTCAAGGAAAGTCTCCTTCATGCACCGATCCTGGCATTGCCAGACCCTGCGTCCTTTCAGTGTCGTCTGTGACGCATCTGACTTTGCCATCGGCTGCGCCCTGATGCAAGCAGACGCCGAAGGGCGTGAACGCGTGATTGCGTTTGAGTCTCGCCAGCTTAAGGCTGCAGAGAAGAACTATCCAGTTCATGACAAAGAGCTACTTGCGATGAAGTATGCTCTCGTCAAATTCAGGGTTCACCTGCTTGGCTCAAAACCGTTTGTGATCTTCACGGATCATGCGTCACTACGCACTGCGACCCAGTCGCCTCATCTCTCGCAAAGGATGGTCCGTTGGCTCTCCTTCTTCGCGGAGTACAACTTCGAGGTGAAGTACAAGCCTGGAAGGCGGAATGGTCTCGCGGACGCGTTATCCCGTCGACCAGACTATGAGCTTGCTCATGTCACCATGGTGACCTCTCCAGTCCTGGACCTGGTCCGCGCTGCGTATGCGCGCGATGACATGTGTGTCGCCCTGTTACGTGTTCTTTTGGGAGCAAGGAGTTTGAAAACTCGGACAAGAATTGTCGCGAGCCTGCACCGCTACTCCATCGCTGATGGGATGCTGTATTACAGTACGGGTACAGCGGACACTCCTCGTGTCGTGGTCCCTCATGACGAGGATCTGAAGTATCGTATCCTCTTTGAGGCGCATGATACGGCGCTTAGTGGACACCTCGGTCGTGAAAAGACCTACAGCTCTGTGAGCCGGACCTATTGGTGGCCCAAGCTGTATAAATGGACGAGCACGTATGTGCGCACGTGTGAGACGTGTCAACGGGTGAAGCCCTCCCCGCGTGCGGCTGCGCCGCTGGCAAATTTGCCTGTACCCGCTGGGTGCTGGGTGTCCATGAGTTTGGACTTTGTGTTCGGCCTTCCGAAGGATTCGGAAGGCAACACTGGGATTGTGGTCTTCGTTGACCGTCTGAGCAAGATGGCTCATCTAGCGGCAGTGCCGGACACCGTTGACGGTGAAGGGACAGCAAAGCTGTTTCTCGATCGGGTCTTCCGCCAGCATGGTCTGCCCGTTTCGATTGTCTCGGATTAAGATCCCCGCTTCAATGGGAAGTTTTAGGACGCTGTCTTTAAGGTGCTCGGCACCAAGTTGGACATGTCCACGGCGGACCATCCGCAGACCGATGGTCAGACGGAGCGCGTGAATCGCGTTGTCGAGGACATTCTTCGCAGCATTTGCGCTGACATGCCCAAGCGTTGGAGCGCCATGCTTCCACTCGTCGAGTTTGCGTTGAACAACGCTGTGCATGCCTCCACGGGCTACACTCCGTTCTACGTGAACGGCCTCACTCACCCGCGCGTCCCGTTGACGCTACCACTGCGTGGTTCTGGGCTTGGTGGGGGAGGGATTGCCGATCGACTCGCTAATGTCAGCCCACTCACTGTTCGTAAACAGGTTGATGAGTTTCTCTCAACGCGGCTAAGTGTCCTTCGACACGTACGTGACGCAATGGCTGATAGCCAAGACAAACAGAAAGAACATGCTGATGCTAAAGGCAGAGGCAATGTTGAGAGTTATGAGGTCGGGGACCTCGTGTTGTTTAATGCTAAAACCCACCTACGCATGCAGTGTCTGCGGTCTTCAAGACCAAGTTGCGCCCACGCTTCGTGGGACCGTTCACAGTCGTGGCCAAGAAGGGCCTAGCGTATACGCTCAATCTTCCGAAGAAGATGCGCACACACCCCGTGTTTTACGTGGGCTTGCTCAAGCCGTACCGGTACCCGGCGCAGGTGGGTTCCCAGGAGCTGGCGCCCAGCGTGGCGGAGCCACAGCGCCCTGCTGAAGTCGCAGCAACAGGTCGACCTGACCTTCCAGCCGCGCGAAACCTTGCTCAAGGCGCACCAGGCGTTGAGTCGCCGACTCAGCAGCCTCACACCACTGGAGACGCTCCTGGAGATCGCGGATCTCATTCACGATGGTGTCAGACTCCCTCTCGGCTTGATCAAGCCTCCGCCGGTGGCGCTCCAGGGTCTGACGCACGTCGCTCAGCGATCTCTCCAAGCTCTCCAACTCCTCAGGACGGACAGGTTCCTCCCGTGCGAGGACACGGGCGCCGCCGGCGCTGCTCGACGAGCAGGGAAATTGCCACTTTCATGTGGAGCGTATTCTAAAGCGTCGTCGACGCGAGGGCCACAACCAGTATCTGGTGAAGTGGCGAGGGTACCCCCACTCTGATAACTCATGGGAGTTTGAGGTACGACTGCCCCGGGTGCGTCCGAGCCAGCACGTCATGGACGCTTTTGATCGACAGGGTCCATGAACCGGCGGTCGAGTAATCGGTCGCCTCCCGTTTCCCGACAATAGGTCGGGGGGCTGAGGGATCAGACGCTGAGCTCAAGCGCTGATCCGGGGCTGTTGCAGCCATGGATCCACGTCGGTGGAAGCTGACAGAGCTCGAGGAGCAGGATAGGCAGGCCCTGGGGGCAGTGCCGAAGACGGGGCGCACGGCGTTTAGTCTTAACCTTGGCGAACTCAAAACGGAGTCTGCGTTCGAGGCGCACATCGACTTCAGCGAAGCTGGCTCGCAGAGCCTCCAGCGAGGTGAGCTGCTTCGCATGCTCTACCCAGTTGCTGAACTGGGCATCGTCCTCCTGGACGGACTCTCCTGCAAGGAGCACGATGGGGTAAGTCCGCATCTGCGGCACCGAAGCACGACGTGCTTGATCGGCTAGACGAGTACCATACTCAGCCGGAGTTGTCTCTTGTGGAGTCAACAGCCTCTCTCGGAGAGCAGCCCGAGTTTGAAACTCAACGGCAGCAGTGGCCGCGGGCCCAACGATCCACGTGCGCAACGAGGCTGCGTCATTGCGTCTTTTACCATTTCGGCACGATCGCGTGGCGTGAAGTGATAGTCTCGACGAGAGCTAAGCAAGGGTCGCGCCGCAGGCCGCTGGGAGCGCTGGACTTCCCCTTCCTCGAGCTGTTGCTCTTGTACCTCGTCGAGGGATTGGTGACTTCACCAGTCTCCAGACCGGAGGAAGCGCGAAGCGCGGTGAGCTTTTGAGCCGCGCCACGTTCGGAGAACAGGTTGGGCGCAGGCGGCTCACTAGACTCCGGCTCGGGCGAGCGGGAAGGCTCATGCATAGAGCTATCGGTGTCGTAGTCCACCTCCACCTCATCGAGGCCCGCGAAGAGCTCATCGCGAGCGAGACGAGGGCGACGCGAAGCGTCTGAGAACTTGGTGTCTGTAGGCATGGCCCTCGAGCCCTGCTAGTATCGTCGCTGGTGCTCGGACTGATACTCCTTCACAGAGAGCTTGTGCGCGGAGCGCGTAGGAGCTTCGGGACTTGAAGCCGGCGACGCACTACGTGCTGGCGAGCCCCTGGGGCTGGATGGAGGTGACGCGGAGGCGGAGAAGTATTTCCGGTCGAAAAACCAAGACGCTTTCTGGCTGGCAGCCATTTCGCAGCTCGTTGAACTTGGAAAGTTCTTGAGCGAGGTCTTGTATGGCTAGCGACTAGCGACACGCGTGTTCCGTTGAACAATACCTCAACCGAGGCGATGACGAGTGAGGACACGTGTCCTCAGTCTGGTGGGGGAGGGTGTAACGGGGTTACATCGAATAGTGTGATGTACACAAGCTAGGTGCCACACATAAGTTGAGTTCCGCACATATGTTACGTGGGTCACCCCAGAATGGAGTGGGTGGCTCACAGCCAATGGATATGCATTAGACTAGGCTCTACTATGATAGATAGTGAGTCCTATACATACAAACAACAGGCGGCTCTGCCGCGATAAACAACAATTCATTCAGTTCACATTTTGTAACATAGAGTTCATACCTTTGTATAAGGTATTGTCTATCTCTGGAATCCTTAATTAAGGTTTAATAAGGTATTCGTCCAAACTCTCGTATAGAGTTTGTAAGCTTTCAAAGAACACTAGAGACTCTCTGAGTCTGTGTCTTCCTACGTAAACGCTATTGCAGCCCCGCTGCAGCGTGAACGCTCAGGTTGTGTGCGACGATCGCCGCCGCATTATCGCGTGCTATACTGAGTGGCCAGGTTCGAGTGCTGATAACACTGTGTATCAAGAGATGCAGTTGTCGATCGACGTCAACAAGCCGCTCTTCTTTTCGCAAGTACAAGTCGAATATGAAAGGCATCGCCATCGATGATTTTAATACCTGCGTTGCCCATGTCCGATTGGTGAATCTAAAAATCAACACCAGTTTGGTGTCTGTCCGTCCGTCTGTCACGTTTTGGCGTGATTTTCAGACGCACTATCATTGGCCGAGGCGGCCACCGCTCATTGGCTTTTAATGCATTTCGGGGCCCTCAGGCCCCGACCACCCCGGTTTAGTGACCAAACACTGCGAGCGGAACGGGCGTAGCAACCCTGGGGACACCAAACATTACTCTACCGCCGCGTAGCGGCGACGCTCGGCTAGTGAACACACAATTGGTGTTCTCAAGGGAGGGTGGAGCTCTCTCAGAGAACAGCGCATCCAGAGACGAAGAATGAAGACACGAAGAGAATTATGCTGTGGATCTCGCCTTGTGTCATTCTTCACATTATGCTCACCGCGTTCACAGATGATTGGCGAGATGAAGATCAAAGCGACTCAGATAGCGACTCTGACAGCGACGAGGAATATGCCTCTGACAATAAAGACAACGACAGCTATGCGTTTTGGCGAGATATTAAACGTAGTGTTATCGCAAAGGGGTGTGAACCAGGTGGCATATTATGGTTAGAAACCGTAGCAGGCAGGTGGCCAACTGAGCTAACAAAATTTAGCTATCTAGAAGGCTCATGAAAGTCGCAATCTCTTCCGGTGTCTTTGTTGGCAAATCAACTCGATCATGAGATCTTGTTGCGGGTGGCACGGCGCTCGTCTTGTTCGGCGAGTTTTTGCTGCTTCAGTAAGGTTTGTGACTCGTTTCACTGACGCTTCGTCTCCTCGAGTTTGGCCTCCAAGGAACCAATGCGCGACTTAGAGTTCTTGGCGTATGCTTAGACAGCGAGATGCTGGTCTCGTGAGCTGGAGGCGGAGGCTTGTTTTCGTTTCCAGAACGCTTGTGGCTTCCTCCTTTAGACGTCGAGGCCTTCGCCGATTGCTTATTGCCCTTCTTTGGTTTCGCCCGCTTTGTTGAATGATTTGCACCGCCAACTATAGGACGCTTGCTCTGAGTTGACGCCACTCACTGAATATCTTCATTGGTTCGAGTCTCTTGATTGCGAAAAGTGCTCGCCTTACCAGCAGAATCAGATCGGGTCGAGTCACTTGAGTTTGAAGGCGATCCCGGTGGTGATGGCGAAATCACGCACAGAAAGAGAACTTCATCGTCAACGCCAGCATGTGCAATTGCACCGGCTACATCCCCAGACGCGATCTTCGCACCGCCCTGTCCGGTTCACCAGCTCCTTTGTTCGGCAACTTCGTCCTCATCCTATTGTCATCAACTCCCTCAACGGATTCATCGGCACCGCTGTGCTCGCTTTTATCGCCGTATCCCCTTGAAAGCATCAGCAAGATCTTGGACGCGCTCATTCACTGTTAAGTCCGCACCAGACCCCCCCCCTTGCACAGCCACGACAGGGCCCAACTCGAGAATCACTGCAGGTTTCATGTTTGGTATCTCTCTGAAGAGATCGCGCATTCAGAAGCACGGGCACAGCTTCTCTAGCTTATCTGGCATCGATAAGCAAATATGAGTAGCCTTGGCTGAACAGGTAGTAGTTATTACAGTTACTCCTACTACTTTTAGCATAGTCGTACTATTTTCGAGTGGAAGTGCCGTAGTTGACCTCTTAGTACAGTTCCAATCTCAAGTACCCGTAGCTGTACTATATTTGTACTACTTTCCATGCGTCCAACTTTTGATTCACGTGCCGATCAACTTACTATTCGGAGCTCAGTGGGCGAGACCTTGTAGTGCAGCAAAAGTGGCAATGGCACTCACACCAAACACGAGTTACCCAAATGCAGCTCACTATTCGATTTAATTCGCTTCCATTCGACCTGCCACCTAGGATTGTCTGCCACTCATCCCAAATGATGCCATGTTCTGCTGAAGGTGCACGCTGCGCTGACTCAGTCATTGCGCGTTTTGTGAGTGTCCGGTTCTCCACGTTTAAAGTGTTCAAATTGATGAACACGGATTTGACTCCCTCCCGGTCGCCGATGCCATACACCACGCTGTAAAAGTGAGCCAATTTCTTGGCTCGAGCTGAAGGTGAATCGGGTTGCGGATATACAATCCGGTGGGGAATACGAGGCGTTGAAGAGCAAATGTGCTACCGGTAGCCGGGATCTTTATGAAGTGCTCAGTTGCGTCGACATATTGTGTTGGTTCGGGGATGTCGGACCAAATGCTTGCTATATAAGTGTCGTTAAGGCTCTCCTCCTTGCCTTTACTCTTTCTCGGTTGTTCATACACCTCCCGTGCGGTCACAGTGCGAGGTTTCTGGGCTCGTCCATTAGGAAGCGGATTATTGATGGGACGAGACGGTGCGAGTCATGCAACTCGGACACCAACCAAAGCATTACGCCCCGGCTGGCTGGCTCCCGGAGCCCAGATAGGAACAGTGGGGAATGGACATTCTCGGCACCGGCAACCCCGGTACAGGTCTTTACGGCTGTCTCCAGCAAAACGGCCCGGTATTACATGCAGGTTGGGCACTAGAGCCCTTCGACGAGCAGCACATAGTGATATCTACATGGACTCTAGTACCCGACGGTCGAGGCAGCATCAGTAGCCCAGCCACGACCTGCTACGGTCTTTCTCCGTAGGCCCCCACCACCCTAAAGTCTTCGTCGCCCTCGAGGCACAGCGTTCCTACAGCTCACCTTTGCTTTGCGTTCAACAGATCTGCAGGATCACAACCCGTGTACGCCGCCAAGAAGCTCTCTCGCTCTTTAGTCTTAACCCGAAGCCTTTTGCTCCAAAGCTTAACTGGCAGCCGAGCGACGCCCGCCGCTCGCCATCCTCACCTACTGCAGCCCACTCAACTTATACTCAAACCTAGTATACTCGGTGCCCTTGCTTCCCTGGACCTCTCCCTGGCAGCCCGTTCGGTGCACTCCGCTGCCTCCTGGCCGCTCGTTCCCGCATCTGATGTCGCCCCGCCGGTCTTCGCTCGCTTCTCAGCTACTCGCCGTCTGTCACTCCTCCCGTGCGATCTTCCACCGCCGCCTGCTCGTCCAACTTCAGCTTTCCTCCCTTCGCACGTGGCTGGCAGTCGATGACGAGAGCCCGCTGGCTTGTCCGCACCACCGACTCCGGTCTCGCCACATATCTGGTCACCATGCAACAGCCGTTCTCCGCGTCTTCGTCCTCTGTCAAGTCGATCACCTCACTCCCGGGTGCGTCATCATGGCGCCAACTACACTAGCATACATTGGTATGCTAGCAAGCGTTTGACTCGGAACAATGACATCCTCCGGATGCCAAGAGCGTGTGTTCTGGACGTGATTGATAGTCATGGGTCCGCTGCACGCCCAAGCTAACAACAAACGCGCCGGAAAGCTGTTGCTTCTGCGACAGAACTTGATGTACGAGTAAGTAGTAGTCCGCCATGGAAAGTAGTAGTGATCTCTTAGTACAACTACATATGATTCAGGGCATGGTAAATACAATGCCCAGTAGTATTTCGGTCAAATGTTTCCAGTAATAATCATTATAACATCGACCTCTACAATAATAAATTATTCCGTACGAAAATCACAGTTATTATTGAGAATATGTTTGAGCTTATCTTGACATTTGTATGCAATGATATGTTTATAGTGATTTTTCTTTGATTTTCTGCAATCAATAGTAGCCGCGATTCAGATCATCCAATAATAAATTATTCCGTGAATATAATACCGATGCTATTGCTATTATATTATTTTGTCCATGCCCTGATATGATTTTACTACATGCAGCTTGTATTTCCAAGCCAACCCTAAGTAGTAATATTACGTATGTGTACTCCCCCAAAATTGCAGTACTACCCGTCCCTGTCGATAAGCCACTCTGCATGTCTTATCTAGAGAGCCCCATCCCAGTTTCTTTCACGCTGATTGGTAGACTGCTTTGATCTTCTTCACGGAGTTTTCCCAGCGCTGCTGCATGTTCCGTGATGAGAGCAGAGTGAGGTTCGGTGTGGCCGTCTGCCGATGTAAATTTTCAGCCATCATGGTGTAAGCCGAGGACTTGGTGATCTTGGGCTTTCCCACAATTGCCAGTTTTTTCCTGTTTCGTAAATACTTGCGAAATTCTCGGAGATCTCAATCCAGCTGACAAGGATCTTGATGCCGTCCTCTGACAGGTGTGCGTTTTTGGCCTCTCTCTGAGAGCTCATAACAGTATGCTGGGCCTGTGCTGCCGCTGGACGTCCTTCGGTGGCTGGGCTGTCAACGTCACCTTGCTCGGGGCTGTTCAATGCGATCTTTCGAAGTGAAAGGGGGAGATATTCGCCAAACCGAGCGAATTTCTGAACCCATACACATTGCCAAACGAGCGAGTTGCTGGTTTCCCAAACAAGCCACCTCGGGAGGTGGCTTATTTGCAAAACTAGTAAGGGGCTTTTGGGCGCGAAAACCAGGTGCCACTTCGCGCCAAACCAAGCAGTGTTTTGGAAAATTTGACTCCCCCTAATGTGACTCAACACTTTTCTTTTTATCGGTCTTGCCTGGCTTCGGATTGATTGGCTTCGATGGCTTGGCATAGGCTACTCTGCCCTCATATACCTTGTATAATATGCTTATTTTTGAAAGATATCATACAAAACTGAGTGAAATATTTGGTCGACAAAAAAACCTGATCAAATAAACGGGAGGGCTCAAATAGGGAGGATCAAATAGGAAGGTTTGGCTGTATACTGATCTGAGACCTCTCAGCTGGTTGCTTTAGCAGAGGTGATTTCAAGAAATCAAGGGCATCAGTAGACACGTTCCGTTGTCCGTGTTTGTTAACTTGTTATTACTCAAAATGACTGTAAAATCACAAGCGCTCGCGTGGCCCAATGGATACGGCGCTGCCCTCCTAAGGCAGAGATTGCGGGTTCAAGTCCCGCCGTGAGTATAACTTTTACTTTTGACGACTCAAAATCTAAACCATCCAGGATTAGATGTGCCCAAAGCTCTGACAGCTGTACGGGACATAGGGGGGGGGGATGTAATTCTTGCAGGCATGTATTAAGCCTCCACTGTGAAGGCCCGACGAATCGTCATCTCGGACTCAACGGCTACATGTATTAGTGGGGCAAGCAGAACGTCCAGCGTCGGTGCGCTCTCGTCGGTACATCATAGGTTTGTTCTGAAAATTTTGTATGCTGGCGACATTTGCATATGATCCAATTTTAACAGGCGCTGCCTGTAAGAGGGCAAAAAGAGGCAAATTTGGTGGGAGTTGGATGATCGTCTATATCTGGTTTAGCGAGCCAATCAATAAAAATTATGTCATTCGATACTTAGTATTTTAAACCTACTGCTTCAATCTGCATTAAAAACCTCCGGCAGTGCACTTCTGGCTGAATCTGTCCCGCAAGACGTCTCCGCCTTGTTCTTTGTGGATTCTTGTCAGATTAAAAAAAATAGGATTTATTATATAGATGGGCAAGGTATAGTCAGCAACTTGGGCGTATCATGTTCAACCTCAAAATATAAGAAATTGGTTTATATAGAGTTACTATGGGCTACGCTTCTAGCGCGGTGAAACGCTACATCGTCTCGTTCAAGTCGCCATGAAGATGCCATATTGCGGGGCAGCCTTAGATGAATGCACGGACAAAATTTCACATCAAATCAGCCTTTTTCGGAATTAGCGTCTTCCCGATTCCCACCAAACTCTGTCAGATCATTTATTAGCAGGCGTTGCCTGTAAGAAGAGGCACCGATTTAATCAAAGATTCCGACAGGTAGATCTGCTGCTCGTCTCACTCAACTTACGCACCGACTCAATTGTTTACCATCTTACTCACGATTTCATATTTTCCTACTCACGCAATATTTTTAAAATTGCTCACTCACTATTTGCTTACTCACGCTTCCAACCTCGGTTCGAAAAAACTGATGTGCATTTGATGGGACCCGCGAAAGGTTAACGAACAAATCCACCCCTCAACTGTATAGATGAGCGACATTGAGCGAGGCGTACCATGAAACGAGGCAATACAAACAAACAGGAGCGGCCATGGTCGCCCAGGGGCGATGCGGACACGGCTGAATTCGGTGCCATCATTTTCTGGAAACCTTCAATATTAATATCCTTTCAAAGATCATATCTGTGAGAGAGCACGTCAAGGCGACACACATACAAATCCGTATCTTGTACACAATCTGTACATTAACCCCTTATTTGAGGAGTACTTTTTGATCCTTATGTTGGAGGTGCAACATCAGAATGTACAGGAATTTGTATGGGCTGGATTTTCGACGGGCTAGGCTGCCTGGATAGTACAGGTTTGTATCAGAATAAAAACGTGGCATATCCAGCATTATAGGTCTAATGTTGGCGGAAACCTTGACAGTTAGTGGGGTATGATGCCTAAGGCAACATACACACTGTACTTTTTATCTGGCAGCTTATTTTCTGAGCGTTGCACACGTACACCAGAGGTCGATATCCAGGAAAAAGTGCGAAAGCAGTAGCGTTTCAATTGATTGTAGCACAAAAAAATGAGAATCCAGTGCACTCATCACAAGCCAACGCTTCATCGCCCACCAAAGCTCCGTCGGGGTCTTCATCGTCATTCTCCTCACCTCACGTCAGAAGCTGAACGCCGGCGACGCTTCTTACCCGGGTGCGCTGCAGGTGCCCGGTCACGCAGCTTGTGCTCCAGCAGCAGGCTGCGCGGAATATCGTTTCCATTGTTCCAGTCACTGTGCCAGATAGCAAAGCAGGTTTTATCCCATCCTCGCGCTACGCTGCATAAGTATTTCCTTCAGACAGCAAGCACCTTTAGTTTGGATATCATGAACTCATCAACGCAACGGCGCACACCTGCGATTCCCTGTTGAGCACTCCGGGCAGTACGGACAACGACATACAAAGCCGGCAGACTAAAAAAGCCGGCATTAATCAAATGCACAGACGGGTCTCTATATAAAATAAACCATATATTAGCCAATTAAAAGCGACAACGAACATTTAAATAGCAAATCACAGCTCACACAAAATTGAATGGACGGCACAAAAGCCACCGTTGGCGGGGCAAAACTGAGGAGCACTTCCTTAATGGCGCGCAAGCAGCAGCGCTATACTACTCCGTTCCGAAACAATCGCAACAAAAGCACTGTCAGGAGACGCTATTGGCCATAATTGCAGCTATGAAGCTCTTATTGGTGGAAATCGACGCCTCTGCCCTTTGCGGTTTCATTGGTGTGCAGAGCTCCATCAGCAACCAAGAACTTGCCCCAGTTCATTTATTTGAATGGCGCTCGGGCCGCGAAGCAGTCGGTCAAAGCGAGCTTGTTTTCAGATCATTTTAAATTTCGCCCATCCCGAGCCAACCAGCACAAGCATCATGCCCACCTCGCCAACCGCACCCCAGGAAGTCTCTTCCGCACGCCGCACCAAGAACACTACCACGGTGCAGCGCCAACGAATCATCGCAGACCTCATGCGGCTTGCCTCGGACGGTGTACTCGCCAACGGTGCTGTCCGAGCCGTTGCTGCTATCAACGGCATCCACCCCTCCACTGTGTCACGCTTGTGGAGGCGCGCCAAGGAAGAAGCCGAGCTCACGGGCCTCTACGTCGCGATATCGCGCATGAATTTGACTGGGCGGCCTACCGTTGATCGATCCGAAGAGCTCGAGCAGCTGGCGTGGAGTCCCTGTGGCAGCTCGCAGCACTGTCCGCTCTGCGGCGTCAGCTTGCGGGGTTCCGCCGACAACGCTTCAGCGACGGATTCGGGCAGGCCATTTGCGCAACGTCACGAGTGTGGTGAAGCCTTTGCTGACCGAGGCAAATCGGCAGGCGCGCCTGCTATTTTGCGCCGACCACGTCGACGCGGCTACGCTTTTGTTTTCGGACATGCTGAACATGGTGCATGTTGACGAGAAAATCTTCTACGTCACGCAGCCAACGCGTCGGTACCTACTTCTACCTGGCGAAGTAGCCCCCACCCGCCGTGTCAAGAGCAAGCGTTATATCACCCGCGTGATGGTCCTCGCTGCTGTTGCACGGCCTCGTTTCGACGGACAGACGCAACAGCGTTTCGACGGCAAGCTCGGTGTGTGGGCTTTCGCCGAACTAGTGCCTGCTAAGCGATCAAGTCGCCGCCGACCAGCCGGAACCCTGGAGACAAAGGAGATCTCGGTAACGAAGGCGACGTACAGGGAGATGCTAGTAACGCACGTCCTTCCCGCGATCTGTGCCCGCTGGCCCGACAACAGCGAGTCCATTGCTATTCAGCAAGATAATGCCCCAGCGCATATTCCGCCAAGCGATGCTGCATTTGTCGAGGCTTCCGCGCGATGTGGCAGGAGTGTCGAGCTCCGCTGTCAGCCCCCGAACAGCCCAGATCTCAACGTTTTGGATCTGGGGTTGTTCACTGCAATTCAAGCTCGGCAGCGCCTGAAAAGCCCCCAGACCATTGACGATTTGATCGAGTCGATCACTGAGTCCTATTGGGAGCTGCCACCCCAGACGATGAACGCTGCCTTCCTAAGTCTACAGGACTCTATGGACCAGTGCATCGTCCAGCGCGGGGACAACGACTTCAAGCCGCGGCATATGAAGAAGGCGCAGCTCGAGCGGGAGGGAAGACTTCCTTTGTCGATCCGCTGCTCCGATGAAGCGGCAGAATATGTTTCTAAAGCATCTGTTGTGTAGCTAGCCAAACTATACAAAAGTCAAGTCAAATACTGTTGCGATTGTTTTGGAACAAAGGCTCGGGTTGCGGCATGCGATTGTTTCGGAACTGAGTAGTACCATTCAGGGGAAGCGAGAAGGCGCGCTGCTCGCCACTCAAGTCGGTGTGGATGAGGCAGCGCGCCAGCTTCAGCGACCTCGGGGTACAGTATTCGGCTGGTGGAAGCAGGCGAGCGAGCTGCTCACCTATCAGGGCAACGCTAGGTCGCCAACACTTAAGGGGCAGGGTCGCAAGGAAATATTCCAAGCATCCCAGCCCTTGTGACGTTTATGAAGGACACACGCAGAAAGGAGAAGGTAATTTACTGATTTTATCTGTTTATATTGATTTTAGACTGACTTTTATTGCGTTTTATGCTGTTTAGGCCCTTTCTACTCATTCAATGATCGACTTCATGTGGGTGGAGGAGCCTGAGTGGTGTGCGACCTACATGACGAAGAACAAGTGCCCCGAGCAGGCCCTAGAGCGAATGTGCCAGCGTGCAAGCGGTAAAGTCCCATTTTGATCTAATGTTAAGTTTTAATGGATTAAATTTTGTTTTTAACCAATTTTTCACTTTTTAGCTATGATTTTTTAGCTTAAAAACCACAAGAAACCAAACTGCCGACGGTGGAGCTGCTGGAAAAGCGTGCTGAGTTCTGTGTGGAGTTTTGGGGCAAGTACAGTTCATAGTGCCCGACGAAGATTTACAGCATGTATGAAACGGGTATCGACTTCGACATGCCCCCGGCACGCTTTTGGGCTCTTAAAGGCCGCAAGGACTCCGCTCGCATTGTTAAGATGACCAAACACGCCGGCAGAATGACTGCAGTTCTCACAATTCGCGGTGATGGTACGTTTATACTTGTATTATCTGCCTAACTGAGATGTTCTAAATACTTTATTGTGTTTTTTCAGGTAAAAAGCTTCCAATTCTCTTCATCGTTAGAGGGAAGCTCGGTGGCGACATCGAGCGCGATGAGCTGCCACACTACCCGCCAGACCACTACTACACAGTGCAGGAGAGTGCGTGGATGGACGCAGCGGGCTGGAGATTTTATGTAGGTAAATTGTTAAAATATGAAATCGATGGACCCGCAGCCCTCCTCCTGGATAATTTTGACTCCCACGTTTCGGAGGAGGGTCAGCGAGTCGTCGCTGAGGAGTTGAACTCTAAAGTGGTCCCTTTCCCCCCTAATACGACGGCGGTTTGTCAACCGCTGGACGTGGGCGTGATGGGACCACTAAAAGCGAAAATTCGGTCAAAGTTTCGCGGCATTACTGGAGGCACTGCCAGTGAGAAGCGTCTCCGTGCAATTAAGTCTACAGTTGCTGCTTGGGAAGAATTAGCGGAAACCACCATAATTCGTAGCTTTGAGAAAGCAATTCCTAGGTTCCCTGAGATAATGGTCTGATAATAGCACCTTTTCTTACAAATCACATGTTTTTCATCGTGTTTTTGCACAAAATCGTAGCATTACTTCCAATCAAAACTCTGCCGGGTTATTTTGTCGTTTTGAAAGCTTGGTATTTAATACAGATTTCCCCGGCAAAGAGAGAATGGTGGGACCAATAAAGACTGCGAGGTTACTATGTTCGCGTGAGCTGCACATCTGAGGCAAAAGCACTGAATTATTTAGAACCTGCACATTTAGACTAGTAGCACAGGATGCGACGCATTGCCATTTTTTCAGCTGGTCGAGGAATGATGCCCGAGTGGATCCAGCAGTTCTGAATAGCTTCCGGCGTGACTTCTCTCCACGCCTGAGCTGCCCGGTCAAGCGCAGTGAATATGGAGATCTTCTGTTGGGGCAAACCAGCTATATAGCGGTTGATACTGTTCTCGACCTTGATACGGTTGAAATGGCTCTTCACGGAGGCAATAATGCCCTGGTCGAGCGGCTGCAAAACACTTGTTGTGTTTTGGGGGAGGAACTCGAGCCGCACGTTTGTGAGTGGGGTCAGCGGTTTCAGGTGGGAGCTGACGTTGTCCACGAGCAAAAGAACCTCCCGTTCCTCTCGCTTCATGCGTAAGTCAAACGTATGTAGCCACCGAAGGAAAATGTCACCATTCATCCACGCCTTCTTGCTGTTGGTATACTCAATACCAAGCTCTGCACTCACATCGTGGCCCTTAGATGCTCCTGGGTTCTTCGACTTGCCGATGAATAGCAGTGGCACCTTGTCGCTTCCATCCGCATTGACCGTGACGGACATGGTAACGCGGGTCTTGTCGGCCTTGTAGCCTGCCACCTTGCTTCGTCGAGAGAGTGTTCTGGGCGACTCCATGTGATAAAAGAACGCCGTTTCATCTAAGTTGTAGATGTCCTTCAAGGCATACGCGTCCGTGATCTCGCGCATGTCGGCGCGACCGGTGGCGATCGCCTCCGAGGAGACCGACGCGGACTCGCCGTGCTTGCAGTGACAGGAGATGCCGTGGCGCTTCTTGAACCGCCATACCCACCCCTTAGAGAATCCTGGGCGCTTACTCGTGGGAAGGTACTGGAAGTGCTCGTCGACGAACATCTTCGATCGATACATGAGCCCGTAGTCGGTCACAGTCCTGACCTCCGCCTCCATCTTGTCGAACTCGGCAACAAGCGCGCGGTCCAGCTCCGCGACGTCGGGATCGCCGATCTTCTTGCGGCCGTAGGTATCCTTGTGCAGATGTAGAAGCTCAGTCTTCTTCTTCAGGATCTTGTAGAGCGTTGATAGTGCCGGTGGTCTTGGCATATCGAAAGCCCTCGCAGCCCATTCCGCCAGCGCAGTCATGTTGTTGCACCGCACACCCGCAATCTTGCATATCAACACCTTCTGGCCAATAGTAAGCCGAAGGCATTGCTTGGACGACGTGTTCGCGGACTTCGGCTTCGACGGCATGACGGCTTTTTCATGAATGAAGCGCATCAGCGCACACGCAGGTCGTCACCTGCAACACATAATGTTCATTGCGAGCCTTTCATTTGCCACCTCCATCTAGCAACGCTGCATGCATGCACCTTTCCCGCAGGACGACATTTTCCCTTCATATTTAACGAATTTCAGTGGTGTTCAGCTTTTTGCACGGACGAGACACAGCAAATCCTTTGCACGACCACACTCTTTGTGCGAGGTAAATAACTCGATGCAATTCTCTCTTTGCCGGGGAAATCTGTATAGAGGATATCGTTAAGTGATGCCGGCTTTGTAAGTCGTTGTCAGTAGTATTTCGTGTACTCCCTCGGCTTCGTCTTGAACAATGCGCACACTTTGCAGGAGCGCTGGCGCTTCTTGAGGCCTTGCTCGTTGTCCACCGTGTCTGGGTTTTCTTTGAGGCAATGCCCACCCATCTCACCCGTACGCTCGACTGTGGGCTTGCGGAGCAGCATCACGTGCAAGAGAAGCTGCTGTTCTCTCGCGAGCTGTTGTTGCTTTCTGTTTGCAAACAAAAGCCAACATACACACATAAAGTTAGTTAGCCCCCGAAACAATTATGTTGCTTCGCCAACATAGCGCACCTCGATTGTATCGTAGGCCTCGGCACTGTCAATCGCAAGTAGCTGCTCCAACAGTGTTTCGAAGATTGCGTAATGCTTCGGAGGACGCTTCTCCTTGAGGATGGTTGTCGTTCAGCTTCTTGTGGTGACGGAACGCGATAAACGCGTTGACCAGCGCCATGTCGAACACACCGAGGAAGAGCGTCTTGTATATTTCCTTGTCTTGTAGCTGAGCTGCACGCTATAGCGCTGCATCCGGAGTTGGTCGTGGACGTCGACATCTCCCATCCAGCGGTGGTAGTCCCGGACCAACTCCGGCGCCGGAACTGGCTGCATTTCCCGGTGGACGCGCCGCACTACAACACAAAACGTTACAAATTAGGAACACACTCCATTCGCAACGTGGTTGTTGGACTTTCTGACGGTCCTCGTTTGCGGCTGCCACCATGGAGAGCAGATGAACGGGGGTGCGGTCCATCCACATTGCAGCATTCAGCTGCGGGAACCGTTTGTTTTCAGCGAGCTTGATCGTGGCTTGGGGAGGCACCACAATTTTTTGTTTGTTCACTTGCTTCATTTCCTTCTTGGTGACGACGCCCTTCGCGTAGCCAGCACGGTCAGTCTGGATCGTGCCGGTCAGGTACATGCGTCGATGCAACATTCCCAGCGCCAACTTGACTGATGTATAGAACCGATCCGTAATAACAAGACACCAGGGTGACGTCGTTGATGGAGGGCGGAGCGCATTCATGTTCCTCATGACAGCAGCTTCACCGGTGTTGTTGTCCTTTGGTACGGGTGTCTGCAAATGCGTCTTGGCACCACAATAGATTTCAATCCTGCAATGACATTAACACAATATGTTAGCGTATGTTGGCTCACGCCGGTAGCCAGTGCGGCTTTTGTTGTACAGAAGACAACATAAGCACTTGGACCAAAGAAAGATGGGTGAAGGCCGAAGCCTCAAACAATACGCCGTCTCCGCACACGCCGCAACGAACACCTTCGTGTCCCCCACTTGTGGGGTTTGTCCTTGTTAAACTGGCGGGTCGGGTTGTAGCGGGAACGAGATGGCAGCGTAGCTTCGTCGAAGCTGATCACAGCTGGCGCACGGTATCCACGCACAAAATTTATGTGCAATACGTCCACGACCGGCCGAATCTTCCACGCGCGATCGACACCTGTACTTGGCGACTTGTCGTTTGAGAAGTGTAGATAGCCCGTGATATGGAAAACCGGTGCTTGGTCATGAAGAGGTTGAATCGGTTCGTAGTTAGCGCGCCCACTTGCTTCGTAGACCAATGCGCAGCAATACCTTTGCGCAAGGCATCAGCATGTGCGCAATCAGCAGACCCATCACGCGCAACACTCCCACGGTTCAATCAATATCCGGATCACGCGCGAGCCGACCGCGGATATCGCCCAACTCTTCCTGCTCCTGGCCACCCCGACGCTGCTGCCAACGGATAGCCCTCGCTCTCTGCGGAATCGACTGTTTGTGGTATGTTTTCATAGGCAATCTGCGTCCAGAGCTTTAGCGGCATGAAGTAGAAGAGCAGGGCTAGCGGATCGTCGCCCACTGCCATGACGCTGTCGCTCGGTCCGTAGGTCCATCGTACAAGTCTTCGTAGGTTGGGTCCGGACCAAACTTTCCAGGATCTACACGCAACAAACAACAAGTTAGCTTATGATGGCTCTTATGTTGGATGAGGACAACATGAGTTTCCACATATGTTGTATAGGAACAACATACCGTACCATATCCCAGCCATTCGTCCGCATCATCGATACTGCCGTCTTGCTCTGCACGAGTGAACTGCAGACAGACCCGGGCAAGTCCTCTCCTCCATCGTCGTCTGAGTCTTCGTCTGTCAGCTATCCGATGTCCCAGTCACTCTCGTCGTCGTCATCGCATCTTTCTTGGTCATCGTTCACGGATAGATCTTCATCAGAGTTGAGGTAGGTGCACGTGTCAGCCGCAGTATCCATCAGGTTCGCGGTACCATTGACGACACACTGCGGCGGCACCGACGGCAACTCCGCATCTGCTCCATTTTCATCAGAACTACTCTCACCACCTGCACTCACGGCCTCGAAAATCGCCAGCCGTCTTTTGCGTTGATTCGCAGTGTGGCTTGCCGTCCCCACCACGACCTCCACAGGCGCGCTGTCCACCTCCTCCTCCGCCACTTCCATCTCCTTCGCGTCGAACGAGTCTTCCACGCGCGACTCCGTCTCCTTTGCCTCCGCCAGAGCAACCCCCTCACCTGCCAACGCCGTCTCTAGCCCGCCCCGGATCGCCATGGCTGATGTGGTACGTTTGGCAGCCTGTTTCTTGAATCGTTTCTTCGGCCGCATTCCTTCCACTCCCCTGTTCTTAGTTTTGCTCGCCGCCGTCGAATGCGACACGCATGTCTGTCGCTCAGATCGGCCTCCCTGCACAGGCGCTGCTCCTGCTCCGCCAGCTTGCGCTGTGGTTGTTTCCCGGTATCGCCGACGACCTTGCTCTTATCTCGCCGTTTTAAAGTATGTGGGCTTTGCTGGGAGCCACTCGTCCGTGGTGGGTGACAAGTACAGTCTTTATCACGCCCACCGCAACTGTATCTTGCCGAAACCTAAGCCTGTGCATTTGTTTTTTCCCACCAAAACCGTTCTCTTGATTTCACTATGGAGTGAAATTGACAGTACTCATATACAAATCCCAGTATAAAAGTTCCTTATTTTCTACCTCCAACATAACATATAATCTGCGAAAAAAGTGAACCAAGCGATACACCTCTTATGTTCTACGTACAACGTATGGGAGGTAAGGGGTTAAGCGGACTAGCGTCTTCTACCGTACAACATATGGGAAGTAAGGGGTACAGCGGACTAGCGTCTTCCTTCGCTAATATAACGTTATCACGCCTGATTGGCTGCACACTATAACTTATACAATGTTGTCAGGTTGGAATCGATACAATTTTATACCATTTCATAAATAATGTGTATACCTACTATACAGTGCTGGCCACAAGAATTGCACACCGCATTTTTCCCGCGTAAAATTGTCAATTTTGAGGGTTTTCACTCAAACGTTGCCCCCGATTAGAGCGTTTATCGCACTGATGTAGCAGAAAAAAAAACAAATTAGAGCAGGATTCGGACAAAATTGAGCTACTTTTTATACAAGGGTTTCCCTGAGCGGCTGGTCAAAAGGATAGCACAGTATTAGTTACTTGATTTCAGTTAGTATCCAATCTCCAACCAATCCCGACGTGCTTCTGACCCTTCCAACTATAAATATTATCTGGTTGGAATCGAAAAATTATTCGATATTCAATCAAAAACCAACATAAATCTATATTTAAAGAATATCGATCGATTCGAACTGTTCAGCGCGCTGGAGCGCTGCATTCAGCATTTGACACAGTCAGTGTCGTCTTTGCTGCCGGCTAACAGCGTATATGCGTGCAATACAGCCACTGCGTCGTTCACGGGTACAAGCGTCACCCTCGACAAGGTGCAGTCACGAATTGGCAAAGACACAACTGGGAAACATTGCATTCGATTCTAGATAAGTATGCAGATCATTTGATCTCAAAACGGGGATAATAATCGCGAAATGCTGGCCCGCAACTCTGTCATGTCCTACTTCGGCCAGGTTAATTAAGAATAGGCTACAATAGTCGACATGTATCCTGCTCATTTTGGTTGCGAACAAGAAGCTCCGTAAGATAGATTCCACGCATCATCCTACTGCACAAAACGGCCCAACGAGTTACCTGGAAAGCAGGCGCCACCATGCACCGAGGCTGACCTGAAAATCGTAGTGTCAAGTCTCTATGGGCATGCTTCAACTTCCTCAGATTACCTCGACGCTGCCTTGGCCACCATGATGTGGTACCTCTACGACCGCAGCTCGGATGTGGAGCAATTAGAGAGAAGCCAGCTCAGTGTGTTTATCCATATATATGTGAATGTCTTTGTGTTCGCATGTGCATCCTCGTCCTAATAGCTACAACTTGCCTCTAGGTGGAATGATATTCCTGCGTTCAAGCGCATCAAAACGGCTTTGCAGCAAGGTGTCTCCCTCTTCATCGACAAGACATGTTCACTTGCCCGCTACATGTGCTAGCCGTGGCGCTCGCAATGCATCCGACACCCGCCGGCGCATATTTAGCGGTTTATGGCCATGCTCTCGAACCAAATGTCCATGATGGCTAAGCTAATGGAGAAAATCACTAACGCAAAATAATAAGAATAATGAATAGCTTCGTTCCGAGTTTAACTGCGCAAGTACTCATGCACACTAGGTGGTGCAAGTAAAAAAAACTTTGAGGATTGACTGCCATATAAGCAGGTGTGCACATTCACTGGTAGTGCGCCCATACCATAAAATATCCGACCAAAGGACCTCAGCGGACCTGTACCAACATGTGGTACACCCGTGTGGTACCAATGCATGATTGGCCAAAAAAATAAACATGATTGGTCAAAATAGAATATTATCGCGCTGGCTGCCTCACAATGAATTGGAGGCGAAGAGGGCGTCGGCGAAGGTGGCGAGGAGGGCGGCAACGGAGGGCGGCAGCGGCGAGGAGGGCGGAGGCAGCAGAGGGGAGCAGTGGAAGTAGAAGGCAGCAGTGCGAGGCAGCGTGGAGGAAGGCAGTAGCCCGTGGAGGAGGGCATTAGCGTGGATGAGGCGGAGGGCAGCAGAGCGCGGAGGGCGGCAGCGTGGAGGAGGGAAGGCGGCATGGAGGGCGACTTCGAGGAAGAGGGCACCAGAGGGCAGCAGCAGCGGAGGGCGGCGGAGGACGATGACAGCGGGGCGCGGCCGGGAAGACGGTGGCGGCGTGGTGATCGTGAAGGACAGCGGCAGCCAAGTGGCTAGGAGACCGCGGCACCAGCGGCAGCTAGGTGGCGGCTGTGGCGTACGTATTGCCGTACATAACGATCACCGCCGTGTTAGTTTAGTATTATATGATGCAATGCAGTTAATTAAGAACGCTCTACCTTGCTGCTTTAGTATGTCCTGTTGAGTGCATGACACATACCTTTTTTCAGCTTAATCCTTCTTCAATACTAACGTACATGTAGTACATGCACTGCAACTCGAAGTAATGCGAGTCACAATTTTCATCTCCATTGTACTGCAATGATTGCACCGGTCGGATAGGTCGGGTAAAACGAAAATATGCGTGTGATACGTCTACTACTTGATGTGTGTATCGAGATACCCATATGTTTCGTGTCCCTCCGACCCGATACGTCGGAATGGCTGTTTTAGAGGACCTAGCCATAACGATTTGCTAAAACGCTGTGCTAAACCTCATTTGATTGGTTGTTTCACGTATAGAAACAGTGATTGGCTATTTTTTATGAGCCACTGTGACCCAAACAAAAATTAAGTATGATCGGATAAATGATTATATTCACCCATAAGATACATTTTGCCCAACCTCTGCAAAAGAAGTTTCTGGTTCTTGGGAGAAGTCTAGGAAAGACCAGTAGTGAACCACTTTCCTGAATCCCACTTCACATTTACGCGGACCCTGCTCATTCTCTTGTTGAACTCTTGGTCGTCAATGGTCAGCGATGTCCCTTTGAAGGGAGCAACGAAATGATTTTGCGGTCCGTAGGCTGGGCCGCCGTAAAACACGTAGTGCCTCCTGTCAAGCGGGAGACGCAACTTCGAGCAGACGACTTTGCTGCAGGCTAAATGCATCGTGATGAGTGCCGGGAAAGGGTCCGCTCAGGTGGATGATGATTCCATCGGGGGCGAGTTCCGATTGGTACTTAAGCGCGTGTTTCCGCTAAGGCAGCAATAACAACAAAGTTAGCGTTCTGCAAGTGTAGCAAATACTTCATGCTGCTTACTTTGCGGCCATTGTACACATACTTCTGGTTCTTCTTCGGGCGGCACATGCCACGTGATGTTCCATCTATAAATCCAACACAAGTTCGTAGCGGGGCGCCCTTGTTGTAGATGGCGTTTGCGTAGGCCTACCCGCTAGTCGGCGATCATCGAACAGCTAGAGATGCGAAATGACTGGTAGAGGATGCCGAGGACGCCGTTTGAGATCGAGGAGATAGCGGTAGGATCCAAACTGGTCTTCGAGATCTTTAAGACGGGCTGGATACGCCATCCTACGGAGGAAGATGCACAGTGCTTCCAGGGCAGAAACTTGATAGCGCTGTGGTGTCGGGAATGGGTCTGGCAGCTTAAAAAGCTTGACTAGAGCAACGATCTCGTCCTTCTCGAAGCGGAATTTCGACTTCCATACGGCCGCAGACGCGGGCTGGTTGAAGTTGAACCGGTCGGATCGGTGTTGAGTACCGCTTCGATTTCGAATGGCAAGAAGCGCGAGCTCCTCGTCGTCCGAGATACCGCTATCGCTGCTGTCGATTAATCGGACTGGAAAACTGACAACTGCACACCACCACAAACTTACCTGTCTAATCTGATTGCATTCACTACTGCTTTTTACTGTCTTCGGAACTGTTGCATAGGGCTCTCTAATACAAAAACATTTCATGACACGTGATGTTGACGGCTGGAATCGAACCAGTCAACAAAGCAAGCTCTGGCTCCTCTTTGAGGACGTCAACGCATTTATTGGTACACTGCGCGCTAGCGCGCACGTGCGCTTCGGACAGCAAATGATAGCGAGCCGACACGCGACTCGGAGCGTGGTCTTGTGCGGCCTTGTGCGCCAGCATCGGCGAAACCGCGAGACAGGGGAAGCATCAGCGAGACGTCGAGTGCGACGACATAGGCAGCGCGAGGTCGGACGGCACGGCGTAGCACAGCGGGTGATTGGAGCTTGGCTTGGCTCGGGCGCGGCGAGCTGAAGAATGAGTGGGCCACGCGGCGTCCCGTCTTCGGCTTTGGTACACTGTATCCATGTCACGACATCGCGAATTACCCGGTATGGGTTGGAACGTCGTTTTTTTTACGGTATGGTATAATATCCACGCTATTCCAACCAATGGAAGCATGGCTTATTCTCTGACTCATTTCTCCACCAATGAGAGCGCTGTATTTCCGTATTTAGTCCAATTATTTGAGCTTGTGAAAAATTGTGATGTTCCGACCAATCCGACCATATTTGGTTGGAATATTTTGAGAATATTTACTATTCAATACAAACTTTCTTATAAATGCATATTCAAAAATATACTGAAGTTTCTGACCTTGCAGCGGTAGTTGCGCCTTCACAACTGGAAAGGAGTGAGCTAGCATCATGTCCATCGCGTCGTTGGCGCCTGCCAACCGCAAGAAGGTGAGGGTGACGGCGATAAATTCGTTCACAGCATTTTTGGAGGGGGAGGACATGACATTGGAAGCAGCACACAAGCTAATCGACAGGTAAGGTACTTAGAATCATGCTAGACAAGTATGCAAACTCCCCTGCTAGATCGGACAAAGTCCGCTCGACGAATACATGTCCTGGCTACTTTGGTAATGCCAAGAACTGGCTGCTGGATAAGTATCCACAGCAGGGGGCTATAGTCAAGCCCCAGCTACAAAAGGTTCTTTCCGGGCTCGGAAAGTTCTGTACCAAGCGCGACGACGGTGGCTTCAAAAAGAAAAAGCACCGCAATGCTCCAAGCCGGACTTGGGGAATATCGTGATGCTACTTTACACCTCTGCCTCGGCAGACAGCGTCTACTTAGACGCGTCCCTAATAGTGATGCTGTGGTATTTGTACGGACGTAGCTCGGACGCAGAGCAACTCGAGAAACAACAGCTTTCGATACTACCTGGTACGTCATTTAATTGTATATTATCTGCTGTTTCTTGCAAACGAAATGCTCTGTCCGGTTAGGTGGTGTACTCTTCCTCCGTCTTCAAGCGGGTGAAGACAGCTTTATTACAGGGCATCTCCCTCTTCAAGGACCCAACCTCCTTCCTAACCTGTCCGCTATTTACCTTGGCTGCCGCTCTAGCAATGCAGACGGCACCCAGCAAGCGCTTCTTCCCCCAGTTACAGTCCAAGAAGCGGAGCGCCGACATTGCCAGCGATGTTGAGGAGTCGAGCCTCATCGAGCTGCTTGAGGTAGATGACAGCCCAATGCCTCTCCAAGTCCCTAGGACCTCGGGCAAGCGCGCACAAGCATACGTGAATCGATTGCTGGATAGAGTCAGACAAGTAGCACAAGAGAGGCAGATCCGGCTTACCTCGGGACTTACCTAGCACTCCTTCCGGCGTGGTGTGGCCATGCACGCCAACAACGGCAGCGTGGCCAAGAACTGGATCATTGAGCGCGGCAGCTGGGAGCTGAGCCGGGTCAACAAGGCGTTCGGATACATGCTGGGGTCCACGCAGGCTGATCAGAATGTGTCCCAGGTGGAGCCCCAAGAAAGGCGCTCGTCTTCCCTCGTTACATGCCCCCGAGCAGCCGATCCGTGCTCGCGCATCGAAGTTCCAGGCGCTGCTCTTTACCAATTCTATGGCCTTTGCTGATACGACGCTCAACCTGGACGAGGATGTCGCGGAGTGCTTGTTCGCGGCGCTGTTGATGCACTATCCAGATCTGCTACTGCTAGCCGAGACGACCGCATTTGTCAGCAGGATGCGCGAGGCCATGGTGGTGCGAGCCATCGGAGAAGCGGAGGTGCTAGCCTGGAGTGCTGCCATTCGTCTCGCCTTTGATCCCCCTCCAGAGCAGACCACTCCTCCCGAAGAAACCAGCGATCTCACGGCGCTGTTCGAGCTGGTGAAGCACCAGTCGAAGCAACTTGACGCCCAAAGTCTGCAGAACAAGCGGCTCGAAGAACGAATGTTAGCCATAGAGACGCACTTACGCATGCAGGTGGGCGAGCAAACACCGGGTGCACAGCCTGACGCTGATCAGCAGGCGACACAACCAACTCCACAGCAGGGCTCACGAGCCTTACACCCGAAGAAGAAGGGCTCGCAGTCGCTGTCTGCTATCTGGTTCGAGTGGTTTTCGTCCGAGCCCCGTGTATACACCTCACGATCTGTGAAAAAGACAACGCTGTACGAGTTTAGACACGCCGTAGGGTACATGATGCTGTTCTTACCAACTGGATTCGCACTTGATGAGGCATCCGATGCATTCAAAAGCGAGGTGCTGAACGCTGCGATCAATGCGCAGGATAACACGCTAGTCTTCTTGAAAGCGAACGGGGACCAATTCCACGAGCGCGTCAACTCTGGCAGCATCGTCGATCCGACGCCTGCTTCTGCGCTTCCTGCGTTCATTCGCCTCCAGCCCAAGCCATAGCCTAAATACGATCATAATACAATAGCAAGCATCATTCAGAGGAAGACGATGGCCGGATTCAACCGGCCAGCAGCAATGCTGCTCCCCCTACCCGGAGGCACCGTCATGGGTAAGCACAAAGGCGCACTTGCGCCATCACAACCCGCAAGCGTAGATACGAGCCCAGGCGTTGCCCGAAGCGTTGTCCAGCGGCAGCCTCCTTGCTCTTGCGCCTTGTGTGCAGCCTTGGTCACGTTCACGATCGTCGGCGGCGCTGCAGCCGCGGGCTTGGTCAGGTGCGTCCTGTTGAGCCGGCGGCCCGTCGGCGCACGTGCCCCACGCCGGTCTTCACGCATGCTTCTGCCTGCGGTGGCTCCAAACGCTGAATGAGCACGTGGCAGCGAGTGGTGGTTGTGTCGTGTGTCACTAAACTGATTTTGACTCTTACCGGTACTGGTTGGAATTTGGTCGGACGAGTGGGAATTTTTACGGTATGGTTTAGTACCCTCTACATCACCAATGTAGAAGACTTACACCCTCGACTTGGAAACTGCTGCCACTTCTACTGCTTTCCGTCAGAAACGAATTGAGCGAGTTAACCCCCTCCCTGCAGCACTCAAGGTTACATAAAACACCGTCGCTGATTGCACTTATCCTTACATGTTGTTAAAGACAACATGCTTTATCGCACTATTTCTGCCGTTTTGCTCAGGGCTAGGCTGAAAAAATGCCACAAAAAGTCGAGGGGATGAGCATCAACCGGTTTGAAAAGGTACAGTGATTTCCCGACCAGATGATGAATTGGTGGCTGACGATATGTCTCACACCCGATAAAGGAAAATTCCCAGTCATTTGCAAAAGGGACGGAGAACAAGCAAGCGATGGGAGGGCGCACCATGGAGGACCGTCAGCGGCTCGCTGCTGAGCACCGCAGCTGGCTCGTCGGTGAGCGAGGCACGACGCAAACTTCGGACCAGAAGAACCACGAGCCGCGCCGGGACGTTGAAAAACTGGTTTGTAATTGGTATATACCGGTACCACAATGTGAGACAGCAAATAAAGCCCCAAGCCGGCTGCCATGTAACCGGTTGCCAAATGGTATATCGGTCCGAATTAACCCTTGTTGGCAGCAATGAATTGCTTCCATCTCAGTAAAATGGGTATTATCCATTTTGTGGCGTCCATCCATTATGACCATATCATTTGATAATGCCGCCATCAACGCAAGTATCGGTCGCAAGATCGGTCTTCCGCTAATCGGATGCTCCAGGCACAGTCTAAATTTCGCGTTGGAAGAAGAGTATGAACTTCGCGAAGCTGCTCCACAAGAGACGCGATCAGTGAGTGGGCCAAAACATGGAGTTATCGTGGATATCACCTACTTCCGATGACATAGAACGCCTTTTCCCAAGCTAGGTGCACTCACAACAATTAACGAGAAGTCATGCTACCAGTGAGCTTGGAGCTCGTGCTGCTTCTGCGCTTCAACCGCTCGCTGTGGAAAATGGAGTCGCTGTATTACGCGTGACGAGGGCCAGAAGCGAAACACGAAAGCGCGAACACCACCAGACGCTATAGAAACGATATGCAATTGTGTAGGCAGCTTGAAAACACCAGTAGAGTCGCCTGTAATACATGATGATTTACATTACGTACTAGAGGCCCATAATGGATGGAAGCAAGATTCTGACGCACCATAAATAGTCCTTTATGGTTGCTCTTAAAATAGCACCACCAGTATTTTGCAACCAGCTTTCAGTTGGCTGAGCCACGGCAGCCGTTGTACGATGTCCTTGACGAGTAGGTGGAGCGCGTGACACAGACTAGCAGGAACTTCACCTTGAGTGCCGTCCATATCGCCTTATTAACAGCCGTGTCGTCCGTGATCACAGTTCCGACGTCAAGAAGCCGAACTTCTTGATTAGGCGCTGCATGTCTCAAGCCAGAAAGTCAGTGCTGTGCGACTGGTTGCTCGTGTACACCAAGTAAGAGAAGTAGCATATTTTTCCACACACGGCCATGATTGTAGTATGACAGACATCCCTCCAATCGTCTGAAGAAGCCGTCATAATCTTTCTTCCTATTGCGGGCGACATCACCTCGAGCGACTTATCGTGCGTGCATATTTTTATTTATTTTTATTTCAGCACATTCGACAGTTGGTCCCATTGTGGCCTACATCACCTTGACCAACTAACGTGCGTGCGATCTGGCAGCACATTCGACAGTTGGTCTCGGGTAGCTCAGCTGCAGGTGCTAGGAGTTGAAGCACCCCGAGAAGGCTCTCGTGCTCCACCTTGTAGGAAGCCTGTCCTGATATGTACACCCACAAAGCCAACTGCTCCTGGAACACACCACTGATGGGTTTATCTTGGGCAGATATGTGTCGGTAATCAGCGACGTTTTACATAAAATACAAAGTAAAAACTGTCCCAGCCTCGCTCTCCCTTCCGAAATCAGTGGTGCGTAGTCATTTGGAGAAACGCCGAAGAAGATGTAAGTGAGGATGCCACCGAAGACCGCGCGACCGCGCGAGACCCGCAGCGAGCACCAGCGGTTCGTGCGACATTTGGAGGGGAGGTCTCAAGCTGAGAGACAGAGAATGATGCAGGAACATGCTACGTTTGTGGCTCGGGACAGGGAGAGCGACGTGACCATTGACGACGACGCAGCTCCACCGTCATCTCGCACGCCCCGACCGTAATTGCGCCCCCCAACGGGCAAGGACGTGTCGTACTTGAGGACGCAGAAGCGTATCATCTCGCAGCAGCGGCGAGCGGTGGCTGCTAAGACCGTAGCAGGCTCCGGCAAGAAGGCCCCAGCAAGACGGACGAAGACGTCGCTGACCAAGACGCTGCACGAAGCGTTCGTATCAGAAGAAGACGACGATGACGAAGAAGAAGACGGTGGCTACGAAGACGAAGGAGAACTGGTAGAGGGGCTCGATCTCGAGGAAGAAAGAGCTCTCAATACGTCGAGTGGCAAGGGCAAGGCGAAGGCGAAGGGCAAGGCGAAGAAGAAGGCCCCAACTAAAAAGCCTCGCAAGCCAACCGCCGCACAGCTAGCCAAATAGGCGAGTGAAGTGCGACGCGCTGCTGCTGAACAGCGCTGCATTGCGTCTGCAGCAGCTGAGGCTGACGGCGCTTCGGAGCATGCGCGTGCAAGGAAGAAAATCGACGAGGCCAACAAGAAGAAAAAGAAGAGCCCACAAGTGGACAGCACGAGGTCGGACACTTCTCTCGGACAAGTGGTCATTGCCGAGATTCCGCCAGAAACGGTTGCATCTGCAACAAGGTACGACTTCGCTTCAGGCGGTACTATACACCATGTTCTAATCGATGACGTTGTATGTCATGCATCATTGAACAGCATGAAGAACACCCAACATGTCCACCGCGCGATGATACAGTAGCCAGTCCGTGCGTCGCCGCCCGAACCGCCTTGCCAGTCAACCCCGTATGCCCGACCAGGTGTCGGTGTTGGACGCCCACCTCGGTGGTGTCCGTCACAGCGGCAAGAGGGGACTCTGGTGACGTCACCACGACGCCGGTGACGGACCGGCCACCGCCATACCCCTGCTCGCCCCCATTGCGCTGCCTGCTCCTATTCTCTACCGTGTCTCACCTCTTTGCTCTGCAAGTTAACAGTCCAAAGTCACTTTATTCGGCTAGAGTCCTGGCCAAATCGTAAATGAGAGGCGCGCTGCCGATCGGCCCCACTGCTCTCTCCTAACTATTCTCCGTTGCCTATACTACCGCGCCCCTTGGCCCGAAGATCCTGTTGCAGTTGGCCCTTCCGGGTGCCGCCGCTCGGCGCTGTCCACAGTGTCCGCCTTGCGCTCCTTGATCCGATTGCTCGTTGTCGACCCCGTCCTTTGCCGATCCTCCACTTGCCGCCAGTCAGCAGCTGTTGGCCTTCTCGTCGTCACCCGTCAGGTCCACTACCCAGCCAGCGGCCACGGTACTGCTGTGACGCCGCCGCTTCCTACTCGCCATCCCCTCCGAGCTCGTCCTCGAGCTCGCCGTGGTCCAGCAAAGCTTCGTACTTCTTGATGTCCAGCCACTTTCTCTGCACTGGCGCGCTGGCTGCCGTCCGGTACTCCACCTCGTACGGGAGCTTGTAACGTCCTGCCCGGTTCCGTTGTCGTCTCCTGCCTCATTCCGTGATTGCGTCGCACACTTGGATATCGGCGAAGCTCCCTGGTGTTGTCTGCCTCTTGGGTTTGCCGCGTCCTCGCAGCACTTGCACTGCTCCATGGTCTTCTTCGTCGTCTGCTGTCGCTCTGCTGCTGACTGTCAGTCCAGGCCCCTGCTCCTCTGTCGTGGTCCCGGAAACGCCACTACCCTGAAGCCTTTCAGCAGCAGTTGAACCATCGGCCTACGTCGCTGCGGTTCCCTGCTGGTTACGACGAGCACTCCGTCGCGCTGCTCTTATTTCCCGCTCGACCCGGTGGGCTTCTTCCTGCTGCTGCTGTGCGGCGCGTTCCTGCTCCCGCTTGGCTGCTTCATCGTCCTTGCGGCGGCGCTTCCTTGGCCGTTCCTCACTCGTCGCTCCTGTCTCTGCCGTCCTTGTCTCGTCGTCGATCATCGCCTGCGTTCTCTCGCCGTTATTCTCGGCCTGTCCGGTCGCCAATTCCGTCCGTTCTTCTCGAGTCTGTGCCGCTGCTGCTCTGCTGGTGTCCATTGACCTGGTTGATGCCGTGCCCTGCTCGCGCTGTACTGTGCTGCCACTGCTGCTCCCCGTTCCGTTTGCTCTGGCTCCGGAGCTTCCCCTCGCACTCTTACCACGCGTCGGACGGGCCGCCTTCCTCGACGCGCCCAGGAGCCCCCGTCTTCGGGCCGTTCGTTGACCGACTCTTCACCTGCCGTTGGTCCTTGGCTGCTGAGCGGCGCTGCTGCTCAAGGTTCTGATCCTGCAACCCCAGCGGTGCTGCTGTTCTCGTCGCTCACTTCTGCTTCTGCTGTCTGGTACTGCCACACGTCCGGTTCCTGTTCGTCGCCATCGTACTCCTCTGTCACGCGCCGCGCAATTTCCTCCAGGTGACTCTCTGGGCAGTGGTACGACGTCAGGAAACTGCAGTGCACTAACATTGAGTCCCCCGTGTCCAACCGTGTTACCCGCAGGTTGTCGAAGCCTGCGTCCTCCTCGACTCGCGCTGGCTCGATTCACTGGTGCGCCAGCTTCGTGATACCCCGGCACCTCGATGGCCGTAAGACCCACACCAAGTCCCCAACTTTGAAGCGCACGTTCCTCCGGACCCTGTGGTTGTAGTACCGCGCTCTCCTGTCCTGATCCCTTGAGGCCGCCCGCTGTGCGATCTCGGTGGCCGTGGCCATGTGCTTGACCAACTTCCTGTGGTACTCCGCCCAGGTCCCGATCTGCGTTACTCCACTCGCCCGTAGCATCTCGTTCGGCGCCCGTAGGCGTCGACCCATCAGCAACTCGTTCGGCGTGTACAACATGGTCGAGTGTCGAGCTCCGTTGTACGCATACTGCGCGCACGGCACCCAGTCGTCCCAGTCCTCCTGGTTCTCCGCCACGTACATGCTCACCATGTCCTTCCAAGAGCGGTGAAACCTCTCCACTAGCTCCAACAGGGCCGGCCGATACGGTACCGGCGTCACTTGCCTAGCTTGCAGCATAGACACTAGTTCCTCGATCACCTTGCCGTTCAATTCCGGTGCTCCATCCATCACGAGCTCACGTAGTGGTCCATGCACCAGGATCACTCGCTCCATAATGAACCTTGCCACATCACGAGCCGTGTGCGTCGGCACTGTAACCGCCACCGCGTAGCGCGTAGCGTATTCTACTGCTGCGATGACATATCGATTCCCCCGTGCCGTAACGGAAGAGGACCGGCTACATCAAGAGCCCAGCGGTCCACACGAATCCCAGCCCCGAGCTGCGCAGGGGCGGGGTGATTTCCTTGGTTCTCGCCTTCCTGGTCCCGCAGTCCCGACAGCTCTGCACCCACTGCCGAACTATGCCCTTCATGCCGGGCCACCAGTAAACTGCTGCTATTCGTGCGTGCGTCTGCGGCACTCTCAGATGGCACGCAAAGATGGAGGCGTGCGCCTCCTTCAACACCTTGTGCCTCAAGGCGGCGGGCAGTATCACCCGTCGCTCTCCCTCAGCAATCAGCGCGTACGCCAGGCCGTCGTCTTCCACAATCTCCACCGTTCCGTGCCGCCGGGCCTCCAGCAGCTTCTGTACTTGCCGGTCTCGGGGTTGCTCCCGTTGTATCTCTTCGTCGGTCAGCTGGCCTTCTGCCGCCGCTGTCGTCCCTAGCTCCAGGCCTGTCGCGTGTCTTGGAGCTACTTGCCGCACTGGTGCGCGTGACAAGGCATCCGCTACGACGTTGGTGGAACCCGGCCAGTACATCACGTTGAAGTCGTACTCCTGAAGTTGCAGAGCCCATCGGTGTAGTCTTCCAGTCAGTTCCTTACTCTTCATCAACCAGCTCAGTGCGTTGTGGTCTGTCACGAGTTCGAACCTCCGTCCGTAGAGATAGGGCCGGAAGAGCTTGATGGACCACACCACCGCAGCAAACGCCAAATCTGTGATGCTATACTGGGCGACGGTCGGTGAGTTGACTTTGGACGCGTAGGCGATGGGCTGGTCCCCGCGTCCTTGGTCCTGCATTTGTGCCGTGCCCAGGCCCACCTTCGAGGCGTCCGTGACCAACTTAAAGGGTTTGCTGAAGTTGGGGTACGCTAATAGCGGTCACTCCGTCAGCTCCTTCTTCAGCCCCTCGCATGCTTGCTGCTGCTTATCCCCCCACTCCCATGGTACTGCCTTCCTCAACAGCGTCGTTAGCGGTGCCGTCTTCGCGCCGAAGTTCGCAATGAAGCGCCGGTAGAACCCCGCCATATGCACAAACCTCTTGACTGCCTTCTCGTCCTCGGGGACAGGGAAGTTTATCACGCTTGTGATCAAGCTCTCCATAGGCCGGATGCCGTCGCCATCTAGCTCATGCCCCAGGTACTCCAGTCTGGTGGTCCCGAAGCTGCACTTGGATGCCTTTAGCGATAACCCCGCTCGCGACAATCTCTCCAACACCGCAGCCAGCTCCACGACGTGTCGGGTCATGTCCCCTTTGGTGAAGATAATTACATCGTCAAGGTAGACCAGGCGACACTGCCAGGTCAACCACCGCAAGATGGCGTCCATCATCCTTTGGAACGTGCCCGGCGCGTTGGCTAGACCGAAGGGCATCCCCACGAACCGGAAGAGCCCGCGTCTGGTGACGAACCTCGTCTTGTCCCAATCCTTGGCCGCCACTGGCACCTGCCACGATCCTGCGTGCATGTCCAAGCTGGAGAAACGCCGCGCTCCATGCATACTCTCCAAGGTTTTGTCTATCCGAGGCAGCGGATATACGTCTTTCTTGGTGATGTCGTTCAGCATCCTGTAGTCTATGCAGAACCGCACTGATCCGTCCTTCTTTTTGACGAGGACGACGGGGAAGCTCCACGCCCCGTGTCCCTCCGCCACGACGCCGCCGTCCAGCATCTCGTCCAGTGACTTGTCGATGATCTCGAGCTCCTTCTGTGCGTGACGTCGGGCGGGCACTTTGATCGGGATCTCACTGCCTGTGTGAATCTCGTGTTCGATGCCGAGCGTCGTCGCTGGCGGACACTCTTTCCGCGGCTCCAACAGGGTCGGGTACCGCCGTAGCAAGCTCAGCATCGGGTCCTTGTCCGCCTCGTCCATGCTACCCAACTCCAAGTCCTTCTCGTTGCTGAGGGGCTCGGCATGGGCTCCCAGGATGTCGCTCAGCCAACCCCCCTTGACCTTCTCTCGTTCCAGTTCCCCGTCATCTCGATGACCTCCATCTCCTTGTTCCTGGGTACCCACGTGCCCAGTGTCTCGCGGCTTGGCAGTTTCGTCGTTCCCCCCGGCCAGACTCAGTACCGGCACCCTAATTCTTCCGTTGACCACCTTCGTCAGCGTCGGGCTAGTAGTAAGTGCCGCTCGGGCCTCGGTTTTGGCATGAACAGTCCCAGCGACCCTTCAGGTGCCTCTACTGCCAACCGTACATTGTGAAGCGTCTGCGTGATGACCTTAGTCTGCCTGATGATCCGCACTTTGGCCACGCCCCTGCTGTTGGGGCTGAGCGCCAATCCCGGTGAAGGGGACCACCAACTTCACGTCGTCCGTGTACCACTTCATCTCGCTGGAGGTGAAGTCGATCTTTACCCCGTGCGAGTAGATCCAGTCCTCCCCCCGTAGAAACTCTGTCGGCGCGTTCTCCACGAGCAGTGCGTCCACCCTCAGCAGCTGTCGGTACTGTGTCCGGAAGACGAACCGCCATACATCCAGCACCTTCACTGCCGCGCCGCTGAACCCTTCCATGAAGTCTACCGGAGCCGGCACGTCCAACTTGACCCCGTATGGTGCCCAGACAGGCGATAGATCGACTTGACAGCTGTAAAAAGTAGGATTTTCACTGATATTGAAATAGAATACATTATCGCCATCGGCATTGATCAGATACGTACCGGCGGTGATCATCGCAGCTTGCACAGCCGCGTTGATGGCCGCATACGAGTAGTAGCCAGATGATAGCGTGATTTGAACCGTGCTATAGACGTTTCCCGTGGGCATCAAAACCTTAAATGAATTAGTGCCATACGCATGGAGTCGACGTTAAATTGGCTGTTGTACATATTGATTGAGTGAATAGCAAGCTCAGTGTTAGAAAACTCAACGCTACTACCGGGAAACTCATATCGGAGCGTATTGTTGAATCCGTTGGAAACGATGTGTCGCGTGGATAACGTAATGATCGAGCTCATGCTTGTATATTTAATCTTCGACAGTAATTGCTTTCTCAGAGAAATTAAATCTCAACACACTTCTGACGTTATCAATCATCAAACTCTGTCCCTTTTCACGAGTAGCTTCGGTGTAAGCTCTGAGCAGCTTCTCAAGCGTCAAACCCGGGATGGAGAAATCGGAGATGACCATCTTCAAATCTCTGCGACTGTTGGCTTCGAGAATCCAGAGGTACTCTGAGTTCAATCTGATGAGCTTATCCGTGGCGAACCATGAATGCATGAGAAATATAGTAGATAGGCGTTTGTGGCGTCCGCGAATGAAGAAGTGCGAGAACTTGTCGTGTTGGAGCTTCTTGTCCGAGCTGTAGTCATCGATGATGATGAGCTGGATCCCGCCCTTGGAATCCTTCTGGATGTCATCAACCGAGGGGGGCGATTCAGTATCATGGATCGTGATATAGCCGTTGAGCTTGTCTTTCATATAATTGTAAAGCTCTTGATCTGGATTGCGTGCAATGACGTGTAGATGGCTGTAAACGTTAGGACTGTTCTTAACGATATGGAAGACTAGATTGGTCTTCCCGGCGTTGCTGGGCGCGAGGATGATTCCTCGGAACAACTTCTTGATGCCAAGCTGCTTGATATCGCCAATATCGTCTGATTTGTACTCCTTGGGCAAAAGCCCTCCCCAGTTGTCGATTTTGCTCATCGTTGGTCAAAGTATATTCAATAATACATACTTCTACTCAAAAATGGGATTTACAGCTCGTCCGCCCTCTCAGGAATCAACAATCTTCAATCCGAACTACTATGCCTTGGCTACAGACGTGCTAAGCCTCGAAATGGCAGAAACTCTGTATCTGAGCAAGACTGACTATCGAATGAGCTACCTATCCAGCATTACGATGGGAGAGGCCGCGCCGATGTCGGCATTGGTAGTGGATGCAAATCGCAGCATCTCTGGAATCAATACTATCAGCTGTTCATCGATTCAACTGAACGGAACGAGCATTGATCTGAGTAGTCTCTCGTTGCTTAACGTCATCCCGGGCACGGCAACCTCGAACAAAGCCATCATTCTCAACTCGAACAAGGAGGTTGCTACCCTCAACAGCATTGATTCGGTGTCGTACAGGCAAAATGGAGTTGCTTATGATCTGAGTGTCCTATCGGCAACACCCGGTACCGTCTCAGCGAGTAAAGCTCTCATCGTGGATAGTAGCTCTGGATTGACTGGGCTGAGATCATTGAGCGTGGTTGGGAGTGGCCTCTCAAAGAGTCTCATTGTCCAAAACGATATAATGACATCCGCGGCGTCGATGAACGTTGTAAGTCTGTATCAGATGGAACAAGGAGTTCGCGGATCCACAAGCGCGATCACACCCAACTGCTACTTTTGGAAATTTGCTCTCGAGGATAGATTGTTGATGGATTCGTTGGGCAATTTAGCTATTGGGCAAGCAGCTATCAATCCGTTGTACAAATTGGATGTAAATGGTGCTATACGAGCTTCATCATTTGTTCAGGGATCTACATCGTACGATCTGTCTAAGATCGGTCTGATAACAATCTTAACAAACGGCACAGCGGAAGCTAGCAAGGCGCTGATTACTAATGCGTCTTACGGTATTACTAGTTTGAGATCTCTCACCGTGGTTGGGAGTGGTCTCTCAAAGAGCCTCGTTATCCAAAATGATACGATGACTTCAGCGGCTAGTATCAACCTCGTAAGCTTCTATCAGATGGAACAGGGTGTCAGAGGCTCTACGAGCACAACGACGCCCAATTGCTACTTCTGGAAATATGCTCTCGAAGACAGATTGCTCATGGATTCATCAGGTAATCTCGCGTTTGGACAATCAACGATTAATTCGTTATACAAACTCGATATAAATGGGGCTGTACGAGCCACATCGTTCGTTCAGGGATCAACTACGTATGATCTATCCAATCTCGGTCTGCTAACGCTAACGACCAACGGCACGGTTGAAGCAAGCAAGGCATTGATCACTAATGCGTCCGTATGGCATTACCGGTCTGAGATCGCTGACCCTGGTTGGAAGTGGTCTCTCAAAGAGCCTCATTATTCAAAATGATACGATGACCTCAACGGCTAGCATGAACTTCGTATCCTACTATCAAATGGAACAAGGCATTAGGGGATCAACAAGCGCGATAACGCCCAATTGTTATTTCTGGAAATATGCTCTATCTGATAGATTGCTCATGGATGCAAGCGGCAATCTCGCGATTGGATAAGCAACCGTCGATACGTCGTACAAACTCGATATGAACGGCACTATCAGATGTACAGCATACGTCCAAGGCTCGACCACTTACGGTCTGTCTAAGATCGCTCTGCTAACCCTAACTACCAACGGCACGGCTGAGGCATCCAAGGCGCTGATTACCGATGCGTCCTACGGTATTACTGGATTGAGATCACTCACTGTAAAGGACTCCAACCTCACCAAAAGTCTGGTTGTTGATAACACCCTCCCATCATCAGCAGCAAGCATGAATTTCGTGAGCTACTTTCAGGCCGAGGTTGGTGTCAGAGGATCTGCGAATACCTCAGGGTCGGATCAATTTTTCGTTAAATTCGCTAGCGCTGATCGACTCACGATAGACTCGGCCGGAGCTGTAAATATCCCCGGATCGCTCACAGTCGCTGGACAGGCTATCACGCCCGCGAGCAATATATATTCGATTGTGAGTGGAACCGTATTATCAACAACGTCGAGAGCAAGCGATTACAACGTAATTATTAGAAATGGATCTAATACTGCCGGAGCAACATCGGGCATCAATTTCGTTATTGATTCGTCGGCCATGAATACTTTCACCCCCTCGGTAGCTCTCGTGGCTACAAGGACAGCTACATCCATCCAATATGCGATGGCTGACTTTGCTATTCAAACAAGGTCAAGTTCTAACATTCTCAGTCCGATGGCGAGTCGCTTAGTAGTGAAACAGGCAGGAGGCATTGGTATTGGTACCAGCGCGCCAACGGGTAGTGCCCATATTATTGGATCCGGTTCGTATCTAGCCGGCTCGTGGCAGCGGATAACGGCATTTGCCAACGATGATAGTACGACTCCAATAAGGGCAGAGATTCAGATTATTGATGCTACTTCAGGAACCAGCAGCGGAAATGGACTATGGATCGGAACTATCACCGCAGATCCTATTAAATCTGGTTGTGGAAATTCCAGCGTCATGTATATCAATACGAGTAATCGAGTTGGCATTAATCTATCGGCAAGCTCTTGGTCTCCAGAAGCAGATTTGCACGTAAATGGTCAGATATGGAGCAACGCGTATTTTCATTCCAAACAAAACGTTGACGGGAAAGCTGTTTACAGAACCAATTGGAGTCAATCAAACTATCTGGCATGGGGAACAGATGCTACGGTCGGTGCTATGCGTCTAGGAGTATGCGATGCAAACTTTGCATGGGTATCATACGCGCCTGTTAGGGGAGGAGCTTACACGAATGCATCCGATCGGCGAGTGAAGAGACATTGTAGAACTTCCATATGGATTAGCTGAGGTGTTGCGGATGCAACCGCGCAAGTTTGCTATGAGAAATGAAAATAGTCTCCATGTGGGTTTCATAGCTCAGGAAATAGCCTCAATCATTCCTGAGTGCGTCTCAGGTACGGAATCCCCTGATGATGAGTTGAATGAACCTATTAATCCGATGGGTATTGACTTAGCGAGTCTCACAAGCGTACTGTGCAAAGCTATCCAAGAGCTAAAAAAGAGCTTGACGATCTGAAATCAAGTCTATAGCTTAAACGTTCGAGCCATCTTTTTTCTTCATAAGTCCAGGCATTACCGCCTGCCTTGGTTGGTTTGAAGACGCTGTCATCCGCAGGAGTCTCCTTCACTACGAGCTTCTCCATGAGAGCTTTCAGCTCCTTTAGGTTGCCCTTGGCTTCACGCTGGTACGCATATTTGGTGTCGACGAATTTGGGGTTGATGAACAGTACCATGATTATACTAATGCAACCAAAACTTGTTTGAATTCAACATCAGAAATTAGTTTGGCAGAGTACATATCCACAAGTACTTGCTTGAGTTCGCGAATCATGGCGGGGTTATCATTGCCGAGCATGAGTTCGCCCTTGAGCTTGATATACTCTTGCTTCAAAACATAACGAGGATCTTTGACTGGATCGCGTAGAGCATGTTGAGTGTGGGTAATGCGGAGTAGCTCGTGAAAGACTCGCTTGTCAGCCAGCGGGAGGCTATCGTACAATTCTGGTCGATCGTACCATCAAAGACGAGCGTCTTGATTAGCTGAGCTAGATCAGCACTGATTTGCTTTTGAGCTCCAACGGCTAAGCGATTGGGATAAACAACCTTCAGACGCTCGTTGAGTTTGGGGAGATGCACGAACTTGGTTCCAACTCGCTTGTACGCCAGTGCCGATGCATTCCCAGTACCTTCTAGTTGCGCGAGGTTGTATCCTTTGTTTGAATGATACTTGATAAGATTGCCATCCTTGTCCTTGAGTTTTTTGTTGATGTAGCCCGCGCCACGAAGGCCGCGACCAACCGCGGCTGGTTTATCTTCGTAGACGTCATCGGCTCCCGTATCGGGATCTCCAGGGACAAATTTGACCTTGAGTGCGGAAAGTATTGCGGTGATATTTTCTAGTGCCTTAATTCCATCTGGCGTTAGTTGCGGTTGGTCATCCAACCAGCGCTTGTGATCGATCAGCATATCCACTATGAATCGATACGTTGGCTCCCATGCGGGCCTTATTAGCTGCTTTCATTTGAGTCTTTGATAAGGGTTTCTTTGTTGTACGCATCAGTAGCTCACCTTTGCCGCTAAATACGTAGTCATTCTCAATCTTATCCTTTCCATTAGGAGAGGTCGCGGGCATTTCCTTGCTAACGAGGTACGATTTTTCTGGAAATTAGCTTCGACCAGCTGCTTATAATGAGCCTCCGTCATCTTTGGCTTTGAAGTCGCTGGAGTATCCGAGATGGTGCTATCATCGAGTCTGTGCTTTTTATCAGCTCCGTAGTATCTGATGTCCAGCCAAGCCGGGATATCAAGCTGATATTTTTTAGTCGCGGCTTGACGAAGGAACGCTCTAAGCGTTTGCTCCCATGATATGACATTGTTGCGTTGGCTCTGCTTAATTCCGCTCCGTTATGTCTCAAAGCTAGTGAGAGCTTATCTAACCGATATTCTTCTCCGAGAATAGAACCTTCTTTATCGAACGGTGCGATCTTCAGCTTATTGGCTGTATTTCTGTTCGTTGATAGGATCTGCATCAACGCTGACTTATACCATTTCTCATTTTGAGGCACCGATGAGCGCTTCGGCGGGCTCAGTATCTACGTATCCCTTGTTCGCAATCAATGTATCGAATGCGTCTCTGAGAGATGCCTTCTTCTCTTCATCGCTAACATCCTTAGCACGATCGGAAGCGGTTGGGATCTCAGTAATCAAGTCCTGAAGCTTTCCAGTAGCCGGCTACGCATATATTAACGAATGGTGTCCCAATCGATCTTTGTTTCAAGCGATTTCTGTAGGTCATCTCTAATAGGCGTTCGGTCCGAAGTTTTATACAATCGACCATCCTCACGCCCGAAAAAATATGTTCTGGATCTATTATCTACTCCCTTTTTGAAAATGGGATTGACCAACGCTGACATAAGCGTTGGGAACTCTCTTAATAGGGCTCGAACCCCATAATACGCATCTGGAAGCCCACCATCGTCAGGCTGGTCGGGTTTCATCTCAACGTCTGGTGTTGAGAAAACACCTGGCGCTTCGGTAGCGACCGGGATTTCGTTTAGATTAATGAAACCAGACGTCGGCTGATTCGATGTAGAAATCGGGACATTGATATCTCGTGATAGATTTGAAGGGATTGGAGTCGAGGCGGTCGTCATGGTTTGAGCCGTCGTTGGCTCGGATAGATCAATCAATCCAGACTCATTGTCAGCGGCCCACATGGTCTCAGCATATCGTTGATCTAGTTACCGCTCGATAGCAAGCTCCTTCTCCGCTTGGCGAAGTAGCTCTTGACGCTTGCGCTCGCGCTGACTCAGTGATGTGAATGATGGAAACATCGTTGATTATAAGATATCAGAGATGATATCTTGCAAATAATATTAGTGTTATCGAGATCTCAGGTCTTTAGCAAGAAACTCTACAAAAGACCCCAGAGGGGTCCGGGCGGAGGCTTGCCTCGCGCCAAACGGGGTTTGGAGCATGTTTTCAAAAATATTTTTCAGAATCTGGATTGGCCTCTGGGAAATATTTCCCCGAAAGTACTTTGCGAAATGGAACGTGTTTTTTGTAATTCCACCCATCTTGAGTAAATGGATGCACCAGTCCGTTTCTCCTATCGAGTAATCTGTTGTACTCAGCCATCGCCTCGACCATTGACATATCAAATAACTCCTCGATCTGATCCTTGAAGTGGATATTATCGAGAATAGCCCTAAACGGCATATCCGAGCAAAGCTTCGTCAGTTCTGATTTATAAAAGTCTAATTGTTGAATGTCATCTAATTTCGATTTCAAATCATTAGAGATCTCTATATATCTTCTCACTCGCTGGTGCATCCTCGAGAGTTCCTTTTTGTACATGGCGAGTTTTTTTATCTTTGTCATATTGAGCACAGTATCCTGATTTAAGAGCGCTGCGAGAGCATATAGTGTTGCTCTTAGTGATTGCTTGACAATTGGTCATCGCGAATTATGTCTCTATCTATATAACAGCAAATATTTTGTTTGCCATGGAAACCCAATATATCGATTACGATCCCTTACTACGTATGAAACCGTACGACAATGCCCGCGACGCAGCTGAGGCTGAAATGATCATTAAAAAAAGAGACCCAAGATTGATAGGTTCCAGCTTGAGCGGTCTGAACCACCGAAGCCAGTGAGATGCCCGTATGATTTAACAACGATCACGCTATAACACTCCAATACTGCTTCTCCAGCGTGCTCATCTCATTTTTGTTGATTAGTCGGAGATTGTCCTGACTCTCCCATGAGGGCTCGTCGTATCCTTTCCATTTGATGAAATAATTGTTCTTGTTGTTGCGCAATTTTTATGCTTTAGAATCGACTCGGCCTCAAATATTTGGCCTGGTGATGCATCTGTATCCGTGATGGCAAGCTTGACTCGTTTGAGATCATTTGGAGATTTGTAAAGGATATGGCCATTCTTCGATCGAATCTGGATACGATAGCCATCCATTCCAGCGACCTCATAGACAAGCGTACTCCACTTGGCGATTCCTTGCCGAATTGCTTTGCCTTGAGTCGATAGACAACCGTCTCACCAGTACTAAAATCCTATCGACTTCTCGTAGAAGATTTCGATTGTGATCGAGCTCTGATTGAATGACGGTTCCTTTGGCTTCGTTTGGAGTCACCCCAATGGAACTGTGTTTCGTTGAATTATAGTTCTCAACCAGATCCGATACTAACCGCTTGGTTAGCTTCAGTCCTGAACGCAGCAACCGTTGCTTGATTGTGCGATTGAATCGTTCGATCTTCCCCATCGTTGAATGCTCTCCAGCCTTATTGTTGAAATGAGTAATGTTCACCTTCTTGAAGTAGCTTTGGGCTTGCCGATTCATGAGTTCAAATCCGTTGTCGCTCGTGATAATTTTAGGTTTGTGCTGCTTCACGAGGCGTTTTAGTGCTTTCAGAACTGTGTCGGCCTGTTTGTTGGGGATTAACTCTACGTACCCGAATCGGCTATTGATATTGACTGCAGTGAGCAAGCTCTTTCCCTCCCAGAAAGCCAAATCCATCTGCCATGAATCAGGGTTGTTGCTTGCGATGTGGAACTGATCGAATCGTTTCCTCTGGTCTTGATACTGTTGAGCATCAGCATTGCTTTCGTACCAAACTTTAACATCCTTGAGACGGATGGATCTGCCAAGGCTTTTTGCCTTCTCATAGAGACTCTTAACCCCTACAAAACCAGTTTTGGGATCGTTGTAGAGCTTGGTGAGTAGCTCTGCCATGAAGATTAGATTTAAGAGGTTGTGTAGATATACCATCAGAGAGAACTTTCCTCTTATCGTAAAAATACGATAAAGCAGTCTTCTGCTGTGTGTAGGTGATAATGCCCTTACTCTCCTTACAGATGCGGAAGCCTTTGTTGGATCCCGAGAGAGTGATCTGATCCTTGACAACAGACTCGAATCCGTCAGGGTTCAGCACATCGCTGTTGCGACCGCGACCTTGTTGGACACCCTTGGCTGATCCTTGACCTTGTATGACTTGTCAGCCATGTAGCAGATATAGTTCTTCGATGATAGCGAGACCATAGCATCGCCCGACCACTCATCCTTGAACAGCCCAGGCGTACGTCGATCAAACTTAGCTACTTTCTGGTTGTAGTCTCGTGGGAACCAATCGTACTTGTGTTGCTTGAAGTGTTCTTGGAGCTCTGGCTTGATTGCCTCGGTGAAAGGGTTCTCACAGCTGAAGGCGATGTATGCTGAATCCGTATCCATTTCCTGATACTGGAAGTCAGATCGATCGATCGAAGTAGTAGTCGATGCAATCGTAGTAGAACTGAAGCATACGTAGCTTAGCGAGCTGATAGATGGCGATCGAGAGGTGGATCGGGTTGTTGAGCTTGATGCGTCGCTTCTTCAAGCTGACCTCATATGACCCAGCCAGCTCCTCAACATCGTGGAAATTTTGCTTCTCGATGATAGCTCTAACCTTGGAGTCAGAGCTTTCATACTTAACCTCCTTGTGTTTGCTCTTATCCATGCCAGAGCGACCGAAAGCGCTGTTGCTTCATCATTTCAGCAATCATTGCCTTGCTCTTATCAGCATCGCCTTCGCGACGAGCGTTTGAGACTTCCTCCATGAATGGTTGGAAGGCTCGGTGAGAGCTTGCCTTGATAAAGCTGTAAGTATTGACAATCTCCATGCCATGCTCCATATATCACTTGAGCAGAGGTGTGTAGATCAGGATCTTCTCGCCGAAGTAGCTTCCGATCAGCTTGCGGGCTGGCTTTGCTCGACCTGACTCACGAGACTGGTTGTACTCATACATGTGAGACCCGATAATGCTCTCGTCGTTGCAGTCGATCTCGACATTCTTGAAGATGGGGGTCATCTCTGAGAAGTAATCTTTGAGGTGCTCTGGCGTTCTGATATCACACTCGAGAGAGCGAAGATCTTGTCAGCCTTGATGTCCTTGATGATTCCATCATAAGCCTCGACCGTTGTGAGACGGCCACATGGCATCTCATTACCGAGTGCCCAAAGGTAGAGAGCATTAGCATCGTAGCCGATGATCTTCTTACAGAGCTTGTTGCCTCTAATCTTCGTCTCATCACGCTTGGCATAACGGTTGAAGATGATAGATGGACCTCCAGCAATGTTTGCCTTCATCTTGTGATAGATATCAGACTCATCCTTGTCGATGGAGAAAACCAGCTTGTCGCTGTTGAACTCAAGCAACTTCTTGTATCGAAAGGCTTTCAGAGGCATATCCTTACGAGCGACGTTGCAAGCTACACAGCTGATGAGGATGTTGCCATCTTCGTGTCCGCGGTTGTTGGTGATTCGATCGACAGATGCAGTCTCAGGCATTAACTGACAGTAGCAGAGTCCGCATAGATACTTCTGTTTCTTCATCATCTCATCTACGTGTTGCATAGTCAAGCCGAACTCACGCTTAGCCTTCACGTCTTGGTCGTAGTATCCATTGCAGCGCTTTTCGAGAAAATCGAACGGTTCGGCCGCAATCCTTGGTGGCTTCTCAAGGGTTTTGAAATATATCTGGTACATAACTTTCTCGGATAGCCCAGGAAGGCTGACTCCATCAGTGAAGATATCAAGATCGAAGCTTTTGAACAACTCTCGCTGAGCCTGGATAGCCTTTACAAATGGACTGGCATCGAGATTATTGTACCAAATCAGTAGGTCCTTGATTGACTTCATACCATAGTGTCCCCAAACGAGCTTAACGCGCTCATACTCGCTGTCGCTGATGCTTGTACCACGGAGGTTGCTATCAAAAAGCTGACTTCGGTGGAATTGTAGTCTCGTTGAGTACATTGAATGATGAGATGTATTCATATGGGAAGAGGCCCTTTCCAAGACCGCAGACGCAACGAATCTTGTTATCGCATTCACATCCCCCGAGGTATGTAGTGAGATACTTGTCGTAGCTGGTTCCCGCTGGGAGATAGTTGCAGATGTTGAGGATCTTGTAGGCATTTGTGGAGATGCACATGTAGCTCGGGTTCTTGATAACGTTCTTGATGTTCTGAACCCCCAAAACGGTGAAGAGATCATTCTTGATGAGATTGATTCATAGGAACCAGAGTTGAAGCCGACGACAGGGACTTAATAGATAATATTCTCTAGCGACTCAATCTCTCTCGCGAAGCGTGAGTTCTTGTCCATAAACGCTTTCAGCTTCGGGTTCTCCTTACGCATCTGCTTGATATTGCCGAAATTGACTCCATCCATAATTCCAGGGTTCTTCGTTGCCAGATACTTAATCTTACCATCGATTGATTCGATGAGAGGCATGAACTTGTACTCATTGTACTCATCAATCTTCTTGCTGACTTCACCCGTATACTCGAATATCTCGAAGTAGTTGAATTGGTGATTCGTTGATGAAGCAACGAACCTCGTTCGTGAGACTGTCGCATACACTCACTGAGACGGGGATATGCTTGTTAGTGTAGATAGTACTCTCTCCACGCTGAGTAGCCGTTGGTATCAAGATAGCTTCAAAATCGTAGACAATGAAATGATCGATGTAGTGATCGATACCCTTGACACGGTACTTGGTGAGAAGTTTCTTGACCTGGTTCTCCTGAGGCTTGTAGATGGTTGGTTCCTTCGGGAATGACTCGAGGACCTCAAATTCACACTTCGTCTTCTTGTGTCTCCAAAGCTTCTCATACGTGTGAAGATAGCATCACACACATTGCACGGATACTTAAAGAGAATCGTGTCAATGTTCTTGATGTACATCGCGTGGCCCTTAAAGTCGAGAATGTTGATCACGTTGTCGTAGCTCTTCTCGAACTCACGAATCTTCGAAATCTCGAGAGATTGCTGATTCATCGCAAACACGTTGATCGAGAGTTGGAAGCAATCCTCTAGCTCATCAAACTGCATGATATCGATAGGTCGCATCTCCTTGAAGAACTTGGCTGAGTACTTGATCGCCTTGTATCAGCAATAGTCCTTGATACGATCTTTGACAGGTCCAATCATTCGATCGGCGCGAACACCATTTTCAAGATGATACGCAATACAGTAAAATACACACTTGTTGTTTGTCTTAGGGAAATCGATGATGAACTTGTTTTTCTTAATGGACTCAGGGACGACGATGTTATCACCGAGGATGTGATCGCGCTTGTAGATCATGATCTTGGCCATGGTAATCTCCTTGAGCTGATAGCTCGAAGAAGGGAAGCTGATCCTCTCCGTGAAATCTTTTGATTCCATCTCAGACATGATCTTCTTCTCAATATCCGCCTTGGAATTGATTGGGATGAGCTTACTGAAAACTCCTGTGTTCGTCGAGGGCTGGTAGTTTCGCTCCAGACCGGTGATTCGATCAACCAGCTTGTAGCCGAGCTGTACCTGGGCCTTGAACGCTTTGTTCTTCTTAGCCAGCACAGATCGGATGTTGGACATGATATCCTTGCGAGAGTAGTTCTCGTACAGGTATTCGTCATAAACCTTAGTCTTACGGTAGCTGAAGCTGGAAGGCTCCTTGTAGTTGGGGATGAAGTGTTTCGAGATACGAGACTTCGAGATCTTGTACTGGTTCGCCAGGAACTGACGGTTCTTACCCTTCTCGAATGATGAGATATATACGGTACGACCATTCTGGTTCTTAACCTTGACACGGAACGAGGAGCCCCATCGCTTCACTGGGATGTTAAGGCGCTTGAGAGCATCGAGTTTCGTAGGACAACATGGCGAGTATATGAGAGTAAAAGATAAAAATATTCGTTTATCTACTTGGTATATTATTCAGAGCTTGCTTCAATAGAAAACTTTTTCATTAGCCAAAAAAAAGATGTTGGGATTTAGTCGAGAGCGATCCTCCCAGCGCGCTTAGCGTAATATTTTTTCTGACGCTCTCTGATCTGTTCACAATGCTTCCCATCGTATGCTTTCTGGCGAGCAAGAATTTTTCACGATTCTTCTCGTAATAACGTTTCTTTGCTGCTGCGATAGCAGCCTTATTGGCCTGGTATTTTTCAGGTGAGTATGCCATTGTAGATTCTTGATAGTATCTATATACTATTACTGACTTTGTATCAATATCAAACGTTTTATTAACTAATCAAAAAATATGAATAGCATCTTAGGGAAGATACTTGATGAAATCATCTAACCACTCCCTTTTCACCCAGCGGTAAAAAAATAAATAATAATCTCTATGATTGATTGCTAGCTCTCCAAATGTCATACCATAGTGCATGCCTCTATGAACCCTAATATGAAGTAGCATTTCTCGAAAATGTATCTTATCACTCTCCCTTATGCCATTTCCGCTGTATACGGAGATGAGATGAGTATCCCACTCTTGACCTTTGAGATCGAACCGTTCGTCGATGACGCTTTCTTCTTCTTCTTCTCCTTCATCATCGGTTTCGTCATCGGAAAACTCTTGAATAACCGATGCCTTCTGGTAAATACTTCTGAAATTGGATTTTTATGAATGGCGTTGTCATCGTGGTAAGTATTGTGTAAATCACACTTCTCGCGGCAAACTCCACACCGTTTGGTGCGAAGAGAGTTCTTGCGAGGCAATCGAAGCAAGGCTTTCGATTGAGACCAAAGTGCTTGAAGCAATCACTCCCAACAAACGATAATTCTCGCGTGTTCTTGTTGATAATTAAGCAATTGACCTTGATCTTAGTTGAACAATGACAATGTGTTTGTACCGCTGACAACTCACCAAGATCTTTAAGAGTGAATACCGGTACTTTCCACTTACAAGCCCAACCTCCACTTTGATTGTTGCATGACCATCCAGTAGGACGCCAATCATTGATGACACCCAGTGCTGCCGTCAATTTTTCGAACTTGTGGTTGATTTCAGTCATGGTTGTTGCTTGTTGGCTGCTTATGTTTATATACTTAGTATTCAAGTGCTTAAATAGAAAACTTTTCCACTCAAATATTGCTCCTCTGGATGTGAGCTATATGATCGGTGCTCTACCGCCTTCACAGCGAATGAATATTTTGTTCTCGATATTAGCTATGGTAGAGGTGCTCTAACTTCTTCACAGCTTTAGGATACCTCATTTACATGTGAGGGCTTGAGGCGATTTGAGGATGAGCTGAGGTGTCGTGAAATTTCGACTAAGTTGATGAAAATTGATTCAGCTGTTGTAGATGGTTATATAGATGCTCTGTCTCTTCCACAGCGCGAAAAAACAGATTGTGTCAAGGAATGGATGTAATGCTATAGACGAGGCTGGTGGGTGGGGTTGTGTAGGGTTGTGTGGGGGTGTGTTAAAAAACGGTAGGACAACCGGCAACTCCCTACTACTTGCGTGGCCATTGCCGATGGCAGATCCAGCGTATAGGTATTGCCATGGACGCCAAAGACCGAGAAAGGTCCCACGAAGCGTGGTCGCAGCTTGGTGCTGCCGACCGCCGACACCGAGTGTATAGGCAAGTTTTTAGCGTTAAGTAACACCAAATCACCTAGTTTGAACACATGTGTGTTAGCACGTCCGTGGCGGTCGCTGTTTTCTTTTTGTCGGTCCTGCGCGGCAGCCATAGCGTCACGGACGCGAGTGCGGATCGCTTCTCCCGTCTCAATGAAGGATAGGAGGTTCCGTTTGACGGACGTACGCACGCCTTTGAGGCCTATTGAGTCGTTCACGACAACTCCTCCCTCACTTAACTCACAAGCCGGGGGCAACGACAGCGGCGTACGCGGATGCCGCAGGCCGTTGACTAGAACGGCGTAAAGCCTGTCGACGCATGCACTGCATTGTTAAGCGCGAACTCCACTTGCGCAAGCTGCGTACTCCACTTTGTGGGCTCTGCAACGCAGACACTGCGCAAGACGTCCTCCAGGACACGGTTAACGCGCTCCGTTTGACCGTCGGTCTGCGGATGGTCCGCCGTGGACATGTCCAGCTTCGTCCCGAGAAGCCGGAAGAGGTGTTGCCAGAAGTGAGAGACGAACCGAGGGTCTCTGTCGCTGACGAACGCCTCCGGGAGGCCGTGATGCCGGAAGACATTGTCGACGAAGAGTTGAGCCGCCTGCGGCGCTGTCACACTCTTCTTCACGGGCACCAGCCTCACCATCTTGCTCAGGCGACACACAAAGACCAGGATGCCAGTATGGACCTGCCCATCGGGCGGCAACTCGAAGATGAAGTCCATTCTCACGGAGCGCCAGCAATCGGCCGGGACCGGCAAGCTCATCAGCGGGGCCGCCGCGGCCGGAGAGGGTTTGACCCGTTTGCACGTCTTGCAAGTCTTAACGTAAGACCGCACCCACTTGTACATGTGGGCCCACCAGAAGTCCCGCGCCACTGACGTATACGTCTTCTCGCGACCCAGGTGCCCGCTGAGCGCCGTGTCATGTGCCTCAAAGAGGATTCGATGACGAAGGTCCTCGTCGTTGGGAACAACCAACCGCGGATCATCCCCCGGGGATACTTGATAGTAGAGCAAGCCCGCAACGAGGGAGTAGCGGTGAAGCTGGGCTCGCTGACGAGCCGAGAGTACCGAGCTGTCCGATTTCGTGCGCAGCACTTCGACCAGATCTCGAAGATCGTCATCGCCCGCATAGGCCTCGCGGATGAGCTCATGGAGCGGTGACTCAAGGAACACCGCGTGTGCCAGCTCATAGTCCGGTCTCCGGGAGAGAGCGTCCGCAAGGAAATTCTGTTTCCCCGGCTTGTAAGCTACGGTGAAGTTGTATTCTGCGAAGAATGACAACCAACGCGCCATGCGCTGGGAAAGATGAGGTGACGAGGTCGCTGTCCTCAACGAGGCATGATCTGTGTAGATCACGAAGGGTTTACTGCCGAGCAAATGAACCCGGAACTTCACCAGCGCGTACTTCCTCGCGAGGAGCTCCTTGTCGTGGACGGGGTAGTTCTTTTCCGCGGCTTTCAACTGCCGGGACTGGAAATACACCACCCTTTCCCTGCCTTCGGCATCAACCTGAAGCAGGGCGCAGCCGATGGCAAAGTCGGAGGCGTCGCACACGACACTAAAAGGACGATCCTCGTCAGGCAGCGCCAGGATAGGGACGCTCTATAAGCTCTGCATGATCGCCTCAAAGGCTTGCTGAGCCTCCGCAGGCCAGGACCAGTCTGTGTCTTTCTTCAAAAGGGTCGTTAGTGGCCTGGCCAACTCAGCGTAGTTCTCGCTGTACTTGTGCAAGTAGTTGGCGAGGCCGATCCACTTGCGCAGATCCCGTTGGGAGGTAGGCACCGGCCACTGTGAGATCGCTTCGATCTTTTCGGGATCAGCGCGGACGACATCCTTTCCAAGGAAGCAGCCCAGGAACGGGATTTCCTCAGCACCAAAGATGCATTTGTTGATGTTTGCATATAAACGGTTCTCCCGCTTGCACATCAAGACCTCACGGAGGTGCGCAAGATGCATCTCGACGTCTGTCTTCCCATCTTCAGCGTGGATGTGAACGAAAATGTCGTCAAAGTACGTCTGTACGAAGTGCCGCAGCGGCCGGAAGAGCTGTGTCACCAAGCGATTAAACGTTGCTGGTGCGTTGGATAGCCCTTGGGGCATCACCAACCATTTCCACAGCATCCCGCTGGGAGTGCTCACAGCCGTGAGAGGGATGTCAGATTCCCGCATCAGGAGCTGATAGTAGCCATCGACCATGTCGAGCGCGCTAAACACCGTGCAGCCCGCCATGTTGTTCTGCATCACATCCTTTCGAGGAATGGGCGTCGATGCGGGGATGGTGGCCGCGTTCAGCTTGTTGAAAGCATGTACCATGCGCCATTTCCCATTGGGTTTGAGTTCGCAACACGTCGGTGACGAATGAGGCGACTTCGACTCGCGCACCATGCCCGCGGCGTGCTTCGCTGCGAAGAAAGCGTCGATGACGTCGACTTGTTCCTTCGGAAGCGGCCACTGGCGCGTGGTGCAGTACTTCGTACCCCGGCTCGAGATCGATCTCGTGGCGCACAGCCCGATCCGGGGGTAACACAGAAGGAGGGTCCTCCGATACCACGTCCGAAAATTCCTTCAACAGAGGATAATAGCGATCCGAGGGGTCCTTCAGAATGGCTGCGCCATATCGTTGTTGTCTCTTCGAGACCCGCCCTTCTTCTAACACGTCAGGGTCCATGACCGAGGAGCTGTTCAGTTCGAGAGACTCTTGTTCGCGGCGGATAAGGACTAGGTCCTCCAGTTTCCCCGCCTTAAGCGATTCGAGGAACTCGACATAGGAAAGCTCTTATGTCCATTGGGGATTCCCTCGAGGAATCCCCAATGTCCATGAGCTTCTTCAAGCACATGAACAACAGAGTGATACGGTCTGTCGACGGCTTGGGCAGCGGGAAGAGACCTCGCTCCTGAGCTGGCTCCGACTCTGCAGACTCGTGGTAGATGCGCTTGGAGCAGCTCAAGGAGCTCCGACAACGTCGGTACTGGGGTCAGATCTTTCGCGTTGCGATCGCCCGTGATCGCGTCAACAACCTGAGTCGCGCTGCGATCTCCGTCAGCGACTTTTCCTTCTTCGGCGACGGCTGAACCAGCCCGAACGCCTTGTGTAGTGGGAGCCACTGCTCGACCACCCTTGTTGGAAACACACACTTGTTCGGCCGAGCCGGCAAAGTGTCGTTCCCCGCGTGGCACCCGGTACTCGTGCACGAACCCAGGGGACATGACCCGCCAAAGCTCGATCCGCTAAGGGTACCTATGGTGCGACTCCGCCAGTCGATCCACGGCTCGTGCTTCACAAGTCAGGGCATGCCGAGGATCAGATCGTATCGGACATCCATGTCAAGGACAATAAACGGTTTGACCGAATTAAAGTCGTCAAATTTGACCGTCAAGGGGAGAAGGACCTTCCGCGTCGATACGATCGACCCAGTCGCTAGGCGAACAGATACGTTGCTATTACTCTTAGAGTCTTCTAAAACTTGAGCATACAGTATGCTGTTTCTAGCCACACTGGCCTTCGTTGCGAAGTTATACGACGCACGCGAATCAATCAGGATGGGCATTGGTTCTTCGTATCCCTTGACGCTGGCGGTGACAACCACGAGGTTAGACCGCGCGGCGGCCACCGAGAGACACAACAGTGTCGTCCCTGGAACTTGCTCTCCTGGGCGGGGAGGTGGCGAAGCCACCGCCTTCCGGGATGAGCAAAGCCTCCCAGCAGGGCGTCCCGCGCCTACTGGGAGTCGCCGTTTTCCGACCCCGCGGACTCAATCATATTGAGTGACGACGACGCCGAAGTGGCTTTGCCACGAGCCGTTCTCCATGGGTTGGTCGGGCAGCTCCGACGGAATGGCCCAACTCGTTGCACCCAAAGCAGCGTCCACTCGCCCGAAGCTTTTTCGCGCCGGCCCGAACAGACTCAGCCGCCGAGATCTCCATGGGAGTGGGGGCTTCTGACGTGTCGGTCGGACCCGCGTGTCCCGGCGCGGATCGCACACAGTGATCCTCGAGTAGCGCGAGATGCACTGCATCGTTGAAGGTCTTCGGCTGGCGGCGGAAGAGCTCGGTCCGCACTGGACCAGTACGGACGCCGTCCATGAATACCGTGACCTTCACGTCCTCTGAGAGAGGAGACCCGGCCATGGCTGCTTCCACGTTCTGCAGCTCCATGACATAGTCTTGAAGGGAGCGCTTCCCTTGCTTGCAACGCAAGAAGGGAGCGATGGCGGTACGCCACATTGGCGAGTAAGAAGTTCTTGCGCAGCTCTTGTTCCATGAACGACCACGAGGTGAAGAAGCCTGGAGACGACGTCTCACGAGCCATGGCCCAAGCCCGAGCCCGACCTCCGAGGTTGGACAGGGCGAAGGCGACCTGGGATCTCGGATCATAGATCTGTCCCGCGCTCAGCGCGATCTCGATCTCGATCTCACGGATCCAGAAGACCAGGCTGTCCGACTCCTTCCCATTAAACTTGGGAACCGTCATCTTGACTGCCTTGGTTGATCCTTGTCGCGATGCGAAGGTACCCGACTTGCGCGCTGCTGACTGTGCCACACTCTGTGTTTCAGCACGCATCGCAGAGCGAGCGGCATCCTGCGCGGCAGCGCTCACGTGGGCGATCAACGATGACTCGTACTTGTCGAAGCGTTCCACGCGTGCCCTTTGTTGCTCCACAGGAAGCGAGGGGAATCCAGCGAACGCTGTCTCGCCCAGGAGGCTCACCATCTTCTCCAGCGTTGCCCAGTGGGCGTCCGAGAGATGAGGGAAGTCCTGCCGAGACGGCAACATGCTCCCTGAGTCATCCATGCTCGGAGAGACCTTGATGGTAGACAACCGCGCCGGTCGCGGGATTGACTACAAGTGCTACCAGGTGTGGCGGGAGTCACACGCACCTTTGCTTTGAGGAAGCGTAACGCGCTAACCACAACAGACGCCCGCGTCTCTGCTGTCTTAGTTCGAGGCCCTGCCTTCTTAGTCGTTTGCTGGTACTGGGTGCCAAACGACTTGCGAACTTCTAGGTTAGATTAAAACTGAACGTCTATTACTTTTGCTCATCAAGTCCTACTTACTATAAACTGTCTAATTAATGCACCTTCGAAGTAACCTGTTTCCAAATGGTTGGCTCTCAAGCCATGTCGACCTTGCTAAGTACAAACCGTACTTAAGGGATCTCTTAGGTACGCACCGTACTTAAGGGTCAGTGTACGAAACACCACATGTGAGTGTGGCACATCACTATGTGACAACTCCATGTGTGTACGACACACTGACGGGTTGGGTGCCATTAATAAGGGCCACGCCCCGTTACAAAACCGCTCCTCGAGCGAAGCTATATTTATGTGTTAGTGTTGCTTGCATGCGTAGTCGGTACCCGACCTACAGCAAGAGCACAATGCGGGCGAGATCACTAATTGGTAATAATACAACGGAAAACCTTACTGTCCATGTTGTTTTTGCATAGCTGAGCGACTTGTAGACCAGGTTATCTTGGTATATTGTCCAGGATGTAAAATACTTGAAGTTGATTTGAAAATTATTTATTTGATTGATGTCCACCACACAACTTTAATGGGCACGACGGAGGGGGATTTTCCAATCATTTTCACGCAAGCATCAGGACAAAGCGAACGCCGCCCGTTGCCACGCCCCGCCACGACGCCGCTGCCAGGACCTGCGGCTGGCTACACAGGTCAGTGCGCGTTAGCGGGTGCGGGCGCGCGTAGTCATAGCAAACTGCGCGGGGAGCTCGCGAAGCAGGGCCGCGCGGGTTGTAATTTTGAAGTATGTATTCATGCACATGCGTTTGAAATGCCTGGCGGTCAGATGCGTTTGGCTTGGTGCTCCGCAGTGGAGCGGAGCCCTCGGACTTACTGTTAGCGAGTTAATACTAAGAGCGTGGCAAAGAGGAAAACAACCACATACAAAGCCGGCATCACTGAATTACATACTCCATAGTACTCGGAACGACAGCAGAAACGCTCAACAAGACGTTTCAGACGCTACAAGTCCTCGCCAATGAAGGTGCCTACGACTTCCCGCTCGGCCATATGCACAATGACAAGCTACTTTGCAGTGGCAGACTTCCCACCTCAGTCTTCTGTGAACCCGCAACGCTTTTTATCGTCAAGATGGCCATCGCAGCACTGTCCGAGAAGCAATTGCTCGCTGGCCAGTCCCAGCAAACCCAACGACCTACCGAGTGAGCTATTGTGGCAGCCCCACAACTGCACCATGTGTGTCAGCCTGCGAGCCAACCGAGCTCGATCCGTTTCTTTTGTAGCCGGCAGAACACGCATGCCTGTAGCCTCATCACTAGCGCTTGTTTGCGGCCTCGTCACTAGCGCTTGTTTGCAGCCTCGTCACTAGCGCTTGTTTGCAGGAACGTCACAGACCTTTGCAAACCTTATAACTGGCGAAAATACGAGGCGGAGCGCTGCGCAATTTTTTTCAATTCGTTCATTATTTTCCGCGCGGAGGTAGTAAGCAGCAGGCGACACTAACAACCGGCAGTGTTTTGATTGGACGATATTAGCACAAATTGTGCAAAACTCGGGAAATAGTCACAAAAAGTGTAAAAGGTGTACGTTCTCGACTTTGATTCGCTGAGGCTAATTTCTTTGGGAATGTCTAGAGGTACAAACCATGAGTGATGATCACCTCGTAGGAATGACGGTGGTATTATTTTACGTCTCGTAATTCTCACAGCATACATAAATTTCGTATCTCTACATTATGGAAAAATCTGGCGCGCGTCTGCCACGCGTTTCATTCTCGATTCTCCCTCCCTCCCAGTCAAGTTCAGCCCGGTCGCTCAAGCACACCCCGGCTCCCCGTGAACCTGTACGTATTCCCTTCAGCATATTGCTCGTGTAGAGACACACTACGTAGTGGAAGACGCTAACACAGAATCTGGATAGCAGGCGTCAATCATGAGCGAGGTTCGTCGCCCGAAGAAGAGCAACATCGGCATCACGTGTCCCCTCCCGTTGATCACGTGTGGTATGATTTGTGGGCCGTCTTCGACAACTATATCACCGAGTACCAGCGCTAGTCATCCCAGTTGTACCGAGTGCGCACGTCCACGCCGGTCGCCACACGGAACAAGAAGATTCGCTCTCGCGCGAGCTGGAGCGATGCCGATCTCATCCCTGAGAACCTCGGTTCGTACTACAAGAAGTACGAGTGCACACATGCCAACGACAAGCGCAAGCGGGGAGATGCATCTCCTACGCAGCACTCGGTGCTCTATATCCACACACACGTTCCAAGCTGTTTAGCTTCATGGTGGAAGATGCGTTTGGACATGTAAGATGATAACTTGTTGACAACCACTATAGCTGTTATATGTATGCTAGAGGTGGGTGTCTCGTGCGTCCTGCTGTCAACGTTGATCGAATTTCACTGGTGCGCAGCAGTATTTGACTTCGGCGAGTAGACCATCAGAGTGTTTGACCCGACGCAGAAGAACACGTACTACGATCGTATGGAAGAGCCGATCGAGGCGTTGTTCCCAACCAAGGTTCGCAAGATGGAATTCAAGCGAGTCGTCTGCCCATTCCAGGAAGACGTATGCAACTGTGGACTCTACTGCCTCATCTTTTTTGAAAGCCTAGTGCGAGGGACCCCCATGTCAAATCTCCGACCCAGAGTTCTATGGTATCTTAGGTTTCAATACCTGTACAAGGCGTGCCTGGCCGCACCGAGTGAGCCGACGATATTTAACCTCACAAATGCGTGCAGCGTTGGCACCACCAATGCATGCGCTTTGTTTAACATGTCGAGTTCAAGTGATGTGTAACGGGACGATCTCCCGTTACAAAAGTACGTAGAAGTCAAAGTCCAAATAGGCTGTGACTTGGCACTCTGTCATTGGACAGAAGTCGCCCTTTAGTATGCATATTGGCCAGTAAGCGTGCAGCACCTCAACCGATGGCTAGCAGCTAAGCTCGACTTAAGTACGGTTTTGCGACCGTACTTTAATATCACCCTGAGTCAATTTTGCTTATAATTCCACATGTCTTGGCCTAACGTCCAAGACATTGCTTCCTCAACACAACAGCGAAAGCTTACGTATCGGTTGCCTTTGGCCCCGTTACACCTGGTAGCACTTAGTAGTCCTTCCAACAACCACGAACGATGAGCGCGTCAACGATCGAAGGGATGTCGGGTGCGCGACTGGAACACGAGCAGTTCCCCCACCTGACGCAATTCGAGTGGGAGGGGCTTCACCGCCTCTCACAAGTCTCCGGCGAAGCAGTGATCACCGCCCTGCTGTCCACGGGGACGGAACAACAACACCGCCTTGCAGCTCAAGAGTTCATGGCGCGCGAGCTTGCAGACGCACGTCGGCAGGCGCTGACTCCCGCGCAGCCCAAGATGAACAAGGCCGACATCGTCAAGCTCGATGTCTCAAGCTACAACGGCGAAGGCGCCAAGCGGATGGCGCTGAACCGTTGGTTCTGCGAGATCGACATAGCTGTCGCGGCGCGACAGCTCACGACCGAATTCGCTCGGACGAACTTCCTGATGTCCAAGTTGACAGGCAAGGCCAAAGAATGGGCACTCGGCCGCCGTGTCGCTGATCCGTCATGCTTCATGACGATGGACGAGGTTAAGGACGACCTGCGGCTCGCGTTCGAGCCGCCTCAAGACGAGGTCCAACAGCGGACTGCCTTCCTGAACTTGAAGCAGGGCAAGCTGTCGATGAGAGACTACATCCAGCATGCTCGCCATTTGGTGTCGTGCATCGTCGACAACCCGATCGACATGACGACCCAAGTTCATGTCTTTGCGACCGGAATGAACGCTGGCTACCAGCGTTTCTATCTGACGCGGAAGCCGCCGCGACGCTGGAAGAGGCCTTTGCTACGGCGCTCCGTGAAGACTACAGCGTCACGGCCTCCCGCGCGTTCCCGGCACCGAGAGTGTACGACGCCAATGAAGCAGTGCCGGTGGAGATCGACACGATCGAGTCCAACCCGACGCGTCGCTAAGACCCGTCCCAGAGCCGCGGCCGAGACCGGGGCGGCTCCAGTGGGCAACGGGCGATGCTCTGCTTCCGTTGTCGCAAGCCTGGTCATCGCGCGGCTGTATGCCGCGCGCCAGCTCCCGTGCTCGCCGCCGTCGACATCACCGACGGCTCTGTCTCCTCCGGACAGTAAAAAAACGAAGACGACCAGTAGGCGCGGGGCGCCCTACTGGGCAGACGGAGGACCTGAGTTCCTTGGTAGCGGAACCTCCTCCCAGCCCCGCTGTGCTGCACGCACAGCTCTACGCCACCACATCCAGCAGCGACAAGAGACTGATCATCCTCAGCATCCACGTGTCGGGCGCGCAGCGTCCCATCCGCGCCCTGCTGGATTCCGGCGCGACGAACAACTTCGTTCGCGCCGAGAGTATTTCGGTGCTCCCGAGAGATCTGCAAGTCCGTGAAGGTCCCGGCTCAATGGTCGTCAAGTACGCTGACGGCAAGCCGCGGCAGCTGCCGCGACGCAGCGTCAAGTTCGCGTACTCCTTCGACGACTTCTACGGGGACGACGACTTCCTCGTGATCGACTTGAGCGGATCCTTCGACTGCGTCTTCGGGATGCCGTGTCTGTCACGGCATCAGCCGAACGTCGACTGGCTGAACCGCACGGTCCGCCCTCGCGACATCGACGTCGCTGGGGTGCTTGCATTCCTCCGGTCGCCAACCAACAACAACCCTTGGCCGCACGTGGCCGTCATGGATCCCGACTCCATGACACTCGCGGTGCACGAAGAGAGCGATGGCCCTTCGTGCGCGGCGTGTAACAACGCCACGTGTGCCGATTCCAGCCTGCAGCGGCAGCTGGATCCGAGAATAGCGGAAGAGCAGGGGCTCCCGCATGACGACAACGCGGTCGAGCAGGGGCTCCCGCTTGCGAACGAGGCGGTCGAGCAGCGGATCCCGCATGCGAACGAGGCGGTTGAGCAGGGGCTCCCGCATCCTGACGTCGTGGTAGAGCAGTGGCTCCCACGACAGGTGAAGACCACGCGGCGCAAGCAGAAGAACTGGCGCGGTCGTCTCGGTCCCCGCTCCAACCATGCTTCGGACAGCAAAGATGATGAGTCCGACGACTCGGGCACCGAGTACCGCCAGCGTCAGCTCCGCGTCGCTAACCCTCCCAAGGCTGCTGCGGCGCTTACCAAACTCCCAAGCATGTCCTGGAAGCGGTTCCTGGAGGACTTCAAGCGCGGTGAGATCGAGCAGGTCTGCGTTCTCACGGCCGAGGATCCTTCTGCCGACGCGCCACCTGACGCCACGGTCAACGCCGTCGCTTCTTCTGTCAGCGATACGCCGGGCAAGCACGAGCGACCTGAAGGTGCTGAACCCAAGTCAGCACGCGAAGAGCGCTTTGCTTCCCAGTCCTGGGAGGCGCTGCAGGCCTCGGGCAACCCCGTGTATGCGCTGGCTCGCGAGTACGAAGACGTGTTTCCGGAGAAGATCCCGCCTACACTCCCCGCTGATCGCGGTGTGCAGCACGAGATCGACCTCGTGCCAGGCGCGAAGTACTGCGTGACGCGGCAGTGGCCGCTTCCTCGGGATCAGGTGCAGGCCATTGATGACTTCTTCGAAGGCGACGTCAAGCTGGACACGTGCGGGAGAGCGTCTCCCCGCACTCGAGTCCGACCTTCTGTGTGAAGAAGTCCACAGGGGGGTGGCGGATCGTCCACGCCTTCAACAAGCTGAACGACGTGACGATTCCAGCTCAACCCCGATCCCGCGCAAGGACACCATCCTCGACTCGATGGCAGGCAGCGAGGCGTACAGCGCCATCGACCTGACCGATCGCTTCTACCAGATTATCATGCGTGAGAGCGACGTGCCTCTCACAGCGGTGAGCACGCCGAGCGGCATGCTGTGGGAATGGCTGGTCATGCCGCAAGGGCTGAAGAACGCCCCTGCCACCTTCAACCGGATGGTGTCGCAGGTACTTCGACCGCTTCGAGACTTCGCTCCAAGCTACTTCGATGACATCTTCGTGCACAGCAAGGCAGAGCCAGGTCGCTCTGCCATCGATGTCCATCTTGACCAGCTTCGACGCGTGTTCGAGACGATGCGTACAAACAAGTTGTACGCGAATCTGCGCAAGTGTGTGTTCACCGCACCCGAGATTCCGGTGCTCGGCTGCTACGTCAGCAAGGCTGGCGTCCGCGCTGATCCTGAGAAGATCTCATCGGTCTGTTCCTGGCCAGTTCCCAGAAACGTTAAGGAAGTCCGACAGTGGCTCGGGCTTGCTAACTATCTGCACAAGTACACGAAGAACTTCGCGACGATCGTGCGGCCACTCTCCCAGCTGCTCAAGAAGGATGCTGAATGGTCATGGACTCCAGTGGAGCAGACGGCGTTCGACGCCGTCAAGAAGAGCATGGCCTCAGCGCCAGTGCTGGCGCTCGCGGATCACGGCAAGGCCTTCCATGTCGTGTGTGATGCGAGCGACTTCGCTATCGGATGCGCGCTCATGCAGTTCGACGACGAAGGTCGTGAGCTACCAGTCACGACAGCTGAAGCCCGCGGAGCGGAATTACCCGGTCCATGACAAGGAACTGCTAGCGATGCGCTATGCCTTGATCAAGTTCCGAGTCTACCTCTTGAGCGAGCAGACATTCGCGCTGTACACCGACCATGCCTCGCTGCGGGCGGCCACGAAGAGCCCGCATCTGTCACGGCGCATGGCGCGGTGGCTATCGTTCTTCGCCGAGTACAACTTCGTTGTACATTACAAGCCTGGCAAGTTGAACATCCTCGCCGACGCGCTTTCGCGCCGGCCTGATTATGATCCGCGTTCGGACTCGTTTCCGGTGGTCGACGCTGACGACGACGAAGATTGCGCGGTGTGTGTCGCGTCGGGCGTCAACACGGTTTCGATGCACGCTGTCGGCGCGTTGCGACAGCAGATCGCGGCCGCGTACGAGGCGGATGCGTTCTATTCCGGTGTCATCGACTACCTCCGCGACCCGTCTGACAAGGCGCTGCGCCGCCTGACAGCTCCAATGCGCGTGTCTATCGCGCGCTACAGCTTCGACGGTGAGGTGCTGTCGTACAGTGTCGATCGCGAAGACTCCCCTCGGGTCGTCGTGCCATGCGACGACGACGTCCGCGCGCATCTTCTACACGAATACCATGACAGTCCAAGCGGCGGACACCTCGGCCGCGAGAAGACCTAGGCCGCGCTCTCGCGCGACTTCTACTGGCCCCGCATGTACAAGTGGGTCCGCAAGTGCGCGCGCTCCTGCGAGGCATGTCAGCGTGTGAAGCCGGCACCCTCGTCGCAGGCGCCCCTGCGCCCTCTACCTGTGGCTGCTGACGCGTGGTCATCCGTCAGCATGGACTTCATCTTCGGGCTGCCAGCCGACGCCCGCAATCGCACGGGCGTCCTCGTGTTCGTCGATCGCTTCAGCAAGATGGTGCATCTTGCTCCGGTCCCGCGACTGTGACGGCGGAAGAGTCCGCCGCGATCTTCGTCGACATCGTGTTCCGACATCATGGTTTACCGTCTGACATCGTGTCAGACCGAGATCCGCGCTTCACTTCGGCCTTCTGGACTCGCCTATTTCAATTACTCGGCACGCGGCTGCCCATCCAGAGACCGACGGACAGACAGAGCGCGCGAATCGCGTGGACGAAGACGTGCTTCTCAGCTACGCCACCTCGTACGCGTCATGGAGTGAATTCCTGCCCATGGTTGAGTTCGCACTGAACAATTCAGTGCACGCGTCGACGGGATTGACGCCGTTCTACGTCAACAACGCGCGCCATCCGCGCGTTCCGGCTTCTCTAGCTGTGGCAGCTCCCACAGCAGCGCGTGATTCTCAGTCTGATGGGGGAGGGATCCCGCCTATGGCGGCGTCGAAGGAGATCTTCGGCTCAAGTGGCTTCGGTTCAAGTGACGACCCAAGCATCAACGCGCTGACTCATCCTTCGGGTCCGACCGATAGATCGGATCCGACTGATATATCAGGTCCGCCTGATATCTCAGGGTCAGACGATCCATCGGGTTCGTCGCGGGCAATGTCGTTCCCCGTGCCGCGAGATCCAGTGACTGGCTCGGCTTCCCCAGTGGCGAACTTCGAGCCCAACGAGCTGCCAACAGCGGATGAACCCGCTGCGTTCCCGGACTTCGTACTGCAGCGGTAGTGATAGTCCGCTACGTGCGCGACGCCATCGCCATGGCTGTCGACAAGCAGAAGGAGAACGCGGACAAGCGCGGTCGAAAGAACATGGAAAAGTTCAAGGTTGGCGAGCGTGTACTACTCTCGGTCACGGGTATTACAGCTCACGCCGTGACGAACTTGGGAGCAAACAAGTTGCTCCCGCGCTACATTGGCCCGTTCAAAATCGTTGCCGTTCTCGGCGACGCTTACATGCTCGACATACCTACGGCTATGCGACTCCATCCTACGTTCTACGTCGGCCGGCACAAGCGGTACCACCCGGCGACGATCCCGAGCGAGGAGTCGTAGCGTCCGACTGCGACGGAGCGGGAGCCTTCTCTTCCTGCTCGTCCGGCTCATCCTGCGTCGACCTCGGCTCATAGCGCGACGCCGTTCGCGCTTTCTTCGGCGCCGGCTGCTCCGGCTCCCAGCCCACGGCCTTGCGCATCGCGACGAACTGACGCTTGTACGCGTCGTGCGACTGCTCAATCTGCAGCAGTCGCTGCTCCTGTCGAGCGACTTCATCTCGAAGGCGTTCAGCCTCCTGCTCGGCATTCAGAGCGCGATCCTTCGCGCTATCAACCTCAGTCGTCAGAAGAGTCAGGCGCCACCGGCGCTGGCGGCGCCTCGTTCGCCACAGCAGCACGCGGAGGCGTCTGCGGATCGGCCACCGGCGTCGGCACTAGCATCTCCCGGGCAGCACCAGCTCCCCGAGCTTCATGGCGCGGCTCCCATGACGAATAGTCGTCAGCGTGACGACGGCGCGGCTCCCACGACGAGCGGTTTTCAACGCGACGGCCCTCCGCCGCTGACGGATAGCGCTGGAACGCAGCGCTGGATCATGGATCATCTCGTGGAGCACCGCGTCCTCACTCCGAGTAGGCGCGGCGCTCATCACCGCGCCAGTACCACTCCGAACTCCCGCGAGTATCGCGTCCGCTGGCTTGGCTTCGCTCCCAGTGATGATACATGGGAGCCTCGGACCAACCTGCAGCTTGACACGTTCCGGATGTCGTGGCTGCATACGAGGCTGCGCTTGCTCAGGCTCCGGCGCACGCAGCGTCATCCACTCCCGCGGCGCTTCGATCAGATCCGCCGCACGCGCAGGCGCGGGTTCATCACCTGCGCGCCTAGCCTGGTCGAGCGCACGCTCGTACCAGCCGATGAGACGACGGATCTCGTCTCCAAGAGGAGCAACTCCGACATCGTCTCTCCAATCTTCAGCCGACGGTCGACGCGTGCCCGGCCAACAGTGCGGGCACTTCTCCTTCTCCATCATGTTCACGAAGCAGTACCGGTCTTCGTCCCAGCACGTATTGTGAAGGCCCTGGCGCAGGGTGTCCAGACCATATCGACTGCGCGCTGACTCGCGCTGTCTCAAGACTGCGGCGAAGTCCGGCTCGACGTTCCAGCGGCGGATGAAGGCGTTCCACGACAGCCGCAGCGAGTCTTCGCGGGCTCCTTCGACTGGCTTGCCGCGCGAGGCGCGGAAGCGGCGAAACTGCTCGCGCATCTCCTGCTCTGGCGCGGGGTTCACCGCGCTGCTGATGTCGTAGAGCTCCCAGCGCGCCAACTCGGTCTGGATGCCCTCGCGGGCGCTTGCCGTGTTCCTCTCCGTCGCCATTTCCGTTGCTTGCGCGTCGCGAGGCCGATTGTGTTGTGAGGCCTCGCTCGCGTCGAAAGCTCTCGTCGCTGTGAGAACGTTCGCGGGCGCACGTTCGAGAAGTCGTTGGTGCCGACGTTCAGCCATCACTGCCCCGTGTCCCCGTCGTCTCGTCCCGGGATCTGTAATCGTAGCCTCCTCTTGTCTTTCTTTTCCTTTGCGTGTTCTCTTTAGCAGACGGGTGTCTGCTACCTCAAGTGGGGGGTGATGTAACGGGACGATCTCCCGTTACAAAAGTAGGTAGAAGTCACAGTCCAAATAGGCTGTGACTTGGCACTCTGTCATTGGACAGAAGTCGCCCTTTAGTATGCATATTGGCCAGTAAGCGTGCAGCACCTCAACCGGTGGCTAGCAGCTAAGCTCGGCTTAAGTACGGTTTTGCGACCGTACTTTAATATCACCCAGAGTCAATTTTGCTTATAATTCCACGTGTCTTGGCCTAACGTCCAAGACATTGCTTCCTCAACACAACAGCGAAAGCTTACGTATCGGTTGCCTTTGGCCCCGTTACATGATGGGCGTGCCGGGATATCTTAGGTTTCAATATCTGTACAAGGCACGCCTGGTCCACACGGAGTAGGTCCAAGCTAGCGAAGCTCTCCAATGCGTGCACCATTGACACGTGAACTGAGATCACTACTACATGCAATTTTGACAAGTCGATTTTACATTCGTGTTACCTCATCGAACACTCGCGTTACCTCGTCGTTACGACAACATTCAGAGGACATTCGAAATGGCTGGCAGGAGAGTGAGAGCTCTTGAAATCTCTAAAACTGTCAGACATCATACATCATATTTATGGATTGACGCCGGTAAAATATTTAGTTTACCGCGTCGCTTTGTACTGATACACACCAGTTTGGCATGGAGTGTAATCGTCAGTACGATACCAACCGGGTAGAACAGGATTTGTACCTTTAGCACGGCTTTGTCACATCGGTTTGTACCTGTAGAACGCGCCAATTTCTTTTGGCGGCTTTTTGAGTCTGCCGGGTTTGCACGTCGTTGTATGTATGTAGCTTCGAGAGTTCGCAAGCTAGCGAAGTATGATCGGTCTGTTCGATATGATACGTACGTTACTTCATTTCGGCTTAGAATTAGGAATCGATTCAGTCTTTACCAAGTCACATGTCTACACAACATACCCATTTGATACAAACCTTACAACCTGGGTTCTATCCTGTATTAAACCTGGTTGAAAAGCCCGAGATGACAATTGAAAATGAATTCAGAGTGCTGAATGAATGTGTGGATGCACGTTAACTCGACCATGGATCCACAGCAACTCGACCATAGATGCAGATTAACTCAATCTGCAAAATATCATAGTAATAATAATATAATATAATAATAATCGTAATATTATATCGTTTTTTTGCTATTATCATTATTAAATAATAATAGTAACAATTAATATCATATAATTACTATGATATTTTTTGCTGATTATCTCAGCCTAAATGCATAATAATATTATAATATTAGTAACTCAGCCTAATCCATAATAATATTATAATATTGTTATGCATTCAGCTGCATCTATGGTCGAGTTGCTGTGCATATTAGGCATGTCATGGTGTTGTTGCTGCATAATACGCATATTATGGTGACGATAAATTACTACAACATATTTCTGAAATACTACATCCTGGATCATACACGGGGTACCGACCTGGTGCAAAAACAACCTGGACTGTATAATGCAAGGGCAAATTCAATTTAAGCTGGAAAGCGGCTCGAGCTGGTGCAAGCGCCGCTTGGCCGGAGACTTAAGCGGACTGGCACTAGTGTCTCCCGTTGTGCCTCGGTAAACGCCGTTGCTGGTCAAGCGCCGGTAAGTTGAAGCAATACTGCTCGCCGCAACGTCTTGGCGGGCCTGAGTTAGGGTGGACAGCCCACCAGCATTCAGCCTTGCACCAACTCTCGTAGCTTCATCTGTTGATCCTTCCGGGGCCGTCTCAGGGCGAAGTTTCGGCAGCTCGTCACTAATGGTACTGCTCGATGGTGTCGGTGTGACGGCCCGCCGACCTGCGAGCTCGTAGTCCACGTTCACACGCACCTTCTCCGGTTTCGGGTCAGCCAGCAGTTGGAACCAACCCAATACTGCATCCGAGCTACATGTTCGTGGCGGAGCTAGCGATGAGCTCTGCCCTGACTGCGACTGCTTCTTCGGTGATAACGAACTTGGACCCAACAGCTTCCCACTTGATCTACCCTGCTGAGAACTTTTTCGACGACTTGCACTCTCATCATCGCTTGCGTCCGAGTAAGAATCCTCGCCCTGGTCTTCCTCTTGCAGCCCAGGCGACAATGCCCCGAGAGCTAATCCACTATCCACGCGAATTGCTGTCGTTCTGCTGGTACCAACCTCAATCTCGGGCCACGAGGCCAAGTCGGTAATCAGAACTTTGCCCCAATCTGGTGGCGTGCCACGCTGCTCGATCGCTCGGTTCGGTGTCCGCAACAGGTTCACCGACTCAGCGGCTGCTTGGGGCGGATTGGCGACTGCGTACAGGTTCGTCGACACGCTAACAAGAAGATCGTGCTGGTTTGAATCAGCGAGAGCCGCTATGGCGGCCACAATGCCATCCTGAACCACTTTGTCGACGTGCGGTTCGTCCCAATCAGCAGCATTCGAAGCCGCTGCTGCTGTAGCCACTGCAGCATCGGAACTATTCGTCTGCTGCGCAGGAACTGGCGGTGGCGATTGAGCAGATAGCGCCTGCAACGCCAAAGAACACACATAGCGCTTAAACGGCAGCGCGGCATTCGTTCCGAGCCGCAGAAGCACTTTGACAGCATCGTTCTTGATAAGCTGCCGCTTGCTGCGCTTCAATCGCGCCAAATTGTACAGCGTCACGACGACGTGCTCACGCGTTAAGGGGCTTGTGGACTGAGACAGTGTCAACACGATAGGAACCAGAGCTGGCTGAGAAGTCAACCGCTGGCTGCGCACGTCCTCCGCCTTGCTTGTAGTTCCCCGACCTACGTCACTTCCAGTATCACTGTCCATCGACGGCGGTCCCGACGGTGCCGATGGTGGTAGCTCTTGCCGAGACAAGTTGCGGATCACCACCATGCAATGGAGTGCAAAGGTTTCTCCTCGTACACCGATAAGGCCTTTAAAAGGAGCGCGTGCATCTCCGGCGTTGGTCGCACACAACAGTGCGAGCGCATCTAGAGCTCCATCACGCAACATACCGTCGTGACAGCGCGAGTGTATCGACAAACTGCTAAGAGAAGTGACAATGTTCATGCAGGCCGCATTCTCTTCAGCCCGGGTAGTCGATCCGTCCATCGCGCCTTTCGCAATCGCCACCAGCGCCCGCACAATCCCGTCCTTCACCAGCCGCTCTTCGTAAGACACTTCACCAGCGTTGATGGTGCCGCTCTCGGGGTTGAGTTTCGCAAGAGAGCAAATCATATCGGTAGCCACACGCAGCGTTGGCGCCTCGGCAGCCATCGCTGGACTTGTGAGAAGCGCCGCCAAGGTCGGCAGCCCATTGCAAGCGATCAACTTGCGTTGGTTCATTTCTAACGAGAAAAGGTTGCGCAGGGTAAAGACACAAGCGCAGTTTGTCTCGACACAGACTGATGGGGACGGGGTGGATGGCCCGCCTCCTGTAGGCGTCGATCCAGTCTTGGTCTTGCCTCCTTTCATGGCATCGTTGATGACACTCACGATACCCGCAGCAGCATCGTTCGTCATAACTTGGACAGCGGCGGAAGACGCGCTGAGGTTCGCAAGGGTCTTGGCAGCATACTTTCGCACGTCTCTGCTTTCCGACTTGAGTTCCGCCACCAGAATCCCTAACAGGTTGCTCTCATCGTGCACGAGGATCTCGGCAACGCGTGTGTCTGCAGCACACGACAAGTTGTACAGCACATTGGCCACGTACAACTTCATCTCGGGGTCTCGCACTTTCGCCAGGTTCTTGAGGACACCCAGCGCGCCCTCCTGAAGCATTTGCAGCTCGACGCTCTTAGTAGTCGCAGCTCCCCCCAGAACGCTGTCGTCTTCATTGTCCACGGCTTCGTTAGCACTCGTATTGCTGCCAAAAGCACAGGACGCGCTAGAAAGATTACTGAAAATACCGACCATGAGCCGCTTCATGGTCTTGTTCAGGTCGGCTTGGTACATTTTGGCTAGGATCCGCACGAGCTCCATCTCCAGCAGCTGCGCCGTCTTCTTGGGGTCGAGAGAGATGTTGTACAGAGCACGCAGCGCCAAGTCACGGATGGAATCGCTTTCAAGTCGAGCGAGCTTGAGCAGCGCATACAACACTCCATCTCTCAGGAGCTGGTCGCGCGTGTCTTCATGCGTAAGCAGATTGAACAGCGCCTTGGCGCAGATCCCCTTCGTCTGGGGGCTATTGACGCGCAAGAGCGTGATGACAATGAAGTCGTCGACCGTCGCATCCCGCCACACGCGTGGCAGGGGTTTGCCTTTTGCAGGCGTTGGTCTCTCGGCTGCCAGGTTACATAGCGCGATGGCTGCACACACCTGAGCCTCGTGGATACCTGTACGCATGACCATGTTAAGAGCGGGTGGGATGTCCGCGTGCTCCGCCAAGAGCCTCGGACCGTGCGGCACTGCCAGCGCCACCTTAGCAATGGTAAGTGCAGTCCGTCGCGCAGTTCGTTGCTGCAGAGCTACCGTCGCCTTCGATAGTCGAGAGTTCTTGGACGCTGATTGCGTCGCCAGAAGCAGCAAACACGCGAAGAAGGCGGGGGCGTCAACAGGGCCAGACGTAGAACCCGTCAAAGCAGAGCTTCCACCGCACAGCTCATGCAGCTTGTAGACGAGTTGCGACGCAGCGTACTGGGCCTTGATAATACTTCGGTCAGTGAGCGCATCGCGCGGTCGTTGATCGGCAGCCGAGACTATCAAGAAGTGCTGAATCGCTTCAAGGACGCCATCGTCGAGAAGAGAGGGGCGTCGGACTTGGTGAGATGCGAGGTGGGAAAGCGTTGCTAAGCAGTCCAACCACAGCGCGTATATCGTGGCCGGAGCTTCAGCCGAGCTTGATTTCTGTAGCACCCGCACAAGAAGACCGACAGCTCCTTCGTAGTAAAGCAGTTCGTGGTTCTCCGCTCGAGATGATAAGTGGTGCAAGAAGCTGATGCAAACCCCACAGAGTTCAGCGTTGCCCAGGTTTCTCGACGCGAACGCTAGCATCGTCGGGATGGCACCAACTTGTTCGCTCGTTTCCTTCCCATCGAAGCGCTTCTGAGTAGCTTCCGCTAACCGCGTTTTCATTCCTGGATCCTTAGCTAGACCCAGCATCGCGTACACACAGGCTTTCTGGATTTCCTTGCTGCTGTTGCTAGCGTCAGAAGTCCTTGAATCTTCATTCCGAATGAGGTCCAGAAATGCAGGAACGACACCCGCGTCAACCAATGCCTGGAAATTAGCGGGATGGAGCAGCAGGTTACTCAACGCCGTCACACAGTCCAGCTTTAGTAGCAGAGCAGCGACCCGTTTGTCCTCCTGGTTTTCTGTACTGCCTTCATTCTGGCGCTGCGCTTGAGTACTAGCCGCATCTGGGGCATGCAATAAGCAGAGAAAAATGGGAACGGCTCCGTCTTGAACGAGAGTGGGGCGACATCGGTCGTCCATAGCCAGGTTGGCAAGTGCCACAACAACGAACTTGTCGGTCTCAGGGTCAATACTCGAGCCTTGCAAGCCCAACGCACTTGGCATTCGAAGACCATCCTCCTTGGAAGAAGCCTGATCATCATCGTCGCTGTAGTTATCGTCCTGGTCGTCGTATCCTTCACGCCGAAGAATGTTCAAAAGCTTGGGAATAAAACCAGCATTTCGTATGCGAACTTGAAGCCGCGGGTTGCAGCAGAGCATCGCGATGGCGTTCACACAGTTCTTGCGGATAGTGCAAAGAAGAGAGAGCACAGCCGCCTCCCCTTCGGCGCTGTCTGCGTCAGCTCGAGTGGAACCCTGCATCCGCCAAAGCTTTGAGCCAACATCAGCAAGGACGTCTGATAAAATATTGAGCGCGGTGTTCTTCGTCAGAGCGTCCTGGTTGGTCTTGACGGCGGCCAAGTTGCACAGAGTGCACGTTATCATTTCCAAGAGCGTGAGCTGCAGCGGCCTCCTCGCTACTGTCGCCAACACTTCGAGAGCGGCTAGTGCTCCTTCATCCACAACTACTCCGCGAGTGGTAGGGAGAATGGAGAGGTTCAGCAGCGCTTGAGCACAGATCTTGCGCGTCGCAGGATCTCCGTGCCTGGCCAGCACAACTATCGTGCTCAACAGAGCATCGCACGTCACGGCGCGAGGCACGCCGGACAAGTTGACGAGCGCCAGTACGCAGAGCAGCTTGACGTCATTCGGCGCAGCGAGAGGCGACGACACGGTCGACGTCACGGTCGACATGATCTGTGAAAGCGCAGCCACGACACCTTCATGCACCATGGCGAAGTGGTGCGTCTCGTCAATGGTGAAGCGTAACAGCGCACGCGCACACAACGCTTTGACCGTCGGATGCGGAGTATGGACGAGATCCAGCAGTGCTGCGATCACACTCTCGTCCATCATTTTCGCGTACAGATCTCTCGTCGCTTGCGGCGGTGCCAAAGCTAGCAGAAGAGATGGCGACGACGACTCAGCGTGCGCCTTTTTCACCGGCGTAGGCAGTGGTGAGAGCGGGACGGGAACATAGTGCGTAAGATTCAGGATCGCTGCGGCAGCATACAGCCGGATCGCTGGATCCTCCTGTTTCAGCACGCTCGACAGAGTGGTCAGTGCACCTTCGCGTAGTAGTTGGGCTTCGTAGCCCTTGTGGCACGAAATGCTGTAGAGTCCCTCGACAGACTTGAGCTTCATGTCCTTGGTCAAAAGCGTCGGATTCGCTGCACCAGCGAGTATGGGCGACAGCGTCACTGCCGGCATCTGCTTGGCCTCTCGCTCGGCTTCCTTTTCGTTGGCTGTCGCTATGCCTGCACCCTTGTGCTTGCTACTAGCTTCAGCAGACCCAAGAAGGAGACGATTGAGTGGCGTTGGCGCCGACGCCGACGTCGTGAGGAGATCTTGGCACGGGTTGTGACTTTCCGATTGAAAGCGAGACTTGTCGATGCGAGACAAGTAGATCAGCCCCTCGTCGTAGTCGCCACGCTGGTAGAACAAATCCCCACCGAAGTTTTTCTTTTTGGCAACGGCCACCGCTTGCTCGCGGTCGGCATCGCCATGCGGCCCGCCTTCTCCACTTCCAACGTTCGCGTTGCCACCCCCAAAGAACGTGGTAAAGTCTCGAAGCTTGCCTGGACTTGCATCTTCCGCTCCACTCAGCGTCTTGCTACGATACTTGTCCTGCGCCTCCTGTCGCCGTTTCTTGTTGGCCGCCTCACTCTTGATGTGCTGGAGCAGGGCGCGAACGAGGTCGTCTTTGTCGGGGTGATCGCGCCAGAATCCGCGCTGCCGATGCAGTTTCCAGTGCTTGACGAGCTCCTTGAGCTCTTCTAGTCGAATGGGCGAGTTGTGCGGATCTCGGTTGCGCGGGAAGAGGTTGTACTTGATGAGGTAGACCCTCAGCCCGTCGATCTCCTGGTCGCGACGCAGCGCGGCCAGCCGCTGCTCCATGTTGACGGCACATTTCGGCGGGTTGATGGTCATGACGCAGTTCCGCGGAGCAGGCGGCACAGCTCAAAGTGCCATGTCCTTCCCCACGAGGCTGAAGCCTATTTCCGCCGACAAGCAGCAGGCCGTTGCAACTTGGGACGACAGAAATGGCGCCACTCACGCCAACATTCGCTCAGCTCGGCTCTGTTTACTGGGCGGACGAGGTTCAGGCCTCGCTCCGCTTTCGATTGATGTGTCAGTTCCGACGTTCATACAAGAGGTTTGGCCATTATCATGCTGCCTTGCACTTTAAGGCTAGTTACACTCGAGAGACGGCAGTCGCTCAAGATTGTTGGTGCTTCTTCTTGCGAGGCTTGGGCGATGGCGTCAAATCCACGACGTAAAAGAGCTTCTCGGACATGTGATACGACCGCCTGTCGCCGTCGTCGTACGCCACGAAATGCTCGTACGTGTCCTCGTTGAACTCCTGGACAGAGCCCTCATACCACTTGTCTTTAGCCCACTTCACGCGCACACGCTTGCCGACAAGGCGCTGTGGATTGTCGTCGCTGTCGTAGAAGGTCTCGACGGCGGCTTCGGGGTCTAAGATGCTGCGGATACGCGGCAGCAACTTGGCAATGGACCGGTCGATCGCCTTAATCAGCCCCGAGCTCGTCACGCTGACGTTTACCCAAGACGACGTACTGTTGGGCTTCACGAGAACGGTCTTGCGTTGCTGCAGATACCCCTCAGCACCGCGGTGAGCCACCAGCCACTTCTCCACCCACACACAACTCTGGTGGTTGTCCCGCAGCCATTGCGTCACACCGCTGTGCCGCTTGGCGAGTCTCGCGAGCATGTCGAGTGACGTCTCCGTTGCCTTATAGTACCGCTGCTGCGACGCCATCACTGCTACCAGTTTGGTGAGGCCATCCGTGAGACGCTCAACAGCCAGCGAGTCTCGGATCTTAAAGAGCGAGTTGAGCGTGCGGAAGTAGGGCTTGACATCGTGGTGATCCTCCACTTCAATGCCATGCATGATCGTGTCCAAGAAGGCCGCTGTAACGCGTCGACTCTCCCAGCACAGATGACTCACGATCTGCTCCAACGGCTTCGTTTCCTTGGTATAGTGATTCGCGCGCTGCGTGAGCAGGGTGACGAAGCGCTCGTTGAGCAACACGTCGTGGTCTGCCGGTGTGAGATCCACATGTTCTTGCGCCATATTAGACGGGAGAACCAACGGGTGCGTGGCATCCGACTTGACATCCATCGCAGGAGGCAAGCTGCAGCGAATGAGCACGGACAGCAGCTTCAGTATCGTAACGCTGAGGTCGATGCGCTTGAGAATTTGCCTTGGCTTGTGCTTCTTCAGCTGCAGTTGAAGCAAAGGCTGCGTGCTTCCGAGACCCGTCAGTAAGGCTACGATCGCGCCAACGACGCTGTTCACCACGAGGAAAGACCCTTCATTGCGGCCCGTCTGCACAAAGTCGTACATCGTGAGGAAGTACTGACGATGTTGCTGGACAGGAACCGACAGCAATGCCGGCATCAGTTGAATCAGGAAGAACATGAACTCGAACGACGCCGGGAGTTGCTTCTTTCCATCGACGGAAGGAGCCTGCGCTTCCTCCTCGAATTCCGTATTCGATGTAGTCACAATCGCCTCGGAAAGCACGTTTGCCATCAACTCGCGGACTTCTCGGTGCTCGTTGAACACAAGCAGTTCGAGAAGTAGTGCCTCGTTCGACTCCATCGTCGACAGGAACCAGCGACAGCCGCCGATGTCAGAGTGGTAAAGCGCTTGGAGGATGAGGCGCCACTCCAACACTTTGCTCACGTCGCCACCTTGCCACAAGGTGCCAAACACAAACTTGGTTGCCACTTGCAAGGCCTCAAACTGCACGTCCACGGGCTCAAAGCGCGGCATGACAGCCATACTCTTGGCGTTTTCTAGTCCCACGAGACAAGACCGCAGTAGGTTGTACGTAAACTTTAAGCATCGCGTATCGTACAGATATCGTTTCCGCCAGAACAAGCGGTTCTCCATGGCGATCAGCCTGCGGATCGGCTCCGGTGCAATCACCGGAGCCATGCTGCGCAAATGTGCCAACCGGGCTGCCGCGCGTCTCTTCAATCTCGAGCAAAATGCCGCCACAAGAACAGCGCTAGCGAAGCCAACGCAAGGCGCATCTTCGTCGTTGACAACATGCAGCTCGGGAGATACTCGGGCGTACAATAACATGAAGCTGCTGCGGTTCTTCATCTTGGCTGGGAGCGGAGAACCGTCCTCTAACGACCCAGCACTGGCTGAGCCATGACGGGCACGCGTTGCTTCTTCACCGCCAAAACACTCGTCTGGAATACGAGCTGCATCAAACGGAGTCACCAGCGTGTCGTTAAACTCGTACCACTGGTTCGTCTCTCGTGGCACTTGCTGGTCTCGCAAGAACGAGTAGTAGTGTCCAGAGTGAGCGGTGCCAAGGTGCACGACAGTTCCCACCAGCTCATATTGCGAATACTCTGGAGCCGTTGTCCTGCCATCGTCTGCGCTATCAGACGACGTACTCAGACGGACATCGTGGCTGGCTGCTCCATCATCCGCTGACGACGCTGGTTGTTTCCTTTTCTCTTGTTGGCCTTCCTTGGTATACGGATACATGTCCAACTCGGTAGGGAATTCGAAGCGATCATGGAGCTTGATCTGCTGCATCTTCTCAAAGTCGAACTCAAAGCGCTTCAGATGGATGATCAAGTAGGCAGGCAGCTTGGAAATGGAGATACGCTTATGTGTTTCCAGCGTCACCTTCTCTTCGTCTTCACCCTCGTTTCCGGTCTCATCTTCATTCTTCGAGTCACTGCCTTTTTCCCATGTGTAGCTCACCTTTTCCCCTTCTACCCACCCGTCCAGAGACTCTTGCAAGTTTTTCCGGTCGCGGACAGGAACCGAAATGAAGTGGAATGGTTCGAACCGCTCACTGTAGCGATCGCCCTCAGCGACAAGCTCATTACTGAACTCGCCGCCGAAAAACGTGTTCAGGATATTCTCGTCACTGCTGTAGTGATCACCGCTTCCAGCATTGATGCCGTTCATTTCCGACTCGATCTGCTGGAAGAAAGACGTGAGAAACTCGCTCGCGTCCTGCTGGACATTGACATCCACCGTCTCGCCGTCCCACGTCTTCATCGCTCGGGTGAATGAACGAGGATTATAGTAGGGCTTGGCACTGCCCTCCAGATGAGCAAACAGCGATTGAAGCTCGTACGTTAGACTCTTCGCCCCATTCTTCTCGCTGCCGCTTCCGATTGATTGGAGTCGCAAGACCTGTCGACGGAAGCGCGGCATCATGAAAAAGCTCTGGATCGTCGAGTTCAGGTAGCACGTACACCCCAGGTTCTTCAGCCCCACATACTTCCCTCGCTGAAGTAATTGGTCTCTTACTGACTTAGCTCCTTTTCGTTTGGACGTCGAGACTGTGGAGAAGGCAACTGCGGGCTCAGGGGGACGCTCCAGGGTGTGCTGATTCGCCATTTGCGTCAACAAGAAGCGCAGCCCATCCGTGTTGTCAATGGATAACTCCGTGAGGAGGTCAAAGGCAACCCTCCGGCACGAGTCACTGCGACACTTGGGCTGTCGGAGGTAATACAGTGACGAAGAGGACGCCTGTAAATCGCCTTCGCTCCCCCCACTTTGAGGCTCTCCACTCGTTTGCTTGTCTGGTGTGGCAAATAGACACTCGTGGAAAAGCTCGTTTATGACTCCTTCTTGTTCATGAAGGGTTGGCGCGACCACCTCACGAAGACTGCGTCCGTCACACGGCACGTCAAGAAGACCATCCGCTAAAACCGCTGGGATCCTCTTAATGATGGCAAGCAACGTGGATAGCTGGCCTTCAAGAAGTACATCGGGAGCGGGGGGCAGCACAGGATTGATCGGCGCAGACCCAGCTGATGCCCACGGCCTATTTCCTCCCATGCTACTCCTCCTAGCTGAAAGGGACATGGGGCCTGCCGGTAGACCCAGCACATCGTCTTTTATCTCAAAGGCCTTGATCCGTCGACACAGAATTCGGCAGGACGGGAGTATCGAGAACTTGGTCAAATCCTCTGCGCTAGTGACGAGTAACGTGAACACATTGTAGTATTCTTCATCACCTACTGGCCCAGAGTACTCGCCTAGAAGGCGCAAGAAATACTTGCAGCACGCCACACGATCTTCCTGGAGTTTGTTTCTGGTGGTGGACAGGGCTGCGATCGCGTTGGCAGCTTCTAGCCGAACAGGTTTGAAGCGGTTTTCCACCAAACACCGCAGGATGATCTCGCCATGGGAAGGATAGCTCTCCAGAAGGTCCAGCGCTCCTTGGGTGGCCACGAGCGTGCATGTCGCAATGCAAGAGAGCAGCCGAGTCATCAAGTAGGCATCACTCGGGATATCATCGATGTTGTCCGGGTCCTCAAGCTGTGGACGGCCATACACTGTCAGCACCAGCGGTTGTGCAGCAACCACTTGATCATCCCCACTTCCTAAACCTTGCAGCTTCAACGTCGTGCTCATTGAACTGACCACAGTTGACGTAGCCACCTCTTGGGATGCCTCATCAAGGCGTTGTAAGCTGCTCAGTGTCTCCAGGAGCTGGTGAATTAGCGGTTGCGGATTTCCTTCAACGGTACTTCCATTTTCCTCCGCCAGTTTGGCCTCGACCAGCACGAAATGGCGAAGCAACTTGAGGAGCTTGGATAAACACATCACCGAGAGGGATCCTTGGGCCAAGAGCCGACGCGGACTTAGTGATAAGACAAACTTCTCAAGCTGCGTCTTACCGCCAAGTTCGAGGAAAGAGGCGCTCCAGGCATTCATTGCGCCAATCAAACCATCCACGCCGCCAGCTCTAGCACTAGCTGAACTCGTATGCGGTTGCGTGTCACTTTCCTCGTCCTCCTCGTCGTCGTCATGGTGCCCATCACCACAAAGGGCGAATTTTTCTACCAACTCGAGCTGGTACAATAGCTTTGGAGGGCACTTCGAATCCAGTAGCGTGTCCCACTCGAACGAGCTAGGAGCTCTTCGGATGGACCCATCGATCGCTAGCACGCTATTCAATGTTCGCATCTGCTTCTCCATCTCTTCATCCGTTGCGAGCAACTTCAGCACCTTCCACGCTTCTTCCGCTACTCCATCGTTGTACGAGAGCAGCTTAAACAGAAGTGTGACCCACGTATCGTTTCCAGAAATCTCCGTCTTGATCGCGTGCCAATCACTTTCTGGACTGCTGTTGTTTCCAGTGCCGCCAATACCAGCAGCAGCCGCAGCGGCAACTCCAGCTGCCCCATGGAAGTCCAAAACGCTTCGATTCGTGTGACCACTGGTGTCACTCTCCACTTTTGACAACAAAATTGCCTCAACATAGCTAGCGTGCTTCGAAGCCTTGCGGGGAGGAGCTGGCGCTGTTTGTGCCAGCAACTGACGCCCTGAAGATGTACGTGAAGATGCTAGCGATGAGCTAAACACACGCGCTTTCTCCAGCGTGAACTTGCCGTGCCCTTGTGCTGTCAGTTTCGTCTTCGCTGAGTTCACAATGCGCACGCGGTCGGCTGGGTGTCCGGTATCCTTTGCAATTCGATCGCGCAGCTCCGCTACCAGCGACGTTCGCCTTAAGTGATAGCGAAACGGTGCTGCAACTCGACCTCCTTGAGTTCGAACATACACCGTCAGTTCTTCAGGGCCATCAAAGGTCCCACCAGCGCCGTCTTGTGCCTGGACCACCGACTGGTGAAGAAACGTGTTCAGCAGCATTAACAAACGCAGAACTTCTCGCATGTTCGACGCGTCGATCTTGGTTTTTACCATCTCCTTGAGCTTCCAGAGACATCTTTCGACAAAGTCTGCCCACACCTCGCGCCGCACGAGTTTCGAACCAACATGAAGCTGCAGATAGATCAGGTAATTGGTCGCCTGCTGACTCACAATATCACTCTCTGCGCGCAAAGCCACATCATACAGTGTCTCAAGACCTTGCAGATCCAGCGCTTCTACCACGAAAAGATCAGGTTCCTCCTTGATATCCAGCACGTTTCGTGAAGAAGAATTCCCAACCACACCAGTTGAAGAGATGCGTCTCGTGCTGGTGTTGACAAAGCGAAACAGCCGCTCCAGCGCCCAGAACGATTCTTTACTCATCGTCTGCATATCCAAACGGATCTGCGTAGCGCTTCCGGTTCGCGTACCAGAGGACTGCGGCTTTATCAAGGACTGGAAAATCTCACCCACCACAGCTTCCGAGAACCCTGTGTGTCCGGAGTACGCTCGATGGACGAAGTTGTTGGGATCGGGGATAACTGTCGTGAACCACGCAAAAAACACCTCCCGTTCTTTCATCGAGCTGTCGGAGCCGTTGAAACATCCCCAAAGCAGACACACCGCATCAAAGGGCAGCTTCAGGTCCGACTTCGTCACGATGTACCCCAGAAAGGCTAACCGCTTCTTGATAGCAGCAAGGTGCACAGCTTCTCTCCGGCTTGTGGAATCGGACTGGGCCACATAATTTTGAATGGCTTCGACGACGACTGACACAATGTTGTGCGCAGTGTTTAATGCTTTCAGTAGCTCGCTGGACGTAGTAGGAGGAGAGTTTGCTCTTGTCAGCGATAATGTCGAAGCAGCCAGCGAGGAAGAACATCCACCATAACCATCAACAATGCGTTGAATAAGGCTCATGGACGTCTCCACTAGCGTTCCAGACTTGATGTTCTCCGCACACTTGCGAAGATAGTCGTTCAATAGCTGCTGCTGCTCTTTTCCCGACGTAGACGACGACGAGCCGGCAGAAATCCACAGCTTTTGCACGTGGTTCAACGCATCTGCTAGTGCTACCTCCACTTCGGCTCGCATCGCTCCACGCAGTCCTGAAGTCTCGCTTGGGGCTTCAGTTTGAAGGATTGCATTCCAGTACAGAGTACAGCACAAGCTCACGACCTTGTTTAGTACCTCGAGGTCTTTTTGGGCGCTTGCGCTAAGCTTGTTTCTTGATCCAGACGCGGCACTAACTAGCGACGTCAGTGACATCTTAAATCCACCCGTCTCAGCGTCAACCACGAGCTTTGACGCGATCATGATGACACGCTTTATGAAATGTACAACAAGCTCATCATAGTTGCTCAAAGGAACTTGGGTCAACAGCATCACCACGACATCCATCAAATCCGCCGACAGCACTCCACACAGCGAAATCAAAATATCAAAAACCGCCTTCCTGCCTGAACGGAGTTGGCTGAGCGCAGTTTTCCACATTAGCACAATGTGCTGCTCCGTTAAGAGGCCGTGCGCGGCGACGAATCCAAATATCTTCTTGGAGCGCTTGAGGATTTCCAAGTGTGTTCCTTCTTGAAGGGCGTACTTTGCGCAGCTCTCACAGTCCCCCAGGATCACCTCGAGGATATCTGAAGCTGTTAACCACTCGACAATGTACCTGGTACGCAGCCATTTCGTCACAGGTTGATCACCGGACTTCGAGGCACTCGAGGAGGCGGTAGCGATCGAGGTACTCGCGCTTAAGGACGTTGTAGTACTCATCGATGAGGAAGAGCTACGTCGCAAACTCAAGCTTGCCTTCCTCTGAAGGGTGTCCTTCCGCTGGGCCATCGAAATCAAGTCATTGATGCGCGAAATACCCAGCAGACGCTGCGATAAATACGGGCAGCAAATAAACTTTTTCGAGAGATCCAAATGGAAAATCTCAATCGCCTCAGCAAATTCCACATCGCACGAGGACGAGGACGCTGACCCATCAGTTGCCGTCGACTCGTCAATATCCGCCTCCGTGCTGCGCCCTCCAAGCAACAGCCCGTCGCGGCATAGTAAATCCAGCACACCCACGATACGATCAATAAGTCCGTCGTCGTCCTTCAGCTCTTCTCCACTCATACGCCGCAATCGCGAGAACGTTGCATTCAAAAACTCCCGGAAGAAATCCTCGGTTTGCACTTCCGTCGTGGAACGGCGCCGAGTAGTTAAGGACGAGTTGCGACGACGTTTCTGCTGTGTGAGGCACGGCTTGGCTTCGTTGAGAATCGTGCAATAGAGAAGCACTTCTGCCAACGCAATGTCGGCGTCAGCAAGCCGCTGAAGAATCAGACGAAACCCTCCCGCTTGCACGAACAGGTCAACGTTGTCAATGAAGTAGAAGGATCGACACGGGTGGCGTGTTGGGATGGCGGCCAGCGCGTCTGGGCTCACCAAGTAGGACGTATACACCAGACGCTGATACTTTGCCGCCGTGTAGCTTCCAGGGTACTTGATGTAGAAGAACATGCACGAGTGGTGGCCGTTCAGGATCATTCGCAGTAGCGACAGCATGTTGACCATCACACTGTCTGCGTCGTTGCCGAGCATGCACGCCACCACGTTCTTCAGCACACGCTGATGGAACGCGTTCATCTCGTCCGCAAGATCACTCGACAGAAACGTACACAGCAGCGACTTCTCAATGAACGGGATGAGCAGCCTCGGCAAGTACGACTTCTGCTTCTCGCGGTCGTAGAAGTACTTGTCGAACTGATCTTTCGCCTGCTGCAGGTCCTTCATGTTGGCGTTCCACATGCTGCCCTGCTTGCGCGGGAACGGGTAGGCAGGCGACATGTACACATTGGTGTGCGTGCCCAGCTTGGCCACGCGGTTGCGGCACGTAGCGCGCGACAGGAACTCGTCGCGGCCTTTCCGCCACGTCGGAATGTGCACGCGGATCTCGGAGGCCGACAGGTGCAGGATCTGCGCCACGCTCCACTTGTTAGACGACAGGTCCTTGACATCGATCCAGTTACCGGCCTTCTGGTTCACAATGGACCACTTGGAGCCTGTCAGGTCCTCGCTTCCGAGTCTCCGGAAGCACAAGTACGTGCGCAGCTCCTCTGTATCAGGCACAACACCAGTATTAGCATCAAAATAGTACTTCTAGGGGCAGAACTATTGTAGTAGCAGCGCTTACGGTCTCCTTCCTGGCTCAGTAGCGGCTCCTCGAGGCTCTCGAAGCCCTCGGGGACGTCCTTGAGGTCCCGCACCACGCGAATCTCCTTGAGCGGCATAAGCTGCGTGTCTTTAGCCGAGGGAGACGTCGGCGGGCGGAAGGAAGCAGCCTGGAACCACAAAAAGCGGCCGTTCACGCGGTCCACGGACTTGTCCAGTCTGGTCCAGTTCGCTCCGTCATCGGGCGGCATCTCATCTCCTAGTTTCAGCTGCGTGATGGCCAGCGCGGGCTCGAAATTAGCTTGAGGCGACTCGAGGCGGTACCAGAGGTACGTGTGGGGCGCCACCTCGGCAGCCGCGCCCTCGGCAGTCGTCACGCGGTGGAAGCCTCCACCCCCGGCCAGCGCGTTGCCGTACGTCACCTCCAGCGCGCCCACGAACTCGAAGTGCATCGCGACCGTCTCTCTTCCTCCGAGTGCGGGTGCCAACTGAGTGCGGAATGCCCAGGAAGTTCAATCAGGATCCCCAACGCGGAATAACGGCGTGGGATTGGTTGAAAAGGGGGTTACGTGAGAGATGATTAAAGGAAAAAGAGAGGTAGCCCTTTGACCTCGTGCTGCGTCTCCTGAGCGAGAAGAAGGCAAATGGCTATCGGGGTGTGCTGTGGAGGCGTAGCGGTTGAGCATTGCTGTCGTCGTCAATTTATACTGATCTTCCTTGTCTTGAACACGAGCGACCGGAGTCTTGTCTATCTAAGCCCTACAACTAGTCCCAGAGCGGCAGGATCGAGTGCGCGCCGCAGAACCAGCGGTCGCACTTGTAGAACGATTCGCGGTCGAACCGGGTCTGGCACTCGTGCTCGTCGGGCAGCGCCTTGGACGGGCACGGGCTCATGAGGCGCAGCGCCGGAGGATTCTGGTACACGGCCTCGCCCTGCGTCATGAACAGGTCCAGCGCCTGGACGCGGTTGGTCACGAGGTGCATCTCGCGCATGAGTTCCATGCCGGCGCGGCGGATTCGGTCGATCTCCGGCCAGTTGCCGGGCTCGTTGATCCACCAGACGATCGCCTCCGGGTCCCGTCGATCGAAGGCCACGTAGTGCTCGCCCTCGTTCATCCCCAGCGCGGCAAGCAGCGGTGCCACGTCGCGGTTCACAGCGAGCAGCGCCCCCGTGGACGGGATCTCGAAGATCTTGGCGATGACGTACTGGAAGATCAGCGTTGTGGTGATACCCGCGCGGTAGGCGCGCAGGTACGACGCGTAGATGGTCGACTGGTTGTCGGCCACGTAGTAGCCCGAGTGCTGGTACACGTCCATGATGTCGCGGTGATCCTGCTGGTAGATGCCCAGCCAGTGCCGCAGTGGATACCAGTTGGAGCCGAGTTTGCCGGATAGCAGGATCTTGTCGATCGGGTACTCGTTGAACGACGCATTGACAAAGTCTGGGCCGGACGAGTGCGGTAGCCAGACTGTTAAGGGCAGGTCGCGCTCGTTCACTGAGGTCGTGATCTTGGCGAAGTAGTCGTCCATGAAGTACGAGTAGGTGCCCACCATCACGTCCACCTTGGTCAGGATCTCGTCGCGCAGCGAGATGGGGTTGAACTGGTCGTAGTAGTGCAGGTCGTCGTTCCACACGGCGATGATGGTGCCCAGCGCGCGCAATTCATGGAAATACGCGCTGTGCTCCTGCAGCAGCGCCATGGGGTAGTAGAACGAGTTCAAGCAGAAGAGCATGACGCTGGGCGCGCGCTTGCGGTCCATGTCGTAGATGGTCTGCATGGGGTTCTTGGTCGTGTCCAGGTCTTCCCATCCGTGGTCGGTCTTGAGCTCCTGGAAGAGCGACAGGAACGAGCGCAGTACGTAGCCCTTCCAGTGAGACGTGCAGCCCACCAGCAGTTTGCGTCCGTTGGTGTGTTCCGTGCGTTCGGCGACCCAGGCCTTCAGCTCTCTCGGGTTGAGCGCCGAGGCCGGGAAGAGCTTCCCATCCGGTCTGCCCGTCGTGTCCTTGAGCGTCTGCATGTCCACATCCATCTCATGGTAGAAGCCCAGCTGTCCGTTGTGCCCGCGCGGCGGCACCAAGTAGCCGTTGAAGCGCATGCGGCCGGCCACTTCAAGTGCCAGCAGCGCCGAGCCGCCGAGCACCAGCAGCGCCAACAGGCCCAGCAAAACCGCACACTGCCACGCGGAGCGCGCACCCCCAGGCGTCCACAGCAACCGACGCGAGAGCGAGAGGGCGATAAGTCGCTTGAGCCAGTCGTGTTTCCTCCGCTTGCCCTGCTTGTCATTATCGTCGTCGTCGTCGTGTCCGCGCCGCCGCGACGAGACCATCGGGAGCAGCATCTTGCTGCTACCATTACTGCCGCCTGTCAATCGCACCTCCAGCGCGTCTTCCAGGTCGTCCACGTCGGACGTGCGGGAGCCGCCGCTGCCCACGCGCTCGCGCATCGCTACCTGAGGAGCTCGGGAAAAGCCCGTTTCGCTCGATCATGATTGGTCGTAAATAGAGTAAAACCCACTTTCGATTGGTCCAAAATGAGACATCTTACACTTTGTATGCATTCTTATTGATGCCGCTGCAGACGCTCACACGCCAGCTTGCGCGGCAGATCGCGGCCGACCACCCGGCGTTGCAGAGCCTCAGCCTGGCCAGCAATGCGCTGAAGGACGTGCAACACCTGCAGCTGCTGCCGCGCTCGCTGACGCAGCTGGACCTGGGCGGTAACCGCCTGACCGCGCTGTCGGATGAGCTGGGAACGTGGCTGCCGGAGCTGAAGCTGCTGAGACTGCGCGCCAACGCGCTGGACAAGCTGCACGCGCTGGCTGGTTGTACGCGGCTGCAGACGCTGGACCTGGGTGACAACCGCGTGTCGAGGATGGACGAGCTGCGCTTTCTGCAGCCGCTGAAGCAGCTCCGACACCTGTCGCTGGATGGAAACCCTGTCGCCGACGCAGCCACGTACCGCCGTGAAGTGCTGGGGCTGCTGCCGCAGCTGCAGATGCTGGACAGCCAGGAGGTCACGGCGGCCGAGAGACTCTACGCCAAGCTGCAGCTCAAGATGCAGACTGGCGGTGCTGCGGTAAATCCAACGCCGTCGCCGTCACCGACGCGACTGTTAACACCGGAGAATATTCGGACTCATAGAGAAAGTGAGGAGGTGAGAATGCCACCAGTAATGACGTCGGTGACGGTGGATATGAATGGAATGAAGAGCGATGAAGATGACCAAGAGGAAAAGACCAGGTGGGAGAAGGAGGATTTAGGACGTGACAGGGTGGAGTTTCACGCGTCAAGTGCGGTGGAGACGCAGCCGTCGCCGTTGGTGTTGTCATCGACGTGTACACCGTCGTCGGCAAGATCGTCGAAACTAGTATCGGAGGGAGTGAACAGGAGGCTGAATCATTGGGATGACAGCAGTTTACAACCCGAGCGCATGGATTCCCACCCGAAGCGAGAGTTTTCAGGGAATGAATTCCGAGCTGTGAGCAGACTGAACGGAGATAACCCTCTCGATACGATGGATACAGGGACAAAGGAAGCGCTTTTGAGGAGCCGAGTTCAGGCGCTAGAATCCATACTGGCGGTGCATGATAAAACTATGCGGAATACGCTTGCTCGGTTTGGAAAGCAAAATACTGGATCCCAGTTGAGCGTTGCTGTGAAGAACGAGGGTGGAGCTGTGCCGACGGTGGAAGCTGCGGCAGCTGTATACACCCGGCTTCTGGCAGCGTGGCGTGAAAAGTGCGTTGCACTAATGGTACAGGCACAATCGAGTGAGCTTGCCAACGAGGCACGCATTCACGAGTATCGTGAGCAAGGGGCCCGGATATACGAAGGCCTTGCTCGTTGCGAAGAAAAAATGGAGATGTGGCGACAGCGTGCCGCAGACTTTGAAGCCCAGCGCGATCTGGAGGTGGTAGCAACCCGCCAAGCGGAAGACCGACGCGTGCAGGCCAATGCGAAGGCCGTGCAAACCGTGCGAGGCTTGGCTCTAGAGCGTGAAAAGATTCAGCGCTTGGCGGAGACGGTGGTCCGGTTCACAGGTGGTCTTGTCCGAGACAAAGTGGAGCAGTTGCACAGCGGATCCGCGCGGCTGGAAGCACTGGAGCGACGGCTAATACTTGCCAAAGAGAGAATTGAACTAGTAGCTACGCTGGTGATGCATCGAGAGGCACGTTTGCGCAACAGTGAGGCGGCACTGGAAGCTGAACGACGAGTATGGGCAAACCGGCTGGAGCAGATGCGCAGCAGGTCACTGCGAAGTCGAAAGGAAGAAGACGAGAATGGCGGGGATACTTCCAATGAAATGACACTTCCAGTTCCTGGCGGGAAGATCCTGAGACCAGCAACAGAGACTTCGTTGCGTGCACTCTTCCACCGTCTCGACTCGTACGACACGGGACTGGTTCACTCTCAAGTTCTGCTTCATGCTCTTCGACGAGGAGATCCAAGCGTGCTCAGTGCTGTCGGTGGCCCGAAAAAGCTCTCCAAACTCGTGTCTCACGTCGAGGCTGCTATCCGCAAGTTGGCAGTCGCTGGGCGCGCGATCTCCACGCTCACATGGGGTGAATTCTTGCTGTTCTTCATCCCTGATAGCTCTGTATCTTTAACCGAGTTGTTGCGGGATACCAACGATTCTGGGGACGTGACCGAAGTCTTTCTGGAGACAGAAAGCGGTGCTTGTTCGCTCTGCACCGCAGTCAAAACGAATGGGATGCCGAGCTGGCCATTCAACTCGCCGTTTTCAGCTGGCGAGCCAACCGATCAGACACTAGGGGAGACGGTGCGCGCTAAGACGCGGAAAGAGCGGAAGGTGCTCGAGACGTTGAGTCATGCAGAACTTGTGCAGCAGAACGCCGTGCTACTGGCAGATCGTGAGCGTCTTCGGCGACTTGTAGCCAGGGATGCCCACGACCTGCGAGATCGAGTGCGTGGCGTTCGGCGAGAGTGGGAAGCAAAAACTGATGAGCTTGCTCACCAGAAAGATCGGCTTCAACGGGCACTAGACGAGCAAACCAAGGTGCTCGATGATACTCGACAGCAGCGTGAAGCTTCTGAGGCCGCCCGCGACGAGGCCACGCTCGAGGTTCAGACACTCCGCGAACAGCTTTCAGCACAGGAGCAAGAATTTGACCTGGAAAGGAAGAAGCTCGAGGTGGAAATTGTGGAGCGACTTCAACACGAGCACGAGGTTTGGCAGGCCGAGATTCAGGACGCGCACTTGGCTCATTCGCTGCTGCAGGCCGACCACAGCAAGCAACAAGTGCGCATTCGACAGCTTGAACGCGACTTGGCACGACAGAAAGAGGCACTTCTCGCCCACGAGACGGAGCGTGTGGCCAGTGTCGAGGATAAAGTGCGTCGTCGCGACACGGAGCTGGCACGGCTGCGTCGGGAGCGAAACGCGATCCTCACGGCCCTCCGCGAGCAAGAGCAAAAGCTGGCGTTGGCGTCTGCAGTTTCGGAGCCCACACCTACCGAGGCCATCGCTACCCAGACAGAAGAAGCACCACGTTTGAAGCAAAAGACGGTGGCGTCCCAAACAACCCCAGCAAACTCACCATACGAAGGATGCCGAGTTCACGGCGGTCGGATGAGCCTCAACGAAATCTCGACGCCAAACTCGCTCGACGAAGAGCACACGAACTCGAAGCCTGGCGCGACAGCAACTGGTCTAACCCCTGAGGATGTCAATCTACGCTTGCAGAAGCTGCAGTCGCTCACCGAGAGTTTACTGGCGGACTAGCAACCGGTTGCAGAAAATATTGGTATGAACTGGGAAGATAAGCTGACCTAGACGACGTAGTTCTTGCCTGCGACCATCTCGGTCTTGGGGTCCTTCTTTGGTCGTCGCAGCGACGACGGCGGCGCGAGCACACTGGCCTTGCCCTGCTGGCTCTTGGCCCACGAGTAGAACATGACGCCGCTCACGACGATGAGCGTGGCGACGCCGCGCTTGGTGTCGAAGCACTGCGACTCCTGCTGGCTGCAGTACAGCATCGAGCTGATGACGAACACGCACACGGCGCGCAAGCTCTGCATGATGCCAGTGGTGACGGCGCCGCTGGAGCCCAGCATCACGAAGTACGTGAGGCCATGGGCCAGCTGGGACAGCGTGTACGCCACGAGCGCCAACACAATGTGGGTCGTGTTGCCGTTGGCCTCCGCGATGGGCTTGGTCACCAACGCGTCCCACTCCGACAACGCGAAGATACTCTGGTAGATGGCGATGATCGCCACACAGGCGGCGCCGATCTTGAGGCAAAGCTCCTTCGGGTGTGGCCGCTCCGCCAGCTTGAGCGTGTACTCGCCCGTGACGTAGTTTCCGCCGTAGAACGCGGCCCCCACCAGCGTGTGGAAGCAGCCCATGAGCACTACCGTGTTGTCGCGTCCGCTGCCCGACTCGCCCAGCGCGCTGAACGCGAGACCGAAGGTAACGAGTGCAATGCCGAACCATTCCTCCTTGGTCACGTTCTTCTTGAGGATGAAGCGGGACATGAGCGCCGACCAGCAGATGACGGACGAGTACACGACTTGGTAGAGGCCACTGCCGGCCATGGACAGCCCCACGTTGGAGAAGATGCAGCCCGCGAAGTCCAGCACCACCGACACGATGATGCACAGCTGCACCGTGGACAGCGAGAAGGACACGGACGACGGCGTCACGCGGAAGCCAAGCGCCGGCTTCTTCTCGTCGTCGCTGCTGTCGTCCACGTCGCTCACCTCATCCTTCTGGTTGTCCTCAGTGGCGCGTCGAGTGAGCGCCATGTCCACAGTCTCCAGGTCAATGGGGCGCCGCTTGGTGGGCGTGAGCGACGAGGGCGTGAGCTCCGGCTCCACGTCGTCCTCGGGGGCGCCCGGAGCCTGCAACTCGCGCTTCTTGGGGCTCTGCGGCTTCTTCTCTTGGCGTGTCTCCTTGTTTTCCTGTGCATGCTTCTTCTGCACGGCAGCGGCGGCGCCGACAGCGGGCAGGAGCCCCACGAGCATCATGCCCAGGTAGTTGCAGAGCGGCAGCAGCATGGCCTTCTGGTCGCCCGCGCCCTGGTAGAACACGAACTGCGCCACGCACGTGGAAAACACGCCCGTGAACAGGAACACGCCCTGCACCAGCATCTTGCGCAGCGCGGCGCCGCTCTCCGCGGCCATGGCGGGCGTCGTCTTCGCAGACACCTTGGGCAGCTCCATCGAAGTGACTGTGATACTCTCTCTGCACGTGTCCAATTTTGGACCTAAGTGCTGATTGGATCAAAATAGAGAAACTAAATCCTGCTATTGGATGAAACGGATAACGAGCAGACGACGCTAGTCAGACCGAACCTTACGACCAGCTGAAGGGCTCCTGAACTTTGCCTTCGTCTGCCCTCGAGTTACCTCAGATGCTCTGCTTTGCTCAATTCGCATGCTTTGCTTTAACCGGACGAATCTTCACGCATTTCTATTCCGCTCGCATCGGCGCGAAAGCGACCGAGTGCCGAGCTGAAGACGGGAACATTGCAAACGTTGTCAACCATAAACCAAAGCACAAGCTGAAGTTGTTTTCGATTTACGCATTTTCGGATCCATGGCAGCTTCCTACGAATTCACTGCACTTCCTGCTACGTCCAGACTGCGCTTCTAAGCCGCGTAGCCAGCGTACGTGGGGTACATGGCGTAGTCCCATTCGACGCTGTTCTGCAGCAGGTCGTAGTCGAAGCCGTCGGCGCCGCCGCTGACGTACAGGAACTTGGTCACGGGCACCGTCGCGTAGTAGCTGAAGGTCGTGTCGCCCGGTACGAAGAGCACGTCGCCCTGGATCAGCTGCGCCGACTCGCCGTCCACCTCAATGGAGAGCTGGCCCTCCTCGAGCTGGAATGCCACCGGCTGCTTGAGCGTGATGGCGTTGACCGTCTCGTTGCTGGCCTTGGCCGACATCGTGAGCGTGCCCATCGTAAAATTACCACCGCTCTGCGGACCCTTCTGCACGGGCGCCAGCAGCTTGTAGCCGTTCTCATAGTTGAGGTACTTCTGCGCAAAGTTCTTGGCCACGAAGAACGGAGTGTTGCCGTCGTCCGCCAGCTCGTTGGTGCTGTTGTGCCAGTTGCCGCTTCCGGCAGTGCCGTTCACCGTGTCGCTGCGCGTCTCCCACGTCAGCTGGGCGTACACATCGTACTCCTCGAGTGCCGAGATCGTGGCGGCGTCCGACCCGGGCGACGAGTTGCTGTGCGAAGGAGAGAAGCTCGCGTACGTGCTTGAGTTGAAGTACGAGTTTCGGAGCGCCACGAACAGCTCCTCGAAGCCGCCAGGCTGGATGACGCCGGTCATCTGCGTGTCCGGGTCCAGCACTTGGAACGTGTGGTACGTGTTGTGCGGCACCGCGCCGTAGTCGCCCTGCGTGAGCACGCGCGTCTGCTGCTCGGACGTGGAGTTGTAGGACTCGGCCCAGAGCTGGAAACGACCACGGGTGCAGTAGAAGTTCTCGTAATGGGTCTTGTGGATGTGCGGAAGCACGCCCAAGCTCGTGGATTCCGGCGCGCTAGTCTGCAGCAGCGAGAATGCACCGCCGGATGACGGACCGGTGACGGAGAAGCGGTAAACCTGGTCGCCAATCACGACGGCCTCGCCGTGGTTCTTGGGCAGCACGTAGGCGCGCAGCTCGTCGGGAGCAGTATCGACGACTAGCGAAGCCGAGCTCAGCGAGGCCACGCTGACGGATAGGGCGAGGAGGATGGTGCAGATCTTCATCAGGGACGACTTGAGCACTGGGGCTTCAAACGGGAAATGATCGAGGGAACAGCGATGGAAGGACGACTCGAAGAGGGCATTGCCAGATCAACAGCTAGCGAATTCGGCTTGACCACAGCCGGCTTGCAAAGCAGGACGAGTTAAAGGGTGGTCGTGCCGGCGATCCGCTTGCGAGTACTATGCTGTGACGTCACGTCAGCCACGGATAGCTAGTGCTTATGATCTATTTCACACAGCACGCTCTTAAGCGTGGCGCTGGGGGGCTGTGAGCACCTCAGCAAGGAGAAAGTGCAGCCTGCCCAGACCTTGATGATGTTCACAAGCCTTGCCTTTCAGGCCGTCTTCGTTAAGGTGCAAGGTTACACCAGTTCGTTCGGGGTGAGAACGGAAACTTTTGGAGGCCATTTGCTGCGTTGAATGCACTGGAGATCGTCGAACTGAGCTCGATCATGGTCCTCTGTTGATTTAACAGGGACTGTTAAACCAGCGAGGACCAGCTCAGACCAGGCAACGGTGCCAAGTCGTCCGGCTCCTTTTGAGGCAACTGTTTATGCTAAATCCTAACTAGATACAGCTTATCAGCTCTAAACATATCTTAATTCAGTGCTTTTGATGCCGATTGTGCTTGAAGTTAGCCAGCTGTTGAACTTGGAGGTGTCGATTTTAGTAAGGCACGTGTTGGGGGACCCGTCTGAGAGGAAATGTGACGAGGCAGAGTGCCCATCTCAACCCATCGCGCCCCATGTCAGCCCATTGGGGACCATGTAGTGCCCGTTTCGACGAGAGCCAGTGAGCCAAAGTATACGCGTGAAACACGTATAGCCGGATGTATTCTGCCACACAAGTGGCAGACAGGACGCGTTTGAGGTACAGCGTCCCTCTCAACGCCACACAATTTATATGAGGCGTTGTACTCGTACGAGTAGAACACTGTCGAATCGACGCAGTCTTGCGGACACATACAGATACAACCATCCACACCCCATACAGCACCGGATGCCACAGCCCATACAGCACCGGATGCCACAGCCCAGACAGCGCCGGATGCCACCGCCCAGACAACACCGGATGCCACGGCCCAGACAGCGCCGGATGCCACAGCCCAGACAGCAGTGCGGTGGGTGGGCGTTAACGGCTCGACGGGCAGACGCACTAACGTGGCTGGACACACAGACTTCGCCGGTATGCAAGTTGGAAATCCATAGTGAATACGCTTAAAGCTAGGCAAGCATTTACGTAGCGGAGTGTTCAAGATATGCATTCATAGCTACAATAATGACGTTGGAGATACTTAAACCAGAAGAACAATATGTATTGAACGTTAAACGGACTAGTTAGACTGACATGGTCATGTACCTGTAGCGCAGGTACTGGATGGTCTTCTTGTCGATAAGACCCGGGGTGTCCTCACCAGCGAATATCTCGAAAGCTACGAGCACGTATATGCCGCAGTTGTAACTGTCCGTCTGGGTTCCTAGCTGTGGCTCGAACGCCTGCACGCGGATTCTGTGTTCGTCCCGGCCCGGTGCCATCAGCGAGAGCCTCTGTACGGCATCGCGGAGACCGACCCTGTACGTCGATTCCATGGGATCGTAGAGGTATGCAATCCCAGCTCGCACGTCTAGCATGATCGCGCACCAGTGGTTGCCGTGAGCATTCACTGGTATGATTACCTTCTCATCGGATAGACCAAACAATAGGTTGGCCAATCTTGGGTTGTCCAAAGTCACCTTCGTCGGAGACTCGACCGTGATCAAATAGGAGTCCCCCACGACGACGGCGGCTTCGTTCCAAACAGTTTGTCTAGCAGGTGCGCCATCGTGGTGTCACCCAAGCAGCCCTTCCCCATGATTTCCAGTATCTCTGTCTACATACAGTTTATCATCACAGACGGTTAGAGGTGAATGGTCAAAATTTAAGTCGTGGCGTACGTACCTCAGGTGACAGCAACTGGGATCGCTCGATCTTCTGCTTCATGTCCGGATCCTCTTGAGTCTTGAACGCAGGGCTCATTGGGATGGTGAAGCTAACCGTCTGACACCATTTGATCACTCTGTCGACAAGGTGAACCGTCTGGATGGCGACGTGATACTTCTTCATCGTAGATAGCGTACTGGTCTTGAACACTCCAAGGCCAGGAATTTCTACAACAACCTCCGGCTCTGAGAGATGTTCGGTTGCTTTCTGCAGTGCGGTAACTTTCTTGGTGCACTTGCGGAGCAGGTCATTCGGGAAGACGCGTACGATCTCATCAGCGTCGATAATCGTCTTGCTGGCAGGTAGTTTGGAGAGCTTGTACGCAATAGGAGCCTTGACATTCTTGTCCACCATCAGCACCTTGAACTTGACAACTGTTGACGACTGCGTCAAGTACGTCGGATAGCCCTCAAGTGCTACTGCCAGTGTGGCGATCGTCATGTTTTTGCTGAGCATCTCCGAATCTTCTTCAATCATAGCAATTGCCGCGTTCCGCGCTTTTTTTTGCAGCTTTGGGCTTTGTCTTCGGTCTCCCTCTCGACCGCGGAGGAGACGCTACGTCAAATGCGTCGGACTCGTCCTCCAAACGTACGGGCCTCGCGATTTGCTCAGATAGGCCAGATGGGTCTTCAGATTGAACGGACGGTTGAGCGCCCTCTTCAGACCGAATAACTGCATCTCCAGCCGTTTGGTTTGCGCCAGACGGGCTCGTGTGAATCTGGGTTGATGCAGTAGAAGCAGATGTCTCAATGCTCCGAACAGGGTCGGCCCCCTCGACGCTTGTATCAGGCTCACGATCATCAATGCTCTGTTCTCGATCAGCCACTTCCACGCTCTGCTCTTCCTCGGCGACTGCCACTGCCACGCTCTGTTCGGGCTCGGTGACGTCCACGGGCTCATCGGATCCACCTCGCTTGTCGTATCAATTGGATGATCATTCTGGACGCTTTTGTCTTCACAGGAACGGCTGCTGCTGTTGCTAGTAAGGAGCTGCTGGACCTCCTCGCTCACACCGCGCTTAAATAAACGTGCAACTTCCTCCAGTGATGTCATAGCTGCCCGGTATTGAACCATACCCATACCGCTCATCATATCCGCGATGGAGCTAGCCACATCCTGAGCTTCACGGTATTTCCTGTTGGAATCCCAGGGGCGGTCTTGACCACGAAGAGCCTTGCGAACCGCAAAGGCTTTTCCGGGCAAACATTCCAACGTTGCTGAGGAGTTCAGCGACGATAACAGCCACCGTGCGTGAAGAATCTGCGTGGGGATCACCATCTCCATCTTGAGAGCTTTGCGAAGATAGAACACGTGTCTGCACGGAAGCAGCCGTGTCGACATGAAAAGACAAGAACATTGCCAAGTCTCCTTGTTCACAGCATATTCAGCACTTGGTTCATCGAGTATGTCCTCTCCATCAGCTTCATTCTTAACAAAAACGATCCCAGGTACTGCTTCGTGAAACGTGTACCGCGCGCGGCCGCCAAGAGCGTAAGAGTACTGGTCGAAAATGAGTTCACAAGCGTGTTCACTGACGAGATTGGCCACAAGCGCCATTTCACGGTCGTACTTGACGTTATGAACCATCCCAATCTTAGCCACTTGAGCTTGAATTTCCGCTCATTTCGACTCTGGTAGCAAATGATCGATGCGACGCATTCATCCAAGCCCATGTAGCTGTTCATGGTGTCCTTCAGCTGCTTCCAGGACGACTCCAGCCGGTTATTGGTGTTGTTGCCCAACGTGATGGCGTTTTGCCGTTCAAATGCACACCACATTGGCTTGCAACTGTCCCAGTTCTTCCGAAAGTACATCTCGAACGGGTGCGCTGCGGGATCGGAAATGGACGAGGTGGTGCGATCCCCGTATAACCCCACCTGGATACCATCCAACTCCATCCGGGACCCGTCTGACCCAACTGTCCCCAAAGTTGATCCGGGCGTATCGACGGTGACTTGAGAACGCGGACGAGATCCAATCGAAAGTAAGTGCCGCATGTAGTTCCGGTGCTTCTCGAACTCACGCTCGGACTTCGCGTACACCAACAGTGGAAGCAGGTTGCGGAGGTGAGACTTCTGCCATTGTGAGAGCCCGAAAGCCGCAGATGCCACTTGTTCCCGCAGATACTTGATCACGTGGAACTGGCACAGGAGAACAACCACACCCGGGAATGCCTGGCGGAGCACCCCAATTTCCGTGAAGTCCTTGTCCACTACAACGCACTGAAGCTTGGGCCAATCTGGGTTCGACTTCTTGAACTGCTCCACGGCGGTCATCAGCGTCGGAGCCCTCTCGTTCTGCAGTAGGGAGTGCTGCACGAACTGGCCTTTGCCAAATGCATCGTGGACCATAAACGAGAATACCTTGTACTTCGACGCGTTGGTCCCGTGCGTCGCATCAATCAGCATAACTTCGGGGAAACGGTGAAACAATTCACGCATGTGCTGTGTCTGCAGATAGACACAGGTAGCTATATTCTGCATAGCCCATACAACACACAGCATACGATGGTTAACAGACGCCAATGAAATTAATGCATTAATGTAGTCGTACCTTTTCATGCTGCTTCTCCACGAAAATACAGCCCACATTGCCAGGTTCTTCGCAAAATTCAATCATCCACTTCTTCAGCCGTTGTGCACTTGTCGTGGAACCTTGATCGCGTGCCTTGAGCGTCGTGACGAGGTTGTGCACGTCCCGGATCGTCATGTTGCAATCGGAGTTGTCGAGGATGTACTGCAGGATGCTCTTCTTGTTCGCACCTGCACGTCGTAGAACGTCGACCGTGTCCTCAACGACAGGCGAGATAGCTGTACGAACCCAAAAGTACTGCTCGTACGTGAGCTTGTTCAGCTGGTGGTTGTGCCGCAGCTTCGCCATCGTGATACACAGGCCAAACACCGGGTCGTCGGGTCGCCCATTCACGACCCGCACGCACGCGTTGATCTACAAACAGTTAGACACGAATTAGTAAACCTTTTGTGCCAACCTGATCCAGTCCGCTACCCATCCGAGCCCATCTATGGTACCCATCGAGCCCATCTGAGCCCACCTGGTGAATGAATAACATGCCTGTGCGCTGCACTTAATGCGGCGAGTCTCTTGGCGCGGCCGCTTTCCCTCCCCTCGGGACTTGAACGTGCCACCATGTGTGCAAACCAGAGTCTTGTTGTAGCAGCCCCATTCCTCGGGGATAGCAGGCGCTTTCGATCCAGCTGCCTGGATCTTCTTGTTTCTCTCTGCAACCTTGCTATTCGTGCGAATGCGAAAACTCTGAGGCAACAACACAAACGCACACACACAGTATGAGTATTACGCGTCGTAAGAAGTGCTAGAAGAAGCAAGACAGTGCCTGGTATGTCAGCTGCATGTAGTCGTTCAGGTAGGAATGCAGATCTTCCCACGAGTCGAAGCGCGTCTGCCTCAACGGAGGGGCGAGGACGCCGTCCGAGCCCTCCGACGATTCTGTAGCACCGCCCCCGCGGCTGTGGGTATCCACTTGGCTGGACGCGTCGGACATGGGGGCGTGCGAGCCATCGCCGCGGCTGTGGGTGTCCACCAGGCTGGACGCGTCGGACATGGGGGCGTGCGAGCCATCGCCGCGGCTGTGGGTGTCCACCAGGCTGGACGCGTCGGACATGGGGGCGTGCGAGCCATCGCCGCGGCTGTGGGTGTCCACCAGGCTGGACGCGTCGGACATGGGGGCGTGCGAGCCATCGCCGCGGCTGTGGGTGTCCACCAGGCTGGACGCGTCGGACATGGGGGCGCGCAAGCTGTCGGACGATAGCGCCCAGTCCTCGTCGTCGCCCTGCGCGCTGACGTCGCTCCCGCCGTCCTCGCTTGGAGTCGTGCGCGCCCTGCGCTTCTGCGCGGATCGCGGGCGGCGCTCCATTTTGGGCGCGAAAATATTTCGAATGAAAGGGGGAGGGCGCAATGCCACTCATTTTCTTTTTGAGTGATTTTGACTCGCTCAGTTTTGAGGCGAGGTGTACGCGCGGTATACAATATACGCAGGTCGGATGACATCAAACCTGGGGATAGGGGAGTATGTAAAAAGTACCCAGCAGAAAGCCAGTGTCAGACGGGTTCCCCAGTCACTCTCTTTTAGTAAATCGCCCCGCCCCGCCTCACCCCAAACTCTTCCTGTAAGTTTCAACCCTATGGGGCCGCACGAGACGTGACCGTGGTTGGTCCTGGGTTGTCGAGTTGGTAGGAGATTGGCGAGTATGTGTAGTGGATTCTGGATCAAAACCAGCTTCCGCCGCAATTTTGTTCAAGGCGTTGGTGAGCTGCGTAATGCAGCGAACTTGTCTCCGCAAACTTCTGTTTCTCGTGTCCGCTCAAAGAAAGTTCTCGTCTTGACATCCTTACAGGTAGCAGATCTTCAAATTCGAAATCTTCCTTTGGCAGGATGACGGCGCTGGCAAAAAAACTCGCTATGGACTTCTGTCATGCAAGCCTCGATATTGAATGCTTGGAAAGCAGACACTAGAAGCCTTCCTGGACTAGTTCTTTGCCCATCAAGCGTAAACGTTTGGTTGATAAAGCGAAGACTCGAGGTTCGTTGATGTACGTAAGGCCGAGCATCGATTCTGCGATTCGATCGTTGGAACTTATTCTCTCGCGAACTCGATGGGAAGGTAACACTTTGCAGCTGATAACAAAGTCGCGCGCTGCACGAAGAAGCTCTGAAATTTCGATTTATTTAGATATAGGAAGTTTATCATGTTTACACTTTCGTGCTTTGGCGGCAGTCACAGTCTTGCTCAAGACGTCGGAGGCGGTGTGTTTCAGCGGATCGCTGCCGTTCTCAAGAAGAACGACACCAGTCTCGCGATGCTGGAAACGTGAGCTGGTGGTGCACTTGTTGGAAAGGTTGGTGCTGCAGCAGAGAAAGGATTAAGTAAGGCAGGACTGTCCGCTGTCGAGGTCCTCGTTGCCTCACGTGTGACATTTACCGGGAGACGATTGAGGCCTTATTCCCGCACATCTTGCCTGACGAGGCGATGGTTGCGCGGATCCTCGAACTGCGAGTCTCGTTTCCTTGTGATCCTACCAACTCTATCTTCATATAAGTCCTTCCGACTCTCGTTACAAACAGCGACATCGTTAAGCGGAGGATGGAAGAGCACACTGGGGTGTCACGACTGGCCTCTGGCCCAAACAGTGCAGCGTCGATCCAAGCAAGCACAACGAATTGAAAAGCATCTTGGACATTACTTGTACTTGTATACGAACTTGAGGGCGTTTACTAAGTTTAAGTTTTTCGGAGTCAACGGGACCGCTCTCGTTTTTTAATTAAAGAAAAACACCATTCCTCGGAGCCAGCGCCACCTTCATGCAGCATGCAAGCTTGATATATTTCGCACTTACGGTGATGGGGTGACGCCACAGGCAACATGCATGTAATTTATCAGTTTCTTCAGGTATTATTTCATACAGTGCTAACGGTACTTGTCACTCTTGACTTAAGTAAAATACCTTTTGCAATTGGTATATTTGCCGATATATTAGCTTACCGGATTTTCACCTCCACTGGCATCGTGTCTTAGCTCTGAAAGTAAATTTCAGAGAACATGGAGCCTCGTAGTACACTAACACACAAGGCACAACCTTTGACCTGAATTGCTGTTAGCTATCATACGCCAGAAAAAGCTACAACAGCAGCACACTTGTACTCACTTCAGTACTAGAATCACCACCTCACGGGGTCCACATTGTTCTCGTGAACTTATATCTGGCATTTATTCCCCTGCAAACAACATGACCACATTCCTACTTGGGCACACCGCCACACACAGACTGACTCACCAGTCCGCGCTAAGTGCCCACCAGAATCGCCTTGCATAGCAACACGACGGATGTGGCTGCCCAGCCAGTGAAATTCCCCATCAGCAGCCCCATGGACGTGATGGTCACGTAGTCCGACACGGACACGACGTCTCTCTTGGGCTTGACCTGTGGGTTGGTCTGTGCCTTCACGCTGCCCTTGTTGGCGGGCTGGTAGCAGTAGTACATGCCGGCGACGCCCATGAGACACACTTCCCAGCCGAACATGACTCGTGTGCTGAAGGAGCCGCTGTAGATGCGAGTGCTGGAGCCAATGAAGCCCGTGGCGAAGGACAGCAACAGCGGCGCCAGCTGGGCGAAGGTCTCGCCCAACCGAGGCTTGAGTGATGGTCCGTAATGGTCGTACAGCCGTCGCTTCTCCGGGTCCGACAGCACTTCGTAGGCCTCCGTGATGGCCTGGAACTGCTCGGGCTCGGCGTTTGGGTTCTTGTCTGGGTGGTACTTCAGTGCCATGGAGCGGTAGGCCTTGACGATCACGGACGGACTGGCAATGCAAAAGACAATAATACAGCATTGATCCACTTTAGTATGGGAGACTTTAGGCTGGAATTGCGCAGCCCGTAGACGTCGGTTGGACGCCGCGAGACCGGGGATGATGAGAGCAGTACCTAGCGTCGGCGTCTACGTCCAGCACCGAGTAGTAGCACGGCTCCTGCACCTCGTACATGGCCATCTTCGCGACGCCCGAGCGCTCCACTTTTTAGCTGGTCAAGTCGTTTCTGAGAATTTAGATGGTTGCAAAGACGTGGGAAAAAGGAAAAGTCAAAATATGGGATAAGACAAAAACTAAAACCAATTTATTTACGAATTCTGACAAACAAATGCTGAGAGATGATGTTGATATTTTACTACGAAGTACTACGTAGTATGAATGTAGTGCAGTGTACCGCTGGGTGTGCGGTGGATTGGTATTGGCCTCGGTAGGTCAAGTTGAACCGGCTTCCGTTGGCTACTTCAGAATGGACTGAACTACCACATCCAGGAAATTGACGGATAGTGACGGTGCCTGCACCTTCATGGCGTCGAATTGCCCGCGGCTCATCTGGAAGACGGTGCAGGGCTCTGCTGCTTTGGCTGTGGTCTGTCGACACTGCTGGCTGAAGAAGAAAACCTCGCCGAACATGGCGCCGGGAGGCACGGTCTGCAGCGGTGTAAGAGGTTGGTTGGGCGAAATGCTGCCGTCTTCGTTCACCAAGAGCGTGACGCTGCCCCGCGCGACGAAGTAGAAGTGGTCGGAGGGCTCAGCGACGTGGTAGAACTCGTGGCCGGCACGGATTTCAAGCTTCCGGAAGAAGTGGTCGACGCCTTGCAGCAGTTTCGAGTTGTCGGGCTCGCCCAAGTAGCGGTGCAGCAGCAAACTGATGGGCTCGTTGGAGTATCCGCGACGCTGCGTCTTGACGGTGTTGTCTGGACCCACCATCATCTGCTTCGCGCAGAAATCTAGAGCCGAGTCGGCCGTGGCGAAGAAGCTGTCCTCACTTGCAGCCTTGTTCTTCAGTAGCAAGCCACGGACATCAGATTTTACGTTGGCGAACACGACGCGAATGCCGTGGATTTTGCAGTAGTTGTGCAAGATCGAGAAGGCACTCCTTGCAGCAGTGGCGTCCATCCCAGAGACACTCGTGAAGTCCATGACGACGTACTCGGTCGGCAAGCCAGCGTCACTTGGAGCGGGCGTTCCATCGAGACATTCGACTTCTGCGTCCCAAATCGATCCACAGGTCGGCAGGAAGCTGGATTCGCGCTGCGTTCCTCTCTCCTCTTCGTTCTGCGAGCTCTTACGAACGTAGATCGCCTTCTGCGCGCTGGTCAGGATCTGGACAGCCGAGCCGAAGAAGAGATAGCCGCAGAACTCGATGTGGGAGATAGCCGAGTTCTTGAGGCTGAACACGGAGCTCTGCGAGATGTTCCGCACCCCCACAGACATGACGCTCTCGCCAAAGTTTGGCACAGCCGCTGAAAACCGCGGCACAGCGCTCTCCCCAAAGTTCGGCACCGTAGCTGAAGGGCGGCAGCGAGGCCTGATGGCAGGCACTCGAACGTAGCTCAACATGAAGTTGAGAGCAGCCACACCCACACCGGCCACAATTCCAAGCTCGAGCGAGAACAAGTTGATGGCCAGGAAGGTCAGCCACACCACCACCACTTCGCGCAGATACATCTTGCGGTAGGCGAGCACCAGCCATTCTAGCATGAGGTCCAAGCCCACGAAGATGAGTGTAGCGGCCAGGAAGAACCTCGGCACGTGACTCATGATCGAGACTGGGACAGCGACGATGGCAAGTTCCGCCACAATGACGCATACACCCACGACACGCGAGTTGGTCGCGGAGCGGCACGTGAAGATGGTCTGCTCGAAGTTGTAAGACCCCGTGTACCCTCCGAACAAGCCGCTGACGACGTTGGACCAGCCGACGGTCTCGAGCTCGTGGTTGATGCTGAGTTTGCTGCCCATGTCGATCTCAATGGCGACGACGTCGAGACTGGAGGAGAAGGCCACGATCAAGACCATACCGAGCCACGTGATCACTTGTCTAGGGATCTGGCCCCAGTGCACGAGCGAGGCGTCGTAGAGACTAAGCACTTCCGTGATGGTAGCAGACTTCTCAGCCGCATCGACCCAGCCGCTCTCTCGCGCTTCATCGAGCGAGATGCTGCCAGCCACGAGCACCAGGAAGAAAAGCACTGGCATGATCACGATGGCTGTGGACAAGGCGAACGGGTTCTTGAAGCTCTTTGAAATCGCCAGAAGCAACGCTCCTCCGACGAAGCCTGGCAGGCAGAGCAGGAGGTTGTGCGTGTCACCAAACGCGGCCGCCATCGACGAGACGTCATTGATCACCAGCCCCGTGCTGAGTGCGAAGCCCGCAAAGAGACAGAAGATGCCCGTGAAGGCGAGGTAGCCGCCGATCACGGGCATGGGCAGGTACGACGCGAGTCCAGCCAGCTTGAAGCGGCCCATGACGACAAGACAGACACCCAACGAGGCCGTGGCAACACCGATAGTGACGATGGTAGTGGCCACCTTCGCTTCTGCTGTCACGTCTTGGTCGTCGTCGTCGTTGAGCGAGTTACAGATTGAAGTGGCCATAGCGCTGAGGAAAATGAGCCCGACGTTCTGCACTTGGCCGATGGCGAAAGGCAGCGAACTCATTAACGTGAACATGAGCTGATGCATGGCGCTGGAGAAGATGACGAGCTTGGAGAGCGCCGGCATGTAGTGGACGAATGTCGGGTGGCTGAAAATGATGGCGGCGTATCCATATAGCATGGGGATAGCTCGGATGGAGTTGACGACGCCATACATCAACGAGTTGGAGAGCTTGGCCATTGGATGAGCCTTGTACGAGTTGCTGTAGCGTTTGCTGCTGGGATTCGATGGCCCGTTGCTAAGCAGAAACGCTCGGGAAGCTGGGGTGTTGGTGCTGGTCTTCCGACTCGGGTCATGTGTGGTGGATGCCATGCCTAGCGGACAGGCAGGGCACGACAGGAGTGCGAAGCACAGGTCGGAACGCAAAGTGAAGAGGCTCGGCAAGCTTTGCCGTCAAATCACCAAGAGCGCAGGATTGCAACATTGGAAGTGCCAAGACAGGTTATGTCGCGGGAATTTTGCTATGGGGGATAGGATACCAGTTTGTAATGAACGAGCAGATCCCAAGGCAAATGAAGGTTCGTTGGCTGACTCTCAGGAACACGGAGATCGGACGACCGATACCGGGTATACTAGTGCTGTGCTAGGCGGCGGTGCCTCAAGTGCACGGGCATCTTGGCGCCCGAACAAGGACCGGCGTGTTGAAGACCCAGGAATTTTGAAGCAACATCGCTGGATGGGATCACGAGTGAGCTGGCCGAGGCTTGGATGTCTGCTCGACCATCAACCTTAAAGCTGTTTGCATTGCCATTCCCTACGACAAATACATTTGACGTTCCTCAACGAGTTTTTTGCCATCGCAAGCTCAACTTCGCTTGCTGCCCACCCAAGAGCATCGCTCAATAAATGATGCTGTTTCGGGTAAGTTTAACTTAAAGTTGGATATTCAATTTTGCCAGATGCCGCTCAACACGAAAGACTGGATTGCTCGATGAACGTGTTGGTCTCATCGTCGAGAAAACTGCAAAAGGTGTGTAAGCTGCGCTCTAAGGCAGTGTCACCAGAGTCATTTGCAAATAAATACTCCTGGGTCGGAGCCCGCTCCAGAGGCAGCAAAGTTTTTAGAGACAAAGTCAGCAGCCCTCTTAATAACGCCTGCGAGAGCTGACACTGTGAACGCGGTGGGTGAGCGTCTGACTGGTGTACTACTCCGTCTCAAAATTGAAGTCCCATCGAAGGACTCTGTACGCGCGTTTTGTCAATATTGCATCAATTGCTGCGCTGTTTGTCACAAGCGACGCAGCGCAGTCTCACGGTTCGAACCGTGCCCTCGTTTGGCTCAAGCCATTCGATTTGGCAACAGCATGGCAAAATGAATGGCCGCGAAGGCGGTTCGAGAGCTGGGACAGGGCGCCAGCACGCAGATGTCGCCCCTCCTCCTTTAAATCACGCTCGCAGAGCGAGCTCATTCTCTAAAATTCCTACAACGATGCCATCGCCAAGCCCGCCACCACAACGAGAGCTCACCGACAGCGAGCGCGACCAGGCCATCATCGCCCTGCTACAACGGTCGGTGGATGGTGTGCCCCGGCGGGGCTCCGTGAAAGAGGTGGCTGCCAAGTTCCAGGTCAACCCCCGCACGATCTCAAGACTCTGGAAGCGCGCCAAGGAGGAGGAGGCCAAGTCGGACAGGCTGCACGCCCAATCGCGCCGCCACGATCGCGGACGGCCGATGGCCGACTTGTCAGCCAAGCTGGAGCGGCTGCGCATCACCCCGCTGGAGCAGCGCAGCACGTTGCGCGCGGCGGAGTTGTCCTGTGGTGTGCCGCGCGCAACCTTGCAGCGGCGAGTCAAGAGCGGGCAGCTCGTGGCCCACGTCAGCAACGTGAAGCCGCTGCTCACGGAGGCCAACAAGGCGGCTAGGTTAGCCTGGTGCATGCTGCATGTGCAGCCGGAGTCTTTGTTCTTTAAGGATATGAATGACACCATTCATGTTGATGAGAAGCTCTTCTACATGACTGCCGTCAAGCGTCGATACTACCTATTGCCTGGTGAAGCAGCGCCCCACCGCCAAGTTCGTTCTAAGCGCTACATCACGAAGGTGGTGATGCTTGCTGCTGTGGGAAGGCCAAGATGGGACGAGGTGTCGGGCACATTTTTTTACGGCAAGTTGGGCATCTGGCCGTTCGTCGTGCGATAAGCTGCTATTCGCAGTAGTTCCAGGCGTCCTGCAGGGACGATGGTCACCAAGGAAGGCCGTGTGAACCAGACTACCTATCGCTCAATGCTGATCGAGCATCTCCTACCTGCAGTGCGTAAGCGTTGGCCTTCGGCTCGAGAAGGCGTGCATGTGCGGGTGCAGCAAGACAATGCCCCAGCGCATATTAGCGTCAACGACGCTCCGTTCGCTGCCGCGGCATGGCAGCTGGGGCTGGACATGGAGCTGTGCTGCCAGCCGCCCAATTCGCCCGACCTGAACTGCTTGGATCTGGGTCTTTTCACGGCCATACAGGCCCGTCAACGTCTGCGTGCACCACGCAGTTTTGAGGAGCTGATCGACGCAGTTTCTGCGGCGTACTGGGAGCTGCCCCCGTCGACAATCAACGCCACCTTCCTCAGCATGCAAGGCACGATGGACGCATGCATCCTGGACGCAGGAGGCAACGCGTTCAGGCCTCGTCACATGGCCAAAGCCAAGCTCGAGCGGGAGGGACGACTGCCCGTGAGCCTTCCATGCTCGCCCGAAACAGCTGCAATTGTGTCGCGTCACTACAACGCACAGGCCTCCCAGCATAGTTAAGTCAAATACAGTTTGGCGACATCAATTCTAAGACTAATAAAAGAGTGGGATGGGACCTCAATTTTGAGACGGAGTAGTAATCGCTAGCGCCATGGACTTTTCATGTCGTCTCATAGGCGCCGGGCATGCGGTTGAACTATTGTACTCGACAGAAGTGATTGGACCCAACCCAAATTCCCGTCACTGAAAATATTTTTTCTCGGCACGCACTTGTCCAACGAGGCTGGGAGTAGCATCAAGAGATTCATGTATGTCTTGAGCATCTATATACACACTTTATTAGACATTCTGGTTGACGTCTTGGAAACTACGCTTAAAGAGCTGACTGTTGTCAAAATTGGTACATGACCAGGTGCCGACTCCTTTATGGCCATAGCAAAGGAAGGGAGGCTCTTTAGAGGGCAAACGACCCGGGACTGTGCTGCTGAGTGTCTAACGCTGCTCGTGGCACAGTGGTAACAGCTACGAAGAAGTACAACGAGAATAATGAGACCCGAAGTCGAGCTCATCGACTGCTCAACGGGCCTTCATCCGATACAAAGTCCAATTAAGAAATTCTGGACTTTCTCGCGCAATTCTACATGTTTATGATTGTACGCCAATCAAATGAGCGCCTCAAACCGAAACAGGATCAACCCTTTTCCCGAAAATATTCTGAATCCGAGGCGTCTTTTTCTAGCGTCTGTTTGAGTGCGAAGGACTGCGAAATCGAGTATTCTGACATTTTTGAAATTTAGACGTGCAACAACCCCTAATATCTAACTGTTACTATCGGATTTTGGTCAGCTACCTCTCATAATAGCTGGCTACATTTGGGTCCAATGACTTCTGTCGAGTACAATACTAGCGCGTCATCTCGGATACGGCGCACGGCTCCATCGCAGCAGCTACAGCAACCTCGCCGAAGAGCGAGCCCGGAATGACGGGCTTCAAAGTTGGAGGTTGAGTCGCTGCTGCACTGCTCACGGAGATGGCAACTCAACCGCTGAAGAGGAAGTAAAAGCTGTTTGGAGTCTGCGCAATGCGGTAAACCTGGTGACCGGCAGGGACGCCCAGCTTCCGGAAGAACTGGTCGACACCATGAAGCCACAGATAATCCTCTCCGCTATGATAGTGTCGGGACCCAGGCCATTATTACTCACTGGAGTTATTACAAGGCAGACATGTGCCATAAAACGGGTACATTCTGACTTCTAAGGTACTCCCCACGCTCTAGACGATTTAACCCTCACAACAATTTGCTCCTTCCCTCTGAGGCAGAGGGAATATCTCTCCATTCCTCAAGTCTCGATCACCCGATACAATTTCTTACCACTCATTGATACGGGAAAAGAGCTGAAGATCAAAATGAGCTTCTTCAAAGCTTGTTTTGTTAGCGCACATGCGGATGGGGGTGACTTCCCTCAGGGGTATTTGGACTTAGAAGGATGCACCAAGTATTTAGATGCATGTATGATTTCCCTGAAAATAACGCTGTAGTCAGCAACACGGACGTCCTGCACCAATGAACTTTAGCAATGGTTAAGTACCTTTGAATAGTGGTAATGACGAATTTTGTACACAACCCCAGTAGAGGATAGAGGTACATTTGATTTGTGCTTGTATAAGTGATGGTCATCCCTCCCTCTATCTCTCTCCGTGGAGTGAATCACCATTCAGGACATCACGAGAGAGGATTGTCTATACTCCGAGTCCTCCGGCTTATCCAGAAGGCGATGCAGCAGCGGACTAACTATCTCGGTAATGTGGCTGTCGTTCCGCACGTTGTAGGTCTGCAACTGGTGTTCGCAGAAGTCAACGGCTGACTGTTGCAATGGGAAGAAGCTCAGTAACGTCGTTCTTGAGCAGCAGCACAGCGGGGCGAAGACGATCGTGATGCCGTGGTTGTGGCAGTACTTCTTTAGGATGAGGTAGCCGCCTCGCGCTGCGGCTGAAATCCATTACGACGTACCGAGTCGGCAAAGCATTGGAATTCGGAGCAGCACATTGCCATCCAGGCACTCGACACCACCACAACAATATCTCGGGAGGGAGCTTTGGGCACCAGTGGTAGTGCACGACTTGCGGATGTACACCGCTTTCTGCACGCTCCCAAGTACAGTATCTGCACCACCGAAACAAAGAAGAAGAAATACCCGTGAAACTCGATCTGTGCGATGGTGTCTTGTCAATACCGTCTGCTGCTTCTCATGGATCGGAGTGATGATAGAGTCTACGACAACTACCTGTACGTAGCTCCGCGCAGAAAGTTGAGCACAGCGATGCCCACGCTGATCAGCATACCCACGTCCAGCGACACCAGGTTGATGGCGAGGAACGACAGCCACACCATCGCCCAGTCACGAACACACATGCAAGCACCAGCCACTCCAGCATGAGGTCGAAGGCCACGAAGAAGAGCGTCGCGGCCAGGAAGAACCGCGGCACGTGACTCATGATCGAGACTGGGACAGCGACGATGGCAAGTTCCGCCACAATGACGCACACACCCACGACACGCGAGTTGGTCTTGAGCGGCACGTGAGTGATGGTCTGGCCGAAGATGTAGGAGCCCGTGTAGCAGAGGCCACTCACGACGTTGGACCAGCCGACGGTCTTGAGCTCGCGGTTGATGTGGAGTTTGCTGCCCATATCGATCTCAATGGCGACGACGTCGAGGCTGGAGGAGAAGGCCACGACGAAGACCATGCCGACACGTAACGACCTGCTTGGGGGTCTGACTTTGTTTTCGAAATGACGCGCGAACAGTTCGACTGCATGCCGAGATCTGACGTTATCCATGCGCCTCCGAGGCGTCATTGTACAGTCAACAGCGCTATCAATTACTCCCCAAAGGAAGTACCAACTTACAATGGCAGAGTAATAATGCGCTTCGTCAATTGGTGTAGTGGCAGGTTGATGAGACCAAGCCTTGTCCACTGCGCTGGGCCGCACAGAACGTGAGGCCAAGCTGGCATAGGCACCGAGGACGTTGGATCTCTAACATTGGATGGAGATCTCCTCATAGGCAGGCAACTAGGAACTAGATCACTTTACATTCTACCTTGGAGCAAGAGAGCAATACAAGGAAGGTAACCAGGAAGCGCCAGCTTCCCTCGTGTGTGTTCGGAGCAATCGAAACCCACTGCAAAGATATCTTTAGTTGCGAACGTTCGTAACTGAACACGAAGACAAGCGCAATGACTCGGAGTCAAGAAGCGCAAGAACCCAAGGATGCTCGTCGGTTCGGCGAGCCCGATGAAGAAGAGACTGCGGGGAGTTCCGGTGGCAGTGCCGATACCTCGCGTACCGCAGCCAATCTTTGCAATCGTCAACGCGCCCGTGATAGCGGACATCTCGCGTGAAGCACTGCTCGAATGGCTCAAGCTTCGCAAAGAGTATGTGGCGGTGACCGAGGCGAGGTGCAAGGTCGGGAGCGAAGACGTGACTGGTATTCTGCGGTCTGTGCGAGACTCGTTCGATGAGGACCTCTTGGAGACGATGTGTGAGACCCGATGGGACGCGGAGATCGAGGACCTGACGGACGACTTTCTGATGGCGAAGATTAAGGAGATAACTGGGAGCTTCATGAACCGCGAACTGCCTGATATGATGAATTGTTTGGCGATGAGCTGAAGTTTGACCTGTCGATCTCGGATGTCGAGGCCAGAGTGACTGCGTACTTCCACCTAGCGAACGAGATTATCAAACGCAATGGCGTGAGCGATCTTTTCTCGGGCGAGGAAGGTGTGAAGCGCAAGTGCAAGGTGCTAGTGAACTCCATCCCAGGACCTTTGAAGAAGAAGGTGAAAAACGAGCTTGAATATCGTAGCGGCGAGGCCAAGGCCAGTGTACGGAAGTTGTACACCATCATAAGCAACCTGGCGCTGGAGCTGGAGAAAGAAACTCGGGCGATGAAGCAAGTGAAGGCGAGGATGATCAAAACCGCCAAGCCTTTCAGCACTCGAGGATCAATGAAGGTTCAAAGTAAGAAGCCAGCGATTGTGGCTGGTTCTGCTGCAGCTGGAGTTAAGAATGCGGCTGCTGCTCCATCTCGAGCTGGTGATCAGCGGAGCGTCGCCCGTCCTCCTCGGCCTAAGAAGTGATTTCATTGTGAAGGAGAGCATGAATTCCTCAACTGCCCAACCGCGACGGAAGCTGATAAAACAGCGATCAGGGAAAAGCGCCGAGCTGAGTACCAGTCGCGTCAGCAAACCGGGTACCAACAACGCAAACGCCGCTAGGCTGCACCGAATCCGCGAATGCCTGTCACCTGAAGGCGGAACCGTTCTGCTAGAAGGTGTACTGAGTGTTCCTCTTTGTGCGGATAGCGGAGCAACGTGGACGAGTATGAGCGAGCGTGTGTTTGGGAAACTGGTAGAAGTGTGCCCGGGCGTTGAGAGCGTGGAATTAGAGAAACCAATCGTTTGCACTATGGGATAATTGTGACCCAAGTCCGAACGTGGCAGGCTGGAAATCCTGTAGTTGAACAGCAATACGAGCTTCTAGTGTGTGTCAGTGGCACGTTCACGGGGTCAAAGCGCAACTGGAGCGTCATAGAGAAGGAAGCGTACCCGATTATCTGTGCGTGCGACCAGCTCAGCTACCTGCTGCTCAGGCCACAAGGCTTCCGGTTATTTTGCGACCATCGCAATTTAATCTATGTCTTCGCACCTGGCAAGGAGGTGAAGAAGCACGTCAGAGGCAAGTTGTTGCGTTGGGCGGTCAAGTTGATGGAATATCGTTACCACATCGAGCACATTGAGGGCACCAATAATGTTTGGGCCGATATGGTGTCTCGGTGGGTTGGAAATCACGACAGTGGTGTAGCTCTACGAGCGATGGTGCTGAGAAAGCGCGGACAAGGAGAGGAAGATAGGACTCCGTTCAGTCATAAGAAGCGTCGGCGAGGGAAGGAAGATAGGATCCTGACGACCCAGAGCAAGCGTCGACGAGGGGAGGCAGATAGGACCCTGTCGACTCGACGCAACAGCAAGCACACGCTACAGGCAACAGCCACTGCGGCCGAGACCGCAGGCAGGCTGGCGATAAGCCTTTTGACGACCCAAACTTCTCATGGCCAACACTGGACGAGATTTGCCAGGTGCAAGAGCAGCACCGACACACCATTCCCAGCAATGCCCTGCGCCGGCAAGGGCTGGTACAGCAAATGACGATTGTGGATCCCTGATGGCGATGCTGCCCTGCTCCAACGTCTCATGGTAGTTGCACATTGTGGTGCACAAGGTCACAGAGGACGCGCAGCAATGATGGAGCTGCTTCAACGGCAGTTTTCAGTGGATCATCTAAGATCGAAGGTGGATAAGTTCTTGGCATCGTGTCTGCTCTGTCAGCATGTGAAGGGGGGTAAGGTGGTGCCGCGACCCTGGGGCGAGACATTCCGATGCTATGAGCGCAACGGAGCGCTTCACTGGGATTTCCTCACCGTTGGCGAGTCGTTTGGTAGCGACAAGTATCTACTCGTGCTGAAAGACGAGGCAACGCACTACTGCGGCCTTGTACCCTGTGCTAGTCCTACTAGTATGGTGGCTGCGGAGGCAATCCTCGACTGGCACAGCAGATATGGTATTCCGCCAATCTGGTCAGCGACCAAGGCAGCCATCTCAAAAACGAGGTGGTAGCAGAAATCTGCAAGCGGCTCAAAAACGAGCAACGGTTTTCGGTGGCGCACAGTCCCTGGATCAATGGCAGCATTGAGCGCGTCAATCGTGACGTGATCCAAGTGCTCAAGGTGTTGTGCCTGGAGTATAAGAAGGACATCAGGGATTGGATGATGTTCGTCCCGCTGCTCAGGGCAAGTATCAATCACACTCCTTTGCCGTCGCTCGGCAACAAAGCACCCGTGGAGCTCTTTTGTGCCTTGCCGCTGCCCAGTCCGCTTGACTTCTATGTCGACGAGGAGCAGAAACGGATCCTCGAGCTGACGAAGCAGCCCGATCTGATTGAAGCAAAGCTACAACAGCTACGCGATAGCGTCCAGCACATGCACCGAGCAGTCGCAGCTGAGCGCAAACGACAAACACGTCGAAACAAATCTATGCAAACAGGCGCAAGGAAGGCGAATTTCAGCGTCGACCAAATTACCAAGACGCTCTTGGTTACGCGGATCGGTCCCTACCAGATCAAGAGCGCGGACAAGCACTCGTTTGTCGTCCAGCATCTCGTAACTGGTGCCGAGACCGACGTGCATGCGTCGAGACTCAAGTACTACGCTGACAAAGACTACGAAGTGACCGAAGAAGTCCGGGAGCACATTGCATCCCAAGGCATTGTATGGCAGTAGCCGAATTCAAAGAGCACAGGTGGAATGCCAGTATCAAGGGCTACGAGATTCTGGTGTCCTGGAAGGGATTGGAGCCGATCGAAGATTCCTGGGAGCCACTGCGATCTCTGCGGAAAGATATACCAGTCTTAGTCCGGCGGTATGCTGAGGGTGCTGCTGACAGTGGTCTCTCGAAGCATTTCGAGCGGACAACAAGGTTTGCACGCTGAAGTTTGCAGAGTGATGGTCCCGAATGCTGATCACGGCAACTTCTGTATCGTGCAACATTCAAGCCACATTCAGGCAACATCATGTAGTGGCCAAGGCTTGAAGGGGCGGTGTAGTGGCAGGTTGATGAGACCAAGCCTTGTCCACTGCACTGGGCCGCACAGAACGTGTGGCCAAGCTGGCATAGGCACCGAGGACGTTGGATCTCTAACATTGGATGGAGATCTCCTCATAGGCAGGCAACTAGGAACTAGATCACTTTACATTCTACCTTGGAGCAAGAGAGCAATACAAGGAAGGTAACCAGGAAGCGCCAGCTTCCCTCGTGTGTGTTCGGAGCAATCGAAACCCACTACAATTGGTCGGCTTTCTGCTCGTCTTCGCCTCCAGCTCTTGCTCCTTATCGTTTGGTATTAATTGAATCCGCATGCTGCTGTCTACTCCGCTGAACTAATGCCAATTCTGCCTGCGCTTCCTCTTGGCCTGGCAACTTGTCGAGTCCCCGCTCTGTCTCGTAAATTCTCACCATGCGACCGTTCACGACGAGCCTCAGCCGCACCTTTGCTCTTGCGATGTCGCCTCTCCTTCTTCCTGTGTTGTCTGCTGTTCTGTGTCGATCTCAGTCACCTCTCCTGCCCTGCGCCCTTTGACTTCAGCGCGATCTTCTGGTGTCTCGAGTGGACTACACTGCTTGAACTTCAACTTGCTCTTGATGTTGCTCTCGTTCTTGTGCGCCTCGTCCTCGTGCTTCGACTTCAACAACTTCAACAATCACCATTGTTACTGCAGCTCTAGAAAGTTATTGGACTTGAGTTTCTTCAACCAGGAGTACTACTTGTTTAACCCCGACGTGCTTTCCCTTGTTTGTTGCCTACTTCTCACCTAACTACAGGCTCCGACTCGAGTGGATCCAGAAACTTTCGCTTGGGCGAGACTGCACATTTCGAGCTCCAGACAACGCTGCCTGCTTTCACAGCTTTTGCAGATTTTGTCGATGAAGAGGCCAACATGTTCGAATACCCACAGTTCTCAGGAGCGATCAGAACTCGTTGAAAAGTGAATGCACTAGACGATAGTTTACCGGCGTTGCATCGCTGCAAACCTGCAATACGTCCAGGATTTGGTGATGACACCCGACAATGTGCAAGGTGGGCTCCTCCACCACCAACTCATGGTGGGCGGCTACGCAAGTGGCCGCGAGTCCTTTGCCATCTTGACGGACCCTCTTCACGCAGACAACAAGGCCACTGAAATTCGTCTCATCAGCTACCAGCGCCCGCACATGCGCGCCTTCTACTTCTCCTGGTTGTCGTTCTTCATTGTCTTCTTCGGTTGGTTCATCCCGCCACTCATACCCACTTATTCACTTGCTTGTTGTCGAGCTATACAATACGAAGTCTCAGTCCGTAAAGCTGTCTTCGTCGTAGCTCGAATCGCTCTCTTGATCAGTTTCATCCATGTCGAAATCCGCCTCGAGTGCGTCCCTAGTGATGTCGGTGGGGTCTTCAACATACTCCATCAAGTGTGGCACCCCTGCAGACACACGGCAGCTTGCCTTCGTCTTGTTCTGCCTCAGTTCGGCCTGCGCTTTGAAGCTCTCGCGTTCCTGCTGAGCGAAAACGACTTCTTCTTGGACTCGCTCGAGTTCGTGCTCCACGTCTTCCACCGTCGCTTCCAACCTGCGCACACAGTTCTGGAGATCATCATTCTCCTGTTCCAGACGTTGAAGCCTTCGACGCAGTTGAGCCACTTTCTTCTCCTGTTGGGGTGGCTGCACCATCACGGAAGTCACACGATGGAGCTCGATCTGTCGTTCCAGCCCTCGGTTCGCATCCTCGAGCTCCCTGTTCAGGCGAGACAGGTGAGTGATTTCACTCTCCAGTTCCTGCTCCACTTCGCAGCTGCACGCGTCCAGTTCGGCAAAGCTGGTCAGCGCAGCGAGCAGCTCTTCATCCTTACGAAGTAGTTGCTCGTCCTTTCGACGTAGCTCAGCACGAAGAAGCTCCACGATGCTGACCAAGTTCTCCTCCGGTGCTGCACCCCAGCTCTCCGGCATAGCTGTCGGGTTGTAGGCCCCAACATTCGCAATCGCAGCAGCACTGGCTGTTGCCCCTTCCACCATCGCCTTGGCTAGATTGCTCGTGTTAGTAGTGCGAGCTCAACTTCCCCTTTGAGCGCCAAAGTCTGGTCACGTACGCACCACTTCCAACGTACAAGCGTGCGATATGAGTCCAGTCCTGCGGCTTGATCGCACCTTTCTCGATGGCCCACGACGCTGGCCTTAAACCCAGTCGACCCTGTACACTTCCACGAGTTCTAACCGTGTTTCCTACGCGCCAGGAATCGAGCGCGAGCAGCAGCGATGGCATCAGCCGCCACTGGCCCAAGTTTCGCCACTGCGGTGGCTGAAGTCGCGTCAGCTGTGACGACACTGGCCTGCTTTGCTTCTTGCTCTTGGTCTTTGTCCTCAACAGGGGTCGTTCGTCCACAGAGAGCGTACAGTTGCGCCTTCGAGACGTTCAATTTGCCTTTACTGTACCCGTCCAGCCACTGACGCTCGACTGCAAGAGCTCCACGCATGAAGGGCTTACTGGTAACGACGAGCTCCTGGAAGATGCAGAACTCGGGAGGCGCCGAGTAGATCATCGCGGACAGCGGATGGAACTGCACGAGTTGCGCTGCCTTGTCGTCGTCGTGGTGCAGTACGCGGTACACCGTCTCCATCGTACACCGGCGAGCTGCGTTCATGAAGAAGCCGGCGCAGAGTGCTTGCCTGAGTCGGTCATCCAGCGAGACTTCTCGTCGCTTGTCACTGTCTGGCTCGGCTTCCTTGACCTCATCGAGATCACGTCGAGACAGCGAGTCGATGATGTCCCGCAGCTGCTTGACGACGTTCCCGGCCATCGTCAAGGCTCGCAACCGGAGCTGACGCGCTTCACACCAGCGCTCGAGATGGCGTCGGTGGCCTTGAACTCGACGGGATTTCGACTCAAACGCCTGCAGTATCAGCAGGTACGTGAGCTGGTCTCCGTCGTCATGCAACAAGTTCTCTCGCTTCAACACCAGCATCCGCGTCTCCCACTCTGAGCCCCTGTCACTCTCCTCAGCATCACGCTGTCTCCGGTTTCGCTGCGGAGACTCGACGAAAACGTTCTCGACGGAGAGCATAGCGACCACTTGAGTCATTTCACGGCTGCAATCGAGCAACAGCGACGCCACCAGAGCACGCGAGAGCTTCGGCTCCAGTGGGAAGGCTGCCATGAGCTTACCGAGCGCAGTGGCGTCGCCAGAGACGGCGTCCAGAGCGCCAAGCACGTAGAGCTGCTGGAGCGCGTCCACGAGCGAGTCTTCGTCGGGAGGATCCAAGTAGGAAAAGCCCAGCACATCCTGGATCCCCAGCAGCTTGAGGTACAACACGGTGTTCGCCAGGTTCGTGCGCTGGATCTCCGGCACCGTCTCCTGCGCCATTGCCTCGTACGATTGCTTGTTGTAGAGACGGTAGCACTTTCCGGGGCTTGTACGCCCCGCACGGCCCGCTCGCTGCTGGGCAGACACCTTGGAGATCGGCACGACCACGAGCGACTCCATCTGCTGCACCGGGTTGTACACTTTCTGCTTGGTGAAGCCGCAGTCCACGACGAACCGAACGCCGTCGATAGTGAGCGAAGTCTCGGCGATGTTCGTGGCCACGATCACCTTGCGAACGTGCTCCATCGGCACGGGATCGAAGATCTCGCGCTGTCGACGGCCTTGCAGCGCGCCGTACAGCGGCAAAACCAGCAGCTCCATCTCCTCTCTGCGATGCTCTTGCTGCTCGCGAGAAAGCGCTCGGATTTGAGCGCACGCGTCTTCGATCTCCCGTTGGCCAGTGAGGAACACGAGGATATGCCCCGGCGCCTCGCTGTTGTGCACCTGCATGGTCGTCTCGACTGCAGCGCGCACATAGGTGGAAAGGGGGCCTCGGTGGCCCATGATCTGCCGCTGCTTGGAATGGAAAATGTCCACGGGAAACACTCGGCCCGGGATCTTCACCACGGGACACGGCGTCACTTTGTGCTTCTTCTTCTTCGTCGGTTGGCCGAAAAATGCGGCAAACCTGTCCGCATCCAGCGTGGCGGACGTGACGAGCACCCGGAACTCCGGCCGGCGCTGTATCACCTGCTTCAGCAGCCCAAACAGCAGGTCGGTGTGGATACTACGCTCGTGCGCTTCGTCCAGCATGACGACGCTGTATTTCTTCAGCAGCGGGTCGTTCAGACACTCCCGGACCAACACTCCGTCCGTTAGAAACTTGAGTCTCGTCTGGTCGCTGCAGCGAGACTCGAAGCGGATGGCGTAGCCCACGAGTCCGTCGCCTCCGACGCTTGTGTTCATCTCCTCAGCTACACGCTGAGCTACTGACACCGTGGCAACGCGCCTGGGTTGGGTAATGGCGATGCACTCACCGCCATCACGTTTGGCGCCAGTGTATCGTCCACAGGCGTGCAAATACTGCGGAATCTGAGTGGTTTTGCCGGATCCGGTCTCTCCGACACAAATCACCACTTGGTTTTGCTTCAATGCATCCAGAAGCTCCTCACGATGCTCCGAAGCAGGTAAAGAGGGGCTCGGAGAGGCTGTCGGAGATGTCGTTTTACGAGGGCTACGAACGTCGGAATCGGATGGAAGTTGGCTGTGACGAGGAGGAGATGGGGGCGAAGAGGTTCGTGTACGGCGATGGCGACGAGGAGAGCGGGAACGGGATCGAGAGCGAGGCCGTCGCCGCTTCCGGTCGCGGTCGTCGTCGCGAGCCATTCGTGTGGAATTTGTAGTGATGGATTTAAGCAGGAGACCTGCAATATTTGATGGCGAAAGGATATTGTTTCTTAAAGGTTGCATCTTCAACTATCGATTTGCCTGTGGAATTGACGTGGTTGCCGATGGCAACAACGATAGCCTCCACCACAGCAGTAGCAGCATGTCTAGTACTTACGCTGCGTCTGGAGACGGTCCTTCTCGTAGCAGTTATAGTACACGGCACTGCTGCCCACAGCACCATGCATCAATCCAGGCCACAAGGCGTCTGCAAACCGCAAGCAATGAATAAGCACATATCCGAAGCTCTGTGCAGTAGCGAAAAAGCACGTGAATGCGAAGTCCTCGTCCATCGCACGTGCAATTCATCAACGAAGGAAGCAAAGGGCACATACTCAGCTTTATCTCGAAGCAAGCTGCTAGAGAGTCATTTCCCTCATTGTTGCAGAAGGTCTCACAAACACGTTGCGACTATGTTTTTCCCACTGCTAGCAAAACGATACTAGTTCTTGCCGTCCTTGATTGCCCTCCTAATGATCAACATTAGTAGAGCTCACAGAGCCGCATCAATACATATTGATTTTTTTATGTCTCCACTGTCATTACAGCTACTTTGGCTCGAGCAATGCGAGGTCAAATACGTACTACAGTAGGAGATAACCAGTCTACTATATGTACTTGTCACGACGTATTCGGGATCGGTCTCGAATCCAACCCGTTGCCTGCTCTGTGCACTCCAGAATCGGTTTTCTTGGACCGAGTGACCAAACAGTTAGTCGATCATGGGAGGGCGTTTCTTCTTGTTCGCCTTGATCAGTTCGTTTAGCTTATCTTGATACTGCTTGAACGCTTCAGGATGCTTCATGGCCAGCTTGTCCAAATACCCTTTCTTGTTTAGGGCCTTCTCAACATTAATGCCCAACTTCTTCCCGAATGAGTTGAGTCTGTCGTAGTGGAACTGGTTGAGACCCCTTTCTTCGGGATCGTCAGGGCGGGCTCTCAGTAGCCGCTGTCCTGTGCCGCCGGACGTAGTCGCCTTGGAGACCGAGGCTTGAGTGGGGTCTGCGATCGCGAGGGCCTCGCTGGTAGCCAGAACGGCAGCCGCCATTACCGCGAAGACGTGAAAGAGACGCATGAGAGCTGGTAGGACACTTGAGAGATGAAGAGCAAATTGCGGAGTGAGACGAGCTGGAGTCCAGCTCGACGAATCCAGCTCGACGATCCTGGACGTGATTCGTGTTACATGTGTGCATACGACCAGCCTGTCAGCCATTTGCAGTTGAGAACATATTACGCGCAACAATGTTTGTGCGGTCTCTCCTATTAATTTATCAGCACTTGTGATTTGCCGTTCGTGGACCTCAGCACTTGAACACATGGAATTACATAAACCATCTGCGTTTTTCGACGCGAGGACAACCTTGGTTTGGTTTAGTGTCACCAGCCGCGCTGGGCGCCCCGGCGGTTCGCTTCGCTCGCGATTTTTAGATTCAAGTTCTACCCAGAGCAGTGCTCGTCTCGCTGAGGAGCTCGTTCCCCTCCGCAAATGCCGCGCGGCCCTGCCTTCGCGGGCTCCTGCGCGGGTTTGCTGCGGCTACGCTCCTCACACCCGCTCGCCTCCGTTGATCGATCTTCGTTTGCCCCATCTCGTATTGGTGCTGGCCACCAATCTGCAATTTCTCTTCGCAGTCCGTATTCGACGCATCATCCGTTTTTTTACATACCGGCACCGTAATCTTTCGCACTTTCTTTCGTGGACTTTGTCGTGAATCGCTGTCCTCAACTGAAGAATACATGCGGACTTGTATCCAACATGCTGTGTTGTTGGTACCAACTTCCGGGTATTTCGCGATCTTTCTCAGATCGTGTACACAAGGGAATGTATTGTGCCTTGCAGATTATTTGTCGCTCCATTTAAGGCCTTAGATCGACCAAATCGAGGCCATAAACCATGCGAAGCAGCTAAATCATGTCAATAGGTGGAATTATTATAATTAAGCCAGAATTGCGTTTTCAATTCGAGGGCAGATAGAATAAACCGGGATCTAAATCAAAGATTGTGATGGTCGAAATGACCTGTATTTCACTGCAGATACCGTACTTATATCGAGGTCCAGATTTTATCAATCGATCAAAACGCTAAGTGAAAACGACAAACGCATTGCAGTGCACAATAATACGTGTTTACATCGTATGCAGGAGTCGAAGAAAACAAATGTCCAACTTGTACGATAAAGGGCATATTTTTCTTCCTGGTTGCATCTGAGTTGGTCGTGAAGTGAAGTTACGCTCAATTCGAAGCGAAGCGAACCAAGAACAAGAAGTTTGTCAAGCTCTCGTTTCGTGCAAACATAACAGACGCCATCACGAATTAGTGCACTTATCCACAGTACAACTAAACTGCAAAAACAGAAACCTCGATGCATGTTCGGCCCCGCAACCAAACCCGCACTCGGGATGACTCATCCCGATGACTGTCATTAGTGAGAGGGCAGACTACGTCCATTACGCCATTATCTGGTTGCGGGATGAAGGCATGACTGGCATTCGTGGGCTTGTCCCGAGACCAAAATACACCATTTGTGACCAAACTGGACCGTTCAGCACCAAACGTTGTCCAGCCTGCAGTCCCGTTTGGCCACGGTTTCGTAGGGGGTGACAACCCTTCTTTCAATTAAGGCAAAACTGAAAAGGGAAGAATGCCATAACTTGACGGATCTCATTATCAAAGAACAGCGGGCGTGAAGTGAGGTGCGCGGTGGACACGGTTCGTGCCTCCGCCTTCAGCTACGCAGCAGAACCAGCAGCAACAGAACCACCGCCATAGCAAGAGCAGCAGCAGCAGCAGCAAAAACATGACCAACGCAACGACAGCGGCGCTGCCGCCGTCCTCAAGACCCTGATGACGGCAGCGTACGAGTTAGACCGCGAGATGATGGGCATGCTCGCCACCAACTGGATGCTCGGCACCGGCCCGCCGCGCGCGCCATGACCAAGTGGGGCTTCCAGCCCCATACCGCAGAGGCGCAGACGATGTACAACCCGGACGCGGTGATGCCGGCGGCAACCGGCAGCAAGCCGCGTTCTCGGGGGCTAAGATGGTGGCCGCTCCGCCCGCGTGACCGACATGGACTCCCTGTTCATGGGCAGGAACAAGTCGCTTGCTCCAGGTAGTTGTGCGTTACTATGACGATTTGCCCATGTCATCACACTAACAATTCGCTGCGGTTTGTGTATCTAGAATGTATTGATGTAGGTCTGAAACAACTGGCTAACGAGCAAGCTAATTGAAGAAGGATGCTATCGTGTCCTGTCGAGGTCTTTTGCGACGTTCACATTGGGGGTTTGTACTTGAGGGACCACACTTGCGTTTTCGTTCTCGGCAGCGTTTGCAGGCTGATGCGGGGCGCTTCGTCTCGAGTTCGTCGGCCTTGACGGGGTTACTGGATTCTTCAGTATGTGTAGGATGCGGATTAACACCACTCGCGCTTTGGTGTACTGAGTTTGTTGTAAGAATATGCTTCCTCTTTTGGTAGTATTTCTCCAGTCGCAGGAACTCTGCAAGTAATGGAGGCCACTTTCCCTGTGCGTGTGTGTGGTAAACTTGTCAGCGATATTAAGTAAATGCTCAGCCGTGATCTCGTCGAGCAGTGGTGCAGGATTTAGAGTGCCTGAACGAGGCATGATTCGCAAATCCGTCCCCGGTGAGTTGAACGCCGGAACTATGATTGATTCTTCTTGTACTGATGCTCTGGCGTGTGGCGTGCTGCTGATGATGCAGATTAGCGATACCTTGAGCAGATAACGCCGCAGCTTCTCCTTTCAAGGCGGGTTTGGCAGCTTCGTGAGAGTCTTCAGCATCAGCAAATGCTGCGGTGGCCTGGATAGATTGCTGAGTTGGCAGCATTGCTGCCCTGCGTTTCGAGGTGGCTCGTGAGAGTTTCGTACGAAGTACGGGGACGTAACACCAGCTGTATCGATACACAATGTGCCGATTTGAGAACTCACAGTGTGAGTCTCACACAGGCTTCAGTCTTCCTTTCTTGTGACGATTTTCGCTGCGATTCATCCCTTCCCATCGTCGACGCAGCAGTCTTTCAGATTTCGGTTCAATGCCTAAACACATTGAAGCGGCGAAGTTGTACACCATGAAACTAGATAATTGGGCTGTAAGTGCTCATATCGCCCCAGTTCCAAATTGCCAATTACCCAATCCTGCCATTTGGCTTGTTCGACGCGGGTGTCCTGGAGAAACCCGAGGCCTGGAGAACTAAGGCATTGTCTGCGTTAGTAGAGCGGTCTGTGTGACGATGGAGCTGGAGGTGGAAGAGCTGGAGAGGGAGGAGGCTCGAAGAAGCGCTAGAGTCACTGTCGCTGTCACTCGGAAGAATATCAAGTCACAAACTCGTCAACCTTATTGTCTTGTTAACTATTATATCACCGTTTGCAGCATGTAGTCAAACTGGACCGCCGTGGCATCCACCCAACCCTGCGGGGATATATTGTGCTACCGCGGCGCCTAGTGAACTGCCTCAGCACTTACCAATCAACTCATCAACTAACGAACTCACAAACACATCAACTTATTATCTTATTAACTATTCTATCACCGTGTGCAGGATGTATGTGAAGTTGGCCCGCCGTAGTATCCGCTGTTGAAAGCCGCACAACCGTCGCGAGCTACGGCACGGTTTTGCTTCGGATTTACGCAACGTAACCTCAACTGTAGCGGGGCTGCAATAGCGGAAGACACAGACTCAGAGAGTCTCTAGTGTTCTTTGATAGCTTACATACTTTATGCGAGAGTTTGGACGAGTACCTTAATAAACGTTAATCGAGGACTCCTGAGATAGACAATACCTTAAACAAAGGTATGAACTCTAGGCATCAAAATGTGAACTAAATGTATTGTTGTTTATCGCGGCATAGCCGCCTGTTGTCTGAATGTATAAGACATTCATAGTAGAGACTAGTCTAATGCATATCCTTTGGCCACCCACTGCTATCTGTAGTGGCTCACGTAACATATGTGTGAAACTCAACTTCTATGTGTGTCACCTAACTTGTGCGCATCACACTATTCGGTGTAACCCGAATAGTGTGATGCGCACAAGTTAGGTTACCCCCCCACCAGACTAAGGACGCCACGTGTCATCACTCGTCATTGCCTCGGTTGAGGTATTGCTCAACGGAACACGCGTGTCGCTAGGTCGCTAGCCATCGCAAGACCTCGCTCAGGAACTTTCCAAGTTGAACGAGCTGCGAATGGCTGCCAGCCAGAAAGCGTCTTGGTCCTTTGACCGTAAAGACTCCGCCGCCTCCGCGTCACCCGCATCCAGTCAGAATTTCGCCAGCATGTAGTGCATCGCCGGCTTCGAGTCCCGAAGCTCCTACGCGCCCCGCGCACACGCTCTCTGTGAAGAAGTATTACTCCGAGCACCGACGACGATACCAGCAGGACTCGATAGCCATGCCTACGGACACCAAGTCCTCAGATTCTACGCGTCGCCCTCGTCTCGCTCGCGACGATCTCTTCACGGGCCTCGAGGAGGTGGAGGTACACTACGACACCGATAGCACCATGCACGAGCCTTCTCGCTCGCCCGAGCCGGAGTCTCGTGTACCGCGTACGCCCAACCCGTTCCCTGAACTTGGCTCGGCTTAAGAGCTCACAGCGCTGCGCGCTTCTTCCGGTCCGGAGAGTGGTGAGATCACCAATCCCCTCGACGAGGTGACTTGCGGCGTAGCTCTAAACGCAGAGGCGGAAGCAACGCTAACACCGTACTGGCAGCAAATGCCATCTCTTGAATCCGTGGTTTATTCTCGACTGACGGTTAATTCTCAGTTGAGCCTCCTGCTCGAACCCTTCTCGAACGACGTATTGTCTTGTTGCAACTCCTACTTCAAGTGCTAGAGTGATGATCAGTACCAGATCGCAACAAGGTGCAAGAGCAACAGCTCGAGGAAGGGGAAGTCCAGCGCTCTCAGCGACCTGAAGCGCGACCCTTACTCAGTTCTCGTCGACTATCGCTTCACGCCGCGTGATCCCACCGAGGTGGTGAAGGAGGCCATGACGCAGCGTACACTGCGAACGTGTATCGCTGGGCCCGCGGCCACTGCTGCCGTTGAGCTAGAAGTTCGGGCCGCTCTCCGTGAGAGGATGTTGACTCCACAAGAGACTACGCCGGCTGAGTATGGTACTCGTCTGGCCGATCAAGCACGACGTGCTTCGGTACCGCAGATGCAGACGTACCCCGTCGTGCTCCTCGCAGGAGAGACCGTTCAGGAGGACGATGTCAGTTCAGCAACTATGTTGAGTATGCGAAGCAGCTCTCCTCGCTGGAAGCTCTGCGAGCCACCATCTCTGAAGCCGATGTGCGACTCGAGTGCAGACTCCGCTTAGAGCTCGTAAAGGTTAAGACGAAGCACCGCGCGCCCCCATCTTCAACACTGCCCCCAGGGCCTGTATATCATGCTCCTTCGAGCTCTGTCAGCTTCCACCGAGGTGGATCCATGGCTTCCACAGCCCCGGATCAGCGCTTGAGCTCAGCGTCTGATCCCTCAGCCCCCCCCTCCCCCCGACCTATTGTCGGGAAACGGGAGGCGACCGATTACTCGACCGCCGGTTCATGTACCCTGTCGATCAAAAGCGTCCATGACGTCTGGGCAGTCTTACCTCAAACTCCCATGAGTTATCGGGGTGGGGGTACCCTCTCCACTTCACCAGATACTGGTTGTGGCCCTGGCGTCGACGACGCTTTAGAATACGGTCCACATGAAAGTGGCGGTTACCCTGCTCGTTGAGCAACGCCGGCGGCGCTCGTGTCGACGCAGGACGATGAACCTGTCTGTCCCGAGGAGTTGGAGCAGATGCAGGAGTCGCTGAACGACATGCGTCGTGACGTGGAGCGCCATGGGCAGAGGCTTGGTCAAGCTGAGATGGACTCTGACGCCAACGTGAATGAGATTCGCGAGCTCCGGGAGCGTCTCGATTGGTATGAGACTCCTGAGTCGGTGTCGCAACGTCTGTTGCGCCTTGAGCAAGGCTTGGCGCGGCTGGAAGGTCAACTCGACCTGTTGTTCCGCCACCTGGGCGCCAGCCCCTGGGAACCCACCTGCGCCGGGTCCCGGTACGGCTTGAGCAAGCCCACGTAAAACACGGGGGGGGGTACGCACCGTCTTCGGAAGATTGAGCGTATACGCGAGGCCCTTCTTGGCCACGACCGTGAACGGTCCAACGAAGCGTGGGCGCAACTTGGTCTTAAAGACCACAGACACTGCGTGTGTAGGAAGGTTTTTAGCATTAAGCAACACGAGGTCCCCGACCTCATAACTCTCAACATTGCCTCTGCCTTTAGCATCAGTGACACGATGTGGCCAAGGATTTTTCCCCGAAGCCTGTGACAGCTATTGTTTCCTGACTGTGATTGGCTGGACGCCGGAGCCAGTTTGATTTTGGAGTGTGACATGTGGATACAATGGATCGACTGTGGAGAGCGGCAGAGCTCGTGTCTGCTGTGGATGGGTTTGGTAGCCCGGGCCGTATCCGTCCTAGACGTACTGAGTTTACTGCTACCAAGACCCAACGACAGGCAAAGCCCGAAGGGCGTGCAAGAGCCTCTAATTTAGAGTGCTGCCTGTCCTGCCACAGCTATAGCAACGGATGAGCCTGACCGAGAACCACCAAGATCGACCAATAATCCTGTCCGACCAACCTTCTGGACTTCCAGACTCCTGAACGACACAAGTCATGTCTGGAGAAATGTCTGGACGTATCCATATGTCTGGACGTAACCATCTGTCAGGACGTACTTGTCTGTCTGGACGCACGATCCTGGTATACAAAGACCAAGTGATTAACGACCGACCAAGAACAAATCAGGTGATGCGCTCGCTGAGATACCTTGAAGTACCCAACAAGAGTGCACCCTGCCTGACCCCATGCCTGACCAGCGTCAGATGATCGCCATGATTATGTTATGCAGTCGTGGGTTCAGACCCCATACAAAGATCAAGATTAGCGACAGAAGTGCATGAACTGTAGCAAGCGGCAGGAAGCCGACAAACAGATAACAACAAAAAGAGTTTTATTTACCTTGTTGGTGGCAAGCTGCTTCGGACCCTGCCGGACGCAAGAATACCTGGAGGCCCAATCGGCTGAAGCCGCGCCTGGATGCGTTAGATCAAGGTCAGCTTGGGCCCTGCCGGAAGCCAGAATACCTGGAGGCCCAAGGGACAAAGATCGAGTCTAGAAGTATAGGTGACAAGTTGCTTGGAGCAGCCTGCCGGAGGACTATGCCCGGAGGACTGAGGGATGGAAGCCATGCTTGACCCGTTGGTGATATGTTGCTCGGACAAACCTGACAGAAGACCGAGGCATACGCTGTGGCTAGACGCGCGTCTGGACGTACTGGTGAAGGACTCTCAACAACCCCAGGAAAATAGAGTGAACAGACCCTTAATAAAGAATTTTATTTTCCATGTACCCCGCAAGTGCTGGAGAAAGCTGCCGGAGGCCCCATTTCCCGGAGGACCGGCCAAGACAGCGACTATTAAGGGCACCCTGGCTTTGCGACGACCAGGTGTGTGTGAACTCTCAACGTAAGTCAAGCCAAGTTAGACGAGGACTGGACGTAGCCCGTCCGGAGTGATTCGTTTATTCCATATCCCCATTGTGGCGAACATCCTTAACCGGTTGACTCCCGCATTTCATATTACCGATTGTATTTCTGGACGTGAAAGTAGTCTACGTTCAGGAAATTCCGTTTAGACTACAAGAGTTAGGATTGTACGTGATTGTATAATCTCCCTCATCATTGAGGGTGGTGCGTGTGCAAACAGCCATCCAGGACTGACCAATGTCCTGGAAGTGGCTTAGTGGATTGGAGAAAAAAGCCACCGTCTAAGGGTCTCAAAGAATAAGTGACGGCTACATAACTACATTTAACTCTGTTCTGTATATTGGTTATCCTAGAGCCGTGGAAGCTACGTCTAAGAAGGTTACGTCTGCCCTACGCTCTCGATCTACACGTGTACGACAACTCATACGGTGCAAGTCCAACATCGAAGCCAAACGACACCCAGAGGGATTACACAAGGTAACACTGCCATCCTGGACGTACTTCTACGTTCAGGAATACAACTGTACTTCTAGGAAGTCTAGTTGGGCAGCGCTATACACCTGGGCAAAAAAGGTTCATCGGCCTCGCCTCAGCTGGTGCGCGTGCCCGGATTTGGTGCCTTTGGATTTCACCGAGTTGTTTATATTCTAGTAGGTTAAGAGAGTGAGGTGTGCTAACTTCTAACAAGTGTACCATGGTCGCTGGAAGGAAGGAAGACATGCGCGAGGAAGGTCGTGAGGAAGGAAGCGGAGTGGCTGTTCGTCAGTCACGTCGCGCACAAGGGTTGTCGCCGGAAGAGCAGAAAGACCTGAACGAGGTGGTCCGGGAATCTCGGAAGGCAAGTGCTATAAAGCGCAAGGCCGCCAAGAAAGAGAGGAAGAAGAAGTCTTTGGCCGAAGACCCGCCGGCTCCAGAGCCTGCTCCCCTGGACGCGCACCAAGAGTCCAAGGACGGTGACTCTGAAAGTCAGCTAACCCGGCCGGAGGCCGTTGAGGGTGAGTCCGTTCAGGACGAACCCGCCCAAGCGTCGGAGCGAGGCGCCAGCGCGAAAGTACCCCAAGAGGGGGATCGAGTTTCGGACTCTCCCCCACTGGATCAAGAGGTGGAGCTGCTGGACGACACGCCTGCAGTAACGGAAGAGCCATCACTGACGACAGTCCAGGAGGACGAGGTGCTTGAGGACCCGAAAGTGTCCTCGCGCCTAGAATCCAGGATGACGGCAGCGACGAAGGTGAATGAAGAAGTCGAGTCCAAGCCGGATTTGCCTATGCCAATCCAAAATGCGCGCCCAGAAAGACCCGCCGAGGTCGCGGTTCCGAACGCACAGTGGAACGATCAAGCGGCGAAGGCGTACGTGGCTCAGCACGTGTCCCGTTGGGACAAGTCCGGTCTGAACGTATGAGCCCGCCAGACGTTGAATACGTTTGGCCGGATTCTCGTTCAGACTCGTTGGCTTGGCTCTCAGCCATGCTCGAAGTGTCGAAGCATCTGAACGTTCAGACAAGTCTGAACGATATTGCCCAAGCCTGGATCACCGAGCTGAATCTGAGTCAACGGGATTTGGCCACCGCCCAGGACCTCACGGCGATCCAAGTCCCGCTCAGACTGTTCTCGCCTAGAGAGTGTGTTGCCATTTTGCAAGCAATGCTTTTCGAGGCCGGTTCCAATTTGACAACCTGGTCCCGGTGTGGTTCCGGACGATAGCGTCCAAGGTCGATCCCAACTCTGTACGGACGGTGGCTAGTGATGTCATAAGACTTCTGGCCGTCGAACTGATCGAATGGCGTCGAATGCTGGTGGGGTTAAACTCAAGATACGTCCAAGGCTGACCGCTCAAGATGAGTCTGAACGACCACCCATCCTGGAATACCATGCAGAAGATACGGAAGGCGACCTGTTGATGACGGACTATGAGTTTGGCCTCCTGGACCGAAACTACGTTCTGCGCCTGCATCAGACTGGCTTACGTACGGCACGGAGCACTGAAGGCTCTTCGATTAGCGAACTGAGTTCTAGACGTCAACAGCGTCACCCACCCGCTGTGGATTATCTTGCGTCATTGCCTTCGGAGTTACCCTCAACGGGTACTTCCAGGAATGCATCCGCCTAGGACGATGTTACGTCCAACAATCAGGACGTCGACCCTGTTCCCAGTCAAGTCGGCACGACGGATAGGGCATCTTATGCGACTCCATCCTCGGGGTCGTTTACTTCCAGGAATAGCTCGTCAGGATCGTCCTCAGCGTTCGGGCATAGTGCGGCTTCCCATATGCCTACGCCGGCCCGATGGTGATGACTGCTCAAGCTTCAGGTGCTGATGTGGGAGATGGCGAGATGGGCTTTTACATCACGCAGGAGATCATCCCTTAACGGAGGGTGAAGGTTGAGGTCGACCAAGAAGACATCGAAATGGAGCCGTCAGCGCCGTCTGGCAGTGCTAAACCGTCCAAGACGCGTGTGTCCAGGACTCGCAGAAAACGCCGCGATTCTGGCTGGAATTCGTCATCGAGCGATGCAGACTCTGGAAGTGATGAGTACCGTCCTCGCCGACATCCTCGAGGCCATCAACGTTCGTCCAAGCGTTCTTCGAAGCATCGATCCTCGTCACGGAGAATGAAAAGCAAATGACAAGGAAAAACCTTAAAGCTGCGCAAGTGTGGTTCCTCAAACACAAACCCACACTGTGAACGTCGAAAGATATCTCGGTAGGACACGATATCATCCTTCTTCGGTTAAGCTTGCTCGTTAGCTAATTGTTTCTGACCTACATCAATACATTCTAGAAGCACAAACTACAACGAATTGTTAGAGTGATAACATGGGCAATATATTCGTAGTAACGCACAACTACCTGGAGTCGGCGGCTTGTTCCTGCCCATAAACAGTGTCATGCTGGGAGTCCACGATGTCGGTCATGCGGGTGGAGCGGCCATCGTTTTGGACCCCAAGAGCGCGACTTGCTGCTGGTTGCCGCCTGCACCGCGTCGTACATCGTCTGTGCTCTGCGGTCTGGGTCTGGAAGTCCCACTTGACTACGGCGCGCGCGGTCGGCCGCTGGTAAGCGTCCAGTTGGTCCAACATCTCACGGTCGAGCTCGTACGCTGCCGTCATCAGGTTTTTGAGTCCGGCGGCAGTGCTGCTGTCGTTGCGTGCTATGGCGGTGGTTCTGTTGCGTGTAGTTGAAGGCGGAGGCTCGCACCGCGTCAAGCGCGCACCTCACTTCGCGCCCGCTGTTCTTCGATTATGAAATCCGTCAAGCTACGGCATTCTTCCCTTCTCAATTTTGATTTTTAAGTCAAAGTGTGTAGAAGGAAGGGTTATCATCCATACGAAACCGTGGCCAAACGGGACAGCAATCGGGACAAGGTTTGGTGCTGAACCGTCCGGTTTGGTCACAAATGGTCTATTTTGGTCTCGGAACAAGCCCACGAATGCCGTTCATCTTTTCATCGGCTTAACCGGTATTCGCGGGCCGTAAAGCCCGCGGCCTCCGCAACCCGCAAGGGTTGCGGCGGTCCGCCCGCCACTGCAAAACAAAATTAGGTAAAAAAAAAAACTGTCATGGGCAAGAAGAGCCCCGCGCAAGTTGCGGTGGCGGAAGCCATAGCGTTGCGCCTGTTTCCACCATCGCTAAGGTACCCGGTTGTAGGGGCAGGCTCGCTGATGTCTGAATGGTTTGGTTATCCAACGCTTACGTGGGCGCCGGAGTGCCTGGAGCGCCTAAGTGCGTGATAGAGGGGTGGTGTTGTGTGCCAAAGGTGAAATAATACAAGGAGCGGCTTGTTGATGATGTAGATCACCGAACGGTATTGTATTATGCGCGCTATCTGTGCGCTGGTACGACTAAGAATTCGTTCTCTACTATAAGCGATGCATATCTGGCTTCCTCTAAAGTTTTAGTGCTTCACTTTTCGTATTTGGTTACTTACAAGTCCGGTATTTCAACTGACATGTTTGATATTATGTACGACAGTATGTTGACTACTAAAGGAATCGCAGGTGCAGTAGCTCGACGACGGCAGCGCCGGTACTACCGGATTTTGTCTCGCGTCGGGGCATCGGTGGAGGGACGGCGCTTAGAAAATGCTGAATACACTCCTCCATTGCCTCCGACAGAGGCCCAGTACACAGTCAACAATTTGTGCATTGATGCTGAAGTGCTGAAGGAACTGTGGCTAACTCACACTAACATTTACTCGCGATTGTGTGCAGCTCAAATGCTGGATACTAAATGCAACCGTGGTTTTCGCATAGATCACTCACAGAAGTTTTGCAGCAAGTTAAAAGTGTATGGAGACAATGGCAGCAAAGAACAAAGCATCAGCATCCGCATGCTGCCACTGGTGCAAAACGAGGTAGGTCAAATTATGGGGACAAGTCTAACTCAGTCTGAAAATCATGCGGAGACCTAGGTGCTTCTCCAAAGCCTCGTGAAAAAAATGGGTAGTGGTCCCGATGGGCCTTGGATTTGTGTGTGCGATAACGTCAACACCACCCGCAATCTAGTTGCGAGGGTGTTTGGAAAAGCAGTAGAGATAAAACAAGACCCCTTGCATGTGATCACTAGATTGATAGAAAAGATCAGTGATAGTGCGAAGAAGAAATGGCTAGCAGGGCAGCTATCAGCGGCAATTTATGACCTCGAGCGTAACCTCCGGCCCCCAGATCAATGTGAAGAGATTTTCCGGGCAGCAGTGGAGTCGATTGGGCTGGCCAGCATCCGTGTGAAGCGACCTGAGTGTGAAGGTTGCTTGGAAAGTAACTTAGCTCAGATTCGCCTTGGTGATCTTATGTTGCTGAGAATCAGTACACCGAAAAGGAGGGGAGGTGCGAGTTGTATCCACGAGTCAGCTAGAAACAGTTCATTCGAAGCTTCGTAAACTCCTCGATCGGGTACTATCTGTGGAGGTTGGAATGAGAATTCTCGACATATTCATTTTGCAGGTGAGTAAGCGCTAACGTCCCTGATGAAATTCGCGGATATTTGAACTGACTATGATGGCACAGCATAATTTGAATGTAGGCGCCAAGCACCGTCGAAATTCTGTGTTTCACGGCACGGACTTTCGCAGTGAGTGCCAGAGTGCGATGATGTGCGCTGGATCTCTTCCAGATACACCTCAGCTGGAGTACATGCGCATGTTGCTGTCTAGAAGCTCGAAACCAGATTTGGCAACGATTGAATACTGCCTCGGCAGTGCGACAGCCCCTCAACATCGCCCGTGGGAGCGCGTCTTTGATATGATCCGTCTTGACACCGCTCAAATTGAGTCGCGGCTCCTTCGGAAACATGAAGTCGCGGGTGATATTCGGGAACTCCTATTAAACGCGCACAAGGCTCGGAAGTTGACAAACAGCAAGGTCTTTGTGGAGTTATTGGGCCTCGAACCTGAATATGAATCCTCAACAGAGTTTACCGCCCGTGAATTCTCGCTTTTGAAGGAGCTGAGAGCGGAACAACTCGCTGCGAATAAACCGTGGTCGAAAAGCGATGTCATCGCTACCATTGTGTACAACGCGGCAGTTCAGCAGCTTGATAATCCTGCTCTTGGTGTGAAAATGCGAGGATTCAGAGCGATTGCTAGACGTATAGGAGCTGTCGACGATCATCTGGAGCTTAAACCTGTGTGTACTGGCCGTCGCATCATCCACGCTGTTGAGAAAGCTGTTAACGATGACATCATGAGTCCCGATGAAGAAGCACTGATGAAAAAATCTCTACGCAATGGTGCGCACAGCTGGGCTGAAGAAGAGGAAGCAGACTTATTTCATGGTGTAAAACTTCGCCGCTTCAATGTGTTTAGGCATTGAACCGAAATCTGAAGGACTACTACAGCGACGATGGGAAGGGATGAATCGCAGCGAAAATCGTAACAAGAAAAGGAAGACTGAAGCCTGTGCGATACTCACACTGTGAGTTCTCAAATCGACACATTGTGTATCGATACAGCTGGTGTTACGTCCCCGTACTTCGTACGAAACTCTCACGAGCCACCTCGAAACGCAGGGCAGCAATGCTGCCAACTCAGCAATCTATCCAGGCCACCGCAGCATTTGCTGATGCTGAAGACTCTCACGAAGCTGCCAAACCCGCCTTGAAAGGAGAAGCTGCGGCGTTATCTGCTCAAGGTATCGCTAATCTGCATCATCAGCAGCACGCCACACGCCAGAGCATCAGTACAAGAAGAATCAATCATAGTTCCGGCGTTCAACTCACCGGGGACATATTTGCGAATCATGCCTCTTCAGGCACTCTAAATCCTGCACCACTGCTCGACGAGATCACGGCTGAGCATTTACTTAATATCGCTGACAAGTTTACCACACACACGCACAGGGAAAGTGGCCTCCATTACTTGCAGAGTTCCTGCGACTGGAGAAATACTACCAAAAGAGGAAGCATATTCTTACAACAAACTCAGTACACCAAAGCGCGAGTGGTGTTAATCCGCATCCTACACATACTGAAGAATCCAGTAACCCCGTCAAGGCCGACGAACTCGAGACGAAGCGCCCCGCATCAGCCTGCAAACGCTGCCGAGAACGAAAACGCAAGTGTGGTCCCTCAAGTACAAACCCCCAATGTGAACGTCGCAAAAGACCTCGACAGGACACGATAGCATCCTTCTTCAATTAGCTTGCTCGTTAGCCAGTTGTTTCAGACCTACATCAATACATTCTAGATACACAAACCGCAGCGAATTGTTAGTGTGATGACATGGGCAAATCGTCATAGTAACGCACAACTACCTGGAGCAAGCGACTTGTTCCTGCCCATGAACAGGGAGTCCATGTCGGTCACGCGGGCGGAGCGGCCACCATCTTAGCCCCCGAGAACGCGGCTTGCTGCCGGTTGCCGCCGGCATCACCGCGTCCGGGTTGTACATCGTCTGCGCCTCTGCGGTATGGGGCTGGAAGCCCCACTTGGTCATGGCGCGCGCGGCGGGCCGGTGCCGAGCATCCAGTTGGTGGCGAGCATGCCCATCATCTCGCGGTCTAACTCGTACGCTGCCGTCATCAGGGTCTTGAGGACGGCGGCAGCGCCGCTGTCGTTGCGTTGGTCATGTTTTTGCTGCTGCTGCTGCTGCTCTTGCTATGGCGGTGGTTCTGTTGCTGCTGGTTCTGCTGCGTAGCTGAAGGCGGAGGCACGAACCGTGTCCACCGCGCACCTCACTTCACGCCCGCTGTTCTTTGATAATGAGATCCGTCAAGTTATGGCATTCTTCCCTTTTCAGTTTTGCCTTAATTGAAAGAAGGGTTGTCACCCCCTACGAAACCGTGGCCAAACGGGACTGCAGGCTGGACAACGTTTGGTGCTGAACGGTCCAGTTTGGTCACAAATGGTGTATTTTGGTCTCGGGACAAGCCCACGAATGCCAGTCATGCCTTCATCCCGCAACCAGATAATGGCGTAATGGACGTAGTCTGCCCTCTCACTAATGACAGTCATCGGGATGAGTCATCCCGAGTGCGGGTTTGGTTGCGGGGCCGAACATGCATCGAGGTTTCTGTTTTTGCAGTTTAGTTGTACTGTGGATAAGTGCACTAATTCGTGATGGCGTCTGTTATGTTTGCACGAAACGAGAGCTTGACAAACTTCTTGTTCTTGGTTCGCTTCGCTTCGAATTGAGCGTAACTTCACTTCACGACCAACTCAGATGCAACCAGGAAGAAAAATATGCCCTTTATCGTACAAGTTGGACATTTGTTTTCTTCGACTCCTGCATACGATGCAAACACGTATTATTGTGCACTGCAATGCGTTTGTCGTTTTCACTTAGCGTTTTGATCGATTGATAAAATCTGGACCTCGATATAAGTACGGTATCTGCAGTGAAATACAGGTCATTTCGACCATCACAATCTTTGATTTAGATCCCGGTTTATTCTATCTGCCCTCGAATTGAAAACGCAATTCTGGCTTAATTATAATAATTCCACCTATTGACATGATTTAGCTGCTTCGCATGGTTTATGGCCTCGATTTGGTCGATCTAAGGCCTTAAATGGAGCGACAAATAATCTGCAAGGCACAATACATTCCCTTGTGTACACGATCTGAGAAAGATCGCGAAATACCCGGAAGTTGGTACCAACAACACAGCATGTTGGATACAAGTCCGCATGTATTCTTCAGTTGAGGACAGCGATTCACGACAAAGTCCACGAAAGAAAGTGCGAAAGATTACGGTGCCGGTATGTAAAAAAACGGATGATGCGTCGAATACGGACTGCGAAGAGAAATTGCAGATTGGTGGCCAGCACCAATACGAGATGGGGCAAACGGAGATCGATCAACGGAGGCGAGCGGGTGTGAGGAGCGTAGCCGCAGCAAACCCGCGCAGGAGCCCGCGAAGGCAGGGCCGCGCGGCATTTGCGGAGGGGAACGAGCTCCTCAGCGAGACGAGCACTGCTCTGGGTAGAACTTGAATCTAAAAATCGCGAGCGAAGCGAACCGCCGGGGCGCCCAGCGCGGCTGGTGACACTAAACCAAACCAAGGTTGTCTCGCGTCGAAAAACGCAGATGGTTTATGTAATTCCATGTGTTCAAGTGCTGAGGTCCACGAACGGCAAATCACAAGTGCTGATAAATTAATAGGAGAGACCGCACAAAGATTGTTGCGCGTGATATGTTCTCAACTGCAAATGGCTGACAGGCTGGTCGTATGCACACATGTAACACGAATCACGTCCAGGATCGTCGAGCTGGACTCGTCGAGCTGGACTCCAGCTCGTCTCACTCCGCAATTTGCTCTTCATCTCTCAAGTGTCCTACCAGCTCTCATGCGTCTCTTTCACGTCTTCGCGGTAATGGCGGCTGCCGTTCTGGCTACCAGCGAGGCCCTCGCGATCGCAGACCCCACTCAAGCCTCGGTCTCCAAGGCGACTACGTCCGGCGGCACAGGACAGCGGCTACTGAGAGCCCGCCCTGACGATCCCGAAGAAAGGGGTCTCAACCAGTTCCACTACGACAGACTCAACTCATTCGGGAAGAAGTTGGGCATTAATGTTGAGAAGGCCCTAAACAAGAAAGGGTATTTGGACAAGCTGGCCATGAAGCATCCTGAAGCGTTCAAGCAGTATCAAGATAAGCTAAACGAACTGATCAAGGCGAACAAGAAGAAACGCCCTCCCATGATCGACTAACTGTTTGGTCACTCGGTCCAAGAAAACCGATTCTGGAGTGCACAGAGCAGGCAACGGGTTGGATTCGAGACCGATCCCGAATACGTCGTGACAAGTACATATAGTAGACTGGTTATCTCCTACTGTAGTACGTATTTGACCTCGCATTGCTCGAGCCAAAGTAGCTGTAATGACAGTGGAGACATAAAAAAATCAATATGTATTGATGCGGCTCTGTGAGCTCTACTAATGTTGATCATTAGGAGGGCAATCAAGGACGGCAAGAACTAGTATCGTTTTGCTAGCAGTGGGAAAAACATAGTCGCAACGTGTTTGTGAGACCTTCTGCAACAATGAGGGAAATGACTCTCTAGCAGCTTGCTTCGAGATAAAGCTGAGTATGTGCCCTTTGCTTCCTTCGTTGATGAATTGCACGTGCGATGGACGAGGACTTCGCATTCACGTGCTTTTTCGCTACTGCACAGAGCTTCGGATATGTGCTTATTCATTGCTTGCGGTTTGCAGACGCCTTGTGGCCTGGATTGATGCATGGTGCTGTGGGCAGCAGTGCCGTGTACTATAACTGCTACGAGAAGGATCGTCTCCAGACGCAGCGTAAGTACTAGACATGCTGCTACTGCTGTGGTGGAGGCTATCGTGGTTGCCGATGGCAACCACGTCAATTCCACAGGCAAACCGATAGTTGAAGATGCAACCTTTAAGAAACAATATCCTTTCGCCATCAAATATTGCAGGTCTCCTGCTTAAATCCATCACTACAAATTCCACACGAATGGCTCGCGACGACGACCGCGACCGGAAGCGGCGACGGCCTCGCTCTCGATCCCGTTCCCGCTCTCCTCGTCGCCATCGCCGTACACGAACCTCTTCGCCCCCATCTCCTCCTCGTCACAGCCAACTTCCATCCGATTCCGACGTTCGTAGCCCTCGCAAAACGACATCTCCGACAGCCTCTCCGAGCCCCTCTTTACCTGCTTCGGAGCATCGTGAGGAGCTTCTGGATGCATTGAAGCAAAACCAAGTGGTGATTTGTGTCGGAGAGACCGGATCCGGCAAAACCACTCAGATTCCGCAGTATTTGCACGCCTGTGGACGATACACTGGCGCCAAACGTGATGGCGGCGAGTGCATCGCCATTACCCAACCCAGGCGCGTTGCCACGGTGTCAGTAGCTCAGCGTGTAGCTGAGGAGATGAACACAAGCGTCGGAGGCGACGGACTCGTGGGCTACGCCATCCGCTTCGAGTCTCGCTGCAGCGACCAGACGAGACTCAAGTTTCTAACGGACGGAGTGTTGGTCCGGGAGTGTCTGAACGACCCGCTGCTGAAGAAATACAGCGTCGTCATGCTGGACGAAGCGCACGAGCGTAGTATCCACACCGACCTGCTGTTTGGGCTGCTGAAGCAGGTGATACAGCGCCGGCCGGAGTTCCGGGTGCTCGTCACGTCCGCCACGCTGGATGCGGACAGGTTTGCCGCATTTTTCGGCCAACCGACGAAGAAGAAGAAGCACAAAGTGACGCCGTGTCCCGTGGTGAAGATCCCGGGCCGAGTGTTTCCCGTGGACATTTTCCATTCCAAGCAGCGGCAGATCATGGGCCACCGAGGCCCCCTTTCCACCTATGTGCGCGCTGCAGTCGAGACGACCATGCAGGTGCACAACAGCGAGGCGCCGGGGCATATCCTCGTGTTCCTCACTGGCCAACGGGAGATCGAAGACGCGTGCGCTCAAATCCGAGCGCTTTCTCGCGAGCAGCAAGAGCATCGCAGAGAGGAGATGGAGCTGCTGGTTTTGCCGCTGTACGGCGCGCTGCAAGGCCGTCGACAGCGCGAGATCTTCGATCCCGTGCCGATGGAGCACGTTCGCAAGGTGATCGTGGCCACGAACATCGCCGAGACTTCGCTCACTATCGACGGCGTTCGGTTCGTCGTGGACTGCGGCTTCACCAAGCAGAAAGTGTACAACCCGGTGCAGCAGATGGAGTCGCTCGTGGTCGTGCCGATCTCCAAGGTGTCTGCCCAGCAGCGAGCGGGCCGTGCGGGGCGTACAAGCCCCGGAAAGTGCTACCGTCTCTACAACAAGCAATCGTACGAGGCAATGGCGCAGGAGACGGTGCCGGAGATCCAGCGCACGAACCTGGCGAACACCGTGTTGTACCTCAAGCTGCTGGGGATCCAGGATGTGCTGGGCTTTTCCTACTTGGATCCTCCCGACGAAGACTCGCTCGTGGACGCGCTCCAGCAGCTCTACGTGCTTGGCGCTCTGGACGCCGTCTCTGGCGACGCCACTGCGCTCGGTAAGCTCATGGCAGCCTTCCCACTGGAGCCGAAGCTCTCGCGTGCTCTGGTGGCGTCGCTGTTGCTCGATTGCAGCCGTGAAATGACTCAAGTGGTCGCTATGCTCTCCGTCGAGAACGTTTTCGTCGAGTCTCCGCAGCGAAACCGGAGACAGCGTGATGCTGAGGAGAGTGACAGGGGCTCAGAGTGGGAGACGCGGATGCTGGTGTTGAAGCGAGAGAACTTGTTGCATGACGACGGAGACCAGCTCACGTACCTGCTGATACTGCAGGCGTTTGAGTCGAAATCCCGTCGAGTTCAAGGCCACCGACGCCATCTCGAGCGCTGGTGTGAAGCGCGTCAGCTCCGGTTGCGAGCCTTGACGATGGCCGGGAACGTCGTCAAGCAGCTGCGGGACATCATCGACTCGCTGTCTCGACGTGATCTCGATGAGGTCAAGGAAGCCGAGCCAGACAGTGACAAGCGACGAGAAGTCTCGCTGGATGACCGACTCAGGCAAGCACTCTGCGCCGGCTTCTTCATGAACGCAGCTCGCCGGTGTACGATGGAGACGGTGTACCGCGTACTGCACCACGACGACGACAAGGCAGCGCAACTCGTGCAGTTCCATCCGCTGTCCGCGATGATCTACTCGGCGCCTCCCGAGTTCTGCATCTTCCAGGAGCTCGTCGTTACCAGTAAGCCCTTCATGCGTGGAGCTCTTGCAGTCGAGCGTCAGTGGCTGGACGGGTACAGTAAAGGCAAATTGAACGTCTCGAAGGCGCAACTGTACGCTCTCTGTGGACGAACGACCCCTGTTGAGGACAAAGACCAAGAGCAAGAAGCAAAGCAGGCCAGTGTCGTCACAGCTGACGCGACTTCAGCCACCGCAGTGGCGAAACTTGGGCCAGTGGCGGCTGATGCCATCGCTGCTGCTCGCGCTCGATTCCTGGCGCGTAGGAAACACGGTTAGAACTCGTGGAAGTGTACAGGGTCGACTGGGTTTAAGGCCAGCGTCGTGGGCCATCGAGAAAAGTGCGATCAAGCCGCAGGACTGGACTCATATCGCACGCTTGTACGTTGGAAGTGGTGCGTACGTGACCAGACTTTGGCGCTCAAAGGGGAAGTTGAGCTCGCACTACTAACACGAGCAATCTAGCCAAGGCGATGGTGGAAGGGGCAACAGCCAGTGCTGCTGCGATTGCGAATGTTGGGGCCTACAACCCGACAGCTATGCCGGAGAGCTGGGGTGCAGCACCGGAGGAGAACTTGGTCAGCATCGTGGAGCTTCTTCGTGCTGAGCTACGTCGAAAGGACGAGCAACTACTTCGTAAGGATGAAGAGCTGCTCGCTGCGCTGACCAGCTTTGCCGAACTGGACGCGTGCAGCTGCGAAGTGGAGCAGGAACTGGAGAGTGAAATCGCTCACCTGTCTCGCCTGAACAGGGAGCTCGAGGATGCGAACCGAGGGCTGGAACGACAGATCGAGCTCCATCGTGTGACTTCCGTGATGGTGCAGCCACCCCAACAGGAGAAGGAAGTGGCTCAACTGCGTCGAAGGCTTCAACGTCTGGAACAGGAGAATGATGATCTCCAGAACTGTGTGCGCAGGTTGGAAGCGACGGTGGAAGACGTGGAGCACGAACTCGAGCGAGTCCAAGAAGAAGTCGTTTTCGCTCAGCAGGAACGCGAGAGCTTCAAAACGCAGGCCGAACTGAGGCAGAACAAGACGAAGGCAAGCTGCCGTGTGTCTGCAGGGGTGCCACACTTGATGGAGTATGTTGAAGACCCCACCGACATCACTAGGGACACACTCGAGGCGGATTTCGACATGGATGAAACTGATCAAGAGAGCGATTCGAGCTACGACGAAGACAGCTTCGCGGGCTGAGGCCTCATACAACTGTATTGTACAGCTCGAGCAAGCAAGTGAGTAAGAGAAGATCGTCGAGCGATAGATCGGTAGATCTAGCCTAAATATTCGAATGTTACATGATGCTCGATACCTAGACAACGCGGTTGCCTTTTTGAGAATATTGCCAGCTTGTCCGGATAGTCTGTGCAAGAAAATACTACTACTGTACTTGTAATAGTAGCACCTCGTAGTAGCTCGAACTCCGTGCAGGAGAAACAACTCTTATTGTTTCTCTTGCTAGTAGGACTGACGTTCGAGCGTCATAAGAATTCCAGCCCGCACTCGTCCACGTCGGCGTTTCGTTGTCCCAGCACACATGCAGTTATCCCAGCAAAAGGACGAAGTGGAGCAGCTACGCCAACTGCTTCGGCACCAGGCGCTGGAAAACGACGCTCTCAAAGCGTGTGTGAGCAGATTGGAAGCGACGGAAGGCTACCTGGCCAGCCAGCTCAAGAGCGCGCAGCAAGAGATCGTTATCGCGCGACAGGCTGCAACACGGTCAGCTACTCAAGCCCGCACGCTGGCAGCCGAGCTGCAGGAGTACGAGACCGCCGTGAATCGCCTACTGAAAGTGTTCGACCTTCCGATCCCAGCCAAGACACCTTGCGGGCTCGAATCTGCCAGGGACGGCACTGGAAAAGATGTCGACGAGGTCCCTGAACATGGTGAAGACGGCAATTTCGTACCTGCTACGGAGGCTTCAACGACTGAGCTTGAGACGGTGGAGAGTCTGCGCGCGGAGCTTCTGGCCAAGACCAAACAACTGCAGTCCACCTCAGACAAGTACGAACAGTTCATGATCGCCAGCTACACGGTGGAGAAATCGCTGGTGAGCAAGCAGACGCACTTGACGCGTCTGATCGCCGAGCTGCAAGCGGAGAACATACGACTCAAAGCAGAACGAAGCAGTCGAGCGGTAGACGGACAGACGCACGGCTCGTAGTCACGTCCCCCTCGCTCCTTGATAAAACACGCATCTTGATTCCTAGTATCTTACTCTGCCCGTCAGCAGCTCTCGTGGCACTCCTGCATCTCCACCTACCCGCTGTACCGCTTGGTTCTATTGCACGGTGCAGTAGCCTTGCATGTCGGAGGCCTTCTTGACCTCATCCAGGCCCTGCTGGGTCTGCTGCATGCTCTCGTGCACATGGGTTTCAATATCATCGATGGCTCCTTGCTGGTCCTGCACGATAGCGGCCAGGTCCCGGAAGATCTCGTTGACCTGCGCCACGCTCTGGTGGATCTTGTTGATGTCCTGCTCGCGCTCCTCGATGAGCGCCTCGTTGTGCGCAATCTCGTTCTCCAGCTCGGCGAACTCGAACACCTGGCCCTGGTGCTCAGCCACGATGCGGCCGTCCTGCTGCTGATCCTTAAGCGCCTGCTGCTGCTCCTGTTCGCGGGCCGAGACCCGCAGCACGGCTGTCTCCAGCTGGGTCGAGATGCTCTCGAAGTCCTTGCACAGTTTGCGGTTTATCAATGAACTGGCCGCGTCCGACGGCACACGAGCCAACGCCTTGGCGATCTCCTCTTGTAATAGACAGGCGAAACGGATGCGGTCGTGCAGGTCGTCGTCCACGGCGCCCGGGGCGGTGGAGGCGCGCTTGATGGCCAGAACTTGGCGCTGGAACTGCTCTAGCTTGAGCGTGGTGGCCTCCACGGCTTGGCGGGCGGCAGCTGAGGAGAGGGACAGTGAACCGCTGGCGTTTGTGTTGGACATGGCGACGTGGCGCGAGGGGCTGCCGCCCGCGGCGAAGTCCGCGAAGCTCATGGGGAAGCGTCACTTGGGAGCTTCTCGGCTGATTCGACTATGGCAGTTTGGGTAGAAGAGGAAGGGATTTTGGCCAATGGGAGGGGTTGGAAGTTTGCGACGGTTTTCTGGACGGGAGGACAGTGGAGGACCATTTTGAAAGGAGTTACAGATTGAAGTTGAAATGGGTACACTTTTGAGGCAGGACTTTTCAGGCCGCGAGCTGCGGTCAGGTACATGCCCGCAGGATAGGCTGCGCAGCGCCTGAGATACAGTACACATCAGCACTTGCGGCTAGTGCCAACGTGCTCCGCGTGATCCGGCCATCAGATAAAGATGAAGATGAATTAGCAACCGGTTCGCATCAAAAGCGCTTTACCTAACGCGGGGAGCGCTGGAAAACATTCGACGAGCGGTTTGCAAGCCTGCAGCTTTGCCGTGGCGCAGCTTCTTCGTCTTCTCCATCTTTTTGCTCGGGACGTACGGTTGAAAAGTGACCGGCCTTTTCCTGCTGACCCGGTCGAGCTGCAACCTAGGAACGCAAACCTTGTGGTGGTAATTACTAGGAGGAGCTGCGTCGGTGCAATAATGATGAACTGGTGGGATCAATCAATCCACTGCAAGGGCAGGAAACTCGATGAGCCCTTTTCAAACCCGACGATTATAGACTCGGTCTTCAGTATCTTGTACTACGTAGTACTTCAGAAGGATGGATACCTGTTGTCTAGCGCAAACTGCGTAATGTCAACTGCAGTGTAAAATTTCAATTCACTTTCATTAAGGCAACTTCAGGAGGAAAGGTTGAAATCAACCTTATTTTCCACACTTATTTGCCTCTCGATGCACACCCAGCTCTGATCGATAGCCAGAGACACCATGACTTGAAGTTATTCTGAACGAGCACCACAAGCTCAGGAATCCATGACAGTCGTAGTATAATACTACCCGTTCATTCCAACAGATCTTTGAGCATTCACAGTTTATTCTTTTGTCTGTGCGTGCGAGTTGTAGGTCCTTCGATCGCAACGAAGCCAGCAGAAGCCGTCGATATACTACGTAGTACATGGGTGCGTCCGCCTGCTGGTCGGTGCGAGCTGCATCGAACGGCAACGCCCACTCCCTGCTCCAGTTAATTATCCCAGAGCCACCGCCTAGTACAGCATGGCGTCCTTGATGTCCTTGGGGTTCATCTTGGGCTTGAGGTCGTCGTCCGGGCGCATCCGGAAGCCCGGTCCAGGCGCCTTCTCCCACGTGAGCGTGGTCTTGCCCTGCGGTCCCTCGCACGACAGCTGGCCGTTCATGGGCAAGCTGCCCCACTTGTTCATCGGAGGCGGCAAATCCATTTTGCAGGCATCCAGCAACTCACGAGTCGTCTCAGGCGTCAAGTTTTCCTAACAGCAAAACAAAAAATAAAAAAATCGTTAGATAACTGGTAGACCTGCTACATCACTCCCTGCTAGAATGAGCTACTCACGTAGAAATCGTCGTTAATCTGCACCATGGGGGCGTTGGAGCAGGCGCCCAGGCATTCCACCTCGCGCAGCGTGAACTTGCCGTCCTCGGTCGTCTCTGCTCAGCAAATAACAAGCAAAATCAAAATCCACCGTCAGTTCTACATAAACTACAATAATAATAATGAAAGCGTCGTCGCACCTCCTTCCTTGATGCCGAGGTGGCTCTCGATGGTCTTCTTGATCTCCTCCGAGCCGCAGATCATGCAGGGCGTAGTGCCGCACAGCTGGATGAAGTACTTGCCCACCTTCTCGCGGTTGAACATGGTGTAGAACGTGGCCACCTCGTACACCTGGATGGGCTTGGCGTCCACGATGCGCGCAACCTTGTTCATGGCCGCCAGCGGCAGCCAGCCGCCGTGCTGGCGCTGCGCCAGGTCCAGCAGCGGGATGATGGCCGACGTCTTGTAGTTCTCCGGGTAGCGGTCCAGGATCGCGTGCACGCGCTCGTAGTTCTCGGGCGTGAAATCGAACGGCGTGTCGATGTTGTTGTCCTCCGTGTCGCGGTGCTGCACGAAGCTGCTGCCGGCGGCGCGCGACGAGTGGAAGCCCGATGAGGATGACGAGGCGGCCGGGCGAGCCATGGCGCGGAGCGCGCGCACACTGCGGGAAAGCATAGCCACGAGGAAGAGCGAGCGAAGCCGAGAGCTTTTGAGGCCAGGTTTGGGCCCCCTCGGCCGCACATTCGGGTGGTCCAACAAGCGGATTTGCACCAATAGCCTGCGGAATCAATGGCCATTGGTTGAAAAGGTGAGCGTTCGGGTGGTGCACACCACACAAAAACGTGCACACCTGTGCAAGCGCATACAGCCGTTGCTCTGATGAGTGCTCCGAACAGAGCGTCTATGAAGAACCGACCTGTGCAAGATCATAGTGAGAGCAGGCCCCCCCGGACCGCACGCGTTGGAGCCGTTCATTCCTGCCCCCATTTCGACTCTGACAATAGCCGTTGAAGATGGTGCGTGATCGCTGCCGCTCTGCGCTCCTTTAGCGGTCTATGCATTAACCTCCAGGTGTGTATGTGCGCTGCTGCAGTCTGACGAGGAGCCAGTCGACGTGATGCCCGCGATCCGCAAGGCCTGCGAGCCCAAGTGCGAGCAGTCCTACAGCGCCTACCAGGCCTGTCTGGACCGCGTCAAGGCTAAGGGCGTCGGCGCCTGCGACGGCCAGTACTTCGACTTCCTGCACTGCATCGACCAATGCGTACGTAGCGATGACGGAAGAATCTTGTCACTTACTGCTGGACCAATTGCTGACGGTGTTCTTCTCTCGATCTTGTTACAATTCTTGCAGTCGGTCCCGCAGATCATGAAGCACCTCAAGTAAACATGTTTTTCTGCACGCGGACCTCGAACGTTCGCCTGCTGCGCTGTTCGGCGGCGCGCGCTGTTTCGCCTGCTTTGCTGCGGCACGCGGCCGGACTGCCAGCTCTCAGAACGACTATACTTACTATCTTTCAGCAAACAGAAAAAATAACATGTACTGATGGGTTTGCAGTGCAGACGCTGACATACCAACGCCTACATTGCCTTAGACAATTCAATGCGTCCGTCCGAGTTTTTCTTGTCGCTGCAAACTGACCTAGGTGCTGTCGTGTTGTCAATGCTCGGCCGGCTTAAGTCCACATGCGGGACAACAGCTCTACTACTAGTAGTACGTAGTAGTAATTTGCTCGATTGATCATCTATAGCGCATGCAGCTACATGTAGCGACGGTCCCCATCTTCCAGCAAACATTGACATCGTCGACGAGTTCAATGCCGAGACTTCCAGCTACGCTGTCAACGTTGTGGTTTCGGTCACGGACTCTTCCATCTGCAACCCCCCTACCCGTCACGAATGACGTTCACTAAGCTCTGCTCTCGCTTGCCCGACGTTCTATTAGCACAGACCTGTAGTCCAGCAAGGCCCTTCTCGTCCTCAGAAACCCGCACTGCTTCACCCCGACGCTCGTCGCTACCAGTATCAGTCAGGATTGCAGCTTTCGTCTGCACCCTAATGCAAGTGTCAATGCAGCGCGTTCGACTACGTCTCTACAGTAGATGCCCAAACTGCTGAGGTCCTCTTGAGCGGCATTGCCTCGAAGAGCTTGCGACGACGGCGGCGGGCTGCGGAGCATGAGCAACACCATCGTGAGCCAATGAAGTACCCAAAATAGCCCGTTTCGGGTCGTGTAACTTCTTTAGTTCGGGTACAATGCGAGGTGTAGGGCTCCGTCTATGATTCGCCGAAAAGTGTCCAATCAGACGTCGGCACAAGTTGGTGGCGGCCAGCGCTTCGTCGGCGGGCGGCTCCATCGCGCTTGGCCCAAGCACCTGAGCAGTCAATTTGGAGAAAAGAACGGAGGAATCATGACTGTGAAGCGCCGCAACCACGGACGTAACAAGAAGGGCCGCGGCCACGTCAAGCGCGTGCACTGCGTGTCCACGGCCAAGCTCATCCCGAAGGACAAGGCCATCAAGCGCTTCGTTGTTCGGTATGTCCGTCGACAGCACAGGTCCCAGCTTCCTTCTAGACGCACAGGAACTCATATTTCTCCTTCTCGTTCTTCCTTCCTCACAGCAACATCGTGGATCAGTCGGCCATCCGTGACCTGAAGGAGGCTTCGGTGTACGAGTCGTACGCTCTGCCCAAGATCTACATCAAGAACTACTACTGCGTGGAAGCCGCCATCCACCAGCGTATCGTGCGTGGTCGTTCGGTCGAGGCCCGTAAGAGCCGTGCTCCGCCCCCGCGTCGTTTCGCCCCCAAGCGCACGTAAGCTGCTACGCTCCTTCTGTGAGCATGAAGCAGGTTGTGCGCAGCTACATCCGTAGCTGATGCTCTGTTCAGGACGGGAAGCTCGCCCTCCTTTTCAGCGGAGCTCTAGCAGGTCCGCAAGAGAGAGATTCGTCATGCCTTCTTCGACAGCGTGTCAAGATGCCGTCGGACCAGGTCGGGTGATGTGAGCGGCTTCCTACGCCCATAATAAACGAGGCATTCTTTCTCCAATGTGTCGGCAACGTCAGCTTGGAATGCTTTGAGGTTCTCGCGGTTTCTAGCAGGCAGATACAGGTTCAGGTAGCTCCTCGATGAAGCAGGTTTTGGAGAATGGCTTTGCAGGATCAACGTGCAGGCAGGAGTTCCCGGTAGAAAAGTATGCTATCGCTCATAGTGAGGCAGGCATCTCAGTCAAGGAGCACTTCTCGTTCCTTGCCTTGTAGTACTCGCTTTTTTTTTTTTTTTTTTTTGTGCCGCAATGAAAACGCTGGATTACTTGGAGAAAGTGTTGTTTCTCACGGTTATGGGAAAGTAGACTTGCTGTTTGAGAGATTCTGCACCGGTTGGTCTCAACGATGGTTTTACCTACTACGTAGTAAAAGTTGCGCCGTTAAGACTCGGCCAAGACTTATGACTTCCACCGGCAGTGTCCTATTGCAGGTTTTAACTTCGCAAGAGCTCTACTTGTCAGGTGCGGCTATAATTTCGGCGCGCACTATGGCGGCGGAATATACCCTTCTTTTGAAGTGTAAGCTTTCCTACGGCATTGCCAAGCTTTTCATTGTCAACGCTGCTGGGCCAAAGGAGCCCTCGCTTTTCGCGGTGGAACAAGGTGTGAGGCGAGACGGATGCAAAGATTGCTGCACTCGGCACCTGACTCCAAGATCGCTCGCTAACCCGAATTAAGATGAAAACCTTGGTTCAGTAGTGCACGCATTCCCAGTGAGCTCGTTGACGCTGACAACCGAGCCACGATAATGATACTCGCCCAAGCCAAGCCTAACAGGTGTCCTCGCATTCAACAGCTCCGTAGCAATTGCCGTTCAGGTCGGCGCCGAGAACTACACGAGGTCAGCAGCATGAACTTGATTCCGTCTGCAGAGTGCTTGCCCGCCACCACCAGGTCGCACGCACAGCAGACTGCAGTGCGGAGCATTCCAGTGCAGCGTCTACAGATTCGTAGAGCAGTGCTTCAAGCATGGGCGTGGGCCCCGGCTCTTCTGCTTGTCGCGCCGTCAGCTACGAGTGCCGTTGCTACTGCCGCTGCTCCATCCTGCTCAGCGATCTTGCTGCTGTTGGCGCAATGGATGGATGCAGCATGTGCAGCGCTCGCAGTAATAGGACCCCGCTCCTGTCTCAATTGCTATTACCGTAACGCCCCCCCCCCTATTGAGCCGCACCGCGGGGCGCGCGGTAATTGGCTGAACATTTCCACTTAATTGAAAAGGCAAATTTTACAATATAATACTTCAAATGATATCCAATTGCATCAATCGCCCATTTACAATTCCCAAAGATTTTTTTGTCAATCGCGAAAGTAGGAGGTCCATAGTCGTACTTAAAAACATGAGAATAGTCGCGTTTCAACCGATGACCCAAGAAAATGTTGAGTAGAACCCACAATATCAACAATATAAATAACGCAAACATTAAAAACGTCACTTTGTTGCGAGTGCCATGCGAAGGCTGGGATAGGAACTAATAGCCTACACGTCGCGAACTTTAGATTTATACTTTCAACCAACATCGAGCTAAGCTTTTTGGGCGCAGATGCTGCGGCTGCGAAGCAGACGCAGTAGATGCGTCTTAGACCTCGAAAACGACGTCATGAATACAGGTCGGCAAAGTACAGAAATTGAAACTTTCATAAAGACAAAAAAGCCACACGGTTAGCTATCCCAGCCTAAGCATAGCCCTAGTTGTCAAAGGCACTCGTTATATTGCCCGATTGGGTAACACGAGACAGTCCATGTCACTTGCTGTTTGTATTGATCTCTATTTGGTGTGTGACACCCGAGGACGGGTGTCATCTTTGCTCCGCGTCGCAAACGCAGTTCGCTGCGCTCCTGCGGGTAAAAAGATTCTAAGATCTGGTCATTACAGTGCTCGGCTCGCTGTTAAGCTCGGTGCTGGGCCCTGCTAACGCGGGCACCCCGCGCGGGTTTACTGTGGCTACGCGCCTCGCACACGCTCACCTCAGTTGACCCTTTTTATGTGTGTTCACCCCCTCCCTCCTTTTTCCAATCGGGCATTTTACTCACTTTCATTGTCAAAACCGCTTAAAACGCCCATCTCGAGCAACTCCATATTCGTTTCCATTAGCACAATAAATAGGATAAAAGAGGGTAAACATTGATCACGACCTTAATGCTCCTGGATGGTGCACGATTGCCGGTCAGAAGGTAAGCATTCTGCTAGAAATGTGCCTAAATCAACTGCTCTCGCTAAATCGAGCGCATAATCTGCTCATCTACTCGGATATCGGCCCATGGCGGGTGGGGGTAAGTGACCGATTTACAAACCGACGTTGCTAAATCAGTGTCAAAAGCGACCGATTAACAACCGAAATGGGCAATGCACCCGGTTTTCACAATATATCCTGTTCTGTAAAAAATCAGTGTTCCGAGCAGTTCGCATTAGGTTTCGAAACTGCATGAGCCTACATCGCGTATTCTAAACTTGAAATACGACACTATCCAATCACAAGCTGTTATAAGTTTAGACTGACTGGCAAATCGCTGTATGGGCAAATATAGCTGAAAAACTTAACATTGGTCGATCTGTGGCGCTGGCACCAACGCTCACTTTGAATTTCTTCAAACTCCCCTCACCTCAGCCTCAAGCCACTCCCTCCGTTTCGCGACCAAGCATCATGAACTCCAACTACGCCTCCGACCCCGATCATGCCTCCGATGCCTCAATGTCCAACTCGTTTGAGTACGAAGGCTCTGATAACAGCGTAACGGGGTCGGAACAAACCCTCATCTTGTTCGGCCAATCGTCAGGAGAATAGAATGAAGATCACCACGTTGAAGATGCAGAAGAAGGTCCGAATCCCGACCACCAAGATATTGGCAGACCTATCGTCGTTCAACGAACTCGGACAGTGCATTTCCAGGGATACTCGTATTCTCCGTATCACTGGAATCTCGACGGCACATACTACCGGTGCAGTGAGTATCGACGGACTGGCTGTACAACGAAAATGTATGTGTCTTCAGCGGGTGCAGTAGTCGATGGTGAACACATACAAAACTGTGTTCCGGGGTACCGACGACGACCAACCGGACCTGGGCCCACTTTTGTCGATCGAAAGCAAGTGATACTGCAGGCAACGGATCAAGTCTGCATTGACCACGTGACGCTCACTCCGACCGAAGTGTGGTGCGTCATTCGAGACCGGTTTTATGGCAGCGACAGCGAAATAGTCCAAGGCGCGACCAAGAAGCAAGTTTTGGATCGACTATATCGAACGAGGACCAACCTGTTTAGTCGCGAGATTTTTGGTTGGCTCGAGCGCGAACCATTCTGTGATGTCGAGGACAGCTGTGGGCTGAAGTTCTTTCAATTTCACGTCACCTACTACGACGATGAAGTCCAGCACCGGATCATCGTTGGGCGCACCCACAATTACTAGATCGAATGAAGCAACGCCGGAGCTCCATCTTCGTGGATGCAACCTACCGGTGCGTCCCGATCCAGTTCTACCAATTGGTGATTGTGATGCTCTACGACACAATTCAGACTTGTACCTGCCAATTTGGTACATTCTGACAACTGGAAAGACTCCGCAAGTGTACGATCATGTCTTCAGCAATCTCTTCTTCTCAAACAAGAGGAGATTGGACGGGGCCCACATTGTCTGCGCATTTGAGTTTGCGATGATCAAATCAGTCCAAGCTCAATTCCCTGACTCTCACATTGTGGGTTGCCACTTCCACTTCAAAAAACGAAGGCCCTGCGTCGTAAGATGCTGAAGCTGAAAATTTCGGATCCTGAAGTCAACTTAGCCATGCGAGAAGGCTGCATCGACAGACTCACCACAATGCGGGTCTGGGCATCAACCTTCGCGGTATTCACAAGGCGTGATGCACGATCAAGCGAGACTGTAGTTCCAGGAGAATTGCATATTCAAGGGAGAACTGAAAGAAGTTCTGGAAGTACTTCAAGAAGACTTGGTTGCACAAGTTTGAGCCAGCTTGGTGGAATGTCAACGGGGTGCGTGAGAATATCGTGAACCGCACGAACAATTCCGCTCGAACGCTACAAGCGCGCTCTCAACACACACTTTGATGGCGGTTATCCCGATGTCACCCGCTTCATCGGTATGACCGAGCACGAGAGTCGCGAAAATGTGCGCTTGCTAACTGACATTTTCAACCGCAGAGCCAGCGCCCCAAACCATGCACCCTCTCAACGAGCCCAGCTTTTTTGGCTCGGACTCGATCCTGGAAGTCGACTCAGACTCAAACCTGGAATCGATGGGTCGGGCCCCGACGAATCAGACAACAGTAGCGATTCTATTCGCTCAATGTCGCCGGAATACTAGCCTTTAATTCGACTCCCAGTCGCTTATAGGCTGGGAATATGTACTTTGCACTAAAATATACCGAACACAACACATTTCCTTTGAGTCATGCCACACTACAAATGACACTAATAAAGAGGATATAGCATTTTATAATCAAAACTATGGCTGACAGATCACATTTAAAACGAATTAATACGCGGCCCAGCCACCGTAGCCTCATGCTAACGCTTCAAACCTAACACTCGGTCGTCTCTACAGAACCAGGGTGAACCATTTTGGCCGGGAGGTATATGGGCGACAGGAACCGAGCCATTATGCGTTGTCAAGCACAGCTCCAGTCTCAAGTTCTTCCAGTTTCACTTCACATACTACGAAGACGATGTCCTACATCGAGTCATCGGGTGGACCCACCCGCAACTCCTTGACCGCATGAGGCAGCACCGGTGCTCACTCTTCATCGACGCAACCTATAACTGCGTCCCTGTTCGGTTCTATCAACTGGTCATTATCATGATGTACGACCCCATTTCCGAACTCTACTTAATTTTAACGATCTGGTACGCGCTAACTTCTGGAAAGACGGCTCAAGTTTATGAACACCTGCTGCACTACGTCTTCGTCGCTTCTAAAACGAAGCTTGACCAAGCCCACATCATCTGTGACTTTGAGTTCGCGATGATCAAGTCTGTCCAGAAACCAGTTTCCAGAATCACGAATTGTCAACTGTGTCTCTTCCACTTCAAGCAGGCGCTGCGACGGAAGATGCTGAAGCTGAAGTTCACTGAGGATGAAGTGAATTTAGCCATGCGGGACGGATACATTGACCTGCTCACCGTGATTTGTTGCTGCACTATCGTCTTCGATGGGATAGCTTGGAAGCTGCCCCGACTGCCGTTCGAAGGGAACAAAGGCGCAGTGGGCGGCGCCGTCAGGCTGTTAATCGAGGTCGAGCTGGACTGGTATGAGCTGGACGTCGTCTTCATGGTGCTGTAGCTGGCCAAGCTGTGGCTGGCCGAGCGCACCTTGGTCTTCTGTCCATACCTACTGTTGGAGCTTCCTCCACAAGCCGACGATGAGCCCAGAGTGGCCCCAGGCTGCATCTGCATCTGCATCGCCATATTGCCATGCACGCCGCTGTTACGCAGCGTGCGGCTGCCCATACAGGGCGGCCGATCTCCCTCGGCACTGACACTACGGCTGCCTAGCTTGGGCGGCTGCGTAGGCAGGTCGAAGGACGTTGTGGAGAAGGACGAGTGAGGCGTGGTGGACCCGTTGCCACTGCCATTGGAGCTCGTGGAGTGGCGACTGCTACGAGCACTTCCGTTGGTGCTGTGCTTGTCCTTACTGGCCGCTTTACTGCTCTTGCCGAAGAGACTGCCACGACTGGGGGCCGTGTGGAAGGCGTTGTTGAGTGTCTTGGTGAGAGAAGTGCGCACACTGTCGTCTTCCGGTGACTGCTTGGCCTTCGGCGTAGCGGCGGTGGCTCCGTAGGGCAGTGACATGACTACGGGCGGCTCCGAAGACGCGCGGTGCTTGTCCTTCCAGCCGGAAAAGGAGAAGCTGGAGTGGCGGCCCTCCTTCTTCTTGGACGGCTTTTCCCGCGCGGCCGCCTGCGCTTCGGCTGACAGTTCAGCGTCCAGGCTGGCGGCGCTCATGCGGCCCGTGAACGAGAAGCTGCCGCTGCGTCTCGAGCCCGGGAAGATCTTCTTGATGCCCGAGTAAATGTCCTTGGCCTGCTGCGACATCGTGGCGGGCGGATTGGTTTTTCACTTTCTTGTCTGACTTGGCAAGGGGGTATACAAACGCCGAGAGTGATGGGAAGGACTGTGACTGTGGCGATGTCTTGCCTTTGCCAGTCGAGCCACTTGCTTGTTTGTCTCCGCTTTCGCTTTGCCGAAGCTGCCGCTTGAGATGTGGGTGAGATTCAGGCTTGACCCCGTCGAGCGAAAGAAAGGGGGAAAAAACTCAGTGTCGGGATTTGCAAAACAAGGTGGATGCAAATATCGTGCCGATTTCGCAGAAGTGGAGAGTAACGGGATACAAGCTGCAAATGAAGAATTAGGTGCGAACCACCATGTTTTGTACAATTTGGTGAGGGATAGGGGAGTTTGAGCAACAGCTGGCCCCGTGGCTGGTCGGGCCTTTTACTTGGAATTGGCTCCGCTGCCCGGCGCGGTGCGGGCACCGGCTGATTGGCGCACGGGCTCCGGAGCCCGTCCAGCTGGGTCAGACAGCAGCCGGCGATGAAGCGCGGAGGGCCAGCGATCGGTCTCGCTCTGATTTCGGCGGGGCTCGCTAGCCAAGGCTAGCTTGGCCGCTTTGTTGACGCAATAATTTGTGTCGCTTCGCGAAACGGCCGCGACGATTGACTCGCCGGGACTCGCCGGGAACGTTCTCACGAGGATGGGGCGCGAGCACCCTCGCCGCTCGGCTGAGAGCCGCACCGCAGTGGCTGCAGGTTAAACGACGGCCGGCCGCGGACTTAAGCGAGGGAGCGACACGTTATGCGAAGCGAATCTGACTCTCAAGCTTGAAGCGTTGCATCGAATGGCTTTTGGAGATTGGGGGCAAATTCTGCTGCGCCTTTTGGGTCAAATCCTGCTCAAATTGAGACCAACAAAGAGACAACAAGTTTTTGAGTAATAGGAATACCTCCACAATGACACAATAACAACATGCGTTAATATATATGTTATAGAAGGTGAAGGCATGAATATCAAAGCATTTTGCTCGGAAAACTAAGTATGCCTTTGGGGCGTGCGCCTCATGGGCCGTTGTCCAGCTAGAAGACGCTAGCACGCTGACGGCGCAAGCTGAGGATGAAGGGGACACATTGAACCCTCGGAGTTCTTTACGTACTGGGGGCCGGAAGCTGCCAGTCGAATCACAGATTCTACGTGCCGCAAACTTGGCGTGGCGTCGGATCATCAAAGGGTGCGGCTGTATCGTGGGGGGGGTGCAGCAAGGGGTCATTCGCACCCAGCGAAGCAGAGCTGTAATCTACCCGATATGAGCGGCGGACGCGGGTATAGTGCCCGACGAACTCCTAGAGGACTCCACGGCGTCTGGTATTGGAGAAGGGGTCAAGGCAAGCTCCTGGGGCCACGCAGCGCGCAAGTGTGTAGAGTATCAGATCACTGGGCAAGCGGGAGCAGCAGCGACGGTCGACGTACAAACTTAAGATCGAAAGCAAAACGCGAACCCACCTGTTAACCAGACATGCCCTCTTCCAGGTCACCACGGAGGAATTACGAGAAGAAAAATTAACGAGGCAAGGACATAGACTCGAGAGAACAACTGATCAACTCAGGTGGCAGTTCAAGCGAGCCTCCAACTGGGAACGTGACCAAACCTGTAACGGGGTTACATCGAATAGTGTGATGCACACAAGCTAGGTGCCACACATAAGTTGAGTTCCACACATATGTTACGTGGGTCACCCCAGATAGGAGTGGGTGGCTCACAGCCAATGGATATGCATTAGACTAGGCTCTACTATGATATATAGTGAGTCCTATACATACAAACAACAGGCGGCTCTGCCGTGATAAACAACAATACATTCAGTTCACATTTTGAAGCATAGAGTTCATACCTTTGTATAAGGTATTGTCTATCTCTGGAATCCTTAATTAAGGTTTAATAAGGTATTCGTCCAAACTCTCGTATAGAGTTTGTGAGCTTTCAAAGAACACTAGAGACTCTCTGAGTCTGTGTCTTCCTCTACGTAAACGCTATTGCAGCCCCGCTGCACTTGGTAGCACTTGTAGTCAATCCTACACCTGAATCTTACGACTGTCCCTCTGTGAGGATGGAGCAATTCGCCCACTTACCGCCGAACCAACAGGAAGGGCTTAAAAAGCTGATGTCCCTGATCGGTCAGGATGGCGTGGCTCTTCTTGCTTCGCAAGGCCCCGACGCGGTGAACGCGCGTCTGGAGGCGTTTTCTCAGTATGAGAATGCTCTACTGGAGCACGTCCAGCAGAAGATGAATGAGGCCGCCGCGTCTGTGACACCCAGGCCGTCATCGGACGGTGCTTCACGAGCCAAACCACTCAATGGTGAGTGTCAAGACCTTTGAGGGCAAAGAAGGCGAAAGCCTTATGCTCTGGGTCAGAGAGGTCGAAATGGCTATGGCGTCCGCCATGCTCAAGACTGAGCAGCAGCACGTGGCGCTTGCTATCTCGAAGCTCGGTGGCCGAGCGCGAGAATGGGCCCTGACGTGCGGCACGTCAGTGGACACCGCGTTCCCTTCTTGGGACGAGCTGAAGCTTCAGCTCTCGCGAGTGTTCTCGCCGCCTAACCAGGCATATCGCGTGAGGTCGCGCTTCCTGACGGTAAGAAGCAGTTGGTGGACTTCGTCCAAGAGTTGCGAACTCTAATCGTCGGTATGTCGGCGGGCCCTCTTCCCGAGGTGGTCACTGTGACCGTCTTCATGGAAGGTCTGCGCACTGGCGTGGCCAGGACGGAGGTCTTCCGTGTTCACCCTACCTCTTTTGAAGAGGCTGTGAACGTGGCGTTAAACGCCGAGTTCAACTTCAAGTCGGCCCGACTTGGTTGGACGGCTTCCCAAGCCAGCTCTTCCGGAGCCTCTGACGCGTCCAATGGCGCTGTCCCGATGGACCTCAGCTACGCTGAAGATGAAGAAGCTGAGCTTCAGGCTGCGGAGCAGCGCACGGGCATCCGTCGATGCTATGTGCGTGGGAGCACCCAACACCTGCGCCCAGGTTGTCCGCTGCGCAAGCAGCGCCAGGCTCCATCGAGCCGAGGCTCGACCTCTGAGCCGAAGCTGGGCTCGTGGCGGGGAAACGCCAAAATCCAGTAGGCGCGGGGCGCCCTGCTGGGGAAGAACTGGGTTCTGTTGAGCCTCAGGGAGGAGGTCGACAGGGCTTAGCCCCGAAGAGCACCGTGCTCTCTAACAACACGGAACGTGTATGCAAGCCGGGCTTGCTGGTCGTCGAGGCGACCGTGAAGGGCTTTAACAAGCCGTGGAAGATCCTTATCGACTCAGGAGCGTCGGACAATTACGCTCGGCGCTCCACGATAGAAGGAAGACAGCTGTATGCTGACGCGCTGAAAGCGCGCACGAGTGATGTCATCACGGTCCGTCTTGCAACGGGAACCCGTGTGACGGTGCCCAAGGTTATGGTGAACCTGGGCGTGAAGTTCTTGGACTTCGATAGCGTTGAACGCTGTTTGGTCATCGACCTGGATTCGAGGTATGACCTCATCCTGGGCATGGCATGGCTTGAACGCCATGACTCATGGATCGATTGGAGGTCGAAGACCTTAGGCGCTACGCGTTTGCCTCCTAGTGGAGCTTTGGCGAGTCATGAACCCACCTCTGCTAGGAAGCAAAAGCGCTATTGGCGCGGGCACTGGACCGAGTCGGTCAATGTGCTAGACATTGGAGTGTCTGAGTTAATGGACACTGGCGTCGAAGACGCGAGTCCCGAGCACTGCTCGCGGGCTGACCGTGGAGTGGCACGTAACCCACTGAGTGAAGACTCATCGCGATGAGTCATCGCTGCATGCCGGTCATGGCAGGGTCGACAGTTCGTCGAGGCATCTTGGGCATGGCCCTAGTGATGCGCGTGGAGCGGCACGTAACCCGCTGGGCGGTGCTCGTCACGAGAGCGCAGCATCGCTGCATGTCACTGATGGCGTGGTCGGCTGTGAGCCGAGGCATCAAGGGGAGGACCCTGACGATGCGGGTGGAGTGGCACCTAACCCACTGGGTGAGGGCCGCGAGCATTGCAGCTCCTCGCCGGCTCAATCCGAGCAACAAGAGGTGGAAACACCTGAGGACACTTTTAGTGTGAGGCTGCTGGCCCCTCCGAGGCGTACAGCTTCCGCAAGGAGGCGGCAGCGACGCCAGATGGCGACTGCGAGACGCAAAGCGTCTGTTCTGACACATGAGGTGTCTATCGTTGACGACGATAGCGAGCAGCTATATACACTCTTTAGTGGAGTGACCGGTGAAGCCGAGGGCAATGCTAGCCTCGAGGCTATCCCGGCGCTGAATGCTCTGCTTGAGCTGGACGAGATGTCCATTCCCGAGTTCGGGAACGCCTTGAAGGCCGGCGAGTTAGCCGAGGTGGTCATGATACGACCTGAAGAGGAGCTGAACTCCTCATCGCTTATGGACGAAGCTGTCCTTGAGGACACGAAGGAGGCACTCAGTGCGCCAAGCGGATCTTCGATCCTGATGGACCCTTCGGATCCCTTCTATCCTTTGGTTAAGGAGTACCAGAACGTGGTCTCCAATGACCCGCCGACTGGCTTGCCTCCTGATCGAGGCGTTCGTCATGAGATTGACCTGGTTCCCGGAACCAAATACTGCGTAACACGGCAGTGGCCCTTACCGAAAGAGCAGTGTGACGTCATTAACGCGTTCTTTAGTGCCAAGCACGCTGCGGGCATGGTGCGTGAGAGCAAGTCTCCGCACTCAACGCCAACGTTCTGTGTCAGAAAGCCTAATGGCAAGTGGCGCATCGTTCATGCTTTCAATAGTGCTCAATGCGGCCACCATTCCGGCGCAAACGCCGATTCCTAGAAAGGATGTTATGCATAATAACATGGTCGGCTGTACCATGTACAGCGCGCTTGACCTTGTCGATGGTTATTACCAACTGCTCATGCGAGCGAGCGATGTTCCGCTGACAGCGGTTAGTACTCCGAGCGGGATGCTCTGGGAGTGGCTGGTCATGCCCCAAGGGCTGTCGAATGCACCTGCGACGTTCAACCATCTGGTGACACAGCTCTTTAGGCCCCATCGGGCGTATGCACAGACATACTTCGACGACATCTTCGTCCATAGTCGTGCTGCCGATGGCAGGTCGGATGTGGACAACCACATTGACCACTTGCGAGCGGTGCTCGAGTGCATGCGCACCAACAAGCTGTATGCTAACGCATCAAAATGCATCTTCGGCGCTGAAGAAATTCCTTTCTTAGGATGCTTCGTTGGGAAGCGCGGCCTTCGAGCAGATCCTGCTAAGGTTAAGGCCATCGTTGACTGGCCGGTTCCCAAGAACCAGAAGGACTTACGCAAGTGGCTTGGCCTCGCCAACTACTTGCACAAGTACAGCGCAAACTACGCTGAGATGGCTCGGCCATTGTCCAATCTCCTTAAGAAGGATGAGGACTGGTGTTGGAACACCGAGCATCAAGATGCTTTCGAAGCAGTCAAGGAGAGTCTCCTTCATGCCCCGATCCTGACGTTGCCAGACCCTGAACGTCCATTCAGTGTCGTCTGTGACGCATCGGACTTCGCCATCGGCAGTGCTCTGCTCCAAGCAGACGCCGAAGGGCGTGAACGCGTGATAGCGTTTGAGTCTCGCCAGCTTAAGGCTGCAGAGAAGAACTATCCAGTTCATGACAAAGAGCTACTTGCGATGAAGTATGCTCTCGTCAAGTTCAGGGTTCACCTGCTGGGCTCTAAGCCGTTTGTGATCTTCACCGATCATGCGTCACTACGCACTGCGACCCAGTCGCCTCACCTCTCGCAAAGGATGGCCCGTTGGCTGTCCTTCTTCGCGGAGTACAACTTCGAGGTGAAGTACAAGCCTGGCAGGCAGAATGGTCTTGCAGACGCGTTGTCACGGCGACCGGACTATGAGCTTGCTCATGTCACGATGGTGACCTCGTCGGTGACGGACTTGATACGCGCTGCTTATGCGCGAGACGACATGTGTGTCGCCCTGCTGCGTGCTCTTGGGAGCAAGGAGTTTGAAAACTCGGACAAGGCATTGTCGGCGCGCTTGCGCGCGAGCCTGCACCGCTACTCCATCGCTGATGGGATGCTGTATTACAGCACGAGTACAGCGGACACCCCTCGTGTCGTGGTCCCTCATGACGAGGATCTGAAGTATTGTATCCTCTTTGAGGCGCATGATACGCGCTTAGTGGCCACCTCGGTCGTGAAAAGGCCTACAGCTCTGTGGGCCGGACCTATTGGTGGCCCAAGCTGTATAAATGGACGAGCACGTATGTGCGCACGTGTGAGACGTGTCAACGGGTGAAGCCCTCCCCGCATGCGGCTGCGCCGCTGGCATGTTTGCCTGTACCCGTTGGGTGCTGGGAGTCCATGAGTTTGGACTTTGTGTTCGGCCTTCCGAAGGACTCGGAAGGTAACACGGGCATCGTGGTCTTCGTTGACCGTCTGAGCAAGATGGCTCATCTAGCGGCTGTGCCGGACACCGTGGACGGTGAAGGGACAGCGAAGCTGTTTCTCGATCGGGTCTTCCGCCAACACGGGCTGCCCGCATCGATTGTCTCTGATCGAGACCCCCGCTTCACTGGGAAGTTTTGGGACGCTGTCTTTAGATGCTCGGCACCAAGTTGGACATGTCCACGGCGGACCATCCGCAGACCGATGGTCAGACGGAGCGCGTGAATCGCGTTGTCGAGGACATTCTTCGCAGCATTTGCGCTGACACGCCCAAGCGTTGGAGCGCCATGCTCCCACTCGTCGAGTTTGCGTTGAATAACGCTGTGCATGCCTCCACAGGCTACACTCCGTTCTACGTGAACGGCCTCACTCACCCGCGCGTCCCGTTGACGCTACCACTGCGTGGTTCTGGGCTTGGTGGGGGAGGGATTGCCGATCGACTCGCTAATGTCAGCCCACTCACTGTTCGTAAACAGGTTGATGAGTTTCTCTCAACGCGTCTAAGTGTCATTCGACACGTACGTGACGCAATGGCTGATAGCCAAGACAAACAGAAAGAACATGCTGATGCTAAAGGCAGAGGCAATGTTGAGAGTTATGAGGTCGGGGACCTCGTGTTGCTTAATGCTAAAAACCTACCTACACATGCAGTGTCTGCGGTCTTCAAGACCAAGTTGCGCCCGCGCTTCGTTGGACCGTTCACGGTCGTGGCCAAGAAGGGCCTAGCGTTACGCTTAATCTTCCGAAGAAGATGCGCACACCCCCCGTGTTTTACGTGGGCTTGCTCAAGCCGTACCGGGACCCGGCGCAGGTGGGTTCCCAGGAGCTGGTGCCCAGTGTGGCGGAGCCACAGCGCCCTGCTGAAGTCGCAGCAACAGGTCGACCTGACCTTCCAGCCGCGCGAAACCTTGCTCAAGGCGCGCCAGGCGTTGAGTCGCCGACTCAGCAGCCTCACACCACTGGAGACGCTCCTGGAGATCGCGGATCTCATTCACGATGGTGTCAGACTCCCTCTCGGCTTGATCAAGCCTCCGCCCGTGGCGCTCCAGGGTCTGACGGACGTCGCTCAGCGATCTATCCAAGCTCTCCAACTCCTCAGGACGGACAGGTTCCTCACCGTGCGAGGACACGGGCGCCGCCGGCGCTGCTCGACGAGCAGGGTAATCGCCACTTTCATGTGGAGCGTATTCTAAAGCGTCGTCGACGCGAGGGCCACAACCAGTATCTGGTGAAGTGGCGAGGGTACCCCCACCCTGATCACTCTGATAACTCATGGGAGTTTGAGATACCCCTGCGGCAAGCTTGCCCAGACGTCGTGGACGCTTTTGATCGACAGGATCAAGGGAGCTCCATGAGCCGGGTGACGAGTAATCGGTCGCCTCCCGCTTCCCGACAATAGGTCGGGGGGAGGGGGGGCTGAGGGATCAGACGCTGAGCTCAAGCGCTGATCCGGGGCTGTGGAAGCCATGGATCCACCTCGGTGGAAGCTGACAGAGCTCGAAGGAGCATGATATACAGGCCCTGGGGGCAGTGTTGAAGATGGGGGGCGCGCGGCGCTTCGTCTTAACCTTGACGAGCTCTAAGCGGAGTCTGCACTCGAGTCGCACATCGGCTTCAGAGATGGTGGCTCGCAGAGCTTCCAGCGAGGAGAGCTGCTTCGCATACTCAACATAGTTGCTGAACTGACATCGTCCTCCTGGACGGAGTCTCCTGCAAGGAGCACGACGGGGTAAGTCCGCATCTGCGGCACCGAAGCACGACGTGCTTGATCGGCTAGACGAGTACCATACTCAGCCGGAGTTGTCTCTTGTGGAGTCAACAGCCTCTCTCGGAGAGCAGCCCGAGTTTGAAACTCAACGGCAGCAGTGGCCGCGGGCCCAACGATCCACGTGCGCAGCGAGCGCTGCGTCATGGCGTCCTTTACCATTTCGGCAGGATCGCGTGGCGTGAAGTGATAGTATCGACGAGAGCTAAGCAAGGGTCGCGCCGCAGGCCGCTGGGAGCGCTGGACTTCCCCTTCCTCGAGCTGTTGCTCTTCTACCTCGTCGAGGGGATTGGTGACTTCACCAGTCTCCAGACCGGAGGAAGCGCGAAGCGCGGTGAGCTCTTGAGCCGCGCCACGTTCGGAGAACAGGTTGGGCGCACGCGGCCCACTAGACTTCGGCTCGGGCGAGTGGGAAGGCTCATGCATAGAGCTATCGGTGTCGTAGTCCACCTCCACCTCATCGAGGCCCGCGAAGAGCTCATCGCGAGCGAGACGAGGGCGACGCGAAGCGTCTGAGGACTTGGTGTCCGTAGGCATGGCCCTCGAGCCCTGCTGGTATCGTCGCTGGTGCTCGGAGTGATACTCCTTCACAGAGAGCTTGTGCGCGGAGCGCGTAGGAGCTTCGGGACTTGAAGCCGGCGACGCACTACGTGCTGGCGAGCCCCTGGGGCTGGATGCGGGTGACGCGGAGGCGGAGGAGTCTTTCCGGTCGAAAGACCAAGACGCTTTCTGGCTGGCAGCCATTCCGCACCTCGTTGAACTTGGAAAGTTCTTGAACGAGGTCTTGTGATGGCTAGCGACTAGCGACACGCGTGTTCCGTTGAACAATACCTCAACCGAGGCGATGACGAGTGAGGACACGTGTCCTCAGTCTGGTGGGGAGGGTGTAACGGGGTTACATCGAATAGTGTGATGACACAAGCTAGGTGCCACACATAAGTTGAGTTCCACACATATGTTACGTGGGTCACCCCAGATAGGAGTGGGTGGCTCACAGCCACTGGATATGCATTAGACTAGGCTCTACTATGATATATAGTGAGTCCTATACATACAAACAACAGGCGGCTCTGCCGTGATAAACAACAATACATTCAGTTCACATTTTGAAGCATAGAGTTCATACCTTTGTATAAGGTATTGTCTATCTCTGGAATCCTTAATTAAGGTTTAATAAGATATTCGTCCAAACTCTCGTATAGAGTTTGTGAGCTTTCAAAGAACACTAGAGACTCTCTGAGTCTGTGTCTTCCTCTACGTAAACGCTATTGAAGCCCCCCTGCAAAACCATAGCGGATATCAAGCATCTACACGGTGCAGGGTTCACTCGCGGCATGACTCTAGCAACGAAATTCGGGAGAGAATGGAGACCGATAATGGGACAAATCCACAACACAGTGCACGGCGAAGAGCTCGAGAAGCACTTTGACAGCTTTGTCAAGATACCCCCAGCTCGGAAACTGAAGGTCAAGAACAAAAAAAAACAGCCTGGTCATGGACGAGATAACAGCAGACGAAGTCATCCGAGCCGTGGCTGCACTGAATCGTCATAAGGCAGCAGGGCCGGACGGACTCAACAATGATTTCTTCAAGGACGCGCAGGCCATCATGGAGCCCATCATCGTGGCACTAAGCAACGAGCTGTTGAAGGAAGGGGACCCGCCGACATCTTTTCTAGAGGCTCTCGTCATCCCGCTGAAGAAAAAAAAGGAGTCTCAGTCGACGCCATGAACTTCCGCCCCATATCCCTGCTACAAACGGGATATAATATCTACATGAAGGTGATAGCGACGCTCCAAGGGTTCGTCGTATGATCAAGCGTGACTGCGGAGATATGGGTATCCAGTATTCCAGTGGTAAATGGAAGGCGTTCTGGAAGTATTTCAAGGAAACCTGGATCAAGAAGCTAAAGGCTGCGTGGTGGAATACAACGGCCTCGATGAAGACATCATCGACCGGACGAACGACAATCTCGAGCGTACGCCCAACAAAGCGTTCGGGAATGTGCACAGTTACATCGTTAAATTCATTAGTGTCATTGAGGAGCAGAGTGGCGTAAATGTTCGCTTGATTGCCAATATTTCGAACCGCAGGGCCAGTGCTCCAGCCCATCCTGAGCATCAGCAGGCACCGAGTTTCCAGTCAGGCGGCGACTTTAGAAGTGAGTCTGATCTTGAAGCTGATGGTCTTGATTCTAACGATTCAGATTCAGACGAGGATTCGGTGAGGTCGATGTCGCCGGAATACTGAGGAGCGAAGTGCATATTTGAATTCCCATTTTCACAATAGAAACCCAAATATATTTTGCATTTTTGAATATCTGAATCTTCAAAGCTTTGACTTGGTTTCACTATAGGCGCTGGCTGGTAGTAATATAAATAATAGGTTGCTCTTACCAACCGAGAACGTTTGTGGACAGGGAAAAATCCCATCGACCGTCCACCAAACGACATAGCGACCAAATCCACACGTGGGTTTTTACTGTGCTCCAGTAGTCAGTCTCATCCGTATGAGATGCTCACCAAATTAGGTGTGACGACTCGTCACTGACGAGCGATGAACTCTAGGTTATGTCTCAGATCTGGCGAAGGATTTGCACACGACACTTATATCAAGCATCGAGCTCCACTACCGCTAGACGACGGCCCATTTAGGTGCACGCCCCAAAGGCATACAGTAATCTGCCACAATACATAATAGCCTTTAATACCTTATGCACGTCTGAAACCACTTTTTACCAATAAATTCGAATGCATTGCAAAACTGTATATAAAGTAATACTTCTTTATCGAGGCAGATTACTGTACTTAGTTTTCCTAGCAAAATGCTTTGATATTCATGCCTTCACTTCTATAACATATATATTAACGCATGTTGTTATTGTGTCATTGTGGAGGTATTCCTATTACTCAAAAACTTGTTGTCTCTTTGTTGGTCTCAATTTGAGCAGGATTTGACCCAAAAGGCGCAGCAGAATTTGCCCCCAATCTCCAAAAGCCATTCGATGCAACGCTTCAAGCTTGAGAGTCAGATTCGCTTCGCATAACGTGTCGCTCCCTCGCTTAAGTCCGCGGCCGGCCGTCGTTTAACCTGCAGCCACTGCGGTGCGGCTCTCAGCCGAGCGGCGAGGGTGCTCGCGCCCCATCCTCGTGAGAACGTTCCCGGCGAGTCCCGGCGAGTCAATCGTCGCGGCCGTTTCGCGAAGCGACACAAATTATTGCGTCAACAAAGCGGCCAAGCTAGCCTTGGCTAGCGAGCCCCGCCGAAATCAGAGCGAGACCGATCGCTGGCCCTCCGCGCTTCATCGCCGGCTGCTGTCTGACCCAGCTGGACGGGCTCCGGAGCCCGTGCGCCAATCAGCCGGTGCCCGCACCGCGCCGGGCAGCGGAGCCAATTCCAAGTAAAAGGCCCGACCAGCCACGGGGCCAGCTGTTGCTCAAACTCCCCTATCCCTCACCAAATTGTACAAAACATGGTGGTTCGCACCTAATTCTTCATTTGCAGCTTGTATCCCGTTACTCTCCACTTCTGCGAAATCGGCACGATATTTGCATCCACCTTGTTTTGCAAATCCCGACACTGAGTTTTTTCCCCCTTTCTTTCGCTCGACGGGGTCAAGCCTGAATCTCACCCACATCTCAAGCGGCAGCTTCGGCAAAGCGAAAGCGGAGACAAACAAGCAAGTGGCTCGACTGGCAAAGGCAAGACATCGCCACAGTCACAGTCCTTCCCATCACTCTCGGCGTTTGTATACCCCCTTGCCAAGTCAGACAAGAAAGTGAAAAACCAATCCGCCCGCCACGATGTCGCAGCAGGCCAAGGACATTTACTCGGGCATCAAGAAGATCTTCCCGGGCTCGAGACGCAGCGGCAGCTTCTCGTTCACGGGCCGCATGAGCGCCGCCAGCCTGGACGCCGAACTGTCAGCCGAAGCGCAGGCGGCCGCGCGGGAAAAGCCGTCCAAGAAGAAGGAGGGCCGCCACTCCAGCTTCTCCTTTTCCGGCTGGAAGGACAAGCACCGCGCGTCTTCGGAGCCGCCCGTAGTCATGTCACTGCCCTACGGAGCCACCGCCGCTACGCCGAAGGCCAAGCAGTCACCGGAAGACGACAGTGTGCGCACTTCTCTCACCAAGACACTCAACAACGCCTTCCACACGGCCCCCAGTCGTGGCAGTCTCTTCGGCAAGAGCAGTAAAGCGGCCAGTAAGGACAAGCACAGCACCAACGGAAGTGCTCGTAGCAGTCGCCACTCCACGAGCTCCAATGGCAGTGGCAACGGGTCCACCACGCCTCACTCGTCCTTCTCCACAACGTCCTTCGACCTGCCTACGCAGCCGCCCAAGCTAGGCAGCCGTAGTGTCAGTGCCGGGGGAGATCGGCCGCCCTGTATGGGCAGCCGCACGCTGCGTAACAGCGGCGTGCATGGCAATATGGCGATGCAGATGCAGATGCAGCCTGGGGCCACTCTGGGCTCATCGTCGGCTTGTGGAGGAAGCTCCAACAGTAGGTATGGACAGAAGACCAAGGTGCGCTCGGCCAGCCACAGCTTGGCCAGCTACAGCACCATGAAGACGACGTCCAGCTCATACCAGTCCAGCTCGACCTCGATTAACAGCCTGACGGCGCCGCCCACTGCGCCTTTGTTCCCTTCGAACGGCAGTCGGGGCAGCTTCCAGCCGCAGAGCCTGCAGCAGTTCCCGCAGCCGCGGCCGTCGGACTACAACCCGCAGCTTCAGCGCAGCGTCAGCAACACGGTCTTGTCGCCTAAAGCCGGCAAGAAGGCCAGGGTCAAGAAGGAGCGCGGCATGTCGTTGACGTTCTCTTCCTCGTCCAGGAAGGAGAGAAAGGAGAAGGAGAAAGCAGAAGCCGTGGAGCGGGCCAAGCGCGCGTCGTACTCTAGGAACGAACAGGCCGTCGTGAAGCCCCACGCGTCCACGTGGGACTCGGACAGCGACGACGACTACGAGGACACGAAGCGGCCCACGCGCGGCCTTGACCGCCGCTCGCAGAGCATGGACTTCATGGAGCAGGCGCCGACGCACCTCATCTCTAAGATTTGGCGCAAGCTGCCGATCCAGGCGCGGCTCATCGGCGGCCGCGGCAGCATCGATCTCGACCTGCAGAAGGACCGCACGAGCTTCTCGCGCAGCTCGGAGGCGCGCAAGTTCATGCAGGCAGCCGAGAAGGCCAAGGCCGCGGAGCTTCGGCGCCGTTCGAGCTCGGGCCGCACCGTGCCCAGCCCCGTCCCCGCCGAAGAAGTGCTGTCTCCGGGCGTCGCCAAGCGCACGCGCTTCAGTACGAAGACCGTTATCATCGCGTCGGACGCGAACGACGGCGCGGCTGGCGCGTACACGGCACTGGAGAGCTACGACGACGTTTTGGTGCGGGTGTGCCGGTTCGCAGCCCACGACCAGCGACCAACGACCACCAAGGTGCAGGAGTTCCTCGAGCGCTCCATGGCCTTCCTCCACGGTACGAGGACCAAGCACGGCAACGTGGTGAACATCGCCAACGAGGAGATCCGCATGTGGCGTCGGCTGGCGCTGCATGACTGGACCCTCGAGGAGGTGACGACGGCCCAGGCCGCCGCCGCTCTGGGCGTCAAGGGCAAGGATGTGGAGGCGCCGTCATCGCGCACCAGCTCTTCTGTGACGGAGGGCACCGATAGTGATAGTGACAGCCAGCAGCCGTCCCGGGCACCGCGGAAACTGCAGAGCGTGGCGCTCCAGCGGTCGCTGAGCGAGAGTGTGGCCGAGGAGGAGCCCGAGGAGGAGGAAGACGAGGAGGAGCTCGAGGTGCCGTCCAACATGAAGGTCGACAAGCTGTGCAACGTGGTCAACTGCTGCGTCAACTTCGGCGAGGTGCTCTTCACGCCCGACGAGGTGGACGACCTGGTGCGTCTCGAGTTCATCGTCGAGGAGGACGGCTGGATCTAAGCGCGACGGCAGCAGATTTTTTATTACTCGATGGGTATAAGTCAAAACTAATGAACAAAGACAGCTATTGAAAGGCAACCAACTTCCACTGCCAAGAGTGGCAAACTTTGTCATTTGTCCAATCATGACGACGTTGGCAAAATGGCGTTACGCAGTGAAAGTCAATGTTTCTCTGTTGCGTTCGAAACTCGTGCTGAATTGAACCCAACTTGATACGAACAACAAAACATTGTTTTCTAAGGATGCAAGACGGATTTGTACACAGATTTGTACTAGTGCGAACACTTGCAACACGAACAAAACGCTTTTCGACCACAGGCGTGCACGCATGACCGTTAAACACTAATATCTTCGCTGTTTGGCACGCACACTCCTGCCTTCCTTCGGCAGGGCGACGGCTCGATCTCCGGCCTCTAAACCTTGATATTGCACAGCCGAACAATGTCGCGCTTACGGAATTGGAACTGGCCGCAGTAGACGCACGAGTTGACAATGTCCACGAGCAGCTTGAGGTCTGTGGTGGGCGACACGGCCGGAGGATTAAGCCACGACACGGGCTTGCGCTTGTGGTGGCGCTTCTCCTTCTCCTCGCCCTTGGCGTCACTCTCAGGCTCGGGCTCCTCGGCCTCCGTGGCATCATTGCTATCCGTGCTATGCTGACGTCGATGCTTCCGGATCCAGCCGCTCACGGCAGTGCGGAACTTTGCTTTCCCCGCTCCACGGTGGTTGAGCTGGTGCTGGTTGTCCATGCTCGAGCTGGAGGACACGGAGTCCACACTGACGCTGCTGTCCTGCCTTCGCATGCGGAAGCTGGCACCAATAGCCGTCATGACGGACGTGTGGCCATTGGATTCAGCCGACTCGGTTCGAATGAGTCCTGGCTGCGGTGTGCGGTGGTTCTGCTGGAACTCCTTCTCCTCCGCCTCCCAGTCAAAGTGCGCGAGGCGACGCCAGCGCTTGACGTCGTTTCCTGAGAAGCGCTTGTCCTCACGGAAGCCGGGCAGCCACGGGGTGTCGCCCTGCGGATAGCCGAGGTACACGGCCGAGCGGTAGAGGAACTCGGCGATCATGAGCGGCACGGAGCGCTCCAGAGGCGGCTCGGGGTCGTAGTACTCTTCCTCGGACGACATGCTGCCTGTAGGGTCCTCGCCCCAGTCCTCGGGGTCGTGCAGGAACGACATGGTGTGGAAAAGCCCCGCCACGTTGAACACGAGCTCGTCATAGCTCTCCACCTTGGGGGGCGGCACCACGTCGGGCGTGTACATGTTCTTGAACGTCACCTTGCGGCGGCGACGCGGCTTGCCCACGGACATGGACGGCACTGACTGAGGACGGGCTAAGCTGAAGCCTCTTCGTCGTGGCGCGTCTTGCGCTGGAGGGGGACCCGCAGCGCTTTGGCCTCGTGGACGAGCTCGTTCTTCGAGGCTGGCAATGGTAGTGCAGCTGGGCAGCGACGTCTTCCGCCGCACTTGCTCGTGCCATGACAGGACGGTGCTGTCGTCATTCGCGGGCATGGTACTCAGTTCTCTGCGTGAGCCAGACTGGATGGCGGAACGCCCGCTGTTGACTGCTGCCAGTTTGAGAGCGACTGAGCTGGGAGCGACTTGGTGATGGCCTCGCCTTTCCCGAACGAACCCGACAGATGGAAGGGGAGAGAGCCAACACTCGGACAGAAGCCCGGATGGGACGCTGAAGCAAAGCGTACTTGTGCTTGATGCGCGATGCTCATCGGCGAAACCTTGCCACCATGAAAGGCGAAAGTGACGTTATGTTTTTTCACGTTGACGAACCTTGGCCACCCAAGGCGAAGAGGCGTGTGTTTTCTTTTTTGGCGTTTAGGCTCTTGGTCGTGGGAAAACGGAAATGTGCAATTTAGGGCAACCAGTTGCTGCATGTTTTCCATGTTGCTCTCGAGTTCTCGGTTAATACGGTATAATACACGGCGCCGTAGCGCCTAGCGTCCAATGCCCTCGCATCGGACGCTCCTACCTAAGTCTATTCTGTTTCGCCGGCTTCAACTTCAACTTCTTGCCATGCCGCCTCAGACCAGATCGGACAGACTGAGCTGGCTGCGCGTCGAGTTGGTGGTGATGAGTCGCTGGTTGAACGGCAGCAGGATCGGCTGCGGGTTGCGGCCGGCCTGCTCCAGGTCGATCTCCTCTGTCGTGCTGGACGACGTGCCGGACGCGTCCGTGTCGGTCGAGTCGCCGCGTGCACGGGCCAAGTCGCGCCGCGCCTCCTTCGCTGCTGCCGCGTGCTCGAACGCCGCGGCGGCCTGCAGCACGGGACTGAGCCGCTGCACGGACTCGAACACGGTCATTCTGGCTGGCTGGTTGCGGCGCTGGCGGTGGTGATACTCCTTGGGGATGGCGATGATCTCGCGCAGTTTGGTCTCAAACCGGCGCTGGTAGTGCACGGGGTCGATCGCGGACAGCCCGTCGCCGTCTTTCTGCTGGATGTTGACCTTCCAGAACCGCTCGAGCTGCTTCTGCAGCGTCCACGTCTGCAGGATGTCGATGATGCCCACGTAGTAGTAGCCGGGCCCGAACACGCGCTTGCTCTTCCGCATCGAGCGCTTCGGGCGTGGCTCTCCGCCAGTGGACGGGTATCGCGACTGAGCCAAGGGATCGTCCGGCTGCTTGAACAGCGAGTGCACGCTCGGCGCAGCATTCATGCCCAGCGTCTTGTCCTCGTGGTAATGCGCGTGCTTGACCGACGAACTGTCGCCCGTGGACGACGACCAGCCTGAAGACGACGCCGAGATGAAGCTGTCGTTCGTCAGACTGGAGCCGTTGCCCGTGTTGCTGGCCGTGTTGGCCGCCGTGCGGTCGCTCGGTTGTGACGGGGCAGGCTGGTCCACGGCGAACTCAATGTCCATGACGCCCAGCAGCAAGCTGTAGTCCATGATGCCGAGGTCGCACAGGAACAGCGAGTCGTCGCGCAGTTGCTCGTACAGCTCGACGCCTTCCTCGGCGCCGATCCGCATCCGCGTGCGCAGATCATTGTCTTTGAGCACCACGTTCGGTTCGTGCAAGCCGACCACGTTGGGGCACTGCAGCAAGCTCTTCTTGGCGCCGTACTTGAACAGCATGGAGCAGTGGCGGCATTTCACCTTGGCGCCACGCCGCGGCCGCTTGTAGCTGCGGTTCACCCACGAGCCTTTGATGTCAAAGCGGTGGTGGATCTGCACGCCGTCCTCCATCACGTCGAACAGGTTCTCCATCACGATGAAGTAGAAGCGCTTGTCGTACATGGTGATCTTGAAGCAGCCGTAGAACTTGGTCACGAGCGAGCACGGGTTCAGCGTCAGGTACTCGGCGTACTTCTCTGCCATCTCACACAGGAAGCGCGCTTCCTCCTCGGCCATCGACTTGACGATGTACTTCTTGTCGCCGCTAAAGAACATGAAGGCGCCGCTCGCACCTTCACTGATGTTGGGCTTTGTACTTGTCTGGAAGGACTTCATGAAGTCGACGGCCTTGATCCCGTACGCCTGTCGGAGCTCGGCAAACGCCTGCGGCTTGTACGGCGTAAACCGGATGGACGCCGTCGTGGTGCCTGCTGCAAGTGTCGGCGACCGCGCGCCTGCCGACGTGGCCACCGTCGACGCAGACGAGGGATTGTTCAGCCGTCGATCCACGTTGGGCGGTTGCGGCTGGTCTTGCGGGATCTCGAAGCTGAACTCGTCTTCCTCCTTGCTGAGCTTCTTCTTGTCGCGTCGAGCCTCCGCCTCAGCGCTGCTATTGCGGTGGAGTCCAGCGTTGATCACCTCGTGAATGCTGCTGAGCATGCGGTTCCTCTGCACGCTTTGCAGCAGGCTGCTACTGCTCCCCGTTCCAAGAGGCCCCGTCGCTCTCGTCGCGGCGTCACCGAGCTCTTGTCGATGGTCTTCGTCGTCACTCACGCCCAACACGAGCTCCTGTGTAGGGGACCGATCACGGATGCGGACGAGGTCGTCTTCGGCGATCTTGACGGCGCGGGTCATCCCCTCGATCGTGAAGTAGATGAGCTCTTCCTGAAGCGCCGTGTTGAGCTGCGCACTGAACTGCTTGTCTGCCGAATCGGACGAGAACTTGAGCCAGTTGGCGCGGATCAGGCCGGGGCTGTTGATCATGAACCACACGAAGTAGTCGATGGCGCCGCGGGCCGAGAGCGTGAACGTGAAGGCTCGGAAGATGTGGCTGGGCGGGAGATGGCCGTCGATATCGTACGTCGTGCGCGTCTGGAAAGACAGCGCGTACCAGATGAAGACGATCGTCCAGTAGATGGTATAGCTCGTGATGGACAGCGCGCCGTTGCGCAGCATCTCGCGTCGACTCTGCAGCGTGTCGCGCAGCCCCGACCCAAGCCGCTTGACGCCGAAGATGAGCACGGCGATGCCCGAGAGGTAGAACAGGATCATCCACATGTAGAAGAGCAGCCAACTGCCGGCGTTCAGGTGGAAAAAGTCGCGCTCGACCGGATCGTCCGTCGTTTTACGCTTCGTCCAGCAGTAGTTCCCGTCTGCGAAGCCGTGGACGCCCGGTACAAACGCCGCGAAGATCCCGGACAGCGCGCCAGCCGAGTACACCATCATCTTGTACAGTCGGCGGTTCGCCTTGACGCTCATGAAGGGGTTCGTGAGCGACCAGTACAGGTCCACGATCTGCGCGAAGTACCAGCAATCGCTGGACAGGTACAGGAACTGCGTGACGCCCGACAAGTAGGCGCACGAAGCTTCGTCGTTGGCGCGGTACACGCCCATGTCCAGCAGCAGCGGGTCCAGCAAGAACCGCAGGGACAGGACGATATCAATCACGCACTTGTAGTAGATCAACGGGTTCGGATGCCGCTGGTAGCTCTGCACGCCGTGGTACGTCACGAACACGCAGATGCACAGAATGAGCGTCACCAGCGACCCGAACACGAGGCCCGGGTCGATAGCGTAGCCGCTGAGGGAGTTGACGGTCTCGGCCAGCACGGTCATGACGAGCAGCAGCGTCAGCCCCACGCCCAAGACGATGTAGCCCTCCTTGGACCAGTTACTGAAGTCCACCTGGGGCTTGAGGATCTGGCCGATGTTCTCATCCAGACCGCCGCTCTCGTCGATGACGTCCAGGTCGAATTCCTGGTTGGGCGAGAGTTCCAGTGGATCGTTGGCGATAGGACCGCGGCCAATCGCTCCGAAGAAGCTTTCTCGTAGCCCGCCGACGTTGGAGGACACTCTGGACAGCACCGAGTCGCGCAAGGCGAAGGAGCTGCGATTGGACGTCTTGCTGTGCGTTGGAGTGCGACGGAACCTCAAGCTCACGCCTGAATCGCCTAGTGCTGACCTGGCTGAGTCCACGGAAGCTGCGGATTGCTGGGACGAGCTGAGTCGCTCTCGATTACGTCTGCTGGAGGCGTCTACCTGCGTGTTCTGCTCGATTGACACTCGCCGGGTGATCTTGGGCTTCTGAGGGCTGTTGGGCTTGCGTAACGCCGATTTGAGCGGCGACTGCGCGTCTGCAGTATTGCCAGATGCGTCTGTGGATGGTGCAGCTGTTATGTTGACTGGTGGAGGCCTCAGGACGGAATGCAACGGCGATTGAAGAGGTGAAGGCGACATGGAGAAGGCCGATGTTCCAGTGTCCATTGCGTTGTCCACAGAGCGATCCAGCGCGTGTGGAGAGCGGGAAGGCGATGACGGAGACACGGAGAAAGACGACGCAGCGGAGATTGCGTCCGAGTCGCCACCGCCGCTACGCTGCGCGCCCGCGGAATCGGCGCCCGCCTCCATGGTGTTATGGGTACCAAACGCGAACTGAGGAATGAGATGCCACTGTAACGTGAACAGGTGGATTTTCAAGCTGACATACAAAGATCAAGTGATTCGGCACCTAATGAAGTGATTCACGGTAGTGCTGGGTTGATATTTTGCACCGAGATCGAAGTGAAATCAGGGCCAACAAACAACAAACTACCAGCAACCTCTGTGCCAAGGATATTGAACTGGTTTTACATGCAAGAAGAAGCTGAGGCCGACGCCGTGTGCATTGCCATCGTAGACACGCCCCACTCAAAGTAAATGAAACGAAAACGAAAACAAAATGGGTTCAGTGGTGTGTTGAACACCATATCGAGAGCCATCGCGTAATTACCATCTCTTTTTACGAATACAGCGGATTGGTTGAAATGAAGAGGATTACTGCCCAACGGTTGGTTAAAATGAAATGGATGGATGGCACCAGCGCCAACCATCCAACTTCGCCCCACGCTGGCGGCAATAGCGCGTCAGTCCGAATAAATTCCTTCCAAAATGGTGCGTAAACCGCCAGCTTTCGCCGCTGCGTACGCGCGCGAGCAGCTTCCAGCGCGAGCGAGGACATGATGTGCGCGTGGCCGTTTTCCTCTATGAAAGGCGCGTCGCGCGCACTGCTTTTCACGTCGAAACTCGCGCTGGAAGCTTGTCAAAACAACATCGAAAACAACAGATCAGCTCCTCTAACGTGTCATATCTTTTCTCTTCTGCTTCTCAAGCCTTCGCACAAGACGTTCCGTACCAAGCGCATTCTTGCCAAGAAGGCGAAGCAGAACCGCCCTATCCCGCAGTGGATCCGTCTGCGTACTGACAACACCATCAAGTGCGTCCCATACTGCCAAGTTACAGCCTAGCGAGCATCATGCTGACCTCTTTGTTGCTATTCTTTGCCAACCTCAGGTACAACGCCAAGCGTCGCCACTGGCGCCGCACCAAACTCGGCCTGTAAGCGGCTGAGCAGGACGTGGCAGTGTTACGATCGCGGGAGGCAGATGGATGAGGTCTCTCTGGGCTCTGGCTGCAGGCTTCTACCTCGGCTTTGGCTCTGGCATGCGATTTCGTGCTGGCTCCCTGGCGTTGCTGGACAGTAATGGACCCTTGGTAAGCAGCGGATAACCAGAACGAACTCTCTTGAGAAGGACGCTCGCCTACCAGTGTTTCAGCCTCTCCTGGACGTCAGTCTTGTGTCTACTTTGCAGCAGGGAATCGTCAATCGTCAGTCGTGGAGGAAAAAAAGCAAGCAGCACTACAGGTGCGGCATAACAGGTTGATCAAGACAGGTGTCGATGACTCTAGGACCACGTGGACGAAGCTAGGAACGAAGCTGGGCATTTGGCGTTAGGTCCTGCGGACTGAGGCTGGCAATGCTGGTAACTCGCACTTCCTGCAGCCTAGTCATCGTCTTCGTCGGCGTTTTTGGTCTCGCCGTTGTCCTCGGCGTAGTCGGGCTCGTAGCGCTGCAGTCGGCGGCGCAGGTCCTGCAGCTGCTGGTTCTTGGTTGTCACCATGCGCTTCATGGACTGGAACTGCGACGTCTGCGCCACGTGCTGCCGTCCATCCTCCACCTGCCTCTCGAGCTCGTCCACGCGCTCATTAGCCTGCTCGAGCTTACGCTGCAACTTGCGCAGCTCTTTGGCGTGGGCTGCTTCGATGGCCTCTTGTTCCTGTTTAGATGTGAATCTGGCCGCACGGATCTCTTCCTCGTGCTGCTCCTGCTCCTGCTGGAGCTTCTTCTCGAGCTTCACTTGCGCGTCAGCCTCGGCTTTTTCCTTTGCGTTGTTCCTGGGCAGAGCTCCGATGGCTGCCGCGCCACGAGAGCCGCCGTTGATCCACTCGGATACACTGAGCTGCTCCACACGCTCCAGCAGCTCCTTGTCCTCCACCATGGCGATGTCCAGGTCCAACGCGAGGTCCTGTGTGTGCACGAACGGGTGAAAACCTACCCAACCTTCAAGCCCACACACCAAAACGTACACTGTCTTCAGCTTCGATAAAGATCTGACGCAGCAGCAGCGCCATCATATTGATGGTGTCTTGCAGTTCGCTGCGGATATTGGCCTGGAAGTGTATAAAGTGTATAAAGTTTATAAAAACATTGTCGCGTCACGTCCGGCTTGGCATTTTAGGTTTGCAGGCCGCACCTTGACAGCAAAACATAGCGAGTTGATGGCCTCCTGGATGTCCTTTTGGCTGTAAACTTCTTCAGCCGACAAGCGGTCCGAGCGCGTGTCTTCAAAGTCGGCCTCGACGTTCTCCAAGTGCGATTTGAGACGCGAGCGGAAGAACTTGAGGAACTTGGCCAGCTAGAAGATGGAAGAAGCACAACCGCCACGTGAGACTTCAGTCGCTTCACACCGTCCGAAGGCATGCACGTACCTCCTCCTGGTGGTGCTGGCTCACGCGTCCAGGCATGACACTAGGTTTGTCTCTCTCCGACGAATGCACACAAGCTCTCGCTGTGGAAGACTGTCCGCGAGTGGGCGTCGTTTCGACGAGCGTCACTAAGATCGCTCGAAATACTCACAATTGGAGCAGTTCCACGCGTGCATCACATTACGGTCAAAGCGCCTGAGCTGTGCTGGCACGGTGGCGACGACTGCACTCTTTTTCAAGCGAGTCGTGGAGCTTCTTGCATTGATGCATCAAGTCGTACTCCGACTCCGATTGTTGCGTGCAGTGGATCTGTCTCGCTACCCATCGTGGTCGGCCTGGATCCGACGAAGTTGCAGAGCGAGCGCGCGAGGGCATTGCCTTCTTCTCCCAGAGCAGTAAACCATCGACTTGGTTAGAACGACTGATGCTTTGCTCATTGTGACTCTCCGTCGTTGAGCTGTCGGTGGCAGTACCGAGAGCTTTTACTGGCGGCAGATTTCGTCGCTGTTGGGCGTCCAGTCGCTGACGGCGTCGACGAGCCTTACGCTTGGCCCCTTCTCTGCCTAGCTGCTCCCGGTAGACGCGTTGATCTTCAAGTCGCTGTGCCTCGTAGGCGGCTTCGAGCAGTCGGGCTCGGCGCTCTGCTTCCCTGTCAATGTACTGCTGCAGCGTGGAGTGCAGAACAGCAGCACCTGTATCGCTAGGAGGAGCTTCGAGGTGCTCGAGTTCATCTGCGAGTTCAGGGAACTGAGTACGATGAAGCAGTGGAAGTGTCAGCAATTACTACTACGCTGAAGCTGGGTTGCTGCCTACCTTGATGCAGCTGAACGTGGCCGACGGGCGGATGACGACGGCCCCCTTCTCGAGCAACAGCGTGGCAAGCGCCGCGTTCTGGTTCTGGTACGCGCACATGAGCGGCGAAACACCGGTCTGCAGGCAAATGAATGCGTTAGCGACCATCAGCTAGTCCACCAGCCTGCACAATAACCTTCTCACCTTGGAATTGATGTTGGCATCGGCGCCGTGCTGAAGGAGCCACGTCGCCACCCGCACCACGTTGTGCTCACACGCGACGTACAGTGGGGTCTGGTTCAGCTTCAAGTCATAACGATAAGTGGTCGGTTTGACTCAACCACCAACGTACACATCCACCTTACCAGATTGGGCTGATTAACTGTCGCCCCCAACTCCAGCAACACCGCGAGCGTCTTCACGTGTCGAGGTTGATCCTTGTTCCCCAGAACGCCTCTGACGAAGCAAGGAAACACCTGTCAGGAAAAACAGTGCTACAGTACTTCATGGAGGCGAAGACGAACCTGGTCGCGCAGATCATGGGCGAGTCGCCGCGTTTGTCGTCATCCGCGCCGAATGCTCCTTCCAGCCTTCGGGCATTGGGGTCCATGCCATGCCGCAGTAATTTGCGAACGGCACGGTGTCTCCCTTCGGCCGCGAGCGCATGAAGATTGTCATATCCTAATTCCCGGTCCAGGAAGCCATACTGGATGTCGGCGTATCGCCACATGAAGGCACTCACGACGACCCCCATTGCTCGGAAGTGGAAAAGTTCAACTTTAGAGAACAAAAATGGTGAAAGCTATTTTCGTTGTTGCTGTCGCCACGGCGGCAGCGTCTCTGATTGGCTAGTTTGAATCCAAAAAGAATCAGGATCCTAAATTTCCATGATAAATAGCCCACTTAGGTCTTTTTTTAACATTCCTGCTCAGCTTTTTACAGCGAGCATTATAGATCTGCCTGGGTTCTCCGCGTATGACTCCGCATCGCGGTGGAATCGAGGCGGACTTTTCCACTACAACGGACATCGTGTCACTACTCCGCATTCACGGCATCGTGCGCCGCAGCTTGTTGCGAAACTCCTTCTTGAGTGCCGACAGCACGTGGATGTCGTCGTGCAGGTCAGCGATCAGGTGGTCCGGCGCCTTGCTGTCCTTGCGCAGCGTCGCCAGCAGCACCTTCTTGTTGTGCAGCGACTCGAAGATCACCTCGAAGTTCTGCAGCAGCAGCCCAAAGTACTTCTGCTCGGCCAGCGCGGCGCGCATCGACACGTCCTGCGAGCTGTTGCTCACGTTCGAGTTGGCCGTGTTGCTGTTGCTGTTGCTGCTGCCTTCTTCGCCCGTCGTCTCCGAGTTCTCCGTACTGTTCTCCTCCGGCGAGTGGCCGCGCGAGTCGCCACTGCCCTGGCCAGACCCGTTGTCGCCACTGTTTCCGCCGCTGGCCGCGCCTGGCCCATCCACGGCGGCGCTGCCGTCCCGGAAGGCGGCGATCGCACGCGCGCTGTTGTACGCGGCCGACGCCGGTCCGGCACCGGACAGCGGAGCGGACCGTTTGAAGCGCTTGTGGCCGCGCAGCAGCGGAGACCCCGAGCCGAGCAACGGACCGGGCTGCTGCTGTTGTTGAGCTTGTTGCTGCTCGTGCGCGATGGACTCGGACGCCTCGCTGGTGCACTTCTCGTCGATGTACTCGTTGGACTTGATCAGGTGCAGCAGGTCGGGCCGCGCGTGCAGCCGCTGGTGCAGGTAGTACACGTCCGGCCGGCCGTCGCAGAAGTTGATGTACTCCCGATCATCCACTCCTTCAAGAATGGCACACAACACACACAGTCAAGTCAGTTCATGACGCTCCGAGCGCACAGAATACTGCTTTCGCCAGATATCTGCTCTCATCGATGGGGTCTCGACTCTCTTGCGAGAAGCGTCAGCCCCCAGCAGGTAGAAGCGAATGTAGTTATGCTCACTCTTGCTCATACCAGCAGCGGTGAACTCGAAGCACGTCTTGGTGTACGCGAACGAGAGCTCCTTCCAAATCTCCCACAGCTGCATGCTGCTCCACTTGAAATTGCGCGAGTTCGTGGCGCTGCCTCCCGTGCCAACCGGTCCGCCTTCAGTGACGCTGGCGGATCCGGGCGGGTGCTGGCGGTTCAGCAGCGCGATGTACATCTCGCGGACGTCCACCCAGAACTGCCAGCGGGAGAGCTCGGCGGCCAGTCGGTCGACGAAATCCGGCGACAGCACCACGTCCACCAGGCGAATCACATCTTCGGACGTCACCGGCACCTCCTTGTACTGCGACTCGCTCTTGGATTCCTCGTCGAGGTAGTAGCCGTTGCTGTTGGCCTTGGGCGCGCCCGCGCGCGGCGGGTGCGAGCCGCCACTGTCTCCACCGCTCGACGGGGGCGACGGGCTTTGGCTGTCGCCGTAGTTGCCGTAGCTTCTCGGCCGCGAGGAGAGCGAGCCGTACAGCGACTTGGCTTGTGGGACGGCGCCACGCTGGTCGTACCCGGAACGGTACTGCATGTCGGTGCGGCTGCCCGTCAACGAGCCGCCGCCGATGCTGGGCGGTCGTCGTGCATCCATGCGTCGCTGCAACTGCTGCTGCGTTGGCGAGAGCTGGGACTGCGCGGGTGTCTTGTTGGCGTCTGTATTGGCGGCGTCCACCATGTCTTTGAGCCGCTGGTTGCGGTAGTAGCGGTACAGCGCCTCCACCATCACGTGCTTCTTGACGTTCTTGAGGCCGCGCAGCTTCAGGTGCGAGCACTTCTTGCGGAGCTGCTTCGAGGTCCACGTCTCGTACCGCGTGCTGTCGCGCGGGTGGCGCGCCTCGCCCGACGGCTCGTACTGCATCGGGTCCTCGTTGGGCGGCGCGCCGAACTGCTGCTGCATCTGCGTCAAGCGAACCCGCTCGCTGCTGGCGGCCTCGCTCGAGCCGTTGAGGCTGCCCGCTCCACGCCGCGTCATGGCTGTCGACGGCGTCCCCGTCGAGCCAGCAGTGCCCTGCTGCTGCTGCGGCAGGCGCATCCCCATGCCAGGTGCGCCGTATCCGTCGTACGAGGGCGCGTCGTACTGCTGCGGTAGATGGCGTTTGAGGCCTCGTGAGGCCGCTCCGGGAGCGCCCGTGGCCCACGACTCGCCGGCCATGGCCGGCGACGATACTGGCGAGAGGTGGTTGCGGTTGTAGGACGACGAGGCCGTCGTGAGACGACCACCATCCGCAGCGAAGTACTGCGCAGGCTGCTGCATGGACGGCGACGCCGCGCCGCCGCCGCTGTACGGGTTCGAGAGCGACTGCGAGTACAGGTGCCGGCGAGCCATACCGGTAACGTCCCGGTTATTGGTCGTGGCGGGGGCCTGGTTCTGACCCTGCTGCGCCTGCGACCTCGAGGTCGCGGCACTTGTCGTGGTGGCCGTGGCGCTGCTAGAGGCCGCGGCAGATCCCGGAGGGGGGCGCAGCACGGCCGGCAGGCGGCGCAGGGGGCTGCTGCCGTCGCTGCTGTTGGAGCTCTGCTGCGCGTCGCTGGCCTTGCGGCTGTTGGCGTTATCGCCCGAGCTGTCGGGGCTGCTGTTGCTGCTGTTGCTGGGGCTGCTGCTCTTCTTGGCTGCGGCGGCATTAGCCGTCGAGGCCGTGGTGGTGGTGGTCGTGGCGGCCGTGGAGGCCGCGGTCGAGGCGCTTTGCGCGCTGCTGGCCGGCGGGGCCGGCGCGTCGCGCGGAAAGGTGCTCATGGCTGAAGGCTGCGACTTCGGCCGGGGGCTCTTCCGTCGAGGCTTGGATGTGGTCGCTGTAGGATGCATGCACAGACAAGAGAGGGCGTTAGATGGATGCAAGGCGGGGCGGCGGCAGGCGGGCGTGTTGCCGCCGCCGTCGTGGTGGGCGGCGAGACACAGCGGGGCTGTATGTGTTCCGCCCTAACTATAGGAGCGCAGAGGGGGGCAGCGACGACACTTACTAGTCTGGTTGGTTGTTGCTCGGGCCGCAAATTCTCTTCTGCCGTCGTCCTTGCCCCCACGACGAAAGGGGAACCCGCAAGACTTGATAAATCTAAACGAAGGATCCCGCCGCCGAACACCGTCGAATTCGGCGCCGGGCACGTTCTGTTGCCTCACCCCAGCGTTTTGTTGTTTGCGTTGCGCATAAAACAACCTCGGAGAGGCGGGGCGACATCTAACGAAGAACCTGTAAGGCTCGATTTCCCTGCGGTTTTCGTTTTCCGAGCTGTTTGGCTAGAATGGCGCTCCGTGGCGCTGTGCGCGCTGCAGCAAGCCGTTCCGTGGGGAGCAACAGCACACAGAATGCATATCGGTGACGGGGTCGTGGTGCGCGTGCGGCCGTGGATCGCTGGGCGCGCTCGAACATCGGGCGGCGAGCGGCCCCGATTGCTGGGCGACAGGGCGCACCTCGCCAAAAAAATGGAGTCAGCCGACCAAAGTCGGGTACGCCATGGATCGGATTTGACGGGGAAACGACTGACAAAGTGTGACGGTCTAAGAGGCCGACAGTACAACGCTTTGGTCATTTTTACCACGACCACTCGCTGTCAAGACCACCTTAACCGCCCATACTGAGGGCAAGTTAAACGGCTGGCAATTGGAGGCCTGCCTTGCCAGCTGCTGCCAATGGCAGCCTGCCATCGCCGCTGCGAAGATATCTCTGTGTGGGTGTGTGTGTGTGTGTGGGGGGGTGTGACAGCCAGCAGCGTCTCGACCAGCACCGTTGCCGTCGGTGTCGCCGCTTTTTGGTGTAGTGGCTGGTCGGTGTCGCACCTCGCGTCGAAAACTGCTTGCTGTTTGACGGACTGCGTGCTGCCGGGGCAAACCGCCTACTGCGAGAACCCTGTCGCGATAGCCCCCAACGCCAAACACCTCAGCCAAATGCATGAACCTCTGAAAGCACTGTCAGCTTGGTGACCGTGGTGAGCATTTGCAAACACATGCCCGGGCTGAGAAGCACGATACAACTTGCCATGTTGCCTCGATGAACGCGGCGGAATTCGCATCCGCGTGTTTATGTGTCGAAAAAGGGTGTTTTCCTCGCCGCTTCTTCAACGTGGAGTGTTTTATTGTGGTGCTGGTGGAGCGCCCCGAGCGTGTGGGCCTGCCGTCGCCGGAGACCATCGGCTCGCCATGCTCTAGTCTGGCGGCGTGGCATCGATCCAGTGATCCAGCGATCACACAGAGCGCGCTACCATCGTCGCTACTGGGCTGTCCTCAACGAGCGGTCCAGAAGGGGCCGTGGCCGCTACAAGCACCCGCGCACGGGTCTTACGGTACGAGCAAAGCGATTGCACCTCGAGCTGCAACCAGTCTGTGCCTCCTTCCTGCTCGCTCTGACTGCGCGGTCAGTCCTAGCTACGTTGTGCGGCAGTCCTAGCTACGTTGTGCGGCAGTCCTTCATCGCTCCGGCAGCTTTCGCGAGGCGCTGTTGAGAGCAGCGGAGGCGAGGCAAGGCAAGGCTCCAACAAGTCCAAGATGGTCGGCCCGGCTTTTTTATCCACGCGACGGGTCGACCAGTGGTCGTCGCATGTCGGTTCAACGACCACACCTGCAGCAATGGCTTCAACTTGCTCCTGCTGGACTGCTGATCTCGTGCTGCGTCGTCGCATGATCAGATATTTGTCGCCGCTGGCATCAGTGCCGAGGGAGGAGGGAAGGCGTCTGTGGAATTCGACAGGCCGTTCGCCGGCGCTGCGAGGGCTGTACCCAGAGGAGTCTTGCCGTTGGCGAGGCGAACCCGGGAAGCTGTCGAGAGGCGTTACGAGGCGAAGCGCGTCGCGCTGTGTTTGTGCGTTGCTGCCGCTGTCGTTGCCGTTTGCATTGCGGCATCGCACGCAGTAAATACCTCGTCGGCTGTTGCCGCAGCGCCCGCCGGGGCGAACGAATGCCGTCTTTGGAACCACGTCAGGCCGAGACCCTCGAGCTGCATGGCCGATACGCACTTGCATCTCCAGTCCCGGGTTAATCCTTCAACAACAACGCGTACAAGCCGAGCCAGCTGGATCCGAATTCGCGAGCAGACTGCGTTCTTGCTGGAACATGCCGGATGCTGGGTGAATTCTGGCGGCCACAAGCACTTCCTCAGCGGATGAAGCTGTCCGCGGTGTGCTATGGAGCTCGATCAACCTGGCAACTTGGGGCTCTCTTCAATAGGCCCAGTGGAAATAGAAAAACATTGGCGAGGAGTAAATCGCTGCGTGCTCACGCTCGAGTGACGAGCATCTAGGCAACATCGTCTTTCGCTGTGCGGTGCAGCGACAACATGTTGATGATTTCCACAAGATGTCGCATCCAATGATGGCGGCGGTAGCGTCGACCGCTGCAATTGCTGGCGGTGAGAGTTCCTGGACGTCATGATCTTCATGAAGTGACTGCTGCTCTCGGTATTCGAGAAGATAACACGGCCCCGAACATATTAACTCCGCGGGAGTAACCCAGCCGAACTTGATGCAGTCCCTGGCTCGATCTCACTGCCACAACAAGAACTCCGAGCCTTCAGTTGCAACCAAACTCGTCTAGAAAGCGGCACTGCCAGGCAGCCCGAAATTGCAAAGCGGAACGGGTCGAGCTTTGTGTCGGGAAAATATGGTGTGCAATTGTTTTAACCTCGCGTTTCGAGACAGCCACGGTCCTCGTGGACCCCGGGCTCACATTACAAATCCAGCGAAATACTTTTCGATTCCACAGCAACCTATTTCTGTATGCACTAACGTTAACCTGAAGCTCGTGGCGTCTACGAATGAACACCCGCTTTCACAAAAACCCAAGCACAACAACCAAGTGTACCAAGCTTGGCTGGCTCACTTGGGCGCCACTGCCAATTTATCCACCAGCATTTAGCAGAGTTGGGCGTCGATGGAGATGCTGTGGCCTCTATTCTCGAACGCCTGGGCTTTGACGCTAACTACGGCGTCGAATATACGTGTACTCCGCCTGAGCACTGAGTATGGACCCAGCCTAAGCTAGTTAACTCTACATAGCTAGCGGAACGAGAAGACCTACAGTTACCTACGTAGTAAATCGATTCATTTTTTCCTACCTACGCTGAAGTGCTTGAAGCTAACGACAAAGGCAACTAATGAAAACACGGATAACTCGCAAGCCGCCGGGAAAATGAAAACCAGACTAAGACTGAACCATTTCTTCAATCATGTTGAGCGTATTTGCTAGAAGCTGCTTCTTGTCTGGTGTTGTGATAGCAACACACATGAGATTGACGCCTACCAGACTCTTCTAACGTTTTTCCTAAGTAAATCCGCTAACACTGCATTATTGATGTTGCCGATGCTGCCAGGGTCGTTGAGAAAGTAGTTGGAGGTTTAAGGGTCTCCACATCCTCAACATTTTTATGAGCGTTCAAGGACCGACCTAGACCTAGCGGCCAACCTTACTCAGCTTGACAAAAACAAACATGAAGGCACGAGGGTGAGGCTTGTGGTCGCGGTATTTACTCGATTTGTCACGTGAGCTTTGGAGATAGCGTCGACGATAGCCGCACAACAAGTGTTCGTCTCGTTGGAATGAGCTACAGACACCGACCACTCCGATTTGAAAGATCTACGCGCAAGCACTACGTGCGTATTTTTCGGGAACACGCAACAAATAAATCTGCCAAGCACAAGCTCCAGCGTTGTGTGTAGTTTTCGTACAGCACCTTGTTCTAGCTTCTTCATAGGATCTTGCTCAACAACTCGCCTGCAGCTTCGTGCGGCAATAATAAACCAGAAAATTTAAACGCACAGACGCACAGTTCCACACCAGCACTCCTAGCGCCCGTCTGGGTTGTCGTAGTTTCTTGCATTGAGGAAAAACTACTTTGAAGTGATAACCACTTCAGCATCAGAGTTTTTATGAGGAAAATTCGACCATTCTGCAGCGAAGTGAAAACGACTTAGAATGCACGTACTTTGAAGTATCTGCCAAAACGTATGCAGTCAAAAGTACGAGTTGAAGTGTCAACAGCGGTGGAATGAACAAGAAAAACGACACAATGGAGATCGCCAAAGCCACTGCACATGCGCGTGGTGAAGACGCTAACAGTGTTGGGACGATTGAGGTTTTCGTGGATCGAGCTTGTCATACGGTGTGCAGGTCGCTTTTTGAGAAGGATGCTGTGCATTGGGTTGGACTTGGCTCGTGGGCTCATTTGCATCGCCAATTTCGCTTGATCGCGGCAAGCAAAACATCAGTATCACCTTTTGTCGGGGCAACTACTCCGACCCGCGCGCCCACCTCCGCTTCACTCTGGCTGCAACAGCAATTCTTTAGGAAGCCCCCGACTTAACCCTTAAAAAAATTCCCGACCCGACGCGTATCCGACGGAGACGATTGCCACCTCTTGTGGCACTCTACCTTCAAGGTTAGCACCAGCTTACTTGTATAGATACTGCAAGCTAAGCGGGTAAGAAGGGCGAAGACGTGGCTGGTCAACCGCTTTGTCACTCCGAAGACCTCCAGCATGCGTCGCCAGGATTTCTCCAGGCTCTACTGCAAAGTGCTCATCGAGCTTGACGTTGCCGATGGAAAGCATGAATGCTCGGTCTTTTGTTTGTGGGGCCAAATGCAGTGCATCTAATAACTGCGTGCATCCAGCAACGCTAGCATATACTTCGAAGTATCTGTCATCTCCACTTGATCGGGGGATGTGCGTTTAACCCCATAGCTTATGGTTGACATGCTGAGTTGGCAATATTACCCTGTGCTTCCTGTCGCTGTTGTTCTGCTAGAACTCGACGTCTTGAGCTGCTGGCTCAAGCAAGTGTCCTTCTCTCAAGTTGAAGTGAGTTGAAGTGGATCTCCACATGGCTACACCTCTCTAACCCGATCACAACGTATCGTTTCTCTCATTTCTCCCATCCAGAAAACGACGAACATGGCGGCCATGGGGCGTACGACGCTGGACTCGCTGTACCCGCAGGCGCGCAAGCTGCAGTTCGAGCTCAAGATGCAGATGAGCTATCTGGACTCGGGGCAGACGGGGGGCAAGACGGACGCCGAGCTGCAGAACGAGGCGCGCGGCAACCTGAGCACACTGGAGCAAATACTATGGCAGCTGGACTCGCTGGTACAGACCAGTACCAAGCCCGCCGAGAGGGACACATGGAGCAAGAAGCTGCAGCAGTTGCGGAGCGAGACGCACACTCTGGGGAGCAGTCTGGAGCAGCACATCTACAGCGTCAGTCGCCGCGCCGTGGAGGCCAGGGAACGCGAGAGTCTCATGAGCAGACGCAATGTACGGCTCGGTGTCTAAAGTGTCTAAAGTGTCTAAAGTGTTTAAAGTGTTTAAAGTGTTTAAAGGGAAAGCTAACCTTGTGATATTTTGTGGTGCTGTAGGGCTTTGATAGTGGCAATGGAGCCATGTACGCGGCGCAGGAGTCAGACAGTCTGCAGCGGTCGTCGCAGATGGTGTCGGACCTCACGAGTCTTTCACAGTCGATTCTGGGGGATCTGGGCGAGCAGCGCAATCGAATGAAGGTAAGGACATAGCTTGCTATTGAAGTGAGAGGGTAGAGTGGGGAAAATTGACTTTTTTGTTTTGCTAGAATGTGCGCACCAAGCTGCTGGATATCGCCAATAGATTAGGACTGTCGAGCTCGCTGCTGCGCGTGATCGAGCGGAGAGATACCGTCGATTTCTGGATTGTTATAGGCGGCATGATTTTCACCCTCGTCTTTTTGTACGTGTGCTACTCGTACGCAACAAGCTAGAAGACGAGAGGATCGGCGGCTGCTTCTTGGCGGAGTGGTCGGCCGTTGACCATCACTGGAAGGTGTCTCGGATCTAAGCTGATAATTCCACGCTACTCAAATATCAGCGGTCTTTGGCAATTGCATTTTCGGCCAACTCCGGTAGTCAATTTTGTCATTCGACGCGCATTTTTTTGTAGGCTCTGAAGAAAATGAGGTGAAGTCGTAGTGAAGAAAAAGGAAGACAACGCCTACCGGTATCTAGACTCTCAAGTCGTAGATCGATATAATTATTGGCCCGGGTTACTTCAGGATTTTGCTACTGCAACAATACTACATTGTACTGCTGTAGTACATACGGAGCGCAAACCCTCACTGAAGCCATGAGCTGGTCATAGTTGAGAGGACATGTTCTGCTGCTGGTCGTGGCATGTAGTACACTAAAACGTTACTCCATGCTCTCCTTCTCGGGTTGCTTGCCGTGCCATTTTTCGCGGATGCAAGTCATCTCGCGCTCGCGGAGGTTTTGCTCCCAGTGGCGGAACTCTTGTTCACGCTGGTGCTTCCACTTGAGCTGCGACTGTGCGTCATGCTGCTTTTGGTCGCTCATTTCCTGGATGAGTCGCAGATACTCGTCCTGCACGCGGTCGCACAGCAGCTTCCGGTCGCCAAGCTCGTGGTCCCAGTCGCGTAGATCCCTCTTTCGCTTGCCGTTGACTTCCGCGTCGCAAATCTGCTCAGGTGGCTCGCCCGTGTCGTCGGGTTCGAGCGCAGCCTCTCGACTCTCGAGCTGCTGCTCCCGCTGCTGAAAATCCTCTTCTTGCTGTTGCAAGTCCTGCCCTCGCTTCAGGTTCTCGCTCTGCACGCGGTCACACTCCAACTCGCGCTCTCGCAGCCGCTTGTCCCAGTCGTGCAGTTCTCTCTCTTGCTCTTGGTTGCGCTGGCGCTCGGTCTCACTCTGCCTCTCGCGTTCTTGACACGCCTTCTCCAACTTGTTCAACCCCATGGCTACGCGAGTCAGCTCCCATTCGCGCTGCATCAGTTCTTCCTGGTCACGTTCTCGTGATCCATCCGGCGACCCCATTGCCGGCACGGTTGGGTGCTCGATAAAGTGCTGGATGGCTGTCTCCGCGTCCTGGATGCTGTCTTCCGTCACTGCCGTCCGACGGGTTTTCGTCAACCGGCTAAGCTCAGCGAACGCTGCTGCGTGCTGCATGCCGGCATGCCGCGCCATCGCTTTCACCCTGAACGGCCATTCCCACGTCTGGTCGACTGAGTTCACGACTGCAGCGCCATCATCTGTCGTCTCATGAGTGGAGACACAAAAGCCGCAGACCGCTTCCACGACCATACCAGTATCCGGATCGCATCGTGTTGGCCGCAGGGCTAGCTGCTTCGCGTAGTCGTCGTACCACGCGTACCTGGCGCTGGTGCCGAGGAAGACCTCGAGGATCCGCTCGGCTTGTTCTGGATCGAAGATGAACAGGCCGGGGCGATTCGGCCAAGGGAACGTCAGGCCCAGCCCCTCGAGCTGCTGGGCGATCAGCTTCTGCGTCTCCAACCGATGGGCTTCGTCCTTCAATAACAACGCGTAGAGGAACGCAAAGCCTCGTTGCGACTCGTTGAAGCCGAAGTCGGCCTTGAGGCCGTCGATGAAAGCTCGGATCGACTCGGCTTGGCCGCACAGAGCCACCATACTACCGCAGAATCGGTCCCCTGGCCACGGCAGCCCCAATTGACGGTGAACGACGCTAATCATTCCGAGCTGCAGCAGGAGAACACCCCCTTTTGACGGTGCGCTGCCATCTTGATCTGAATACGCGAGCAGACTGCTCATGGGCCCTGCTGGTTCGGCTCTTTGCTGACGAATTTCGAATGCTGGGCGCACTCGACAGCGCTTCTCTAGCGACAGAGGGCACGTTGAAGTTGCTGCGCTTCTTTGCTAGGAGAAGAGAGCTTCTCCTCTCTTGGGAGGAGAACTAGGAGAACTTGGCGATGAGACTTCGAAAAGACTCAGCGGAAAATATGGATTGGCATTTTCACACGTGCGACTTACGTTGGTTTTGCAATTTCAGATTGGGCTCAAGGTGGCAAAATCTCAATTCTTTTTTTAGGAATTGAAAAAAAGGCCGAGCGAGAAAAGTGACGCCGAGCCTGCAGTGCTCGGACAGTGATGAGTTCGCATGGAATGCAATGCTTCAAACGAGAAGAAAGAAGACAACTGAAGGTGGAGGTCCTCCTTCCACCTCGACCTAAAAGGTTTGTAGCGATCGCGGAACATTTTTAAATTCTCCTCGATCGCTACCATTTAAAAATGGAAAGCATATTCAGATTGGAAATCGATCATGTTGCACGGTAGACAAAGTTAGTGTGAGAACTCCTCGCACTTGAAAGGAATAGGAACGAGCAGCAGTAAGCTTTACCGTAGCGAAGAACTATTAATCCATGCCGCAGTGGTGAGGACTCCCATTCCTTTATGATCCTTTGACGAACGGGTGCGCCAGTGCGTCCCTGACGGAAATGCGCTTGGACGGGTCCAGCGTGAACATCCGGTCCAGCAGGCTCCGGAGCTCCAGCACCTGCTTGCGGTCGTCCGTCGCACTTTTCGCTGCCATGAGGCTGCCAGCGAGGTCGTTTTTGGCCTTGATAGTGTCCATCAAGCGCAGGATTGGTTTACCTACGGATAAACACAATTTCGTGAGCAGAACCGAGCAAAACATGGAGGTGAAGAGCTGCCACTTACCCGTCACACGGTCGCTCTCCCGACTGCAGAACTTGAGGTCTTCCGTAAAATGCGGCTCCATTTCAAACTGGTCGATGTAAGCCTGGCGATGCTTCTTGACGAGCTTGTTGGGGATTTTTCCCTTGAGCTCCATGAAGAGTTTGAGCATCTCATTGTTTGTACTCCCTGGGAACAGAACTTTGCCAGTGAACATCTCGAACAAGCAACAACCGACAGACCACATATCTACCGCTTTGTCGTAGGCGAGGCCCAACACGATCTCTGGCGCGCGGTAGAAGCGGCTCACCAGGTAAGGCGTCGGATCCTGCTTCCCGTTGTCCGCTTTAAATGCGGACCCAAAGTCGCAGAGTTTGATGGTCGTTTGCTTTTCATCCAGTAGGATGTTGTCAGGCTTTATATCTGCACAGCCGCACACAATAACAAAGATCCAGTTAGTTCCACGCCACCCCGTTCTTGCAGCCCACCACCCCTTACCAGCGTGAATCACTCCGCAAGCGTCCAAGTGATTGAGAGCGATCAGCAGGTGTTTGCTGAAGACACGCACGGCTTGAATCGAAATGCCGCCCTTCCCGCCGAACTTCTTCATCGCCTCGCGCACGTTCATCTGCATCGGCTCGAACACCATCGCGACGTGGTTTCGGTGCGAGAACGAGTCCAGCAGCCGGATGCAGTGCTTCTTGTCGCGTGGATCCCGCTCGCCCAGCTCAGTCAGTAGCTTGAGCTCCGTCTGCGCAGCGTCGCGCATGATGTCGTTGTTGCGGATCAGCTTGACAGCCACCACCTGCAGGGCGCCACCCGCTGCGGCCTCCAACGGCGTCATGCATTGGCAGCGCAGCACAGTGGAGAACACTCCCTTGCCAACAGCGCCGAGCACGCGGTACTTGCCGTTCAGCATTTCTCCGATTGTAGTCGAGTAGTAGCCCTCTGCATCGTCACAGTTCGACTGCAGCGAGACCTCGTTCACTGTAATTGCAGCCACACCTGCACTACCGTTCATGGCATCATCATGGTCGTCCAGAGCTGCCATCGAGAACATGTCGAAGTCATCTGCCGGCGTGGCAGCCGCACTCGCAGCAGCAGTATCGGCAGCAGTAGCGGTACCAGTAGCGGTACCAGTAGCGGTACCAGTACCGGTACCAGTAGCGGTACCAGTAGCGCCCGAACCAGTTGCAGCCTTCTGGGGTGACGCCGCCTTCCGTGGCGATTTGACCACCTCCATTTGCTGCTTTTTCAGCGGACTCGGCTGTTTTTCCTGCTCTTCCTTCTCCACAATAGGCGTCGGCGTCGTCGCAGCGGAAGTGCTCTTCTTGATCACGGCGATGGTGTTTCTGGCGTCCGCCAGAGCCTTGAGGATGTCCTTCTTGATAGAACTGACGTCCAACGCCGGCCGCGTAGTGCTCACCTCAGCTTTTGTTTCCTGCTTCGCCACAGACTCCACAGTCACAGCGTTATTGGCCTGCTCATCCTCCTCCTTAGCAGCCACCTGCTTACTGTCCTGAGCAGCTTCCTTCGAGACGTCCTGCATCTCCACATCCTTAGCTGCAATTGTCGCAGTTTCCTGTGTCTTCTGCATCTCGTTAACCTTCTTCGGAGCCTTGGAATCCTGCGAGGAAGCCGCAGAGACCGACGTTTCGGGCTTCTTCTCGTCCTGTCGCTTCTCCTTGCGTCTGGACGCCGAATTGGACCTACTTCTGGAGCGTGAGCGATGGCGAATCCGCTGCTCGTCGCTGTCGCGGCGCCGGCGCTTGTGTCGCTCCCTGGAGCGCGAGCGGTGGCGCCGATGGCCGGAACGTGCCCTGTCTCGACTGCGGCTTGGACTGCGCCGCTTGGAGGAACTGTGGCGAGAGGAGTGGCGAGAGCGTGAGGTCGACCGCGAGCGGCTGTGGTGGGAGCGGCGCGCGTGGCGATCCGCCGAGCGGTCCGAGGAGCGCAGGCCCGCCATGCTGGTGCTGTTGTGGAGCGATAACTTCAGGAGATGAGATGTGATTGGGCGAAGCGGAAGTTAATTGGAGCCAATCGGAGAGCAGGTTTTGCTAAGTACGATTTGATCGGATTAGGGTCTACCGACGCACGGTGCCGCATGCGTCGCATGGTGCGAGCCGTTGAGCAGGATATATATCAAGAAGCTGGCCAAGGAGAAGGAGGGGCTGTACGAAAATTACAGCAACGCTGGCAACTCGTGCTTGGAAGATTTGTTGTTGCGTGTTCCCGGGAAAAATACGCACGTAGTGCTTGAGCGTAGATCTTTCAAATCAAAGTGTTCGGTGTCTGTAGCTCATTCCAACAAAACGAGCACTTCTTGTGCAGCTATCGTCGACGCTATCTCCAAAGCGTGATAATTCGAGTAAAATCGCGACTACAAGCCTCAACTCTCGTGCCTTCACATTTGCTTTTGTCAAGCTGAGTAAGGTTGGTCGCTAGGTCTACAGCCGGATCGGTCGGCTCCTTGAACGCTCGCAAAAATGTTGAGAACCTTTTAAAACTCCGACTACTTTCTCAATGGCCGACCCTGGCAACAACAGCAACATCAAAAACGCGGATTTACCCCTTAGGACAAATGTTAGAAGCGTCTGGTACGCGTCAATCTCATATGTGTTGCTATCACAACACCATACAAGAAGCAGCTTCTAGCAAAAGCGCTCAACATGATTGAAGAAATAATTCAGTCCTACTCTCTTTTCGTTTTCCCGAGGGCTTGCGAGTTATCCGTGTTTTCATTAGTTGCCTTTGTCGTTAGCTTCAAGCACTTCAGCGTAGGTAGGAAAAATGAATCGATTTACTACGTAGGTAACTGTAGGTCTTCTCGTTCCGCTAGCTATGTAGAGTTAACTAGCTAAGGCTGGGTCCATACTCAGTGCTCAGGCGGAGTACACGTATATTCGACGCCGTAGTTAGCGTCAAAGCCCAGGCGTTCGAGAATAGAGGCCACAGCATCTCCATCGACGCCCAACTCTGCTAAATGCTGGTAGATAAATTGGCAGTGGCGCCCAAGCGAGCCAGCCAAGCTTGGTACACTTGGTTGTTGTGCTTGGGTTTTTGTGAAAGCGGGTGTTCATTCGTAGACGCCACGAGCTTCAGGTTAATTAGCGGAAGTGCATGCTGTTGTGGAATCGAAAAGTATTTCGCTGCATTTGTAATGCGAGCCCGGGGTCCACGAGGACCGTGGCTGTCTCGAAACGCGAGGTTAAAACAATTGCACACCATATTTTCCCGACACAAAGCTCGACCCGTTCCGCTTTGCAATTTCGGGCTGCCTGGCAGTGCCGCTTTCAAGACGAGTTTGGTTGCAACTGAAGGCTCGGAGTTCTTGTTGTGGCAGTGAGATCGAGCCAGGGACTGCATCAACTTCGGCTGGGTTACTCCCGCGGAGTTAATATGTTCGGGGCCGTGTTATCTTCTCGAATACCGAGAGCAGCAGTCACTTCATGAAGATCATGACGTCCAGGATCTCTCACCGCCAGCAATTGCAGCGGTCGACGCTACCGCCGCCATCATTGGATGCGACATCTTGTGGAAATCATCAACATGTTGTCGCTGCACCGCACAGCGAAAGACGATGTTGCCTAGATGTTCGTCATTCGAGCGTGAGCACGCAGCGATTTACTCCTCGCCGATGTTTTTCTATTTCCACTGGGCCTATTGAAGAGAGCCCCAAGTTGCCAGGTTGATCGAGCTCCATAGCACACCGCGGACAGCTTCATCCGCTGAGGAAGTGCTTGTGGCCGCCAGAATTCACCCAGCATCCGGCATGTTCCAGCAAGAACGCGGTCTGCTCGCGAATTCGGATCCAGCTGGCTCGGCTTGTACGCGTTGTTGTTGAAGGATACCCGGGACTGGAGATGCAAGTGCGTATCGGCCATGCAGCTCGAGGGTCTCGGCCTGACGTGGTTCCAAAGACGACATTCGTTCGCCCCGGCGGGCGCTGCGGCAACAGCCGACGAGGTATTTACTGCGTGCGATGCCGCAATGCAAACGGCAACGACAGCGGCAGCAACGCACAAACACAGCGCGACGCGCTTCGCCTCGTAACGCCTCTCGACAGCTTCCCGGGTTCGCCTCGCCAACGGCAAGACTCCTCTGGGTACAGCCCTCGCAGCGCCGGCGAACGGCCTGCCGAATTCCACAGACGCCTTCCCTCCTCCCTCGGCACTGATGCCAGCGGCGACAAATATCTGATCATGCGACGACGCAGCACGAGATCAGCAGTCCAGCAGGAGCAAGTTGAAGCCATTGCTGCAGGTCGTTGAACCGACATGCGACGACCACTGGTCGACCCGTCGCGTGGATAAAAAAGCCGGGCCGACCATCTTGGACTTGTTGGAGCCTTGCCTTGCCTCGCCTCCGCTGCTCTCAACAGCGCCTCGCGAAAGCTGCCGGAGCGATGAAGGACTGCCGCACAACGTAGCTAGGGCTGACCGCGCAGTCAGAGCGAGCAGGAAGGAGGCACAGACTGGTTGCAGCTCGAGGTGCAATCGCTTTGCTCGTACCGTAAGACCCGTGCGAGGCGTGCTTGTAGCGGCCACGGCCCCTTCTGGACCGCTCGTTGAGGACAGCCCAGTAGCGACGATGGTAGCGCGCTCTGTGTGATCGCTGGATCACTGGATCGATGCCACGCCGCCAGACTAGAGCATGGCGAGCCGATGGTCTCCGGCGACGGCAGGCCCACACGCTCGGGGCGCTCCACCAGCTCCACCAGCACCGCAATAAAACACTCCACGTTGAAGAAGCGGCGAGGAAAACACCCTTTTTCGACACATAAACACGCGGATGCGAATTCCGCCGCGTTCATCGAGGCAACATGGCAAGTTGTATCGTGCTTCTCAGCCCGGGCATGTGTTGCAAATGCTCACCACGGTCACCAAGCTGACAGTGCTTTCAGAGGTTCATGCATTTGGCTTGAGGTGTTTGGCGTTGGGGGCTATCGCGACAGGGTTCTCGCAGTAGGCGGTTTGCCCCGGCAGCACGCAGTCCGTCAAACAGCAAGCAGTTTTCGACGCGAGGTGCGACACCGACCAGCCTACACCACCAAAAAGCGGCGACACCGACGGCAACGGTGCTGGTCGAGACGCTGCTGGCTGCCACCCACACAGAGATGTCTTCGCAGCGGCGATGGCAGGCTGCCATTGGCAGCAGCTGGCAAGGCAAGCTTATGGGCATGGGCGGTTAAGGTGGTCTTGACAGCGGGTGGTCGTGGTAAAGATGACCAAATCGGAGTAGTGTAGGCCTCTTAGATAGTCACGCTTTGTCAGCCGTTCCCCCGTCAAATCCGATAATGGCGTACCAGACTTTGGTCGGCTGACTCCATTTTTTGTGGCTCTTTTCAAAGAAAAAGCATTTGTAAACTGCTCTTCCTAAGCCTGGTTGGTGTTGCCTGTGGTTGGTTGTATGAGGCTCGTCACCTGTGGTGCCCAAAATGCCTGTTGCTATAGCCGCAGACTTGTTCCTAGTGTTTGTCTGGCCTTCTTTGCGATCGCTTTCATCGCTGTTGACCAGAACTCCACCACACATCGCTTTCATCGCTGTTGAGCAGAACTCCTCCACCACACACTTCTTCCTACTCGAAGACAACTCGATTTCGCTGTAATATTGAAGGCAATTATAGGTTGCATCATTTTCGATTAAAATTGGTGCTTTTTGTGCCCGTTTTGTTTCTGATTGGCTGACAGACTTGGAGAGGGGAGCTCTTTCACGCAGTGAAACTTGTCGACGAACGACTGCTTCTGGTGAGGTATGACAGCGTGCTACACATACAAACCAATGTTCCGTGTATGCGGAAGCATTCCCAGTTGGATTTGGTGGCTAACTTGCCCCAGTGCAGCCGATGATGTGTGGCAGTGTGTGGCAGCGCTTGCTTGGATGACGCCCGTGCACGCTATCTGGCACGTCTTCATAAAAACCGGGTTCCGACCGGTTGATCTTGGAGCTGCTCTTCTTCAAGACGCAGATTTTGGCGGCGCCTTTAATAATGGTGGCTTGTCCGTGCCTGGCATCGTGCGCGCTGCGGTTGGAGCAGAGATTGAGGTGCACGCTCGAGCTCCGCGAGCACCGCAAGCATGCAGATCCTGGCACAGCGGATTACGCTTGACTGGGTTTCAGAATGGTGACCCGCGGCGGCAAAAATTCAGTAGCTATATACCCCGCTTCTGTCGGTCTGACAAGAGTTTTTTGTAGGACTCATCCATCCATCCGAGCTCGCCTTGCGCGCGAGCGCGTGTATCTGGTCAGCATGGAGCCGTCCCTACCTTAGTTTCTTAAAACTGCAACCGAGCAACGTTAATCGGCGGTGACTTTGCGAACCCGATCGTGTACGGTTGCTGGTGTTTGGTGTTTGGCAACTTACACCCAAGAGGGCTAGTTGTGTCACTTTTACCTGGCAATATACCCATGGTTTGTCGTAGACATGATTAGACCGGTAAATCTGCAGCAGTGGGACCCAGCAGTGGTGGGACCCTGGGTGTAATCAGGAATTAAGCGTGGTTTTACGGTCGACGGCTACGCTTTGGGGGATCTCGTCTCGCTCATCTTTCATACAAACACCAAGGTATCTGCAATCAGCCTCGGCACCGCACTTACGGTATGCATACTTCTAACGGAGCCCGTCGCGCCGCACAGACACCAATAGCTGTCCTGCCCAAGCGCACTATAACCACCCCAGTGTCTGGCACAGCAACAACTACCGCTAGGCGTCAAAACAACCTCTCAGATCTACCTGCCTGCCACGTGCAGTGCTATCATAAAGCTCCGTTTTAACGCCTGCCGCAACCTGGATTTACTTTCCAACCCTACCCGCTGCCTGTTTCGGTTTTTGTGTCGAACGGATAGAGCGAGCGTGGGCATCACAATCGAAAAAGCGACCAGAATCGACCAGGTCCCAGTATGAGCCCCGCGTTCGGCCCTGGACCGCAGAGCGTGCCCGAGGGCGCACTGAGCATGACGCCGCGCGGAGACGGCACGTCCTTCATGGACGGACTGAACACGCCGCCCAGCTCGCGCGGTAAGACCAGCTCCGTGCACTTCGCGGGCGCCGAGGAGGTGTCGTACGCGTCGTCGCAGTCGTCCAACATCCTGTCGCCGCGCGGTCTCAGCGCGGAACTCACGACGCCCAAGACACCCGAGGATGAGCAGAGGGAGAGCGAGATCGGCAGCCTGAGCGGCTTCCCGCTGCCCACGCTGTCGCAGCAGAGCAACGACGCGGGCTACCAGCAGTACGCGCAGCGCCAATTGCAGCTGCCGCCGCTGTCACCGAATACCCGCAGCGCCGGGAAGGCAGGTAGCAGAGGCCCTCCTAAGCGCAGCCATACGTACGTGCAGCAATTGTCCCGTGAATCGGCCAGGGAGCTGGCCAAGACGGCCTTGAGCATGCGCTCGACGTCCATCGGCGACTTCACGTTCGAGAACCCGCACGAGGTGGTGGGCAGCAGTCTGCGAGAAAGCATTCGACGCGTCACGGCCTTCTCCAGGAGAGAGGCGCCGCTCGACGCGGAGCTCAGCACAGTCGTGAGAGTGGATCACGGCGTGCGCAAGTGCGAGCTCCGGCTCGACCCAGAGACCATCACGTGGTCGAGAGGCAAGAAGACCATCGGCATGCTGGCCACCGACGACGTCGTGGGCGCCGAGCTCCTCACGACCAAGAAGGCCAACACGTTCCGCGTGCACTACTTCAAGAAGGGCCGCGGCACGGGCGCCAAGGCGCTGCGCCGCACGCCGCGCAGCGTGGACTTCCACTGCCTCGAGACAGAGGTGGTGGGGAGCTGGGTCGGCGCCATCCAGGAGCTCGTGCGCTGGCAAGCGCGCGCGCCGCCGATTTCCGAGAAACGGCTGTTGAAAGTGGTCGTGAACCCGCACTCGGGGAAGCACCAGGCGCGGCGCATCTGGGAGGAGAAGGTGAAGCCGTTCCTGGAGCTGGGCAACTTCGAGTACGTGGTCGAGGAGACGACCCATGCCGGCCACGGAGCCGAGATGGGCAAGAGCTACTCGGCCGAGGACGGCTTTGAGGCGCTCGTGTTCATTGGCGGCGACGGCACGCTGTGCGAGTTCATGAACGGCCTGCTCACTCGGCCGGAGCACGAGTGGCGCGAGATCGTGGCCTCGACGCCCATCTCGCTCATCTCGGCCGGCACGCAGAACGCCTTTGGCACGGGGGCGGGCATTCCGACGGTGAACGCCGCTCTGTACTGCATCTTGAAGCGCAAAATGCGCCCGCTGGACGTCGTGACGGCCGTGTCTGCGGCAAACCCCCAAGTGGTGCACTACAGCTACTGCGGTCTCGGCTGGGGCGTGGCCGGCGATATCGCGTCCGAGTCCGAGCGCTACCGATGGATGGGCACGCTCCGGTACGCCTTCCTCAAGGTGAAGCGCACGGTGCTGCTGCCTAAGAAGCACACCGGCCGCGTCCGGTACGTGCTGACGGAGCCGCAGCCGCCGCTCATCCGGTACGACGACTACCCGGACGCCGGAGCGCTGGACCAGTTTGAAGTCGAGGAAGGCAGCGTGTACGATACCGACCGCTTCAGCCAGCAGCGCAAGTCGTGGGGTGGCATCGCGGGGAGCATTTCGAGCCCGGCGAGCCACAAGCGGTACCCCGGCTTCGTGTGGAAGGAGGATAAGAGCAGCTACGTGGTGGTGGGCGTCGTCAACATCACACCTGACGGCGCCTTCTCGCACCCCTCGGACGGCAACCTGGACCTAATTATCACCCGCAAGGGCGGCCTGCTGGCCAACGCCAAGCTCTTTGGGCTCTACATCATGGGCAAGGAGCTGCAGAGCCCGCTGATCTCGTACCTCAAGATTAAGGCCGTCGAGATCGAGCCTGACCAGCCCGAGGACTGCATGAACATCGACGGGGAAGTGCTCGAGGGCGGCCCCTGGCGCATGGAGGTGGTGCCCAGCCTCTTCAAGGTGCTGTCTGAAAAGTAAGGCCAGCATCGGGCAGTACTGCGCATGAAGCAGCACGAGACCAGCGTCTTCCCCATTTTCCTATAGTATACCCTTTTTTCTTTTCCTGCGTAAAAGTTGTAAATATTTGTTTTCCATCACTGTCTTGCATTAAAACCCAAGTCAAAAATTGTGTTTTCTGCTTCGATCCCAAGTTTCTGCTGAAGGAATCCTCGCTTCACCTGTGTATCCTGCATCGCCGAGTCGTGACTGTACAGCTCTGAAACCTCGAGATACCAGCCTAGCACACCGTTCCACGTCGCTTTATATGCACCCGTTGCTCTCCTGTCTCTCTGTTCCTACTACATGTACTTCGTTTGCTCAGTTGGTGTCGTCGTCCTGGTCGCCCGTGAAGGAGCTCGAGAACTTGACGATGGCGCGGCCGATAGCGCCGATCCACTCGTCCTTCTGCTTCTCGTTCTCCGCGTACATGTAGAAAGTCGAGTCGGGCGTGGCCACCTCGAAGCAGAAGCGCTTGTTGGTCTTCTCCTCGGCTGACTTGACCGTCAGGCAGTCCGCTAGGTCGATGAGTCCGTGTGCCGGCTCGCCTTGGGCGCGGCAGAAGTAGAGTTTGTTGCCCTTGAGCACGAAGTAGCGCTTACGCCACTCCTTGAGCCACACGCTGCGCTTTGTCAGCTCGCCCTCGAAGTCCGGATCCGACAGGTCGCAGTGCGTGTAGTCGCCCTCCATCGCTGTCTGGCTTGGAAGCGCTTGGGTCTCCTCCGCTGCTGTGCTTGGAGACGGTCTATTGAGGAAGCTTCTCTTCTGTTGTTGCCATTTTTAGCCAGTGTGAAGAGGCGATTTTGAATATTGTGATTGGTGAATAATTGGTATACGCTTAGGTATATCACACTTCAACTATACACTAGCAGACGGTAGTCTTGATGGTGCGGCGTTTTGCAGCGATATTAGCGTGCTAGTGGTGGGGATGGGAGCGTAGAGATCTGTGAGTGAGGTTAAGTGTGTCTTGACCGGCAGGCGCTATTGTCCCGGATCCAAGTTGAAGTGCTCCTGTTGCAGTGCAACTTGCACGGCAAGCTCGTACTACCCTCGTGTAGAATAGCGACTCAACTCTTCTCCAGACGAGAGGAGCTCTAGGTCGCGTAGGGCGAAAAAATGCCGACTTACGTGCTGGTTTCTGTCCGGCGACTTTGGGACATGGGACTCATTCTCAATGGTCGTTCCAAACCTGCACCGCAGGACCGGTACCGACTTATTAGTCTTTGCGTTTATTCAATTCGAGGCGATCATCGCGGCTTCATCTCTCGCCTGTGCTAGCATCACCGGGGTGCTAGCCAACCATCTCAAAACTTCTGGTATATGCCGCTTTCAAACACCGATAAATGCGCTGGAAACGCCACTACTGAACGTTCTTACGCAGCATGCGCATTGCGACAGCAGCTCGGCTCAAGGATACATATGTGAGCCGTCTTGTATCCGTGTATCCAAGCCTGTCGCGGACGTGGATCACCCCGGCTGCGCGGCGTTCCAGAACTTGTCGTTCTGTTGGGCCGGAAGCACGTCCACGCTGTGTTCTTAACCCCTCCTTGGCACCACCGCCGGTGCTCCGGCACCGCCTGCCTGCGATACTCGCCGCGGTGTATCCGCCTCCCAGCTGCTGCCGGTGTATCCTGGCCTCGTCTACTTTTCTCCAAAGCGATATACACATGAGATGACGCTTGGAAAGCACACAGCTGCGCTGGTTGCACCTCGCTCGATATGTCGGGCAGAGAGTGAGTGTCAGGTCAGGATTCCCATCGGTACGTCGCAGCCGCCCAACCCGTTCGAGAGCGTCGAGATCGCGGCCGACATGCCAGTTCATTCTGCAATTTGCTTTGCATCGCACACACACAAACACCCAAGATCAACCTCCTTGACCAATTCAAGACCAAGTCAAGACCATGGCGATCACTACTGCCCGCTTCGCCGTGCGCTCGCTGCAGACGCTCTTCGCTCTGCTGGCCCTCATCTTCACGTGGGGCGGCTACGTCAAGAACGACGACGGCCAGCTCAGCGGCCTGTCCCCGGAATTCAGCATTCTGATGAACTACACGGCGCTGCTCACCGGCCTGTACTACGTGCTGCCGGTGAAGATCCTCAAGTGGACGTCCGTGGCCCCGTCCGTGACGTCTCAACGCTTGGTGGACGGCGTCCTCGTAGTGCTTCTGCTACTAGGCGCGATCCTCCTATGGGCGTCATCGGGTGTCAAGGACTGCTCGGAGAATAACGAGGCGTACGAGGCGTACGCTGAACTGCAGCTCTTCCGCTGCGGTAACTTGACCATGGGTGTCATCTTCACGTTCATCACCTTTGTGCTCTTCCTCGTGACGCTCGTGTGGAGCTTCGTGAGCGACAACGCCAACACCAGCCAGGCTGACGCTGCTGCTGCCGCCGGATACACGCAGGCTACTACCCCGGGCGCCTCGCGTGCGGAAGCTTACTCGACCGCAGACTCGAACCACCCCGCTCTGGCCATTGCTCGCCGCGGAGGTCGCTTCGTCCAGTTCGTGCTCTCGCTCCTCATCTTCATCAGCACCGTGGCCGGCTACAAGCACTACTTCACGGGCCGCTTTACGAGTCCAGTGGCCATGTTCATGGTACTCGTGTCCTGGAGCTGCATCCTGTACACGCTCTTCCACCTCGTCGTCGTGGACATCCTCAAGAAGTCGCACCGCCCCAGCGCCGGAGTCGAGCGCATCTTGGACCTGCTTCTGGCGGTGCTTCTGCTGCTGTTTGCCATCCTCCTGGCGGCGTCACACCAAGTTTCCAACTGCGACTCCATCAACGATACCTACGAGGCAGACACGGGTTCGCTCGGCGGCACCAACGTCTACCGCTGTGGCAGTCTCACGCGCGCCTACGTGCTGGCCTTCATCAACTGCGTCTTCTTCCTGGCGACCCTGGTGCTCGGTTTCTGCGGCTCCAGTGACAGTGAGCCTGCTCCGCGTCACGTGGACGTCGAGCCTGGTCAACAAGTGTAAGCACCTTGCAGTTCATTTGCCTTGTCTAGTCGGATGATAAAACAAATCAAAAAAAGCATTACCATTGTTATATTTCATTTCTGGTTTTCGTAGAAAAATCGACTCGAACAAATATTGTGCGGGTAATGTTGGCAAATACGAACACTTCCTGGATGGATAACGTTTGAGTTCATTTGATTTAGTTGTTTACCACGCTCACGCTACTCATAAGCCAAAGCTAGACATGAAGGAGAGCTTGACAGCGTGAGAAACACCGCTGTGCCTGCTCACTTCAACGTGTCTGGTCCACTCACCTACTTACACCTGCTGGCCCGCGTCAGAAGCATGAGCAGTCTCCGCCGAATGCTCGCTGTCTGCGTTGCGCTCGCTCGAAGACGTGCGGTACAGGAAGCTCAGCGCGAACGTCACCAGATACAACGCCACGGCGACGAAGGTGAAGATGTAGCCCGTGTTCATGCTGCCACAGCGGAAGAGGGTCGAACCGTGGTAAGTCTCGAAAGACGCGTTGGTAGTCGAGCAGTCCGAGACCTGCGCCGACGTAGCGAAGAGGATGCCCGCGACGAGCAGAGCCACGGCAACCAGAATGTCCATGAAGCGCTCCACACCGATCGTCGGGTGGCGTGACAGCTTCAGCGTCTCGACAGCCACCATGTGCCAGAGCGAGTAGAGCACAGCGCTGTAGGCCATGAGGATGGCGTACGTGGCCTTGGGCTCGATGTACTGGCCAGTGTAGTAGTGCTTGTAGCCCAGCACAATGCACACCAGCGCCACGACGGAGCAAGCAAACTGGAGAGTACGTCCGGTGCAGCGAACCACCTTGAGTGCCGGATGCTGCAAGTCCAAGTCCACCGTAGCAGACGCGCTCGACAGACCGTTCTTCTTACCGGGGGTGCTCGCGACGGCGTAGCCGGCCGCCTGAGAGTCGTCTTCAGCCAGAGCAGCCTGCAGGTTGTCGCCGTTCACCGACTTGCACGTGTCACGCACGAAGCTCCAGGCGAGCGTCACCAGGAACAGCGCGCAAGTCACGAAGGTGAGCACGATGGCTACCGTCATGTCACCACAGCGGAAGAGCGCCGAGCCGTGGTAAGTCTCGAACAGGGTGTTGTACGACGCGCAATCCTTCACGGCTTCGGACGTCACGTGGACGATACCGGCAACCAAGAGAGCGATCGCCAAGATGGCGTCGACGATGCGCTGGTAAAGCACCTTCGGCACGCTGGAGGTCAGCTTGAGCACGCCGACTGGCACAACGTAGTAGAGTCCGCACAGCATGGCCGAGTAGCACGCGATGGTGGTGTAGATGGCAGCACCACTGCTCAACTGACCCGACGTGAACTTTATGTAGCCCAGCGACGTGAAGATCATGCCAAGCACGCCACACAGGGCCTGCAGAGCTCGGACGCCGAGGCGGCCGGACGAAAGCAACATGGTGGTCATCGGTGTTGGAAGTCTTGCCGGAGAGGCGGTGTGGACGATGCAAAGCAAATTGCAGAATGAGATCTCTGCTGCCGCACGAAGCTGCCGGTGGGTGCACCAAGTCGGTTCTCCTTCTTGTGTCCTCGATTTAAATTACGGCGGTGGTGACACCACCAACGGCACAAGAGACTCCGGTCGCATCGCCTGCAAGTGCCACCCGCGCGTGTCGTCGGGCGCAGTGATTTGCTCCAAGCCTCGTGCCTGGGAGGAGCTGTCAGATCATCTTCGTTAGATCTTGATGTTCATCACAGGACCGCAGCATGCACTTGGTCTCGGCAGTAGAGGGATACATGCGCCGAGTACCACGCAAGTCTCGCTGAGCGGCAATGGTTGGCTGCTGCCACGAGTCCAGGCACACGTTGCTCAGCAAACCGGGCAGTGACTCCCTTGCACGCAGGAATTGCAGGGCAATGATGGCTGCTGCACTCCAGGGGTATCAACTCGCAGAATAGCGCGGCAATGCCTTCTGGAAGGCGCAGTTAAACTCGATCAGTTGGTATCCCGCAGATGCCATTGGTACATGGCGCGTGCTGTAGACGACTCGCTGGAATGGGTCAGAGATGCGTCTCGATATCGGGACGCGAACGGGAGGCGAACATGAATGCGCGTGTGACGGCGGGCCATCAAGACTGCGTCTCAGGTCGGTGGTCAGCTGAGGGGAGCAATCGCTCCAACGTCTTGATTACCAACTTAAACCTCCCAATTTTTAATCTTTTCTTGCTGCTGGTACTGTAATGCCACCAGCAAAATCGCTGCGTGTAGTACCATGTTGCTTGCAGAGTCTGTTTGATAAAAGACACCAAGTCTCCCCACCTTCACTGAAGGCCCATCGAAAATGGTAACTTTCGCCGGCCCTGTACACTGTACACTGTACAATTTTGTAATTTTGATGAAAGTTGAGTTTTAGTACTGTACCGTGTACAGTACTAAAACTCAGCTTTCATCAATTAGCCAATCATCTGCAATTGCACAGACTCCGATAGCCACCAAACATGCCACGTGAAGACGCGGCGATCGCCGTCGCGCCGTACGACGACGGCTCCTCCACCGAGAGCGAGTGCTACGACGAAGACCTCCTAGCTGGCAGCAAGTGCCTCCAATGGGGATAATGACCCTATTCCGGCGCCGGATTCGACCATCCAAGTCAAGGTTGGAACCACTGAAAGTGTTGAGACCGATGCCGTAAAAGTGGAGGCGGGAGACATAGAGGATTCAGAGAAACCCAAGGCAAAGTCAACCTACAAACGGTGCAAACGGTGCCGACGTCGACTGCCGGTTGTCAGCGAGAAGGAGAGGAACGAGATCCAACAAGGCAAAATCAACACGAAGTGCTGCGCCTGCTGCTGCGAGCCATTCCCAATGAGCAAGTTCGGCTTGGCCAACCGAGATCCGATACGCGCGATACCGAGGTGTCGATCGTGCAGTCAAGCGCCTCCGGAAATCCTGCATAGCCTCCGAATGAGCTCTCAGTACGTAGAAGCCGCCGCCGTCGAGATGAAGAAGGTGCAGGCGGAGAGGCAGAAGAAGAAGGCTACCTTGCCGTCTTTTGATCGCAAGACGGTGAAGCAACGGCATGAGGAGCAATTCCAGCTGGTGGGGGGCAAGACAGCACGAGAGCGTCGAGTGGCAAAGCGTGAGGCCGAGAGGCAACAACGACTGGCTAGCATCCGACGTAAGAGAAAAGAGAAAATCAAAAACTAAATCGAGAGCGAACGCCTAGGCTTGCAGCCAAAGATGGCAAGTCAATGCATGATCCAGGAACTCTCGGATTTATTTTTCGACTCATTGACACTGCATCACGCGCGAATGTTACCAAAAAGCAAGATAGGGACGTGCTAGTAGCTGTAAACAAAACGCGAGTGGCAGCAACAAAGTTACGCCAATGGTGGATTGGCATCTCGGGCTGTCCGAACACGTACTGTAGAAAGCACTGGAACTGACTTCTCTCGATTGCAATCATCCAATGCACTAGGAACATACGTCGAAGTAGTTAAAATGCCCGAAAACGTAGAAGTCTGTGTCAGCAGACTTTGTATTCATCTTTGGCCTACATTCTCACTACCCCCGGTCTGTGCATCTCCACTGTGAACTATAAGACCACGAGCCCCAAATAAGGTTTCCTGAAGCTATCAATCTGCGTGGTGAGAAAACAGCGCTCATAACGGTCGCGTGGAGCACACAATTGACTTCAACTAATTCAGCTACGCAGTAAAGTACCAAAATTGTTATGGATTTCTGCAGACTTGGTGCCTCGTATTTTTTCTTTCAAATTTCAATTTCGAAGCACTGCGTGCAAATGCAGTTGCCAATGCAAACAGCAAAAATAATAATACTTGCGAAGTACCATTGCTGCTCCGCAAAGTAGGCCGCGTTCATGCATCAGCTCCCTTATGTTAAGCAACGCAAACTTCAGTTGATTGACTTTCCGAATTCGCCTCGATCACTGTCAGCATTATTGTGAATGCATCGCAGATACCACTTCTATTGCTGAAACTTCTCTTCGTGATTGCACTCTTCAGATTTCAGAACAGCTTCAACAACGTAGTTTGGTGATCCAATATCTGCTATAGCTCCAACCCGTTCTCTGAAGCCAAAAACGATACTGAGAACCCCCCAAAACGTGTTTTTCTTCAATTCTGCTTGACTATTGTTTCGATGTTGATGTGTAGCCAAGAAGAAGTGCGTTTGTGTGAGTCTGTGCCGCACGGTCTACACTATCAACTTCCCTGGGGTGCCAAGTGATGACTGTCTCAAGTTAAGTCGACCACCAAGATGGAAAATCAAGCGAGTTCCTCTACTACCGTCGTGCAAGACAGTACATGTACTACATGAGTATGAGCAACAGGTTCAAGATCGCAGGAAGCTCGTGGGCCCCAACGAAAACATCGGATATTTGAGACTTGAAATAGTATGCGTATGTTGGTCATCTTCAAGTTGAGGTGCGAAGATACTTTTTGGGCTACATTCTTGCAATTAAAAAACGCTTAAACTCGTTGTAGTTTCCACAGCTTACGCCTTGACAAGATATGTGCCCCCTTGAACAGTACGCCCCGCCTACACCTGCTGGCCTGCCTCCGTGGTTTCAGTCGTCGTTGTGGTCGAGGCAGCACGGTACAGGAAGCTCAACGCAAACGTGATCACGTACAGTGCCACCGCCACGAACGCGAGGATGTAGCCGGTGTCCATGTTGCCGCACCGGTACAGCGTGGTGCCAAGGTGATACGTCTCCAGCATCGCGTTGGTGTCGTCGCAGTCCTTCACCTGCGACGAGACCGCGAAGATGACGCCGGCTACCAAGAGAAGAACGGCAAGAAGCAAGTCCGCCAGACGCTCGGAGCCCACGTTAGGACGCCGAGACAGCTTCAGGGTCTCGACAGCAGCCAGGTGCCACAGCGCGTACAGCCAGCCGCTGTAAGACATGAGGATGACGTACGTGGCCGCGGGGCTCACGTACTGGCCCGAGTAGTACGGCTTGTATGCCGCGATAAACAGAATGAACGCCACGAGGGAGCAGGCGAACTGCAGCAGGCGGACACAGCAGCGCGTCAGCTTCAGCACCGGGTGCTGCAGGTCCACCTGCTCCGACACGGCGTCGCCCGAGGTCTTCTTGCCACCGGGCGTCGTTGCATCTCCGTACCCCTCCTGTTCGGCAAGAGCGGTCTGCAGGTTGTCGCCATTCACCGACTTGCACGTGTCACGAGCGAAGCTCCACGCCAGCGTCACTAGGAACAGCGCGCACGTCACGAAAGTCAGCACGATGGAGACCGTGATGTCTCCGCAGCGGAAGAGCGACGCGCCGTGGTAGGTCTCGAACATGGTGTTGTACGACGAGCAGTCCTTGACAAGAGTCGAGGTCGAGTGCACGATGCCTGCGACTAGCAGTGCGGTCGCCAAGATGGCGTCCACGATGCGCTGGTACAGCACCTTTGGCACGCTGTCCGTCAGCTTGAACACGCCCAGTGCCAGCACGTAGTAGAACCCGCACACCACGGCCGAATAGCACGCGATGTTGGAGAAGACGGCCGAGCCGCTGCTCAGTTGGCCGGACGAAAACTCGATGGACCCGAGCGACAAGAAGATCATGGCGATGATCGGGCACACGATCTGGAGCGCGCGGACGATGAGGCGTCCTGGCGAGAGCAGAGTTGCGGTCATGGCGGTTCCTCTTCTTGACTTGGGGGTGATCGATGCAATGCAAAGCAAAATGCAGAATGATAAACTTGGGTCGAGCTACAGCGGCAGCGACTTGTTCTCGAACAGCCTGACAGCAAGACCCGCAGCTTCGGCCAGAAATGCAGCCATACTACGGATCCCTCGTCTGTCCGTTTAGCACCGAGAAACGAGCAAGACCTTGCTAGACACGCGCGGCGCTCGGCGCCACTCGATTTGACCAACATCGCTACTGTACTGCGAACGGCAATCGATGGGCATTTCAGTTGCAAAACGCCATGAAAGTACTGGCAAAAGTGGACATCTGGGTAGATCTACAGCACTCAGCTAGCGAGACAACGAGGACTTGCAGCTCGATGGAGTTGAATGGGCCTGGCCGAGTTGTTGCCGCGCTGCTTTAGCGAAAACCTGCCTTCGTCTCTGCATCGGCACCTGATGGGTACGTCAGCGTTCCGAAATGGAGCTTGCTGCGCGTTTAACAGCGCCCCGCTCGGCGATGTGAGGCTGGCGTTGCGCGCCGAAGCATCTATTGGTGGCAGTACTGGGTGAATGGCTGTCTCCGAGGCCGATCGCAGCCAGACATGCGAGTGCATGTGCACTTCAATGTAGCAGACTTGTCAGTAGCCAAGCAGCAATGACTAGATACGTGTGCAAGTTTTCGGGGCAGCATTTGACAGCGCTCGCCTCGATTACACCCTTCTGAGGGCGATGCGCTGCTGAATAGGCATTGCATCGCAGCCGGCATGGGTGTAGTTCCTTGTCCTGCCAGTATCATGCCGTCGATGACGAGACAATGCGCAAAACGTTGTCTTTAGTCGCAAAAGTGCGCATACGCTTCCTGTCATTTCAGCTTAGCAACTACTTGACAGATCTCTGGCTATTCGGGTGTATATCGCGCGGTGGCGACGGTAGACGCAACCCGCCTGCGCTCGCATGGCGCTCTCACCGCGACAACTTCAACGCACTCCACAGCCTCACATTCCTGCGTCAAAGGCACTTGGTTAGCAACACTGTTTTTCCTCATGCACGCCAATGCAAAGACGTCGTATTTTTTGTCAGACCTTCGTAGTGCACGTGGTGGGCGGGTGTGAATCGCGGGCCTATTGTATTAGCCGTGGCACGTTGGAGCTCTAGAAGCGCGAGAGGTGGAAGGCTTGGCGAGCTGCGTCGCCAATACCCGATAGAAATACCGATTGAGCTTAAACTAGATCGGAGCGGATGCCTCGCATAACCAGTAAACCTACGTCATGGCGTTGGCAATGACGACCAGGTTTGCCCGTGGTCGATGAGCAGCGGGGACTTTTCAATGGTAGAGGCTAAGCAACGATTCATTCGCCTGCAGAAATTCGCTGTTAGCTCGGTGCAGTATGCGTCGGCAATCGATAGCTACGTTGCCCGAAAACCAGTTGAATGCACTTGCGAAGTCAAAGCTCTGGCATTTCTGAAAAATGTAGCCATTCCTTCGTTTCGTCCAATCATACGCAAGTTCCCCAATAATGCTGGACCCGAAGACGTCGCTGGCGATCGATGCGCCGCCCATTGCGCCGTACGACGACGGCTTCTCCACGGAGAGCGAGGACTTGGACGACGCAGAAGACCTCCCTGATGAACGTCACGCGTCTCCTCTTGGTATTGCAGCTCCCAGCTCCGTCAGACGCGAAGCCGTCGCGAAGAACCAATTACTCCAAGAAAGGCAACAAATTCCTGCCGAGCGAGCCCTGGAGACCGCAAAACACGAAAACGACAGGAACTCGCGCGCCTGTACCAAGTTCGTCGCAAAGATGGAAGAAAAGGCTTCAAAACAAGCTGCTGCAAGCCTCAATACGGCCACAAATGACGGAAGTATCACGAAAGAAGAGCACTGCAAAGGCTGCAACGGATACTTAACGCCCCTAGCCGAGAGGCTGAAGGCGATGCAGACGGCAGTCTTGCAGCACCCGGGAAAGGGGCCTCCTCCGTCGAGGCAGTGCTGCTGCTGCCACATCACTTACCCTTTGGTGGCACTGACGGACGAGAGCAGAAGTGGAGCGTGCTTGCAGCCACGCTGCTACATGTGCAATTGTGGCGCTAACGCAGCGAAGAAGGATGCGTTTGTGGGTGTCAAAAGGACAGTGAACGGAGCTGTGAAGGAACCAGAGGAAAGGAAGAAGACTAGCGGACTGGACGCTAGCTGCTGCTGCAGGAATTGCAAAGGTCCGTTGCCCAGCTTGGGTGAGAGGTTGAAAGTGATGAACGCGACAGCTGTACAGCTCAAGATACAGGGCTGGAGAGTATTGCCGCCGTCAAGACAGTGCTCATGCTGCTACATTACGTATCCGCTCGCTTCTCTTACGGAAAAGAGCAAGAGCGCCATGTGTGCGACTCCTATTTGCCGCTGGTGCGATAGCGTAAAAGCTGGCAGCTCCAGCACAGTTGCTGTCGACAGTTCTGCTGAGGAAACACGGCGAAACGCGGCGAAACCCCATGAAATCATCGAAATCGAGGAGGGACAAGACGAAGAAGAACGGGGGCGGGTGGAGCAGAACAGATGCCAGTGTTGTTATGGGAAATTACTGACGCTGGCTACTAGGCTTCAGATGATGACGGATGCTGCTCAGGCCCATGGGGGCAAAGGCCTACCGCTCTCAAGGCAGTGCGCGTGCTGCCGCATCACGTATCCCTCGGTGGGGCTGACGAAAAACAGCAGGAAGTTGACGCGCACGGTCCCGATTTGTACGACGTGTTGTCGAGCGGGAGGGTCGGCAATCTACGAAATGCTCGCCGCGAGTGACGAGTTTATTGAGGCGTTCAAGGTTGAGAACCCCGCGATGGCACGGCAGCTCCTGGCGAGAAAGGAGTCCGGATCCCTTCGAGGATACACGAACAACCAGAAGACACGTGCACTGAGCAGCGTGCGGTCTGCCAGTGTCTTGCAGCAGGTCAAGGTCCAGACAAGCGAGTTGAACCAGCAAATCAAAAGTCTTCGGTCGTATCCTGTATATCATCGGCCCAAGGTGATGGCCAGAAAGTGCCTTAGTGCACCTCGACTGCTACTGCGTGCGTCAGTAAATAGGGATGCTGCTGAGGAGGGAAAAGCTCAACAGACGTCACAGGAGTCCCACAACCGACGCACCGCGCGGTGGCTGAAGCAGTTCGAGATCGTTGACGGCAAAACAGTGCGGGAACGACGGCTAGAAGCACGGAACAAAGCCAAGGAGCGCACGCTGGAAAAGATTAGGAATGCAAGCAAGTGATTCCGCCGCGTTCGTTTTCGTGATTGAAGTGAAACTGGAGGTGGGAAACTGCTCACTCCTTGTCAGCCCTTCGTCGTGCACGTGATGACGGGTGTGAATCCCGTTTGAATGCAAAAGGATAGGCAGTGTCTGCACCAGCACCTGGTGAAGATCCCGTTGGTTTCGGCTTCATACGTCGCATCGCCAGCAACCTACACAATGATATTCATGTCCAAGTTTGCACCAGCGTTTTTGCTGTTATTGCTGCTCTGCTCGATGCAGTCTACGTCGGCAATCGTGAGTCTGCTACGTTGCTGGCAGACCGGTTAAAGAAAAAAAAAGCGAAGCAACCGTGAGGTCCTTGAAAAAATATTGGTCAAATACATTAAAAACATTTTTGACAAAATATTTCCAATAAAAATAGTCAGTCTTCAGTCACACGCAAGGGTCCCACAATTTTGCTTCTATACAGAGAAGATATCACGCGTCTCCTCTGCATATATCCACCTCCGTTAGAAGCCGAGCCGTCACCGAGACCAACCACTCCAAGAAAGTCAGAGAATTTGTGCCGAGGCAGCCCTGGAGACCGCAAAACACGAGAACGACAGGAACTCACACGCCAGTACCAAGTTCGTCGCGAAGATGGAAGAAAAGGCTTCAACACAAGCTGCTGCAAACCTCAATACGGCCACAAATGACGGAAGTATCACGAAAGAAGAGCACTGCAAAGGCTGCAACGGATACTTAATGCCCCTAGCCGAGAGGCTCAAGGCGATGCAGACGGTAGTTTTGCAGCACCCAGGAAAGGGGTTTCCTCCGTCGAGGCAGTGCTGCTGCTGCCACATCACTTACCCTTTGGTGGCACTGACGGACGAGAGCAGAAGCGGAATGTGCTTGCAGCCACGCTGCTGCATGTGCAATTGTGGCGCTCAAGCCGCGAAGAAAGCTGCCAATGTTGGTGTCAAAAGAACAGCGGATGGGGCTGTGAAAGATACGGGGTTTCCGCCGCATTCGACAACAGCGGAAACCCATGCCATTGAAATCGAGGACGGGAAGACGATGAAGAGCGGGGGCGGGTGGAGCAAGGCCAATGCAAACGTTGCCACGCCGAACTAATGACTGAGCCTAATAGGCTGCAGATGATCAAGGATGCTGCTCAGACCTGTACGGGCAAAGGTCCACCCCCTTCAAGGCAGTGCGCGTGCTGTCGAATCACGTACCCGATGCTCGCTCTGACGAAGAAAAGCAGGAAGTTGACCCGCGTGGTGCCGATTTGCTCGAACTGTTGTCAAGCGGGAGGGCAAGACGTCTATGAAATGGTCGCCACGAGTGATGAGTTTATGGAGGTGTTCAAGATGGAGAACCCCACCCTGGCGCAGCAGATCCAGGCTAGAATGGAAGCCGAGACCCTCCGAAAGCAGGCAAAGGATGAGAAGACGAAACGTGCAATGAACAACGCTCGGCCAGCCAGAGTTGTGCATCAGGTCACGACCCAGGCGCACGAACTGAGTCAGCACGTCAATCGGCTTCAGCAGCCTCCTGCCTATCATTTGTTCCCGAGATGGCCAGAAAATCCATCAGTGCAACTCGACTGCTATTCGTGTTCCAGTGAATGGTAATGCTGTAGCGTCAACGCCAGCGCAAGGAATATCTGGTATGGAATTGGTTGAAACGATGAACAGACTTCGCAGGAATCCCTCCCACATGACGGACCGCGCGGTGGCTAAAGCAGTTCAAGATCGTTGACGGCAAAATAGTGCGGAAACGAAGGCTAGAAGCACGGAACAAGGCGAAGGAGCGCACGCTAGGAATGTAAGCGAGTGATTCTGACACGTTCGTCTTAGTGTTGAAGTGAAACTGAAGGTGACGATTTCATGGGAAACTGCACACTCCTTGTCAGCCCTTCGTCTGCACGTGATGATGGCCGTTGTGCTGGCCATTGTAGGTTGGATGCAAAAGGATAGGAGACTTGGCGCACAGCGTCCGCACCAGGTGAAGATCCCGTTGGTTTTCGGCTTCAAGCAGAGCGCATGCCTCGCATCGTCAGCAAACGTACGCAATGACGTGTGTGGTAACCATGAGCAGCGGGGACGTATCAATGGTACAGGGCTAGACAATGCTTCATATCCTGTAGCTATTCGCTGGTCTGCTCAATGCAGACAATCGGTAGTCGGTTAAATAAATTAAAAAACACAAAACGTTTCCGAAAACAATGTAGCCATTTCGCTGTTTCGCCCAATCACACGCAAGATTCACAATAATGATGGACCCCAAGGCGTTGTTGGCGATCAATGCGCCGCCCATTGCGCCGTACGACGACGGCTTCTCCACGGAGAGCGAGGACTTGGACGACACAGAAGACCTCACAGATGAATCTCACGCGTCTCCACTGCATGTAACCGCCTCCGGCTCCGCCAGAAACGTAGCTGTCGCCAAGAGCCAACCAATCCAAGAAAGGCAACAAATTCCTGCCGCTCCAGCCCTGAAGACCGCACAACAAGAGAACAAAGAGAACTCGCTCCCTCCTATCGATATCGTCGCAACGATCGAAGAAAAGGCTTCAAAACAAGCTGCAGTAGACCTCAATACGGCCAGAAACGACGGAGATGTCACGAAAGAAGAGTACTGCAAAGGCTGCAATGGATACTTGACACCGTTGGCTGACATTCTGAAGGCGATGCAGACGGTGGTCTCGCAGTACCCAGGGAATGAACCTCCTCCTTCAAGGCAGTGTTCCTGCTGCCACATCAGTTACCCGGTGGTGGCACTGACGAACGAGAGCAGAAGTGAAGCGTGCTTGCAGCCACGCTGCTACATGTGCCATTGGGGCGCTCAAACCGCGAAGAAAGCTGCATCTGTGGGCGTTAAAAGGACCGTGGATGGAGCATTAAAAGAGACGGGTGATGGAAGAAAAGCTGGCAGCTCAAGCTCGAGCCCAGTTGCTGTTGCCAGTTCTGCTGAGGAAACACGGCAGCCTTTGCCAGCAGTGACGGAAATCGAGGATGGAGAAGACAAGGAAGAGCGGGAGCGGGTGGAGCAAGGCCAATGCAGGCGTTGTTATGCCAACCTAATAACGCTACCCGATAGGCTGCAGATGATCCAGGAAGCTGCTCAAACCTGTATGGGCAAAGGTCCACCGCCTTCGAGGCAGTGCGCGTGCTGCCGAATCACGTACCCGATGCTTGCTCTGACGAAGAAGAGCAGGAAGTTGACCCGCGTGGTGCCGATTTGCTCGAACTGTTGTCAAGCGGGAGGGCAAGACGTCTATGAAATGCTCGCCACGAGTGATGAGTTTATGGAGGCGTTCAAGATGGAGAACCCCACCCTGGCGCAGCAGATCCAGGCTAGAATGGAAGCCGAGACCCTCCGAAAGCAGGCAAAGGATGAGAAGACGAAACGTGCAATGAACAACGCTGTGTCAGCCAGGGTCTTGCAGCAGGTCAAGGTCCAGACACGCAAGATGAACAAAGCTGTGCCAGCCAGAGTTGTGCAGCAGGTCACACGCGAAATGAACAGGCAGGTCAATCGTCTTCGGCCGCGTCCTGTCTATCATTTGTTCTCGATGAAGGCCAGAAAATCGATCAGTGCAACTCGACTGCTAGTTCGTGCGCCAGTAAATGTCAACGCTGTAGCATCGACACCAGCTGAAGGAACGCCTGGCTTGGAAACGGAGGGAATGGCTCAACAGACTTCGCAGGATCAACAACCGCGCGATGGTTGAAACAGTTCGAGATCGTTGACGGTAAAACAGTGCGGGAACGACGGCTACAAGCTCGGAACAAGGTCAAGGAGCGCACGCTGGAATGAGAAGTTACGCTACGGATGAATTGAAGCCACGTCCGTCTTGCTGGAGTGCTGATATAGGTGAAGAGTTTACGGGAGAACTGCACATTACGTTGAATGGCCCGGAGTTGAGAAGAGAGAGTCCTCCTTCAGTGTGCTCCACGTCCCCTGGATGCTCGTTTTGTAAGGCACATTAGTGAACTTTTGAGCTCAAATCAAATAAAAAATGTGACTTTGATGGATGGACTTAAGCTGAAAACTCGAGAATCACTGACACACGCATTTTGACGGCAGATTGGTTTCCAGCGATGGCTGTACAAGAAGTTTCTCTACGCATATCGAATGCAGTGCCGTGCTTGCTGGTGGTTTGAACAAAATTAATTGCAGACTTTCTTGTTGAATCTGTTGTTGTGTGTTCACGTTGCCCTGCTCAAACGTCCTACGCGACGAGTTCGAGGGGCTCAATAACCCAGTCGATGTCTTCGGGGGCCGTGACGTTCGAGTCAAACTGCCAAATGGCCTTGTTGCATCGCACCGCCATCTCCTCCGCTTCCTCTGAGTCTGGCAGGGCCAGGATCACGTGTTCGGTGATCTCAAACAGTACAGTCAGCTTGAGACGTTCGTGCATAGGCACACCCAGCACTTTCGCCCCGGAGGAGTTCGTGGTTGGCTGCTTTGCAGTGCTCTCGTACTGGACACTGAGCAGGTGTGCGCTGTGGATCTCGATCTCCTTCATCTCAGCACGAATCCCGGCGCTTGCCGACGTTAGCACGAACGACTTGAAGGCCTCGTAGCTCACCGTCTCGAGCGAGCGGTACACAAGCTCAGCAGCTTCGCAGTCCGGTTTCAACGATCCGGGAGCCCCCGCTTCCCTTTCCACATAGCTCGCAAACTCGCGCGAATACATGGCCGTCATGGTGGTCTGCATGGCGTGCTTGGCGCCCTGGATGAACTCGAGTAGATCGACCTGTGTCTTCTGCGGTCGATTGAGGTGGTAGAACATGAGCCAATTGGCCAGCCAGCTCATACTCGACGGGGCGAACACACCCTGCTGTTTGTACTGCTTGAACAAGTCCCTGCGCGCTAGAACCTTGTCCAGCGTGGCGAAAACCTCGCCCAGTCCTTCTGGCGGGGCTGAGTCATCACTCCTGTTGGACGAAAAGTGTCGTCGTTGAGGCGGTTCCAGTGCGATTGGAGCACCCAAACTTGGCCCAGATCTTGCATTATGTCTGGCAATGCTAGCGAGACGGTTGCCGTGGTGCAGCACGCGGCAGGATCTCGACGCGAGCGTCGGCAGCGCCATCGGGTCCTTGCGGATGAATGACGTCGCTACACAAACACAAAAGGATCACACAATAGCAGCGACTATGTGCATTTGACAGTACTCAAATTATTTAATAACGGGGTTTGATTGGCTGGTGGGGTCCACATAGCGTTCTTTAGACCAAATATCAGTGCACATAGCCATGCGAAAGTGATTTTGGTCTGACAGTCGCACCTTCAGAATTCAGTTCACTTCGCAATAAGTCGCGCCTGGAGACGAAGACACTGAGAGATCTGCCGCACTCGTCGCCATGCTCTCCGTTCTTCGCCGCAGCGCATCCGCCTCTTCTCGTCTGCAAGCCAATCGCTTCGCTGCTGTTTCTGCCGCTTCGTTGCAGCGCCGGACGTTCCTCACGAGCCCGCGCGTCACCAGTTACGTCATGGCCCGTGCCAAGGTGCTGCATCTGGCGGCGCGCAGCTTCCTGGCCTACAACCAGATCATCACGCTGGACAGCGCGACGTCTCCTTTGTGTCGCTACTTCGTGCCTAGTTCCACACTGAGAGAGCGTGTATATATGTACATCGTGAGCCTCATCCCTCCGGACCAGCCCATCGACCTGCCGAACTTCCTGAGCGGCGCCGAACACGCAGCCGACGTGGTGCTACATGAGATCTACAGGGAAGAGGGAGAAGCTGCTCATGAACTGAAGCAGGTGGCAAGTCAAGAATGCGTGGAAAAGTGGATGAACAAGCTGCAGAGCCAGCGCAAGACGTTGAAGCTGCCGGCGGATACGACGTTCAAGCTCGAGCTTCTCGAGGTGCACGACGTTCGCCTTGCAGCTGCGGAGTACGAGTACTCGGACGCTGCCGAGGGCCAGGAGAATGATACCTGCAGCATGTACCACATGAACGAGGCCGTGTGCATGACGGTGCGGTTTGTCGTCACGGAGCACTTGCTGGCGTCCAGGAACGACGGTGAGCAGCACCCGACGAGGCATACGCTCAAGACGACGTTCGACTGGAGCTTCTATTCGGACGTGTCTCGGGATCGGCTAGTGAACTGGCAGATCACCAAAGCCACGCCGTTCAAGGTCCACCTGGGAGGCTGGAAACCCACGAGGAATACCAAGATGCCGGCTCCGATATAAAGTTGATTTTAGCGATCAAAAAAGAAAACAAAGGTTTGAAAAGATATTTCTCCATAGACTTTTGTATTTTTTAGCAATGATTGTGTTGGTTCTTGCTGCGTTCCATGGAATTGCTTTTACTTAATGGGTTTGTTGTTTGCTAAAGCTTAATCGATTTTCTTGTCCTCACTGGCGTCTTCCACCGTGTCCGGACTGCGTTCCACCGCGTTTTTCTCGATGATGTCCATGCTAGCGATACGCCAGTCCACTTGCTCTGGCTCCGTCACGCGGGACTCGAAGATGACGCGGTAGAGGTTCTGCTGCTGCACATGGCGCGTCTTCCCTTCGAGAACGACAATCTTCAGGTTTTCCACGGTGGCCACGTGCACGCACAGTTGCAGGTGTTCAATGGTTGCGTCCTTCGATAACCCCCGCGGGGGCCTGAGGATGGCCACTAGGTCGTCGTACTCCTTCTCCGTCAGACGTTGGTAGACCGAGCCCGCCAGCTGTGCACTCTCGATGGCCATGCCTTCGCACTCGATGTAGACATTTCGGTGGAGGTAGTTCTTCTTGACCCGCAGTGCCAATTGGTTGTAATATTCAGGGGTCGTGAACTGCTGCAGACTGTCGGCCACGTCGGACGAGCTGTTCTCCTTGTCCGCCAGGAACTCGGGGAACTCGATCCGGTTCACGGCGCGGAGTTTCGCCTCCGAAGCAAGCCGAGCTCCTTCTAAGAACTCCAGCACGTCCACGCTGGTCTTCTGGGGAAACTGCAGTTGAAGGAACAGCCAAGCCTTGCCCAAAAGGCTCAGAGAGTCGCTGAATGCCCCCTTCTCCAGGTATTCGCCCAATTTCGGCAGGTTATCAACGCTGCGACGATACCACCCGGCGGCGAATTCAGTGCCGAACTCGAACGTTGGCGGCTTGTCATTACCGGCAGAGCCGGAGAAGCCACAAACGGCATTGATCGCCAACGGGTGGCGACCGGCAAGACGCTGAGCCGCCTGCGTAGCCGGACGCCGCAACATCCTCCCAATGCCTTGACCTTCAAAATCTTGGTCGACTGTCACTCAAGTGAGGAGCTACAAGGTCTAAATAGTGGTCACTTGCTTCAACTGCCCCACTTGCCTTTTTTCAGTCAGGGTTGTATTAAATGGGCATTGGATTGATTGATTGATGAAGCTTAGGATGGACCCATTTAGGATTGATCCATTTACTTCTTCAGGGCCTGGTTGATCCAGGGAAGAGCCGACGACACGCGCGAGTAGATGGCAGGGGAGCCCTGGACGCCGCAGCCGTTGCCGCCGCTCACGAGACCGATGACGACGTCGTCGCCGTCGCCCTTGGCGTTCTCCTTAATGAACGGACCACCCGTGTCACCCTGACACGGAGACTTGCCCTTGACGCCACCGGCGCAGACCTGCGACATATCGATCGTGGTCGACTTCAGTGCCTTGCGGCAGTTCTCGTTGGTCCACACCTGCTGGTTCAGGCTCAACAGCTCCTCCGAGGCCATGCCGTTGGGTGGAGAAGATGTGAGACCCCAGCCCATAGCGTTCGCCCACATTCCCGTCTTGATGTCCGAACCACCTGGAGCCGGCAGCTTCACGGGCTTGTACTTACTCGGCTTGGCCAGCTTGAGCACGGCGAAGTCGTTGGCGAGCGTGTCGGGGTTGAAGTGCGGGTGGTTCTGGACGGACACGACCTTGATCTCGTCACCGTCCTCGGCCCCGTTGACGTAGTGGGCTCCCACCGACACGTACTTGGCGCTGGCCGTCGTCGTGCATGAGGCAGTCGTGAGAACGTGCGTGGGGGAGATCAGAGCGCCACCGCAGAAGCTAAAGTCGTCCTGAGACTTGGGGTCGACAGTGGTGCGGAGGCCGGTCACGTATGTCTTCGTTCCCTGCGGAACCTTCTGACCGCCAAGCATAGCGGCGACGGATCCGACGAGGAGCGACGCAGACACAAGGGTGGAGATGACCTTCATGGTTGGAGCTTGAGGTGTTGAGAATGCAGTGCGCAGTGGGAGGCAAAAACCGGAATGGGATGGTACGGAGTGGCCTTGGTTAGCAACGCAGCACTGGAATCCTTATGTAAACGTGAGCCCGGCTTTCGCGCGATTTGCTGTCGTCCGCTGTTGAGCCAGAAACTGCGACCAGCGTCTGCGCATGTGGTGCCTCAGCAGGGATGTGTTGTCCGGGTTGGATCGACACCTGTCGAGCTTATCGCCATCATGTGGTGGGATCGATTTGAAAATATGAGGCCGACTTCTTCAAGCTTGAGGGAAATGATGAAAGCCGTGCAATTGAACGACTGCTTCAGCTGGTTCGCGGCCGGCATCTGCTCAGGAGAAACATTGGAGTTATCATTGGATAGGACTCCTTCATACGGATTGCAAGCGTACCGTACGTAATCACATGCTTTCCGGCGAGCAAGTCCAGTGGCCTCTGCAGCAGATCCTTTCTGCTTGAAATGAGCAAAATGGTTCAACAGAGTCTGTATCATCACCGGACACCGAACCTTGACGTGGAACGGCATCAATGTTAATTCAGCATGAAGAACTATCTCGTCAAACAAACATTACGGTGAGCGTGCAATATTTTGATGCAGTCGGTGATCTTACTTTGGTGATCTCCACGATCATGACCGCTCGATCTTGAGTCAAAGGAGGGCCTCACGTGACTGTGTTCCGCGAATATCAAACATCGAAACTAACGCCCACACCTGAAAGGACTCGAAGGGGAGCACAAGAGAAAGAGATGTATACTTTATAATGTCTTGGCGCTGCAGGAAGGGATTTTGGCTTGCTCGCGGCACTGAAGCACGTGGAAACCGTCGGTGAAATTTGTAATTGTGATTTTGGATTCTTTCCCTGCCAGGAAGATTTGTCTTGTGACTTTAGTCACGCCCTGTTCGGGGAACTCCAATGAAAACCATCGGGCTCTAAAATAAAACACCCCAAGAGTGTTTTGAAAATGGAACTGACTGCAGTCACCAACTAGATTGCATAAAACGAACATAATTGCCCTAACGAACAAAGTCGCCAGCCGAAGGCCGGCGAGATCAAGCGCAGCGCGTAGCGCTGCAAGACTAGGGTAAGCCTAACGGGCTTGACCATAGAGGTTTAGCATCGACGTGCGAAGCGAAGTCTTCGCACGGCGTGCTAAACCTCCCCATTTTCCCATTTCCCCGAAGGGGTTTTCGGGGTAGGGCAGGGTGATATTGGTGATTATGTTGCTTGATGTTGCTGGCAAGTTGCGCAACGTTGCTCTAAAGTTGCTATAGTTGGTGACTCTAACAAGGTTCTTTGAAAATTGAAGGGAACAAACTGAGGCGATGGGCCATGGCCAATCAGATCGTTTCATTTTAGAATAAAAACCGTTGGAAACAAAACCGCTGTTCCCCGAACAAGGCCTTAGCCAACAAATTCACACGGCCTCGTTGGACCACTTTCCTATTTCGAATGATGCACATGCACACCTGCAGCGTCCACAAACTTGGACGAAGTAGACGTGGTAATTGTGTGGTGTGGTATACTCACGATCGGAGATGAAGTAGCTGCTGTCAGATGAGCTAGTTTGATGATAAAGTAGCTCAGTTCTGTGAACCGAGGAAATCGATCCTGCAGTTCACAAGCAGCTTTTCAGGCAAATACTTAGTATTCCTTGATCACCTCGCCAACGCCGAAATTGAGTAGAAGCAGTGCCCACGTCAGCATGCTTCAAAGCTTCACGAGTTATGAAGCTTGCTCTGCTCGGTTTTCATAGTTGGGACTGCGAGAATTAACCAAACGCAAGCTATATTTTTCGGCGCGCTTGCACGCTCCCGAAATATCTTGACGAGGCTGTTCTGGAGCGTGTTGTAGCAGAACAGAGAGGAAGACGAGAACGTATCAGTGAAGTAAGGCGCACTCCGATAGTCGGTGCATCGAAAATAACGACGATGGCCCGAGAGTCAAGGCGGGTTTGCGTCGATGTTCGAGCTTTAAACGAAACCACTACGTTTTAGCGACAAGTAAACGGAATCGCATAGTAAAAAACGAGAAAAGCGTAGACAGCCAGTGATTTTCGTCATCATCCGAATTCCAGTGAGCTACTAGGGCAACGCAGCCACAACAGCCTTATAGACACTTCACACATCGGTGTTTTACCGCAACTTCCCCCAGAAAGGTCACGAAGCTTGCAAGAAATTCGTACTGCGTCATTCAACTTCATCGGGCTGCGTCACCAGCGACTCGAAGCACAAGGTGTAGGAACAAGCTTCCGTCTCCGAAAAATCAATCGCCTCCGAGCCGTCTTGAGATGCTTTGGTGTACCGAACCTTGATGATAGAGAAATATCACGTCCACATCTGAAAGCTCTGCTTAAGCTACCTTTCAGGTTCCAGAGTCAGCACAAAAAGGAAAAATATTGGCGCTGCAGGAAGGGAGGTTTGGTTAGCTCGCGGCCTAAATCATGTGAAAAGCCGTAAACTGCGGGGAAGTTGTAGTTGTTTATCTTTGGTGGAAAAGTGGTGTCTCGTTACCTTCAACATCCGAAGCGTTTGATGGAGTTGCACCAAGAAATGCACATACATCCGCACGGTCTCCTGGATCGTTTCCTATTCCGATACAACTGCAGTGTTCCATAAAAACTTGTTCGCATCACAAGTTGCTAGTTTTGCGGTGTCGTGTACTCACGACGTTGCTGTTGTCTGATGAGCAAATGTGATGATAAACTAGCTGCGTTCTGTGCACTGAGGAAATCACTCCTGCTCTTCTTGCAGCTTACAAGCACAAATATACCATCCACCCAACTTGCTGAATGCCGAATTTGAACAGAAGCAGTGCCCAGCTTGGCGTTCTGACCATAGTATTGACTTCCACGGCCACTACAGCCAACGTTAGGAAGATCGGGACGCAGTTCACGAGCTATGAAGTTTGCTCTGCTCGGTATTCATTTTGAGGACTGCGAGCATTTATTCAAGAATACTGGTAGTGTGTGTTGTAGTAGAAACTCACAGTTTTACGTGTACACTGAGAGAACTATTCGACTGAGAATGCATCAAACGACGAGGATGGTCCGCGCGTCATGCTGTGTTGCGTCGATGGTTAGAACTTTGAAGCTACGCCACGCTTCAGCAAAAAACTAAGCAGCAATAAACGACAAAGGGTGGACAGTAGACAACCGGAGTAGACAACTGTTACGTCATCTTCCAAGCCCCAGTGAGCTACTTGTTGAACTTCGCGCTGCACAGTGACATCATGCTTGTAGGCACCTCACACATTCGGTGTTTGGGCCGCAAACTCCCTCAGAACGGTCACGCGAGCTGCCTGAAACTCGTGATGCGCCATTCAATTTGATTAGGCTGCGTCACCAGCGACTCGAAGCGCAGGGTGAACGAAAAATCTTCCGTCGCCGATCCCTCTTGGGATCTTTCAGCATCTGTCATCGTCACAGTGATCAGAGTATTGAACAGCACGTCCAGCTGTGCACGCTCCACCCTGGACAGGGCATCCTCTGGCTTGATTGACTTCGACATCTCCTCCTCAATGAGCCTTTTTGTTCTCGCATTATGGCGGAACAGATCCATTTCCCTCACCCGTTCTGTCGGCTTCTTTCCCTTCCGCGCCTCGACAATCGTCGCTGCGACCTCCTTTTTCACGGCCACGAAAGCCTTGTACATCTCCAGCGTCATCCTATTCACGCTCACCCCAGTCAAATACACTCCCTTGAATTTCACAACATAGCCCAGTGTCCGCAGACCCATCTTCTCGTCAGTGTCTGCACTCAATATCACTTTTGGTAGGAAGTCGCGCTGGTAGCAAAGGGGACTGAGCATTTCTTCCATCGCGATCGCTATCTCTGGCTTGGCTTTGGTGCGGCCGGACGCGTAGTCCATCATCTCGGGCGAGAACCTCCCGCCGATGATGCGGTCGCAGGCAACTTGTGCGCCGCTCAGAAACTCCACGGCGTCAATCTCAGTGCTTGACAGGCGTTGCAGCAGCAAGAAGAGCAACCACTTCTTAACTGTGGAGCTATTGGGCTCGAACACGCCGCTCTCTCGGTAGCGCTGGAACGAGTCTAGTCGATCACGGACACGCCTGGCATATGGCCACAAGCCGATTTGCGACTTCTCAAGTGAAGGTGACGAGAAGTACCGACGCTGTAGGCCTTGCGCGGCAGCTACACGACGAATAGCAGGTACATGTATCCCGCACAGCATTTTCGTCGCTCAACTGTCCGTTATATCTTTGGACCCATGTGAATTCGCATTTAGTCGGGAATTGGTTTAATTTTACATATGTAGGCAGAATATTACATATTGCGAGTTGTACTCAGCTGGTCTGGGAACGTACTTAAGGGGATATAGTATACATATTGTATACTCTTGCACGATTCGCCGCTCGATTGATTATCAATCGTGCTGATTTAGATTAAGGCGATTCACTCGAAGTTGGCAATTTTGGCCGGAATTGGTGATAATAGGCAGAGCAGCACTGTCGTGTTACAGTAAAGTGGCACGTAAATGGTAGCGACAAACGTTCCGTCAATAAACGAACTTTTACTACCTGAGGAAACATCGTCACCGCTAAATGCAGCTCATTGGCACCTGAATTGGTTGAATTTAGACTCGGGCAGCCGCCCGGTCTCTGATACAAAAACGAGTTAAGATTTTCCCCAGACTAAAGAATTGGACCCAGAGACCTGAGCCCTCTTCAGTCATCCATTATAGCTACGTGTAAGCTAGTAACAGCACCACGTAACCCGTTACACCTGGTCGCACGTCGTAGTGCTTCCAACGACACAGTCCAAGATAAGCCAAACCATGTCGTCTGGTTCCCTGGGAAAGGACCCGAGGTCGCAAGACCTTTCCCCACCTCGCGCGTGTTGAATGAGAAGCTCTCCACGGCCTTGCGCCGGTGTCCGGGGAGTTTGTAGTCACGTCGCTGCTGAGCTCAGCGATGCCTGATCAACAGCTCCAAGCTGCCCAATCGTTCATGGAATGCAAGCCCGCCGAAGCAAAACGGTGAGTACAAACTCCCTCGCACCCATCCAAGAACGACACCTCGAAGATGGAGACGTCGACCTACTCTGGTATCGGGCGAGACTGACTACTACTGAATAGCTGGTTCTAAGCGATCGCCAGCGCCATCACCATCACCTCGAGATTGTTCGTGGCGCCGTCGGTGAAGGTGAACTTCCTCCTCTTCTGGCTGTTCGGAAAAGCCTAAGCGTGGGATCTAGGCAACCTGGTCGTCGATCAACGATCAACACGTCTTCCCCGATCTGGAGTCACTCTAGAAGGATCTCCAACTTGCGTTTGAGCCACCTCAAGACGAGTCAGCCACGTGTACGTGCTGCGTTCTTCGCACTCGAGCAAGGCAAGTCGCCGATGCGCGATTACGTACAGAAGACACGTCATCTCGCTTCGCATATCGTCAAGAAGCACATTGATATGGCTCCCCAAGGCCATGTCTTCGCGCTCGGTACGCGCGAAGTAATGACGCGCCACTGTCTCACGAGAGCGGATCCGTCGTCCCTCAAAGAGGACTATGTCGTGATTGTCCCAAGTGAGATCAGCTGGAACCGCTCTTTTGTGCGGTCGCTCTTGAGCAGCAGCAACTTGGAGTGGAACTAGTCGGTGTGCGAGTTCAGGCTGTTGTTGGCTAACGGATTGGCTCGGTCGAGTGTCTTTGTGACTGGTTGACAATGCTAGCGCCGCGTCCCGGGGAGAAACCCCGCAGCGGCAGCAGCATCCTCACTCGCCATTTTGCAGTGAAGCAGAGAAGTCGGGTCAAGCGGTGCTCAACGGAGCCCAAGGACGAAAGGCACGGGCGGAAGACACGGGTGGAAGGAACGGAAGGAAGGCACGGAAGGAAGACACGGACGGAAGACACGGACGGACGACACGGACGGGCGGCGGCAACGGTAACGGGTGCAGTGGGGTCAAGGAGGTATCTTGGAAGGGCGAGACAAGACAAGGACGGATGTCATGTACGGCGGAGAATGGCGATGGAGTGGACTGGTGTATTGAAGCCAAGAAGGGGCGTCACGCGGAGGGAATGGCAAGGGAACGGTAGTGCGTGCGAGGTGTGAGACGAGCGAAGGAAAGGAGGAAGCAGCAGGAAGGTCAGTCGTGTATTTTCCCTCGGAGAGGCAGAACAAGTTGCTAGTTCATGGAATAGTGGCTTGTTTGTCTTTATTGTTTGCTGCTTACTTGCGGGTTGCGCTCCGATACTGCTAAACCGTCCCGATCCGGGGGACGGCGCGCGACATTTGGTGGACACTGGGGGTAGGTTTAGTAGTGGAGCAGCGTGAGTGAGTGGTGGAGCGGTCAAGGGTGTGTTGGTACGGCACGGTCAGAGCGTGTGTGAATATTGGAAGAGGGTTTGAGGAGCGTCATCGTTTGGGGGGGCTTCGATCTGTGCTGTGTGTGAGGTCCCGGACCCACACAACGAAGAGCTGCGCAAGAGCCTAGCGTTGGAGCTGCGTCGTGGCGGAAAGGGTCGAGTTAGCCTCTGGAAGGACAAGGAAAATGGTACGGTCGTGGAGAGGAAGAAGAGGTCGCAGAGCAAGCGACGGGCAAGTGGGTCAGAAGTCGAGAAGACGGTCGGAGCGAGTGTTGAATGGAAATCCATGGAGATTGGTGGAGATGGAGGATACGAAGGAGGAGAAAAAAAGAACGTGCTGGCGGTGGCTGGTGGGTTAATGAAGAGGGTCGATTTTGGAGAGAGCCAAGCGTAAGAGGAATGTCGGGGGTGGAACGGGCAAGGACGGGGGCAAGATGGCGACCGAGGAGATTCGGTGAGCGGGATGGCGAGGAGGTCGCAGAAGGCGCCTGTGGCAACGGGTTCGTTGGGGAGATGTATGGCTCCGAGTTCGCGGAATTCGACTACAGCAACACGGAAATATGGTTGAGATGGAGCACGGCGTGGGGAGGGAGTACTGGACGGTCAAGAGGCGTTGCCAGCGTGTTCGGGATGGTCAAGGACGTGTGGCATGGGAGGGTATGGACGCGGACAAGATGCCTATGAGGAGTCCGGAGTGGCGTTGAGGCAGCACGAGTTCAAGTACGGGTACGAGTACGAGAAGGTGGAGTCGGTGCGCGTTCGAGCGGGTTGATTGCTCGGTACACCGGTTCGGAGCCGAGGCGGGGGTACGGTCCATCGCTTGGTGGGGACTGCAGAACTGATCGAGTGCAACCGTGGTGTGGCGAAGCGAGTGGACGGGGCTGTCCAGGTGTCCTGGAGCGGATGGTTCCTCGCAGCTACTGTGCCGGCGCCGGGGGGTGATGGTGTGCAGCGTACGAGTGGTTGCGGCTTGCTGGACGAAGTGAGGATGATCGCGACGATGATGCCGATGTTCGACGCCGACACGGTGACGGTGGAGACGGCCCGTAACTTTTGGTGGACATTCGAAGGTTTCACGGATGAATTACCAGACCATTCGCGTTTCGTAAGAAGATGACTGGGCGAGTAGCTGAACAGTGGTGGTTGAACTCGCGCATTGAGACGTTCGAAATGCTGAAGGCTCTGTTTTACAACCGCTTTCTCGCCCTTTCCGTCGAGCAGCTATGGGAACGGTTCAACGTAGCCAAGCGTGAGCGTGGTGAATCGGTAGAGGAGTGGGCAGACCGTGTCACGGAGCGTGCGACTCACTGAAGTTGGAGGATGCTAGGATGCGGTTTCGATTGTTTCGTCGCGGCCTTCGCAACAAGCGTGCTGTGGTAACTCTGGATTCCTGCCTAGTGAGTGCTATTCCTGAAGCGTGCGAATGGCTGATGATGAAGGACATGTATCAGCCAGTTGTGGAATACGACGAGCTTGTCAACGGAGGTGCGGTCCTGGCAGTGGAAACTGTTGTCGGGAGGTCGGTTGACGAGATATCACCACCGCTGCAGCCGCAACTGCAAGGACACGGTGAAGAGCCGAACAGTAGCCGGAATACTCGGTCGTTACGCACGAGTGAGTGGCCAGTGCCGGCAGGGTCGAGTCGCATCGAGTTGGGCCTGAACGGTTCGGTGGAGAACGGTCGTCCCCGTCATGGCTTGTGGAAGGAGCCGGACAGTGAAATGGGGGGAGTGTCAGTGTGCGGCCGCTGCCGCAAGGAGGGTCACGGTCGTGCTACTTGCCCGCGTCGGAATTGGGCTTGCCGTCGGTGTGGACAGCTTGGCCATATTGGTGTTGAGTCTTCATCGGAAGCGCGAAGAAGTCGTGCGGCTCCGATTGCCGCGGGACGGAACGCTATCGAGAGCGAGCGTCAGCGTCAGAGTCTCGAAGCGCCACGAGAAGGAAGGAGCAAGAGAAACGCTCCCTCAGCTAGCTCAGATAACGGTCCTCAGCATGGTATTGCGGTGGCGAGCGGCCCGGTGTGCGACCGTCCACGCGCGAGTGAGGTCATTGTCATCATGGAGGAGCTTGATGTTGATATGGAAGGGACTGTGAAGAAACCTGAAAGCCTGGTCGCAGAGCCGGTCAAGGACGGGGGAAGCGTGGTGAAGAGGAGTCGGACGTGAACGAGAAGGTGAGGCTGAAGAAGATCGAGCACGGTGGTGAGCGCGTTGGTACGGAGGAGAGCTTCGCCGCGGCAAAAAGGGTGGACGGATCGCAAGCGGATGCGAAGAACCGCGTCGCTAAGAAACAGGATGAAGTCGCCGTTGAGGACGCAGTCGCTGGGGTCACTCGGGTTGTGGAACAAGAGGGTCATGTTGAAGTAGTCGTCGTGGGGTCAGTCACCGGCGTCACTCGTGTTGTGGCTCAAGATCAGCACTTCGCAGGGCGTGATGCGGTGCACAAGAATGACGGGACTGGTGTTGTCGGTGATGAGCGAGCTGGTGCTGTTGGTGAATGCGGGAACAAGCAGGGCAGTGTGGAGGTAGAGCCGTTAGACGAACCTGCAAGTGAAAAGATCAAGGGAAGAGATAAGCTGGAGTCAGAAGGTGGACGGTTTGGAGCGGTGACGGCCGACACGGTTGAAAAGGAGGTTGAGCTCGGGAGAAGAACGTTGAAAACAGGATTGGTTTGCAGTGGCACCGTGGCGAACGCCAAAATTCTGTCTGGTTGGACGCCGGTTGCTGACGTTTCAGTGCGTGCGCGTTGGGGCAAGGTGCCTCCAGCGCGGGACAAACGGTTCGCCGATCGACGGTTGGTCTCCATCGGTTCGGTCAGGGGCTCGATGTACCCTCACAGTTTTAGGCTTGAAACGGAAGAACGAGAACGGTGTGCAAGTGGAACGGCGAGAGTGCTGCATTTGTGGAACGCGATTGAATTGGGGCGGTGGGCAAGGGAATGAATAGGTGCTGCGCAGGAAGCGTTCCAACAGCGAGTGCGTTGCTGCTGCTCGAGCAGCCACGTGCTTGTCGGGGACGACAAGCTTTCTGTCGGGAGGACGTCCCGAGTGAGGTCGGCTGGAACCGCTCTTTTGTGCGGTCGCTCTTGAGCAGCAGCAACTTGGAGTGGAACTAGTCGGTGTGCGAGTTCAGGCTGTTGTTGGCTAACGGATTGGCTCGGTCGAGTGTCTTTGTGACTGGTTGACAATGCTAGCGCCGCGTCCCGGGGAGAAACCCCGCAGCGGCAGCAGCATCCTCACTCGCCATTTTGCAGTGAAGCAGAGAAGTCGGGTCAAGCGGTGCTCAACGGAGCCCAAGGACGAAAGGCACGGGCGGAAGACACGGGTGGAAGGAACGGAAGGAAGGCACGGAAGGAAGACACGGACGGAAGACACGGACGGAAGACACGGACGGACGACACGGACGGGCGGCGGCAACGGTAACGGGTGCAGTGGGGTCAAGGAGGTATCTTGGAAGGGCGAGACAAGACAAGGACGGATGTCATGTACGGCGGAGAATGGCGATGGAGTGGACTGGTGTATTGAAGCCAAGAAGGGGCGTCACGCGGAGGGAATGGCAAGGGAACGGTAGTGCGTGCGAGGTGTGAGACGAGCGAAGGAAAGGAGGAAGCAGCAGGAAGGTCAGTCGTGTATTTTCCCTCGGAGAGGCAGAACAAGTTGCTAGTTCATGGAATAGTGGCTTGTTTGTCTTTATTGTTTGCTGCTTACTTGCGGGTTGCGCTCCGATACTGCTAAACCGTCCCGATCCGGGGGACGACGCGCGACAGTGATATCGTCCTATGCCAGGGCGACAACGACAGACGTCTGATCCTGGGCTCCCGAGCCTATGTAGATTGATGCCATTGAGGCGCCGGATGACCGACATCGTGATGCGTTCGGCAACCGCGGAGGTCGGAATGGGCGACCTATGTGGCATAGGCTCCACTACCTCGGACGCCAGCTCGCCCACAAGCTCCCGCAATCCGAGCAGCTCCCGTCCGACGAGGGAAGCCGAAGTGAACTCAACTTCCCATGGTGGAGAGCGAGACCCCAGTCGGCTTCTTGCAGATCTACTGAACTATGGCTCCGTCCATGGTCACGACTCCAGCGATGACGGACTTCCTGTCGCCCTTGTCGGCAGCGACATGCACATGGAAAATCAAGCTTCCATTAAGTAGTTGGAGTCCGACCATAGCATGGCGAATGGCAGACAAGCACGTTGCCATCCGCATCATTTTCATCTGTAGTCTCGCGAAAAGGGGATCGATAAACCCAAGTACGTCGCGTCTGGCCTGATGATGGCGAATCTCCTAACCAATGCACTACCGGCATCAAGGATGGCCGGCTGCGCGGGGTCTTCAGCTTGAAGTAGGTGTAGAACGCGAAGTAGCAAGCGACGTCCGATGAGGAGTGTTAAAACGGTACGTATAACGCGGTTTAGTGGCCGGTTTCGGCCGCTACTCTCGTGATGGTGTGCTTGGGACGACACGAATGGCTTCCAGCAAATGCGTCGTCCTCACTTCTCAATATGCAACAGTATCCTCAACAACTTACCGAGAAAGCACCACGAGCCTCCGAAGCGGCGACTGGAAGCGATTCCAGGAGTAGAGCTCTGCATGCGCAGTCGCCCGTGCCGCCGAAGCATGTCCTGAAGCCGCGGAGCTGGGGGAGAAGAGCGCGGAGATGTTACCGTGCCACCGCAGCTGTTAGTCGCAGCAGCTATCGGAACCCAAAGAAAAGATCGCGTAGCTGATTCCGGTGCAGCCACCGCTGGATCACAGCAAGATACATCCAATCAGACGAAGAAACCGCGGAGAAGTCGCCCAATCCACCGTTGCTGGCCCAGCAGCGAAACCACCGGCGCAGAAAAGCGCACGGTGGCGTCGCTGTTTCCACTCCAGCTGAACCCCCAGGAGGACAGCCGTCCTAGCCGGACCATGAGATGTCTTTCGAGCCGCCGTCACTGGGAAAGTGGCGGCGTCACCGGAGACTTTCCGGCGGCTGCTTCTGCTTGGAAGCCTACTTCGGCGGAATGGGCGATTCCTCCGGACACTTTTTCGTCTACTCCAAACGGATTCCCCTGCTTTGCTGCTTCACCGATTACTTTGAGAGCTTACAGGTCTCCAGAGCATCACAGAGCTTCTGCTGAGGGAGCTAAACTACCGCTTGGTTCAACGATCCGCTATACTGTACAGTAATCGGCCCGAGTAAGGAACGGAGGTACAATTGGTGACCTCGCAATCTTTATTCATGCCGAAAGGCGATGGGGCGATGGAGGGATGGGCAAGGCACTGAAAACCCAGCAATGTTTGTCCATTCGACAGATTTGAAAATGGCGAGCTTCCTGATTTGAAAACGTGGCGGCGTCGTGCGGGTCACTTTGGCTTCATATCTGCATTTGCAACCTTTCCACCAAGCACGCTCTCGCCATGTCTGCCAAGCGCTTCCGCCTCACGTGGGTGGAGAAGGTGGGCCTTCTCGCCACGGCCGATCGCACCCTAGCCATGTCCTACCAAGACCTCGCAAAGTGGGCTGTCTCGGAGTGGTCTCCCGGCCGGCCTGGGCAAGACGACAATTTGCCGCATCATCAAGTCAAGAACGCTCCTTCTGGGGAGGCTGATGGAGAAGGCTGTCCGCAAGAATGCGCAACCCCGAAGCCACGCTCTTCTCGACGAGAACGTGGTCGAGTTCGTCTTGCTTGCTGAAGAGGAAGGCGTAAACATCTCCGGCGCAATTATCGTGCAGCACGCCCGAGACGTTGCTGAAAAGCTCACACCCCGTCAGAGCTGCAGCCCCGGTTCGGGCCTTCATGTCTACGACGCTTTCAAGAGCGGTACGGCTTCCGTTAGCACCGAGCTTACCATGAGTCAGACTCCGTAGTGCTGGACACGTCTAAGCGGGAGATCGCTCGACTGCGAAAGATCGTTAGCTGGTAACGTGTTCAACATGGACGAGAGTGCATTTTGTTTACAAAGCTGTGCCTCCCAGCTCTATTTGCAAAATTGCTGCTCCTGATTTAAAGCTGAGTAAGGCTAGTATTACAATGGATGTCTATTGTAATGCAGACGGCTCAGGGAAGCTTCCTGTTCTCTACCTGGGCACTGCAACAGAACCACGGTGATTTAGCAGTAAACCGTCCAGCTGTATTATTTCGGCACTGAAAAAAGGCTGGATGACATGCTGGATGTACCAGCAGTGGCTGGTTGCTCTCGTCGAGAAAACGCAAGCTGAAAAGCGGACCATTCTACTTCATGTCTACAACGCTTTGTCTCATGACGAGACTGGTCTTCTACTCAGGAACATCCGCGTGGAGAAGCTACCACCGAACACGACAGCGAAGTATCAGCCACTGGATCAGGGCATTATCTATTGCCCAAGCGGTATGTGCTTCCGCAAAAGATGATGCTGGCTTTGGATCGCCTAGTAGAAGGCATCGAGAACCCTTATACAGTAGATATGCTTACATTGTGAGACGACATGGTCCAAAGTTACCGCTTCCACCATCCAGCACTGCTGGGAACACTGTGGTCTTATCGACAAGTCAGGCTTGCAGTTTGTGCTTAATAAAAAAATTAACTACAATCAGTACAATGACATTGGTCGCAAGTCTTTGTTCCTCCTGCGTACAGCTTATCAACTCTAGCTATACATATATTTATCGGAAGTGGACGAGGGTCACGATCGCTTTCTCGTCCCCCGAATTGTCACCGCCCCGTCCCTCCGATAATCCAGTTATCTGAAGTCAGCAACTAATGATAGCCTCTGTTATTGGCTGCGTCCGCCATCCCTCATCGCACTCAGTAAGAGAAGGTTCAGGATTTATTTTATTCGGTTCTTCTATTATTTATGCTATTACCGGATCTTTAAATTTTAATAATATTTTTTTAATCTTATCAAATATGAATTTCTTAGAAAATATTAATTTCTTAATAAGTTTATCATACGGCCAAGGCCGAGCCACAAAGAACACGTGCCAACGAGAATGCCCCGCCGCCGCCGAGAAGTTGCTGGCACCTCTGCCCGCTGGAGGTGGTGAAGGCCGCGCATCCCGCTGAGGAGGTGGAAGCCGTTCCGGTCGAAGGGATGGAAACTGGCGGTATGCCAACCGGATGGAGAAGCGGTCGCTAGGTAAGAACACTAGTTCAAGGATCTATGTACTATCTATTGACGCGGTTTAACTATGATTAATGCAGTGGCAAGGCTACGCGCGTCGGCCGCGTGATTCGCACAAGGCATTAATAGTAAGCTTTTCCTGTGTACGCTTTTCTTCAAGCATACACGCTGCTTGGTCCTGGCTGACATCTTCTTGTTGTGCTATAGCAGCTATTCGATCGATGATGTGTTTGCGGCGAAAGAGAAAAAAAGCTTATCAGCTGCTGTGTTGCGCCAGCTTGAGCAGTAGCGTTCTTCGAGGTCCTTCACTGCCGGTCCACCATGAATGCCAAGCGTCCATTCCTGCCAGACTTGGTGGACTGTTTCGACGACCTCGCCATTTTGTAGGTTGCAGGAAGCTTGGTCGGCATCGTAGGGGCTGGGGCTTGTCCGTCAACTGGGATGATAGTGGACAGAGCCAGTATCATCCCAGTTGACGAACAAGCGGACAGCAGCAGCGCCCGAGGTAAGCTGTCGAAATGCTCCCTTCAGTTCACGAAGACTGGCAGCTACTTCTCCAAGCTTACCATCAATATGTGCTAATCCTTGTTCGTGCTGTTGTTTTATTCAGTCCGTCAAGTCTGAAACGACGTCCTGTAGATGCACTGCTTGCGGAGACTTCTCCACAAGCATTTTCGCCTTTAGAGATCTAGCAAAATCGGTGAACGCACCAGAGCTGTAGACAGGATGAGACCATAGCTTGTGAGCAGGATGCAGATCTCCAGCAGCACCGCGTCCTGAAGGATAACTACGCGCAGGTAAGCCAGCCTGTTGCTACGTGAGGGGCTGACTGCTTCGTGTATGCTGCCATATAGTTTTCAATAAATGGAAACACTTCGAGCTGGAGTGCTTCGGATGGAAGGAGCGCTGCGCGGTCCAGAAAGAAAGAACGTCTGTCCGGTGAGAAGCCAGCAAGCGATCGCATGGCATCCCGATGTGAAGCAGTCAAGTAGCAGCCTTCCATAGCACCAGCATTCCATCGTCCTAATCTTCGTATCTGTGATTCTGGGACCGGAACCGCGAGCGGCATAAGTCTTCGCCTTCGAATGCATGCCAAGAGCAGAAAAGGCTTTCATAGTAGCACCGTAATGCACTCGATACGATATAACAGTGGTTGAATCTTTACCAGACTTCAGTACTTTGATATCGTACCATTGCTCAGGCTCCAAAACCTTCGGGATTGCTTCGTTTTGAATGCTCCATCTGAAAAACACATACAAGTCGAGCGCTCGGACCGGACACAACTCGACGTTGCGGTGACGAATACGCGATCCAAACTCACGACGACCGTACTGGTTCGTTTTTTCTTGCTCCATTATCATCAGGATCGCCAGACATTCGGAATCCCTCGTTCTCGAGAACAACGCTGAACAAATCAGGTAACCCCAGGTTCCATGCGGACTCTCCTCTCACAAGGACGCGTGATACAGGAAGTGGCTCAGTCGATTTCTTAGATCGCTTCCAGAGTCCAAATTCATGTAGTACCGAGAAATAGTTACGGAGTCATTCGTTGTGCAGTACCCATCTAGCAACGATCCGACGCCACGATCTACATACTCCTTCTTGTTATTAGCATGTTTTTCGCGCTTCAGAGACGTGAGCAGCGCCTTGATAAGGCTGTTTCGAGGGTGGGGGCGAGAGTTACACCTCGGCTGTGCTGATCGCCGTACATGTCCGAGCTTGCGTTCACATACATTTCCAACACCGACCTTACGTTTTGAATTCTTTGAAGCAGTTGCAACACCGACCTTACGTTTTGGATTCTTGACGCGAACGTCTCGGTCAACCACTTCTTCTTGTGGAATAGATGCAACTTAGATATTGTGACCTGATAGAGTGTTGTTTCGTCAAATCTTTTGAGTTCGCACCAAGCCTTGAACTTTCGCTGCTTAGGTGCATAAGCTCGTATCGTGTTTGGAGGCCTTGCTTCTCGACAGCGGTCAAACGTAGCGTTTGCACTCTCTTCGAGCTCAACCTGGAGGCCAGGAGGCTCCATTGCATCTCTATCGCAGAAATCAAGATTATGCTTTGAGGAGGATTTTAGCTACCTTTCAGCAAAGAGGGACGTCGTCCTCGCTCACATAGTGCAGACCAATACAAGCCTACCACGAGCAAGAGCCAGACGAGCACCAAAAAGTAGTTTTTAAGCCTCGCGGAAAAGCGGCGAGCACATTTTTTGAGGTTTTCTTCCTCGCTCAGACTAAGTACGAGAGGCACGAGCAATCTTTGGTGCTCTCGAAAATTTGCTCGTTCTGACGGGTTGCCCAGAGCCCATGCTCGTCTGCAGTCATTTCTATTGGCCAATATTAGCGCCCAAACGATCTTGGCCCCAGTCCAAGCTTGCGCAGCATTGAGTCAAAGGCCAGCACCCAGTGTAGCCGCCCCCTCCGATTTCCGTCCAAGTCCGTGGCTAGCTCCAGTGAGCCGCCGCCGCGAGCCTCCCGCGCCAAGTCCAGGAAGAGAGGCCAGCGCCCCGTGCAGCTGTCGCCGAAGGCGGGCGCCTGCGGAAGATCGTAGCTGAGTAGACTTTATTACCCAATGGAAACGCCGGAGAACGAGCAAATGCACCTGACATTTTCGTGCTCCCCCCAAAAAAAGTGATCGTGAGGTCGAGTCGCAAAACTCCGCGAGCACTGCTCGCAAGTTTTTTTTTGCTCGTGGAAAAAAACCACGAGTCGTGCTCGTCATTTGCTCGTGGTAGGCTTGGACCAATATAGCATGGCCTATCCCTAGGGAGATAACCCTTCAATATCAGTCGTTTCTTACTACCTCCGTTCGGAAAGTAACGCACCTAGCCAATCAGATTGCACCTTTCGCACCGCGATACCCCCTCAAATCCGATTCTGTTTGAATTTCGAACCTCCCGCCCAACCGCCTCCCCCCGCTCTTCCGATCATTGCGCGATTCGAGACTTCCTTCTCATGAAGCAAACCACCGACGAAGAGCGCCAGGCTATCTGGGAGATGCTGCTCCTCCGCAGCAATCAAGGGGTGCTGAGGCCAGCAGATATCGTCCAGACTGCAATTTGTGAGCGGGGTATTTCCTCCATGGGTGAGCGAGTGGCTGCTGTCGTCAAGTCCCGGAAGAGCGCCCGCGGACGAAAGAAGCTGGACCGGGGGGCACTGTGCGAGCGCATATCGGCCATGCCCGTGAACGACCGCGAGAACCACCGCAAGATTCAGATCGCAACAAACGCAAGCTCCTATCTCATCTGCCAGTTGATCAAGGAAGGATACATGCGCCGTGCGCTGCGGCAAACACGGCCCCTCCTCACGCCTGCGCACAGGCTAGCTCGCCTAGAGTTCTGCGTTGATCACGTCAAGCAGAATTCCGACGGGGACTACTACTTCGATCACATGACGACGTCGTCCACATCGACGAGAAATGGTTCTACGTGAAAAAAAAATCGGCCAGCGCGTGTACTTGCTCCCTGGAAAGGACGCGCGCCTCTCGAAGAAGCACCAGTGCAGTTCGTCCAAAGCAAGCGGTACATTCAGAAGGTCATGTTCCTCTGCGCCGTAGCGCGACGTCGGGGACACTGGGACGGCAAGGTGGGCCTGTGGCCGGTCGTCGAATGCTACATTACGCAGCGAGCCAGTATCAACCGGCCAGCCGGCGTCGAAAAGGTGCGTCCGGTGTCCATCTCGCGCCCCTTGTCTCGCGCGTGAACAACGTCATCCCTGCCATCAAGGCTACATGGCCCATGGCCCAGAAGAGCATGCGCATCCGCATCCAGTTGGTCATGAGGATGATCATGGACAACGAGGGACGCAACGACTTCCGCCTCGGCCACTTGCACAAGGACAGACTCATCCATGCCGGCGAGCTCCCCGCCACGCTATCATGCGACCCCGAGTTGCTCTTCAAAGCGCATGTGGCGATAGTATCGTTAACTACCGAGCAGTTCTACGCCGAACAGCTCCAAGCCTCCCATGCTCAGGCTCCTACTACCAGCTCCGTTAGACGCTGCCGCGCTCCAGCATCTGAGGCCACAGAGCTCCAGACCTCTCTGCTTTCCTCTTCTTTTGAGCCCTCCGATCTTGATCCTTTTCTTCTCTGAACCGGCCGCAGTCCACAACTCCGCAGCACTTCAGCTAAGCCTCTGCATATTTTATAATCGGAAATAGAACGAGGCGGAGCTATGCCATTTTGTTTTTTGAAGGTTCGTTATTTTCCGAACGGAGGTAGTACTTGGGCAGATTACTGTACAGTATACTATAGTACACAGCACGTTGTAAATCACACCGCTATCTGCCAATCTAATTGCTGATCTTTGTGCTGATCTATATAGACTGCACCATTGACACGCAACGGCTCTTTTGGAACTTGAGGTTGTCGAGCATCGATCTCTGCGGAAGCGCCCATGGTCTTGGCGTCGCGTTTGGCGTCGCGCTGCCTCGGAGCTGGTTCGACTAGGAAGGTAGGCGCCGTCTCTTGTCTATAAGCTCCATTGTGCTGGTCCCTCTTTCAGCGCTTTGACTGACTATCGAGCTCACTGCTCCTTGCGTTCCGGTGGTTTTGTGAATCTTTCAGCTCGCGATTTGCAGCGCCAGTCGATGTTACTCTTCGACGCCGTTGAGGAGCGCGGCGGGGGCGTTGGTGTCGGCCTGCAGACGCGTGGTAGCCGACTCGGAGCGTCTGGCCAGGTATGAGAAGGAGTTGCAACTCTTCCGAGCTGGCACGAACCCGGCGTCGCTGTGGTGGACAATGGTGCAGCTGCATATGCCGGAGCATACGCACGTGGAGCTGCAGGAGTTCCTGGAGGGCGCTAAAGTTGCAGCTGGTAAGCAGCTCAGAGCTGTCAACTCGAAGGAGTTCGCCGAGTTCTCGGCCGGGCGAACGAGCGAGTCGGAGCTCGCGGACGAGCTGGGCCACTACTGCACGCCGAGGTTCTTCGACAAGTTGAAGGAGGCTGCAGCAGATACGTTGGAGGATAAGAACATGACGCTGGAGCTGCAGGATATCGATATGGAGAGTGCTGTGGTGGCTGATGTGCGGTACGCGCAGCTGACGCAGACGGAGTACGAGGCGCAGACGGCCGGGATCGCCGTGCTGCCGTTCCTGTGGTCGGCGGACGCCACGATCGAGTACATGCAGATCCGTGTGAAGACGAGGAGCTTGGAGACGACCAAGATGACGCTGATCGGCCAGGAAGAGTGTCTTGCGTTGCAGGACAACACCCGTACTTGGACGTTCGGGAGCAAGGTCGGCAGCCCAGAGGAGCTCGAGTGGCGCATCTTGGACACGATCGGAGCGAATAACGCCGCCAAGCAGCTATCGCGTACCGTGTACGCAGATGAACTTGCTGGGACGGATCGTGTGTCGTTGAAGAGCGAGCGGAAGTTGTAGCTGATTCGCAAGTGATGGCGGAACTCCTGCATGCAAGCAAGGAGCCGTGAACGAGGTGCTGTGTACATTTTTAAAACTTAAACGTTTTACTACGTAAAAAACCTTAAACATCGTGTTGAGGAATTGAGTGTCGATAAACTTATAATTTTCGTAGTTGATAGGCATTGTAAACATTGTAAAATGAGAATATCAAGGACCAAAAAAGTAAACGATCGTGTTCGTCTATTCTTTTCTGTCATCAGAGGAATCGCAGACGCGCTGTGGGTCCTCCTAGTTCTCCTTCGTTCGACTGACCACGCGTCCGAGCTGGTTCATCGTGATGATACGCCAGTCCACATCATCCGGTTCCGTCACCAGCGACTGAAAGCTCAGACTGGTCTCGACATTCGTCGTGACCGTGTAACGTTCCGACGTCTTTGCTGACACTGCCTCCACCTTCTGGGTCGTGTGGAACAGCGCTTTCAACCATAGCCTCTCGACGATCTCAGCGTCTTCCGGCTCGGTCGTGGACTTGTCCATGGTCTTCGCGATCTTCTCCTTGATATCAGATAGATCTGAGACCACGGCCATGACGTTCAGACCCTCGTTCTTCTGCCAGTCTTTCTGCTTCTGCGCAAAGGTGTCCCACGCCACCGCCCGGAGCGCCTCCTCCGCCTTCAACTTGGCACGCGTCGTCCTGTCGCAGTGGACGCCGCACAGATAGACACCCGTGAAGTCCATCTCCTTGAGCTCCAGACTCGCCACTCCCACTGCCAGCCTTCTGACACGGGGAAGAAACAACTGCTCGTAGCACGTAGGGTCGAACATTTGCTCCATTTCGTCGGCGATCTCGGGTCTGGGAGAATTATCCGATGCAAAGTCCATGAGTTCTTTGGAGTGCATCGCTCGTAGAACTCGGTCGCAGGCGAATCTGGCGCCGTTGAGGAATTCCACGGCGTCGATCTCTGTATTGGACGGAAGCTGCAGCTGAGTGTACAGGTAGTAATTGTGCAGCGTCCAGTTGCTCGGAGGGAAGACGCTGTGCTCGCGATAGCGCTCCAATTGGTCCGTCCGACTCAGCACTCGGCTGGCATAGCCAGAAAATTCATCGTAGATGGACGGCGGCGTGTCTGGCGAGGACGAGAAGCGCCGCGCGAGGCGAACAGCGCGAGGGGAGCGACGAAGCAGCCCCAGCATCATGAACCGCAGATTTGATGTGCAGGAACCCCGAGTGGCAACTTAGCATGACCTTCAAGTTGCAACTGGAGTTTTTTGGGGGGAGATCGAGTTCAAGACATTTTTTTCATTACGACGCACACCGACGAAGATGAAGACATAGAAAACGAGTACAACAATTGTGAAGAAGGAGCGTGAAGGGCATGCTTCACTTCAACTCGCTCTTGAGCTGGCTAAGACTATTTTATTAGGTCAGCTTTTGTGATGGCCAAAAACTACTTCGAATCGAAAGGAGGAGGCAAGCCTCAAGGTTATCCTATTGCGGACTGAATCGCGTACGGCATCCACTGGATGCTATCCAGTGTATTTACAGAGAAACGACTGCGCGGCAACTTCGATTGTTTTTGGGGCCATCACAATCATTTTCTTGATCCACGAAGTTTGTTGGTCTCGCTTTTAGAGAGTATGTAGAAAGGCTTGGATGTTCTTGTATGGCATTCAGTGGCTATCCTTCATACAGGCCCACAGATATCAAGAAGCCGCATAAAGCGAAAAAGGAGGTCTTCAAACAACAAGACATTCAACGCAAGTGTCATCATTTCAGCCAATCACATGCAACCCCTGAATCCCAGCCACACAATCGACGAAGACCTTCCCGGACGAAAAGCTCCACGATGCAGGCTCTAGCACGTCGCGTAGGGGCGTCTACGCGTCTCCACCGAGCCGCGCACCTCGGCAAACCACTACCATCTTCATTGCACGTATGTCTTCCACTTGCCCCTCAAATTTTCCCGTCTATATCGTCCTGCAACACCTTCAATTATCATTTTATCTAAATGTTTCAATGGTCAATTCCCCACTGCCCCAGCGCTTTTCGTCCTCTTCCAGCGCCAACCCGTCGGTCCTCGATGGTCCTGATGGACTCTTGCAGTTCGCCAATCGCGCCATGGAGCGCGTCACGCCCCAGATGGAGCGCTATCGCCAGCACAGCGTCTTCCCGCCGTCCAACTGGCTCCTGCAGAACTATCTGCTCTTCACCAAGCTGCAGCTGCCCACCAATACGGAGATCGACGCCGTGGATTTTCTAAATGGCGCGCGGTTCGCCTGTGACCTGGCGGTTAACACCATGTACTCGAGGGAGTTCGTCAACTTCGCCACGGGGGCCATTTCCGAGTCTCCAGCGGCCGAGAAGATGAAATCCGGGCTGTCGGACGGCTGCTACGAGGCCTTTCTGTTCGCCATGAAGCAGACCAGTAAGACCGGCAACAGGTTCACGCTGCAACAGCTCGACATCAACGGGGTTTATCTCTATGATGTCAACTGGGACAGAATGTCGCTGGCGGAACTCAAGCAGGAGGAGGCGCTGGAAGCCTACAACCGAGCGCAGGTGGCGGAGATCGAGAAGCAGGAAACGGCAGAAGAATCGGGTGCCGTGAAGGAGAAGGAACAGCGGGTGGTGAACCCGTTTGCGGATATTAACCCGGAGGACCATGCCACGATGGTAGAGCGATTGCGGTTGGATGTATTGCTGGAGACGGTGGAGCATTTGGAAGTCGTGACGTCCGAGGCCGCAGACCAAGTCCTGGACAAGAAGTCGGGCGCTGTCTGGCGCTTCGAGTCGCTGGTCACGCAGCCTGAAGATGTAGATTGGCGGATTGTTAGCGTGTTTTAGGGAAAATATGTCGAGACAACGGGGTGAAATCATCAGTAAGAGGAGTTACGTGCAGGAGTGCGAGGTGTGGGGTATCTAATACAGCGGTGTGCTTCCCGCTACAAAACAAGGCCCTAGGTACATGTATCAACGTTGTTGGCAGCGGACTCGATCCATTAACGAGCGCGCGAGAGCAACCGTGCACATGAATGTCTGCCAAGCAGCAGTCCAAGCTCCAGCTCGCAAGATCCACCATGACATATCGGCCATTTGGAAGTAAGCGGCCTTCGAAATAGTGCAAGGCGTGGGTCTTCATTAGCTCAAACATTCCATTAAAAAAATACTACGCCTGGTCGCCGCGCAAACACTCCATTAAAAATAATCAAATATCAAAACTACTACTACTGGTAGTATAAATATTGTAGCATTTGCTCCAATTGGAGCGAGTCATTTTATTTGTTTATTTTTACTGAGTACTACGAGAGAGATAAAAAGGAATGAAAAGGAAAGAAATTAATCAATCAAAATTGAGGATAGCAAGTTCAAAAAAATCATTTCTTCAGAGCCAAATCAACCACTGCCAGCACTTCACATTAAGCGAAGCATGTGCCAGTGCCACCGGTGATTGAATCTATCCATGCACGAACACTCGACACGCGGGAGTAAATTCCGAAGTAGCCCTCTCGCCCGCACACGTCATCTTTGGCCCAGCTTACCACTCCAACCAGCACGTCCTCCGTTGAATTATCACCGCTCGATGACTCTACGATAAGAGGACCGCCCGAGTCTCCGAAGCACGAATCGTGGTTCAACACGCCGCCTGCGCATACCATAGTCGAGTCGACGGTGGCGTAAGCTGCACAGGCCTCATCGCTCACAAGCTGCACATCAACTCGTTGCAGCTCGTAGGGAGATGTACCATTAACCTCTGCGTCCGTACCCCATCCCATCGTGGTAGCCCACTTGTCCGCCTTGAAGTCGGAGTCATCGGCCGCCGCCAGTTTTACAGGCTTGAACGAGCTAGGCTTCTCCAACTCGAGTATCGCGAAATCGTCGCTGTTCTTGATTTTCTCTTCGTAGTTTGGGTGGTTCATTATGGACACCACCCGAATCTGCTCGCCGTCTTGAGTTCCGTTGCGGTAATGCGTTCCGACCATGACCCATCGGATGTCGTAGTCCACGCAGTGAGATGCGGTGAGGACGTGCGTGGGGGAGACCAAGGAGCCGCCACACATCGTGTTGCCGCCTGGAGTCGTCCGAAGACTGGTCATGTACATCTTGGTGCCTTTTGGAACAGTACTTCCACTCATGATAAGCTGGCGCTCAATATCGAGCCCGTTGGTTGAAAGGGCAAGATGGGCGAGCACAGAAGCACAAGCTGCAACGACGGTTATTGTCTTCATCTTGATCGCGAGAGCCTTGCTCACTCCACCACGAAACTTGAACTGAAGGAGCCGATCCTGGTTTGGAGTCCAAGTTGGACAGCGTACATCAACACTTTCTGTCGCAGCCACACTGCCGATCCCGCGCTTTTCCTCTTCGTGATAGGCTTCAAGATCGGGTAAATGTAGATCCTTGGTCTTGTATGAACTTCTTGTTTACACTCCACGGCGTAATCCACCCATCTGGGTTGTAAATCTTGAGTCCTTCTTTCTGCAACGCAGACGCCTGCAGGGTGCAGACATTGGATTGCTTGCACCCTAGGATAGCGCAGACGATAGACACACAACCAAGAATCGCGGAAGAGATCCGTCATTTGCGTTTTTTGCCAGCTGCAGAATACAGTCTAACCATGAAGTCGTTCTCCGCTGTCGCCCTGGCCTTCGTCGGTATGGCAGTGGCTTCTAGCGCTCAAAACAGCATCGTAAGCACTGTCCCGAAAGGCTCCAAGACGTACGTCGCTGGCCTTCGGAAAACCGTCGACGGTGACAACTTCTGCGCTGCTTCGCTCATCTCCGCTACGCATCTTCTCACGGGCACCGACTGTGTCGGAGCGGACATTCGTTGGGCCTCAATCGGCTCGCACTACTCCAACGGCACTCAAGACGGCGAGCAAATCAAAGTGGTGGCGATACTGAACCACCCCAGGAATTCGTACGAAACCCACGAGAACGACTTCGCCATCCTCGTACTGGAGAAGCCTAGCTCCTTCAAGCCTGTCGTCCTGGTATCGGCTAACGTGGACATCAAGGTGAACGAGTCGGCTTCAAAAATCGGTTGGAATTACCCGGTCGGAGCCGCTGCGCTTGACTACGAGATGACCAGCGTGGGCGTGCAGTTGATTAGTAACGAAGAGTGCGCCGGGACGATGAGCGTGGACGACACGAGGCTGTGCTCGCGAGGCGTTGCCAACGTGACTTCATGTGCTGGTGCGTATGGCAGTCCCGTTGTGGTGGAGCACCCGACTGGCGATGTGGTTGTTGGCGTGGTGAGTTGGGGCAACGGATGCAACAGACGCGGAAATCCCAACGTTTACTCTCGGGTATCGAGCGCTCACCCGTGGATTGAGTCTGTCGTCGGGGGAGTGTGTTTCCACTAGAGCTATCGGAGCTACCAGCCCCATTAATGAAGCGGCAGAAGGAAATGAAAGTAGGGCGTTAACTTTGCATCGATAAGCTTTTGTTACGGATGCTTGGGTATCATGAGTTCATTTTCCAGAATTCCCAACAAACAGTACTACTGCAGTACTACTACAATACAGTAGTACGCCGACCTTATCTTGAGGTTTCCAAGGGGGGGTCGAGCAACAGTAGCAATAATCTAAGCGTCGACTGAAGGATTAGAGATGTAGTGAAGAACCTCCCCATGCGTGCACGGTGCGTACGCGAGAAGAATAGCAACCAACAAACAACATGAATTGCAGCGATCAAGCGAAGCTGGCCATTCAGATGGGAGGCTACTGTTGATGTATTGATGGTTTTGATGTAGTACTACGTAGTAATTGTTTGCTTTCGGACTGCTTTTTTCCTTCTACATGTACTACTTTAGTAGTTAGGGTTAATCCAACGTCGTATCTTACGACAGTTAGTAGTTAGGGTTAGTGCTAAAAAGGCAAAATATTTTATCCTACATGAACGGTTTGTTCATTAAAAAAAATATTGTTTTTCGCATGAAAATATAGGCGGGGGCGAGTGATGCAGGACAGGATTATTTTTTCAGAAAAGGGTTGACATGGAGCGCCGTCAGTGTGTGCGGAGGACGATCGAGGGGACGACGAGGACTCATGCAGATGGTCAGCGTCGGACAGGACGACCAAGGCACGTGTGGCGCGATCCTGGCGGTGATGTGATTGGCCGGTGATCTTGACTTGATCTTAGTATGTGGATCTCTATGCAGCTTCTACGCATAACTGGGATGCAACTCATGCCATAGTGGAACCAAGTCAACCAGGTGAGGAGGCAACCAGGGTGATGAGATGCAACAAGGAAGCCCAGTAGGAAAAGGAGGACAGCGTGTAGATTGTAGAGCTAACGATCAATCTCACTTCGGCATTTGCCCTCAAACCAGCAAGAGCATCAGCAGGTTAACAGCCGCAAGACGCTCAAGACCAAGCTACACCACCGCCATGACCACCACGTCCGCCAAGAAGGACGAAGTCATCCTCGGAAGCGATAACTACTTCCACTGGGAGTTCGCGATGCGCATGACGCTTGCGAGGAAGGGGCTACTGGCGTCACGTGCAACTGGTGAAGGACCCTTCTGAGATCACGGAGACGTGGCTGCTCAACGACATGAAGGGCGCTGATACTGATCGCCTAAGCCGTGGCGGTGGAGCACCACACGAAGATCCGCTCGGCGACGTCGGCCATCATGGCCTGGAACACGTTGCGCGACTTCTACAACCGGACGACGATGCACAACCGGGTGACGATGACCCGCCGTCTCCACGAGTTCAAGATGGAGGACGGCGTGACCATTGCCAAGCATCTGGGCAACTTTGACGAGCTCATCGTGGGTCTGCAGACGCTTGGGGAACCGCTGGACGAGGCTCGTCAGCTTGTCATCCTGCTGAGCAGTCTGCCCACGGAGTACGAGTTGATCTGCTCGATCGTGGAGAATAAAAAGGACATCACGTTGATCGAGGTGAAGGAGAAGCTGCTCAAGGAGTACGAGCGCCACAACAAGAAGGAAGGCGCTGAACGCGCGCTCAGGGCTACCGCGAACGGCAGCAAGTTCAAGGGCGCAAGGACCTCCAAGGGAGGCAAGAGCAGCAAGAGCTTCGATTCAAGGAAGAACGGAGACTTCAAGGGCAAGTGCTTCATCTGCGGCCAGATGGGCCACATGAAGCGGGACTGCCCGGACCCGAACGCGGGCAACGACGACGACGCGGTCTTCGCCGTTGGGAAGAGTCGATCGACTGGGTGGCTGAACGACAGTGGTGCGACGGCGCACATGACGCCTCACCGCCTTCTGGTGCACGATCCCGTTCAACGCGCACATCTTGTCCATCTTCTTGTTCACGAACTCTGTGCCGTTGTCGGAGCGCAAGCACTTGATGCGCTCGCCCCACTGGTTCTCGTACAAGTTCATGAACGTCTTGAACTTGACGGGTACCTCGCTCTTCTTGGTGATGAAGTACGCCACTACGGACTTGGAGTAGTCATCCACGAACGTAAGCACGTACCGGGCCCCGCCCTTAGACTTCGTCTTCATGGGCCCCATGACGTCCGTGTGCACCAGCTGCAGCACCTTCGTCGTCTTCGACATCGATCGAGACGGGAAGTGCGCGACCGTCTGCTTGCCCTTCATGCAGCCCCCGCACAGCGTCATGGACTTCTGTCCATCATGGGCATGCCAGTGGTGGCGCGCTGCGTCTTCGCCAGCGCGTCCTTGTTCAAGTGGCCCATGCGCGCGTGCCACAATCCCCACTGATTGTTGACCCCGGCGTACTCCACGTAGTGATCCGTGTCCTTCTCGCAGTCGAGCACGTAGGCCTTGCCGACCTTCTTGCCCAACGCGATCGCCTTCGACTTGTTCCAGTTCGTGCATGACTTCTGCTGGAACTCCACGCTCATGCCGCGGTCCGCCAGCCTGCTGACGAACACCAGGCTGCCGGTCAAGCCCGGGAATGTACAGCACATCAACCATCTTGATGCGCGTGCCGTCGATGCCCGTCAGGCGCACCGACCCCGTTCCCACCACCCGGATCTTCTTGCCGTCCGCGATGGTCCCTCGACGTTCGAGTCGAGATCCTTGTACTCAAACAAGTCAAGCCCGCAGCAGAACGACGTGGCGGAGCGCATGAACCGCACTATCATGGAGAAGGCCCGTTGCACGTCTCGAAGAAGTCCACGCCGAACTTCTGTTTGAAACCCTTCGCTACTAGGCGGGCCTTGTACCGCACGACTCGGCCATGCTCGTTCCGCTTCTTCGCGAACACCCATCGATACCCAATCGGCCGGGCGGTAGGCGTCCATCGCACCAGAATCTATGAGCCGTTGTCCTCGTGCGCTTCAACTCGGAGTTCATCGCCTTGATCCACCCCGACGAATCGTTGCTCCTCATGGCCTGCTGCTACGTGGTCGGCGCGTCGTCAGCGTCTCCCACACTGGCAGCGTAAGCCAGTACAGCTTCGGCGAGAAGTCCGTCCTCGTCGACTCGAGGTCGCTTAGGCGACGGCGGCCAGAAGTGGTCGTCGTTGTCCGGGTCGTCCTCGTCGTTCAGCTTGTACTCGTCTGCAACGCCTTGAAGAGCAAGTATTGAGTCACGAGGGCGTCGGACGCGTTCAGGTTCCGAGCGGAAGACAAGGTTGTCACTGAAGTCTGCCCCCGGCGTCCTTCGGTAGGTTGTCAACCCATGCCCCATCGAGTCGTCCGACTCGGCCTCGGGCATCTCCGTGTCTTCCTCATGATTCTCTTGCACCGAACCCACCGGCGCTTCAGCAGCGGGTTGCTGCTCTTGCTCGTGCTGCACGACATCATCGACGTCCTTCGTCGAATGGATGACAGTCCTGCTCTCCGTCGGCGCCGAGTCGTAGATCCCGTCTACCTCACGCTCATCGAGCTTCATCGACCTGGTCACCTTCACCTTGTTCGACTCCAAGTCGTACACACGGTAGCCCTTCGAGTTCTCGGCGTACCCCAAGAACATGCATTTGAAGCTCTTTGGCTCCAGCTTCGTGCGCTTTGCCTTGTCGTCGTGAGCATACCCAACCGAGCCGAACACGCGCAAGTGGTCCAGCCGCGGCTTGTCCTTGGACGCCAACTCGTACGGCGTCATGCTCGAGTGCGCACTGGTTGTGGACCGGTTGATCAGGTACATCGACGTACTGACCGCCTCGGCCCGTCGCCAACATGAACTCGATCAGGGTCGTGTTGTCTGTGGTGGTGGCGAAGGCTTACGTCACGGAGCAACTGGACGCCGACACGGCGTTCCGGAACAGTCATCTCAAGGAGCAAGTGTTCATGGAGGTGCCGTACGGCATCACGAACGCGGAGAACGTGATGTGTAAGCTGGACAAGGCGATCTACGGCCTGAAGCAGGCCTCGAGCGCATGGCACCAGACGATCCACGCTGTGTTCATGAAGATCGGCTTCCGCAGCTGTGGGGCCGACCCGTGCGTCTACGTGAAGGGCTCCAAGGACAACTACGTGTACGTATGCTTGTATGTAGACGACATGATCATCGCCGCCAAGACCAACAAGGAGATCGACGAGGTCAAGATGGCGTTGAAGAGCGCGTTCAAGATGAAGGAGCTCGGCGAGGTCAAGTTCATCCTCGGCATGAAGATCGACCATGACCACACGGCCAGCACGTTTATAATCAGGCAGACTCGCTACATTGACGACGTCGTGAACCGGTTCAACCAACAGGATGCAAAAGCGGTGGTAAACCCGTGCGAGTCGGGCATGAAGTTGACAAAGATGCAGTCGCCGACCACAAACGCAGAGCGCGAGGACATGAGGTCCAAGCCATACCGATCGTTGATCGGGTGCTTGTTGTACATCACGACCTGCACGCGCCCGGACGTAGCGTACATCGTCACGCAGCCGTCGCGGTTTTTGGAGAACCCTGGGCAGCAGCACTGGAAGGCCGCCATACGTGTGCTCCACTACCTGAAGACCACGAAGGACTTCGGGATCATCTACAACGGCAACGACGGCAAGGTCGGAGGTGTACACGGACGCCGACTGGGGCAGCAACCTGGACGACCGCCGCTCGGTGTCCGGGATCATGATCATGATAGGGAACGCCCCGGTCGTCTTCAAGTCGAAATACCAGCGCACGGTGGCGCTGAGCTCGTCGGAGGCGGACTACATGGCGTTAAGCTTGTGAACGCAGGAGGTGCTGTGGACCCGCGCCATGCTCAAGGACCTGGGTCATGAGCAAGTTTGAGCGACGCAAGTCTGGCAGGACAGCCAGGGTGCGATTGCACTGGCAAGCAACGCGGGCTACAACGCGCGGACCAAACACGTCGACATCAAGCACTACTTCATACGCGATAACGTGGTGCACAACATCATCATGGTGGACTACGTCGCGACGGAAGACCAGCTCGCGGACATGCTCACGAAGGCGTTGGGAACGAAGTAAATCACGTTCTTGGTTGAGGCGAGCGGAATCCTCACCAAGGCAGCGCAGCACGAAGCGGCGAGTGGGAGTGTTGACATGGAGCGCTGTCAGTGTGCGCGGAGGACGATCGAGGGACGACGAGGACTCATGCAAATGGTCAGCGTCGGACAGGACGACCAAGGCACGTGTGGCGCGATCCTGGCGGTGATGTGATTGGCCGGTGATCTTGACTTGATCTTAATATGTGGATCTTCTACGGAGCTTCTGCGCATAACTGGGATGCAACTCATGCCATAGTGGAACCAAGTCAACCAGGTGAGGAGGTAATCAGGGTGATGAGATGCAACAAGGAAGCCCCGTATGAAGAGGAGGACAGCGTGTAGATTGTAGAGCTAACGATCAATCTCACTTCGGCATTTGCCCTCAAACCAGCAAGAGCATCAGCAAAAAGTACGCAACTATTCCAATTTAAGTGCGAATCCTGGCCTTAATCCTGGTATAACGCTGTAAAAATCCTGGAAATATAAATACACTGCAAGTTGCGTCTTATGTACGAAAATTGGAAGTCTAACTTTGCTGTGTGGGGGAACGGGGACGAGGAAGACACCTTCAGACAGTTCGACGATGCACATTCATTCATCATGTAGATTCCCCAGCACCAAAGATTTCAAGCCTAAGAAATACGAGAAGTTTTAACGAGGTCGTACACATAAAAAGCCTAAATCCTGGCCTCCAACGTTTCCGAAAAATATATACCGCCCATGCGGTTCGAACTTGTTCACGTTCAGAGCCGTTTCCACGATTGATGCAGTAGCGTCATGCAAAAAAAAGCTAAGAGGTTTATCGCAATAAACTAAAATTTCTTTCAGCGCTGCAGACTACCGATGCCCAATATGTGTTATTAATAGCCCAGAGCGGAATGAACAACGTCAGAGATGTGGGAATTATTCGTCAGAGCTGAGCTGCTGAGCTCCACCCGTGGATCACTAATTAAAAACAGCATTTCCATGTAAATTTTCATTGACATGTGAAATCTCCCGCACATTGGATCTGCGGGTCATGCTTAGCTAAGAAAAGTGGGTCCGGCGGAAGTGCCAATAAATCCGCACAAAGCTGACCGTGCACAGCATCGACATCTTGTCCACGATGACGAAGAAGAAACAGCCATTTGACTTGCTCCCAACGCTGGTCTTTTTCGAATTGGTGCGCTATGCCAAGAATCACGGGGTTTATGGACTCCAATGGCGCCTTCTCATGGTCTACAGAGAACCCAAGGTGGTCAACCACGTAACCTTGGACACCTTCGGATGATTCACATTGTCCATAAGACGAAGAACGTTCTCCATTTCCCGTTTTACTGCAAACTCGACACACTTCTGGTGAGTATACTCACTCTGGGGGCCTCCACAGCCCTTATACCGATGCATATCAGTAGCTCCAACGGCTGCTCGAATCTTCGGGTACTCAGCGATGGCCAATGAGTGAGCTTCGTTGCCGAACTTGATCGCAGCTTCCAGCACGCGGAAGGGGTGATTTTGCCTCGCGTATTTTTCCATGTCAACTCGTCCAGAAGACGCAGTTCAAGCAGCGTGTGTCCACCCAAACAAGCCAACAACAGCGAACTGTTGCCGTTTTCGTCACAGTCACAGACCATTTCAGAACTCTTCCGCCTTTCAAGGCATCCCACTTCATAAGACACTTCACGACAATCCACTTGACGCCATGGTGACAGGCATACAGCAACACGTTTCGTTTTTGACGATCCGGGACCCCAGCACTGCTCCTTTTTTCTTAAGCAAGTCGACATCCGGACAGCTTTGTGGGTGCACCGACGCGAGGAGGAGCGGCTTTTCTGAGCGAGACAGAAGAGGTTCTTGGTTCAGCATTCGGAGAAGGCTCTCCATGTCTCCAGACCGCACGTTTTCGCGAAATGAATCCCGCGTGGGTCTGGAGGTAGGGAATAGCTTTGTTTTCGCCCTCGAAAGTGGAGGAACTTCATCTTCGCACCTTGGCCGGGAAATCTGCAACTGAGCGCCTGAGAGAACATGATACCGTTGTCTCTTAGTCATGAGCCATTAAAACGACAGAATCGTTCAGCCCGTTGTTGCTTTCCGCATGCTTTTGGTGGTACCTGTCGCACAAAATTTCAGTCCACAAATACAATTCTTTGATGCAAAACATGAATTCGCAGACTATTTTTCATTTGCACTTTTAAGAACTCCATCACCAAGCGGGAGCGCTGTCTTCTTCTTCGTTTGGCTTCACGAGTATCTGCGGTCCGTGCTCTCCTCCATTTAGCTTTGCGCTTACGTGGTTCACAACATCCATTCACTCATGGCTGTCGCAGAGCACTATTTCAAATACAAACACTTCAATCGAAATCTGCTCGACATCCGATCTATGGTTCAGGCTTGGTTTGATAAAGTCCACAACCAAACGGAGAAGGTGATCAGGCAGGCATGCCAGCAAATCCACGCGAAGCTGGCCTTCCACAATTTCGACGTCTTGATCGCGATACGAAGAAGAAAAGCCCCTTTGACGCCCTCCCAACGCCGGTCTTTTGCGAACTGGTTCGCCACGCCCAGAATCTCCAGGTTGTTGGACTTCGGTCGCACCTTGTTCTGCTCTGTAGCGAACTCAATCGTGGACCACCACGTTACATTGGACAGTTTCGGACGATTCCAGTTAAGCAGAAGCCCAAGCACGTTCGCCATTTCCTGTTTCACGGCATACACTACACAATTCTGGAGACAATACTCGTTCTGGCGCCCTCCATTGTCCTTGTGCAGAGCATACTTATCGTCAGCTTTCACAGCATCTTGAATATTCGGGTGCTCAGCGAGTCAATGCGTGAGCTTCGTTGCCTGACTCAATCACAACTTCCAGCACGTGAAAGGGATAATTCTGCATCACGTGTTTCTCGATCTCAATTTCGTCCAGAAGACGCAGAGCAAGCTGCGTATGTCCACCCAAACATGCCAACAACAGCGGACTGTGGACATTTTTTCGTCGCAGTCAGGCAATTTCAGAACTCTTCCGCCTTTCAAAGCATTCCACTTCATCAGGCACTCCACCACAATCCACTCGACGCCATGGTGACAGGCATACAGCAGCACGTTTCGTTTTTGACGATCCCGGGACCCCAGCAATGACCCTTTTTCCATGAACATGTCGATCATCTGGACAGCTTTGTGTGCATCTGGGTGCATCGGCGCGAGGAAGAGCAGCGTCTCTAGTTCTTGCTCGGGATAGGAGGCTCTTGGTCCAGCATTCGAAGAAGACTGTCCATGTCTCCAGATCGCACACTGTTGTGAAAGGAATCTCGTAAGGCTAGTGGAACGGAATACGTGGGGTCAACTGCTGCCAAACGGCTGAATGTCATCTTTGTGCTTTTGCCGGCAATTTGCAAATGAGCCCGATGATACCGTCGTCTCCTAGGCAACACATGACAGTTAACTGGTTGGGCACATTTAGTACTGTACGTAGTATACTACTATTACAGTAATATTAGATATTTGCTTCCGCATCCGAAGCAATGTATTGTCCCGGCGAACTCCTTCACCAAGCTGAAGCCGATCGGAGCTTGGGGGTCTGCCCTCCGTGTCTTTGACGAAATATCGAAGTATGAAAACGTTTCACTTGAGCCCAGCGCCAGTCGTGTTAATTGTCATGCAACGCCAACGTTATCATATAAAGCTTCCTCAAAAGATAGAAGGCCGTGCTTTCTTGCACTTTTTGCCATGATTCAGAGTATTCATCAGAAGCATGACAGAAACAGCTCCAAGCTGTATTTGATAATGTACGACCAAAACTATCGCGAGTATGGTTCTTTCCAACCTTATCTAAGCCTTGTCGGCTTACTGCGTCTTGGTCACGGAGTTAATCCACTCAATCGCAGCGGACACGCGCGAGTACACGCCAGGCACACCCTGGTCACCGCAGCCCGAGCCCCAGCCTGACAAGCCGATCAGAATGTCGTCCAAGTCTCCCTGACCCTTCTCCTTGACGAGAGGGGCGCCCGTGTCGCCGGTGCAAGCGTCCTTGCCAGCTGCGCCTCCAGCACAGACTGACGTGTTGCCCACAACGAAAATCGGAGCGCAGTCTTCATTGTCCCAGACTTCAAGGCCGACGCCCAGCAGCTCATTCGAACGGGTGCCTTTCGGGTAGCTGGTGTAGCCCCAGCCGAGGACCTTCGTCCACATGCCCGGCAGAATGTCCGAGTCGTCCGCAGCAGGAAGCTTGATAGGCGTAAACTTGCTTGGCTTCTCGAGCGTGAGCACACCGAAGTCGTACGAGGCGTCGCTGTTGTTGTACAGAGTGTGGTTTTGGGCCGACACGACCTTGATGTTCTCTCCGTCCTTCGTGCCGTTGACGTAGTGCGTGCCCACAGCGACGAAGTTGGGCTGCTCAAGGCCCGTGCAGGATGCAGTGGTGAGGACGTGGGTTGGCGTGATAAGCGCACCACTGCAGTACGAGTCGCCGTCAATAGTAGAGCGGATGCCCGTCGTGTACGCCTTGGTGCCGATCGGGACCTCTCCACCACCAAGGATGAGTGCACGCTCCACGTGCTCAGCGCTGGCAGCGATAGCACCGAGTGTAACTGAAGCTGCAGCAAGCGTGGAGACGGTCTTCATACTGGCCGATGTTCGAGGAATGTGGTGATCAGTGTGAGGCAAAAAGCGGAATGACCATGTTAGCGATAACTGAGGTTACGAGTCGGAGAGCAACGCTTTTCCTGCTTCGTCAAGTTGAGCATCTCGCAATGTGTAGATTTGAAAACGTGTGGGACTGGGACCAAGGGAAGCCGTGCAATCACACAACGGATCCAATCCAAAGATACAGGAACTCCATACATTAATTAGGACTGGGTTTTGGCTTCAAAGAAGCATAAAGAAAGCGTGTACGTTAATTACAAGAAGGACCGTGTGTGCATTGATGCGAAACTATACGTTATTTATCTACGTGCCGCGCAGAAGATGCGTCAAGGCCTCGCTTACCTGTGTGGACGGTGGGCTCAGTACTTTAGAGCAAGACACTACCAGCCCAATCCTCTCGTTGCATATGTATTTTGTCATGTCGGCGGTGCGAGTAAGCGGTAGAAATAAGATGCTCCACCCCTTCGAGATAGTTGTCGTCCAAACACTAAAACACGCACAGGTACATGAAGATGGTGAAACTATGATGCAGCTTCGGTGCTTTACTTTCTTTGACGGCGTTGATCGGACATCGTGCTAGCCATGGTTTCACTCTGCGGTACAAAGTGTTTGGCGCCATGCAAATTAAGAAAATTCCCCTGAGCTATTCCAGCCTCCCAGCATCTAGTTTTGACACAAAACGTAAAAACCCGGAGAGCATCAACGTCCTGGATCTGAAGCAGGAGCTCACGGCCCAGGTGCCAACGCGTGCTGCACTCGACTTGTCCATTATTCTGCGACGCCCGGTCACGACTCCCAGCCCTCCACGTCCCAGTCAGGCGCGTCATGGTTAGTAACCCAGTGCTGAGAAGAAGCTGCGGAAACTGCCGAGGCGACAGGAGATGCAAGCCGAGATCGACAGGAGCTCGCACCCGCCGAGAGCGCGGCATCAGCCAAGAGAAGCGGCAGTCTGAGCTCAACGTGAGTGGCAGAAAGAGATCCCACGTCGCAACGACACAGACGCAGCACGCGATCTGCCAGAAGAATCTCTTCTCTCGCAAACCCGTGCTGGAAGCGGCGGCCAGAGCGGGGTACCTAGGTTGCCCCCAATGAGGCTTCATTCGAGACCAGGAGCTTGAGATGATCGTAGTCTGGACAGGGGTGCATCCACATATGTCATTTATTTTTTTCTTCGAGTCGTTTTTGGTTGATATGATTTTTTTGTAAATATCACATTTTCAGTGCATTTTCCCTTCATATGTTATTTAAAGCAGTAAGTGGTTGGACGTCAAACTTGGGCTTGTCCATTAAGAAGCGTCAAACAAACGAGGATGAACGTCCCTGCGATGAAGTGATTTGGGAGCGTCTTGGTTCCCATCGTAAATTGGCCCCGTGTTCTGGCAATTTACTGACGATCGGTGTCTATCCACTCAATACACTACCAGCGTAAACCAGAATATCGCTGACAACGAGCAAGCGGGAGCAATCGTCATTACTCCAGATCTCCACGTTGACCTCATGCCAGCTTCAATGTCCGAGTCGTCGGCCTTGGGCAATTTGACGGGTGTGACCTGATGGGGTTTTCCAGCGAGACACCGCCTCGGGTTGCTGTGGTTCTGGGCCGATGGGTCCTGCGTACCATTGATGGGGTTTTCCAGCGAGACACCGCTCGGGTTGCTGTGATTCTGGGCCGATGGATCCTGCATACCATTGATGTAGTGCGTTCCGACAGAGTCGAGGTTGGGCTTTGGTGACTGTGCAGAATTTCGTGGTAAGAGCGTGAGCCGCCGCAGTAGCTGTCACCCTTTGCAGTTGAACGGATGTCGCGCTGTACGTCTTGGTGCTGCTCGAAATCAAGCTTCCTCCCACGATAAGCTGGTGCTCGGTAACATCGATGTAGGCAGTAGTAGTGGAGATAGCCTCCATCGTAGTGCAGCGAAAGTCAGCAGAACTTGCAATTCAGTGAGATGAAAGCGGCAATATATAAAATGTCATGGCCGTGAGGTTAGTAACACGCTCGATCGATCGGACAATGCAAGTGGGGATCAGAGGAATTGAAGGCCGCCGGCCTTCGTGCGTTAGATTATTCAGTACATGGTATTAGTACTACTTTATAGTAATGTGGAGTGCCAGATGCGCAGCATGCACTTGCTGTTCAACAACTCTTCAGCTGGATTTAAAAACTCATGGGCTTTGTGGCCAGAGAAATTTTTTAACTGTTTAAGGAGATCCCAAATGCGCACACAATACAACTGAATCAACAGCAAGATCGGGCCGTGGCTTCTCGGATTGAGGTCAATGGGCTCAAATCAAAGCGCCATCGATCAAATGGCACGACGAGCGTGATCAAACGCCAAGTCGATCCATCCTCTACATTTTCGAACAAAGATCGAAACTGTAGAGGATGACAACACCGCTTCGACATGGAAGCCTGTACATGTTGGTACAATAAGGGCTAACATATACTTGAAGTATTTATGTAAGTTGCTGCAGGAAAATAGTAGCGCTGGGTCTGAGCGCAACGTTGCGGAATAAACAAAGCACGGTGAGCGCAACCTGAACAAAGAAGTTGGAAGCCAGTAATGGCCTGCAGCAGGCTTCTTGAAGGCGCTACCTTTATTTGTGAAGCTTGCCCCGAAATCTCGTTCTGCCGTAGTCAAGAGACTCATTTAGTCAGGCTCAAGGATTATGATAGTTGCATCGGAGCTTTGAGGCCAAAGAGAATATGTCCCCGGCCACCATACGACAACATATCCTCGCGGCGTGTTTGATATTTATCACAAAAACAAATAACTCGATCTGCCAAAAGGCAAATCATGCAGTCGTTCGAATTGACCGCAGTGAAGGCTGTTTGCTGTTTATCCAAGTGACCCACTGGGAACATGGTAAGAAGGTGCGAGTTGAGTAGTGTTCTGTGAACTGAGGCGTTTGAATTGATCACACAAGTAATCACTCAAACCTGTCAAAGTGCAAACCACATCAGCTGACGCAAAGTTGAAGTTTGGCCTACTAAAAACCACGCCGGTGACTTTCTCTTCGGAGGTTACTTAGCTGCAAAGGATTTTTCGTCAACTGCATCACGATCGAGGTCCCCAAGGCGCTGCTTTTCGTCCAGCCCTCTCTTGAAAATGTATGTCTCTAGGCAACGCAGGTTCCGTTGATGATTGAATCAATCCACGGACGAGCGTGCGAAATGCGAGAATACACACCAGGAGCGCCATTCGTGCCACAAGGTGACGGGCCCCAGCTCGACACGCCAATCAACACGTCTTGGCCTTCAGTTTCAAGTAGCAGCGGGCCACCCGAGTCCCGCTCACACGAGTCCTTATTCGCAACCCCACCGGCGCAAATCATTGAGTCGTCCGCGTCCATTGTCTTCGTGCAGTTTTCATCGTCCCAGAGTGGAAGCTCCACACCACGCAGCTCATAGGAGACCGACCCATTGTCGGAGGTGTAGCCCCACCCGAGCACAGTTGCGGTCTTTCCCGGGGTGAAATCGGAGTCGTCGGTTGCAGCAAGTTTGGCCGGAGTAAAGTTACTAGGTCTTCCCAACTCTAGGATGAGGAAGTCGTTCGGGAACAGCCCGGCTTCGTACTCGGGGTGGTTCATGATCGACACGACCTTGATCTGCTCGCCATCCATCGTGCCGTTGATGTAGTGCGAGCCAATGGACACCCAGCGGATATCGTAGTTGCTGCTACAGTGCGACGCGGTGATCACATGAGTTGGTGAGATGAGAGTCCCACCGCAGAAATTGTTGCCGCTTGCGCGGGTACGGATACCCGTCATGTACTGCTTCGACCCAGCAGGAACAACCTCTCCACCGAGGATCAACTTGCGCTCGATGTGCTCATTGCCGTGCATCGAGGACACGCAGGCTAGCAAAAAGCATGCGGTAGCGGTACCACAGAAGATCTTCATCTTGTATGGATACGGGTCGTGAAAGCAAATGGAGAGCGTGGATGATGGCGAAACCAGGAATGGGCTACTAGGACGAACCAGTATGAAGGTTGATGAAGACCAGAACAATTTCCTACCGCAGGGACAGCTGGATAGGTATAACATTCTTACAGATTTGAAGCATGTTGTCGTACATGTATATGTAGCTCGACGATTGTACATTTTGGCATGTCACGCGATCGTGGAGCACCTGTGACCAAGGGACTTCTGTAAACAACGAGTGATAGTCCCCACACATATTAAATCTGTGTGGGGACTCGAGATTTTCGAGGCAGGATCATCGCCAACTTGGAGATGAAGACGTATTGGGAAAACCGCATAAACAAAATACAATACGCGTTTTGCCATATGCATTGCAAGAATGATGGGCTTGCTCGTCGAGACTACGCGAGTACCTTTACTTGCAGATAACCACCGCCCGTGTCGAGAAAAAATGATATCCGACAGTTGATTTCGAGTTGTGTTTTCGTTGTGCTCAGCAAAACTTCGCGTGAATGTGCAGTTTGCCCCCCCTTCCTACGATCTCAGTCAGACTTCGAAGTGTCAGGGGAAAGCGAGACCTCTACCGTGCTGAACAAGCTTGAAAACGTAAAGCCAAGGCCACTTTAAGTCGAGGTACCAACGGTAGATCTTATAGCGATTCAGGAACCAGTCCATCTTCAGCTTATTGTAGATTTCGACTCGTTGGCATCGCGGCAATCAAATTCATCGGCCCTGCGGTTGTGCAGGACGCGTACTGTCACTCTGAGCAGCACCAACCGCAATCCTGCGACCTCATTCTTTGCCTCTTGGTACTGAAGTCATTGCGTTTCCGGGAATGAATGAATTATTGCTTGAATTTAACGTGTGCGGTCCAAAGGCAGACTTGCTCTGAGCTCGAGCATTTTAAGACACCAAAACCTACAGATTTTTTATGTTCAAAAATGAGTCAACACCCCTCACATTTTACTCCAAATCAGTCTACATTTTCTGTCCAATCCGCGAAAAGATACACTTCTCGCCCATCAGTCTCCATTCCGGTAACATGTCGTCGCCATGGCTCAGCGCGCGCGACGAGTTCAGCCACAGCCAGAGCAGCAACAGCAATAGCAGCAGCCCCCGCCTATCGGACGACCAATTGCTAGGCGAACGCCAGCCCTTGATCAGCCCCGGGGTGCGCACAGCCGCCGCGTTGTCCCCCAGTACCGGCCGTTCCTCTGCTTTCCGTCGCAGCTTTCCTCACGACGGCCAGAGCCGTCGCCAGTGCACGGACGTCTTCTTCCTTGGTTGTCTGGCTGTGTACTGGATCGGCCTGGCGGCTCTGGCTATTGCAGCGTTTTCCCGTGAAAGCAGCGCCAGTTTCGCCCAAGAAATCAAGAGCGGCGTCGACTTCCAGGGCCACGCGTGCGGTCAGCACCGCTTCGTGTACTTCCCGGACGTTGAAGCCAATCCGGACTTTGGGGTGTGTGTGGACACGTGTCCACGGAAGAATGGGGAGCTGCTGACGGTGCAGTTGCCGCTGGAATCGACGAAACGAGCAGAAAATGGGTCGCAGGAGATGACACAAGTGCAGTTTACTTCCTACGCCACGAACCGATGGGCCTATGTGTGCGCTCCAGCCGGAGGTGGGTGTCGATTCTTGTTGGAACAGGGCGTTAAGGGGGTTTGGAAGCTGATGCCGGTGCTTTTTCGTAGTGAAATCAGAGCAGGTGATGATCCTACAGCTTCAAGACACGCTGGGGCGATTCGTGGGGGCTCTGGGCAATGTAAGATAAACTGGGGAGGTGTTTAAAGGCGATGCGGATGCTAATGTGGCTGTCAATGCAGTGCTGGCAGGTGCTGATGATCGCCACGGGGGTCTCTTTATCCACGGCAGGTTTCTATCTAGTGTTGCTACGGTATTGCGGCTGCATTAGTGTGCTGCTATCGACGGTGGCGATTGAAGGAACGCTGGCGTACAGCAGCTACCGGTTGCTCAATGCGGCGTCGGACCCGCTGTCGTACGTGGACGACCCCGTCATGCTGAGTTCGCTACAGATCAGTTCCGTCGTCATGTGCTGTGCGTCGATCTTGTTTTTGCTGTTCGCGATGGTCAATATGTCGCGGTTGCTGCTGGCTGGCGCGTTTATCACGCACGCGTCACGTGCCTTGTCCCAGCTCAAGCGGCTACTGGTGCTGCCGTTTATCACGTACGTGCTGCTTTTGCTGCTGTTCGGCTGGGGAATCCTCGTCACGATCTGCATCTTTGGAGCTGGAGAGACGTCGACCCGGATCGCCACGATCTCCGCCACGTCGCCGGCTTCGATCCGCGTGGTGACCGAGTCGTTCCAGGTGAGCACGAAGCTGCGCTGGCTGTTTCTCTACCATCTATGGGGCATGTACTGGTCGGTGAACTTCCTCCTCTCCATCGGAGAGATGGTCACGGCCACTGCAGTGTCTCTGTGGTATTTCTCGCCCGAGAACCGGATCACGGGGCTGAAAGACTTCGAAGAGGCAGATCCCGTGTCCTATTCGGCGCACACGACGATCAAGTTCCACCTCGGGACGTTGGCGCTGAGCTCAGCGTCGGTGGCTCCGGTGGAGCACATCCGCTCGTTCTTCTTGTACCTCGAAAACAAGAACGAGTTCGACGCCAACACTTTCACAGAGCTTGCAGCCAAGTGTTGTTGTGTAAGTTTTTGTGAGCTGTTGTGGTAGGATTGAAGCGTTTTGACAGGTAAACGTCTTGTTGTCTTTCGTGCCCAGTGCTGCATCTGGTGCTTCAAGCACTGCTTGAAGTACATTTGCAAGGAAGCCGTCTACGTTACGGCCATCCAAGGCACAAACTTTTACACGTCTGGAAAGGTAGTTATTGGTTTTGGGGGGGGGGGGTTATTTCATTAACACTGACACAGTCTTTTGCTGTACATGACAGTTGGCGTACACGCTGATTTCCTCCAACTTGCTCCGGGTCGGAGCGCTCAGCCGGATCGGCCACGCGTCCGTGCTGCTTGGCAAGTTAATCGTGTGCACCACCACGTGCCTCATTTCGTGGTTCCTACTGGAAGATGTACGTTGCGGCAGAGGCTGCGTATCCGGAATCCTGGAAGCCTCACTGTTTGTTGTGATCTTGTAGGTCCCGTCGCCCGTTCTCCCGCTGGTTGTCGTCGTACTCTTCTCGTACAGCGTCGCACATGCTTTCATGACGGTGCGTCATGAGTCTGATCTCTGGATAATATCGAGTGTATACTCGTATACTAGTATACTCACTTGTTGTTGCCAACCTTGTAGATCTACGAGACGTCGATCAACATGCTGCTCATGTGCTTCACGCTAGACGAAAACCTCCACGGCGGGCGCGGCAACTCAGCGCAAGCGTCGGCGCCGCTCATCCGGTCGGTGAACGACCACTTGCGGCCCAAGTGGCAAACGGTTTTGTAGCTTTGTAGCCAGGATTTTAGTCTCGCGCGAGGGTGCAGTGCTCGCGCTTTTGATCGCTTATATATCGCCCTTGAGGCGCCACCTCCAACGTTCGCCAAAGATGCAAGTCAAGTATTTCGCGTCAACCGCTCGAATACCAACCGTTTCAGTAGATTTGCTTCAAACGGGACATGGCTACACCTGAGATGGTCGCCATCCATCGAGATCTGTGGTCTCCAATGGACAGCGCCGCCACCTCCGAGCTCTGCTGAGCTGCTTCCTGCAGGCCTCGCCGTCCCACCAGCCAAACTTTCCAAGTGCTGCCTCGAAAAGTGGCAGAAGCTCCCGCAATCCTCGCCGAGAAATCGGCAGCCGCACCACATATCATCCCTCCAAGGCCCAAGCAGCCCGGCGCCTGTTGCAGTTGCCTTCAACCTCACTCACCTCGCAGTTTCCTCGGCCATCAGCTGCCATTTCGGCAAGGATAGTCATCAGCACAATTATCACACAATTGCATTGGCGGTACAACTCGCAAAATGCAAATGCGAAAAGTGCCAAAAGTGCACTTGCATCTCTGTCTGCGAAGTGGCAAAAGTTGCCTCAAGGATACACCGGCTTGGTGTTCAAGGAACACCAAGCCGGTGTATCCTGGCGTTCGGCTTTCCACCGCAAATCGTCTGCAGCCAGGAGCTCTCCGACAAAACGACGCGAAAAACCAAGTGACGTTGCCTTGCCCACCCAGGCTGTGCCACCGCACCGTGATCCTCGGCCGCTCTCTCTCTTCTTCATAGAGTTCATACAGCAGCGCGTTCGCGTGTGCACTTTTACAGCAAAAGGACGTGTTAGCAACATCCTCGACAGCACAATGGCAACTTCCCTTATCTGACCACAAAGTGTCTCAAAGAGCGGCCAGGATACATGGCCGCCACTACGCGCTCATTATCCCGTCGGCGTCGTCGTGGAGGCGCCCGTTACTCAGCTGCGTCCTGGTCCAGGATCGTTCGCGGCGGCTTGCACCAGGCTCGCCATTAACGGAGACCGTCGCTCGTGGCAATCCTGATTTCCTCTCGTCCAGGCCATGGAAGCTCCCGCGTCCCCGTCGGAGCAGGAGCTCACCGCTTCAACGGACAACTCGACAGTAGTGTCGCCTACAGTCGAAAACGAGGAGTTGGACGCCACCGACACGTCCAGAGACGAAGAAGCTGCGGCTGAAGAGACTCGAGAACAGGAGCAAGTGAAGGCTGGGGAAGAGACTCAAGAAGATCAGGAACAAGAGCAGACGCAGGACAACGTGGCCGTCCATCTTCATGAACTGGAGAAAGTGCACAGCCATCTCGAGGAATCGTCTCGAGCCGCGAGTTGCTCGTCGTTATCGACCTCCAGCGGCGCTGGGTCGGCCTCGTCCGCGGCGTCCCTGGCTCGACGAGCCTCCGCGCACGCCCGTTTCAATAACCCTTTGAAAGGAGACACGAACCTTAAGATCTTCCTGCCCAGCGACAACCTGGCGTTGAAAGCCATCTTATCTCCGCAGCACAAGCGGACGTCGTCCATGGGGGACGAGAACGAAGCCGCCAAAGCAGAGGACGCACAGAGCAGCTCGAACAACTTGCTGGACAAGCTGCTGTTCCGCAACGGAGCGCCCGTGACGCCCAAGAAGTCGATGGGCAGCATCGTAGACGACGAACTGGAGGCCACGAACGTCGTCGTCATGAACCCCAACCTGCCGCCGCCGCCGTTCGCCAACATGTACGCGTGCGAGTCTTGTCGAGACGACATTGGCTCGCTGCTGTCCAAGGGCAGACACCACTGCCGCAACTGCGGCGGCTCCTTCTGCGCCGAGTGCACGACCAAGACCATCGTGGTGCCGTACCAGGCGTACTTAACGCGCGGCGAGCTGCGCGTGTGCGACGGCTGCTACCACCGCATCCAGAACTTCCAGCGTCAGGTCAAGAGCTCCAGCGTCACGTGGAGCGGCCTGCAGCCGCCGCCCAGCGAGGACCTTGTGCGCGACTTTGAACTGTCCGAAGACGAGGCGCCCGTGTCCATTTTCAACTGCGCCTTGTTCCTGGAAACCACGCCGTTCTACGGCCACCTCGTGCTCACAAGGAAGCGGCTTTGCTTCCTGAGCTACGCTGACTCCAAGAAGCGCAAAGTGGCCTACTCGAAGATCCTGTCGCTGCTCAAGCCGCAGTTCTACTACATCAACGGGCTGCAGGTCAAGACGAAGCGCAAAGAGACCTTCTTCCTGGCGGAGTTCAACGGCCTACGCGACACGTGCTTCTTGCGGCTCGACCAGCTCATTCGAGCGTACCAGGAGGCCAGCAAGCTCACGGGTGCTGGGCCAGGCAAGTCGCCGAGCTCCAAGGAGCTCCGCAAACAAGCGCTGGACCGCAGACGCTCGTACAAGTTGATCTCGGAGCACATCGTGTCTTCCGTGGGCAGCACTGGAAGCTCCAACAACCCGCCGCTGTCGTCTTCGTCTGCGATTTCTACAGTCGGTTTCATCGACGTCGACGACGACGAAGATGCCAACGCAGAGGTGCCGCTTAGTGACATTGTGGAGGAAGGAGACCACACGGACGATGGCCACATGGACGACAAGTCGACCGCAAGCGATGAGGAACCGTTCGAACCGCTGCCTCCGGACCCGCTGCTCGAGAAGATGACGGTGCTTTTGGACTGCGATATGCGGGCAGACGTCAAGCGCGTGTTCGATCTGCTCTGGAACGACGGCCCTGGTCAGGAGTTTTCGTTTGCGAACATGGAGAAGGCCCGGGATATTGACATTGACGTCGAGTCCTGGAAAGCTATCGACAAGAATGATTGGGTTAAAGCCGAGGAGATCCGGAAAGGGTTCGAGATCTCCAAGGAGGACGACTACACGCTGTATCGTGTCGTGCGATCTCAACACCCGCCCAAGACGTCGTTCCCCGGTCTACCGGCGTACGCTGGGTGTACTAGGACACAACGTTTCCGTCTGGAGAAAAGCTCTAACGGCGGGGACAAGTGGGATCGCTTCGTGATCACTGAGCTGAACCGGATGAGCAAGATCCCGTTCAGCGACTACTTCGAGGTGGAGATGCGCTACGTCTTCTCCCGCGATGGGAACAACTACTGCCATGTCCAAGCTGGCTTGGTGGTGAATTTCCTCAAGGCCACGTGGTTCAAGTCGCAAATCAACTCGTCCACGCGGTCGGAATCCAAGGAGGCACTGGAGGGCTGGGCGAAGCAGGCGATCGAGTTCCTCGAGTCGCAACGGAACCGTGTTGTCCCGCTTTCCCCGACTCTGAGGGCGCTTTCCGCTGCTGGAAGCTTCAGCGAGCTCGATTCTGAAGCGGGTAGCGGCATGCACCCGGTGCTGAAGCGTGGATCCTCAGGTGATCGGCCTACGCTCAAGCGTCTCAAGAGCGCCGAGCGTTCAGTGGCTTTTGGTACGCGTAAAGCTCCATCTGTTTCGAGTATCGTGAACCTCGTGCAATCGCCACGGGCACTCGTGCAGTGGTTCCTGCTGGGTTTGCTGCTCTACGGCCTCCTGCTGCTTCGTGAACACCAATCCCAGATGCAGCAGCTCACTGCAGCGACAACAAAACTAATCGAGCATCTTCAAGAACAACAGACGATGATGCAGACTCAGGCCCTGAGAATGCAGCAGAGCTGCGAAGGACCCTCCGTTGAAGCCGCCATGCAGACGCTGCAGCGATTCGTGGAAGCCGCCGCAACAGACTAAACTCCACCAACACCACACTCTAGATGCCACTATTAGCCGAATGAACTTTAAACACTATTTGCCACACTTCAAAATGTCACAATGTTCGTGTGTTTAATTATTAAGTTCAACAAGGTGTCAAAGTGTGGCGCTAGGATCAAGTGAAAGCGTTTTCTGCTTCGACCGAGGCGCTAGGACGCCCGAGCGTGAAGCATGGCGCGCTCGTAGCGCAGGCGGTCGCCAATCTGAGTATCGCCTTCTGCGGCGTCGTCATCGACGGCAAGGTCGTGGAGGCCGCGAGTAGCGAGCGCGAGAACCTGGCCGGCAACCAGCAGACGCTGTCGTGGATTTCGCTGCTTCATGGGCTCCATGGGCTCGGGCTACGCGCTCAACACTCGGCCCGCTGGGCATCTTTTTCATCTGCACTCTGGGCCCCTATGCGTCGTGCTCATCTTCATCAAGAGAAGCACGTGGCCCCGGAAGACAGGACTCTTTCGCCGCGTCGTCGTCCACCCACTGGATCACCACCACCAGGGCTCCCTTGAACGACGTGCCGCGGTGCACCGAGCCGTAGGAGCCGCAGTCGAACGAGGCGTCTTGGTCAAACTCCACGTCGTCGCTGGGGATTAACCATCGGGGACGGCCGCAGCTTGAGTTCGACCGCAGCAGCTTCGTGAGCGCACGTCACATCAGTTGCAGATGCAGTTCAGCCACTTCATATGTCGTGTACTCGGCCGCCTTGCCGAATTTGAGCATGAACAAACCTTCCCGAAGCTGGTACTGCCCTTCTCGGCCTCGAACTCCTCGAGTTTCGCGCGGCAATCGTCTCACTGGACTCTCCCGTCTGTCCCGGACGATCCAGTCCCCACCGCGTCCTATAGCCCGGGTGGAAGTCATGGAAGCTGCAGATGCTCTGCTCAACTTTGCGGCTGCTGGTCAGCCTCTTGATGATGCTCATCTCCGGTCGCTTCCCGACGAACTTGACGAAGCTCGCCACGATGTCTCCGAACTTGCGACGTAAACCCTCCGAGGCTGCTCAGCAAAGCTGTCGACGAGCTGCAGCCGCATGCGGTCGCAGACGTGGCCGCACATCTGCACCTTCTCGCGCATCGGCGAGCAGCCCGTGGCTCCGGTGGCCAGCGCTTGGGTCAGCAGACCCCCCACGCCGCTTGAGCTGCAGCCATTGAAGGGAGCGTTCTACCTCTCGCAATTGGTTAATTGCTGATATGTATACGTAATTTACCTTCCTGCTTGCGGCATCATGATCACGACCGAAACTATCGCGTAGTCTGTTTCACTTGCCTTGGTTTGCGATCGCATTCGGTATTAAATAGACGAACCGATGCAGCAGCTTTTCCAATTGGTAGGATGCAAGGATCAGTTTCGTAGCAAGACGCACGTCACACTACCGCGGGGCTCAACTCAGCTCAAGTCATTCCGCAATTTCCTTTGCGACCGACAAGCCAATTTTTCTAAGAAAGTCCTCAACCACCTGAAACCATGCCATCCTCGTCCTTCAAGTCAACCGTCAGCGTGACGCACATCTCGACGGCCACGGCCATCTTGTCCATCGACGACGTCAACTTCCTGATCGACCCCGCCTTCGACATGAGCGGCGACTTTGAGCAGCAGGGCGGATTCGTGCTCACGAAGACGGACGACCCCGCCCTTGGCCTCGAAGACCTTCCTGTCATCGACGCCATTCTTCTCAGCCACGAAGACCACATCGACAACCTCGATGCGTCCGGCCGCACGATGCTAAACGGCCGACACGTCTTCACAACTCTTGACGGCGCCAAGAACCTCGCTCCTCGCCCGGGCGTCCGCGGTCTCGCACCATGGGAGACCGTGACGCTCGGGCTGAACGGAAAGCAGTTCAAGATCACGGGAACGCCCACCCAGCACTTGCCCGGCGGAGAGTGCACGGGCTTCGTGCTCGAGTCGCCCTCGTTCGGCGTGAACGAGGCAGACGGACTCCCGAATGTAGTGTACATCTCGGGCGACACGGTTCACATCCCCGAGCTGGCCACCGAGTTGCCGAAGCGCTATCACATTGTCGTGGCGCTCATGAACCTTGGCAAAGCCATCGCGCCGCTACCGACGGGTCCAGTGATGATCACCATGGACAGCGTACAAGCAGCCCAGCTGACTCGAGACATCGGCGCCGAGAAGATGGTGCCGTTGCACTTCGAGTCGTGGAAACACTTCACGCAGTCTGGAGACGAGGCGCGTGCCGAGTTCAACGCGGACGCGACGATCAAGGATAAAGTGGTGTGGGTTGCTCCCGGTGTGAAGACGGCCATCTTGTAGGTGGAGTGAACGGAATAGCGCCAATGGCGCACAGTCCTGACAAGCTTAATAAACCCGAGGTGTGTTAAGCGTTCGGTTTGATCGCGAAGTTTGCTTGTGACGAGCACGGTAGATGAAAATGAGGATATTCTACAGTACTTCGAAGTACTTCTCAAATCCAGACTGCTGGTTCGACTAGCTTTTGCTGAATCCATCAATTCTTACAGTGGCCGAGCTATGGTGTCATCTTCCTTGCCTTTTCGTACATCTCGCTTCCTCTTTCCAGAGCTGGTATTAATATTTGTATTTCAATAAGTATTGTAAGTTCGTATGACTTGTGAGCTTTGCCCCTTTCAGTGTCAGCGCTGAGTCATTCCAAGTACCAACATTTTCACGTAGTCGCCTCGGATCCAACGGCGGACAGCTTACTTTTTCTCAAGCGCAACACCGGCACTCGAGACACGATGACTGGGAGCTGCAACCCGCGCAAGCTCTACGGCTTCAGCTACCGGCAGGTTCGTGCCAATATAGGTGGATCTCGTTCACGAGACGAGTGCACTGAGCTGATGCCTTGCTGTACATGTACGCGGAACAGAGCGACAAGAGCGCCAAGGCCTTCAACTGCGTGCAGCGCGGCCATCAGAACATCCCGCCCTTCCTTGTGGTGTTCTTCACGTCGGCGTACGTCCGGTCCCTCTTTGTCAGTTGTGAGCGACGGTAGGATCCACAACCCTTACGAGGTGGGCAACGTAACGCTCACCCCGCTGTCGCTGACCCTCTGTCCTCGTTCGGCGACTTCGTCGCTGTCAGTGACGTCGTGGACGAGGTCACCGACAAGATCCTCAAGCGTGAGGTGAGCGACGGTATCATCAGAAGTGCATGATCACGAAACAGTCGAAGAGCGTGGCCTTGATGTTGGCGAAGTGCGTGTCCGGGTTCTCGGGCGTGAACACGCTATTCAACTTCCGGAAAATCATACTCTAAGATTGAAAATAATTTTCAGAGAATATTGTGCGAAATGTACCATGGAGTAGTGACTGAAGGATTGCTCTTGACTACGGTAGAAGGCAACGGTATCATCTACTCATTTGCAAATTCACCTGCAAAGCACGATAATGAGCTTCCTCCGATTGTTAGCAGATCCAGACTCCCTTCCACCAGCTTTACGCGATTCATTCCACGAAGGTGTGCGGGCTGGAGACATCGACCGCTTACGCCAAATGCTGGAGCAAGAACCGCTTCTGTCCCTAGCGCGGACTGGGGAACGAGAACCGCCTCTCCACCTCGCGTCGGTGCATCCAGATGCACACAAAGCCGTCGAGATGATCAACTTCCTCCTGGAAAAAGGAGCCGCGTTGGGCCTCAGATCGTCAATATCGGCACGTGTTGCTATTGCCTGTCACCACGGCGTCGACTGGATTGTGGTAGAACGTCTTTTGAAGTGGAATGCCTCGATGGGCGGAGGAATTCTGAAATGGTCACCCGGCGACAACTATGCTAACAGTCCGCTGGTTTCGGCATGCTTGGGTGGGCATACGCAACTCGCACTGCGTCTTCTAGATGAAATTGAGCGAGACGGGATGTGGGCTCATCACTTGCGCGTGCTGAAAGATGTGATCGGGTTGGGCAACGAAGCTAACGCTTTAGCCATCGCTGAGCACCCGAAGCTTCAACTGGCGCTCAGAGCTGCGGGCATGCAATGGCACGAGTGCTATGGACTCGATGATGTGAAAGCTTTCCGGGGTTGTGTCGAGGCAGCTGTGGAACGGGAGATGGCGAGTGTAGTTTGCTTAATGGACAACTTGAATCATCCGACAGCGTCCAAGGCAACGTGGTTGTCCATCGTCCGGTTGTCCACTCGGAGGGAGAACGCGCAGAGCCAGTACCAACACGCTGTGATTCTGGGCATTGCGAAGCAGTTCGAGAAAGACCAGCGGTGGGAGCAAGTCAGAGGTCTGTTTCTTCTTCGCTATCGCGGACAAAATGTCGACATCGGGCATGGCCAGCTTCGTGCGGACTTGCTGGCGCTCCTTCCGGACCAACTTTTCCGTTTGGTTGTTGAGTTTATTAAGCGAGAATGTTTTTGGGGAACGAGTGATCCACGGGAGGGGGTTAACTGGTCGGCACCGCAAAGATGATACAAGTAGCAGCACTACCGATACCTGTCACGAGTAAACGCAATTCATGAATAATTCCCATAATCCAGAATCTGTCTTACTCTTGCCGCGACTCCTGTAGCCTGGGATGACTGCACTCGTGCACCAAGATCGGTTCGGAATAGGTTAATGAATGCCTTGAAGATCAAAACCTCCACTTTTGGCTTGCCTCATTTAATGAAGGCGAACGCGCGGCTGCTGGTTAAGCCATGAAGAAGATGAAGAAGAAAAACTCCTGTTTGTGGATTCGTCAGACGTTGCTGGCTTGCGCATTTCTTGGAATTTGCTCGAGGTACATTTCGCACAACCGGAAGTAGTCGTGAATACTATCGGCACTGTGTGCGGGACGAGTACGCAATATTAGCTGTAATTTGTGATGGTTGTTGACTGCTCATTTGCAAATTTCTCGGTCAAGGGGAAATATGAACTCCCATTTTGAAGCGGTGAACTCTGCGTATTCGCTCCTACTGTATCCCTTTCGTGAGAGCGTGCTGGAAGACATTGAGAGCCTACGTCAAATGCTGGAGCAAGTGCGTGCTGGAGATATTGAGAGCCTACGTCAAATGCTGGAGCAAGTGCCTCTTCTGTCGCAAGTGGCAACTAGAGAGCAAGAGACGCCGCTCTTCCTCGCGTCGGTGCACCCAGACGCACACAAAGCCGTCGAGATGATCGATTTGCTCATGGAAAACGGCGCAGTGCTGGGGTTCCGTGACTGGCGGGAGTGGAACGTGCTGCTGTATGCCTGTTTCCACGGCGTCGAGTGGGTCGTGGTGGAGTGCCTGATGAAGTGGAACGCCTTGAAGGGCGGAAGAGTTCTGAAATGGTCTGACTGCGATGAGAATGGCAACAGTTCGCTGCTGATGGCATGCTTGGGTGGACACACGCAGCTTGCCCTGCGTATTCTGGACGAGCTTGACATGGGGGAATACTCGACCGAAAACCACCCGTTCGCTATGCTGGAAGTTGTGATCAAGTTGGGCAACGAAGCTCATGCCTTGGCCATCGCGGAACACCCGAAGATCCAGGCTGCTGTGAAAGCTGAGTACAAGGACGTGCGGCACGAATACTTTAGTCTCCTGAACTGTGTCGGGCATGCAGTGGAACGAGAAATGGCGAACGTCCTTCGTCTCCTGGATGACTTGAATCATCCGACCGTGTACAAGTTGACGTGGGTGATCACGTATTCTGCTGAGCAGGACAAGCAGACGGCGAACCCTGTGATTCTGGGCATAGCGCACCAATTCGCGAAAGACCGACGCTGGGAGAAAGTCAAATGGCTGTTTCTGCTTCGTCATCGCGGACAAGACGGCGACGTTCTCCATGGCCAACTTCGTGTGGACTTGTTGGCAGGCCTACCAGACCACCTTTTCCGTGTGGTTGTGGAGTTTATCAAGCCAAACATGAGCCGCAAATCAGACGTTGGCCGGGTTGCACTTGAATATCTCGTGGAAACGATGTAGTTAGTGATCCACTGGAGGATGTCAGCATCTCGCCACCACAGGATCAACTCCAGGGGAACCAGCGACAGCAATGAGTGAATGCATTTCATTAATACACAACAAACATCTTCTTCTTTGGGCTCCACGTTGGGCATGTCACTCACGGCTTTACGTCAGTCGGCTGCGTGTGGGAAATGTACCACGAGTACATTCCCAGAAACGCTGTTTGGGAAAGGAGCGAAGCTGAATGATTGTCCTTTTTTGCTTGTTCTCGACTCGCTCATTTGCAAATACACACAAAAATGAACTTCCTCCAGCTAAGAGGTCGAAAGCAAGAGGACCCCACGTATTCCCTTGCGCCAGCCTTACGGGATTCATTCCACGAACGCGTGCGGGCTGGAGACGTCGACAGACTACGTCAAATGCTGGAGCAAGAACCGCTTCTGTCCCGTGCGCGAACTCGAGAACGAGAAACGCCGCTCTTCCTCGCGTCAGTGCATCCAGATGCACACAAAGCCGTCGAGATGATCGACTTGCTCATGGAAAAAGGGGCCGTGCTGGGCTCTCGTGATCGTCAGAAACGGAACGTGTTACTGTATGCCTGTCACCACGGCGTCGACTGGGTCGTGGTGGAGTGCCTGATGAAATGGAACGCCTCGATGGGCGGAGGCGTTCTGAAATGGTCGCATTGCGACGAGAACGTCCACAGCTCGCTGTTGCTGGCGAGCCTGGGTGGACACACGCAGCTTGCTCTGCGTCTTCTGGACGAAATTGACATGGAGAAATATGCGATGCAAAACCACCCCTTCCACGTGCTTCAGGCTGCGATTGAGCTCGGCAACGAAGCTCACGCATTGGCCATCGCTGACCACCCCAAGATTCAAGATGCTGTTCGATACAAGGGAGCTGGAGGGCTCCTGGACGAGCATACTCTCCAGAAGTGCGTCACGGCTGCGGTGGAACAGGAAATGGCGCGCGTGCTTCGTTGTATGGATAACTTGAACCACCCGGAAGTGAGCGATGCAGCGTGGTCCTCCTCGTATGGAGGGCAAGAGACGGCGAAGACCACGAACCCTGTGATTCTGAGCATAGCGGACCAGTACGCGAAAGACCAACGTTGGGAGCACGTGAAAGGGCTGTTTCTTCTTCGTTATCGCGGACAAGATGTCGATGCTGTGCCCGGCCAGCTTCGTGGGGACTTCCTGGCGCGTCTGCCAGACCAACCTTTCCGTTTGGTGGTGGAGTTTATCAAGCCAAGAACGATCAAAAGACCAGATCCGAACCCATTTAAAGAGCTCATGGCTATGTTTCTTAGGATCAAGTGATCAACGGGGGAAGTTGGGGCACCTTCCCCCGTTGATCACTTAGGGGCAGCTCAGCACCGCACGGATAACATGGTATCAGAACTATCAGCAGCCATGAGTGAATGCATTTCATTAACCCTTTAATAACTCCCAAAACTCTGCATCTGCCTTACTGTTCGCTCCACTTTGGGCAGCTCACCCTTCACTTCAGCCTTCAGTTCGACAGCCTGTGGCGTTGATCGTGCCCTTGAGCGCGTCGGAATAACGCGAGCCGGAACGACATGAGCCGCTGAGCCTCGTGGGGCATAATCTGACGGATTCACAGCCGGCGCTTTCTTCTTCTTGGCTGGACCAGCGTCTTCCGCTGCCTCCCGCTTCCTCTTTACCGTGTTCACTTTCTTCTTCGCTTTTGCTTTCCGGTCTTGCTCGTACATCGGAGGCTTTTTGATCTTCAATTCGCTCATTAAACTCTTGAAAGCGCCCGGGTTTTCGCGCTTGAGCAACGCAGACTGGCGCTCCAGGTCCTTCTCCTCCTTGGCGAGCTGTTGCTCGTACTCCTCCCGCCTCTTGGTGGCCTTCAGCTTGCTCGCCTCGGTCCGTTTACGCTGCAAAGCGTCCTTGGCCATCTTCAGCCTCCCCACTTTGTTCACAAACACAGCGCTGGCCTCTTTCGTGCGCTTTTCCTTGTTCGAGGCCCGAAGCTTCTCTGGTATCTGAGGCTTCTCTCGTGTGGGCTTTACAGTCGGCGCTGCGCCACGCACCATGTTACCCGTACACGCTTTGCACTTGCGAATGTCCTTGCGAGCTTCGTTTCGTTGGGTATTAGAGAAACTCCACGTGGGCAGCACCAAGAGGCAACACTTGCAGTCCAGTGTCGTTTTCAACTTGAGAAGCTTTTCTTGCGGCACTTCAAGCAGCGGATACCGCACGCGGAGCAGCACGGAGGGTTGACAATTGGCTCTGACTGACTCGTAACTTCCGTTGGGGCAGCAATTGGGGCTTCCGGCTTCACCTCAAGACGGTCATCTTGCGCAAAACTGGACTCGGTCTTAGGCTCAGATTTGACCACCGACTTGACAGCTTCAGGTTCCGATTTGATCGTCAAGTTCTGTGTTAATACTGGAGCTGTAGTTGATGGTTCTGGCTTGAGCTCGAGCTCAAGGTTCCCATCTTCCGTCACGCTGGACTCGACGTTTGAGGTCCGACTTGACCGCCAAGGTCTCCGTTAATTCTTGAACTTCAGTTGTTGGTTCTGGACGGGCCAAAGTATCGGCAATTACCTCTGGCTTAATGGACTGCTCGTACGAAGCTTCGTCCTCGGTTTCCGCGGAGCTGCCGCCATCGGAGGCGTAGGCAGCGCTCGTAGCGGTTGGTAAGTGATGGCGGTTGGCAGAGACACAGATTTGTGACCAAAATATAGGCGTGGGAACAAAATAGGTAAAATAGGTAAACATGATCAATTTGAGGGACACAAATTGACTTCAACGTGACTAAACTTTACTTGCTTGTCCGGCAGAAGTTTTGGTGCTGGCGAAGCGCCCGCTCCTCGTCGAATTCGCGACTGCAAGTGGCGCATTTGCGCTTGACGACAGCGCGAGGCTGAAGCTTCTGCCAGTGGGCGTCGAATTCTTCAGAATTGGTGAACGAAAGCTGGCATATGGAGCACTTGTCCGGCTCCGAAGCTGTTGCTGCTGTGGTCGTTGGCGTAGACGCAGCCGCTTCTTCTTGATCCGTTTCTGAAGGAGTTGCAGTCGCATCGGTGGTCGAGCCAGTCGTCGCAGTCTGCTGCTTGTCGTACCAGTCTGGCTTGATGAGCGGGTCTTTGCCGTGCTTGGCGAGTTGGTGCTGCCTTTTCGCGTCCTCCTTCTTAAACGTGCGGTCACAGAACTCACACGGCAACTGAACTTTCTTAGGAGCTCCTCCTTCCAGTTCGTGCACCATATGCACGTGCGTCCTCAATCCTTGCGCCGACTTGAAACTTCTTTCACATTGAGTACACGCGAACTCCAACAACAGCTCACTCTCCGCCTTCCGCTTTCTCGACGTCGATTCCTTCCTCTCCTCTACTACAGCTTCAACTTTTGTCTTGATCGCTTGTCCATTCCGTCGGAAAATGAACAGCGTACTGGTCTGCTTCTTCCTCTCGCCATGCAGCGTCACTTGATGAAAGGACTTGCCGTTCTGGTGCCGTTTTCGTTCATACTCCAGTCCAAACTGCTCGTCACTATCGACGTCGTCAACCTGCCGATGCAGCTTTAAACCTGCACTTCGCGCTCTTTGCACGGCTTGCCACCGTTCCGGTTGATCCTCGGCCAAAGTCAATAGAATTCCACCATCTTCCTCTCGTTTCTCTTCATCCAGCATCTCCAGCGCCGAATGATAGAAATGCGACAACAAACTCTGATGGCGACGCACGTTCTCCTCTCCGCAGTGCGGGTGGTTGAACACAACGGAATCGAACTTAAGCGAATTCTCGTCCAGCTTGGCAGCCACGAGCGACTCGCGTAGGTTGGTCGCGTCCACACGATGCAGTACCGTGGCGCCCAGCTCCTTTAGCTGGTCGCAGATGCGTTTGCACTCGGGGTACTTGAGCACCAGCTCGTCGTAGCTGTCGAAGGACGTGGCGGTCAACTGGAGTGTGGCATTGCCCAACTTCTTGAGCTGCTTGGCCAGCGCCAGTGAATACGAAAAGTTGCCGTCGCCCACAGTGAGGACGCGTCGATTCGGGTGGACGGAAGCTCGCTTCGACGTCGAACGGGGCTCTGCAGCCTGCACGGCTGGAGTCTGGCTGGAAGGTGTCGTCGTCATGGGGTTCCTTTTTGACTTGACTGGGGAAGAGAGCGTCTGGCCAGAAAGGTCCCGTTACAGTGGCTACATTTATACCGCATACATTATCGAAGTGTAGCATACGGTTTTGATAGCAACAGGACAACATGTCCGGACAGACGTGTTACACGGCCAAGTTGAAGTGAGTGCACCATGATGCTAGTAGCCTGCTTCTTGCCTTGCTAATGCTGTCTCCATTGTGCCAGTAACGCTATGTGGGTGTTAGTACCATTGTTTACCATCGCAAGCCGCTGAGCCGAAGTCTGCCCTATATTATTGATGCATTCAAAGCTGGCCTTTGATGACTCGAGATGGAGCCGCTTTGCGCCTGGGATGAAGCTTCGATGGTATCTTCGCTGTGTCATAGTGCCGTTCCGCTCGAACGGCCATGGGGTGGGTAACCCCTGGTCCGTCGCTTGGAATCTCTTGTCATTCTCCGATTCTCCCCGTCGCAGTCACTTCCGATGGTGCCGAGTAGCTTGGTGAACGCGCGCGGCCTCGTGGCCATCTCTCCCGGTCCGTTGCTGGGCAGTACACTTGCCCTTATGGTGTTGTGGGCCATGCGTCGAGGTCGAGAGCGACGTCTCAGCTGGACGAGCACTCCACTGCCTCCTCGTGGTCACTACTCGCTCCCCACGGGATCTTCGGCTCAAGTGCTGGTTCGGGTGGGAATGACGCCCGATCAACCTGCAGAGGGCTCTCCAGCCTTCTACGAGTGGGTGTTCTCCATTACCACGAGATTCCACGGGAAACCTTGGCTGTTGCACGTCCCGGGACACCCGGACGTGCTGGTAGTGAGCTCCCCCGTCGCGTTCGAAGACATTCAACGCACCTTCGCCGTGCAGTTTGAGAAGATCGAGAACGAGGCTGAAGGGCTGACACACGATGTTCATGGTGGGGCGATTGCCTTGGTGGGTACTGGTCACCTCCGTCCGTCCGTGAATATACAGAGGCAACTTGCAGCTAGCGTTCTGGGGTCCCCAGCTCTGCGTCAACAGGCTTCCGTGCTGGTTAAAACCCATCTCCACTCGCTCTTGCAGGCCTTGGAAGATGCGGCGGATGCGGCAAGGCTCAAGCTCAATCCATGTAGCAATTCGGTGGATGTAGCCAAGTTGATGCGCCAGTTCGCCATGCAGGTGTTCACGGCGCTGGGCTTCGGCTTGCAGCTCCCAGGCTTGGAGAAGCCAGTAGATGACATGCAAAGACGAGTGGCGCAGCGATCCAAGCGGCCGTCAGTGGTCTGGAAGCTCGAGAGGTTGCTGGACATTGGCGGGGAAGCGGCGTTGAGTCGCAGTATCGACGACGTGAGTGCGATCACGGTGAAAGCTGTTGAAGCGAAGACCAGGAGGCCTCGCGGTGAGAGCGGAGGCGAGAGTCCTATCGCTGGTAGTAAAGTGGACATGTTGGATCTGCTCTTAAGGCAGAAGTGTACGAGCAAGAGCTCGAAAGACCCGGAATTCCTGGCGGAATTCGTGCTGGGACTCGTCGTGGCAGCGAGTGATTCCATGGCGCACACACTGACCAAGTGTCTGCAGTGTCTCGCTCAGAATCCGGACGAGCAGGAGAAACTGCTACGTGAGTTGAAAGAGGCTGAAGAGGAAGGGAAGGACATCCGATCGGTTGTGCGTCTTGAAGCCGTGGTGAAGGAGTCAATTCGACTGTACCCGGCCAAGCCCTTCGTTCGACGCCGTGCTCGCCTGGACACTGTGCTCAGTGACGGCACGTTCGTTGCTGCTGGCACAGAAGTGGCCATGGACCTGTACAGTATGGCACGCCGAGAGAACGTGTGGGGGCCTGGGAGTGCCGAGTTTCGACCGCAACGCTGGCTCGACTCGACAAGCGGCAAACTGCGTCCTGTTTCCAACTACAAGTTCAACGCTTTCCTCGGTGGTCCACGAGCTTGTGTGGGCGCTGAGATGGCCCTGGCGGAGGTCAAGACGGTGGTTGCGGCCGTCGTTGTGCGAGTCCATTTGGACGACATGGCGCTGAGAAACGGCAAAGATAAGACGTCGACACGGGACGATGCTGTGGCGCGAGTGCAAGTTCATCGACGGGGTCTTAACCTCCCAGGACACTACAGCTAGGACTGCGTTTTGAATAGCAAGTGTAGAGCGAGTTCTTGCGTCAACTCGTGCCGCACGTCCACAAGACTTTCATAGATGCCACGTTCGTTGATCGGTTGCGCTCTCCTCAGATCAACGTTTGCGTCCTAGGCCAACGGATAAACCTACCGGTCTCGACAGCTTGTTAAATTCGCTCTCTTGTCAGTCTGTCACTCCATTCGTCCTCACACTAGAACTTGCTCTCTCGAAGCCTCCCCCACAAAGTCTTACGATAGCAAGCCAACGTCGCAATGCCGCTGTGGCGACAGTTACGAGCCGCGGATGAACCAGTTTTCCAGTCACCGCAGCCAGACCGCTCGTTGCTCGGCATAGACACAACCATCGGCGGTGAAAAGCATCAGATGAAAGGTGACAGCACAGCCACCATCCAGCCCCAAGCGATTCCGCTAAGGCAGCTCGTTGGAGGCTCCAGTCGAGCGCCAGAACTTCAGCTGGCGGAGCTTCACGTCGATAGCGATGGTCATGTCGACTGTACGTCGACTCCGCCGTACTCGACGCCAGCATCCTCCGAGCTGCTACCAAACGCCCGAGAGCCATGCACGTTTGAGAACGAGTTCGTACGCGGCAAACTCTTGTTCCTCTTGAATCCGTCGGCCATGGACGGCAAGCCACCGGCAAACCCAGCCGAGACGTTGCTCCGAACGGAGCTGTTTGAAGGCAAGAGCCGCTTGTTCTGGGTGCAGCTCCAGCTCCAGTTCAAGCAGACGCCACCGCAAGGCAGCGTGCTCTACATCGGTGGTGAGGTGCCACGAGCGATGCACCTCGGCTTCTTCACCGGTCGAGGCTGCAACTTGCTGCTAAGCATCCTCCGCTCACTCGTACGTGGTCTGCACTACAGCTTCGGCGAGTCCGACGAAAGCAAAGCAGACAGTGACGACGCTGAGCTTCCCCACATCAGCTTCCCGCTCTACACGGCGGTGGACCAGTTCGTCTGCACACCCGCGGGACAGGAGCCTCCGGTGCTCGGCTCGGCGGACTTTGGCGAGTCCACGGAGGACGCCGCTCAAAGAAGACGATCAGGCGCAAGTGGAGCGGCTTTCGCGTTCAACACGCAGGACACGTACTCGTTCCACTTCCACAGCTACTATCTCGACTTCCTGCACTGGCAGGTGGCCAACGTCCCTGGCATGAAGGCCACCGACTTGCGGGTGTTCTGGGAGGACATGCCGCTGCATCTAACGGCCTATTTCATCAGCCCAACGGAGCAGCCTTACACGCACTCTCGTCGAGCGAAGAAGTACCAGTTCTGCTTCCAGCTCAAACACGCCGCTCGACGTGGGTCCATCGAGCTGGAGCTTTCACCTCCGGTAACCAAGCCTCACCGCTTGTCCGGCGTCAACTTCCAGCTACCTGTTGAGGTTCATGATGTCTACTCGCGTCTTGAAGCCATCCAGCGACAGATTACCAAGTTCGATGTGCATGTACCCGCGTGGTTCGAGTACCTGAGCTGTTCGCTGACGAGCCGTGAGCGGCGAGTGGGGTACGTTGTGGTTATCAGGGAGTACGTCGACGAGGATCACGATGAGGAGCACAGCCCTTTGCGAAGGCCGTCCGGGAGGAAGAACCGCAAGACGAAGAACGAGCGGGTCCTGCTGCTTCCAGCGTTGACAGCGTTCGCGCCGCTTTCATTCCTGGAGCACCAAGATCGCTCTCAACTGGGCAAGAAGACGGGGAATTCCGCGTTCATCACCTCTTCCATTACGGTGCGGTCTCGACGAGGCAAGGTGGACACAATCGAAGGCGAGCGCGAGTTCCTGGACTACTACATCCGACTGCTGGCGACGCCCATTGCCGAGGTCTGCTCGGTCGACGAGAGAATCAGCAGGAGTGAACACACAAGCAGCGGGGGCACTGACGCCTTCTCAGGGCCTCCACCACGCCCCGAGCAGCTCCTCGCAGCCCAAACAGCACTGCTAGAGATGATGACAAGTCCGTCTCCTCCATCGTCGTTGGAGAACGAGTGGCCCTTCTTCTCGCAGAGTTCAGGCGGCCAAAGGACCCCCACGTTCGTGTTTTCATCGTCGTCGATCACCTCAGTCGGCAGGGGCTCCGACGTCAGCGCGCCTCCACCCCCGAAGCCTGGCGCTGTTCATGTCGTCCGCGTGTTGACCAGCACGCAGTGGCGACACGAGTGGCTCGTGCTCGACGAAGGCAGCCGATCGCTCCGGTTCTCTCGATTGCTGTCCACCAGCAGCGCCAACAAGGTCGTCATCCCGATGGACAACGTCCTCAGTGCTTCAATCGTCGACCCCACCTTCCGACGTTGCCCGTGCACTTGCACAGCGAGCGACTCCGCAGGGCTGCCGAATGTCCCGCTTTACTGGTTGCACATCGCCATGGTGGGACGATGCCACCACCTCGCGTTCGCCTCGCCGGACGCCCGACGACCGTGGATGGAGCTGCTCTACCGGCTTACGGACCGGACCGACCGACCGTCCAGGACGGCATTGAGCGTGAGCTCGGACCTGTTCGGCGGCAAGCAGTTCGTTCTGAACGACTACGGAGCGATGCAGTTGGTTTCAGCCAGTGCATCGCAGCTCAGCGCTTGCCTGTTGTCGACGGGGTGTGCGCTCAACAGGCCTCTCGACTTCGTGGCAAGCGCGTTGAAGCTAGCGTTGAAGCTGAGAAGCAAGCACCAGTTCGCCTTCTCCCGGGATTGCAGCGTCGACGCGGACTTAGTGAGTGACTTGACCGCCTTTCAAGAGCAGATCCAGTTACTGCAGCACGTGGACCTGCTTCCTCTCGCCAGGAGCGAAGGGAACCGCGTCGTGTTCTTCCTTAACTTGTACCACCTCGTCATCGTGCACGCCAGTCTGCTGAAGCTGCTGCCCAAGTCCAAGACCCAGTGGGGTCGCTTCTTCAACGGCGCGAGCTATCGCCTCGGCTTGACGAACCGAGACAATGTAGGACTGGTCTTCTCGCTCGCTGAGATCGAGCACTGTGTCTTACGAGCGCCCATGACGTCGTTGCGCTGGCCATTGGCGTCTCTGGTCATTCCTCGGCTCGGAGCCGCGCAGACGGACCCCCGCAGGCTCTTGGCGCTTCGATCCGCCGACTTCCGCATCAACTTCGCACTCAACTGTATGACGTTCTCGTGCTCGGACCGTGTGCCGGTTTACGACCGCAACAAGCTTGAAGCTCAGCTGGACGAAGCTACGCGTCAAGTGGTGGCTCGCACCCTCCGCTACGAAGAGAAGAACCGCGTTGTGTTCCTGCCCAAGATGTGCGACTGGTACCGAGGCGACTTTGCCGTTGCAGCAGATGTCGACCCCAGCGCCTCTCAAGACGCTCTGGACAATGCAAGTCTGGGTCTACTACTCCCGTACGCCAGCAAGGAGAACGCCCGGATGCTCGACTACGCGTGGAGACACCCGTACGCACTCATCCAGCGGTACGAGTACGTCCTATACGACTTCCGCTTCCGCGATGGATTAATCCTCAACGACAAGGCGCCACCACCGCCCGTGTCAGCTAATGAGTAGTACAAACAGTAAACAACTATGAAAAAAACTTAACTGTTTACTGTCACAACGAAAGGTGGAGCTCAATGCTAAAGAGCTCTACCTAAGTTGCGAGTTGGTAGCACTAACTCGCAACTTAGGTAGAGCTCTTTGTACAACGAAAGGTGGAGCTCAATGCTAAAGAGCTCTACCTAAGTTGCGAGTTAGTGCTACCAACTCGCAACTTAGGTAGAGCTCTTTAGCTCTACCTAAGTTGCGAGTTGGCGAGTTAGTGCTACCAACTCGCAACTTAGGTAGAGCTCTTTAGCTCTACCTAAGTTGCGAGTTGGTAGCACTAACTCGCAACTTAGGTAGAGCTCTTTAGCATTGAGCTCCACCTTTCGTTGTACAACATCAACTCGTCATCTTAGTGGGAAACCACTAAGATGACGAGTTGATGTTGTACTTGTATTTCTTGCACTTCTTAAAGCTGGACTTGTTGCCCTGGTTGTTCTTGCTCTAGGTGCTGTACTTGCGAGACCTCTCGCTCACTTGTTGCGAGGTCGTGGAGAGCCACACAGAAGCTGCTTGGCCAAAGCAGCACACAACCGAAAGCTCACTTGAGTCCTAGGCTGTGGATTCTGGAATGAGAGAGAAACCGAGCCGTCGTGCTTGCCAGCACTTCAACTCTTCCATCTCTCACGCCTTACTGAATCCTATACTAAGTCTTCATCAAACTAACATGCACGCTCGACATGGGCTAGCACTAATCTGTGGAAACTTGCCTTTGCCTTGGGTTCCACCCGTTGGTGAAACCCCTGGCAGCTTGCTTGTTGTTGCTGGTGCTCGCTCAATGTGAGCCCGTGACATGCCCTCTCGCAAGAGGAGCCTCACGCTGTTGATTGGTTTCTCCGTTTTCGTGTTTGTGTCGGGGTCGTTGCGTGGCGCTGATGGTATCGGTTGATCAGGTCAAGAACATACTCGAGGTTTTCATGAGGCTCCCAGGTGAGTTGAGGCTGGCCCAGCCACTTCACATGGTATTCGGCGCGTCCATTGCGTCGACGATAGCCTACAATGTCCTCAACCAGCTCGCCTTCAGTCCCATCCGGAAGTCTCACCTTGAAAATTGTTTGATCTGGTCGCTCGCTGTGTATGTACGGCTTTAGCACGGACGTGTGGAACACGGGGTGAAATCTCACGCGCGTACGTAGTTCCAGTCGATAGTAATCGTGCCCGATCTGCTCCACCACGGTGTACGGCCCAATCCATTTTGGTCCCAGTTTCTTTTTCGTGGTGCCCGCGTGAAATGTAGCCAAGTTGGTTGTCGACAGCAGTACCTTGTCTGCGAGTTCAAATTGCTGAACAGGTCGATTTTTTGTCGTATATGTTGCTCATTCGGTCCTGCGACGCTTGCAAAGCTCGCCTAGCTTTCGCCAGGATGTCCTTTTGTCGCTCGAGAAACTCCTCTCCAATGTTCTGGGCGGCACGAGCCGACCGTTCACTGCTTAAGCTCACCGGTTTCCACAACGCTGGCGTTGCTGGCACGTAGCCAAGGTCTGCTTCGAAAGGCGACATGTTGATAGAGGCTTGGTAGCGCGAATTGTACGCGAACTCGGCGAGAGCCAACAACTCATCCCAGTCATCGTTGTTCACATTGCTAAAAGCACGCAAGGAAATTCTCGATGGTCTGGTTCACTCTCTCCGTGACGCCATTGGCCTGTTGGCGGAACGCAGCGGTTAACTTTTGGTGAGCTCCGAGCATTTCACAGAGACTTGTCCACAGCACCGACGTAAACTTCGGGTCCCGGTCCGATAAAATCTCTGCTGGAAGTCCGTGTAGCACATATACTCGATCGCGGTAGAGCTTAGCAGTTTCCAGGGCTGTTGCGATCGTAGTTGTTGGCAAGAAATGGACTCGCTTTGTTAAGCGATCAATCACTACCATAATCGCGTCAAAGCCCTTTGCTGTCTCCGGCACTGCCACCACAAAATCCATGGCGAGATGCGTCCAACTCGCAGATGGAATTAAGTGTGCGCGCAATAATCCAGGCGGCTTCGTATTACGGCCCTTGGTCCTCTGACATACCTCACAGGAGTGCACGTAAGCACGAACGGAGCGCTCCATGTTCCTCCAATAATACTCCTTTTCCACGAGCCGAAGCGTTCGCTCGACGCCAGGGTGCCCATAGCACTTAGCATCATGGAACTCATACAGCAGTGCTTCAATAATCTCAGGCAGATTCGGTAGAACCAGCCGTGGCGCGGAGTCACTCTGCGCTTGATAGAACAACCGCTTTCCCTTCAAGCTATATCGTTCAAAGTGCCGAACTGGAGGGTCGACTACTTTTCCTGCTCCCAGCTGCTTTTGCAAAGCTGATGTGATCGGGTCGTCTGAATACCGACTTGTTGCTTCCTCTACCAGACTTGGTAATTCTTGTTCCAGTCGGTCACGGATCTGTTTTCGAGTTGTAATTGTAGCGAGCGTCGCCGTTGTAGCCTTCATAAAATCAGGTCGGCGCGATATTCCATCAGCCACGGTGTTGTCCTTGCCCTTGATGTAGCGGAAAGTCACGGGGTACTCGCTTGGTTCATCGTACCATCGCGCTACGCGACGTGAAATTGTCTTCTGAGTGAAAATCATCTCCAAAGACCGATGATCCGTCCCCACGACAAACGGTTTGTCCAGTAGATAGACTATCCATAGCCGAAGACCGAAAAGAATCGTCAATAACTCTTTCTCGCGAATAGAGTAATTTTTCTCGGCGTCTTTATACTTTCTGCCACCAAAGGCTATCGGTCGTTCAACTACATCGTCACCCCTGACATCCTCCTGGAAGAGGACGCCGCCAATGCATGCTCACTTGCATCCATGCGCATGCCGAAGGGTTTGTCGAAATCCGGAATGGCCAGCACTGGCGTGGATGCAATCTTCATCTTGAGCGACCGAAAATGTTCACGCTGCTCGTCGGTCCATGCAATGATCCGTATCGCCGGCCCTTTCAAAATGTCAAACAGTGGGCCAGCATCGTACGCGAAGTCGAGGCAGAATCGCTGCACATACACTGCCGTACCAAGAAACGACTGCAGTTCGTTCCTGGTACGAGGCAGTGGCCACTCAAGCAGTACTTCCACCTTTTTCGGGTCAATGCGAACTCCATTGCGCCCAACGTAGTCACCGAGGCAGGGAATCTCATCAACGCAAAAAAACGCATTTACTGAGCTTGACGTAAACTTTGTGCTCTTCAAGTCGTGTCAAAACGCGATCCAAAGCCTCCAGATGCTTCTCGAGAGACTCTGACTTCGTGTAGACGTAAATATCAGCGAAGTAGCACTGACACACATCGCTGAGGTCCTTCAGGAGGCGTCGAATGCCTTCATTGAACGTGGCTGGAGCTTTGGACAAGCCCACAAGGAGTACCAGATACTCGTAGGATCCATTTGGCGTCTGAAATGCCGTGTAAGGAATATCACAGTCCCGCATCCTGAACTGGTAGTATCCACTCAACAGATCCATGCAAGAATACCAATAAGCTCCTTGCATCTTTTAAATGATCGTATCTTTCCTTGGCATTGGAAGCGTTCTCCTGACGGTATGCGAGTTCATCGCACGATAGTCATGCATAATCCTCCACCCGGCCGGCTTTTTCACGCAGAAGGTGGGTGCTCCGTGCGGCGATTTCGAGAGTTGAATCAACTTTGCACTCTCCATTTCCCGAGCCCAGTCCACAATTACCTTCTCTTGGCCAGGGGACTGTCGCCACTGCTTGCGAAAAATCGCTTCACTCGTGTCCACCTCCATTTCATGTTCGCCATGCTCCCGCGGTGGTAAACACGAAGGCAGCTTCTGCTGGAAGACCCCTTTGTGCTTGACAAGCAATGGGTATACCGGTTGCCCGCGATACGTCTCAATGTCGACAACTTTTGCTGCATCTCCACCTTCTTTTTCTGTTTTGGGCCGGATTACGAAAATGCACTCAATGCCTTTAGGTTTCTTCAAGATACGCTTGAATTGTTTGACCGTGATGTACTTTGTCGTGCCGGACTTGACGGAGAAAAATCCTTCCTTGAAGTAGTTCTTCTCTGGGATCGGCTTACGCCGAGGCAACACTGGTTGCCGCTGTCCACCCACCAGCACCGCAGGCCGTGAGGGCTTGTGAGGTGTCTTCACTTGTTTCTTTCTCTTTTTCTTTGTTTGATTTGCCGACGATTCCTTCAACTCGCCTTGTTCCTGCTGTTCCCGAGGTTGTATTCGCTCGGTTATCCAATCAATATCAGGATTTGTTGTCTTCAGCCATGGCATCCCAGAAGCAGGTCCTGGCCTTCAGGAACTTCAATAACGAGGAAGTCACTCGTATACGGCTGGAAGTTTTCCATGTACACAGTCAGCTGCACAGTTTTGGTCGGCACGGTCATAGTGTGCTTGGCGGCAAGCGTTATCTCCATGGGCTCGTGGTGGTCCACGACATTTTCCCACAGTCCATTCGCCGAACAGAAATCAGGACTCACACCGTCCATCGTAGCGCCGCTGTCACTAAAGTTCGAGTTGATGATGCAGATGTCTTTTGTCGGACAGTGCACCGTACTCCGAGCATGCAGCAAACACACCAATTCACGTTTCACTTGAATTTTTTCTTGGGTTTCTGAATTTTCTCCACTGTCACGCAGGTTCAGTTCACGTATTTCACACGCAAGCTCACAAACAGGGTCGAGCAGCTCGTTCTCCTGCCCACTAGAGTGCTCGGCCTCCAATGGACAAACTAGTTTGACTGCCCGTCCGTGGTTGACGAACGTTGCTGTTCATCACCCCAATCGAGAGTCTCCAAGAGCGCAAAGATTTTTGCGTCAGCTGCTGTTTCTTCTGCAAGTTGCGGGGCTTTTCTCCGGATGAATCACCCAGCAGTCATCAAGTCGGTGAACTCCACGTCCACAGTGCGAACAAAGTGTTCCCGAGGTTGATTCTGCACTTGAAGAGCTCTCTCGCCCGTGATTTCCACGGAATTTTGGTTTGCCACCACCATACTTCTGTGTCCCAGCTGCCGGTTTGTTACTGGGGCCACTTCCACCACGGTTGTTGTTGTGGTTTGTTGGTGGTTGCTTGTCCTGAATTTCACATTCTAGGAACCTCGCTTGAACGGCTGCTGTCAGCGTAGATGGCTGTATTCTTTGGATGGCTTGTTTTAGTTGTGCATTTGAGATCCCATTCTCGAACACATTGATCGGCGTGAGTTCGTCCAAGCAAACGACACTTTGTAACTCACGGAACTTGCTGACGTAGCCCTGGTAAGGTCCAGTCTGCTTCAAGCTCAGAAGCCGGTTGCGCACTTTCTCTTGGAAGTTAGATTCACGAAACTCGCGAGCCATTTCTCCCTTCATTGCGCTCCACAGCTACACAGTCCCAGGGTTGGTCATGTATCGCTCGTACCAGAGTACTGCATTCTTACGAACGCACTGGTTCAGTTCCAGAGGAAGCAGATGGTCATGCACGGCCAAGTTGTACCCTTTCTGCTGAAAGTAGCTCTCAAACTGGAAAAGAAAAGAGTTCAACTTGATCCTGTCGATCAAACCATCGAATATTGGAGGATTCACGCCCATCTTGCGCAGACGTGGTAGTCCTGTCCAATTTGAAGTCGTCACAGCTTGCTCAGGGGCGGTCGGTGCGGCCATTGCCACATCAAGCATCGTTGGGGTTCACCAGTTCCTCCTTGGTGCGAAGGAACCCCAATCGGGCTCTGGACTGCCACTGTTGGTGGTGCAGCGTGAGCTGCTTGAGCTTGTGCTTGCTGACTCTGATTTCGAGCTTCAGCTGCAATTTGTTGAGTAGCTTCAGCAACCACTTGGGTCTGGCTCAGCGTAGTTGACATGTTTGTCATTGCGTGCACGAGATTCGCCAAATGCCCTTTAATTTCGGTCATCTCGGCGCCAATACTGGTTCCGAGACTCGACAATTCGGCGGTCACCTCAACTCGAACGCTGGCTTGAGAAGCGGTGAGCTCTTGCCTCAAATCGGTGAGCCCAGTTTCCAGCTGATCGAGACGCTGAGTCGTTTCATTTCGGCCACGGTTCATGTTCCCAGGTGGGTTGTCATGCTGGTTTCCGTTCTCCTACTCCAGGAGACGACGCTGAGGTGCTGTGTCACTGCGCAGCACGCGTCGAGCCGTGTTTCTTGTCGTCATCGCCACGAAGCTCTACTATGTCACACGTAAGGTGGAGCTCAATGCTAAAGAGCTCTACCTAAGTTGCGAGTTGGTAGCACTTGCGAGGAAGCAGGCGTTAAACCACTAAGATGACGAGTTGATGTTGTACTTGTATTTCTTGCACTTCTTAAAGCTGGACTTGTTGCCCTTGTTGTTCTTGCTCTAGGTGCTGTACTTGCGAGACCTCTCGCTCACTTGTTGCGAGGTCGTGGAGAGCCATACAGAAGCTGCTTGGCCAAAGCAGCACACAACCGAAAGCTCACTTGAGTCCTAGGCTGTGGATTCTGGAATGAGAGAGAAGCCGAGCCGTCGTGCTTGCCAGCACTTCAACTCTTCCATCTCTCACGCCTTACTGAATCCTATACTAAGTCTTCATCAAACTACATGCACGCTCGACATTGGCTAGCACTAATCTGTGGAAACTTGCCTTTGCCTTGGGTTCAACCCGTTGGTGAAACCCCTGGCAGCTTGCTTGTTGTTGCTGGTGCTCGCTCAATGTGAGCCCGTGACATTGACGAACGTTGTTGCACACAATATTTCATGGATAGGCGTTACAAGTACTTCTAACGTCGTCTAGGCTTTCGATGGCCCTTGCCTGCTGTGCGCATGAGACTCTTGTTTGGCGACAAGCAAGAAAAATCACTCACTGCTAATGGTTTGCATGTGTAGCCGAAGTTTCGGTGTGGGCTAACTGCAGCAAAATATTGGCAACTCCAAAATGTTATGAACGATATCACTTTTGGGAGTACGCTGCAGCAACACAACTCACACAGAAAAAATCGACATTTTCGGTTCATTCGGTCAATATTCGGTGACCTAGGGAAATCTAAACCGGGTGTATAAAAAGGAGAGGAGGGGGGTGACGTTGAATTCGCAAAAGCTGGCTAAATAATCTTTTCGATTCCTCAGACCACGCCGATTCCCCATTCTTTCAGCCCCCTCAGGTGGTTCGTAGTTCATTGAGCTTTTTGACGAGGTCCTTCACGCCTCAATTGGACTTGTTTTGACGAAGAGAGAGGTTTTGAGGCTCCAGCACGCCCGACTTTCAGGATTTGAGTGCCATGCCATCCATCCTCCTCGTACCGTGGAATGTCAAATAATGTCCTTTTAACTTCGGTTGCTCTAGCACGATCCTCACTTTTGTTTGCCTCAAACAATCCATATTGCAAAGGCAAAAGGCGGTGTTGCAGGCCAGGATTATTTTCAGAAAAAGTACGCAACTATCCCCACTTAAGTGCGAATCCTGGCCTTAATCCTGGTATAATCGTATAAAAATCCTGGAGATATCAAAACACTGCAAGTTGCGTCTTATGTACGAAAATTGGATGTCGAACTTTTGCTGTGAGGGGGCAACGGGGACGAGGAAGACACATTCAGACAGCTTTGAGAATGCATATTCATTATATATGCATTTTATGCATGAATGAATATGCATTCTCGAAGCACCGAAGACTTCAAGCCTAAGAAATACGAGAAGTTCTAACGAGGTCGTACACATAAAAAGCCTAAATCCTGGCCTCCAACGTTTCCGCTACAACAGCATGTCCAAGACGCCCCTCTTCCGAGTCCATCGATTCGATAGTCGTAGCGCCGTCTTAAATTGCTACAGCTTTTTTCGTTTGCGACCAGCTTCTCCGGCCTTCACTTTTCCACGATTCACTCACTTCCTCGTTCTTGATGATCTCGTCCATACTCGATAGCAGGTCTTCCTTCGGCCTAACTGATCTGCACCGAGCCGCAGGGATCCCGATTATGGCATTGCAAAACTTCACGCCGCGCGACCACAGACATGCGCTTGCGGTCGCTGCTGAACGGCAGCACGCGCTGAACGTTGGCATCTGCGCGCATTCGAACTCGCCACCGGTGCCGTTCGACCACCGAGATTATAATCATCTAGCAACTCAAGCTCTTCCGCGCAACTTTGCCGTTATAGCGCAACATTTATGAAGGTGCTGTTTCTACCACAGAAGAGACCATGGCGCTGACCTCTCGCTTGGCGTCTCGGTTCGCCTTGCTGCGCTCTCCGCGTGTCCGCTGGTCGTCCTCGAGCAATGTCTCTCGTGTGTATGGCACGCCGCACCTCAAGCGCAAGCTGGGCCAACATCTGCTGGTCTCGGACGGCATCCTGGACCACATCGTGGCGGCGTCACAACTCTCGGAAGCTTCGGACAGTCTGCGCGTGCTGGAAATCGGGCCGGGAACGGGCAACTTAACGTCGGCTTTGCTGCAGGCCAACCCCAATGTTCAGGTCCATGCTGTGGAGTTCGATCCTCGCATGGTGGAGCAGCTTAAGCTGCGATTCCCCGCCGAAATCGAGGCCGGCAGCCTCGTGCTGGAGCACTCGGACTTCGAGGACTTCAAGTTTGTAGCGGACGAGCAGCAGGAGAAGAAGTTTGACGCCTGTGTGGCCAATATTCCGTACCAGTTGTCGTCGCTCGTGGTGTCCCGACTCTCGAGCTACATGCACCGCTTCCCCACGAGCTTCAAGTGTGCCGTGTTGCTGGTGCAGGAGGAGTTCGCGTTGCGACTGCTGGCCCAGCCAGGCAGCAAGAACTACAGCCGGCTGAGTGCCAACACGGCCCTTGTAGCGGACGTCACGTCGGTAGTCAAAGTGCCGAGAGAACACTTCTTGCCGCCGCCGAAGGTAGACTCGAGGGTGATCAAACTGACGCCTCGAGCGGCGTCGACGCCTGCACTACCGGACGATGTCTTGTTCTTCCAGAAGTTCGACGCGCTGCTGAGATTGTGCTTTGAACGCAAGAACAAGACGCTGCGAGCTTTGCTGCTCGCCAAGACGGCGAGATCGCACTATGTGCTGAAGGAGGGCGCGTTGGCGGAAGGGGAAGACAAGCACCAGGCAATTACCGAGCGCGTGCAGGATGCACTGGAAGCGAGCGGACTCACGTCCAACCGAGCGGTGAAGGTGACTGTGGGCGATTTCATGCAGCTGCTGCAGGAGCTGAATGACCGTGGAATTGAGCTGCGTCCGAGCACAACTCGCCACTTCCGAGACTAAGCTAAGTGGATAGAGCAAGGAATAGAGCAACTTGACAAGCCAAAACGAATTCATGTGATGTTCCTACAGTCCTATTCTCTTCTCATTCTTGTGCACAGGTACGTCAAGCACGGCCGAGCTGTCGTCGCCCAGCGTCTCCAGTTCCTCGTCATCCTAGTATTCGTACGTCTTCAAAAGAGTCTTACAGAAGCAAATAATTAGGCTCGTATTCTCTTGCTCGGGATGGTTGAGCGACGGTCCGAGTTCAGTGGGTGTTGCTGGTCTTGCGGCGCTTGCTATGGTGATGGTGGTGGCGGTGATGCACGTGGGATACAACAAGCTCCTCAGCGATGAGAGACTCGTCCTCGTCGTGCATTCCCGTCGGGCTGGACCGCTGCCGCTTGTGTAAGGTCTTCGAGTTGAGCTCGCTGCGTGTGGACCCTCCTGCCCCAGTTCCACCAGTACGTGAAGACGATCCGGCCGTTCCTGCTGCTGACGTGCTCTTGGACAACATCGACGAGGTTGGCTTGGACTTGCGCGTCACGACTTGAAGGAACCCGTCGCCCACTTCAGCACACAATTTCTGCTTCTTGAGACTCGGAAACAGCGGCTTGACACTGCGTCCGCTACTGCTCCGATTGTTCCCCGGAGTTTCCAACTGGACTCCGAACGCCGCGCGGCGCTTGCGCGACTGCGGCGTGAGATCTGCCAAGTTGCTGTTTGACGGGCTTCGTACTCGCAGCGGGGACTTGAACTCCGTTCTCTCCTTCTTCTTCTTGTCTCCAGTCGTATCCTCCTCTCGGTCCGTGTCTTCACCTGCTTCCTGCTCATCGCCCCCCTCAATCTCTCGCTCGGGCGTGTTACCCGACGAAATGGACACCTGGCCAATCCGCTGACACAGCGACATGGACGTCTCGTTGCCGTCTTTGTCCGACGTGGGCGATGCCATCTCGGCCGCCGGCATCTCCGTCTTCTCCGTCTTCTTCTCACTTTCGTGTTCTTCCTGAGTCAAGACCTCCTCCTTTTCCTCCTCCTCCTTCTCTTCAACCAAAATGTCCTTGTGTTCTACCCCTTCGGCCATGGTCCCTACCTTTTCTTCCTGCTCTACATCTTTCTGTTCTACTTTTTCTGCCTCGCGACTTCTCATCTTCCTCGTAAGCTCCTCAATGGCCGCGAACGAATCCAGCCCCTGGCGCTTGAGCCTTCCCAGCTCCTGCTTGACGATCAGCGCGCGCACCGCATCGTCGTGGTTCATCTGGAACTGCCGCATGACGCCGCGCACGGCCGCGGCCTCGGGCGGCTCGGTAGACGCCACGATGCGGCGTAAGAGCAGCTTCACGGCCTCCTCGCGCCGTGTGCCGCGTTCCAGCAGCAACTGCAGCTCCTGCTTCACCACACCCTGGAACGCGAGCTGCGCCTCCTGCATGCGCGCGCTCGGGAAGCCCGCGCGGGCCGTCGCCGCGCGGCGCGTCGTCGGAGCCTCCTCCATCTGACTGCGGAAGAAGAACGGAAAGTGCGACTGCTCTTGAACTGCACACAGCGCTTTTAACTGTAAATGAGCTCGTTAAATGTAGACGTCCTTGAATTGCGGTCTGCAGTTGAAGAGCTATACATGGATTGGTTGAAATTGCAGATGGGTACACGGTAGTTTCGGCGTCGCTTTGGGCACTTCCAAGAACGCCACCAAGCGCTGATCTCTGTCTGTGGAGGTTGACCTACTAGGTCTGTGTCTATTGCCCGTGATGGCCCGCCGCATCTCCCAGAAGCGCAACGCCAAGACGTATGAGCGGCCAGGGCTGAGTGAGGAGGAGGTGGAGGAGATCCGCGAGGCCTTCAACCTGTTCGACACGGACGGCAGCGGCACGATCGACCCCAAGGAGCTCAAGGCGGCCATGCAGTCGCTGGGCTTCGAAGCCAAGAACCAGACCATCTACCAGATGATCGGCGACATCGACAAGGACGGCAGCGGCTCCATCGACTTCGAAGAGTTCCTGGACATGATGACGGCCAAGATGGTCCGAAGCTGTTCGTTACCTGGGTAGATTGCCGGACGTGCTGACTCCTATGCCTCGCTCTGGACTGTTTGATGTTGTTGCAGAGTGACAAGGACTCGAGAGAAGACATCCAGAAGGTGTTCAACCTGTTCGACGACGACCAGTCCGGCAAAATCTCGCTGCGCAACCTCAAGCGCGTGGCCAAGGAGCTGGGCGAGACCATGACGGACGCCGAGCTGCTCGAGATGATCGAGCGCGCCGACACGGACCAGGATGGAGAGATCAACGCCGAGGAGTTCTACGCCATCATGACCAAGAAAACCTTTACGTAGAGATCAACACACACAGACACATACACAGCAGCACTAAGCGTAACGACTCCAAGAACAGATACACAAACCACCTTCATCATACCACTCGGCCTTCTCCTCTAGCCCCGCTTCCTCTCGATCTTCGGTCTCAGTCTGCAACGGCGTCGTTGAGCGCGACGCAAAGGACGGCCTTGTGGTGGCCGCTGTACTGGCGGATCGCCTCGCCCTGACTCAGATCCCACAACCGAGCGCTCTGGTCCGACGAGCAGGTCACCAAGTACGACGACACCGCTGAGAACGCGCAGTCCCAGACCCACCGCTGGTGGCCCTGTAGCGTGTGAAGAAGCCCAGTGCTGCTCGGTACGGGTGGTGCCGACGGGCCCAGGGTCGAGCTCATGCTGGACGAGCTCATCTGGCGCTGCGAGCTGATGGATCCGTTGCCGTGCATCTCCGGTTCAGGCGCCTCGCCGGCGGCCGAGGCAGCCATGGTCGCCGGGAGACTCCACACTTTGGCCGTCTTGTCGGACGAACAGGTAGCAAGGAACTTGCCGTTGGCACTAATACGCGTCTTGAGGATGTAGCCGTTGTGCGCCTGGATCGAGCCGTGCAGCTCATAGTGGCCCTCCGGTTTCGGGCGGTAGAAGAAGCACTTGCCGTGGTTGTTGGCCGCCACGAGCGCGCTGCCGTCGCGCACAATGCTCACAGAACGGATGCTGCTCTCTCCTGTGTCGCCCGTCGGCGGCTCGAGCTTGGTGACCATGGCATTTGCCGTGAGGTCGTACACGCGCACGAATCCGTTCTGGTCGCCCACGAGCAGCTCGGCCTGGTTCGGGTGCAGCACCACCGAGTTGAGCGGCACCCCAGCGTCGTAGCTGCGCTGACAGCCGGGCGCGCGCAAGTCCCATATCTTGACGCTGCCGTCGTCCGAGCACGAGTACATCCACTTGCCGTGGCGCTGGAAGCCTAGCGACGTGACGTTGCTGGCGTGGCCATCGTAGCTCGTCACATGGTTCGGGTTGTTGCTATTGATCTCGAACAGGCGGATGTGCGGGTTCCCCGCCGCCGCGATGTACTTCTTGTCCGGCGTGATCTGCAGGCAGTTGACTTGCTGCAGTCATTGGTCAACGCGCAGAAAAAGCATTAGTGGGCCCATGTATCGACATTATAAACCGGCGCTTCCTCGGCTTTAGAAGCCTCGTTGCAGAGAAAATTGAGGGAAAAGCAGCCTACCGAGTCTGGGTACTTGACTGTGCGGTTGCACGTGCCCGATGCGGCCTCCCAGAAGCGGATGGTGTGGTCATACCCCGCCGTCGCCAACACCACGCCCGCCATATTGATTGACCCAAAATGAAGGGGCGATGAGTAATTCACTTTGTGTTTGCCACACAAAATCGTTATCAAATGTCTGCAACACTTCACTTTCCTTTCTTATCTCCCGTAAAGAAGCAAAGATGAAGGTGACCAAGTTGATCATGGCGCTGGCGGCGCTCTGCGTGGCGCTGTGTACGCCTGTAGCAGGCAGCGAAGGGGTCGTCGACGTCTCAGCTAAGTCCACGACACGGAATTTACGACAGGAGAGCGCCGAATTTGCTGTCAAGCCCGCCCAGACCCGTGCAACGAGGGACTCGACCAACCCATTGCAACGCCGGGACCAGGCGCTCGTATCCGCGCACCGCGTGTACGACCCGGTGTCAGGGCTAGCGTGCTCGCTGGTTGGCGAGTGCATGGCCTGCCCTGAGTCCGATCGGGACGAGAGCTTCTGCCGGGACACAGGCTACCGTCAGGAGCTGGACTGCCCGCGGCCCAAGGACCCCAAGGACGCGAACCTGCTGACCAAGCCCGAGGACGAGCGGGAGACTCGCTTCAAAGCTTGCTCCCCCGCGGACACGGCACGGCCAGGCGTGGCGGTGTTGAAGTTCGAGGTACGAGAGAAATCCGAGGTGGAGGTTGTGAAATAATGCTAACTGGTGTCTGGTTATTGTAGGCGGTGATGGCGGTGGTGCTGGCTGTGTCGCTGGCATTGTTGCGAAAGGAGCGAGGAAAGCACATGAGCTCGTTCGACTTGCGGAAGGACCCGCGGCAACGAACGGGGTTGCTCGGCAGCACAAGTGACAAGAGTTCCGACTAAATTGCAATCGAGCAGTAGTATCCGAGCCCTGTGATCAAGCAGATAGAATAGACACAGCGCCTGACCTCGACATGGAGGACGGAACCTCGGACGAACTTCTTAATGTTAAACAAAGACAGCAATGTATTTCTCCAAGCCTGCAGAACTCAGCGTCTACTTTCTCGCACGCTTGGTGCCACGACCTCCAGCTTTCAAAGCGTTCTTCTTCTCGGCCTTGGCCTTGTCGCGTGCCAGCTGCTCTGCGCGCTTCTTGAAGATGCCTGAGAGCTTGGGCATGATGGGCGGCGCGTCCACGCGCTCGCCGAAACGCACGGGTGCGGCGTCCTCGAAGTAGTCCTTCTTGGTGCTGCCTGTGCTCTGGTAGTCGCGCTCGTAGCGCTCCTGCTCCGTCATCTTCTTGTCACGCGCCTTGTCCTTCTTCTTAGTCAAGAAGGCCTTGCGCTTCTCGCTGCTGCGACGGCCCTGCTTGGCCGCGTCGTAGATGACACGCTTGACCTCCGTGCTGATGCGCTTGTTGAACTCACGCATGGACTCGCCCTCGCGGATGGAGTCGACCTGAAGTTTCTGCCTCTTCTTGGAGCCGCCGGTATCGCTGCCGTCCACAGTCGACGTGCGCATGACGAACTGTTCCATGGCGTCGTCGCTCAGCATCTTGCGGCGGCGCTTCTTGGAGCGCTTGGACTCGGTGGGCGGCAGGTCGTACGACTTCTGCTTCTTGCCATTGTCGCGCTTGCCCTTGAAGAACGGGTCGCACTGCTTGAGTTTCCTCTTGGCGCTCACTCGGCCCATGACGACGAAGAGCTCTGAACGAAAGTGATCGACTGGGCGACGCCGCATCTCTCTCTAAGAAAGCAGGTACGTGAATATTTCTCTAAAGGAACAAAGTAGTGTGTTACGTAAAATACAACTTCAACGTGGCGTCCGTTTTTCAGTTGCCCTTTTGAGTTTTTCAGTTTGCCCTTTTGCTCAGATCCAGGCAGGATGCTGTACTCGCGCTCGACGTCCATGAACAACTCGCGCCGCAGGCGTGCGAGGCTCACGGCCTCCCGTCTGCGGCGTTCCAAGCTGTTGACTGAGGTGGCGATGCGCAAGATGAACTTGGACCCGGAAAAGACCCAGCAGATGGAGCACATCTCGGAGCAGCTCTCCCCCGACGACATCAGCTTCTTCCGCCACATCTTCCGCCAGATTGACAGTGCGTTGAGTGTCTGCTGCAGAGGTGGCAAGGTGGCACGCTAACAGGAGATATTGCTTTGTGTGTCAGCTGACAACTCGGGTATCATGCTCCGTTCGGAGCTCCACGAGGTGGGTCGGATTCCACTGCTTCTTCAAGAGTAAGTCCTCACAAGGATGTTATATGGTCGACATGGTTGCAGGCTCTCACTTTGCTGGGCATCTCCCCCAGCGACAAGGAACTGGACGAGTACTTGCTCATCGCCGATGCAGACGGTAAGTTCGTCAACTCTATCTTCGCGTTGGTTTGAGTTGAGCAACCGATCGCCTGTAAATATGTGAGAAGGCAGCAAAGCTATCGATCTCCAAGAATGGACTGTGTTGTGCGGCATGCTCGTCACTCCACCGCACGACGAACAAGACCTCCTGGGTGCCTTTCACGTACGTAGCTTAAGGTCATCATCACCGAAATCAAGCACCCTACTAACTAGCGTGGTAGTGCCTGTTCCCCAACGAGGAAGACATTCCCGTCGTCGTATTCCGCACCAAGGTGCAACGCATTCTTGAGAACGCCTACGCGCATCTCCCCGACAGCAACACCCACGAGGTGAGCTG